>CM065589.1:124563768-125814628 GCA_033119425.1 Bufotes viridis
GGGGTTGTACCATGGGATGACAGGGCCTAGTGGTGGGTGCCAGTGTTGGACCATATATCCACACTGGTGGTGATTCATTGTATACAATGTTTTTAGCCTTTTTTGTCGTGTGTCATGCTTTGTGCTTTTAAATAATACATTTACATGATTAATATTATATTTTTGATGTGCGGCATTCTTGTGTGCAGTGTTCTTTGTCTATATATTTTGGTCTGTTGGTTTACACTGCTGCCAGCACTCGCTTGGTTTGGATAGGTGTGCCCCCATATACTACATTTTAGAATATATATAGTGTAAGGCAGTGCTATTATATTATAAAGACTAGTTTACCATTCGTTTTCTTTGTCCACGCAACAGAGAATCTTCACACAGTTCTACCACTTGTGTATGTGATAACAGGAGGGGGGCGTGTTTCAGTGTGGAGAGCACCTATTGGTTGAGGTGCAGAAGCTAGTGCATGAGGAACTCAATGCATTGTGGGTAGTGAGGGCAGGCGGGATTAGCCTCAGGGTGAGGGCAGCAGCAGCCATCTTAACTGCATAAGGAAATTGCAGTTTTGTGCAGACTGGTTGCTAAGGGCTGGATCTTATGAAATATGGGGCGAGTAAGTCTAATAGTTATTGATTCTGGAATATCATATTATTGGTAACTACATATATGAACATTGAAATTTGGGTCTAAATGTGACAGTTATCCTTGCAGTTTTTTTTTCAAGGCTCCATTAGTCAAATGGCAAAATATTTTAAGTGCCATTTAGTATTATTATAAAGTGGATCTTTTCTTGCAATAAGCTGCCCATAAATAGGGCACAATATTCAGGTGACATATCTAGGTGACATTCATGTACGTGGTATGTTTGAGGATCTGAGCCCATTCTATACAGTGTAGGTGCAAGCTGTGTTTTATAGCTGATACCTGCTGTAGCAACTGCCTATACAATTGAAGAGTGCTGAATGCTCGTTTTGGCCGTTGAGGTCCTAGTGAAGACCTCCAGGCCTGTTAACTTCAAAGTCCCAATAAACCCTACTAAAGGTATAATATGGATAAAGGAAAAATACAAAGCTACTGCAGTGTATTGATTAAGTATAAGTAATCATATGGTTAGATCACATTGGGGAATTTAAAAAAAAGTATTTTGGTGTGCTGATGTGATGTAGGGATCAGAAATATTTGGTGAGTTTTCTTCAATCAAGATGGCCTTGAAGGCCTCTCCGCGATCAAATGAATGAGGTATATTTTTTCTTTATCGCCATTTCAGGAAATATTGATTAGTTACTACGAAGCGCAAGGATATGCCATTATCATAAATCTAATTTTTCCTAAAATTTGGATCTAAGTCCACTTCTAACTTCAATTCGCTCAACACTATTTATAATGCACAGTCCATAACTTGGATACCAGGGAATGCCAGGGAAGCTGCATACAGAGCCATATCTCCAACATTCTGTGTCCTTTTTATTTATTAATTATATTATTTATTTTTTGACAATAGTTGCCTCCCTGTTTCTCCACACATTTATTGCCCTAGCTCCTATAGTAACTTTTTATGCAGATAAGTACAAAGACATCATCATGCCAGATTGCATCATGACACATAATAGACAAGCTACAGCCCAGAAAAGGTCTGTGGCACATCTAAGCACATATCAAGCAAATATTAAGCCAGAGCTGTAACACTTCATGGCATGATGTTATGGATCAAGAATTATTATTTAAATCCAAAAAAGTGATCACACTTAGAGCACATGGTGACATCATCATGCTCAGCGCAGGTCCTTCGGCAGGTAATTTTCAATCAAGACAGGAGCGGACTGCATCTGCAAAAGCAAGTGAATGAGCTGAATTATTTTTTTTCCCAGTTCTTTCACAAAGCGCAAGGAAATTTGGCTTAGTTTAAAACAAAATTTTAGTCACAGCTTATCTACTTCCCCTCCTGGCATAATCACCTCTGCACAAGTCACAAATCATGACTAGTAAACTCTCCCGCAGAAGTCAGTGAACAGCTTCTATTCCCTGTGGCCTATGTCCACGATGCTGCTGTAAAGCATATCTCTCAATGTTGTTAGCAGTTCAGGCAAGATGATAGCACCCATATTAATATTCAGAAAATGCAATTAAAAATGTAAAAAATCTGAAAAAAAAGGCTGGTTAGAGAAAATGAATGCTGTGCGTTTTATTATTTGGTTTTTAAATAGAAAAAAAGGAATGGTATATTATTTTTAATTTTGGATAATTATGGCTATTTGAACAGACTTTAATGTGCACAGTTTAAAGTCCTATTTTTTAATCTAGACATATGAAATAGACTGACCCTTGCTTGAAATAGGATGATAGAGGTAGGAAACTACCAAGTTAATGACATACTTACAAAGATAAAGATCATAATTGTCCTGACTATGTTATTTTCTGCTGTTCTTTACAGTTATTAAACCTGGACAGAACAGAAGTAGAGCAGGAAAAACATGAATGCTTTAGAAATTCAGCACTGAGCTGATGAAGACTGTTTTAAGAACATAATGAAATGCATGAAAAAGGAATAAGAAAATGCTTAATCAAATCAGGGCAAAGTTTTCATTTGATGTATAAATGACCTTGCATGCATTATCTTAGACATCTTTGTAGGAAAACCAACTTATTGGAGAAGACAAGTACGCTTGGAAAAGTTAAAAGGAGAAGTGGAGGATAACTAGCATCAAGAAGGAAAGATACATTCAAAAGACTGATGACCGTGCTATTGAGAATTCTGAAAACCAAACAACTGGACATTCTGGGAATACACATATGGTCACTATGAGTTAACATTAACTAGAAACCTCTTAACCATATATGTATTGAATGAGGGGCCTAACTAGAGGCTTGGATATACAGGGAGTGCAGAATTATTAGGCAAATGAGTATTTTGACCACATCATCCTCTTTATGCATGTTGTCTTACTCCAAGCTGTATAGGCTCGAAAGCCTACTACCAATTAAGCATATTAGGTGATGTGCATCTCTGTAATGAGAAGGGGTGTGGTCTAATGACATCAACACCCTATATCAGGTGTGCATAATTATTAGGCAACTTCCTTTCCTTTGGCAAAATGGGTCAAAAGAAGGACTTGACAGGCTCAGAAAAGTCAAAAATAGTGAGATATCTTGCAGAGGGATGCAGCACTCTTAAAATTGCAAAGCTTCTGAAGCGTGATCATCGAACAATCAAGCGTTTCATTCAAAATAGTCAACAGGGTCGCAAGAAGCGTGTGGAAAAACCAAGGCGCAAAATAACTGCCCATGAACTGAGAAAAGTCAAGTGTGCAGCTGCCAAGATGCCACTTGCCACCAGTTTGGCCATATTTCAGAGCTGCAACATCACTGGAGTGCCCAAAAGCACAAGGTGTGCAATACTCAGAGACATGGCCAAGGTAAGAAAGGCTGAAAGACGACCACCACTGAACAAGACACACAAGCTGAAACGTCAAGACTGGGCCAAGAAATATCTCAAGACTGATTTTTCTAAGGTTTTATGGACTGATGAAATGAGAGTGAGTCTTGATGGGCCAGATGGATGGGCCCGTGGCTGGATTGGTAAAGGGCAGAGAGCTCCAGTCCGACTCAGACGCCATCAAGGTGGAGGTGGAGTACTGGTTTGGGCTGGTATCATCAAAGATGAGCTTGTGGGGCCTTTTCGGGTTGAGGATGGAGTCAAGCTCAACTCCCAGTCCTACTGCCAGTTTCTGGAAGACACCTTCTTCAAGCAGTGGTACAGGAAGAAGTCTGCATCCTTCAAGAAAAACATGATTTTCATGCAGGACAATGCTCCATCACACGCGTCCAAGTACTCCACAGAGTGGCTAGCAAGAAAGGGTATAAAAGAAGAAAATCTAATGACATGGCCTCCTTGTTCACATGATCTGAACCCCATTGAGAACCTGTGGTCCATCATCAAATGTGAGATTTACAAGGAGGGAAAACAGTACACCTCTCTGAACAGTGTATGGGAGGCTGTGGTTGCTGCTGCACGCAATGTTGATGGTGAACAGATCAAAACACTGACAGAATCCATGGATGGCAGGCTTTTGAGTGTCCTTGCAAAGAAAGGTGGCTATATTGGTCACTGATTTGTTTTTGTTTTGTTTTTGAATGTCAGAAATGTATATTTGTGAATGTTCAGATGTTATATTGGTTTCACTGGTAAAAATAAATAATTGAAATGGGTATATATTTGTTTTTTGTTAAGTTGCCTAATAATTATGCACAGTAATAGTCACCTGCACACACAGATATCCCCCTAAAATAGCTAAAATTAAAAACAAACTAAAAACTACTTCCAAAAATATTCAGCTTTGATATTAATGAGTTTTTTGGGTTCATTGAGAACATGGCTGTTGTTCAATAATAAAATGAATCCTCAAAAATACAACTTGCCTAATAATTCTGCACTACCTGTAGATGAGTGGAGTAAAGCCCTGTTGAAGCCTTTCCTCCAATCTCTCTTGAGAGATGTGGACAAATTGTAGTACTCTTGCTTTGTTGCTTTGTCAGGAATATCAAGACAGAATAATTGTACTCAAAGCTTAAGAACAATGACTATCAACATACTGGAGGGTTTATTATGCAGGGTCTATTTTCTCTTTTTGTTAAAGTATTTTACTTTTAAGATAAATGATATGACATTCAGATTTTTTTCTTATTTTCTCATTTACAAGCATACTTTAAAATGAATATATTCAGCCAGGATTTCATTTATATACATAAATGGCTAACACGGCCTATAACACAGCAAAAAGTAATGATACAAATGGAAGTTTAGTTTTACAAAAGTATCTTCAATTAAAATCTCAGATGTTTAGGATCTAAATAAAGAGAGTAATTAAATTATCAGCTCACAGTGTAAATTCATTTCTTAGCAAGAATTAAAAGAAGATTCTGCCAAACCCTAGAGTATATTGTAAATCTATAATACACAAAGAAAAACAAAAATAAAATGAGAATACAAGGGTGCATCTTCAAGATCAATGCATTCAAGAAAAGATACCCAACTACACAGCTAGATGTATTTAATTAAACGGGTTATCTAGCAAAATAAAAATAAAACAGGTGCAAATGTTATGGAGAAAAAAGCAATGTTTACTTCTTCAAAACCCTGCTATTTCCATGCTGGTGCTACAGTGGTTCCCAATCAGTCTTTGTTTATGGTTGATCAGTTATAAAGGTCACATGCTGGTATTGTGTAAACAAAAACTGGCAGGACTGAAGAGATGAGTACTGTTTTTTTATTATTTTATAACCTTTTTGTTCTTTGTATTTATTGTTTTAGAAAACCGATGAAAAAACTTTATTGGTAATATAGGTTTATTGGTTATATAGAACAGTGGTGCCCAACAATTTTTCATCTGAGGGCCGCACTAGACATGGTATAAATTTCGTGGGCCAGAACCAGGTATCTTTGCCAGAAAGAAATGTAAACACTGTGAGGGGGCACGTGAGAGCATTACTAAAATACATAATACGTAGGCCTACACTTGTTCAAATCTGCGTTGGAGTCTGCGTTTGGAACCTCTGTTGCAGATTCTGTCGAAAGACCAGGCAAAAAAGCCTTATATGCAGCACTTTTGTGTCCAGTAAAAAGACAGGATCCCGAACGGAAACTGAACAGATCCCATCATAGTCGGTGGAGTCTGCTCAGCTTCTTCCCTGTGGGGTGACAGGAGGAGGGGGGAGCAGGGTCACTGGTGGGGTGACAGGACCCTGTATATGAGGGGGACATGTGACCCTGCTCGACCTTCCTCCTGTCACATGTCCCCCTCATATACAGGGTCCTGTCACATGTCCCCCTCATATACAGGGTCCTGTCATATGTCCCCCTCATATACAGGGTCCTGTCACATGTCCCCCTCTCATTCAGGGTCCTGTCACATATCCGCCTCATATACAGGGTCCTGTCACATGTCCTCATCATATACAGGGTCCTGTCACATGTCCTCCTCATATACAGGTTCCTGTCACATCTCCTCCTCATATACAGGGTCCTGTCACATCTCCTTGTCATATACAGGTTCGTGTCACATGTCCCCCTCATATACAGGGTCCTGTCACATGTCCCCCTCATATACAGGGTCTTGTCACATGTCCCCCTCATATACAGGGTCCTGACTCCTGTCATATGTCCTCCTCACATACAGGGTCCTGTTACACCTGCTCCTCAGAAACAGGGTCCTGTCACATCTGCTCATCATATACAGGGTCCTGTCACATCTGCTCATCATATACAGGGTCCTGTCACATCTGCTCATCATATACAGGGTCCTGTCACATCTCCCCCTCATATACAGGGTCCTGTCACATGTCCCCCTCATATAGAGGGTCCTGTCACATCTGCCCCCTATATACAGGGTCCTGACTCCTGTCATATGTCCTCCTCATATACAGGGTCCTGTTACACCTCCTCCTCATAAACATGGTCCTGTCACATCTGCTCGTCATATACAGGGTCCTGTCATGTCTCCTCATCATATACATGGTCCTGTCACATCTCCCCCTCATATACAGGGTCCTGTCATATTTCCCCCTCATACACAAGGTCCAGTCACATGTCCCCCTCATATACATGGTCCTGTCACATGTCTTCCTCATATGCAGAGTCCTGTCACATGTCCCCCTCATATAGAGGGTCCTGTCACATGTCCCCCTCATATACAGGGTCCTGTCACATCCCCCCCTGATATACAGGAGGAAGGGGGAGCAGGGTCACCGGGGACCAGTCACATGAGTCTATGGCTCCTTAACTTTCCAGCGGCCCTGTCATGTTTCCCAAGGTCCTCAGGCAGCGCACCCCACTCTCCTTAGAACAGCCACCCCCGAGCCGGCCCCTCCTCCTTCGCATGACACAGCTTCGCGGGCCGTAGGTTGGGCATCACTGATATAGAACATATAACAAGTTAAAACTCCATTAGTGTATATTACATTGAAAAAAAATAAAATAAGAATGGGCTCTTAATCATATAGAACAGTAAAAATTTCCCATATGAAATAAGATAGCTTTATTGGCATTTGTTTGGCTGCAGGGCTTAAGGTCTTTAAAGTACCTAATTGCATTTATAGTAATACACTAATAGACTTACAATAGAATTGTCTCCATGGACCAATGGACTATTACGGGTTTAATCTGATCAGATTAACCAACACTCAATTAACCCTACTGTGTTTAGAAGCAAAAATTGAATGTACTGGTTTACCAAGAAAACCTACAATCCAATAATTTACTGCATATTATATATTTGTACTGTTTGTTATTACAGTCACAGCATAAAACTATAATGTATTATTATACTAAATAGTTATAAACCAATTTACAAAATAAAAACTACAAAAATGTTTAAAGTATGTAGCTAATAGAAATGCTAAAGTAGTTAAACCTGGTTGACCAGAGTGTATTTCAGTTCTGTTCTTGCACAATCAGATCATGTTA
The DNA here is from genome assembly GCA_033119425.1 of Bufotes viridis. Classification (NCBI taxonomy): domain Eukaryota; kingdom Metazoa; phylum Chordata; class Amphibia; order Anura; family Bufonidae; genus Bufotes; species Bufotes viridis. The sequence goes on from CM065589.1 coordinate 124,571,219, forward strand.
ATTATTTAATAAGTAAGGAATCTGAAAAAAAGACCATTTAACAAATATTGGATACAAGGATCAAATCTGTGATCTATGCTATGGGTATCATATTTAAAGGACATGCAAACTATTTTTTACAGATATGTTTCCTGTTACCATCCATGTCTAATCTGCCTTTTCTTGCGGACAAAACATGAACCCATTCTTTTCTTTGGGTCCGTAAAAAGAATGGACAGCACGTGGATGTACTCTGTGTGCCATTTGCACCCAGAAGTCCTTTGTAAAATTATAGAACAGAGATGCCCAACCTGTGGCCCTACAGCTGTTGTAAAACAATAACTCCCACCATGCTGTGCTATAGGCAGATAGCTGTAGGCTGTCTGAGCATGCTGGGAGTTGTAGTTTTGCAACAGATGCAGGGCCACAGGTTGGGCATCCCTGTTATGGAACATGTACTATTGGTATTGCAGACAGAATAGTCATTTGTGGTAAATGAGAAAAATGTGGAGTGCAGCCAGAAAGTGTTCATATATTGTGGATTCTTGGTTTGCAAACCACAATAAGGACACAATTATGTACTGTACATGAGGTCTAATAGTAAACACAGCACTACAATTGTAGAATTTACCACTAATGACAGAAAAAAATTGAAGCACAAGCAAAAAAGGCTATACCTTGAATTTTTGTAGCACTTCTGAATGATTTTAACTTAAGTGACAGGCACAAGATTGCGTACAAGTTAGTATACTGCTAGTTAAAATCAATTAAAAGTGCTACAACTAATCTAGGTATATTAGTATAAAGTTGATTCAAAAGGATGTTTTCAACCAAAGCAATTGTTAATTTGATGAAAAGTAACATATTATTGTTTTAGTTGACTGATGAGAAATTATTGTGATCTCAGTAGAAGTTAGCCATGCTTCAAAGTTTCATCTTATTAGAGTTAGGCAAAAGATCTTTTACTCAAAGAAAGATTGTTCTTTCTCATTGAACATGTATGGGCAGTTTGAGAAACTATAACGTTCAATATGAACTAAACTGTGTATGGCTTTGTTTGTGAAACAATTGTTCATCAGATAATTGCTTGTTCAACTACTGTTCAACTATTAACCAACCTCTATCTAATGTTAATGAACACCTTAAAGGGGTTGTGTCATCTAGGACCTTGATGGCATATCACTAGGATATGCCGTCAAAGTCTACTTTCACACTGGTGTTTTGGCTTTCCGTTTGTGAGATCCATTCAGGGCTCTCACAAGCGGTCCAAAACGGATCAGTTTGCATTCTAATGCATTCTGAAAAGGATCCGCTCAGAATGCATCAGTTTGCATCAGTTCAGTCTCCCTTCTGCTTTGGTGTCTGTCTGATGAAACTGAGCCAAACAGGGACGGATCCGTTTTCACTGACACAATCTGGCACAATAGAAAACTGATCTATTCTAAACATTTGCATGCGGTTGCATTATCTGAACGGATCCATCCATGACGGATCCTCGCAAAACGCGGGTGAAAGTAGCCAAAGTCAGGTACAAGTCCCAGCTCTCAGACCAGCACTTATCTGCATAATGGGCTCAATATGTGACCCTATAAAGTATGGGCAGTTAAAGCAACTATAACGGCCAATATGGACTAAAATATGCATGGCTTTGTTTACAAAACAGTCTTTTATCGGAGGATTGTTTGTTCGACTACTGTTCAACCATAAACCAACTTCTATCTAATGTGAATGGCCACCTTAAAGGGGTTGTATCATCTAGGACTTTGATAGTTTATTGCTATCCTTCAAAGTCAGATAGGTGTGAGTCCCACCTCTTAGACCAGCATCTATCTCCCTTGGCGCAGCTTGCTCTCCTTTAATTTGTATGGGAGTTCCAAAAATAGCTGAGCAAGCATTTTTGGTATTTTTGGCAACCAGATAGAAATGAATGGGGAGAATCAGTCAGAGTATGGCCTCGTGGTGTTGCCATGCAGTGGATGAGAAGTTGTTGTGATGCAGCGAGTGGATGACCGAATTACCGAACAGTAATCCACTGAGTGTAAGGCCATTAACAATGCACTGTAAAAACAATTAGTTTTTAATAAGTTTCTTCAATAACAGCGTGTTTTTTTGGGCTATGCATTTCTCGCCGCTCCATATTCACATCTCCTTCAGACCGTACCTTAAGATTGTTAATGCTAATCGTCATGCTAATGTCTATGACCAACTATGCTTGTGATCAAAAATCAGCTCTTCATTCATGCTGCACAATATGTAGTAAGACAGATGCCTGACTATTGTCTGCTACACAGCATTAAAGCCAATCAGGTATTTGCAATCATTTATGAATAATGTATGTTGGACATGTTCTAATAGAGGAAAGGTACCTTTTGTTGAGATGTTCTTAGCATGTGAATCAATAAAAATAAAAAAATAAATTGATGATATGTTTTCCTAAATCAAGTTCTCTATCTAAATTAATTCTGTAACCTCATGTTAAAGACCACTAAAAGCAAATATGTGCTATTATTGTCTCCCTAGAAGGCATTCAGAATAAGTGTTTTGATCTGTAATCAAGCCCTACACTTCAAATAGAAAGCAATCCATATATCACTGTAACACATGGAACAAATGACTACAAATCTATTTTCCCAATCAAGCCTGTCATCCCGGGAGAGCTCAATAAAATTATTATCTACATGGTGGCCTAATTCACTCACAATGTAATTTTCCTGACCTCACTCAGTCAGATGAAAAAAAGCAAACACAAGCTGTTTGACTTCAGTGCATTCAGGATAACACAATAAACCTGTTCAGCAAGTTTTTGTTATAATGATATAATTCAATTGTAGAGTATTATTTCTACACTAATAATTTACCCATAATATAAAATAGTGAATTCTTGCTTGTTTATCTCTGTGTGGTTTTTATTTTCCTAGTATTTCTATCAAGTCATATTTAATATGTTTATATAGTCAGGGTGCATTATGAAATAAAGCTGTAAATGACTTGAATTGTTACATATTATGACAAGAAATTATTCCTTACTACCACAACACTGAATTTTAACCCCTTCCAGACATGTGACATACTATTACGTCAAAGAAGTCAGTGACTTCTCGCATTTTGACATAGTAGTACATTATGGTGATCGGGCGGGCACCTGAGCAGTGTGCACCCGATCACTGCAAGGGTCCGGCAGTCCCTGGTAGTCGTGCCCCTGCTGTATATGCTGGAATCACTGTGTACAGCGATGCCGGAGAATTAACCCTACATAGTAGTCGTTTGCGGCGGGTGAAGGAGCGCATTGAGTTCCCGCGCTGCTGTGGCTGGGACCCGATGCGTAACAAGGCAGCCTGATGCAGAGGCTGCCTAATGCCTTGTACGGCATTGGGACCCTTGTACGGCATTGGGACCCAATCTCCGGGTGCCCAGGAGATCCAGCCTGTTAGTGTATGTACAGATATATTGTAAAGCATTGCAGAGGGGATCAGACCCCCAAAAGTTAAAGTCTCAGAGTGGGACAGAAATAAAGTATAAAAAAGTTAAAAAAGTGCTTTTATTAAAAAAAGAAAGTTTCAATTAAAAAAAAGAAAAAACGCCCCTTTCCCCAGAATTCATAATAAAAAATAGAAAAAAAAGGAAAAACACACATATAAGGTATCTCCACGTCTGTAACGACTGGCTCTATAAATATATCACATGATCTCCCACGTCCGAAAAACACACAAAAAAAATAATAATAAAAACTGTGTCAAAAAAGCCATTTTTGTAACCTTACATCACAAAAAGTGCAAACCAAGCGATCAAAAAGGCATATGTCGAACAAAATGGTACCAATAAAACCTTCACCTCATCCCACAAAATATGAGACCCCACAAAAGAAAATCACTTAAAAAAAAAACAAAAAAAAAAAAAAAACTGTAGCTCTCATAACATGGAGACACTAAAACATCATTTTTTTCTTTCAAATATGCTATTATTGTGTTAAAGTAAAATAAATGACAAAAAGAGAATACGTATTAGGTATCAACCAGCTCTATAAAAATATCACATGACCTAACTCCTCAGGTGAACAACGTATAAAAAAAAAAAAAGTCAAAAAAAGGCATTTTTGTCACCTTACATCACAAAAAGTGCAACACCAAGTGATCAAAAAGGCATATGTCTTACAAAATGGTACCTAATAAAACCGTCACCTCATCCCACAAAAAATGAGACTCTGGGACAATACGCAAAAAAATTAAAAAAAACTATGACTCTCAGACAATGGAGACACTAAAATATGATTTTTTATTTTTACTTCAAAACTGCTATTATTGTGCAAAAGTGAAAAAAATAAAAAAAATAGACATATTAGGTATTGCCGCATCCGTAACAACCTGCTCTATAAAAATATCACATGACCTAACCCCTCAGTTGAACACCGAAAAAATAAAAACAGTCCGAAAAAAGCCATTTTTTGTCAGCTTACATCACAAAAATTGCAACACCAAGCAATCAAAAAGCCGTATGCCCCCCAAAATAGTACCAATCAAACCTTCACCTCATCCCTCAAAAAATACAAATATAGCACTATATTGTCTATCTTCGTTAATTTTAGCAAGCCAATCAATAGGAAAGTTATACCCCATTCAAAGTTTCATTCGCAGTACGCAAATATTACGTAATGTAATATTCGCTTACTGCGAATGAAACTTTGAATGGGGTATAACTCTCCGATTGGTTGGCTTGCTAGAATTAACGAAGATAGAGAATATAGCGCTATATTCATTTTCGTTATCTTTGTTAATTCTAACAAGCAAAGTAAACTTGCCTATACACAGCTCTAAGTTGGATGCGCAATGCAAGAATATTAAGTAATATTACTCGCATTGCGCAACTAACGGGGTATATGCAACTTACTTTTTTTGTCTGGGTAGAAAGAATTAATGAATATGACGAATACGAATATAGCGCTATATTCTATATATTCATTAATTCGATCAAGCCAACCAATAGGAAACTTGACTGTACCCAGCTCTAAGTTGGATGCGCAATGTGAGAATATTACTTTGCCTATTTTTTGCAATAAATAGAATAATGACTCAGTATTCTATTTATTGCAAAAAATAAGTAAAGTAATATTTTCGCATTGCGTATCCAACTTAACCTCTTAAGGACATATGGCGTATGGGTATGCCCTAATGTCAGAGTCCTTAAGGACACAGGGCGTACCCATACAACCTAAATTAAATCTGGTGTAAAAAAAAAATAATTGCTATAGAAACATGATTGCTGCTGCATGATTCCCGCTCAATTTCAGGATGGCCGAGCTTGGCAAGCAGAGTGTCAGCACATTGCTGACACTCTTCTTGTAGCGACTGACATCCGTGCAGGCACAGATGTCAGCCTTTTAACCCCTTCCATGCCGCGGTCTGTAGGGACCGCTGTATGGAAGTGGTTAAGAGGGAGGGAGCTGCTGTGGGGGGCTGCTGTGCCTGGTGCAGCCCCCCTAACTCCAGTCCTCAGCTTCCCTCCCTCCCCATCCTCCGCTGCTCTGTTATAGCAGCGGAGGAGGGTAACCATGGCAACAGGACGCCTTCAAAGGTGTCCTGCTTGCCATGGTAACAGAACTCTGATCAGACTAAGTGTCAAATAAAAAGTACAGTACAGTACATTATATAATGTACTGTACTGTATTATACAGACACCAGATCCACTGGATCTTCAAGAACCAAGTCGGTCTGGGTCAAAAAAAAATAAAAAAAGTTAAAAAAGGTAAAAACAAAAAAACATTTATCACTAATAAAAAAAAAATAAAATACACTACACATGTTATATATCACGGCGTCCGTAACGACCTGATCTATAAAATGGGTTTGTTACTTTCCCCGCACATTGAACATCATAAAAACAAAACAAAAAAAAACTATAATAAAATTGAAATTTTGCCCACCTCACTTCCCAAAAACGTTAATAAAAGTGATCAAAAAGTTGTATCTACACCCAAATGGTACTAATCAAACCGTCACCTCGTCCTGCAAAAAATAAAAAAATTATGGCTCTCAGTCTATGTAGACACTAATAAATGATTTTTTTTGTTTCAAAAATATGATTGTGTAAAACCAAAATACAGTTGTGTTCAAAATTATTCAACCCCCACTGAAATTGAGTGTTTTGGCCAGTTTAACATTGATTTTGATCATTTCAGTCATCTTGTTTACAATTAAATCAAAGAGGCACTTGTAAGTCAGAGAAATATAACATAACATTTATAATGAAATAACCACAAATGTCTTTTCTGTGCTCACATCATTATCAGTTTTATTCAACCCCCAAGTGACATTCAATCTTAGTACTTAGTACAACATCCTTTTTCAGTTATAACAGCTTTTAAATGTGAAGCATAGCTTGACACAAGTTTCTTGCAGCGATCTACGGGTATCTTCGCCCATTCTTCATGGGCAAAAGCCTCCAGTTCAGTCACATTCTTAGGCTTGCGCGCTGCAACTGCTTTCTTTAAGTCCCACCAGAGGTTCTCAATCGGATTTAAGTCTGGTGACTGTGATGACCACTCCAAAATGTTCCAGCCTTTAATCTGCAACCATGCTCTAGTAGACTTGGAGGTATGCTTGGGATCATTGTCCTGTTGAAAGGTCCAACGTCTCCCAAGCCTTAGGTTTGTGACGGACTGCATCACATTTTCATCCAATATCTCCTGGTACTGAAGAGAATTCATGGTACCTTGCACACGCTGAAGCTTCCCTGTACCTGTAGAAGCAAAACGGCCCCAAAGTATGATTGACCCCCGCCATGCTTCACAGTAGGCAAGGTGTTCTTTTCTTCATAGGCCTTGTTCTTCCTCCTCCAAACATAGCGTTGATCCATGGGCCCAAACAGTTCTAATTTTGTTTCATCAGTCCACAGAACACTATCCCAAAACTTTTGTGGTTTGTCCACATGACTTTTGGCATACTGCAGTCGACTCTTCTTATTCTTTGGAGACAGCAAGGGGGTGCGCCTGGGAGTTCTGGCATGGAGGCCTTCATTACGCAGTGTGCGCCTTATTGTCTGAGCTGAAACTTCATTACCCGCATCTGACAAATCTTTTTTCAGTTCCTCAGCAGTCACACAGAGACTTTTCAACACTTTGCGCTTCAGGTAGCGCACAGCAATCGAAAGTCAGCATTTTCTTTCTGGCACGACCAGATAGCGTTTCAACAGTGCCCTTTGCCTTGAATTTGCGAATGATGCTTCCTATGGTGTCTCTTGGTATTTTTAACATCTTTGCAATCTTCTTATAGCCATTGCCCTTCCTGTGAAGAGAAATCACCTCTTCTCTTGTCTTCCTGGACCATTCTCTTGACTTCACCATGTTTGTAAACACACCAGTAAATGTCTAGAAGGAGCTGAGTATCACAGTAATTGTAAATCTGCCTAATTGGTGCTTATTATGCTTGATTGCTGCTCCTTGACATCTACAGGTGTTTGCAATACCTGATCGGAAACACTTGAATGAACCTCTGTTCTTAAGAGTGGTAGTCTTTAAGGGGTTGAATAATTGTGTCAATGAAGAAATCACAAAAAAAACATTTAATACTGTATTACAAAAAAAAATTGATGTCATTTTAGTTGCATTTTGTTCTTTAAAAAGTCCTTGTAAGATTTCATTCTGAACACAATTACAAATGTACACTAAATTCCCTAAAACCCTTTACAGCATTGGGGGTTGAATAATTTTGAACACAATGGTAAATAAATAAAAAGTAGACATATGATGTCCGTTTGTGCAAATAAACAGACAGATCCGCACCAACATAAGTGTGAAAGTACCCTTAGGTATCACCGCATCAGTAAGAACCTGAACTATAAAAATTACACATGACCTAACCCCTCAGGTGAACACTGCAAAAAAAAAAAAAAACTGTGTTAAAAGCCATTTTTTGTCACCTTACATCACAAAATGTCTAATAGCAAGCGATCAAAAAGTCATATACACTCAAAAATATAGCTTTTAAAACCGTCATCTCATCCCGCAAAAAATGTTTCCCTACTAAGAAAATTATGTCTCTTAGGCTATGCAGACACTTAAACCTGATTTTTTTTGTTTCAAAAATTATATGATTGTGTAAAACCTAAATAAATAAATAAAAAGTATACATATTAGGTATCACCGCATCCGTAAGAACCTTTACTATAAAAATAACACTTGAAGTAACCCCTCAGGTGGACACCGCAAAAAAAATAAAAAATACTGTAAAAAGAAGTTTTTTGTCATCTAACATCACAAAAAGTGTGACAGCAAGCGATCAAAGAGTCATATGCACCCCAAAATAGTATCATTAAAACCTTCATCTCATCCCACAAAAAATTAGCCACTACCTAAGACAATTGGACAAAAACTAAAAAAAAACTGACTCTCAGACTAGGGAGATACTAAAATAGTTTTTTGTTTGTTTAACAAAGGATATTATAGTTTAAAACCTAAATAAATTAAAAAGAGTAGACATATTAGGTATTTCCACGTCCGTAAGAATCTGCTCTATAAAAATGACACATGACCTAACCCTTCAGATGAACACAGTCACAAAAAATAAAATTAAAACGGTCCCAAAACAGCTATTTTTTCCAAATTGTCCATTTTAATCATTTTTTTCCAGTAACAAAGCAAGGGTTAACAGTCAAACAAAACTCTATATTTATTGCCCTGATTCTGTAGCTTACAGAAACACCCCATATGTGGTCGTAAACTCCTGTATCGCCAAACGACAGGGCATAGAATGAAGTAAACGCCATATGGTTTTTGGAAGGCAGATTTTGACGGACTGGTTTTTTAACACCATGTCCCATTTGAAGCTCCTCTGATGCTCCCCAAAAATCGAAATTCTGCAATCTTATGTACATTTGCCATGAACTCTTGTGAAACACCTAAAGGGCTAACAACGTTTGTAAAATCTGTTTTGAATACTTTAAGGGGTGTAGTTTCTATAATGGGGTCATTTTTGGGTGGTTTCTTTTATGTAAGCCTAACAAAGTGACTTCAGACCTGAACTGGTCCTTGAAAATTTTCAGAAAATTTCAAAAACCCACTTTTTAAGATTTGCTTCTAAACTTCAAAGCCTGGTAACGTCCCCAAAAAATAAAATGGAGTTCCCAAAATGATCCAAACATGAAGTAGACATTTGGGGAAAGTAAAGTAATAACTATTTTTGAGGTATTACTATGTATTATAGAAGTGGAGAAATTGAAACTTGAGAATTTGCAAATTTTTCAAAATATTTGGTAAATTTTGTATTTTTTATACAAAAAAATGAACTGTTTTGACAAAATGTTACCAGTGTCATGAAGTACAATATGTGACGAAAAAACTATCTCAGAATGGCCTGGATAAGTTAAAGCGTTTTAAAGTTATCACCACATAAATTGACACTAGTCAGATTTGCAAAAAATGGCCTGGTCCTTAAGGTGAAATAGAGCCGTGTCCTTAAGGGGTTGAAGTTGTCTATAGGCAACACTCCTATTGGCTTGCTAGAATTGACGACTATAGAGAATATAGCGCTATATTCGTATTCGTCATATTCGTTAATTCTACCCAGCCAAACAATAGTAAGTACCCCGCTCTAAGTTGGATGTGCAATGCGAGTAATATTACTTAATCCAACTTAGAGTTTTATATAGGCAAGTTTACTTGGCTTGCTAGAATTAACAAAGATAACGAATACGAATATAGCGATATATTCTTTATCTTCGTTAATAGCGAAGATAGAGAATATTTAGCTATGTTCGCTCTTAACGAAGATAACAAATATAGTGCTATATTGTCTATCTTCGTTAATTCTAGCAAGCCAACGAATAGGAAAGGTAAAGCCTGTTCAAAGTTTCATTCGCAGTACGCGAATATTACATCATGTAATATTCGCGTACTGTGAATGAAACTTTGAACAGGCTATAACTTTCCTATTGGTCGGCTTGCTCGAATTAACGAAGATAGAAAATATAGCGCTATATTCGTTATCTTCGTTAATTCTAGGTAGCCAACCAATAGGAAAGTTGCCTTTATACCCCGTTCAAAGCTCAATTCGCAATACGCGAATAATTAAATCGCATATTATTTGCGATAAATAGAATGACAAATATTCGATTTTGACGAATATATGATGAATATTCAATCGAATATTTGCGAAATATCACGAAATCGAATATGGCACCTCCCACTCATCACTTATCTTGAGTGTCCAAGGTTGCTGATCTCTGTTCTAGGCTAATGTCAATGCCCTAAAGGCCCCTTTACATGGGCATGTAATTTTTGGGAATGACCCATTTACATGACCAAGCATCAATTCTGTATAGGAACTAGTGATTTTTAAAAATTCGATTTGCACGCTTCATTGAATCATGTCAAGAAACTAGAGTCTATCTCTGTGTATATCACTGTGCATTGCAACAGTATGCATAGCTAGCCCTTTTTTGTACTGAAACAGTTACTATGACAGGCAGATGAGCACCTCAGTAACAGTAGAATTAGACAGCTTATTCACCCCAATTTGAGAATCAAGGCATAATAGTATTGTTTCTCTATTAAACAATGTAGACACCGCACTAACAGTAGAAGAAGACAGGTTATTCACCCCAATTTGAGAATCAAGGCCTAATGAAATTGATTATGTAATAAACAAGGTGGACACCCCAATAACAGTAGAATAAGACAGCTTATTCACCCCAATTTCTGAATCAAGGCGTGATAGAATTTTTTATCTATTAAACAATGTGGACACCGCATTTACAGTAAAAGTAGACAGGTTATTCATCCCAATTTGAGAATCAAGGCCTAATAGAATTGCTTATCTAGTAAACAAGGTGAACACCCCAATAGCAGTAAAATCAGACAGCTTATTCACCCCAATTTGACAATCAAGGCCTAATAGAATTGCTTATCTATAAAAAAAGGTGGACATCTTAATAACAGTAACATTAAACAGCTTATTCAGCCCAATTTAAAGGGAGTCTGTCACCACTATATGACCATATATAGCACTTACATGGCTCTGTAGCACACCTATACATGAATGTAATGGTACGTTTGTTATTTTCTTTAGACTTGCAGAAGCAGGAAAAACGACATTTAATTCATATGCAAATGAGAAAGTGCCCAGACTGCTCTGCCTCCCCAGCCTCTTCCTTTGTCCTCCCTCCTATTCCCTTGCATCATCCCTAGGTCCGGCCAAGATCCCGTGCATGCATACTAGTTGAATCGATTACGTGCCCACAATGGGCATCGCAGTGTGCATGCTCTAGCCGGGCGAAGGTCATATAGTGGTGACAGACTCCCTTTAAGAATTAAGGCATAAAGAATTGCTTATCTAGTAAACAAGGTTGACACCCCAATAACAGTAGAACGAGACAGCTTATTTACCTCAATTTAAAAATCTAGGCATAATAGTATTGTTTATCTATTAAACAATGAGGATGCTGTCTCCTATGGATCCCTTCAGCTTGCTTACCCTACCGTATATAAAAGGTCTCCCTACAATCTCCCTATACTGTCCCTGCACTGTCTTAAAAGCGTTCTCTGGGATTTTGACATTGATGGACTTTTTTCAGGATAGGCCATCTATATATTGGTAGGGGTCCAACTCCTGGGCATGTCAGTCGATCAGTGGTATGAAAAAGCTAGTGCACTTTTATCAGTACTATTTTTAACTTTTCAATCACTTATTTTTTTTTTATGCTGGAATAAGTTCATCAAAAATGGTGAATTGTAGATTTTATTTCTGTTACGGTATTCAGCGAGTGGAAAAAATTATTTCCATAGCACTATTGGAGATGTTCTAGGAGAATCACAATCTTCCTATGGAGTTCTGCCTGTGGCATCATTGTGATAAGCCTGTTAGCCTCTAGCAGGTTAGACGCTACCACAGAAACCAAAATGCTCTATCAATTTGAAGGGAGGGAGCAGGCCCTGGGGGGCAGCACTCTGAGAGAAAACTGCCTCAGAGGCCATGGTCACAATTGACAGCTGCATCTGAGAAGTTAAATGATTAGGATTGGTATTGTTGCCGATCCCAGACATTGAGGTCGGGTACCAGCTGTATTATACAGTCGGCACACACAAAGTATGTATACATTCACACATACACTTACACATACTCAATAAATTGCAAACTGCAAATAATTAGATTTACCTAAAGGCAGTAGCCATTTATAACTAATTAAAACACACGTCTGGTGAAAATATATCAGCTACAATTAGCTACTATGAATACCTCTCAGATGTCTTACATGATAATACTCTTATACAATAGCTTTATTATTTAAGCCATCATCTACGTGAAGGAATTACTATTTCTCTGTACACTTAATATTTGGTATATATGTGAATATAAGCAGCTGTGTAACAATGTAGTTTTCTATATTTAAATACAGGCTGTATGTGTCATCTGAATAGAGCCCTAAGGGGATAGAGGTTTATTAGAGCTATTGGCCATGTTGCAATTTACTTGTCAGATCTGATGCCAGAATTTTCTTGGCTGGAAATCATTGTGGTAAAGTAACTGGCTTTAATAATGGATACATGTACTGAATTATTCATAAGAAGTAGAGTGAGCCCTGATGCTTTATGCTCAGTACTTTCATTAACTATGAAATGCTGACTGTTCATGTAGTGTCTCTGAATGATAATTTCTATTCCTTTAAAATGATAAAACATAATGTTTATCAGCATTTTAATTACGGACCTAGTGTCAAATAGTATGCCAAAAGTCTGTCAACACATATAACAGCAGCAATGATAGTGATTGCTAGTGAACGAACATTTACACATCTTTAGTCAAAGACACTTGAATGTAACCCTTCACCTTGACATTAGATCACAAGCAGAACTGCTGTACAGTATTTTGCATGGGGGGTGACTTACATATTATAAGTAGAGATGAGCGAATTTTTCGAATATTAGATTTGGCTGGTTAAACGAATTTTCCGTAAAAATGTGCTTTGATCTGAAGTTATTTACAGAGAATCTCGTTAAAAAACGTCCATTTCCGGGCTGCAGAGAGCATTTATAAGGGTGTATAACACTGTGCCTTGCAGGGAGTCTGCTGTGGTACTGAAATAATACTATGAGTCAGTATGACATGCAGATGACAGGTGTCGCTCTTAGAAGCACTGCACACTTAATTTATTTGGGCACGTGGCCAAAACTGACCAAATAACTCAAGTATTAACTCAGCCTTACAGGTTGATGTTAGCGTCAAGAAGGAGCGCACTCCTTTTACACCCTCGTCAGCAGATTCCACACAGAGTGGAGAGGGTGTCAGCATTAAGTTTGTGTTGACATCGCTGAATAATTTGTCCTTCCTCTGATCCGTCAGAACAATAACCCCCAAAAAAAGATCCTGTCTGTGGAGCATCTCCCTTCACTCGGTAAGCATTTGCTCAATAATCCATCAGTATTGCTAATGCCAAATAAAACAGAAGTGGATCTAAAACAGAGATGACACGTGAATGGAATATTTGCATGTCTTCTGTGTTTTGAAGCCACTCCTGCTTTTGGCTACCAAATCATAAGCCAATTCTGAGGGGACCATATAGGCCTTACAGCTTCTACACAGACAGGATCCGTTGTGCATCTCATTTTTCCTTCTTTCTGACAGATCAGAAGAAAGGTCAAATAAATGATGATGTCAGCCAGGCCGAAAGGCAAAATAGTGGCCCAGTCATGAAGTGGTGGGGGTGGGAACAGAATGAGAAGTCCATAGAGTGACCCTATGACATAGTCTGGAGGTGGCGGCAGCATCAGGAGGAGGCCACAGAGTGGCATAATGACAGTGTGGAGGTGGCGGCAGTATAAGGAGGCCACCGAGTAGCACAATGACAGAGTCTGGAGTTGGCAACAGTATGAGGAGGTCACCAAGTGGCACAATGACAGAGTCTGGAGGTGACGGCAACAGCAGTAGCATAATCAGGAGAAAGCCACCGAATGGCACAATGACAGAGTATGGAGGTGGTGGCAGAAGCAGTACCAGAATCAGGAGAAGGCCACTGAGTGGCACAATGACAGAGTCTGAAGGTGGTGTCAGCAGCAGTAGCAGCATCAGGAGAAGGCCACCGAGTGACACAATGACATAGTCTGGAGGTGGCTGAGGCAGCATTAGCAGCATCAGGAGAAGCCCACCAAGTGGCACAATGACAGAGTGTGGAGGTGGCAGCATCAGGAAAAAGCCACCGAGTGGCACAATGACAGAGTCTGGAGTTGGCAACAGAATGAGGAAGCCACCGAGTTTAGATTGCAGCAGCAACATCAGGAGACCACAAAGTGACCCGGTGCCAGAGTGGGGAGGTGGGTGGCAATACCAGTACCGCTGACCAAGGTGGGTGAAAGAAGGAGCACTTGGCATCAGATGTGTGGCATCAGGTGGGTTGCAGCCTCAGAGTAGTAACTGAGGCAGGTAGCCAGAAGAAACCGGTCTCTTTTGTCAAGGTTTGGGGGAGGTGCATGGATGATCTAATCAGATGTATCAGGCATTAGTGGGTGGAAATCCTGGCTGATCCAGGCCTGATTAATCTTGACAAATGTCTGTCTCTCCACATTTTGTGTGGACAGGCGAGTTCTTCTTGGGGTAACTATGGCCCCGTCGGACTTAAAAAACGCTCTGATGCCACACTACTGGCCGGGCAGGACAGCTTTTCCAAGGCAAACTCGGCCAGTTGCGGCCACAAATCGAGTTTGGCTGACCAGTAGTCCAGCGGATCTTCAAAGACGGCTGGCAGGATGCTGTCCAATTATGACACCACCTGCTGGTTGAGGTCCTGATCAAGGTCTACCTGCTGCTGGTGAGTAGTTTCTTTACTATGCAGGTGAAGAAAGCTGCTCATCAGAAACTGTAGACTCAGGCTGCTGATGATGGAGCTGGTACTGCTCCTGCCACCCCACCCCTCCCCAGCAGCCATGACAGTGGAACGTGAGCACAGAGGGCCCCCCGGTCAGACCTGAAAGAGGATGGACGATGGCGCAGATAGGCAGTGGTCAATTGACTACACTTGGATATATCTCTGCAGTAATTAAGTTTGTCCTCCCTCTCAGTGGGTGTAAAAAATGCCCCTGTTTTGGACCCGTAGCGAGGGTCCAACATGGTGGAGAGCCAGAAGTCATCCCTCTGTCGAATGTTGACAATGCAGCT
Source organism: Bufotes viridis (assembly GCA_033119425.1). Taxonomy (NCBI): domain Eukaryota; kingdom Metazoa; phylum Chordata; class Amphibia; order Anura; family Bufonidae; genus Bufotes; species Bufotes viridis. The sequence goes on from CM065589.1 coordinate 124,586,335, forward strand.
GTTACTACGCAAGCAAGTGAGCATGCATCGGGCCATCTGTGCAAATGACTCGGACGGACTCTCTGCCTCCATCTCCACTGCATACTGCCACTGTGTGCCTGGGTCCTCTGTCTCTTCTTCCTCATCACCCTGTAACTCCTCTGGATGCTCCTGCTCCTTTTAGTTGAGTAGAAAAACCTCCCATTTCACTACACATTTCCTGTGCCAAAATGTCCTCCTCCCCCACCTCTTCCAGTTCAGCTCCCACAGGGGTCATGTGGCCGTGAGATCTAGACGACAAGTCTCCTGTTCCCTGACCAGCCATTGTTACCACCATCTGTTCCAGGACATGAAGCAGTGGAATGACGTCGTTCATCACGTAATTCTGGCGACTGACAAATAACATGGCATCCTCAAAGGCCCTAAGCAAACGACAGCCGTCACGCATGACCTGCTGCTGGCTGACATCGAAGTTACACAGGGGAGTACTCCTATCCGATTGGATCATCAAGAAATCTTTGATGGCCTTTCTCTGTTCGTATAGTCGGTCCAACATATGGAGGGTGGAATTCCAACGGGTGGAAACGTTGCATATCAGCCTATGTTGGGGGATGCTGTTCTGCCGCTGTAGCTCAAGGAGGGTGTGCTTTGTGATGTACGAGTGGCTGAAGTGCATGCAAAGTTTCCAGGACATTTTTAGGATGTCTTGCAGGTGGGTGGATGACACCAGGAACCTCTTGACAACCAGATTGAACACATGTGCCATGCAGGGCCCATAGCTCAGCCTTTCTTGAATCAGCACCGACACCATGTTCTTCTCGTTTGTCGGTCACCATGGTTCATATTTTCAATTGTCTCGTAGAAAGCCAGGATTCAATTTCATGATGAATCACACGGAGCAGTGCCTCCTCTGTGTGACTCCATTCGCCAAGGCAAACCAGGCGCAGAACAGCATGACACCGCCATGCCCTGCATATTTAGTATGCTGGAGGTGCACTGTGATTTGTCCCTGCAGTGGACGCTGAGGACATGGTGGAGGATGAGGAGGCAGAGGCGGACATTGTCGCAGGACCAACGGCATGACAGCGTGGAAGCGGAAGAGGTGTGACCTGGCAAAGTTGCTGGTGTTGCTGTGCAGGAACCACATTCACCCAGTGGGCCGTAAAGGACATGTATTGTCCCTGACCGTAATTACAGCTCCACACATCGGCGCTGCCATGCACTTTGGCAGACACCGACAGAAACATTTAGGCCTCTGCCTCTCGTCTGTGCATGGCCTTGCACTTCTCTGTCTGACATACTTTTAGCTGAAATATATAAATTTAAAGCGACATATATTTTTCTTTTTCTACTGAAATAGGCTACTAAATGCTTTCACCACTTATAACTGCAACAGTCAAGTGTGTATATATTTTTCTTTTTGTACTGAAATAGTCCACTAAACGCTTTCACCACAAGTAACTGCAACAGTGAAGTGCGTATATATTTTTCTTTCTGTACAGAAATAGGCCACTAAACACTTTCAACACATATAACTGCAGAAGTAAACTGAGAATATATTTTTATTTTTGTACTGAAATAGGCCACTAAACGCTTTCACCACAAATAAATGCAGCAGTAAAGTGCATATATATTTTTCTTTTTGTACTGAAAAGAGCCATTAAATGCTTTTACCACAAATAACTACAACAGTGAACTGCATATATATTTTTCTTTTGGCACTGAAACAGGCCACTAAACACTTTAACCACAAATAACTGCAACAGTGAACTGTGTATATATTTTTTTTTTGTACTGCAATGGGCCACTAAACGCTTTCACGACACATAATTGCAACAGCAAAATGCGTATATATTTTTATTTTACTGAAATTACCCACTAAAGGCTTTTCAACATAGCATTTACACACCAATAACAAGAACAAATTGCTGGAATGACAGAGCTGTATAATGACTATTTGGATCCCTGCACTTGTAAATCACTTTTCTAGCACTGTCTATAGCACTTTTTGATGTCTCTCCCTGCACTAAGATGCTGTGAAATTATTCCTCCCTATACTTTCCCTGCACATATAAATCACTTTTTTTCAGTTTTTTTTTTTTTCACACTGAGGTTTTTCTTATTGCTAACCCTAGCACCTTCTCACGTCTGTCCCTGCACTTGGAACGCTGGAAAATGTCTGAATCTATGATGGCCGCCATATTTATAGGGTTGTGACATCACAGGGCGGGCTGGCTGCTAATTGTCTGCATGCATGGCATTATGGGTCATCCCGCCTTCCCAGAGTTCTTTGCTCCATGTCCTCACACATGTAGCTGCTATTTTAGCCACCATTTTAGGAAAAATTGTGAATCTCTACCATGAACCGCGAGGAAATTCGCAATCTTTTTTCCTGAAATTCGTAACAAATTCAACTTCGTAGGCTTCGATTCACTTATCTCTAATTATAAGAAAAAGTGTTTAACAAAATTATAGCAACAATTAGAAAATAAAGCGATATTGGCCTAATAAATGTTATATGTAGCAGTGCTGACACATGTAATTCCTTTGAAGAAGTTTTACAAGATCAGAAAATTTGGCCTATTGGGAAAATGTCAAAAAATAACATAACACCTATTACTGACGCTCCAATGACATCAATTTGGTGGGCCCTACTGGTATTTGTTCACTTTGTTGGAGTGCTGAAGTGCCCATAGATTCATATGACTGCTGCAGTCAATTTTTTGCCTCAGCAGTGTATGCAACAAGACCACTGAAGCCAGTAATTACTTGGAGAGGTTATGTAGGTCTACATTCTGTAAATGAGTGAATTTATTCACAATTATTGCCCTGTGTAAAGATTGATGCAGAGACTCATATTTTTATTTCTGGACAGCTGTGTAAACAGCAATTTGCTGCCCAGAAACATATGGGGACCAGCAATCACTGTAACAATAATTGGTCCCTATACGTAGGAGATGATTTTTGCATGTTAGGGCAGCTCTCACCTCCTCTCAGGTAGCTATCAGGAACAAATGGTTAATTCCCGCTAATTGTGTGCACTGTTGGTGTGTGTAAAGGGGGCAGTACACTATAACATGCTGCCTGCAGATTAGACTGCATTTTCATTGTGACAGGTTGTATAAAGAAAACACATATAACTGCCTCCACATTCCTTTCTATACAACTGCATTAATTGAAAAAAAATTAAGTTAAGGCTGTTATGGTCAAATAAAAAAAAAAAAAATAAACTAGTAGGACCCAATTATTAGGTCCTAATATATTGTGAGACTGTGAAACTGCCTACCACATAATATTGTCATAGTTGATTTGTTGAAAGAGTTCATAAGAGGTCTGCATATTGTATATTATCTGTTGCAGATTGGTTGAGATCCATTGACACAGGGGTTTATTGTCACAATGTGAAAATTGAATTCACGGAAACAAACAATCAATTCCATGTTAACATTCATAGGTAGATTGATGCTAGATGTTATAGATGTTAGTTCATTAAATTGAACCACCCCAAAAAATATATATTCCAACCAGGTGGAAATGGAATTCACGGAAATGGAAAATTGAGGCCTGATGCTATCTCGTTATCACTCATAGTTAGCTTTCAGCCCTACCATGTGTCTTGTAGTAATTATATATATATATATATATATATATATATATATATACTGGTTTAATGAAATTTAACAATCTCCCCAAAAAATTAAGTTCCAACCATTTGAAAATGGAATATAAATAAACAGACAATTAAAACTTGATGCTTAATTTCTCGTTATCACTCATAGGTAGATTGCTGCCCTACCCTTGCAGTAATCACATATCTATGCTGGTTTCATTAAATTTAAGGTCGCCCCCTACAAAAATAAACTTCCATTCATGTGAAAATGGAATACATATAATCGAACGATAGAGGCTTGGCACTCAATTTCACACTAACACTCAGAGGTGCTGCTATACCTTGTGTTTTGCCACCATAATTGATCCCCCCCCCCAAAAAAAAAAAAAAGTAAAAAAATATGAAATTCCAACCACGTGGAAACTAATCAAATGGAAACGGACGATTGAGGCTTGATGCTCAATTTCATGTCAACACTCACAGGATTGCTACATTGTGTATTGCTGCAATAATCACTTATATATGCTGCTTAATTAAACTGAACCCCACAAAAAAGGATTTCTGTCAAAATGGGGGGAAAAAAGTATTTCCTTGTAAGTAGATGTTTGTGAGGTCTGCACTGCAGTAGCTGCCGTTCTGCTAGGAGGCACAGCCATTCACAGCTTCTGTTTTCCCTCTCCCTGGCTGCCAGCTCCCCTACTTGTCCCTATTTTAGACACATACTTCTTCTTTGTTATTTTAGCCTTTCCCTTCACTCTTCCTGGCAATAGAATACAAGTTTCTGATTGATTTCTGACTGTCACTGACTCCCTAAGATAACTTTTCTTGGAGATACCTTAAGACCCAATCATCGTCATTCATAGACCAGCACAGAATTATTTGCTGCTAGGGCACCTCCCCGCCTGCTGCAGTAATTATTGGATCATTCAGGCTGTCTATCAGCCTGGGAGCCAACCAAGGCAATGCCTTCCCCCAACTTCCTCTCAGGGTCATGTTAGAGACCTTCTTCTTCCTCCCTAGAGGTTTTTCCGACTGACATGTGCACTAAAATGGCACTAAGCACCATTTTAATAGATTTATCCGAAACGAGCCTGAAAAGATTTGGTTCGTCTGACGTCCAAAAAATAGCAATGTTCGGACCAAAGTGGTTCAGTCATCCTTAGATCTGAAAATTGAAAACTCTAGTTAAAGCTTGTAGGATAATAGGTGGGACTTGGACCATTTCAACCTTCTTAACTATATTGCTATCTTACTTTCTATGTTAGTAAATCAAGATGGCATATATAGTAGAAAATAAAATGTTTCAAGAAAACAATTCAATTTGATTCCATTAAAGCTACAAATTTATAGCTTCAACATTAGCAAAAAGAGTTGAATTGAAAACTACTCAGTTCTAAAGGAAATATGTCATCAGAAAATGACCTGCTGTTTAAATCACCTTTTATGTTTAACATATTTTTAAATAATTTTTCAGGATATTTTTAATTTTCTTCATACTCTTTATATTTAAAGGGATTCTGTCACCACTTTTAAGCCCTGTGAGCTAAACATATGCTCATGTCCAGGGTGTCATTATGATTTCTAAGGTGGCCTTATAAAAGAGATATGTGGCTTAATTTTGCTAAACAACAGGTTTTACTAACCTGTCAATCATAGAATTAAGGTGCCCAACGGGAGGTCCGTGGATGCATGGTGTCCGGACGCACCCATCGCCGTTCATGCCCAGCGCCACCCTTCCAGCTTTCAGCCCAGCCTACTACTCCTCTGTGTCACCTCTCCCTCCCTCCCCCTCCAGGGGTGAGCGAAGTGCCGGCGCGTGCGCACTTCGCTAGATAAAGCCGATCCAAGCAGTAAGCACGGGATCTCACAGCGGGAGGAGGGGGAGGGAGAGGCGACACAGAGGAGTAGTAGGCTGGGCTGAACGCTGGGAAGGCGGCGCTGAGCACGAACGGTGATGGGTGCGGCCGGGCACCATGCATCCACGGACCTCCCCTTGGGCACCTTAATTCTATGATTGACAGGTTAGTAAAAACTGTTTTTTAGCAAAATTAAGCCAGAGATCTCTTTTATAAGTCCACCTTAGAAATCATAATGATACCCTGGACATGAGCATATGTTTAGCTGACAGGGCTTAAAAGTGGTGACAGAATTCCTTTAAACTAAAACAAAAAATCTTTGAGTTTTTGAACTGGCCACTATGTCTAATAATTGGCACCACTTCTTGGTTTGCACAGATCTCTTTACTGCAGTTAACTCATTCTAATCCTGCCTATAATGATATCGCCCCCTTAGATAAGACAGGATCCATGATTCACAATAGGTGATTGTCAGGGCTTATCTATTCTTTCCTTGTACAGTGACCTCTGCACAGGTCACAGAGCATACCTAGAAAACTCTCCCATGGAAGTCAGTATGTCTATGGACCATTGGGCTGCCATAAAGCAACTTGTTGAATGCCTTTTTAAATGCTGATAACACCAGCTCAGGCAAGATGGACGCCCCATAATTATGTTCAAGAAATAAAAATTCAAAAGCTGCAATCAGAAAATAAAAACAGATAAAAAAGGAAATGTGATTTTAACTGGCAGATAACATTTTTGGTGACACATTTCCTTTAAGGTCGCTATAAACCAATGTCTGCTTTAACAGCCTATACTTAGATCCTTCTTTTCCAGTTTGCAACAGACACATTTATATCTAAGCTATCAACATTGGAAAACAGCAAGTGCTTCTGTTACTTAAACAATGCAATGCCCAGTCATGGTGTTAAGGTTTAGTATGGTCCATGGCATGATAAGCATACAATGATATAATAAAAGCAGTATCATTTTTGGAAAACCACTAATTTAGCCCATACTTGCTATAACAGAGATATACTGTAGCTGTGAAGAGGTACCACAATTACTTAGTCCTCGTCCCTGAGGTGGATCAAGGGCCCTTCTGCCATGTCAGAAGACAATGGTATAATAAATGACATATATGGTGAGAAACACTGTTTAATATTCCATTTGCATGGGGCCATGCTAAAATTCCTTGCAAAGCAGGTGGTGAGAGTGTCACAGTGCAGAGGAAAAAAAGTGAGAAGAATTTTTCTCTGTACTAGAGCCGCATCCCCTATTTTCTCTGGATTGGTGGAGGTCTTAAAGGCCAGAGTCCCACTGATAATGAACTATGGCATATCTCAACGTTATCCTGTTACTATGTTATGGAAAACACTCTTTAATAACATAAATATAAAATATCCAGTTTTTATATATTAAATATTTCTTGTATCCTGTTTTAGCTCTCGTATTTTGTTGTTCATGTTATTAATGATTTTCCAATATGATTGTATTGTGACAGCAGCTAGGAAATGCTTCTTTTAGTAGTCATGTAATTCTTCTCCTTCATAACTTTAGTAGCAAATGTTCTGCAACATTTGCAATAATGTGCCTTGCATTCAGTTTGTGTGCAACATTTTACATTGTGACATTTGCATGAAAATCGCATGATAGTTTCATTTGCAGGCAACTCTTGCATAGCTCAATGGTTTCTTATGGGTAGCAACGTGAGATATAACAATCTATTGGTAAAATATGAGAATATCAAAATGTTTTCCACCATATTTCTTGAAATGAATGTCATTTTTGAGTGTTCTTCCTTACTATAATGTTAAATGTTTAAACTATTATTGTTTACTATTTCTGAGTAGCTTTTAATTGTACGTAACAAATTGCACTTAAAGGGCTTCTGCCATGATGGATGTAAAAATGAAAATTTCTCATTATAACAAGGCTAAAACCAATACTGTGCCTCATATGGATCCAGAGTTCTCCTTATTCAGTACTCCAATTGCTCTGCTAGTTTCTCGCAGGGGGGCCCATTTCATAACTTCTAACAGTATACATGGCTGGTGGCAGTTGAAGGATGAAACAGAGCATGTGTGACCATCTCAGTAGATGTTCATGCACATATCTATACAATACAGATCAACAGCAGGGCGTGCCATTATAATGAAATAAAGAGAATATCTCATAGCTTGAGCATTTTTAAAACAGAAACTAAATTACAAAACTGATTAGATTTACATGTTGAATTATATTAAAATAACATTAATGTTGCACAACCCCTTTAAAAGGGCTGTGCTATCAGAAAATTATTATGGCAAATGGACATCATTGAATGGGTCAGGCAGATCAAGGTTGTCAAAGAAATTTGGGTTGGAGTTTCCTACCAATGGTATAATATTATACTTGATTAAGTAAAGCTTGACATCAATATTTGTCAGACTCATAATGTATATGAGGAGGACTGCTGACCCCACTATTGGAGCAAGCAGAGGCTGGGCATGTCACTTTCTAACATGCCTGGTTATTTGTCACCAAAAAGTTAGCAGAGCCAGAAGTGTCGGGCAATGATAATTTATATGAATGCTCTGCCATTGAATTTCTTCCAATGAGAAGTGCAAGCATACAGGTCATCGGAGCTCTGAAGAAAAATGTATGAAATGTATGTATGAAAAGCACTTGGGTTAACTGGGAAACTAAAAACATTAGGTAGTAAAAAGAGTTGAGCGAACACCTGGAAGTTCGGGTTCGACGGGTTCAGCCGAACTTCACAAAAAATTTCGGGTTTGGGATCCGAACTTAACCCAAACTTGACTCCGAACCCCATTGAAGTCAATGGGGACCCAAACTTTTGGGCATTAAAATGGCTGTAAAATAGCCCTGGAAAGGGCTAGAGGGCTGCAAAAGGCAGCAAAATGTAGGTAAATGCAAAACAAATGTGTATAGGGAAATGACTTAAAATAAAATAGATAAAAATTAAACATTATTAATTGGCAACTCGGAGGAGGAGGTGGATGTGGGGAAGGAGGTTGAGGAGGCATCAGATGGGAATGCCAGCATGGGTTTGTAGTCACGCATCTTTTGATCAGTAACCGACGTTTTCACAAAATTTTGTTTCCTGCCAGCAATGCACAGCAGGGACTTATCACTGGAAAAATTGGGTTAATGTCACCCATCAATGGAACATGTGATATTCAGAAATATAGGCCCCTGGCACCCAGACAGAGGAGAGGTCATTCACGGCAAAACCGGCTTCATGTGATCCACCAATATAACAGGCGATTTTCAGAAATGTAGGCCCCTGGCACCCAGACAGGGGAGAGGTTTATTCACAGCAATAAGAGGTTAATGTCACCCATCAATGGAACAGGCGATTTTCAGAAATGTAGGCCCCTGGCACCCAGTCAGAGGAGAGGTTCATTCACGGCAAAATTGGCTTCATGTCTTTCACCAATATAACAGGCGATTTTCAGAAATGTGGGCCCTTGGCATCCAGACAGGGGAGAGGTTTATTCACGGCAATAAGAGGTTAATGTCACCCAACAATGGAACAGACGACTTTCAGTAAGTTAGGCCCCTGGCACCCAGACAGAGGAGAGGTTCATTCACAGCAAAAAGAGGTTAATATCACCCACCAATGGACCAGGCGATTTTCAGTAAGTTAGATCCTGGCACTCAGACAGAGGAGAAGTTTATTAACAGCAATACGAGGTTAATGTCACCCACCAATGGAACAGGCGATTTCCAGTAAGTTAGGCCTCTGGCACCCAGACAGAGGAGAGATTCATTCACAGCAACACAGGCTTCATGTCATCCACCAATGCAACAGGCGATTTTCAGAAATGTAGGCCTCTGGCACCCAGACAGAGGAAAGGTTTATTCAGGGCAACACAGGCTTCATGTCACCCACCAAAGAAGTAAATGTGTAGCAGAACTTTTAGGCACAAATAAGGACTGGTAAGAACTATAGGGCTTCAAAAGGCAGCAAAATGTGGGTAAGTGCCCTGCAAACAAATGTGGATAGGGAAATAAATTAAAATAAAATAAAACTAATAAAAATTAAACATTATTAACCAGCAATTCGGAGGAGGAGGTGGATGCGAAGATGGAGGTTGAGGAGGCGGCGAATGTTGAATTGTTAGTATAAGCTGCGATGAAGGAGGAGGAGGGGGTATCTTGAAAAGTTTTATTTATTTATTGTTTTGGTTTTAAAAGGATTCAATGAATAAGTGCACTTGGGTACAAGAATGTATGGTTGAGAGCGAGTCAGTTTAAAATGTTTATTCTGCACAAGGTACGGACAAGGCCTGTGGGATCCATGCCTGGTTCATTATAATGAACATGAGCTTGTCCACATTGGCTGTGGACAGGCGGCTGCATTTGTCTGTAATGACGCCCCCTGCTGTGCTAAATACACGTTCAGACAATACACTGGCTGCAGGGCAGGCCAGCACCTCCAAGGCATAAAGGGTAAGCTCAGGCGATGTGGACAATTTTGAGACCCAGAAGTCGAATGGGGCAGAACCATCAGTCAGTACGTGTAGGCATGTACACAGGTACTGTTTCACCATGTTGTTCAAATGCTGCCTCCTGCTAAGACGTTCCATATCAGCTAGTGCTGCAGGTTGCTGTGGTTTGGTGACAAAGGTTTTCCACATGTCCGCCATGCTAACCCTGCCTTCTGAGGTGCTGTCCATGACAAAGCTGCGTTGGCGACCTCTTCCTCCTCCTCCTCTGCCTTCGCCTTGTGATTCCACTTGTCCCCCAGTGTCAGTTGGGAATGCCCTCAGGAGCGCGTCTACCAGCGTGCGCTTGTAGTCATGCATATTCCTATCAGGCTCCACTGCGGGAATTAAGGATGGCACGTTGTCTTTGTAGCAGGGATCCAGCAGGGTGGCAACCCAGTAGTCAGCACAAGTTACAATGTGGGCAGCTCTGCTGATGTTGTGCAGGCACTGCAGCATGTCGTCGCTCATGTGTGCCAGGCTGCCCAGAGGTAAATATAAGCTGTCCTGTGTAGGTGGTGTATCGCCTGTGTCCTCCGTATCCCACCAGCCATGCTCCAGTGATGGCCATGAGATGCGTTGGGTGCCACCCTGCAGTGAATCCGGTTCCTCCTACTCCTTTACCTCATCTTCCTCCTCCTCTTCCTCCAGAACTGTGCCCTGTCTGGCCACATGTGTACATGGCCTCTGCTGGTACAGGAACCCACCCTTTGAGCCACTCCTGAATGACCGGCCTGAAATCCTGTGAAATGCCCTCTCTTCCTCCTCCTCCTGTACCACATCCTCTTCCATCACAGCGGTAATTGTTTTTTCAAGGAGACATAGAAGTGGTATTGTAATGATAACAACAGCGTCATCAGCACTGGCCATGTTGGTTGTGTATTCAAAAGACCGTAGCAAGGTACACAGGTCTCACATGGAGGCCCAGTCACTGGTGGTGAAGTGGTGCTGTTCCGCAGAGTGACTGACCCATGTGTGCTGCAGCTGAAACTCCACTCACCTGTGCTGCTCGCACAGTCTCTCCAGCATATGCAAGGTGGAGTTCCACCTGGTGGGCAAGTCGCATATGAGGTGGTGAGCAGGAAGGCTGAAGTTACTTTCTGCAGCAGGTCTGACATGTCTGGGTAGTTTGTAAGGAATTTCTGCACCGCCAAATTTAGCACATGCGCCAGGCAAGGGATGTACGTCAAACCGGCTAGTCCCAAAGCTGCTATGAGATTTCGCCCATTATCACACACCACCAGGCCGGGCTTGAGGCCCACTGGCAGCAACCACTCATCGGTCTGTTCTTCTATGCCCCTCCACAGCTCCTGTGCGGTGGGGGTTTGTCCCCCAAACACATGACTTTTAAAACCGCCTGCTGACGTTTACCCCTGGCTGTTCTGAAGTAGGTGGTGAAGGTCTTTGCTGACCGGATGAGGAGGTGGAAGAAGAGGAGAAGGCGGAAGCGGAGTAGGAGGAGGAGGCAACAGGAGGCAAAGAATAATGCCCTGCGATCCTTGGTGGTGGAAGGACATGCACCAAACTGCTATACGCCTCGGGCCCAGCCACCGCTACATTTACCCAGTGTGCAGTTAGGGAGATATAGCGCCCCTGCCCATGCTTACTGGTCCATGTATCCGGGGTTAAGTGGACCTTGCCACATATGGTGTTGTACAGTGCACACTTGATTTTATCCTCCACTTGGTTGTGCAGGGAAGGGAATGCTCGCCTGGAAAAGTAGTGGCGGCTGGGAACGACGTACTGTGGGACAGCCACCGCTATCAGCTGTTTAAAACAGTCTATCTCCATGGAAGACAGAATGACAGCATTTCAAAGGCCAGTAATTTTGAAATGCTGGCATTCAGGACCAGGGATCTAGGGTGGGTAGGTGGGTATTTTCTCTTTCTCTCCATTGTTTGGGAGATGGACAGCTGAACGCTTGCGTGTGACATGGTGGAGATGCTTGGTGATGATGACGGAGGTGGTGGTGTTGGTGGCACATCCTCTGTTTGCTGGGTGGCAGGTGCCACTGTGACTCCAGAGGGGGAGGAAGAGGCAGAGAAAGCAACAGAAGAGGAAGCAAGAGGATCCTGAGAACTCTCTTGTTTGTTAAGGTGTTTACTCCACTACAGTTCGTGCTTTGCATGTAGATGCCTGGTCATGCAGGTTTTGCTAAAGTTTAGAACGTTTATGCCTCGCTTCAGGCTCTGAGGGCACAACCTGCAAACCACTTGTCTCTTGACATTAGAACATTGTCTGAAGAACTTCCATGCCAATGAACTCCTTGGAGCTGGCTTTGGGTGTGCTAGGTCCCTGGGTGCGGTGGGCAGTAGCAGGCGTACTGTCTCAGGGATGGCCGCTCTGCGTTTGCAACCTGCTCCCTCTTTTGCTGTGCTGTTGCCTCTGTGCAACCACTGCCTCATCCACAGAACTGCACGCTTCACTAGCATGAACGTGGGTCCAGTCAGGGTCTAGGACCTCATCATCCTCCACACGACCCATTATTGACCCCTGCATCCTCGTCGATCTGCACACTGCAGAAAACCGCAGCAGTTAGCACCTATGTTTCGTCATCATCAGAGATGTGCTGTGGTTGTCCTCCCATGTCCTCATCCTGCAACATAAGTGGTTGGGCATCAGTGCATTTAATGTCTTCTAATTTTGGGGTAGGGCTATCTGGATGGCCCGGGGAAACCCTGCCAGCAGAGTCATCAAAAAGCATAATAGTCTGCTGCATGACTTGGAGCTCAGGCTGCTTGGCTGCTTTGCAAGAGGGTGAGGTGAAAGACTAATGGGCATGTGATGCAGGTGCCAACTCTGAGCTTTCTGCACTGAACTGGGTGGGAGATACTGTGAAGGAACTGGCGCCACAGTAAGCCACCCAATCTACTATCGCATGTACTTGATCTAGCCTCACCATCCGTAGAGTGGCATTCGGGCCTACCAAATAACGCTGCCGGTTATGTCGCCTACTCGCACCTGAGGAAGGTGTTTTACTTGGACCTAAAATTGGCGCTGAACGGCCACGTCTTCTCACAGCAATAGGAGCTCCATCAACACCACCACGATCATGCCCACATCCCTTATTTGATGTTCTCCTCATTATTTGTGTTCACCAACCAAACTGACAGATAGTTTATCTCCGGTGTCAATTTAACTGCCAATAGTCAATAACTAAGTGCACTAACACTAAAGCAGTGCTCGTGTCATAAAAATGCTCTGTGGACCAAGAATACCATTTTTTTCCCCTAATAAAATACACTAATGTACTATTTTACTGCAGAAATGTAAATGAGGTATTTTTACGCTGTATGCACAAATGCTTTTTGAAGCAAGAATACATATTTTTTTTTACAAAAATACGCTAATCCACTATTTCACAGCAGAAATGTAAAATAGGTATTTGGGCGGTGTATTTTAAACTGCTCTGTGGACCAAGAATAACGCTTTTTTTCCCCAAAATTCTCAACTGTACTATTTAACGGCTGAAAATGAAACAGCAGGTACATGTAGGCTGTATGCACAACTGCATTGTGAACAAAGAACACAGCTTTTTTCCCCAAAATTCACAAATGCACTATTTAATGGCAGAAAATTAAACTTATGTATTTGTACACTGTATGCACAAATGCTTTGTGAACCAAGCACACAGCTTTTTTTTCCCCTTAAAAGACACTAATGCACTATTTCAGTGCTGAAAGTAAAAATAGGTATTTGTACGCTGTATGCACAATTGCTTTGTGGACCAGGAATCCCGCTTTTTTCCCCAAAAACACAGTGAAGCACTATTTTAGTGCTGAAATTAAAACAAGGTATTTGTACGCTATATGCATAAATGCTTTGTGGACCAAGAACACAGCTATTTTTTGCCTAAAACAAATGAATGCACTATTTCAGTGCTGAAATTTAAAATAGGTATATGTACGCTGTATGAATAACTGCTTTGTGGACCAAGAACATGGCTTTTTTCCCCAAAATTCAAAAATGCACTATTTAACGGCTGAAAATTAAACGTAGGTATTTGTACGCTGTATGCACAAATGCTTTGTGGACTGAGAACACAGCTTTATTTCCATAAAACAAACTAATGCACTATTTCAGTGCTGAAATTTAAATAGGTATTTGTATGCTGTATGCACAACTGCTTTTTGGACCAGAAATACTGCTTTTATTCCCAAAAATACACTGATGCACTATTTCACTGCAGAATTGTATATGGACTGTGGACTGTGTATTTTAAACTGTTTTGTGGACCAGGAATACCGCTTTTTTCCCCTAAAACTCAGTAATGCACTATTTCAGTGATAACATTTAAAATAGGTATTTGTACGCTCTATGAACAACTGCTTTGTGGATCAGGAATACCACATTTTTTCCCCAAAACACACTAATGCACTATTTCAGTGCTGAAATTTAAATTCAGGATTTGTACGCTGTATGCACAACTGCTTTGTGGACCAGGAATACTGCTTTTTTCCCCCCATAATTAACAATTTAACGGCTGAAAGTGAAACATATATTTTTGTACGCTGTATGCACAACTGCTTTGTATATTTTTGTACGCTGTATGCAGAACTGCTTTGTGAACCAAGAACAAGGCTTTTTTCCTCAAAATTCTCAAATGCACTATTTAACGACTGAAAATAAAACAAAGGTATTTGTAAGCAGTATGCACAACTGCTTTGTGAACCAATAACACAGCTGTTTTTTCCAAAAATACACTGATGCACTATTTTACTGCAGAAATGTAAAATTGGTATTTTGGCGGTGTATTTTAAACTGGTTTGTGGACCAGGAATACCACTTTTTTCCCCAAAAACACAGTGAAGCACTATTTCAGTGCTGAAATTAAAAAAAAGGTATTTGTACGCTATATACACAAATGCTTTGTGGACCAAGAACACAGCTATTTTTTACCTAAAACAAACGAATGCACAATTTCAGTGCTGAAATTTAAAATAGATATATATGCACGCTTTATGAACAACTGCTTTGTGGACCAAGAACATGGCTTTTTTCCCCAAAATTCACAAATGCACTATTTAACGGCTGAAAATTAAACGTAGGAATTTGTCCACTTTATGTACAACTGCCTTGTTGACCAGGAATATCTCTTTTTCCCCCAAAATACACTTATGCACTATTTCACTACAGAAATAAAAAATATTTATTTGGGCGGTATATTTTAAACTGCTTTGTGGACCTGGAATACTGCTTTTTTCCCCTAAAACACATTAATGCACTATTTCAGTGATAAAATTTAAAATAGGTATTTGTACGCTCTATGAACAACTGCTTTGTGGATCAGGAATACCACATTTTTTCCCCAAAACACACTAATGCACTATTTCAGTGCTGAAATTTAAATTCAGAATTTGTACGCTGTATGCACTACTGCTTTGTGGACCAGGAATACTGCTTCCCCCCCCCCCCATAATTAACAATTTAACGGCTGAAAGTAAAACATATATTTTTGTACGCTGTATGCACAACTGCTTTGTATATTTTTGTACGCTGTATGCAAAACTGCTTTGTGAACCAAGAACAAGGCTTTTTTCCTCAAAATTCACAAATGCACTATTTAATGACTGAAAATAAAACAAAGGTATTTGTAAGCTGTATGCACAACTGCTTTGTGAACCAAGAACACAGCTGTTTTTTCCAAAAATACACTGATGCACTATTTTACTGCAGAAATGTAAAATAGGTATTTTGGCGGTGTATTTTAAACTGGTTTGTGGACCAGGAATACCACTTTTTTCCCCAAAAACACAGTGAAGCACTATTTCAGTGCTGAAATTAAAAAAAGGTATTTGTACGCTATATACACAAATGCTTTGTGGACCAAGAACACAGCTATTTTTTACCTAAAACAAACGAATGCACAATTTCAGTGCTGAAATTTAAAATAGATATATATGCACGCTTTATGAACAACTGCTTTGTGGACCAAGAACATGGCTTTTTTCCCCAAAATTCACAAATGCACTATTTAACGGCTGAAAATAAAACAAAGGTATTTGTAAGCTGTATGCACAACTGCTTTGTGAACCAAGAACACAGCTTTTTTTCCAAAAATACACTGATGCACTATTTTACTGCTGAAATTTAAAATAGGTATTTGTACGCTGTATTCACAACTGCTTTGTGGACCAAAAACACGGCTTTTTTTTCCCTAAAACACAGTAATGCACTATTTCAGTGCTGCAATTTAAAATAGATATTTGTACGCTGTATGAACAACTGCTTTGTGGACCAAGAACATGGCTTTTTTCCCCACAATTCACAAATGCACTATTTAACGGCTGAAAATAAAACAAAGGTATTTGTAAGCTGTATGCACAACTGCTTTGTGAACCAAGAACACAGCTTTTTTTCCAAAAATACACTGATGCACTATTTTAGTGCTGAAATTTAAAATAGGTATTTGTACGCTGTATGCACAACTGCTTTGTGGACCAAAAACACGGCTTTTTTTTCCTAAAACACAGTAATGCACTATTTCAGTGCTGCAATTTAAAATAGATATTTGTCCGCTTTATTTACAACTGCCTTGTTGACCAGGAATATCGCTTTTTCCCCCAAAATACACTTATGCACTATTTCACTACAGAAATGAAAAATATTTATTTGGGCGGTGTATTTTAAACTGCTTTGTGGACCTGGAATACTGCTTTTTTCCCCTAAAACACATTAATGCCCTATTTCAGTGCTGAAATTTAAAATAGCTATTTGTACGGTGATCCACAACTGCTTTGTGGACCCGGAATACTGCTTTTTTCCCCCCAAAAATACACTAATGCACTATTTCACAGTAGAAATATAAAATAGGTATTTGGGCAGTGTATTTTCAACTGTTTTGTGGACCAGGAATACCGCTTTTTCTCCCTAATACACAGTAATGCACTATTTCAGTGCTGAAATTTAAAATAGGTATTTGTATGGTGTATCCACAACTGCTTTGTGGACCAGAAATTATGCTTCCTTTTGCCAAAAATACACTGATGCACTATTTCACTGCAGAAATGTAAAATGGGTATTTGGGCGGTGTATTGAAAACTGCTTTGTGGACCAGGAATACACTAATGCACTATTTCACGGCTGAAATTGAAAATACGTTTTGGTGCGTTTTATGCACAAATGCTCTATAGCACCACAATACAGATTTTTGCCCCAGACTACAGAAATGGACTATGTCACCCCTAAATTATACAAAATGTAATGTAGGGGACTTGACCTGCCAGAAAAAAAGGATTTTTTCCTTCACTGAGGTACCAAAAAGGATTAGACTGATGTCCCTGGAAGGTTGGCACATATTCAGGTCACATGCAGTTCCAAGGACACTGCAGTGGCTAAAATGGCCGCCGACCCCCACCTCAGTAACAGATGGATAAAAAAAAACACTTTGCAGTATCACTGGGCTCAGAGCTGGGTACAAAAATGTAGGATTGCAGTAGCACCTCCCTCAATAATTGCTGTAGCATGAAGATTTAACACCACCAGGTTTAAAAGATTTCTTTCCTAATCTCTCCCTGGGAGCACTGACAGCAACCTTTCCATATACTAACAGCAGCAGAGTGACATGCCTCACTACGTGACTCCAGCTTATAATGAGGCTGGGTCTCATGCTGCACTCATCCAATCACAGCCATGCCATTAGTAGGCATGGCTGTAATGGGTTCTTGGGCAATGGGCAATTATGTAAAATATTTGCTGATGGGCTGCTCTGCAGCCTTTCAACAATCGGGAAGAATCGCCGAACAACAGACCCGAACCCAAACTTTTATGAAAATGTTTGGGTTCGGGTTCGGGTCCGTGTCCCGAACATCATAAAATTTGGTACGAAATTTGGTTCGTTCAACTTTAGTGGTAAAGCCTCTAGGAAATGTCCTGTGTTTGCTCTCCATATTATACTAGTATTAGCTATGTTTGTGAGTTACTGCACATGGTAGCCCTTCCACTTCAATACGATCATAGAGGATGCAATTACAGTAAAACACAAAAACTTTATCTTCTTCACAATAGTGAATTATGCTTGATGGTTACTGGAACTGATTTGAAGGCTACAACAGTTATTTTCAGCAACCTACAGTATAATGAATGTTCTTTCCTTTTTCAGAAGGACCAAAGCAAAACAATTGTAAAATATGAAAACACTATATTATCTTTTCTTCATACATACATTCTTGCTCTGATAAGCTATTTTTATATCATGTTTCTGCCATACAACTAAGGCATATGTTTTCAGTTTCACATGCAGTTTCCCCCATTAATATCACAAGAAGTTCAAGCAGCTTTTTACCAGAAACAGCTCTTTGTTTGGGAAACTGCTACAAAAGTAAAAATAATTATAATTTTCTTTCTCAGAAAATTTCAAAAGTCATTAGAAGCAACATATGAACAATTTAATAGATCCAAACCAGAAGATTTAAATATTTCTGTAGCAAACAAAAAGAAATGAGAAATAGCTGTATTGTTAACGCCAATACAAATCAAGGAGGCTTTATGAAGATATAAACATTTGCAGCACAGGATAAGGTTGAATAAACCTAAGTACTAAGCCCTCAGGGGAGTTCTGAGTCAGATGAATTTGTTCACTTTCAAGCTACATCAGGGGGACAAGTAGCTTCATATGTATATTACAGTGCAGAGATAAATGTGGTCTATAAACACTGTGAGCTCCAGCCAATAAAGGCAAATGAAATGCAATTATGTATATTTCATTGATAATATAAAAAAAAATTTAAAAGTTGTCATCCAGTCATGGATATTGTGTGGCTTAAAATAATTTACTATATGAAATGTACAATTACATTTTAGCAAGCTATTTTTGGTATTTTATGTAGCTATTGTTAGACTTTCAACTTAGAACATTTATTACCGTATGTTTTGCTTTATAAGATGCACCTGAGTATAAGATGCACCTAGGTTTTTGAGGAGGAAAATAAGAAAAAAAAGATTTTGAACCCAAAGGTGTGCTTTTGGTGGGGTTTGACCTAATGGTGGTCTGTGGATGACACTATTATGGTGGTCTGTGGCTGACACTGTTATGGGGGATCTGTGGATGACACTGTTATGGAGGATCTATGGCTGACACTGTTATAGGGGATCTGTGGATGACACGGTTATGGGGGATCTGTGGCTGACACTGTTATGGGGGACTGTGGGTGACACTGTTATGGGGGACTGTGGTTGACAGTGTTATGGGGGATCTGTGAATGTCACTGTTATGGGGGATCTGTGGCTGGCACTGTTATGGGGGACTGTGAGTGACATTGTTATGGGGAACTGTGGGTGACACTGTTATGAGGGACTGTGGGTGACACTGTTATGGGGGCATCTGTGGATGGCATGACACTTCTAGGGGGGGGATTTGTGGATGACACATAGCATTTTATGCTATGTGTCATCCACAGATCTCCCCCATAACAGTGTCCCTGTTAAGTGTAAGTGGGGGCCAGCATGTACTGTGGTTCTGTAATGGCAGTGGGTCCTGGTGCAGTCACTGTACTCTATTGCACCGGGCCCCGCTAACTGTACTAATACGAAGTATAACTGTAGCCAGTGTTATAATAATCTTCTAGTCTATTAACTGAAAATTACTAAAGTCTAAGTAGCAGGTAGGAGGTGGAGGCAGGAGGCCGGGTGGGCGGGCACTGGCAACGTAACTCACTACGTCACGTGCCTTCATGAAGTAGGCGGCACGGGCGTGGGACGTAGTGAGGTACGCTGCAAGTGCCCGCCCGGCCTTCCTGCCTCCGCCTCCTGCCTGCTAGTTAGACTTTAGTAAGTTTCAGTTAATAGACCTGAAGATTATTATAACACTGGCTACAGTTATACTTCGTATTAGTACAGTGAGCTGGGCCCGGTGCAATAGAGTACAGTGACTGCACCGGGTCCCGCTGCCATTACAAGACTAAATGCCGGCCCCCAGCCCCTCCTCCTTCCCACACTGTAACTGATGTATCGCCAACCGCACTGTGCAGCATAGCGGCCGGCGATACATCAGTGTCAGCGTACCATTCGCTTTATAAGACACACTAGCATTTTCCCCCCACTTTTGGGGGGGGAAAGTGCATCTTATAAAGCAAAAAACATGGTAATTTGTTAATAAAAGAAACACACACACACAATATATATAGTATATAACAAGAACACTAGAACAGTCAAAATAAGCCAATATAACAGTGGATATAGAATTAGAAGGATGCATTGTACAATACTGGTTAACAGAATATGATCTAATGATCATACAGATAAATTCTATTCATAAAAATACTTGGAAATACACTAGAATATGGGAATATGGATGATGTTTGGGGACAGAGAACACATGTATGCAGGAGAAGAATATAGAAAAATATAAAACAAAAACCAGTTACATATCCCAATTCCTATTGTTCATAGGTTATATTATTCTGTCAGTTTTTTATTTTATAAAATTGGAGAGGCCAATGTCCCAAATGTGGTGGCTCCAATGGTAACTGGTAGCATCATACCAGGACATGCCCCAATCTTTGTAGATTTTTGGCATAGCTTACTATTTAGAGTTGGTTTTTGGATAGGTAGTTCTCCTGGATCTAAAACTATGCTTTGGGTGATACATGATCTTTACTTCTAGAGGTTGGTTATAGTAAAACTTAACAAGAATAGGGATGCTCGTGTATGCATTCTCAAAGAAGGAAATTAAACAATATACATGGAGGTATGCTAAAATTGAAAGAATAAACTTTATTGGTCAATCAGGTTAAAACACTGGGGTAAATACTAGTGATGAGCGGCAGGTGCCATATTCGATTTCGACGAAATTCGCGAATATTCGAAAAAATATTCGTTTCATATTCATCGAAATCGAATATTCGTCATTATTCTAGTTATCGCGATTAATATGCGATTAAATAATTAATATTTAAATAATTTTAAACTTAGGCTACTTTCCTATTGGTTTCATATCTAGAATTATAGAGAAGATGACGAATATGACGAATGTATTCGTCATATTCATCAAAACGAAGATAAGGAAGTATTCTCCATCTTCGTTTTAGCAACCTATTCGTCAACTTCGCTAATTCTAGCAATCAAATAGGAGGGTTGACTATAGAGGCAGCTGTGTTTAATTCGCTATGCGATTATATTACTTAGCTTTTTTTAATAGAATAATTATATTACTTGATAATTATTATAATTATTCCGTTTATTAAAAAAATTTTTTTTATATAATCGCATAGCGAATTAAACACAGCTGTCTCTCTAGTCAACCCTCCTATTTTATTGCTAGAATTAGCGAAGTTGACTAATAGGTTGCTAAAACGAAGATGGAGAATACTTTGTTATCTTCGTTTTGAGGAATATGATGGATAAATTCGTCATATTCGCTAATTCTACCAAGCCAAGAACGTCTCCATACTAAAATGTACTGTCGGATTTGAGAATTACGTTAAAATCGCAATGCGATTAATATAACTTGAATTAATCGCATTGCGATTTCTACTTAGACCTGGTTTACTATGTTTGGCTTGGTAGAATTAGCGAATATAACGAAAGTATTCGTCATATTACTCAAAACGAAGATAACGAAGTATTCTCCATCTTCGTTTTAGCAACCATAGTATACCATGTCTGTTGAAATCACAATGCGATTAATTCAAGTTACATTAATCGCATTGCGATTACAACTTAGCACTGATATCTTACATATTAGGCTAGAATTAACGGAAGCCGGCAGAAGCGGCAACGAGCACTGACTGGAGCAGCCAGGAAGCCAGGAATCCTCAGGACAGGTAAGAACTACTTTTGGGAAGTGGGAAAGAAAAAAATATAACTAAAAAAAACAAAAAAACAATGAATATTCAAAATAGCGAATTTATAGCGCTATATTCGAAATATTCGCGAATTAGCGAAGTGCCAATATTCACGATAAAAATTCGCTATTCGAATATTCGCACTCAACACTAGTAAATACCCTATATCAACAACTCCCTGATGCACCCTTGTGTCAGCAGGGGTATATGGTCAATATGATATGTGGCTACTGAGTAGGATATCACAGAGACCACATCAAACCCCCAGGACCAAGTCAAACACTGTACACCTGGTACAGGGATAAATATTTAGGGCAGGTAAGTAGTGCCCAAACTATCATTTGGACTTACACAGTGGGCAATGTACAGTGGGGCGCATTACTGTCCATACCACAGAAAGGTGCTCGGTACACACTAAAAGGGGACCCGCTGACCCAATGTGAGCCAGCTTATAACGGGTACCCCAATTAGCTACCATGAGCTATAGCTAGGCTCGACGCGTATCCATACAGTGAAACTGTATTTCATCATAAGCCGAAAGCACCAGACCATAAACTCAACACATGTGTAGGCAGGTCTTGTCACCCAACCATGTGCAGATGGAATCGAACCTGCCACGGTCACTGCAGGAGGTAAAAGTTGTGACCATGAAAGCTATAGGTGCAGGAAGCTACCTAGTGTCAAAGTCTCTAGTATGAGAATTGGCACATACATTTGTTTCTGTAGCCCTGCCTAAGCTTACCACCTCACTACCTAAGCTGATGGCCATCACAGTGCCGAATGCTGCACACCAGCACGCTGCCCCTCAACACTATGAGGTGGTGAGCTTAGGCAGGGCTACAGAAACGAAAGTATGTGCCAATTCTCCAATGAGTTGTATACAAGATCTTATAATTGAACTTCAGCTAAAGCCAAATACTTCCTAAAGTCCTAACAATGGCTTTTTGTAGATACCCGCAGGAACTGACATTAAGGTTGAATTGCATGACAACTGTATGGTCTCAAGAACAACATAGTTGAAGCATATATCAAGACAAGTAGAAAACAAGGC
Source organism: Bufotes viridis (assembly GCA_033119425.1). Taxonomy (NCBI): domain Eukaryota; kingdom Metazoa; phylum Chordata; class Amphibia; order Anura; family Bufonidae; genus Bufotes; species Bufotes viridis. The sequence goes on from CM065589.1 coordinate 124,609,089, forward strand.
ATTAAACAAACTCACTCTTGAATGACAGCGACTGAATGCTGAAGGTCATAGATGGAGATGATCCAGCAAGGGGGTAGATGCTAGGTGTATGGCATATAGGTAGGCAACAGATGAATGATAGTGAACAATGATATGTGGAACAATACTGAACGTAACTATGCCAGAAGTCAGCAAACCAACCTGGACATTACAATAGCACAGCAACAAACACATTACAAACCTGGCAAGAAAGACCACAGAAACTACAGATCTCCAAAAATACAGAAACACACTGTACAAGTTATAATTGTTAGACTACAAATCCCAGAATACAGAGCATAGTACAAAATATCTAGAAGGGAAAGTATCTAACAAATGCTATATTAAACTCAGAATGGAATAAGGTCTCTATATATAAACTCTTTAGATTGGCTCTTTCTGCACCAATTGGACATTGTTAGAGAACACACAGCCCCATCTAACAATTAGTGATGAGCGAGAGGTGCCATATTCGATTTCGCAATACTTTGCAAATATTCGATTGAATATTCGTCATATATTCGTTAAAACCGAATATTCGTCATTATTCTATATATAATTTATATTCGCATTGCCAATTAAACTTAGAGCTGAGTTCCTAATGGTTGTAATTTGTATTGCTAGAATTGAGGAATATATCGAATATCACGAATATAGCACTATATTCTCAATCTTCGTTATATTCTAGCAATAAAACCATTAGGAACTCAGCTCTACACTAAGTTTCATTCGCGAAGCGAACATATAATCGCATTGCGAATTGATCTTAGAGCTAAGTTCCTAATGGTTGTATTGCTAGAATATAACGAAGATGACGAATATCACGAATTCACTAATATAGCACTATATTCTCAATCTTCATTATATTCTAGCAACAATCATTAGGAACCTAGCTCTTGATTTCGCAATGCGAGTAATTCAGGTTATATTAATCGCATTGCGACTACAATTTAGTCAAATTTGTGAGATTGTGATTCTCACATCCGACAGTACATTTTAGCATGGAGGCGTTCCCATGCACACAGGAAGTCGGCAGAAGTGGCAACGGGCATTGACTGGAGTGGGCAGGGAGTCAGGAATCATCCGGACAGGTAAGAACAGCTTTTGGGAAGTGGGAAGACAACCAGAGAGCAACAATGAAAACTTAAAAAAAAAATAATAATATTCGAAATAGTGAATGTATCGCACTGTATTTGCAATATTCGCGAATTTGCGAAGTGCCAATATTTGCAAAAAGAATTCTCTATTCGAATATTCACGTTCAACACTACTAACAATAACCAGCTATCAATTGGTTCCTATATTTCTAAAAGGAATAACAGATGCATGGCACTACAGATAAATTAGGAGAGCTGATCCTTCTTCTTTAAAACTATGGGGCAGACTTATCATCACCCGGTGGTGTATGCTGGGCTATGATAAACAGGCGCAGCACCCAGCAGTTTGTGCGCCTGAACTGAAATCCACTGGCTGGCATAGATTTCAGTGTTCTTCTATGCCGGAATCTGGTGTAAAAGATGATAAATGTGGCTTTATGTGCAAGTGCCCTTAAAAAATATGGCCTATGTTCTCATCTTGTGTGTCTATGTCTCTTTTCATATGTACTACAGTTATATCTGCCTTGGCAGGAGCTGCCTGTTACTCGTTGCTGCAGTTCAGTTTGTTGTTCGTTTAATATCCCCAAGTATGTAATGTGGAAATTTATTTATCAGTTAATTTTAATTTGCCTCTTCTGTGAGCTTTTACAAATGCATTCCAATATTTTCTTCTACTATATAGTTAATGTTGCAGTGTATCTACTACTGATATTGACATTTTACTCTATAAGCTGTCAGGATGGTTATTCATAAATATATTAAAGATAGCAAGATTCAACTCTAAGGTAGTATTAATGTATATTTTTAACATAATTCTAGAAAAATTATTATATAATTAATTTCAATGACAGATGCCAGGAACAAAGATTTTTTTTTTTTATACTGTATACTGTATTTTGGGTTTCAGCTGTGATATGAAGGAGATACTGTTTAAATAAAGTTTGTAATTTTACTCCAAGGCAGGTTTAAATATAACCTCTTGATTTTAAAAGCAACTTTAGTGCATAAGTTATTTTCCTTACATAAAATTCAGCAATATATGGTTATTATAAAGAAAGCTGAGATTTTTGTTTCAGATTGTCTACTGTCTATCACACCCATTTCCTTCCTTTTACTCAGATTACTCAGTTTATTTAACTTTACCACTGTGGGAAAAGTTTAAATCAAAAGAAAACACTCTTAGGTTACTGCTAACAATCTCTTGCTGTGAATATGCTCAAATTTATACCACATTTAACTGGATTTCTAATGTTTTCCATTTACTGTTTTATTTCTCATAAGCTCAAGAAAAAATGAGGACTCATAAGTCTTTTTATAGCAAACTAGAAGGATATTATTAAAAATAAAATATTATAGCCATATTGGAGTCTAACCAAGTGAAAAAATGACTCAAGAGATTATTTCATATATTGAAATACAAATAATGATAATGTTTCGAAGTGTTGTTCTTTGTAGTGCTCATGAACACTACAGTATGACACACATATGGAGTAAAGCACGGATCATATCTCTGTGCATAAAATTTTATTAGTAGAGAATTTGTATCTCAAATTTCATATTGCTTTGTGTCCCTCCATACAAATACATCATTGTATGTTAAATGGAATGCGTCACTGACATTATGTTCTACCAGTTAAAACCAGATAGCGACGTACTGTATTTGTCGCTTTATAAGATGCACTTTTTGCCCCCCAAAAGTGGGGGGGAAATGGCAGTGCGTCTTATAAAACGAATGCTGCTATTTTTACTCTGCTAACACTCATGCATCGCCGGCCGCTATGCTGCACAGCATGGCCTGTGATGTATCAGCGGGGAGGGAGGAGGGGCTGGAGGCTGGCAGCACTCGCAGCTGGGCCCGGTGCAGTGACTCTACTCTAATACACTGGGCCCCGCACACATTAAAGTGTAGTCATGTAATGCTTATTCTTTGTTAAAGTAGCGCAAACCTCTGCTGTAGTACTTACCATCTAATTACCGTTACCGCATGCAGGCTCGCCGGCAGCGTAACGTCACTCGCCTGCTTCATTAATAAAGTAGGAGGAGCTCCTCACACTTTATGAATGAAGCAGGCGGAGCAGGCACATGACGGAGCGAGTGATGTTACGGTGCCTGCCTGTTGTGGTAGTTAGATAGTAAGTACTATAGCAGAGGTTTGCTCTACTTCAACAAAGAATAAGCATTACATGACTACACTTTACTGCTGTGTGCGGGGCCCAGCTTATAAGAGTAGAGTCACTGCACCGGGCCCCGCTGCGAGTGTTGCCAGCCTCCAGCCCCTCCTCCCTCCCCGCTGATACATTGCAGGCCACGCTGTGCAGCATAGCGGCGGGTGGTGTATCAGTGTTAGCAGAGTATTAGGGGTCACTTGTTATACAGAGACACTGTTATGAGGGTATCTGTGGATGACACATATATAGCATAAGATGCTATATATGTGTCATCCACAGATCTCCCCATAACAGTGTCATCCACAGATATCCGCATAAGAATGTCATCCACTGATCCCCCATAATAGTGCATCATTCACAGATCCCCATAAGTGTCATCCACAGATCTCCATAACAGTGTCATCCACAGATCCCCCATAACAGCGTATCATCCACAGATGCCCCCATTACAGTGTGTCATCCAGAGATCCCCATAAAAGTGCGTCATCCACAGATCCCCATAACAGTGCGTCATCCACAGATCCCCTCCATAACAGTGTCATCCACAGATCCCCCATAATAGTGTCATCCACAGACCACCATTAGTTCAAAACCCACCAAAAGCACACCTTTTGGTTTAAAATATTTTTTTTCTTATATTCCTCCTTAAAAACTTAGGTGCGTCTTATCATCAGGTGCGTCTTATAAAGCAAAAAATACAGTATATCCTTTTTTTCTAATCTGTTTTTAATTTTTGAATCATGATTATGGAAGCAGCTGTCTTGTGTGAACTGTTCTTACCGCAATTTAGAGATATGCTTTAAAGCAGTCACCATGGGCCATAGACAGGAGGCAACCTCATTAACTTTTATGGGAGAATTTTCTAGGCATGCTCTGTGACCTGCGCAGAGTTCAGGAGGGAGTAAATAAGGTATAATATCACCTATTGTAAATGGTGGATCCATTGTTATATACCTATAGGTGATACCTGTCATTGCAATCCTACCTGTAATGAAAAGCAGGTAACTGCAGTGATCTCTACAGACCAAGAAGTCGCTCCTGTTATTAGGCTTAGGTGGCCAGTGGGAAAACTGAGGATTTTATGGAAAATATAAAATATCACCCAACATTTTCTGATGACACATTCTCTTTAAGCCTAATTTCAGAAATAAAAAGCATTTTCCCTGCAGCACCTCTGCTGCAAATGATGGTTCTGACTGGGCTGTACTTCAGAATGCCCTAATAGTTAACACTGAACAATATGTGTACTATGATGTCACTTTAGCCATTTTAAATGAAATATTAATAGTAATGTTCTGGACATTACAATTTACAACATTTGTTGGTATTGTCATTAATATCAGCTGTTTGAAGAGGTAGTGGCACTACTATGAGCTCTGTTTTTGCTTCAAAATGACTTGCTTATCATCTTCTTTGTAGAGTTGTTGCAGTGTAATTATAAATGCTTGTTGGGACAAGTGCAGCCACTGTAAATGAGACATGACACTAAAAATTTTGAAGCAGCTGATCAGTGGGCGTCCGAACTCCGCCCATTTGATATTGATGACCTATCCAGAGGATAGGTAATTAATATCTCTTCACTACATAGCACATTAACCTCTTGCCGCCACGCTAACGCCGATGGGCGTCAGCGCGGCGGCTCTCTCAGGTCTCAGTCACGCCTATCGGCGTCATCTCGTGAGACCTGAGATTTCACATGAACGCGCGCGCGTCGTGCGCGTTCATGTGATCGGAGCCGGGACAACTGAAACTACAGCCTGCCAGCGCTGATCATGCGCTGGCAGGCTGTAGATGCGGAAAAAAACGCATTTAAATCGCATATCAGACGCTGTTTTTTAAACAGCGTCTGATATGCCTGCTGTCTAGCTCGCCTGGTGGTCCCTTTGTTTGGGACCACCAGAGGAAACTATAGAAAAAGTGCACCAATCACTACACACACACACACCCCCATCACTGATTAACCCCTGATCACCCATGTCACCCCCTGATCACCCCCTGTCACCCCTCTGTCACTAATCACCCCCTACAGGCTCATTCAGACGTCCGTATGTGTTTTGCGGATCCATGGATCTGCGGATCCATGGATTTACAGATCCGCAAAATACGGACACCTGCAATGCGCTTTCCGCATTTTGCAGATCCGCACAGAACTATATAGAAAATGCTTTTTCTTGTCCGCAATTGCGGACAAGAATAGGACATGTTCTATATTTTTGCTGAACGGAAGTGCAGACCCGGAAGCGCGGATCCGTAATTCCGGATCCGAGCGGGACAAAGTCTGTCCCCATAGAAATAAATGGGTCCGCAATTCCGTTCCGCAAACAGAATTTCGGACGTGTGAATGGGGCATAAGGGTCCCTTATCACCGCCAGTTAGTTAGCTACTTGTTGGGTAGTTAGCGCCCACCGCACCGCAGTCACTGATTTTGGCAGAGATTTTATCATCCACATTGATCGATGCGAATGAAAAAATCTGTGCCGTTCATTTTTATTTATTTTTTTAGCGCAGAGGCTGAACGGAAAAAAAAAAAATCTCATTACCCGTCTGCTCAATATAAGGAGAATCGCAGAAACTCCTAATGCTGGCCATACGTATAATGATTGCGGAGACCCTCAAATGCCAGGGCAGTACAAAAACCTCACATGTGACCCCATTTTAAAAAGAAGACACCCCAAGGTATTCCGTGAGGGGTATGGGGAGTTCATGTATAATTTTATTTTTTGACACAAGTTAGTGGAATATGAGACTTTGTAAAAAAAAATATATATATATATCAATTTCCGCTAACTTGTGTCAAATTTTTTTTTTTTTATGTGAACTCGCCATGCCCCTCACAGAATACCTTGGGGTGTCTTCTTTCCACAATGGGGTCACTTGTGGGGTATTTATACTGTCCTGGCATTTTAGGGGTCCTAAAGCGTGAGAATCCAAATACGTAAAAATGCCCTGTGAGATCCTAAAGGGACTCATTGGTTTTAGGGCCCCTTTGCGCATCTTGGCTGCAAAAAAGTGTCACTCATGTGGTATCGCCGTACTCAGGAGAAGTAGGGCAATGTGTTTTGGGGTGTATTTTTACATATACCCATACTTTGTGTGATAAATATCACTGTAAACGACAACTTTTTAAATTTTTTTATACAAAGTTGTCAATTTACAGAGATATTTCTCTCACCTAACATGGGTATATGTAAAAATACACCCCAAAACACATTGCCCTACTTCTCCTGAGTACGGCGATACCACATGAGTGACACTTTTTTGCAGCTTGGGTGCGCAAAGGGGCCCAAATTCCAACGAGTACCTTTAGCTTTTACATGGCTGCTCACAATTTAGCCCCGCCCAAAATGCCAGAACAGTACAAACACCCCACAAATGACCCCATTTTGGAAAGAAGACACCCCAAGGTATTCGCTGAGGGGTGTGGTGAGTCCATGAAAAATTGAACTTTTTGTCAAAAGTTAGTGGAAAGGGAGACTTTGTGAGAAAAAACAATACAAAATCAATTTCTGCAAACTTGTGCGAAAAAAAAAATCTTCTGTGAACTTGCCATGCCCCTCACGGAATACCTTGGGGTGTCTTCTTTCCAAAATGGGGTCACATGTGGGGTATTTCTACTGACCTGGCATTTTAGGGGCCCTAAAGCGTGAGAAGAAAAATGCGTAAAAATGCCCTCCTAAAAGGTACTCATTGGTTTTAGGGCCCCTTTGCGCATCTTGGCTGCAAAAAAGTGTCACTCATGTGGTATCGCCGTACTCAGGAGAAGTAGGGCAATGTGTTTTGGGGTGTATTTTTACATATACCCATGCTGGGTGAGAGAAATATGTCTGTAAATTGACAACTTTGAATAATTTTTTTTTAAAAGTTGTCATTTACAGAGATATTTCTCACACAAAGTATGGGTATATATATAAAAATACACCCCAAAACACGTTGCCCTACTTCTCCTGAGTACGGAGATACCACATGTGTGACACTTTTTGCAGCCTGGGTGCGCAAAGGGCCCTAAAACCAATGAGTACCTTTAGGATTTCACAGGCCATTTTTTCGCATTTGGATTCTCACGCTTTAGGGGCCCCTAAAATGCCAGGTCAGTATAAATACCCCACATGTGACCCCATTTTGGAAAGAAGACACCTCAAGGTATTCCGTGAGGGTCATGGCGAGTTCACAGAATGGGTTTTTTTGGCACAAGTTAGCGGAAATTGATATTTTTTATTTTTTTATTTTTTACAAAGTCTCATATTCCACTAACTTGTGACAAAAATAAAATTTTACATGAACTCACCATACCCCTCACGGAATACCTTGGGGTGTCTTCTTTCCAAAATGGGGTCACTTGTGGGGTATTTATACTGCCCTGGCATTTTAGGGGTCTCTAAAGCCTGAGAAGAAGTCTGGAATCCAAATGCGTAAAAATGTCCTGTGAAATCCTAAAGGTACTCATTGGTTTTAGGGCCTCTTTGCACTCAGGCTGCAAAAAGTGTCACTCATGTGGTATCGCCGTACTCAGGAGAAGTAGGGCAATGAGATTTGGGGTGTATTTTTATAAATACCCATGCTGGGTGAGAGAAATATCTCTGTAAACGACAACTTTTTAAATTTTTTTATACAAAGTTGACAATTTACAGAGATATTTCTCTCACCCAGCATGGGTATATGTAAAAATACACCCCAAAACATATTGCCCTACTTCTCCTGAGTACTGCAATACCACGTGTGTGACACTTTTTTGCTGCCTGGGTGCGCAAAGGTGCCCAAATTCCAACGAGTACCTTTGGGTTTTACAGGGCTGCTCACAATTTAGCCCCGCCCAAAATGCCAGAACAGTAAACACACCCCACAAATGACCCCATTTCGGAAAGTAGACACCCCAAGGTATTCACTGAGGGGCATAGTGAGTCCGTCTGAGATTTTATATTTTTTGCCAGAAGTTAGCAGAAATGGAAACTTTATTATTATTTTTTTCCTCAGAAAGTGTCATTTTCCGCTAACTTGTGAAAAAAAATGAAATGATACATTAACTCACCATGCCCCTCCGTGAATACTTTGGGGTGTCTTCTATCTAAAATGGTGTCATTTGGGGGGTATTTATACTATCCTGGCATTCTAGCAGCTGAAGAAACATGACAGGTGCTCAGAAAGTCAGAGCTGCTTCAAAATGCCGAAATTCACTTTTTTGCACCATAGTTTGTAAACGCTATAACTTTTACCCAAACCAATAAATATACACTTATTGGATTTTTTTTATCAAAGACATGTAGAACAATAAATTTTGTGAAAAATTTATATAGAAATGTAGTTTTTTAAAAAAAAATTACAACAGAAAGTGAAAAATGTCATTTTTTTGCAAAAATGTCGTTACATTTTTATTAATAGCAAAAAAAGTAAAAATGTCAGCAAGAATGAAATACCACCAAATGAAAGCTCTATTAGTGAGAAGAAAAGGAGGTAAAATTCATTTGGGTGGTAAGTTGTATGACCGAGCAATAAACGGTGAAAATAGTGTAGTGCGGATTTGTAAAAAAGGGCCTGGTCACTAGGGGGGTATAAACCTGTGGTCTTCAAGTGGTTAAACAGAATTATACGCATGTTTATATGCTGCTTTTTTTGATCCCATTAAAATTCTTTTGCATTTCTTAAACTTTCACATAAACATTTTAGAGAACTTGAGTGTTTTGCCTTTCATGTGACAATATTTCTGGAACTTTCTCAACCAGCTGCTTTCCCATAGAGCAATTCACACACTGTTCATGAAAGCTATTTTCTGTGTTTGCAAAAGTAAATAACAACAACAGTGTAGAAATATGCAAATGTATCCAGCGTGGGAATTATATGCGCTTCAATTATCTGTCATTTTATATGCACATGAAGACAAAAAGTCAGTTGAAAAAAAGACAAAATCTTTATCATCTCAAAAATGTAAATGCTCATTTACATTTAAAATCTAAGCTCATAATAAACTTCATCCAGATGGAGGGTTTTATGTGTGCTGTGTAATACAAATATTTAATTAGTCTGTAATGCTAGAGCCAATAGCATGTTAAAAAGATCAAAATGCCATACTACAAAATGTAGAAATACCTACTAGGGATAAAATGTACCCCGTGTTTGGATGCAGAAATACCGTGTACCAGTTTGGTCAGTGGTTGTGAACATGTTACCTTGACAAATACAACTCTATGTCTATATAGTTACACATGTCTGACACTTAATCATATTGAAAAAAAATATACGAAATCACCATACTTAGAGAATGTTCATCCAGCATTTTTTTATTTTGTAATTACACAAATAAAATTATGACACAAAACAATAGTTTAATAGTAGTGTTGAGCGAACAGTTCGAGAATCGTTCGGGTCCGTACCGAATTTTGGGGTGTCCGTGACACGGACCCGAACCCGGACATTTTCAAAAAAGTTCGGGTTCGGGTCCGGTGTTTGTCGATTACTTCACACTTTCTGAAGGGCTGCACAGCAGCCAATCAGCTAGCGTTTTACTTCTTGCCCTAAGAGCCCATCACAGCCATGCCTACTAATGGCATGGCTGTGATTGGCCAAGTGCAGCATGTGACCCAGCCTCTATTTAAGCTGGAATCACGTAGCGCCGCACGTCACACTGCTCTGATTAGTGTAGGGAGAGGACGCAGCTTCTGTGAGGGCGAGATAGGCAGGTATAAAGAAGTGAATGATCTACCTTTCTACACCTGTGCATCAGAACAACTCAGCTGAGCTGTTCACTGAAAGTTACTATTTTGTTGAGACTGGCCAGAGCGATTTTTACTGGCACATGTAACTGGGCTGACCGGCGGTGGCCATTTTGGGACTTGTGGTGCGCCAGCAAAAGCTGCCACAGAGTCTAAACCAAAGCTCCAAAGAAGTGAAAAATCTACACCTGTGAATCAGAACAACAGCGATTCAGCTGCTCAGTTAAAGTCAATTTTTTTTCTGGCTGGGCAGACCGTTTTCTGGCACATGTTACTGGGCTCATAGGCGGCGGCCATTTTGGGACTTGTGATGCTACAGCAAAAGCTGCCACAACGTCCATTAATCTCATGTAATAGTCGATTTTTTCATATATATACTACATCAGGGGTTTGGCTGTGCTTGTGTCACCCATACTAACTGCAAAGATATTTAATATATCAGTTGTGAAACTGAAAGTAACCCACTTGGATAGCAAACCCCATGAATGTGCTGTTCCAGCTAGGCTAGCCAGTGCCACTACAGCCAAGTCCAAAACTGTCAGCCAGAAATATATTTTTTTTTAAGTGCCAGAAATATAAATTAAAAAAAGCTTTCATCGTAATAATAAAATTATTCTGGTGTTAGACCAGAAGAAGCACTCCTGTTGTAATTAATACTGTAAAAAGGCTTAGGCAATATTTCTCCCAGTGTGGGAAATTTATCTAGCAAAACTAGCATTTTAAAAATTCCGGTGTTCTGAAATACCAGCAGTCCTCTTGCAATTAATACCGCAAAAAGGCATTATATCGTCCAGTGTTGTAATTTTGGTGAAAAAAAGGCCAATTTAATCAATCTGGTGTTAGTTACACCAGAAACAGTAGGCCTCACGTTTTTACTCCTGTAAAAAGGAATTAATACCGGAAAAAGGCATTACATTGTCCAGTGTTGTAATTTTGGTGAAAAAAGGCCAATTTAATCAATCTGGTGTTAGTTAGACCAGAAACAGTAGGCCGCACGTTTTACTCCTGTAAAAGGAATTATATCTCCCGTGTGGGATTCTATGTACCAAAACTAGCATTTTAAAAATTCTGGTGTCCAATTTGCAGCAGTTTTCTTGTAATTAATACCGGAAAAAGGAATTATATCTTCCAGTGTGGGAATTTATGTACACAAACTAGCATTTTAAAAATTCTGGTGTCCAATTAGCAGCAGTCTTCTTGTAATTAATACCTGAAAAAGGCATTACATTGTCCAGTGTTGTAATTTTGGTGAACAAAAGGCCAATGTAATCAATCTGGTGTTAGGTACACCAGAAACAGTAGGCCTCACGTTTTTACTCCTGTAAAAAGGAATTAATACCGGAAAAAGGCATTACATTGTCCAGTGTTGTAATTTTGGTGAAAAAAAGGTCAATTTAATCAATCTGGTGTTAGTTAGACCAGAAACAGTAGGCCGCACGTTTTTACTCCTGTAAAAAGGAATTATATCTCCCCGTGTGGGAATCTATGTACCAAAACTAGCATTTTAAAAATTCTGGTGTCCAATTTGCAGCAGTTTTCTTGTAATTAATACCGGAAAAAGGAATTATATCTTCCAGTGTGAGAATTTATGTACACAAACTAGCATTTTAAAAATTCTGGTGTCCAATTTGCAGCAGTCTTCTTGTAATTAATACCTGAAAAAGGCATTACATTGTCCAGTGTTGTAATTTTGGTGAAAAAAAGGCCAATTTAATCAATCTGGTGTTAGTTACACCAGAAACAGTAGGCCGCACGTTTTTACTCCTGTAAAAAGGAATTATATCAACCCGTTTGGGAATCTATGTACCAAAACTAGCATTTTAAAAATTCTGGTGTCCAATTTGCAGCAGTTTTCTTGTAATTAATACCGGAAAAAGGAATTATATCTTCCAGTATGGGAATTTTGGGGCTAAAAAATAATATATTTTATTGTGGTGCGAGTTGAATCGCAACAATGAGGAAACATTCTATTAAGGGACAAGGACGCGGTCGTGGTGGTGTCCGTGGAGCCTCTGTTGCTGGCAGAGGACGTGGCCGTTCGGCCTCAGGCGCACAAAGTAGTGAACCCACTCCCTCAAGTAGCCGGCAGAATTGACAGCGATATTTGGTGGGGCCCAATGCCGTTATGAGGATGGTAAGGCCTGAGCAGGTACAGGCATTAGTCGATTGGGTGGCCGACATTGCTTCCAGCACGTTCACCACATTGTCTTCCGCCCAGTCTTTTGCGGAAAGCGCACAGGTGGCACCTGAAAACCAAGCCCATCAGTCTGTCACATCACCCCCATGCATATAAGGGAAACTGGCTGAGCCTCAAGTTATGCAGCAGTCTCTTATTCTGTTTGAAGACTCTGCTCCCATGGTTTTCCAGGGGCGTCCACCTAGCCCTTCCCCAGCGGTGGAAGACATTCCATGCACTGACGCACAACCACTTATGTATCCAGATGATGAGGACATGGGAATACCACCACAGCAGAGTGACCGAGTCTCTGATGATGACGAAACACTGGTGCCCACTGCCGTGTCTTATTGCAGTGTGCAGACTGAACAGGAGGAGGTCAGGGAGGAAGACTGGGTGGAAGACGATGCAGAGGACGATGAGGTCTTAGACCCCACATGGACTGAAGGTCGTGCCGCTGACTTAAATAGTTCAGAGGAAGAGGCAGTGGTGAGACCGAGACAACAGCGAAGCCAAAGAGGGAGCAGGGGGCAAAAGCAGAACAGCCGCCGTCCAGAGAGTTCGCCTGCTATTGGCCAGCGCCAACAGGGACCCAGCACCCCAAAGGCATCTTCAAGGAGTTCCCTGGCATGGCACTTCTTCAAACAATGTGCTGACGACAAGACCAGAGTGGTTTGCACGCTGTGCCATCAGACCCTGAGGCGAGGCATTAACGTTCTTAATCTGAGCACCACCTGCATGATCAGGCATCTACATGAAAAGCATGAACTGCAGTGGAGTACACAACTTAAAAACAAGGAACCCGCTCAGGCTCCCCCTGCTCCCTTTAGCGCTGCTGCCTCGGCTTCCGCCTCGAGAGGAATGTTGCCACCTGCCGAGCAGCAAACAGAGGATGTGCCACCGACACCACCACCGCCACCGTCACCTAGCGTCTCCACTATTTCACACAGCAGCGTTCAGCTCTCCATCTCTCAAACCTTTGAGAGGAAGCGCAAATTCCCACCTAGTCACCCTCGAGCCCTTGGCCTGAATGCCAGCATTTCTAAACTACTGGCCTTTGAAATGCTGTCATTCCGGCTGGTGGACACACATTCACAACTACCCAGACATGTCAGAGCTGCTGCATAAAGTGCGGGCCGTCTGTGCGCGCTTCCGGCGTTCACATCCTGCCGCTGTGTCACGACCGCTATCCCAGCAGCAGTCGTGTCGCACCAGACGGAGGGGAAGGGGGTACTTATCTACGGATGGGAAATAGAACGGCCACCCCTGACAAACCCTACACTGGCATCTGTCTGCCCTGATACCCTAGACAGGGTGTGAACCCGTGCGGCGAGCAGGATGCCTAAACCCTGAGTGACCCTCAAAAGACTAGACTGGGGAAAGGCAGATGGGAGCACTAGTCACCATCACTCATGTCTAGGAGAACAACAGGGGAAGACAGTAACAAACAAACAAACAATCTCCAGCAGAGATAGATAGTCACGAGCAGAGAAGATGATCCCAACAACGACAGTCCACGCCAGACAAGAGCTCCACAGCAATACCGTCAAACGATCTCCTTCAAAGGTCAGAATAGCACTGGAAGTAAGGACTATATCTGGCAATGACTGCAAGTGAAACTGAAACTAATATAGTAGCTGGGAGTGGCAGACAGCACTCACCTGAGAAGAATGCCTACAAACTCCCAGTCAGGACAAAAAGGTTCACAAGGCAAAACCTGGATGACATACCCTGAACCATGAAGCAAACTCACAAGCTATCGCGAGTAGCAAGTCGCTGCGACCTTCTCTTCCCAGACCTATCTGGATCAGTCACAGTCGTGACAGTACCCCCCTTTCTACGAGGGGCCACCGGACCCTCAAGACCAGGCCTCTCCGGTTGGGACCTATGAAAAGCCCGAATGAGTCTGTCCGCCTTTATCTCTGATGCTGGCACCCACATTCTCTCTTCGGAACCATAACCTTTCCAGTGCACCAGGTACTGAAGAGAGCGGCGAACATATCGTGAATCAACAACCTTTTCTACCTGAAACCCAAGACTGCCATCAACAACCACCGGTGGAGGCGGTAGTGGCAATGGTTCAGGAGGTTCTACATATCTCTTAAGCAGAGATCTGTGGAAGACATTATGGATCCTTAGAGTCTGAGGTAGCTCCAGACGAAAAGCCACCGGGTTAATGATCTTAATTACCCTATAAGGACCAATAAATCTCGGACCTAATTTCCATGAGGGAACCTTCAACTTGATATTTCTGGTAGACAACCACACCAAGTCATTCACCCCAAGGTCCGGACCTTCAGAGCGCTTCTTATCAGCCACACGTTTGTATCTGCCACCAATTCTCTTCAAACTTTCTTGCATACTCTGCCACACTGATGAAAGTGAAGACGCAAATCGTTCCTCTTCGGGAATCCCAGATGGCCCCCCCTCACTAAACGTACAAAACTGAGGATGGAAACCATACGCACCAAAAAATGGTTACTTATCGGTGGATTCTTGACGACGATTATTAATGGCAAACTCGGCTAACGGTAAATAAGATGACCATTCCTCCTGATTTTCGGAAACAAAGCATCTCAAATATGTCTCTAGGTTTTGATTGGTACGTTCAGTCTGACCGTTGGACTGTGGATGGAAAGATGAAGAAAACGACAGATGAACCCCTAAACGAGAACAAAAAGCTTTCCAAAATTTAGAAACAAATTGGGTACCACGATCCGAAACAATATCAGAAGGGACCCCGTGAAGCTTCACGATGTGGTCAATAAAAACCTGAGCCAGTGTGTTAGCATTAGGCAAAGCGGTCAGAGCAATAAATTGCACCATTTTACTGAATCTGTCAACAACAACAAGAATAACAGTCTTCCCCGCTGATACTGGTAGATCAGTAATGAAATCCATTGATAGGTGCGTCCAAGGCCTGTTGGGGATGGCCTGAGGTAAAAGACGCCCTGCCGGACGAGTATGATCCACCTTAGAACGAGCACAGGTAGGACATGCAGACACAAAATTCAACACCTCCTGGCGCCACTTAGGCCACCAGAACCGACGACACACTAATTCAGAGGTTGCCTTACTACCTGGGTGTCCTGCCAGTGCGGAGTTATGGTGTTCCTTTAGTATCTCCAGGCGTAAATTTTCTGGCACAAACAGTTTATCCGAGGGGCAGGAGGCCGGGCGTCCCCTGAGCTTCCAACACCCTCCCCTCTAAACCTGAGTGTAATGCAGAGACCACCACCCCTTTTGCAAAATAGGCTCTGGAACATCATCATCATCCCCTCCAGGAAAACTTCGAGACAATGCATCCGCCTTAGTATTTTTGCCCCGGGCGATAGGTTATTACAAAATTAAACCTAGTAAAAACAACGACCACCGAGCCTGTCTAGGGTGAGACGTTTAGCAGACTCCAGATATACTAAGTTTTTGTGATCGGTAATCACTGTGACGGGATGAACCGCCCCTCCAAAAAATGACGCCACTCCTCTAAGGCCAACTTAATAGCCAAAAGTTCCCTGTTGCCAATGTCATAGTTCCTTTCTGCAGTAGACAATTTCTTCGAAAGAAAGCACACGGACGCTCATTCACCAGGGACGGGCCCTGAGATAGTACCGCTCCCACCCCCACCTCTGATGCGTCAACCTCTACAATAAAAGGAAGCGAGACATCTGGCTGTACGAGAATAGGAGCCGAGGTGAATCTTTCCTTCAGCGATGTAAAGGCAGTTTTGGCTGCATGTGACCATTTGGAAAAATCGGATCCCTTTAGGGTCATGTCCGTCAGTGGTTTGACCACCAAGGAATAGTTCTTTATAAACTTTCTATAAAAATTGGCAAACCCCAGGAAGCGTTGCAATGCCTTCAGGTTCTCAGGCAGATCCCAGTCCATAATTGCCCGGACTTTCTCTGGATCCATGCGGAAACCTGAATCTGACAACACATACCCCAGAAATGGCAGTTCTTTTACGGCGAGCACACATTTCTCTAATTTAGCAAACAATTTGTTGGCCCTTAATATCTGCAGCACTTGTCTCACATGGATCTTATGTGTATCCAGATCCGGAGAATAGACCAGGATGTCATCAAGATATATCACAACAAATCTCCCGATAAGGTGACTAAAAATATCGTTGACAAAATGTTGGAACACCGCAGGCGCATTAGTAAGACCAAATGGTATGACCAGATTTTCATAATGCCCTTCCGGAGTATTAAAGCCGTCTTCCACTCATCCCCTCTTTGATGCTAACCAGGTTATAGGCTCCTCTGAGATCCATTTTGGAGAACCATTTAGCACCAGCAACCTGATTAAAGAGGTCGGGAATGAGAGGAAGAGGATAGGGATCTCGGATAGTTATCCGGTTTAATTCCCGGAAATCCAGGCAAGGAAGCAGGCCCCCATCTTTCTTTTTAACGAAAAAGAACCCTGCAGCCACGGGTGAAGAAGAGGGTCTGATGTGTCCCTTAGCCAAACTCTCCGAAATATAATCTTTCATAGCCTTCCTCTCCGGGCCAGAAATATTGTATAACCGGGTTTTAGGTAGTTTTGCCCCAGGTAACAGATTAATTGGGCAATCATATGGACGATGAGGTGGTAACCCCTGACAACCCTTCTCAGAGAACACATCCATAAAATCTGACAGAAAGGAAGTTAGAGATGTTACAGAGAGTGTTGAGCACCTACTACTCAAGCAGTTGTCCTTACAATGTTCACTCCACTCCACAATCTCCTCGGCCTGCCAATCCACCACGGGATTGTGAGTCACCAGCCAGGGAAGCCCCAAAACCAAAGGAGCCGGAAGACCGTCCAGGACATAACAAGAGATATGCTCTTTATGGAGGTCCCCTACCTGCAGATGGATATTATGGACGATCTGAGTTAACTCTCTCTGAGTAAGAGGGAGGAGTCGATGGCAAAAACAGGAATAGTTCTGCGCACCGGTTCCGGAGTAAAACCCAGAGCCTGAGCAAACCGTGAATCCACCAAGTTGACCCCCGCCCCACTGTCCAAAAAGACGGAACAGATCTCAGTCTTATTGCCCGCCACAACGGTAGCGGACAACAAAAACTGAGACATGCGTATGGAGAAAACGAATACGCCCAGACTGTTATCCTCCGCACAGTCTGGGGACTCTAGTTTTCCGGCGGCTCCTTAGTTTGTGATCTCTTGGGTTCTGAGGGACATACCTTTACAAAATGACCCTCCCCCCACAACGAAAACAAACCTCTGACCTATGGCGGACCTTAGGAGGATTCACCCGTCTACTGGCGCCCCCTATTTGCATTGGTTCGACTGGATCACAACAAACCGATCCCTGCCCTATAAAGGCCTCTGTAGAATTTAAAAGTCTCTCCCTGAGTCGTCTGTCGATTCTTATGGACAGAGACATAGCAGCCTCAAGAGACCCAGGGACCTCGTATACAGCCAGCGCGTCTTTTAATTTTTCAGACAACCCCTGGCAGAACTGACTCCTAAGGGCCGAGTCGTTCCATAATGTATCCGTAGCCCACCTACGGAATTCAGAACAATATAGTTCAGCTGACCGGTTCTCCTGCCGAAGTCTACGTAGCTTAGACTCAGCCAGTGAGACGCTGTCCGGGTCATCATACACGAGACCCAAGGCTTCAAAAAACTCCTCCACTGATCGTAAGGCCGGAGAGTCAGATGGTAAAGAGAAAGCCCAAGCCTGCGGATCTCCTTGCAGGAGAGAAATTACAATGCCCACCCGTTGTTCCTCACCGCCGGAGGATCTAGGGCGTAACCTGAAGAACAATTTACAAGCTTCTCTGAAGGTTACAAATTGGTCTCTCCCTCCTGAGAACCTATCAGGAAAAGCCACTTTTGGCTCAGGAGTACCTTGGTCTCCCGTAGCAACGGTGGAACCCAAGGATTGCTGCTTCTGCTGGGATAACCCCTGTAATTGTTTCGCCTAAACCGTAACCGGATCCATAGTGGAACAGAAGAATACAAAGCAAAACAGCAGGCAAAAAAAAAAAAAAAAGGAAATGTCACTTTTTTTTTTTTTTTTTTTTTAAAAGGCCAGATATACTGTCACGACCGCTATCCCAGCTGCAGTCGTGTCGCACCAGACGGAGGGGAAGGGGGACCCTTATCTACGGATGGGAAATAGAACGGCCACCCCTGACAAACCCTACACTGGCATCTGTCTGCCCTGATACCCTAGACGTGTGAACCCGTGCGGCGAGCAGGATGCCTAAACCCTGAGTGACCCTCAGAAGACTAGACTGGGGAAAGGCAGATGGGAGCACTAGTCACCATCACTCATGTCTAGGAGAACAACAGGGGAAGACAGTAACAAACAAACAAACAATCTCCAGCAGAGATAGACTTATCCAGTCACGAGCAGAGAAGATGAACCCAACAACGACAGTCCACGCCAGACAAGAGCTCCACAGCAATACCGTCAAACAATCTCCTTCAAAGGTCAGAATAGCACTGGAAGTAAGGACTATATCTGGAAATGACTGCAAGTGAAACAAAAACTAATATAGTAGCTGGGAGTGGCAGACAGCACTCACCTGAGAAGAATGCCTACAAACTCCCAGTCAGGACAAAAAGGTTCACAAGGCAAAACCTGGATGACATACCCTGAACCATGAAGCAAACTCACAAGCTATCGCGAGTAGCAAGTCGCTGCGACCTTCTCTTCCCAGACCTATCTGGATCAGTCACAGTCGTGACACGCTGCTCGCCTGTCAGCGCTACAGCGGAACTTCGGCCTTCCCGCTCACCGCCTAATATGCGACGTGCCCACCCGGTGAAACTCCACCTTGCACATGCTGGAGAGACTGTGCGAGCAGCAGCAGGCCATAGTGGAGTTTTAGCTGCAGCACGCACGGGTCAGTCGCACTGCGGAACAGCACCACTTCACCACCAATGATTGGGCCTCCATGCGAGACCTGTGTGCCCTGTTGTGCTGTTTAGAGTACCCCACCAACATGGCCAGTGGCGATGCCACTGTTATCAGCGTGACAATACCAATTCTATGTCTCCTAGAGAAAACGCTAAGGGCGATGATGGAAGAGGAGGTGGGCCAGGGCCAGGAGGAGGAGGAGGAGGATGACGGGTCATTTTTAGCACTTTCAGGCCAGTCTGTTAGAAGTGGCTCAGAGGGAGGTTTTTTGCAACAGCAGAGGGCAGGTACAAATGTGGCCAGCCAGGGACCACTACTGGAGGACGAGGAGGATGAGGAGGAGGTGGAGGAGGATGAGGATGAAGCAGGTTCACAGCGGGGTGGCACCCAGCACAGCGCAGGCACATCCCTGGTGCGTGGCTGGGGGGATACAGAGGATGATGACGATACGCCTCCCACAGAGGACAGCTTGTCCTTACCTCTGGGAAGCCTGGCACACATGAGCGATTACATGCTGCAGTGCCTGCGCAATGACAGCAGAGTTGCCCACATTTTAACGTGTGCTGACTACTGGGGGGCCACCCTGCTGGATCCCCGGTACAAAGACAATGTGCCCACTTTACTTCCTGCACTGGAGCGTGATAGGAAGATGCGCGAGTACAAGCGCACGCTGGTAGACGCGCTCCTGAGAGCATTCCCAACTGTCACAGGGGAACAGGTGGAAGGCCAAGGCCAATGTAGAGGAGGAGCTAGAGGTCGCCCACGCAGCAGTGTCACGGCCAGCTCCTCTGAGGGCAGGGTTAGCATGGCAGAAATGTGGAAAAGTTTTGTCTCCACGCCACAGCTAACTGCCCCACCACCTGATACGGAACGTGTTAGCAGGAGGCAACATTTCACTAACATGGTTGAACAATACGTCTGCACACAACTCCACGTACTGACGGATGGTTCGGCCCCATTCAACTTCTGGGTTTCCAAATTGTCCACGTGGCCAGAATTGGCATGTTATGCCTTGGAGGTGCTGGCCTGCCCGGCGGCCAGCGTTTTATCTGAACGTGTATTCAGCACGGCAGGGGGCGTCATTACTGACAAACGCAGCCGCCTGTCCACAGCCAACGTGGACAAGCTGACGTTTATAAAAATGAACCAGGCATGGATCCCACAAGACCTGACCCTCCCTTGTGCAGAGTAGTCCTTAATAACTGCCTTAAACCAAGTTGTCTTGTACTCCTGGCCACTTCTTCATTGAAAAATCAATTTTTGAAATTAAGTAGGATCTTGGGGTGCAACCCAGAGTTGAATGAACCTTCCCTCTGTCTGGGTGCCGGGGCCAAAGTACATGAAAGTGTCCTTCTCCTGTGCTGGGTGATATGAATGTTATACTTGTGCTGTCTGACATGTCTCCTTTGTGTGGGTGCAGGGGCCAAAGTCACTGAAAGCGGCCTTCTCCTGTGGTGGGTGATCGAAATGCCTGATTCTCTGCTGTGGGACCTCTCTCCTTTTCTGGGTGCAGGGGTCAAAGAAACAAAAGGTGGCCTACTCCTGTGGTGGTTGACATGATGCCTGATTCTCTGCTGTGGGACCTCTCTCCTCCGTGTGGCTGCAGGGGTCAAGGTCTCTAAAAGTGCCCTTTTCCTGTGGTGGTTGATGTAAAACTGATGCTTGTGCTATCTGACCTGTCTCCTCTGTGTCGGTGCTAAGGCCTAAGTCACTGAAAGCGGCCTTCTCATGTGCTGGCTGATATAAATGCCTGAATCTCTGCTGTGGGACCTCTCTCCTCCGTGTGGCTGCAGGGGTCAAAGTCTCTAAAAGTGCCCTTCTCCCGTGGTGGTTGATGTAAAACTGATGCTTGTGCTATCTGACCTGTCTCCTCTGTGTCGGTGCTAAGGCCTAAGTCACTGAAAGCGGCCTTCTACTGTGCTGACTGATATAAATGCCTGAATCTCTGCTGTGGGACCTCTCTCCTCCGTGTGGCTGCAGGGGTCAAAGTCTCTAAAAGTGCCCTTCTCCTGTGGTGGTTGATGTAAAACTGATGCTTGTGCTATCTGACCTGTCTCCTCTGTGTCGGTGCTAAGGCCTAAGTCACTGAAAGGGGCCTTCTCCTGTGCTGACTGATATAAATGCCTGAATCTCTGCTGTGGGACCTCTCTCCTCGTTCTGGGTGCAGGGGTCAAATTAACTAAAGGTGGCCTACTCCTGTGGTGGGTGATCTGTAAAACTGATGCTTGTGCTATCTGACCTGTCTCGTTGCTAAGGCCTAACTCACTGAAAGTGGCCTTGTCCTGTGCTGGGTGACATAAATGTTATACTTGTGCCATCTGACATGGTTGCCGGGGTCCCATTAAATGGTGGCCTACTCCTGTGGTGGGTGATCTAAATGCCTGATTCTCTGCTGTGAAACCTCTCTCCTCCGTCTGGGTGCAGGGTTCAAAGTCTCTAAAAGTGACCTTCTCTAGTGCTGGGTGATGTAAAACTGATGCTTGTACCATCTGACATGGTTGCCGGGGTCCCATTAAATGGTGGCCTACTCCTGTGGTGGGTGATCTAAATGCCTGATTCTCTGCTGTGAAACCTCTCTCCTCCGTCTGGGTGCAGGGGTAAAAGTCTCTAAAAGTGGCCTTCTCTTGTGCTGGGTGATGTAAAACTGATGCTTGTACCATCTGACATTGTTGCCGGGGTCCCATTAAATGGGGCCTACTCCTGTGGTGGGTGATCTAAATGCCTGATTCTCTGCTGTGAAACCTCTCTCCTCCGTCTGGGTGCAGGGGTCAAAGTCTCTCAAAGTGGCCTTCTCTTGTGCTGGGTGATGTAAAACTGATGCTTGTACCATCTGACATGGTTGCCGGGGTCCCAATAAATGGTGGCCTACTCCTGTGGTGGGTGATCTAAATGCCTGATTCTCTGCTGTGAAAACCTCTCTCCTCCATCTGGGTGCAGGGGTCAAAGTCTCTCAAAGTCGCCTTCTCTTGTGCTGGGTGATATAAATGTTATACTTGTGCCATCTGACATGGTTGCCTGGGTCCCATTAAATGGTGGCCTACTCCTGTGGTGGGTGATCTAAATGCCTGATTCTCTGCTGTGAAACCTCTCTCCTCCATCTGGGTGCAGAGGTCAAAGTCTCTAAAAGTGGCCTTCTCTTGTGCTGGGTGATGTAAAACTGATGCTTGTACCATCTGACATGGTTGCCGGGGTCCCATTAAATGGTGGCCTACTCCTGTGGTGGGTGATCTAAATGCCTGATTCTCTGCTGTGAAAACCTCTCTCCTCCATCTGGGTGCAGGGGTCAAAGTCTCTAAAAGTGGCCTTCTCTTGTGCTGGGTGATGTAAAACTGATGCTTGTGCCATCTGACATGGTTGCCGGGGTCCCATTAAATGATGGCCTACTCCTGTGGTGGGTGATCTAAATGCCTGATTCTCTGCTGTGAAAACCTCTCTCCTCCGTCTGGGTGCAGGGGTCAAAGTCTCTAAAAGTGGCCTTCTCTTGTGCTGGGTGATGTAAAACTGATGCTTATGCCATCTGACATGGTTGCCGGGGTCCCATTAAATGATGGCCTACTCCTGTGGTGGGTGATCTAAATGCCTGATTCTCTGCTGTGAAAACTTCTCTCCTCCGTCTGGGTGCAGGGGTCAAAGTCTCTCAAAGTGGCCTTCTCTTGTGCTGGGTGATGTAAAACTGATGCTTGTACCATCTGACATGTTTGCCGGGGTCCCATTAAATGATGGCCTACTCCTGTGGTGGGTGATCAAAATGCCCGATTCTCTGCTTTGAAAACCTCTCTCCTCCGTCTTGGTACAGGGGTCAAAGTCTCTAAAAGTGGCCTTCTCTTGTGCTGGGTGATGTGAAACTGATGCTTGTACCAGCTGACATGGGTGCAGGGGTCAAATTAACTAAATGGTGGCCTACTCCTGTGGTGGGTGATATGATGCCTGAATATGTGCTGTGGGGCCTCTCTCCTCTTTCTGGGTGCAGGGGTCAAAGTAACTAAAAGTGGCCTTCTCCTGTTCTGGATGGTATAAATGTAATGCTTGTGCTATCTGACATGTCTCCTCTGTCTGGGTGCTAAGGCCTAAATCACTGAAAGTGGCCTTCTCCTGTGGTGGTTGATATGATGCCAGATTCTCTGCTGTGGGACCTCTCTCCTTTGTCTGGATGCTGGGGTCGAAATAATAGTAAGCGACCTTCTCCATTGGTGGGTGATTTGAAGCCTGATTCTGTGCTATGGGACCTACCTCCAATTAATATTGGTTAATTTTTTTTTATTTTATGTTAAGTCATCATTTCCCTATCTACATTTGTTTGCAGGGGATTTACCTACATTTTGCTGCCTTTTGCAGCCCTCTAGCCCTTTCCGGGAGTCTTTTACAGCCTTTTTAGTGCCCAAAAGTTCGGGTCCTCATTGACTTCTATGGGGTTCGGGTTCGGGATGAAGTTCATTTTCCGGAAGTTTGGCCGAACCTCTCGAACCCGAACATCGGAGAAGGCCACTCTCATTTATTTTGGACCAGCACCCAGACAGAGGATACAGGTCCCACAGGAAGGAATCATGCGTCATATCAACCACCAACGGAGAAGGCCACTGTCATTTAGTTCGGACCAGCACCCAGACAGAGGAGAGAGGTCCCACAGCAAGGAATCATGAGTCATATCAACCACCACCGGAGAACACCACTCTCATTTATTTTGGACCAGCACCCAGACAGAGGATACAGGTCCCACAGCAAGGAATCATGCGTCATATCAACCACCACCGGAGAAGGCCACTCTCATTTATTTTGGACCAGCACCCAGACAGAGGAGAGAGGTCCCACATCAAGGAATCATGCGTCATATCAACCACCATCGGAGAAGGCCACTCTCATTTATTTTGGACCAGCACCCAGACAGAGGAGTGAGGTCCCACAGCAAGGAATCATGTGTCATATCAACCACCAACGGAGATTGCCACTCTCAGTTATTTCGGACCAGCACCCAGACAGAGGAGAGGTTCATTCAAAAAATGAGGATTCAATAAAGAATTGCCCCGGAGTACAAGAATACATTGTTGATGGGGAGGCAGTTATAAATGTTTAATCTGCACAAGGGAGGCACAGGTCCTGTGGGATCCATGCCTGGTTCATTTTTATGAAAGTCAGCTTGTCCACGTTGGCTGTGGACAGGCGGCTGCGTTTGTCGGTAATGACGCCACCTGCCGTGCTGAATACACGTTCAGACAAAACGCTGGCTGCCGGGCAGGCCAGCACCTCCAAGGCATAAAATGCTAACTCTGGCCACGTGGACAATTTGGAGACCCAGAAGTTGAATGGGGCCGAACCATCAGTCAGTACGTGGAGGTGTGTGCAGACGTACTGTTCAACCATGTTAGTGAAATGCTGCCTCCTGCTAACACGTTCCGTATCAGGTGGTTGTGCAGTTAACTGTGGCGTGGAGACAAAACTTTTCCACATTTCTGCCATGCTAACCCTGCCCTCAGAGGAGCTGGCCGTGACACTGCTGCGTGGGTGACCTCTAGCTCCTCCTCTGCCTTGGCCTTCCACCTGTTCCCCTGTGACAGTTGGGAATGCTCTCAGGAGCGCGTCTACCAGCGTGCGCTTGTACTCGCGCATCTTCCTATCACGCTCCAGTGCAGGAAGTAAAGTGGGCACATTGTCTTTGTACCGGGGATCCAGCAGGGTGGCAACCCAGTAGTCCGCACTCGTTAAAATGTGCGCAACTCTGCTGTCGGCACTGCAGCATGTAGTCGCTCATGTGTGCCAGGCTCCCCAGAGGTAAGGACAAGCTGTCCTCTGTGGGAGGCATATCGTCATCGTCCTCTGTATCCCCCCAGCCACGCACCAGTGATGGGCCTGAGCTGTGTCGGGTGCCACCCTGCTGTGAACCTGCTTCATCCTCATCCTCCTCCACCTCCTCCTCATCCTCCTCGTCCTCCAGTAATGGGCCCTGGCTGGCCACATTTGTACCTGGCCTCTGCTGTTGCAAAAAACCTCCCTCTGAGCCACATCTAACAGACTGGCCTGAAAGTGATAAAAATGACCCCTCATCCTCCTCCTCCTCCTAGGCCACCTCCTCTTCCATCATCGCCCTAAGCGTTTTCTCTAGGAGACATATAATTGGTATCGTCACGCTGATAACTGTGGCATCGCCACTGGCCATGTTGGTGGCGTACTCTAAACAGCGCAACAGGGCACACAGGTCTCGCATGGAGGCCTAATCATTGGTGGTGAAGTGGTGCTGTTCCGCAGTGCGACTGACTCGTGCGTGCTGCAGCTTAAACTCCACTATGGCCTGTTGCTGCTCGCACAGTCTCTCCAGCATGTGCAAGGTGGAGTTCCACCGGGTGGGCACGTCGCATATTAGGCGGTGAGCAGGAAGGCCGAAGTTCCGCTGTAGCGCAGACAGGCGAGCAGCGGCAGGATGTGAACGCCGGAAGAGCGCACAGACGGCCCTCACTTTATGCAGCAGCTCTGACATGTTGGGGTAGTTGTGAATGAACTTCTGCACCACCAAATTCAGCACATGCGCCAGGCAAGGGATGTGCGTCAAACCGGCTAGTGCCAGAGCTGCGACGAGATTTCGTCCATTATCGCACACCACCAGGCCGGGCTTGAGGCCCACCGGCAGAAACCACTCGTCGGTCTGTTGTTCAATACACCGCCACAACTCTTGCGCGGTGTGGGGCCTGTCCCCCAAACATATGAGTTTCAGAATGGCCTGCTGACGTTTACCCCAGGCTGTGCTAAAGTTGGTGGTGAAGGTGTGTGGCTGACTGGATGAGCTGGTGGAAGCAGAGGAGGAGGAAGCCGAGTAGGAGGAGGAGGCTACAGGAGGCAAAGAATGATGCCCTGTGATCCTTGGCGGCGGAAGGACGTGCGCCAAGGAACTCTCCGCCTGGGGCCCAGCCGCCACTACATTTACCCAGTGTGCAGTTAGGGAGATATAGCGTCCCTGGCCGTGCTTACTGGTACACGTATCTGTGGTTAGGTGGACCTTGCCACAGATGGCGTTGCGCAGTGCACACTTGATTTTATCGGATACTTGGTTGTGCAGGGAAGGCACGGCTGTCTTGGAGAAGTATTGGCGGCTGGTGACAACATACTGTGGGACAGCCATGGACATCAGCTGTTTGAAGCTGTCTGTGTCCACCAGCCTGAATGACAGCATTTCAAAGGCCAGTAGTTTAGAAAGGCTGGCATTCAGGCCCAGGGCTCGAGGGTGGCTAGGTGGGAATTTTCGCTTTCTCTCCAAGGTTTGTGAGATGGAGAGCTGAACGCTGCCGTGTGACATGGTGGAGATGCTTGGTGACGCAGGTGGTGGTGTCGGTGGCACATCCTCTGTTTGGTGGGCGGCAGGTGCCAACGTTCCTCCCGAGGCGGAGGAAGAGGCCGAGGCAGCAGCAGAAGAGGGAGCAGGGGGAGCCTGAGTGAGTTCCTTGCTTTTAAGGTGTTTACTCCACTGCAGTTCATGCTTTGCATGTAGATGCCTGGTCATGCAGGTTGTGCTAAGGTTCAGAACGTTAATGCCTCGCTTCAGGATCTGATGGCACAGCGTGCAAACCACTCGGGTCTTGTCGTCAGCACATTGTTTAAAGAAGTGCCATGCCAGGGAACTCCTTGAAGCTGCCTTTGGGGTGCTCGGTCAATGGTGGCAGTGGCCAGTATCAGGCGAACTCTTTTGGCGGCGGCTGTTCTGCTTTTGCCCCCTGCTCCCTCTTTTGCTACGCTGTTGGCTCGGTCTCACCACTGCCTCTTCCTCTGAACTATGAAAGTCAGTGGCACGACCTTCATTCCATGTGGGGTCTAGGACCTCATCGTCCCCTGCATCGTCTTCCACACAGTCTTCCTCCCTGACCTCCTGTTCGGTCTGCACACTGCAGAAAGACGCAGCAGTTGGCACCTGTGTTTCGTCATCATCAGAGACGTGCGGACTCCGATGAGGTGGTATTCCCATGTCTTCATCATCAGTAAACATCAGTGGTTGTGCATCAGTGCATTCTATGTCTTCCACCACTGGGGAAGGGCTAGGTGGATTCCCTTGGGAAACCCTGGCAGCAGAGTCTTCAAACAGCATAAGAGACTGCTACATAACTTGAGGCTCAGACAGTTTCTCTGATATGCATGGGGGTGATGTGACAGACTGATGGGCTTGGTTTTCAGGTGCCACCTGTGCGCTTTCTGCAGAAGACTGGGTGGGAGATAATGTTGTGAACGTGCTGGATCCACTGTCGGCCACCCAATCGACTAATGCCTGTACCTGCTCAGGCCTTACCATCCTTAGAACGGCATTTGGCCCCACCAAATATCGCTGTAAATTCTGGCGGGTACTGGAACTTGAGGTAGTTGGTTCACTAGGACGTGTGGCTGTGGCAGAATGGCCACGTCCTCTCCCAGCACCAGAGGGTACACTAACACCACCACGACCGCGTCCGCGTCCCTTACTAGATGTTTTCCTCATTGTTACCGTTCACCAAGCACCACAATAAGGAAAAAAATATTTGGCCCAATGTATTGATTTCAAATTCAGGCCTTTTTTTACAGGCACCTACCACTATCTGCCTATTTGTTTATGTAGCTTATTACACTAATCCAAGCACAGCAGTAACCACTGATTTAGGGGAATATCTCTTTTAGGGCAAGTATTTAGGCCCTGGATGAAAGGTATCCTTTTATGGACAGATTTACAATGGGCCTGCAACAGCTGGGACACCAGAGTCAGGGTATTGCTATTTTGCCAGATTAATTTCACCCCAGAACAAAATATATGTTTTGGCGGACACTATGAAACGTGGCCTGCAACTGCTGGGACACCAGATTCTGGGTATTGCTATTTTGGCAATTGAATTTCACCCCAGAACAAAATATATGTTTTGGCGGACACTATGAATCCTGGCATGCAACAGCTGGGACACCAGATTCAGGGATTGCTATTTTGGCAAGTGAATTACACCCCAGAACAAAATATATGTTTTGGCGGACACTATTATATTTTGCCAGCCACAGCTGAAACCACTGATTTATGGTATTGCTATTTTGGAAATTGAATTTCACCCCAGAACAAAATATATGTTTTGGTGGACACTATTATATTTTGCCAGCCACAGCTGAAACCACTGATTTATGGTTTTGCTATTTTGGCAATTGAATTTCACCCCAGAACAAAATATATGTTTTGGCGGACACTATGAAACGTGGCCTGCAACTGCTGGGACACCAGATCCTGGGTATTGCTATTTTGGCAATTGAATTTCACCCCAGAACAAATAGATGTTTTAGCGGACACTATGAATCCTGGCATGCAACAGCTGGGACACCAGATTCAGGGTATTGCTATTTTGGCAAGTGAATTACACCCCAGAACAAAATATATGTTTGGCGGACACTATTATATTTTGCCAGCCACAGCTGAAACCACTGATTTATGGTATTGCTATTTTGGCAATTGAATTTCACCCCAGAACAAAATATATGTTTTGGCGGACACTATTATATTTTGCCAGCCTCAGCTGAAACCACTGATTTATGGTATTGCTATTTTGGCAATTGAATTTCACCCCAGAACAAAATATATGTTTTGGCGGACACTATTATATTTTGCCAGCCTGCAAAGGCTGGGACACCAGATTCTGGGTATTGCTATTTTGGCAATTTAATTTCACCCCAGAACAAAATATATGTTTTGGCGGACACTATTATTTTTTGCCAGCCACAGCTGAAACCACTGATTTATGGTATTGCTATTTTGGCAATTGAATTTCACCCCAGAACAAAATATATGTTTTGGCGGACACTATTATATTTTGCCAGCCACAGCTGAAACCACTGATTTATGGTATTGCTATTTTGGCAATTGAATTTCACCCCAGAACAAAATATATGTTTTATCGGACACTATGAAACGTGGCCTGCAACAGCTGGGACACCAGATTCAGGGTATTGCTATTTTGGCAATTGAATTTCACCCCAGAACAAAATATATGTTTTTGCGGACACTATGAATCCTGGCCTGCAACAGCTGGGACACCAGATTCGGGGTATTGCTATTTTGCCAGATTAATTTCACCCCAGAACAAAATATATGTTTTAGCGGACACTATGAAACGTGGCCTGCAACAGCTGGGACACCAGATTCAGGGTATTGCTATTTTGGCAAGTGAATTACACCCCAGAACAAAATATACGTTTTGGCAGACACTCTTCTATTTTGCCAGCCACAGCTGAAACCACTGATTTATGGTATTGCTATTTTGGCAATTGAATTTCACCCCAGAAAATAATCTATATTTTGCCAGACAGCAGACAGTATTATACTTGTCTAGCCAAAGCTGGAACACCAGATTTAGGGGATTGGTATTTGGGCAATTGTATTTAACCCCTTAATAAAATATAGAAATTTCTATCCTGAGTTTCTAGGGGTGACAATTAGCACAGCCAAGCCCCTGATGTAGGATATAGCAAAAAAAAAAACTAGTATTGATGGATTGATGGAATTGGTGGCAGCTTCTTCTGGTGCACCACAAATCACAAAATGGAGACCGATCAAACCAGAAAATAAGTGACAGAAAAACGCTCTGTGCAGCCTAAAAACCAGCGAGCAAGTAACTAGCAGAAGTTCAATGATTCTCAGCTGTAAATCGATCCGTTCATTAGGTGCTGTTGCTGACTTTAACCTGCCTAATCTCGCCCTGACAGAAGCTGCGTCCTCTCCCTACACTAATCAGAGCAGTGTGACGTGCGGCGCTACGTGACTCCAGCTTAAATAGAGGCTGGGTCACATGCTGCACTTGGCCAATCACAGCCATGCCATTAGTAGGCATGGCTGTGATGGGCTCTTAGGGCAAGAAGTAAAACGCTAGCTGATTGGCTGCTGTGCAGCCCTTCAGAAAGCGGGAAGTAATCGACGAACACCGAACCTGAACCCAAACTTTTTTGAAAATGTCCGGGTTAGGGTCCGGGTCCCGGACACCCCAAAATTCGGTACGAACCCGAACGATGCTCGAACTGTTCGCTCAACACTACTAGGGCCTAAATTGCTGAAAGTGGCCTGTTCCATTGCCGGGTTAAATGATGCCTGTTTGGCTGTTATGTAACCTCTCTCCTCTGTCTGGGTGCTAGGGCCTAAATTGCTGAAAGTGGCCTGTTGCATTGGTGGGTGACATGATGCCTGTTTTGCTGTTATTGCACCTCTCTCCTCTGTCTGGGTGCCAGGGGCCTACATTAATGATAATCGCCTGCTGCATTGGTGGGTGACATGATGCCTGTTTTGCTGTTTTGGGACCTCTCTTTTTTGTCTTGGTGCTAGGGCCTAAATTGCTGAAAGTGGCCTGTTCCATTGCTGGGTTAAATGATGCCTGTTTTGCTGTTATGTGACTTTTTTCCTCTATCTGGGTGCTAGGACCTAAATTGCTGAAAGTGGCCTGTTCCATTGCTGGGTAACATGATGCCTTTTTTGCTTGAATGGGACCTCTCTCCTCTGTCTGGGTGCTAGAGCCTAAATTGCTGAAAGTGGCCTGTTGCATTGGTGGGTAACATGATGCCTTTTTTAATGGAATGGGACCTCTCTCCTTTGTCTGTGTGCTAAGGCCTAAATTGCTGAAAGTGGCCTGTTCCATTGCCGGGTACAATTATGCCTGTTTTGCTGTTATGTGACCTCTCTCCTCTGTCTGGGTGCTAGGGCCTAAATTGCTGAAAGTGGCCTGTTGCATTGGTGGGTGACATTATGCCTGTTTTGCTGTTATGGTACCTCTCTCCTCTGTCTGGGTGCTAGGGCCTAACTTGCTAAAAGGGGCCTGTTGCATTGGTGGGTGACATGATGCCTGTTTTGCTGTTATGGGACCTCTCTCCTCTGTCTGGGTGCCAGGGGCCTACATTACTGATAATTACCTGCTGCATTGGTGGGTGACATGATGCCTGTTTTGCTGTTAGGGGACCTCTCTCTGTCTGGGTGCCAGGGGCCTACACTAATGATAATCACCTGCTGCATTGGTGGGTGACATGATGCCTGTTTTGCTGTTATGGGACCTCTTCTTTGTCTGGGTGCTAGGGCCTAAATGGCTGAAAGTGGCCTGTTCCATTGCTGGGTAACATGATGCCTGTTTTGCTGTTATGGGACCGCTCACCTCTGTCTGGGTGCTAGGGCCTACATGAATGATAATGTTATATGTGAATTTTTGTATTGGGCACTGTGCATATGATTAGGTTTCTCCCGTTTTCATATATCCCATGACGTCTCTATGCAGGGACTTTTTCCATTCTATCCTAATCTCGGAGACAAAGGTTTACATTTTTGAACAGGGAAACAGCCCCAGAGGTGACACAGGTGCTTTTGAATTGCATGCAAAGTAGCAGATGATGGAAGTCTGGCATGGCCAATGAGTTAAGATTTTGGAGCAAGGGGAGGGAAGAAATCTCTAAGGATGTACTGTCCGAAACTCGTCAACAATTATCGCATACTAAATGGATTGTATCTACTTGTAAACACGTCTCAATAAAGAGGAAGCTGGTTTTAAATTAAATGCTGGTGCTGGAGCCGATTTTTCTACTTATGCATTGAGGGAAATCAACCCAGGCTTGCTTCATATAGGGAACATTACCAGGTGAGGTGAGCTGGATTACAATTATATATATATAAATGATAATGGCCTGTTCCATTGCAGGTTGAACTGAGGCCTGTGTTTCTATTACGTGACTGCTCTCCTCTTTGCGGGAGCCATGGGCCTGAATAAGTGATTTTTGCCTGTAGCACTGCTGGATGAAATCAATACTGTTTTGGCGTGATTTGAATTCTCCTATTTGTGGATGCCAGGGGCCTGAGTCTGTGCATGAGGCCTGTGACACTGCAGGCAGGCATGAATTCTTTTTTGCTGTGATTACAACTTCTCAAACTCCCATGTGTGGTTTACTTGGGCCTAAATCTGTGAATATGGCTTGTGGCACTGCTGGCAGACATGAATCTATTTTTGGCTGTGATGAGAACTTCTCCAACTCCCATGTATGGTTGCCTTGGGCCTTAATCTGTGAATGTGGCCTGTGGCACTGCTGGCAGACATAAATCCTTTTTGGCTGTGATAAGAACTTATCCAACTCCCATGTATGGTTGCCTTGGGCCTGAATCTGTAAATGTGGCCTGTGGCAATCCTGGCAGACATAGTAACATAGTATATAAGACCGAAAAAAGACATTTGTCCATCCAGTTCGGCCTGTTTCCTACAAGTTGATCCAGAGGAAGGCAAAAAAACCCTGTGAGGTAGAAACCAATTTTCCCCACTTAAGGGGGAAAAAAATTCCTTCCCGACTCCAATCAGGAGGAATAACTCCCTGGATCTACGACCCCTCTCTAGTAGCTATAGCCTGTAATTTTATTGCACTCCAGAAATACATCCAGTTCCCTCTTGAATTCCTTTATTGTACTCACCATCACCACCTCCTCAGGCAGAGAGTTCCATAGTCTCACTGCTCTTACCATGAAGAATACTTTTCTATGTTTGTGTATAAACCTTTTTTTCTCCAGACGCAGAGGATGTCCCCTCGTTACAGTCACAGTCCTGGGGATAAATAGATGATGGGAGAGATCTCTGTACTGACCCCTGATATATTTATACATAGTTATTAGATCTCCCCTCAGTCGACTTTTTTCTAAAGTGAATAACCCTAATTTTTATCATCTTTCAGGGTACTGTAGATGCCCCATTCCAGTTATTACTTTGGTTGCCCTCCTCTGAACCCTCTCCAGCTCTGCTATGTCTGCCTTGTTCACAGGAGCCCAGAACTGTGCACAGTACTCCATATGTGGTCTGACTAGTGATTTGTAAAGTGGTAGGACTATGTTCTCATCACGGGCATTTATGCAGCAGAAAACTGTCCTCTTCATGTTAATTACTTTACACAGTTTAGTGTCATCTGCAAAAATAGATATTTTACTGTGCAAGCCTTCTACAAGATCATTAATAAATATATTGAAGAGAATAGGGCCCAATACTGACCCCTGAGGTACCCCCACTAGTGACAATGACCCAATCTGAGTATCTACAGTTAATAAACACCCTCTGTTTTCTGTCACTCAGCTAGTTTCTTACCTACATACAGACATTTTCTCCCAGTCTGAGCATCCTCATTTTATATACTAACCTTTTATGAGTTACAGTGTCAAATGCTTTGGAGAAGTCCAGATATACGACATCCATTGATTTGCCGCTGTCAAGTCTAGAACTTACCTCCTCATAGAAGCTGATTAAATTCATTTGGCATGACCGATCCCTCATGAAGCCATGCTGATATGGCGTTATTTGCTTATTTTAATTGAGATACTCCAAAATAGCATCTCTTAGAAACACTTCAAACAGTTTACCAACAACAGATGTTAAAGTTACCGGCCTATAATTTCCAGGCTCTGTTTTTGGACCCTTTTTGAATATTGGCACCACATTTGCTATGCGCCAATCCTGTGGAACATTCCCTGTCAGTATAGAGTCCGTAAATATCAGAAATAAAGGTCTGGCTATGACATCACTTAATTCCCTTAGGATACGGGGGTGTATGCCATCCGGTCCTGGTGATTTGTCAATTTTAATCTTTTTAAGTCGCTGTTGTACTTCTTCCTGGGTCAGACAGGGCACTTTTAATGGGGAATTTACTTTTACATTCTGCATTTCATCTGACAGTTTATTTACGTCAGTGAATATAGTGGAGAAAAAAATATTTAATAGTTTTGCTTTATCCTCGTCGCTCTCTGCAACACCCCCTCATTCCTATGAAGAGAGCCGACTCCTTCAGATTTATATTTTTTACTATTTATATAATTGAAGAACATTTTAAGGTTAGTTTTACTCTCTTTGGAATATAATCTCTCGGTCTCTAGTTTGGCAATTTTTATTAATTTTTTACATATTCTATTTTTTTCCTTATAGTTTATCAGTGCTTCGTGGCTCCCCTCTTGTTTTAGTGATTTATATGCTTTCTTTTTGTCATTTATTGCTATCTTTACGGTTCTATTTATCCACATTGGTTTCTTATTGTTTCTTAGCCTTTTATTCCTATAAGGTATGTACCTCTCACAATTAGATGTTACAATGCTTTTAAAAATCTCCCATTTTGTGGTTGTATTTTTATTTTTGAGGACTTTGTCCCAGTTAGTTAGGGCTATGGCCTAGCTTAGTTGGCTAAATTTTGCTTTTTTGAAGTTTGTTATTTTTGTTCCTCCCTTTAGAAACTCTTGTTTGAAGGATAATTGGAAGGTTATTACTTTATGGTCACTATTTCCTAGGTGTCCCCCAACCTGCACATCTGTTGTTCTATCAGGTGTGTTGGTTAATACTAAGTCCAGTATGGCCGTCCCTCTAGTGGTGTCCTGAACCAGTTGGGAAAGGTAATTGTCTTTGGCTATTGCCAAGAACCTGTTTCCTTTTTGGGATGTACAGCTTTCAGTTTTCCAGTCTATCCCTGGGTAGTTGAAGTCCCCCATAATAACTACTTCATTATGATTTGCCGCCTCGTCTATCTCGTTTAGTAATAGATTTTCTGTGGACTCTGGTATATTAGGTGGTTTATAATACACTCCGATTAGTAATTTATTATTGTTTTTTGCTCCATGTATTTCTACCCACAGTTACTCCACATGTTCATGTCCCTCACAGATGTATTCTCGAATTACAGGTTTAGACAGGATTTCACATAGAGGCAGACCCCTCCACCTCTCCGGTTTTGACGATCCTATCTAAACAGATTGTAACCTTTTATATTAACTGCCCAGTCATAGCTATCATCCAGCCATGTCTCAGTTATTCCCACTATATCATAGTCCTCCTCACACATCACTAATTCCAGTTCACCAGTCTTGTTAGTCAGGCTTCTGGCATTAGTCTACATACATTTGGGAGGTTTATGTGTATTTTTTACCCTACATCTTTGATTCTGAGCTGTTCAAGTACCCCCTTCCATTCCTCCCCCAGTCACACTACCTCGCCCTTAGTCTCTATCTGCACTATCTTCCCCTCCTATAATGTAATTACCCTCCCCCCCAGTCCCTATTTTAAACACTCCTCCAACCTTTTAGCCATCTTTCTCCCCAACACAGCTGCCCCTTCCCCATTGAGGTGCAGCCCATCCCTACGATAGAGCCTGTAGCCGACAGAGAAGTCGGCCCAGTTCTCCAGGAACCCGAACCCCTCCTTCCTACACCCGTTCTTGAGCCACTTGTTAACCTCCCTAATCTCCCGCTGCCTTTCTTTAGTGGCTCGTGGTACAGGCAGTATTTCAGAAAATACTACTTTTGAGGTCCTTGCCCTAAGCTTTTGACCTAAATCCCTGAAATCATTTTTAAGGACTCTCCACCTTCCTCTAACTTTGTCATAAATCCTTTTTGGCTGTGATGAGAACTTCTCCAACTCCCATGTATGGTTGCCGTGGGCCTGAAGCTGTGAATGAGGCCTGTGGCACTGCAGGTAGACATGCATCCTTTATGGCTGTGAGGAGAACTTCAACTACCATAGCATTCCCACCTGACGCCGCCCCAACCTCATATTCCACCTCCTCCTCCAACTTGCCAATTAATATTGGTTAATTTTTATTTATTTTATTTCAAGTCATTTCCCTATTCACATTTGTTTGCAGGGGATTTACTTACATTTTCCTGCCTTTTGCAGCCCTCTAGCCCTTTCCAGGGCTATTTTACAGCCATTTTAGTGCCCAATTGACTTCAATAGGGTTCGGGTTCGGGGTCAAGTTCGGATACCAAACCCGAACATTTTCGTGAAGTTGGGCCGAAATTCTCGAACCCATACATCCAGGTGTCCGCTCAACTGTAGCCGCCACCACCAGACTCTTTAATTGTGCCACTCTCTGGCCTACTCATGCTGCTGCCAACCTCCACATTCTGGCATTATGCCACTGTTTGGCCTACTCATGCTGCTACCACCTCCACACCTTGTCATTGAGCCACTCTGTGGCCTATTCATGCTGCCGCCACCTCCAGACTCTGTCATTGTGCCGCTCTGTAGTATCCTCATGCTGCTGCCACCTGAAGACTCTGCCATTGTGCCGCTCTGTGGTCTCCTTATGGTGCCGCCACCTACAGCCTCAGTCATTGTGCCACTCGGTGGCTTTCTCCTAATGCTGCTGCTGCCGCCACCTTCACACTATGTCATTGTGCCACTCTCTAGCCTACTCATGCTGCTGCCACCTCCACACACTGTCATTGTGCCACTATGTGGCCTACTCATGCTGCTGCCACCTACACACTCTGGCATTGTGCCACTGTTTGGCCTACTCATGCTGCTGCCACCTCCACACCCTGTCATTGTGCCACTCTGTGGCCTACTCATGCTGCCACCACCTCCAGATTCTGTCATTGTGCCGCTCTGTGGTCTTCTCATGCGGCTGCCACCTACAGACTTGGTCATTGTGCCACTCGGTGGCTTTCCCTAATGCTGCTGCTGCTGCCAACGCCTCCACGCTCTGTCATTGTGCCTCTCTCTGGCCTGCTCATGCTGCTGCCACCTCCACACTCTGTCATTGTGAAACTCTCTATGGCCTACTCACGATGCTGCCACCTCCACACCTCCACACTCTTTCATTGTGCCACTGTCTGGCCTACTCATGCTGCTGCCACCTCCACACTCTTTCATTGTGTGCACACTCTTTCATTGTGTCTGGCCTACTCATGCTGCTCGCACCTCCACACTCTGTGATTGTGCCACTCTCTGGCCTACTCATGCTGCTACCGCCTCCAAACTCTGTCATTGTGCTGCTCTGTGGTATCCTTATGCTGCTGCATCCTCAAGACTCTGTCATTCTGCCACTTTGTTGTCTACTTATACTGCAGCCACCTAAAGACTCTGTCATTGTGCCACTCAATTGCCTTCTCCTAATGCTGCTACTGCTGCCACCTCTATACTCTGTCATTTTGACACTCTCTCACCTACTCATGCTGCTGCCACCTCCACTCTCTGTCATTGTGCCACTCTGTGGCCTAATCATGCTGCTGCCACCACAAGACTCTGTCAGTGTGCCACTCTGTGACCTACTCATGCTGCTGCCACCTCCACACTCTGTCATTTTGCCACTCTATGGCCTACTGATGCTGCTGCCACCTCCACACTCTGTCATTGTGCCACTCTATGGCCTACTCATTGTGCCACTCTGTGGCCTACTCATGCTGCTTCCACTTCCAGACTCTGTCATTATGCCACTCTGTGGCCTACTCATGCTGCTGCCACCTCCAAACTCTGTCATTGTGCCGCTCTCTAGCCTACTAATGCTGCTGCCACCTCCACACTCTGTCATTGTGCCACTGTTTGGCCTACTCATGCTGCTGCCACCTCCAGACTCTTTCATTGTGCTGCTCTGTGGTATTCTCATGCTGCTGCATCCTCAAGACTCTGTCATCGTGCAACTTTGTGGTCTCATCATGCTGCCACCACCAACAGACTCGGTCATTGTGCCACTCGGTGGCTTTTCCCTAATGCTGCTGCTGCTGCCGCCGCCTCCACACTCTGTCATTGTGCCTCTCTCTGGCCTACTCATGCTGCTGCCACCTCCACACTCTGTCATTGTGAAACTCTATATGGCCTACTCATGCTGCTGCCACCTCCACACTCTTTCATTGTGCCACTGTCTGGCCTACTCATGCTGCAGCCACCTCCACACTCTTTCATTGTGCCACTGTCTGGCCTACTCATGCTGCTCCCACCTCCACACTCTGTGATTGTGCCACTCTCTGGCCTACTCATGCTGCTGCCACCTCCAAACTCTGTCATTGTGCCGCTCTGATACTTGAGTTATTTGGTCTGTTTTGGCCCCGCGACCTCTCAAATAAGTGAAGTGTGCAATGATTCTAAGAGCGATGCCTGTCATCTGCATGTTATACAGGCTCACATTATTATTTCACTACCCAAGCAGACTCCCTATGCGTGTTACTGCAAGGCACAGTGTTCTACACCTCTATACAGGCTCTCAGCAGCCAGGAAATAGACATTTTTTAACGTAATTCACAACAAATATATTCAGATCGAAACAAATTTTTGTAAAATTCGGTGAACCGGTGAATTTAATTTTTTAAAACTTCTCTCATCTCTAAAGGTAACCCAAGCCTTTGTGGATGTGAAAGAACAAGCTGAAGAGTCTGGCGCCAACTTTTAGCTGAAGCTTGGAGTCATTGCTCCGAGTACTTTTGATTAGATCTTTTCTTGAGCTCATATTTTGTTTGATTGCCACGAAATCTCCTTTGCCTAGAAAAGTGTGGCCTATTTCTAAATCTAGGAAATCTTCTCCTCTCAGGATGAAAGGACCTTAAAAATGTCTTCTTCTTTGATTCTGGAAAAACTGCTCCTTTTCCCTCATTCAAAGTCTCAAGAATCTTTTCTAGCTGAGGGCCAAACAGTGAGGTGGGTTGAAACGGAAGATTACAGAAGTGGTTTTTAGATAAAACATCTCCAGGCCATTTATAGATCCAGAGCGCTTTCCTTGCAGAGCGCCAAGGAGTTTGCTGAAAACTTCATCATATCAAGAGGGGCATCACACAAAAAATTAGAAACAGCTTTTATCAGAGGAAGGCTTTTTAAAATTTCATCTCTGGCAACTCCTTCTTCTAGATCATGAGACAGCTGAGATAACCAGATTCTTAAAGACCTGGCCATAGGTACAGAAGATATGGCGGCGACACAAATGGCTTAGGTAGAGGCATAGTCTTTTTTGAACAAATTTAAAAGTTTCCTATCCATGGGATCTTTAATAAGGGATGCTTCATCCAAAGGGAATATCACTTTTTTAGATAAGCGAGCAACCGCTAAATCATTTTTTGGCACTGAGGCCCATCCAGCTAAAAAATTGTCATCCAACTTATATAGAGATTTTAACCTGGATCTTGGACCTGATTTTTTATCAGGCCTATCCCAGTCCTGTTTAATCCATTCATTTAGGACAGGATGCCCGGGAAAAAAATTCCCTTTAGTTTTTGGAAAATAAAACAGTTTATCTGATTTAGTCCAAGCAGTTTGACCCCGGATCCCCCAGGAAACAACTCTGTGGAATGAGGCACTGTATGCACTACACAGGGGAAAGGTGAGCTCATTCCACCTACATGCTGAGGGACAGAGGAACCCTGTATTCCACCTGGATAGGGATCTGGTCTCTGCTGACCGTTAGTATGTGTCCATCTGATACCTAGAAAAATAATAAATACAAGGCTCTGGTGTCATGTTTTACTCTATATAGCCTTCTGATTAGTGTTAATCAATTTTTATTGCTTTCTAATGTGTCTCTATCTTGGTTGTACCGAGGGGACTTAACCCTTTAGACATGTGCTGCCAAGGACGACACATTGCAAAGATGATCAGCTGCTGGGGAATTCAATTACACACTTGAGTCATAACAGTTCAAATCATGGACAAATCACAAGGACAGTATATTATATTTATTGTTCTGTCATGTGAACAAAAGGTTTACAAACATTCAAAAACAATATGAAATGAAAGATACAATGAAAAGGGAAATTGATGAATTTAAAAGTCTGAGTACTTTTTTTCTGTAAAATATTGCTGTACATATAAATATGATTTTGAAGCCAAAGTCTATAATTTCAGGAGACAAGACTCTTGAGGTATGGCAGAGGTTAATATTCACTTCTTTGTTTACCTGAACAGTAGGGTGATGTTTGTCAAAGCCACATACATAATAGCTGTTTACCAATAATGTATCATGTGTACGGAATGATGGATCAAATGATGAAATCTGTTTTCGCCATTTAGGAGTTTATTTACTAGGCAAAGTAAATGCACAATAGAGAGAAAATACCATCAGTTTTGAATATATGAAAACAGAAATATTACACTGCTTTGTTTTAATGGAATTCTACTTGTAGAGTTAAACAATACATGTATTAAATACTCTGTGATTTGATATGGTTATTAGCCACATGATACCCTGAGATCATTGCATAATGTTAGGGTATGACCACACATAAACAAAGTCACACCTAAGTGAGGTTTTAATCACACTAGATAATAACCTGAATACATAGCCTCGATATGCATATGTTGAAAAGTGTAGCCAACTATGCAGAATGATGACATTTAACACCTAGAAATATGCCAAGATGCTGTTTTGGCATAAGTCCTATATATCTCCCTCGTGTAGTGCAGTGTACCCTATAATCATTACTGCAATAGCTAGTTGTGGCAAACACAATGGCAAGTTAAGCATGGCATCATTTCTGAGCAGAAAAGTGATGGAAAATTTTATAAATGAGCTTACTACAATGTGACTCTGGAGATTCATTACTTTTTCCAATACATTTAGGCATATAAAAAGTTGCACAGGAGCTTCTCAAATACTATTTCGAACTGGACCCAAATATCATCTTTCAATATATTTACACCAGCAATTTGGCATACATACAAAGTCTGCGCTATAATGTAAATGCACAATATACTTTTTTTTTTTTTGATATTACCAACAGGCAATTAATAATTCAATTATATTATTGAAAGCATAGACTCTAACTAGGTAAATGTTTTCCTTCCTTTTTGTATTTTCTTCTCCCACACATACTTATACTAATGATTTTACATTTTTACTTCATTTCTGTTTGGAAAATGATGAAACCACAAATCCGCTTTTGTAGAAGTTGATCCAAAAGTTTCTGCCTTTTCAGCTAATGTATTCATAGAAAAAGCTGGTGCCAAGGGCGGCTGTCCAATTAAGACAAATGAGGCACATTGAATTTCTCCCTAAGGGCACAGTAGGGGTGCTGGAAAAAAAATCTACTTTCTACTTTTTTGTTAGACTCTAAAGGGAAAAAAAAAAAAGAAAAGAAAAAAAGCATGAAAATTCAACACATCCACTTACAGAATAATAAAGGCTGTTGTTTAAACCTTAAGGAGTTTTGGCACCCTTCTGGGGTTTTATGTAAATTACATTTTTTCTTATCAGCTGCTAAACCATAGGTCTCAAAAATGGTTGTTTGTTAAACTGCTTTGTAGAATCAGGATACATTTAACTAGAAATGACTGGAAAATATGAAAGCACAATTTATACCTGCTTAGCATATTAGAGCATGTATTATCTGATATACTTTACCCTTTATGCAAATTTAACTTGATAATATTTTTGAATGTGTTTAAAGATAAATTTTAAATCTATATAAATGAATTAAAAAGTTAAAATAACACAGATCTTGATGTTATAATAAAATATAAGAAAACATTAGTAGCAAAGGAAAGACAAAATACTGAAGTAAGAGAAAAGATTATAGCTTCATTCCTTTGAAGGGTCATTCAGAAAACGATGTGATAATTAGGCATTTTAAAGATGATTTCATTTTTACTATGTATCCATGGCTATGAGACAGACATATACCATTGGATAGAGATTTTTGTACTCTCAAATTGGGGCTACAGAATCAGTATTTTCTACCATAATTGCTATGTCTACATCTAGCAAGAGAAGCCAAGAAAAGACAACAACAGACAAAGGGACACAACACTCGATGCTCCATTTCAGAGAAAGGTAGGAGTCTTAGAATGTGGAGCTCCACTAATTAAAACTTCTGACATGTCCCTATGACATCCAAAAAGGTCAGTTGCCCTTTAACCAACATTGATCTAATTAAAGGCCTTAGTCTCCATAGACCACATAACACTCCTGCATTCTAACCATCTTACTTTTAAGTTGTTTTTTTTATTATTATTTTAACAGGATCCCAGAAGTTTTGTAACTGTAAAAAGAAAAAAAGCTTATTTAAAGGTATAAAAATATACATGTTTATAGGATGGTGCCCATATGTAAAATCAAGGGTTTTATATTCACAAGTAATGGGAGAAATTTACTAAGACAGGTGTTTCATATGACATAAAATGAACTAAATTTATTAGGAGACACATATATCTTTGGATGGCTGTGCACCACAAATTGATATCTTCAGGAGCTGGTGTAGATTTCAAGTACTGTATGTGTTTCACCAGCTTTTGGCATAAGTAAATTTGTTGGGTCACATAGACACATCCCCACCCATCCCCACTCACTTTATAGAAAGGGGCCAATGTAGGGTAAATCAGTGTTGCAAATGTTGTGCAAAAGAGAGCTTGTATAAAAACTTGTGGCTTTCCAATGTCAGAAAACTGCCTTAGACGCATTCATAAATTCCCCACAATACATTTAGAATAAATCTTGCAGAATGGAAAATGATTATTTTGTGGCGTTTAATGATCACACTCTAAAACAATAGTGAAAAAAAATCAATATTGAGACAAGCACAGTACTAATGGTTGTATGGTGCCTCAGGGCTTGCAGCACTAGATATATCATTGACATCACTGACACTTATTCTAGCTCATAGCTGTGTTATATAGACTGCAAAATTATATTTACTAGTTCTTTTTCTTGTCAGGAAGGAAGCCTCTGCCTACTAACATAGTACTATTTCACATGTACTTCCGTTGACTTAATTTAATTGAGTTAAATGAGAAACTTGAAATTATGTTTTTTTCAAACTTAATCCTGGATCGCCAGGGTTTCCGACCGGGCACCTTGCACTGAGAGCAACCTTCAAAATGTGAAACCAGGTTAGCGTTTCCAGTTTTCTGCTCTTTTGTATCATATTATGAAAAAAAAAAAATATGAGCAATAAAATATCTTTTCTTTTATTCCTTTTCTAACTAATGGTTTCTTTTTTGTTTAACCCATATCTTTAAGCAGCAATAAAATGCTCTATAAATATCTGATTCTGTGTGTCTAATTATGAGATATCATTAACCATTAGTGATGTCGCGAACATAAAATTTTCAGTTCGCGAACGGCGAACGCGAATTTCCGCAAATGTTCGCGAACATGCGAACATTGCGAACTGCCATAGACTTCAATAGACAGGCGAATTTTAAAACCAACAGGGACTCTTTCTGGCCACAATAGTGATGGAAAAGTTGTTTCAAGGGGACTAACACCTGGACTGCGGCATGCCGGAGGGGGATCCTTGGCAAAACTTCCATGGAAAATTACGTAGTGGACGCAGAGTCGGGTTTTAATCCATAAAGGGCACAAATCAACTAACATTCCTAAATTGTTTGGAATAACGTGCTTTAAAACATCCAGTGTGTGTATACGATCAGGTATGATGTTGTATCGATCAGGTAGTGTAAGGGTTACACCCGCTTCACAGACATTGACAGACCAAACTCCCCTTTTAATGCACCGCAAACAGTCCATTTGCACAACCGCAAACTCCCCATTTGCACAAGGTTGGATACCAAGCTAGCTATGTCCCGGTGATGTCATTGAAGGTTTCTTCCTCCACCCAGCCATGTACAACACCAAGGGTCCCCGAAAGGTGAATTGAATTTTGATTTTTTTAACAGTGAGATGGTTAAAAACACGCTGGCTCCCTCCCCTTTGTTTTAATCCACGGTCACTGCGTCTGCGCCGTGCAATTTACTCTCACACCCGATATGAGTGTTATTTTCTGTAGTTCTCTTCTCATCAGTTTAATCCCTGTTACGTCCCCAATCTAGGGTCCATTTGTTGAATTGATTTTTCGAAAGGGGAGATGGTTAAAAAAACGCTGGCTCCCTCCCCTTTGTTTTAATCCATGGTCACTGCTTCTGCGCCATGCAATTTACTCTCACACCCGATATGAGTGGTATTTTCTGTAGTACTATTCTCATCAGTTTAATCCCTGTTACGTCCCCTATCAGGACATGTATTGAATTGATTTTAGATAAGTGGTACTAAGCGTGCTAGGTACTGTGCCACCCGGTATGAGTGTTGGGCACTAGCAGAGGGCACACTACAGTCTGTGGTAGTGGGCCTGACACACACTGGCAGCAGGCAAGCAACTGAAATTTGACTACTGTCTAAAAATGAAATGCCTTATTTATCGGCAAGCTTCTGTGCCACCCGGTATCAGTGGTGGGCACTGGCAGTGGGCACACTACAGTCTGTGAAAGTGGGCCTGACACACACTGGCAGCAGGCAAGCAACTGAAATTAGACTATTGTCTAAAAATTAAATGCCTTATTTATAGGCAAGCTGCTGTGCCACCCGGTATCAGTGTTTGGCACTGGCAGTGGGCACACTACAGTCTTTGGAAGTGGGCCTGACACACACTGGAAGCAGGCAAGCAACTAAAATTAGATTACTGTCTAAAAATTAAATGCCTTTTTTATCGGCAAGCTACGGTGCCACCCGGTATCAGTGTTTGGCACTGGCAGTGGGCACACTACAGTCAGTGGAAGTGGGTCTGAAAAACACTAGCAGGCAAGCAACTGAAATTACACTAAAATGTAAAAATGAAATGCCTTTTTTTATGCAAAGTCCTGTGCCACACGGGATGACAGTGGTTGGCACTGGCAGTGGGCACACTACAGTCAGTGGAAGTGGGCCTGACACACACTGGCAGCAGGCAAGCAACTGAAATTAGA
This sequence comes from Bufotes viridis, assembly GCA_033119425.1. NCBI lineage: Eukaryota > Metazoa > Chordata > Amphibia > Anura > Bufonidae > Bufotes > Bufotes viridis. The sequence goes on from CM065589.1 coordinate 124,653,520, forward strand.
CTACGGTCTAAAAATTAAATGCCTTATTTATCGGCAAGCTACTGTGCCACCCGGTATCAGTAGTGGGCACTCGCCGTGGGCACGCTACAGTCAGTGGAAGTCGGCCTGACACACACTAGCAGGCAAGCAACTGAAATTACACTAAAGTGTAAAAATTAAATGCCTTCTTTGATGCAAAGTCCTGTGCCACACGGCATGACAGTGGTGGGCACTGACAGTGGGCACACATCAGTCTGTGGGCCTGCACACGGGCAGGCCAGGCAACTGCAATATATATATATGGAGAAAAAAAAGCAGACTACTGTTGCAGCCCTAAAAAGGGCTTTTTGGGGTGCTGTCAGGACGCTGTCCTTACAGCAGAGATCAGATGAGTCTTTCAGGACTGGAGTGGACACTGAATACATTAGCCTAGCTATCGATTTCCCAATTAAATCAGCAGCAGCTACACTGTCCCTCCTCTCACTAAGACTGCAGCTTCCGAATGAATCTAAAATGGATGCTGTTCAGGAGATGGGAGGGTCTGGGAGGGAGGGTATGCTGCTGATTGGCTGGAATGTGTCTGCTGACTGTGAGGTACAGGGTCAAAGTTTGCTCAATGATGATGTATAGGCGGCGGACCGAACATCGCATGTGTTTGCCCGCCGCGGCGAACGCGAACAAGCTATGTTCGCCGGGAACTGTTCGCCAGCGGATAGTTCGGGCCATCTCTATTAACCTTTATATAGTTTACAGCAACCTAATACTGGAGAATTTAAAAATATATCTTATTGATTTGCCCTTCAAAATTGATTTACTATGTAAGAATAAAAGCCATGCTTTAATGTTAACTGTAGTCATTTTAGTCTTCAAATATTGTTCATAAAATGCTCTATAGCAATATGCTCTATATTGAACATGTATTACATTTATGAGACAATAGTATTTCAAGAGGCATTAAGAATACTGAAAATATATACTCTGTTTTTTTAGGAGATGGAGATAATAGAAACAATTCACCAGGTTTGAGACACACAGCTCTGATACATGGGGTAAGGGCCATGCCAGGGCACTGCAACTTAGCTCCAATTTAAGTCAATAGGAGCTGTGCTGCAGTATGTCAGCATTGGAAACTACACAGTGTAGAGAGCTGTGCTCCCTACACAGTATATTTAACAGTGCTGCTGTTGCCCAAAACATCTGATCAGTGGTGGTGCCAGATGACAGACCCCCCTCCCCAATCTTATAATGATAACTAAAGATGAGCAAATTTCTAAAAAATTCAATTAGGCCGGTTAGCCGAATTTTCCGGAAAAATTTGCTTCGATCCAAATTAATTAGCGACGAATCACATTAAAAACATGGGAGTAGAATATTGTGCCTTGCAGTAACATGCATAGGGAGTGTGCTGGGGTAGTGAAATAATACTGTGATTCAGTATGACATGCAGGTGACAGGCGTCGCTATAAGAATCACTGCACACTTCACTTATTTGGGCAGTCCCAGGGCCAAAACTGACCAAATAACTCAAGTATTAACTCAGCCTTACAGGTCCACGTTAGCGTCAAGAAGAAGCGCACTCCTTTTACACCCTCGTCAGCTGATTCAACATAGGTATCTACAGAACCTGTTCTATTAAACACTTATACAATTAGAGCCCCCCGACAGAGAGAAGAGGGTGTCAGCAGTAAGTTTGTGTTGAAGTCACTGATTATTTTTCCCTTCCTCCGATCTGTAGAACAATAACCCACAAAAAACTGATTATTTCTAGGGAGAATATGCCTTCACTCGGTCAGCATTTGCTCAGTAATCCATGAGTATTGCTAATGCCAAAATAAACAGAAGTGGATCTAAAACAGAGAGGACACATGAAGGTAATATTAGCATGTCTTCTGTGTTTTGTACCCACTCCAGCTTTTGGCTCCTAAATAATAAGCCAATTCTGATGGGACCATACAGGCCTTACAGCTGCTACACAGACAGGATCTGTTGTGCGCCTCATTTTTCCTTCCTTCTGACTGATCAGAACTAAAGGTCAAATAAATGGTGATTTCATGAATGCCAAACAAGGACAATAGCGACGCCATCATAGTGTGGGGAGGGTGGTAACAGCATGAGAAGTCCACAGAGTGGCCCTATAACATAGTGGTGAGGTGGAAGCATAGTGTGGAGATGGCAGCATCAGGAGGCCATAGAGTGGCATGGTGACATAGTGTCGACATGGCAGCAAGAGTAGCAGCATGATACCACAGAGTGGCACGGTGACATAGTGTGTAGATGGATGATCTAATCTGATGCATCAGGCATTGGTTAGTGGAAATCCTGGCTGATCCACGCTTGATTCATCTTGACAAAAGTAAGTCTCTACACATTTTGGGTGGACAGGCGAGTTCTTCTTGGGGTAACTATGGCCCCCGCTGCACTAAACACCCACTCAGTTTTTCCAGGGCAAACTCTGACATTTGTGGCCGCAAATTCAGTTTGCCTGCCCAGTAGTCCAGCGGATCTTCTATGGCGGCTGGCAGGGTGCTGTCAAGTATGCCCCCAGCTGGTTCAGGTCCTGCTCCAGGTCTACCTGCTGCTGCTGGTGAGTAGTTTCTTCACTATGTCGGTGAAGAAAGCTGCTCATCAGCGACTCTAGACTTAGGCTGCTGCTGCTGCTGTCACTTGCGACAAAGTCGAAGATTAAGTCAACCAATCAAGAACCGCTGGGTTGCTGGTCAATATCGAATCTGTATTTAGCGCACTCTGTATAGAGGCTGTCTGTAGGGTTCCACCCCAATAGATGCAATAATAATAACAGCAGCCTTAAGTACAACAGCCAATTATTCTTATTGCATCTATTGGGTTGCTGGTCAAGACACGACCTCTAGCTGACATGTGGACCTGAGGACTCGGGAAGAAACCCCTGCTGCCACACCCCCTTACTCTGCTGCGACCTGTGCCTGCGCCAGAATCATTTATGCCTCTGCCACTCCCCTTTACAGGGCCTGGCACTTCTCTGTATAACATACTTTTAGCTGAACTAAAAAAATTAAAAGCAAATTAAAACACCCTTAAAAGTGCCAAAAAGTGTTTTCTTTTTTTACTGAGATAGTCAACTAAAGGATTTAAAATTGGCAACAAAACGATTTTAGCATGAATAACAGAAAAAGTGAACTGCGTATATTTTTCTTTTTCTTTAGAAATATGACAATTAACGCTTTTAGCGCAAATAACAGCAAATGTGAACTGAGTCTATTTTTCACGTATTAAAGTGAAATATGGCAATAAACGCTTTTAGCGCAAATAACACCAAATGTGAACTAGGTAAATTTTTCTCGTATTGTAGTGAAATATGGCAAAATCACTTTTAGCGCAAATAGCACCAAATGGGGACTGCGTCTATTTTTCTCGTATCCTAGTGAAATATAACAATAAACGATTTCAAAGCAAATAACACAAAATGTGAACTGCGTCTATTTTTCTCATATCCTAGTGAAATATGACGATAAATGCTTTCAGTGCAAACAACACCAAATGTGAACTGCGTCTATTTTTCTTGTATTGCAGTGACATATGACAAGAAACGCTTTCAGCGCAAATAACACCAAATGTAAACTGTGTCTATTTTTCTCGTATTGGAGTAAAATATGACAAGAAACGCTTTTAACGCAAATAACAGCAAATATGAACTTAGTCAATTTTTCTCTAGAAATATGGCGATAAATGCTTTTGGCGCAAATAACACTAAATGTGAACTGTGTCTATTTTTCCCATACCGTAGTCAAATATGGTAAAAAACGCTTTCAGCGGAAATAACACCAAATGTGAACTGCATCTAGTTTTCTCGTATTGTAGTGAAATATGACAAGAAACACTTTTAGCGCAAATAACACCAAATGTGATCTGTGCTTATTTTTCTCATATTGTAGTAAAATATGTAAAAAAAAACGCTTTCAGCGCAAATAACACTAAATGTGAGATGCGTCTATTTTTCACGTATTGTAGTTAAATACGACAAGAAACGCTTTTAGTGCAAATAATAGCAAATATGAACTTGTTCTATTTTTCTCTTTTTCTCTAGCAATATGACAATAAACGCTTTTAGAGCAAATAACATCAAATGTGAACTGCGTCTATATTTCTCGTATTGTAGTGAAATATGTCAAGAAACGCTTTTAGCGCAAATGATAGCAAATATAAAGGGCATTTTTCTCTTTTTCTCTAGAAATATGGCAATAAACGCTTTTAGTGCAAATAACAACAAAAGTGACCTGCATATATATTTCTCGTATTGTATTGAAATAGGCCAGAAAATGATATCAGCGCAGTTAACAGCAAAAGTGACCTGCTTATATATTTATCTTTTTCCACAAGTAAAAGCCACTAAAGGCTTTTAAACATAGCACTTGCACCCTAATAACAAATTGCTGGAATGACAGAGCTGTATTATGAGACTATCTGGATCTCCAAGTAATGATTCCCTGCACTTGTAAATCGCTTTTTTTCACCATGAGGATTTTCCTATGACTCTCCCGAGCATCTGCACAAGTCTCTCGCTGCCTGTGAGATTCCTCTCACTATACTTTCCCTGCACTAGTAAATAGCGTCTTTCCGTTTCTTTTTTTTTAACAATTAGTTTTTCTTTCACTCTCCCTAGCGCCTGCATACACGTCTGTCCCTGGACAAAGTAAGATTGTGAATGGCAGAATCTAAGATGGCCGCTGTATTTATAGGGCTGTGACCGGCTGGCTGGATGCTGATTCGCTGCATGGGTCATTCCGCCTTCCCAGAGTTCCTTGCCCCATGTCCTTACAAGTGTAGCTGCCATTTTACAAGTAGCCACCATTGTAGCCGGCTAGCTGCCATGTAGCTGCGCGAGGACATTTGCATTCGTTCAGAATCAAATTTTTCCTGAAGTTTAGAACGAATTCAACTTCATCAGCTTCGATTCGCTCATCTCTAATGATAACCTATCCTAAGGATAAGTCATCGATATCTGTAGCCCAGACAGAACCTTTAAGTATTAGGGTACTTTCGCACGTAAAGAACAATTTGAATCCAGCACGTAAAGTTTAAAATCGTACGGTTCTTTATTGGGAATCATCAAGCACATACAGTACGATGGACAGCAATTCCTCAGTCATCCTTCAGATCAACATGTTTCGAGCTGGCAGGCTCTTAGTCATGATCCACAACTACACGGAGAACTGTGGTGTTTTATAGAACCGCCCTCCCAATCAGGTAAACCAGGTGGAGAGGGAAGGGAAAAAGGCACCTGAGGTGGAAAGGCGGTTTACAAAAATCCTCCCAGTTCGCAGTGACTCCCACTGTACAAAATTGTAAAACATGAAAATCAATCATAGTAACATACCATACAAAAAACATATGAAAAAGGGGGATCCAATAATCTGGTGCTCATGCACAGTGTGTGTTTCATAAGTCGTATGGATAAAGTGACAATACAAAAATGCACAGCGTGCATATGCTACCATAGTCAAATATTACAAAAATAGGAGCAAAGTGGAAACCCACTACATAAGCTAGGCATAAGTTAAACCCACATGGAAATATTCATGATATACAGATCAATAAAAATGCATTAATTCTCTTTTAAGATTATGTCCAAAAGAACTCCTCGTATTTAGTTGGAAAATCCAATAGGCTTCTCTTAAAGTGTACAAACTAGTGGTGCTACGATTATGTGTACATATAAAATGCTGGGCCGCATTTGAAATGTTCAGGGCTTTGGGATAAGTTATATAGTTGAGATGTTCGCGGAACCTCACTTTAAACTGGCGGCTTGTGCTGCCCACATACATCAGATTGCACAAAGTGCATCCGATGATGTAGACAACACAAGCCGTAATGCAATTTATATATTCCTGGATAGGCAGAGACTCGGTATGGAAGTAATTCTCGAAGCAGTTTGTTACTCTGACATAATTGCATGTTTTGCAGGGATGACCCCCGCACTTAAAAAATCCAGTATGTATTTCGATTTTTAGTTACAGAAGCAACAAAAAATGAAGGTGATAGAATATTAGCTAATGTTCGGGACTTCCTAGAGACTATACGACAACTTCTCTTCAACACCTCATCTGATGTCTCATCCTCGTATAATATTGGGAGACAACGCCGAACGAATTTCCTTAAATTGCCTACTATATGTTAACACTAGTGTAGGGGTATAATTTGTCTTGTTTTTCTGTTCACCCGTATTTACTGAATACATATTTCTATTGGTCTCTGAATTATTATGATACCGATTAGTGCTCACTGTACCCTCCACTCGTTGCAATTTATAAAACAAAAGGTCGTATCTATTTTTCTTTTGAGCAATATTATATGCTCTTTGGAGCATCCAATTAGGGTAGCCTCTCTCCTTGAGACGTATCCAAATAAGATTGCATTCTGCCACAAAAATTTCAACTCTACTACAATTGCAGCATGCCCTAGTAAATTCCCCCACGGGTTGGATGGTGACTGGACGCGTGCAAGATAGTATTACCGGATACTGTTTTGCGATATGTGGCAGTTTGAACAACAGCCCCATATACACCTGTGAGTTTAAGATCTAAAAAAACAATATCTTGGTGATGCGAATAACATGTAAATCATAGAATATATGGATTATTGTTTACATATGCGGCTAAGGCCTGGCATGGCAGACACACCGCCGCTCCAAATAAGGAGCAAATCGTCGATGTATCTGCCGTACCAGACCATGCCGAATGCAAAAGGGTTGTCAACTGAGAAGACATACTGCTCCTCCCAATAAGCCATCACCAGGTTTGCCAGGGAGGGAGAATACTTAGCCCCCATGGACACACCTTGTACCCGAAGATAGTATCCCTTATCAAACAGAAAATAATTATGATGTAACTTCTCATACATAATCAGTAAACTCCATTGTGTACTTGGTGTACCCATGGAGAAACAACTCTAAAGCCCATATGGCAACCTGGTGTGGAACTGAAGGGTAAAGCGATATGACGTCCACGGCAACCCAGTTATAATCGTGGTGCCATGTTCTATCAAAAAGGGCCCGCAGCACATCACTGGTGTCCCTAAGATAACCTGGGAGCCTGCCAGATCCGGCAATATCTATGCAAATGGACAGCATTTCTAGACGGATCCGGATGCGGATCCGTCTTACAAATGCATTGCAATATTTTTTTTTTTACATTTTTACATTTTTAAAGGTCTTCGCATATGCAGACTGGATCCGGCAATACAGTAGTTTTAATGCCGGATATGGCACTAACACATGTCAATGGAAATGAATGCCGTATCCGGCATTCCGGAAAGTGTTCTGGAATTTGCGCAGGAGAAAATACCGCAGCATGCTGCGGTATTTTCTCCTTTTAAAAACCGTTAGAGGGACTGAACTGATGCATCCTGAACTGATTTCTCTCCATTCAGAATGCATTAGGATAAAACTGATCAGAAAGAAAGACGCAAATGTGAAAGTACCTTAGGCCTTATGCACACTGTGGTATGGAGGAACTCTCATGGGGTAATTTATCATGCGTAGACTGCAGCACAACGGTTAGTTGTACCTCAATCTATGACTTTTTTTCCCACTCATCTAAAAAGTGGGCATGGCATGGGCAGGGAAGGGGATGGGCTGGTAGGCCAGTCTCATGTATCATTTTCTACGCCTGTTTTAGGCTTGGAAAATGGTCAAAATGTAAGACAGCTTCCTAGCGGAGGAACTGGCGGAAAATATACTGAAGGTCTGAATAGGACAGCACTTCTTCATAACTCCAGGGATTCACCCCCAGCTATAGGGCTTTATTAGGATTAAAACGCCATTCTTAATAAATGATCCCCTCAGTCTCTACAGCTCAAAGAACACTAAATAGTGAATGGATAGATTATGGAAATAGGCTTCCTTAAATATTAGGATTATTTCAAGAAAATACCTCTTTAATACAGACTACAATTGAAAAAGCCCGGTGTGTCCCAATATGACATACAGAGATATAGTAGGGCCTGATAGACATTTATAGATGCCATATTATAGTTATGGACATATGGAGATTGCAGAAGGCTATTATATAATAGTATGAAGGAACTCAAACAGAGTTTTTTTTTTTTTTATGACAGCTTTGTTAAACATGGGAAGTGTGACTATTTCCTATAAATTTTAGAATGACATTTAACCAGAAGATCCACAGTTGTCACATATTTAATTCTGGAAGTCAATGATTGTTCCACATTAGACATTTTAGTCTTCAGTCATAGCTCCTTCAATTAACATAAGGGCCATCAGTGAAGTGTAAGCGGCAGCTGCTCCTACAAATGCCATCTTTAAATTATTCTCAGTTCTTCTTTCAAGTGGGGTTTGAAGCATGAAGACAATTGCAATCCTCTAACTCAGACTGATTAAAGATGTTCATACTTGAGATTCCATGGAGCAGTCTTTTTTTATATATCGCATGTATTATATGCTAAAAATCAAGCGCATGCATTTCATTGTCAAGCTTTATAAATAAGAATAAAATAAAATAGAATATATGCTCATATAAAAACATTTCATATTAATATCTCTAGATACAACAGAATGTCGTAATCAAATCTAAATACTAAAGACTGCAGTGTGTAAGCTTTAGTGAGCACACAAATATTAAATTGAAAGCATAATTGGACACTGTGCATCGAAAAACATCAGGGTCCATTTACATTGGCATATAAATTGCCAGTTACAAGGGCTTATTGGTGATATACTAAGTCTTTCAATAAAGGGGCTTACCGAGTCTGTGACATTCTAGTGAGTGCCACGGCCTCTTCCTAGGCCAGTAACTAGTGTTGAGCGAACCTGTAAAGGAAACGTTTGGGTTCGAATTCGGTGTTCAGGCATTTAATAAAGCTTGTTGGAGGGCTGTCAATCAACAAGCTTTTAAGCTGTGGGCACTTAGAAGCCATCACAGCCATGTCTAGTAATGGCATGGCTATGATTGGCCCATGCATCATGTGGAACAGCCTCTAAAAAAGCTGAATCACGTGTAGCACCACCGATCAGCTCTGAGTATTGCAGGGACAGAAAGCAGGTAACTGAAGTGAGGGAAAGTGTTAGGAATCTCATCTGGCTATATATACTGTGGGGGACCTATAGTGATTTTTTTGTAGGTGCTATACATCAGCTTTGCACCCCTGACAAAGAAGTATAATAATCTGGCTGTTAGTTCTGTGGGTGACCAATAGGGATCTTTTGTGGGTGCAATGCACCATCTTTGCACCCCTGACAGAGAAATATAATAATTAATCTGGCTGTTAATTCTGTGGGTGACCGATAGTGATTTTTTGTGGGTGCAATGCACCATTTTTGTACTAGTCCTCACACAAAAATATAATAGTAAATCCATTTGTTAGTTCGGTGGATGACGTATACCCATTGTTTGTCTGTGGTACACCTGCACTGCATATGTGACAGGGAAATAAATCTAATAACAAAAAAATGCAACAGCACTCTGCAACCAGAACTCTGCCCAAGATAGAAGCTATAAGAGGACATTAGTGTACGTTTTGATCAAAAGGTAATAAGCCATTCGCCACGCCAAGGCTGTCCCGTGAGTGGTCCTAACGCTAAATCTGACCTGTTATGTGCCATGACAGCCACATAAAATCCTTCTAACGCTGAATCTTACCTGTTATGGGCCATGACAGCCACATAAACTCCAGGGAGTGTGGGCCCAGCATGCATGCTGGGATAAACCATACTTATTAACCCTTTCTGGGGCTGTAACAGCCTCCATTTGATCCAGGGATGCAGGTACCAACATGCATGCTGAGCCCACTGTGCACTCCTCCTGGAGCCAGATGGTTACTAGCAGGTACTGTGAATGCACATTCAGCTTTATACTTACTCTGATTAAAACCAGCCTCTAGGGCAGACAAACTAGTCAGGTGTGCACGACTGAAGAGGAGGTTGCCACACCTCCAACACATACTAAACAGAAACACAAGGGGGGGTCAGTCAGCATGTCCCTGTATGCAGGTGCACGTAGCTATGGCAATTATACATACAAACAAAAAAATGCAACAGCACTCTGCATTTTTTTGTTTGTATGTATAATTGCCATAGCTACGTGCACCTGCATACAGGGACGTGCTGACTGACCCCCCTTGTGTTTCTGTTTAGGGAAATAAATCAAGTTAATGCATCTGTTACATCGGTGGGTGACATATACCAATTGTTTGTGTGGGGTACACCTGCACTGCATACGTGACAGGGAAATAAATCTATTAATCCATCTGTTAGTTCAGTGGTGTAACAGCATCCTCTGTGCGACACTGTTCCCCTGCTTTCCGCCGCGGTTCCGGGCACCGTGCTCATCTGTGATCGTGGTCTGTGCTTCCTTGTCTCTGCTGCTGCTCTGGGATCTGCCTGTGGGGTTAGTATTACCTATGAAGATTCCACTCCACAACTTCCAGTCAACTTGAACACTGCTTGTACTCGGCTGCTGCTGCATCACTTCCTGGGCAGGGCTGAGTTGTGTCAGGTGATTCCATTAACCTACCCTGGCTCTCCTGCAGATATTTAGGTAGCTCAGCCCTCTACCCAAACGCCTCAGAATCAAGGTCCTAATCTTGTGCTAAAGAGTTTGTTTACCACTCTTGTTTCTGACTTCGTGCTTCATTCCTGGACTTTGTTTATTGTCTGATCCCTGCCTGCTTGCATCGCCTCTCCTGTTGCTGACCCAGATTGTCTGACCTTGCTCCTGTGCCGCCTGCCCTGACCTATTGCTCGTTCTGACTCTGCCTCGTCCATCGGTTCCTGTCTTGTTGCTCTTGGTAACGATCCTGCCTGTCTAACCACGTCTGTACTGTCGGTACCTTCGCAGGTACCTCCTGGTCCCCCCGGAACAGCTGCTACTGACTCTGGGACTGCCCTGGAGTGGTACCTGGAAACTACCCTAACGCCCAAGTCTATACTCACCATCAGAGGCTTTAGCAAAGACCAGGTAGCTGCTTAGTCAGGCCCCTCCATGGTACAGCCAGTCTGTAGCACAGTGGGTTCACTTCCACTGATTCGTGACAGTACTCTAAGATCATAGACCCCGCTGGTCATCCCAAGACCACCGTTCATGATCTCTTACAGGAATTAAAGCACTAGAGTGAACCACAAGATGTATTGATGCAGTTCAAGCAAAATGTTTCTGCTCGCTTGGATGCCATCTCTCCTCCGGGAACGTTAGGGTTGTCAGTTGCTCCTCCACCTGCTACGATGCCAATGGTGATTCTGGAACAGAGTGCCGCCGGAGTGCATCTCCCGCTGCCAACCCACTATGGCAGTAATCCAAAAATGTGTCCGGGATTCCTTAATCAGTGCCTGATCGAATTCGAGTTACATGGGCAGAGGTTCCCTATGTAGAGGTCCAAGCTTGATTTCATCATATCCCTGCTGTCTGATGAGGCCCTTGCCTGGGCAAAGTCTATTTAGGAGCATGGAGGTCCAGAGACGACTAATCTGCAGTCCTTGATTTCAGAGGCCGGTCCTTCCAATAGCATCCGTTCCTCCCGAAGAGCCCATGCAGATTGAGCGCCTTTGTCTGACTGACCAGGAGCGTCTACATCGCAAGGCGGAGAATCTATGTCAATATTGTTGAGGCACGGCCCATTTTGTGCGTAACTGTCCCCAGAGGCCAGGAAATGCCATTGTCTAGGATCAGTTGGAGAGGTGGTTCTAGACCAGGAGAAGTCCTCTTTTAGAAGCTTTCAGTTCTGGTGACTCTCTCTCACAAGGAAGTAACGCTATCTGTATCGACGTTCATGGACTCTGGGTCAGCCAGTAACTTCAATCAACAAGCGCTAGTTAGTCAGTATCAGCTTCCCACCATCCGACTGGAGAGGCCTTTGTCAGTGGCTTCAGTAAGCGCTGGTTAATCAGTGGCTTCAGTGGTTTCAACAAGCATTGGTTAATCAGTATCGTCTTCCCACCATCTGACTGGAGAGGAAAGGAGTTTGTCAGTGGCTTCAGTAAATGGACTACCGGTTCCTTAACCAGTACTCACTGTTACCGTGCCCCTTAAATTACAAATTGGGGGTTCTGCACTCAGAGCTGATGTCTTTCTATGTCCTGCCAGTCTCTTTGAATCCAATTATTCTTGGGATACTCTGGCTAGGTCTTCATTCACCAATTCTGGACTGGCACTCCAGTGAGATTCTGCGATGGGGATCATCTTGTCGCTCCACCTGCATAGTCAAGGTCCGACCGGCTTCTCCACCTACGGTACCAGTAGACCTGCCTGGACTACCGCAGCAACTACACGGACATCTTTAGTCTGAGATTCTGCCTCCTCATCGTCCATATGACTTTCCGATCGATCTTCTGCCTGGTGCCACTCCTCCTCGTGGTCGAGTCTACCCACTCTCACTCCCAGAGACTCAGGCAATGACCGACTACATCAAGGAGAATCTTGAGAGGGGTTTTATTTGAAAGTACACTTCACCAGCTGGGGCCGGGTTCTTCATGCAGCAGAAAGATGGATCCTTACTTCCCTGTATCGATAATCGAGGTCAAAATAAGATCACAGGGAAAAAACGATATTCTCTTCCGTTGATCTACAAACTAAAGTCTTCACCAAACTCGACCTGCGCGCTGCATATAATTTGGTCCACATTCAAAAAGGTGATGAGTGGAAGACCACTACGAGTATCTCGTCATGCCCTTCAGTCTATGCAATGCTTCTGCGGTATTCCAAGAGCTAGTTAATGATGCATTCTGGGACCTGCTCTATACCTGCGTGATTGTGCATCTGGATTATATACCGGTCTTCTCTCCAGACTTGACCACTGATCGAAGGCATGTACGACTTGTCTTAGAGCGCTTGAGGCAGAATAGACTCTATGCCAAACTCGAGAAATGCACCTTCGAAAAAGTGACAGTACCATTTCTCGGATACATCATCTCAGATGACAGATTACAGATGGATCCAGAAAAACTGAATGCGGTAAAGAACTGGCCTTGTCCACAGGGGCTGCGTGCTATACAGCGCTTCCTGGGATTCACCAATTTTTATCAGAAGTTTATTCTGAACTTTTCCTCCCTAAATCTCCGATATCTAATCTTACTAAAAAAGGGGCGAATGCCAAAGACTGGCCCGTGAGGCAGAGGCCACTTTTTCGTCTAATTAAAGAGCTCCTTTGCATCTGCACCTATTCTGCCACATCCCGATGTCTTCCGACAATTCTTTTTAGAAGTGGACGCCTCCTCCATAGGAGCCGGTGCCGTCTTACTGCAAAAGAATTCCAAGGGTAAGATGTTCACTTGTGGATTTTCCTCCAAGCTCTTCTCTCCCGCCGAGAGAAACTACTGTATAGGGGACAGGGAGCTCTTGGCCATAAAACTCGCATTGGAGGAGTGGTGTTATCTATTGGAGGGAGCCCAGCATCCTGCAATAATTTTCACTGACTACAAAGATCTCACTTACCTGCAGACAGCTTAGCGTCTGAACCCCCGCCAAGCCAGGTTGGCACTTTTCTTTTCCGTTTTTACACTTCCACACGGCTAAGAAAAACGGCGGATGCTTTGTCCCAATCTCTCGATTTTTCTGACTGGCAGGAGGAGCCTCAATACATGATAGATCTCACCTCATCACAGTGGCTCCTGTCCTGGCAAGAGACATTCCTTCGGGAAAACATTCCTACCCTCTGCCAAAAGGAAACGTATCCTGTCATGGGGGCACAACTCCAAACTGGCTGGTCATCCCGGGATCCGCAAGACCACAGAACTGGTGTCTCGCCACTACTGGTGGCACACATTGTCCAAAGACGTAAGTAACTATGTTTCGGCTTGCACCGTCTGTGCTCAAAATAAAATTTCCAGGAGCAAAACACCAGGCCTGTTACTACCCCTAGCTGTTCCTGATGCTCCATGGCAACACATTGCCATAGACTTTATTACTGATCTGCCTTCTTCATCTGGATGTACCGTGATTTGGATGGTTGTGGACCGCTTCTCCAAGATGGCACACTTCATTACATTGACAGTATTGCCCTCGGATGCGGAACTTGCCAAGCTGTTTATAAAACATATATTTCATCTACATGGTTTGCCTGGGAATATTGTTTCCGATCGAGAAGTTCAGTTTACGTCCAAGCTCTGGAGAGCCATCTGTTGTCTACTAGAAATAGACCTGGACCTCTTAATATTGGAGAACTATCTTCGACATTTTGTCAGGGGGACAATTAGGATCATAATTTTTGTTCTGGATGGTGTTAGGGAATGCGGGAGCGTTCTGCAGGCTCTTCTAAACTATCACATAATACAGCGCTGAGCACTCACAACAGGGGCCCTCTGTAATAAGGGGCAGTAATTAGAGGCTAAAAATTGCAACCAAAATTTGCAGGAAAGTCAACTTTACAGATAGGGAATTATCATAAACATAGTTTTTTTGTTTTTTTTTCCCTGATAGAATTTCTAAATATTCAGATAGGTAAACTGGCACATTTGGAGGTTATAAGATATAATATAAGTGGCCAAATTGAATATACATATATACGGAGAAGCCTTCGGCCACACCTACGTTTATAAATATAAAAATATCAGGGGAACACATGTAAGACCTTTGTGGTCATGATAGACTAAACACTGAAATTCCTTGTTACTCTTTTTAGTATTAAAAACTCATAAATATACCAGCAGTAGCCTCTATAAGAGTATTTGGCGTGAAATTAACACCGAAAAAATATATTAGCAGTAGCCCCTATTAGAGTATTTGGTGTGAAAATAACACATCTTTACGGGTATAATAATAAAAATCAATATTAGCAAAAAACCACTGTAAAAAAGGAGATAGTGTGAATATAACACATCTCTTTGGTAAATACCCAATCGTATGACAACTGTCAGTCCCAAATACATAGGGGAACCTGATGAAATAGCTAATAGTGATTAAAAATTATTTATACACCATTTCCAGCCCTAGTCTTTTAATGGTTGTTTAGCTTTTGCAGGGAGATAATGTCTCCCATTTTAAAGGGATTTAATAAAAGTTATTTTTTAAATAAGAGGCCATAAACAGATATTTGTAGCTGTCAGCTACTTTTGTGTATTTAGTCAAATTTTTTGGGCCAAAAGGGTCTTTTTTTGTAGTAACTTAATTTTGAGTTTATCACTCTTCCTTTTGACAGACCCATCCTGGTGCTGTTACGTATCTGCGTCTCAACTCCCCCTCTCCCTTTTTTTGGACACATAATGCAGGTTTAGATATCTGTCCTGAGTTCAGTGGGTATGGCAGGTTTTCTCAAACAGGGACCAAATTTGGAGACTTTCACACTCAGGGCTAGTCATGTTTTCTCCAATGTAAAATTACCACTAAGCCACACGGGTATAAATACAGCCTTTAAAAACCTTAATAAAACCTAACCAATACATTAGATCTTGGTGGGAAGTGGCAAGTTTGGAAATATACCTTCAGCAAGGTCTAGTATATAGGGGTCTGAGAATATCCCTAAGACCTAATACACATTTGAAGGATACTAAATTCAATAAAGGCTGGGAGAAATTACTTACCGAATGTTCCTTGAAATTAATGAAATATTTATTGGATTATGAGAGAAATAGATTCAGCAGTCTCAATGAACAATTAGAGAAAGAACTAAAGGAAATCCAATCCTTTGGTCAACATCCCGATTTTGTCAACCTCGAGTCGGCCCTGAAAAAGAATATAAATAAGTTACAAGGTGAAATTAAGGAAAGACAACATAGAAAATACAATAGAGATTGTGCTGATTTTGAGACAGACTGGGTTTATATTTGAAATAATAGACAAAATTTGAGAACATTTCAACAAAAAGTGACAGACCTTTCAGACACTGAAACCTCTGGTACTGAAGGATCAATAAGGTCAGGGGGACCCAGAGAAAGGGGAGGAATTAAACGAAAAAATTACAAAAAGAGGAAAGATCAGTTCTCCTAAAGAGTCACTAAAGAAACATGTACAGACTCAGAGGGGAGCGGACAAAGACCGGGGATGAGTACCAATTTGGGACAAATACAAAGACAGGCATCGAACATCAATACAGATATGACAGTACAATCCGTACTGGCTTACAACCTTCCTCTTCATTAGAAATTTCCTTACAGGACCCCCTACAAACAGGTACACTTGGGATGACTAATACTCAAGTCGAAAAAATGACAACGGTAGCCCCCCTTTTTTTTAGCCCAACCAGAAGTCCAATTAAGGGACAGAGAGAAGTGGGGCTACAGCAAGTGACCTCCAAAAGTAACGGTCCCAGTATGCAAATTATTAACCTCTCCTCCTATGATCTATCAGAGACAGAAAAATCCTTTTTTGGTAAGGGTCTCACCTTTACACCAATCCTGAAATATGATAAATTTACATGGATCAAAGATGTGAACCTTTTTGCAAGGAAACTAGCTCTCCATAAAAAAACATCTTCACTCTGAACATGACTGGCGAAAACAGTATGACAAAGAAAAGAAATGTCTAGAAACCATTGATGAGTCTAGAGAAGGAGGGTGAAGGGGAGGTTTTAATGTTAGAACCTCCATTCACTGATTTAGAACCAAAATCAAAAAACACTCCACCATTATTGCAATATAAGAAGATTGATACTTTTGTAAAATTGGTGACACAGGACATTAAGAGCCTACATTTGAAGAACGAGAAAATAGGTTGTAATCTCTCAAATCAGGAGAGAGAGGCCTTGGAAGCTCTGAAAGGAAATGAAAACTTGATAATAAAACCAAGTGATAAAAGTAGCAACATTGTCCTATTGGACAAGGAGGACTATGTTGCTATGGTCTTGAGACTTCTGGAGCACAAACAGACTTACCTTGAATAGAGGCGGGGGGTTAGACATCTATTGTCAAAAAAGTTCGGGTTCGGGTCCGGTGTTCGTCGATTACTTCCCGCTTTCTGAAGGGCTGCACAGCAGCCAATCAGCTAGCGTTTTACTTCTTGCCCTAAGAGCCCATCACAGCCATGCCTACTAATGGCATGGCTGTGATTGGCAAAGTGCAGCATGTGACCCAGCCTCTATTTAAGCTGGAGTCACGTAGCGCCGCACGTCACACTGCTCTGACTAGTGTAGGGAGAGGATGCAGCTTCTGTGAGGGCGAGATAGGCAGGGATAAAGAAGTGATCGACCTTTCTACACCTGTGCATCAGAACAACTCAGCTGAGCTGTTCACTGAAAGTCACTATTTTGTTGAGACTGGCCAGAGCGATTTTTACTGGCACATGTAACTGGGCTGACCGGCGGTGGCCATTTTGGGACTTGTGGTGCGCCAGCACTTGCTGCCACAGAGTGTAAACCAAAGCTCCAAAGAAGTTAAAAATCTACACCTGTGAATCAGAACAACAGCGATTCAGCTGCTCAGTCAAAGTCAATTTTTTTTCTGGCTGGGCACATGTTACTTGGCTGATAGGCGGCGGCCATTTTGGGACTTGTGGTGCTACAGCAAAAGCTGCCACAACGTCCATTAATCTAATGTAATAGTCGATTTTTTCATAGATATAATACATCAGGGGTTTGGCTGTGCTTGTGTCACCCATACTAACTGCAAAGATATTTAATATATCAGTGGTGAAACTGAAAGTAACCCACTTGGATAGCAAATCCCATGAATGTGCTGTTCCAGCTAGGCTAGCCAGTGCCACTACTTTGTCCAATACTGTCAGCCAGAAATATTTTTTTTTTTATGTGCCAGAAATATAAATTAGAAAAAGCTTTTATCGTAATAATAAAATTATTCTGGTGTTAGACCAGAAGAAGCACTCCTGTTGTAATTAATACTGTAAAAAGGCTTAGGCAATATTTCTCCCAGTGTGGGAAATTTATCTAGCAAAACTAGCATTTTAACAATTCCGGTGTTCTGAAATACCAGCAGTCCTCTTGTAATTAATACCGCCAAAAGGCATTATATCGTCCAGTGTTGTAATTTTGGTGAAAAAAGGCCAATTTAATCAATCTGGTGTTTGTTAGACCAGAAAAACTAGGCCTCACGTTTTTACTCCTGTAAAAGGAATTATATCTCCCGTGTGGAATCTATGTACCAAAACTAGCATTATAAAAATCTGGTGTCCAATTAGCAGCAGTGTTCTTGTAATTAATACCGCCAAAAGGCATTATTGTCCAGTGTTGTAATTTTGCTGAAAAAAGGCCAATTTAATCAATCTGGTGTTTGTTAGACCAGAAAAACTCGGCCTCACGTTTTCACTCCTCTAAAAGCAATTATATTTCCCTGTGGGGATCTATGTACCAAAACTAGCATTATAAAAATCTGGTGTCCAATTAGCAGCAGTGTTCTTGTAATTAATACCGCCAAAAGGCATTATTGTCCAGTGTTGTAATTCTTGCTGAAAAAAAAGGCCAATTTAATCAATCTGGTGTTTGTTAGACCAGAAAAACTAGGCCTCACGTTTTCACTCCTCTAAAAGCAATTATATTTCCCTAGTGTGGGGATCTATGAACCAAGGCTGCATTATAAAAACCATTATCCACTCAGCACTAGCATTATAAAAATCTGGTGTCCAATTAGCAGCAGTGTTCTTGTAATTAATACCGCCAAAAGGCATTATTGTCCAGTGTTGTAATTTTGCTGAAAAAAGGCCAATTTAATCAATCTGGTGTTTGTTAGACCAGAAAAACTAGGCCTCACGTTTTCACTCCTCTAAAAGCAATTATATTTCCCCGTGTGGGGATCTATGTACCAAAACTAGCATTATAAAAATCTGGTGTCCAATTAGCAGCAGTGTTCTTGTAATTAATACCGCCAAAAGGCATTATTGTCCAGTGTTGTAATTTTGGTGAAAAAAGGCCAATTTAATCAATCTGGTGTTTGTTAGACCAGAAAAACTCGGCCTCACGTTTTCACTCCTCTAAAAGCAATTATATTTCCCGTGTGGGGATCTATGTACCAAAACTAGCATTCTAAAAAATCTGGTGTCCAATTAGCAGCAGTGTTCTTGTAATTAATACCGCCAAAAGGCATTATTGTCCAGTGTTGTAATTTTGCTGAAAAAAAGGCCAATTTAATCAATCTGGTGTTTGTTAGACCAGAAAAACTCGGCCTCACGTTTTCACTCCTCTAAAAGGGAATTATATTTCCCCGTGTGGGGATCTATGTACCAAAACTAGCATTATAAAAAATCTGGTGTCCAATTAGCAGTAGTGTTCTTGAAATTAATACCGCCAAAAGGCATTATTGTCCAGTGTTGAAATTTTGCTGAAAAAAAGGCCAATTTAATCAATCTGGTGTTTGTTAGACCAGAAAAACTAGGCCTCACGTTTTCACTCCTCTAAAAGCAATTATATTTCCCGTGTGGGGATCTATGTACCAAAACTAGCATTATAAAAATCTGGTGTCCAATTAGCAGCAGTGTTCTTGTAATTAATACCGCCAAAAGGCATTATTGTCCAGTGTTGTAATTTTGCTGAAAAAAGGCCAATTTAATCAATCTGGTGTTTGTTAGACCAGAAAAACTCGGCCTCACGTTTTCACTCCTCTAAAAAGCAATTATATTTCCCCGTGTGGGGATCTATATACCAAAACTAGCATTATAAAAAATCTGGTGTCCAATTAGCAGCAGTGTTCTTGTAATTAATACCGCCAAAAGGCAATATTGTCCAGTGTTGTAATTTTGCTGAAAAAAAGGCCAATTTAATCAATCTGGTGTTTGTTAGACCAGAAAAACTAGGCCTCACGTTTTCACTCCTCTAAAAGGCAATTATATTTCCCCGTGTGGGGATCTATGTACCAAAACTAGCATTATAAAAAATCTGGTGTCCAATTAGCAGCAGTGTTCTTGTAATTAATACCGCCAAAAGGCATTATTGTCCAGTGTTGTAATTTTGCTGAAAAAAAGGCAAATTTAATCAATCTGGTGTTTGTTAGACCAGAAAAACTCGGCCTCACGTTTTCACTCCTCTAAAAAGCAATAATATTTCCCCGTGTGGGGATCTATGTACCAAAACTAGCATTATAGAAAATCTGGTGTCCAATTAGCAGCAGTGTTCTTGTAATTAATACCGCCAAAAGGCATTATTGTCCAGTGTTGAAAAAAAGGCCAATTTAATCAATCTGGTGTTTGTTAGACCAGAAAAACTCGGCCTCACGTTTTCACTCCTCTAAAAAGGAATTATATTTCCCCGTGGGGGGATCTATGTACCAAAACTAGCATTATAAAAAATCTGGTGTCCAATTAGCAGTAGTGTTCTTGTAATTAATACCGCCAAAAGGCATTATTGTCCAGTGTTGTAATTTTGCTGAAAAAAAGGCCAATTTAATCAATCTGGTGTTTGTTAGACCAGAAAAACTAGGCCTCACATTTTCACTCCTCTAAAAGGCAATTATATTTCCCCGTGTGGGGATCTATGTACCAAAACTAGCATTATAAAAAATCTGGTGTCCAATTAGCAGCAGTGTTCTTGTAATTAATACCGCCAAAAGGCATTATTGTCCAGTGTTGTAATTTTGCTGAAAAAAGGCAAATTTAATCAATCTGGTGTTTGTTAGACCAGAAAAACTCGGCCTCACGTTTTCACTCCTCTAAAAGGAATTATATTTCCCGTGGGGATCTATGTACCAAAACTAGCATTATAAAAATCTGGTGTCCAATTAGCAGTAGTGTTCTTGTAATTAATACCGCCAAAAGGCATTATTGTCCAGTGTTGTAATTTTGCTGAAAAAAAGGCCAATTTAATCAATCTGGTGTTTGTTAGACCAGAAAAACTCGGCCTCACGTTTTCACTCCTCTAAAAGGAATTATATTTCCCGTGGGGGATCTATGTACCAAAACTAGCATTATAAAAATCTGGTGTCCAATTAGCAGTAGTGTTCTTGTAATTAATACCGCCAAAAGGCATTATTGTCCAGTGTTGTAATTTTGCTGAAAAAAAGGCCAATTTAATCAATCTGGTGTTTGTTAGACCAGAAAAACTAGGCCTCACGTTTTCACTCCTCTAAAAAGCAATTATATTTCCCCGTGTGGGGATCTATGTACCAAAACTAGCATTATAAAAAATCTGGTGTCCAATTAGCAGCAGTGTTCTTGAAATTAATTCCGCCAAAAGGCATTATTGTCCAGTGTTGTAATTTTGGTGAAAAAAAGGCCAATTTAATCAATCTGGTGTTTGTTAGACCAGAAAAACTCGGCCTCACGTTTTCACTCCTCTAAAAAGCAATTATATTTCCCCGTGTGGGGATCTATGTACCAAAACTAGCATTATAAAAAATCTGGTGTCCAATTAGCAGTAGTTTTCTTGTAATTAATACCGCCAAAAGGCATTATTGTCCAGTGTTGTAATTTTGGTGAAAAAAAGGCCAATTTAATCAATCTGGTGTTTGTTAGACCAGAAAAACTAGGCCTCACGTTTTCACTCCTCTAAAAGCAATTATATTTCCCGTGTGGGGATCTATGTACCAAAACTAGCATTATAAAAATCTGGTGTCCAATTAGCAGCAGTGTTCTTGTAATTAATACCGCCAAAAGACATTATTGTCCAGTGTTGTAATTTTGCTGAAAAAAGGCCAATTTAATCAATCTGGTGTTTGGTAGACCAGAAAAACTAGGCCTCACGTTTTTACTCCTGTAAAAGGAATTATATCTCCCGTGTGGAATCTATGTACCAAAACTAGCATTATAAAAATCTGGTGTCCAATTAGCAGCAGTGTTCTTGTAATTAATACCGGAAAAGGAATTATATCTTCCAGTGTGGGAATTTTGGGGCTAAAAATAATATATTTTATTGTGGTGCGAGTTGAATCGCAACAATGAGGAAACATTCTATTAAGGGACGAGGACGCGGTCGTGGTGGTGTCCGTGGAGCCTCTGTTGCTGGCAGAGGACGTGGCCATTCGGCCTCAGGTGCACAAAGTAGTGAAACAACTCCCTCAAGTAGCCGGCAGAATTTACAGCGATATTTGGTGGGGCCCAATGCCGTTATGAGGATGGTAAGGCCTGAGCAGGTACAGGCATTAGTCGATTGGGTGGCCGACAGTGCTTCCAGCACGTTCACCACATTGTCTTCCGCCAGTCTTCTGCGGAAAGCGCACAGGTGGCACCTGAAAACCAAGCCCATCAGTCTGTCACATCACCCCCATGCATATCAGGGAAACTGGCTGAGCCTCAAGTTATGCAGCAGTCTCTTCTTCTGTTTGAAGACTCTGCTCCCACGGTTTTCCAGGGGCGTCCACCTATCCCTTCCCCAGCGGTGGAAGACATTCCATGCACTGAGGCACAACCACTTATGTATCCAGATGATGAGGACATGGGAATACCACCACAGCAGAGTGACCGAGTGTCTGATGATGACGAAACACAGGTGCCCACTGACGCGTCTTATTGCAGTGTGCAGACTGAACAGGAGGAGGTCAGGGAGGAAGACTGGGTGGAAGACGATGCAGAGGACGATGAGGTCTTAGACCCCACATGGACTGAAGGTCGTGCCGCTGACTTAAATAGTTCAGAGGAAGAGGCAGTGGTGAGACCGAGACAACAGCGAAGCCAAAGAGGGAGCAGGGGGCAAAAGCAGAACAGCCGCCGTCCAGAGAGTTCGCCTGCTATTGGCCAGCGCCAACAGGGACCCAGCACCCCAAAGGCATCTTCAAGGAGTTCCCTGGCATGGCACTTCTTCAAACAATGTGCTGAGGACAAGACCAGAGTGGTTTGCACGCTGTGCCATCAGACCCTGAGGCGAGGCATTAACGTTCTTAACCTGAGCACCACCTGCATGATCAGGCATCTACATGCAAAGCATGAACTGCAGTGGAGTACACACCTTAAAAACAAGGAACCCGCTCAGGCTCCCCCTGCTCCCTTTAGCGCTGCTGCCTCGGCTTCCGCCTCGAGAGGAATGTTGCCACCTGCCGAGCAGCAAACAGAGGATGTGCCACCGACACCACCACCACCACCGCCACCGTCACCTAGCGTCTCCACTATTTTACACAGCAGCGTTCAGCTCTCCATCTCTCAAACCTTTGAGAGGAAGCGCAAATTCCCACCTAGTCACCCTCAAGCCCTTGGCCTGAATGCCAGCATTTCTAAACTACTGGCCTTTGAAATGCTGTCATTCCGGCTGGTGGACACAGACAGCTTCAAACAGCTGATGGCCATGGCTGTCCCCCAGTATGTGGTTCCCAGCCGCCACTACTTATCCAAGACAGCCGTGCCTTCCCTGCACATGCAAGTGTCCGATAAAATCAAGTGTGCACTGCGCAACGCCATTTGTGGCAAGGTCCACCTAACCACAGATACGTGGACCAGTAAGCACGGCCAGGGACGCTATATCTCCCTAACTGCACACTGGGTAAATTTAGTGGCGGCTGGGCCCGAGGCAGAGAGTTCCTTGGCGCACGTCCTTCCGCCGCCAAGGATCACAGGGCATCATTCTTTGCCTCCTGTAGCCTCCTCCTCCTACTCGGCTTCCTCCTCCTCCTCCTCTGCTTCCACCAGCTCATCCAGTCAGCCACACACCTTCACCACCAACTTCAGCACAGCCCGGGGTAAACATCAGCAGGCCATTCTGAAACTCATATGTTTGGGGGACAGGCCCCACACCGTGCAGGAGTTGTGGCGGGGTATTGAACAACAGACCGACCAGTGGTTGCTGCCGGTGGGCCTCAAGCCCGACCTGGTGGTGTGCGATAATGGGCGAAATCTCGTGGCAGCTCTGGGACTAGCCGGTTTGACGCACATCCCTTGCCTGGCGCATGTGCTGAATTTGGTGGTGCAAAAGTTCATTCACAACTACCCAGACATGTCAGAGCTGCTGCATAAAGTGCGGGCCGTCTGTGCGCGCTTCCGGCATTCACATCCTGCCGCTGCTCGCCTGTCAGCGCTACAGCGGAACTTCGGCCTTCCCGCTCACCGCCTAATATGCGACGTGCCCACCCGGTGGAACTCCACCTTGCACATGCTGGAGAGACTGTGCGAGCAGCAGCAGGCCATAGTAGAGTTTCAACTGCAGCACGCACGAGTCAGTCGCACTGCGGAACAGCACCACTTCACCACCAATGATTGGGCCTCCATGCGAGACCTGTGTGCCCTGTTGCGCTGTTTAGAGTACGCCACCAACATGGCCAGTGGCGATGCCACAGTTATCAGCGTGACGATACCAATTCTATGTCTCATAGAGAAAACGCTTAGGGTGATGATGGAAGAGGAGGTGGGCCAGGGCCAGGAGGAGGAGGAGGAGGAGGATGACAGGTCGTTTTTAGCACTTTCAGGCCAGTCTGTTAGAAGTGGCTCAGAGGGAGGTTTTTTGCAACAGCAGAGGGCAGGTACAAATGTGGCCAGCCAGGGACCACTACTGGAGGATGAGGAGGAGGTGGAGGAGGATGAGGATGAAGCAGGTTCACAGCGGGGTGGCACCCAGCACAGCGCAGGCACATCCCTGGTGCGTGGCTGGGGGGATACAGAGGATGATGACGATACGCCTCCCACAGAGGACAGCTTGTCCTTACCTCTGGGGAGCCTGGCACACATGAACGATTACATGCTGCAGTGCCTGCGCAATGACAGCAGAGTTGCCCACATTTTAACGTGTGCTGACTACTGGGTGGCCACCCTGCTGGATCAGCGGTACAAAGACAATGTGCCCACTTTACTTCCTGCACTGGAGCGTGATAGGAAGATGCGCGAGTACAAGCGCACACTGGTAGACGCGCTCCTGAGAGCATTCCCAACTGTCACAGGGGAACAGGAGGAAGGCCAAGGCCAAGGCAGAGGAGGAGCTAGAGGTCGCCCACGCAGCAGTGTCACGGCCAGCTCCTCTGAGGGCAGGGTTAGCATGGCAGAAATGTGGAAAAGTTTTGTCTCCACGCCACAGCTAACTGCCCCACCACCTGATACGGAACGTGTTAGCAGGAGGCAACATTTCACTAACATGGTTGAACAGTACATCTGCACACAACTCCACATACTGACGGATGGTTTGGCCCCATTCAACTTCTGGGTTTCCAAATTGTCCACGTGGCCAGAATTAGCATGTTATGCCTTGAGGTGCTGGCCTGCCCGGCGGCCAGCGTTTTATCTGAACGTGTATTCAGCACGGCAGGGGCGCCATTACTGACAAACGCAGCCGCCTGTCCGCAGCCAACGTGGACAAGCTGACGTTTATAAAAATGAACCAGGCATGGATCCCACAAGACCTGACCCTCCCTTGTGCAGAGTAGTCCTTAATAACTGCCTTAAACCATGTTGTCTTGTACTCCTGGCCACTTCTTCATTGAAAAATCAATTTTTGAAATTAAGTAGGATCTTGGGGTGCAACCCAGAGTTGAATGAACCTTCCCTCTGTCTGGGTGCCGGGGCCAAAGTACATGAAAGTGTCCTTCTCCTGTGCTGGGTGATATGAATGTTAAACTTGTGCTGTCTGACATGTCTCCTTTGTGTGGGTGCAGGGGGCCAAAGTCACTGAAAGCGGCCTTCTCCTGTGGTGGCTGATATAAATGCCTGATTCACTGCTGTGGGACCTCTCTCCTCTTTCTGGGTGCAGGGGTCAAAGAAACAAAAGGTGGCCTACTCCTGTGGTGGTTGACATGATGCCTGATTCTCTGCTGTGGGACCTCTCTCCTCTTTCTGGGTGCAGGGGTCAAAGTCTCTAAAAGTGCCCTTCTCCTGTGGTGGTTGATGTGAAACTGATGCTTGTGCTATCTGACCTGTCTCCTCTGTGTCGGTGCTAAGGCCTAAGTCACTGAAAGCGGCCTTCTCCTGTTCTGGCTGATATAAATGCCTGATTCTCTGCTGTGGGACCTCTCTCCTCCGTGTGGCTGCAGGGGTCAAAGTCTCTGAAAGTGCAATTCTCCTGTGGTGGTTGATGTGAAACTGATGCTTGTGCTATCTGACCTGTCTCCTCTGTGTCGGTGCTAAGGCCTAAGTCACTGAAAGCGGCCTTCTCCTGTGCTGGCTGATATAAATGCCTGAATCTCTGCTGTGGGACCTCTCTCCTCTTTCTGGGTGCAGGGGTCAAAGTCTCTAAAAGTGCCCTTCTCCTGTGGTGGTTGATGTGAAACTGATGCTTGTGCTATCTGACCTGTCTCCTCTGTGTCGGTGCTAAGGCCTAAGTCACTGAAAGCGGCCTTCTCCTGTGCTGGCTGATATAAATGCCTGAATCTCTGCTGTGGGACCTCTCTCCTCTTTCTGGGTGCAGGGGTCAAAGTCTCTAAAAGTGCCCTTCTCCTGTGGTGGTTGATGTGAAACTGATGCTTGTGCTATCTGACCTGTCTCCTCTTTGTCGGTGCTAAGGCCTAAGTCACTGAAAGCGGCCTTCTCCTGTGCTGGCTGATATAAATGCCTGAATCTCTGCTGTGGGACCTCTCTCCTCTTTCTGGGTGCAGGGGTCAAAGTCTCTAAAAGTGCTCTTCTCCTGTGGTGGTTGATGTGAAACTGATGCTTGTGCTATCTGACCTGTCTACTCTGTGTCGGTGCTAAGGCCTAAGTCACTGAAAGCGGCCTTCTCCTGTGCTGGCTGATATAAATGCCTGAATCTCTGCTGTGGGACCTCTCTCCTCTTTCTGGGTGCAGGGGTCAAAGTTTCTAAAAGTACCCTCCTCCTGTGGTGGTTGATGTGAAACTGATGCTTGTGCTATCTGACCTGTCTCCTCTTTGTCGGTGCTAAGGCCTAAGTCACTGAAAGCGGCCTTCTCCTGTGCTGGCTGATATAAATGCCTGAATCTCTGCTGTGGGACCTCTCTCCTCTTTCTGGGTGCAGGGTCAAAGTCTCTAAAAGTGCCCTTCTCCTGTGGTGGTTGATGTGAAACTGATGCTTGTGCTATCTGACCTGTCTCCTCTGTGTCGGTGCTAAGGCCTAAGTCACTGAAAGCGGCCTTCTCCTGTGCTGGCTGATATAAATGCCTGAATCTCTGCTGTGGGACCTCTCTCCTCTTTCTGGGTGCAGGGGTCAAAGTTTCTAAAAGTGCCCTTCTCCTGTGGTGGTTGATGTGAAACTGATGCTTGTGCTATCTGACCTGTCTCCTCTGTGTCGGTGCTAAGGCCTAAGTCACTGAAAGCGGCCTTCTCCTGTGCTGGCTGATATAAATGCCTGAATCTCTGCTGTGGGACCTCTCTCCTCTTTCTGGGTGCAGGGGTCAAAGTCTCTAAAAGTACCCTCCTCCTGTGGTGGTTGATGTGAAACTGATGCTTGTGCTATCTGACCTGTCTCCTCTTTGTCGGTGCTAAGGCCTAAATCACTGAAAGCGGCCTTCTCCTGTGCTGGCTGATATAAATGCCTGAATCTCTGCTGTGGGACCTCTCTCCTCTTTCTGGGTGCAGGGGTCAAAGTCTCTAAAAGTGCCCTTCTCCTGTGGTGGTTGATGTGAAACTGATGCTTGTGCTATCTGACCTGTCTCCTCTGTGTCGGTGCTAAGGCCTAAGTCACTGAAAGCGGCCTTCTCCTGTTCTGGCTGATATAAATGCCTGAATCTCTGCTGTGGGACCTCTCTCCTCCGTCTGGGTGCAGGGGTAAAAGTCTCTCAAAGAGGCCTTCTCTTGTGCTGGGTGATGTGAAGCTGATGTTTGTGCCATCTGACATGGTTGCCGGGGTCCCATTAAATGGTGGCCTACTCCTGTGGTGGGTGATCTAAATGCATGATTCTCTGTTGTGAAAACCTCTCCTCCGTCTGGGTGCAGGGTCAAAGTCTCTCAAAGTGGCCTTCTCTTGTGCTGGGTGATGTGAAGCTGATGTTTGTGCCATCTGACATGGTTGCCGGGGTCCCATTAAATGGTGGCCTACTCCTGTGGTGGGTGATCTAAATGCATGATTCTCTGCTGTGAAAACCTCTCTCCTCCGTTTGGGTGCAGGGGTCAAAGTCTCTCAAAGTGGCCTTCTCTTGTGCTGGGTGATGTGAAGCTGATGTTTGTGCCATCTGACATGGTTGCCGGGGTCCCATTAAGTGGTGGCCTACTCCTGTGGTGGGTGATCTAAATGCATGATTCTCTGCTGTGAAAACCTCTCTCCTCTGTCTGGGTGCTGGTCCAAAATACAAGAGAGTGGCCTTCTCCGGTGGTGGTTGATATGACGCATGATTCCTTGCTGTGGGACCTGTATCCTCTGTCTGGGTGCTGGTCCAAAATAAATGAGAGTGGCCTTCTCCGGTGGGGGTTGATATGACGCATGATTCCTTGATGTGGGACCTCTCTCCTCTGTCTGGGTGCTGTTCCAAAATACATGAGAGTGGCCTTCTCCGGTGGTGGTTGATATGACGGATGATTCCTTGCTGTGGGACCTGTATCCTCTGTCTGGGTGCTGGGCCGAAATAAATGAGAGTGGCCTTCTTCGTTGGTGGTTGATATGAGGCATGATTCCTTGCTGTGGGACCTATCTCCTCTGTCTGGGTGCTGGTCCAAAATAAATGAGAGTGGCCTTCTCCGGTGGGGGTTGATATGACGCCTTATTCCTTGATGTGGGACCTCTCTCCTCTGTCTGGGTGCTGGTCCAAAATACATGAGAGTGGCCATCTCCGGTGGTGGTTGATATGAAGCATGATTCCTTGCTGTGGGACCTGTATCCTCTGTCTGGGTGCTGGTCCCAAATAAATGAGAGTGGCCTTCTCCAGTGGTGGATGATATGACGCATGATTCCTTGCTGTGGGACCTCTCTCCAATTGATATTGGTTAATTTTTATTTATTTTATTTTATTTTAATTCATTTCCCTATCTACATTTGTTTGCAGGGGATTTACCTACATTTTGCTGCCTTTTGCAGCCCTCTAGCCCTTTCCGGGAGTCTTTTACAGGCTTTTTAGTGCCCAAAAGTTCGGGTCCCCATTGACTTCTATGGGGTTCGGGTTCGGGATGAAGTTCGGGTTGAGTTCGGATCACGAACCCGGACATTTTCCGGAAGTTCGGCCGAACCTCTCGAACCCGAACATCCAGGTGTTCGCTCATCTCTACTCATGAGATTTAAAGATCGGAGTTATCCCAAGACATCTTTAAAGAGAGCCTTTAATAGGGCGAAAGAACAAAAACCTGATTTGTTGGTTACAAAGTCTCCACCTAAAGAACGGACGAAGGTTCGCCGAAATGCGTGTCGGGGTTGATGCCATCCTGGTCCCTCATTTCCATTTTCTTACTGGTAAGTACCCTTCTGGGTTCTGCTCTAGCACGGTTTATGCCATTTTCTGTTTGCCTTGTACCATTAACATTATCTATATACATAGACACTTGTCCGTATTATTGTTCCTTTTTTGTGGACTTTTCGAAGGCTACAGTGAGGCGTTGATATACCATACTCAGTTAACAGTATAGCGTTTGACTTTCTGTTATATTACTTTCTAACGATGCCAGATACATATATGTTTTTGTATATTTTGCTATAGGGTCCAGGGTGGTGTCTATGCTCTCTTGCTACCTCCTTCTATGATCTATAATTTTTAACATATGCTTAATAAAATCTTTTTGATACTTTTCTAAATACCGCTGCATGTTGCTTTTTGTTCTCTCTCTCTTTTTTCTTCCTAAAGGAAAGTAGAGAACTCCTCACGAGATTTAAAGATCGGGGTTATCCCAAGACATCTTTAAAGAGAGCCTTTAATAGGGCGAAAGAACAAAAACCTGAGGATTTGTTGGTTACAAAGTCTCCACCTAAAGAAAAAATCATAAGATGTATTGGAACATATGACGGCTATGCTGGAAAGATACAAGAGATTCTGAAATGGCATTGGAATATACTAAAAGCAGATAAAGACTTGAGCAATATTTTAAATCCATATCCAGACATTACCTATAGAAGAGGCCCTAATTTGAAAGATATACTTGTACAAAGCCACTATCAAGACCAACGAGGAGCAGAAAAAGAACCTTCCAAAGCCAGGGGATCAGTACCTTGTGGCGATTACTCGTTTTGTCCCTATGTTTTGAGAACAAAAACCTTCTCAACTCCCACTGACAGAAGGAATTATGATATCAAACAATTAATAACCTGTAAAACAAAAGGGGTTTTATACCTCATAAAATGTACTTGTCTGAAATTGTATGTCGGAAATACAATACAGGAGTTGACGCAGAATATCAGGACATTTGAGTGCCATTGAGACGAAAAAAGAAACATCTATCTCTAGGCACATTAGGTTGGTGCATGATAATAATCCTAATGTTTAAAAAAAATTGGAATCAAAAAGGTATTTCTAGGCCCATGAGAAGGTAACCTAGATAAAAAAAATTTTTTGAAGTGGAAGCCCGCTGGATACATAGATTAGATACAATGAGCCCAAGTGGCCTGAATGAAGGTTTTTCATTTTCGGCATTCCTATAAACAGCGCTATTTATACTTCTCTAAGTTTCTTATAAATATACATTTAAAGCCAGAATATTAGATCATGGCATTTTTCATTTATCCTGTCAGTCAAACTTAAATCGGAAAATTTTTCTGTAGAACCCCTTTAAACAGGTATTTGTGTCAACTCAAGAATAAAATACTAACTAATATGGCTATAAAATTTGTTTAACCACTTCAGCCCCCCTAGCTTAAACACCCTTAATGACCAGGCCACTTTTTACAATTCCGCACTACACTACTTTCACCGTTTATTGCTCCGTCATGCAACTTACCACCCAAATGAATTTTACCTCCTTTTCTTCTCACTAATAGAGCTTTCATTTGGTGGTATTTCATTGTTGCTGACATTTTTACTTTTTTTGCTATTAATAAAAATTTAACGACATTTTTGCAAAAAAATGACATTTTTCACTTTCTGTTGTAAAATTTTTCAAAAAAAACTACATTTGTATGTAAAATTTTCTCTAAATTTATTGTTCTACATGTCTTTGATAAAAAAAAATCCAATAAGTGTATATTTATTGGTTTGGGTAAAAGTTATAGCGTTTACAAACCATGGTGCAAAAAAGTGAATTTCGGCATTTTGAAGCAGCTCTGACTTTCTGAGCACCTGTCATGTTTCTTCAGGTGCTAGAATGCCAGGAAAGTATAAATACCCCCAAATCACACCATTTTAGATAGAAGACACCCCAACGTATTCACGGAGGGGCATGGTGAGTTCATGTATGATTTCATTTTTTTCACAAGTTAGCGGAAAATGACACTTTCTGAGGAAAAAAATATATAATAAAGTTTCCATTTCTGCTAACTTCTGGCAAAAAAAAAAAATCTCAGACGGGCTCACTATGCCCCTCTGTGAATACCTTGGGGTGTCTACTTTCCGAAATGGGGTCATTTGTGGGGTGTGTTTACTGTTCTGGCATTTTGGGCGGGCTAAATTGTGAGCAGCCATGTAAAACCTAAAGGTACTCGTTGGAATTTGGGCCCCTTTGTGCACCCAGGCTGCAAAAAGTGTCACTCATGTGGTATCGCCGTACTCAGGAGAAGTAGGGCAATGTGTTTTGGGGTGTATTTTTACATATACCCATGTTGGGTGAGAGAAATATCTCTGTAAACTGACAACTTTGTATAAAAAAATTAAAAGTTGTCATTTACAGAGATATTTCTCACACCCAGCATGTGTATATATAAAAATACACCCCAAAACACATTGCGCTACTTCTCCTGAGTACGGGGATACCACATGTGTGGAACTTTTTGCAGCCTGGGTGCGCAAAGGCCCTAAAACCAATGAGTACCTTTAGTATTTCACAGGGCATTTTTACGCATTTGGATTCCAGACTTCTTCTCACGCTTTAGGGGCCCCTAAAATGCCAGGGCAGTATAAATACCTCACATGTGACCCCATTTTAGAAAGAAGACACCCCAAGGTATTCCGTGAGGGGTATGGTGAGTTCATGTAAAATGTTATTTTTGTCACAAGTTAGTGGAATATGAGACTTTGTAAAAAACAAAATAAAAAAAAAATATATATCAATTTCCGCTAACTTGTGCCAAAAAAAAATTTCTGTGAACTCGCCATGCCCCTCACAGAATACCTTGGGGTGTCTTCTTTCCACAATGGGGTCACTTGTGGGGTATTTATACTGCCCTGGCATTCTAGGGAACCTAAAGCGTGAGAATCCAAATGCGTAACAATGCCCTGTGAAATCCTAAAGGTACTCATTGGAATTAGGGCCTTTGCGCATCTTGGCTGCAAAAAGTGTCACACATGTGGTACCGCCGTACTCAGGAGAAGTAGGGCAATGTGTTTTGGGGTGTATTTTACATATACCCATACTGTGTGAGAGAAATATCTCTGTAAATTGACAACTTTGAATAAAAAAATTTAAAAAGTTGTCATTTACAGAGATATTTCTCTCACCCAGCATGGGTATATGTAAAAATACACCCCAAAACACATTGCCCTACTTGTCCTGAGTACGGCGATACCACATAAGTGACACTTTTTGCAGCCAAGATGCACAAAGGGCCCAAATTCCAATGAGTACCTGTTAGGAGGGCATTTTTACGCATTTTCTTCTCGCACTTTAGGGCCCCTAAAATGCCAGGGCAGTATAAATACCCACATGTGACCCCATTTTGGAAAGAAGACAGCCCAAGGTATTCCATGAGGGGCATGGCGAGTTGATAGAAAAATTTTTTGGCACAAGTTAGTGGAAATTGATTTTTTATAGTTTTTCTCACAAAGTCTCCCTTTCCGCTAACTTTTGACAAAAGTTTAATTTTTCATGGACTCACTATGCCCCTCAGCGAATACCTTGGGGTGTCTTCTTTCCAAAATGGGGTCACATGTGGGGTATTTATACTGTCCTGGCATTTTAGGGGCCCTAAAGCGTGAGAAGAAAATGCGTAAAAATGCCCTCCTAAAGTTACTCATTGGAATTTGGGCCCCTTTGCGCATCTTGGCTGCAAAAAGTGTCACACATGTGGTATCGCCGTACTCAGGAGAAGTAGGGCAATGTGTTTTGGGGTGTATTTTTACATATACCCATACTGTGTGAGAGAAATATCTCTGTAAATTGACAACTTTGAATAAAAAAATTTAAAAAGTTGTCATTTACAGAGATATTTCTCACACAAAGTATGGGTATATATAAAAATACACCCCAAAACACATTGCCCTACTTCTCCTGAGTACGGCGATACCACATGTGTGCCACTTTTGCAGCCAAGATGCGCAAAGGGCCCTAAAACCAATGAGTACCTTTAGGATTTCACAGGGCATTTTTACGCATTTGGATTCTCACGCTTTAGGACCCCTAAAATGCCAGGGCAGTATAAATACCCCACAAGTGACCCCATTGTGGATAGAAGACACCCCAAGGTATTCCGTGAGGGGCATGGCGAGTTCACAGAAAAAAAAATTTTGGCACAAGTTAGAGGAAATTGATTTTTATTTTTATTTTTACAAAGTCTCATATTCCACCAACTTGTGACAAAAATAAAATTTTACATGAACTCGCCATACCCCTCACGGAATACCTTGGGGTGTCTTCTTTCTAAAATGGGGTCACATGTGAGGTGTTTGTACTGCCCTGGGATTTGAGGGTCTCCGCAGTCATTACACGTATGGCCAGCATTAGGAGTTTCTGCGATTCTCCGTATATTGACCATACGGGTAATGAGATTTTTTCCGTTCAGCCGCTGCGCTGAAAAAAAAAAAATGAACGGCACAGATTTATTCATTCGCATCAATCAATGTGGATGAAAAAATCTCTGCCAAAATCAGTGACTGCGGTGCGGTGGGCTGGGCGCTAGCTACCTAACAAGTAGCTAACTAACTGGCGGTGATAAGGGACCCTTATGCCCCATTCACACGTCCGCAATTCTGTTTGCGGAACGGAATTGCGGACCCATTCATTTCTATGGGGACAGACTTTGTCCCGCTCGGATCCGAATTACGGATCCGCGCTTCGGGTCTGCACTTCCGTTCCGCAAAAATATAGAACATGTCCTATTTTTGTCTGCAATTGCGGACAAGAAAAAGCATTTTCTATATAGTTCTGGCAATGTGCGGATCTGCAAAATGCAGAAAGCACATTGCCGGTGTCCGTGTTTTGAGGATCTGTGGATCCGCAGATCCGCGGATCTGATCCGCGGATCCGTGAATCCACGGATCCGCAAAACACATTTGGACGTCTGAATGGAGCCTTACAAGGGGTGTGATCAATGACAGGGGGTGATCAGGGGGTCTAGATGGGGTGATCAAGGGGTTAACAAGGGGTTAATAGGTGAGGGGGTGAGGGGGTGGGGGGTTAGTGTAGTGTTTGGTGCAACTTTACATAGTTACCTGGTCCTCTGGTGGTCGATCCCAGCAAATGGGACCACCAGAGGACCAGGTAGCAGCTATATCAGACGCTGTTCACAAAACAGCGTCTGATATACTTGTTTGATGCGATTTATATCGCATCTACAGCCTGCCAGCGATGGATCATCGCTGGCAGGCTGTAGTTAAACTCCTGAGACGCCCGCTACTGTGAACGCGCGCGCGCGTGCGCGCGCGTTCACAGGAAATCTCGCGTCTCGCGAGATGACGCAGATCTGCGGCGCCCCAGAACAGCCCGACCGCCGCGAGAACGCAGTTGTGCGTTAGGCGGTCGGGAAGTGGTTAAATAATAACCAAGTTTTTCCTTTTTTAAATAATACCAAATTTAGTGTATAAAGACAAAGTCCCCAGACATCAGTCTCAGTGCCGAGACATGTTCACAAGGACCCGACTTTTCCATTTAGACTTAGAGTTTGAGGCGCATGCCTATTGAGCTGAGGCAAACAGGTAATATTTTGGACTGGCAGGGATTCTGTCCAATGAACTATTTCTTGTCCTAATTCCTAAACCGGGGATATTTGGAATGGGTTGATAGAACAGAGGGGAGGATGAATCCCCGCTATATATGACCTAAGACATGAAGCACTTAGTTTAGTTGTCCCGTCACCCTGATTAAGCCACATCGGTGGCGAAACGTGTCGGGGAACAATTAGGATCATAATTTTAAGTTTTTGTTCTGGATGGTGTTAGGGAATGCGGAAGCGTTCTGCAGGCTCTTCTAAACTATCACATAATATAGCGCTGCGCACTCACAACAGGGGCCCTCTGTAATAAGGGGCAGTAATTAGAGGCTAAAAATTGCAACCAAAATTTGCAGGAAAGTCAACTTTACAGATAGGGAATTATCATAAGCATAGTTTTTAGTTTTTTTTCCCTGATAGAATTTCTAAATATTCAGATAGGTGAACCGCCACATTTGGAGGTTATAAGATATAATATAAGTGGCCAAATTGAATATACGTATATACGGAGAAGCCTCTGGCCGGCACCTACCTTTATAAATATAAAAATATCAGGGGAACACATATAAGACCTTTGTGGTCATGATGGACTAAAAACTGAAATTCCTTACTGTTTGAAATATTAAAAACTCATAAATATACCAGCAGTAGCTTCTATAAGAATATTTGGTGTGAAATTAACACCGAAAAAATATATCAGTAGTAGCCCCTATTAGATTATTTGGTGTGAAAATAACACATCTTTACGGGTATAATAAATAAAAATCAATATTAGCAAAAAACTGTAAAAAGAGATAGTGTGAATATAACACATCTCTTTGGTAAATAACCAATCGTATGACAACTGTCAGTCCCAAGTACATGGGGGTACCTGATGAAATAGCTAATAGTGATTAAAAATTATTTATACACCATTTCCAGCCCTAGTCTTTTAATCGTTGTTTGGCTTTTGCAGGGAGATAATCTCTCCCATTTTAAAAGGGATTTAATAAAAGTTATTTTTTAAATAAGAGGCCATAAACAGATATTTGTAGCTGTCAGCTACTTTTGTGTATTTAGTCAAATTTTCTTGGCCCGAAAGGGTCTTTTTTTGTAGTAACGCTTCCTGTTCTTGCATCTTCCAGGGTTCCAGCTGCAAACTCTTCCTTCAGAGATTTCTTAAAGATTTGGAGTGAGACCAAGGTCTGCATCGACAAAGCAGTGATCCCCATGAAGACCAATGCGGACGAAGGGAAGAAGGAAACCACTTCAGTTCTCGTCTGGGGAGAAGGTATGGCTTTCCTCCAAAAACATCTGCTTAAGAGTCCCCAGTTTTAAGTTTGCTCCTAGAATCCTTGGACTTTGAGGTGTTAAGAGGATCAACGAGGTGACATACAAGTTATGTCTGCCTCCCTCTCTACGCATTCCCAATGCCTTCAATGTATCTTTGCTTAAACCAGTGGTACTTAACCGCTTCTCAAAGGCTCCTTCTAGTCCTACTCCAGTGTCTGAGAATGCAGACGAGTAGGGTTGAACGAACCCGAACTGTATAGTTCAGGTTCGTACCGAATTTTGAGGTGTTCGGGACATGGACCTGAACCCTAACATTTTCAAAAAAGTTCGGGTTCGGGTCTGTTGTTCAGCGATTTCTTCCCGCTTTCTGAAGGGCTGCAAAGCAGCCAATCAGCAAGCGTTTTACTTCTTGCCCAAAGAAGCCATTACAGCCATGCCTACTAATGGCATGGCTGTGATTGGCTGAGTGCAGCATGTGACCCAGCCTCTTTATAAGCTGGAGTCACGTAGTGCCGCATGTCAGTCTGCTGAATTTAGATTAGAGCAAGGTTGCTACTGGTGAGATCAGGGACAGAACATGGCAGAAATCTGAAGAACCTGTGCAACTTTAATCCACAAGAGATAGCACATAGAGAGGGAGGGAGCCTCAGCAATCCAACATTTCTGTACCCAGCCACTGCCAGGGAGATTTTTTTTGTAATCCATCTGTTACTGAGGTGGGGGTTGGCGGCCATTTAAGGCACTGCAGTGTACTTCATGTCTGCCAGCTTGCCAGGGACATCAGCCTAATCCTATTTTGTAGCTCAGTGAAGGAAAAAAAACTTTTTTTTCTGGCTGCTCAAGTCCACTATATTGCCTTTTGTTTGTTTAAGGGGTGACATAGTCCATTTATCCAGCCTGGGATCTTTGGTGCCACAGAGCACTTGTGCATACAATGCACTAAACCGTATATTCCATTTCAGTGTATTTTAGTTAAAAAAAAGTGGCCATCCTGATCCACCAAGCGTATTTTACACCGCCAAAATATATATTTGACATTTCTGCGGTGAAATAGAGAATCCGTGTAATTTGGGGGGAAAATCCGTATTCCTTTTCCACAAAACAGTTCTGCATACATCGTCCAACGACATATTTTATATTTCTGCATGGAAATAGTGCTTCTTTTTCTTTTATAGAAAAAAAAGTTTTGCAAGGTCCGCCAAACAGTCTGAAATACACATTATAATCACCAATTTGACATTGCTGCTGTGAAATACAGCATAAGTGTACTTTTTTGACAAAAGAGTGGTAATCCTCATCCACCGAGCATCTTAAAATACACCGCTTATATACCGATTTCACATTATAGCTTCAAAATAGTGCATTATTCTTTTTTGTGTGAAAAAAGCAATATTCTTGCCTCACAAAGCAGTTGTACATACACGGTATAAATATCTAATTTAAATTTACATCAGTAAAAAACTGCATTTTGTGGTTTTATTGACAAAAGCCGTGTTTTAGGCCGAAAAAACTGTTGTGCATCCGTTGTTTAAATAATTATTTCCAATTTTTACAGTATAATATTGCATTTGTGAATTTTGGTGACCAGATTCGTGTTCTGGGTCCCCAAATCTGGTGTCCATACATAGTATAAATATCTACTTTTAATGTCCAGCAGTTAAAAACTACATTTTGTTTTTATTTTTAAAAAGCCGTGTTTTAGCCCTAAAAAACTGTTGTGCATCCGGCGTATAAATAATTAATTTAAATTTACAGCAGTGAAATACTTATTTTCTGTATTTTATTACAAAAATACTTGTTCTTGTTCCACAAACTACTTGAGCATACAGCGTACCAAAAATGTACGTACCGGTAATGTTGTTTTCCGGAGTCCATGACAGCACCAGGAGAGAGGGAACCACCTCCCAGGACAGGAAACCCACAGGTATAAATCTTCAGATGCCCCTCTTCCTCAGTGGTTTTTAGAGACGAGATAAGAGACATCTTCAATACTTCCGGATCAGCTCCGTCCTATGGTTTCAGCTATTATCCGAGTTTAGCATTATAGTAGCTCTTTTTTTTTTTTTCTCTGCACACCCCATGATGTAGAACCCAACACCAAAAGGAACCAAATGGAAAATAAGGTGGAAAAGAAAAAAAAGGGGGGGAATCAAGGTGGTGGTGTCATGGACTCCGGAAAACAACATTACCGGTACGTAATGATCATTTATCCCTTCGTCCTATGACAGCACCAGGAGATATCCCAGAGAGTGAAAAAATCAGAGGGGGCCCACAGCCTGAAGGACTTTACGTCCACAGGAAAGATCAGATACTTCCGATAGGTTTAATCTATAGTGTCTATAGAAGGTAGAAGCAGAAGACCATGTTGCTGCTCTGCAAATTTCCCGTATAGAAACTTCTGCTTTTTCCACCCAAGAAGTTGCCACCGCTCTCGTGGAATGGGCCGACCAACCAGACGGGACAGGTTCCTGCACAGAAATATATGCCAAAGAAATAGCCTGTTTGATCCAATGGGCCAAGGTACTTTTACTAGCTGATTTTCCTCTATTTTGGCCTGAATACAAGACAAACAAAGAAGAACATTTCCTCCAACTTTTTGTAGCCTCTAAGTATTTCAGGACACAATCCCTAACATCTAGGGAATGAAATACTGCCTCTTCCTCGCTCTTTGGATTCTCATAGAAGGAAGGAAGAATTACTTCCTGACTCCTATGAAATTCTGATACCACCTTGGGTAGGAATGATGGGTCTGGCCTAAGACATATACAATCATCTTGGAAGATCGTATAGGGCGGGCTAATGGAAAGCGCCTGTAGCTCACTAATCGAGATCCCAAGGGGGGGGGGGGTCCTGAAACTCTTCACCGGGCCACTCCTGGATAATGACTTACAGAATCCTATAATCCAAGGGTGACATGCTAACCTGTAATCAAATAGAACACTGAGCGCGGCCACCTGAACCTTGATCGTACTCAATGCTAGGCCTTTTTCAAAACCTACTGTATTTGGAGGAACTCTAAGATTCTATTTAACTGGAGAGGGCAGGATGTGCACGGAGGGATGCCTAGAAACTTAAAAAAGGTAACCCAAGTTCTGGCGTAGATATTAGTAGTTACCGGCTTCCTACTTAACAGCATGGTAGCAACCACTGACTCAGATAGACCTCTATCTAGTAAAAGGCGCCGTTTAAAAGCCACGCAGTCAAATGGAGCCTCTCCACAGGGCAATGGACTATTTAACCCTGAAAAAGAAGATCTGGGATCTCTGGAAGGACTGATGCTGCCGACATCACCCTCAGCCAAGAGAACCACGCTCGACGTGGCCAGAAGGGAGCAATCATGATGACCCTGGCTTTGTCCTCCCTGACCTTCTTGAGAACTCTCAGTATCAACTGAAGAGGAGGGATGGCATACAACAACCCCTGATTCCAAGGCTGAACTAGGCCATCTATCGCCTCTGGCTGATCTCTGGGAGACAGGGAATAGAATCTTTTTACCTTCCTGTTCTTCCTGGTGGCAAAAAGATCTATTCGAGTCATCCCCCATAACCTGACTATCTTGCTGAAAACAGAAGGGTTCAGAGACCATTCCCTCTGATCTAGAGATTGACGGCTCAGAAAATCGACCTTCCAGTTGTCCGAACCCCTGATGTGGAGGGCAGAGAGGGACAAGGCTACCCACTCCACAAGGGAAAAAATCTGAACCGCCAGGGATAGTAGGGCCCTCGACCGGGTACCCCCATGATGATTCAGATAGGCTATGGTTGACGTATTGTCAGAAAAAATCCTCACGTGTCGATCCCTGATCAAAGGGAGTAAATCCTGAAGGGCAAGAAAAACTGCCATAAGTTCCTTTAGATTTGAAGAACTGTCCAACATCTGGCAGTCCCATAATCCTTGAAGCAAGGTCTCCCCCACATGGGCACCCCACCCCACAGGGATGGCGTCCGTGGTAACTATGAGGAGATCTTCGATCCTCCATGGGACTCCCTGCTCCAGGTTCTCTAGTGACAACCACCACTTCAGCGTCTGACAAGTCCGGGCTGATATCATAATGTTTTCCTCCAGGTGTTCTGTAGCTCCTGACCAATTTCTTAAGATCTCCTCTTGGAGGGCTCTGTAATGAATTTGAGCCCATTAAACTGCCGGAATACTGGCGGTCAAAGTTCCCAGTATTGACATTGTGAGTCAAAAAGTTTGGAACCGCGCTGCTTTCAATGGGGGAGTTCCAAGGATTCACAGGGCCACAGCTTCCGGAATGAAGGGAAAAAACAGCACCCACACCGAACGAATCAAATCCACAAGGAGCGAAACCCGGGTCGGGAGTTGATGTGATCCCTGCACAAGGATTTGTTATGAATTTGTTTCGACCATCCATCTTGTAAGTGCAATAAATAGCGACTAGCTTCTTTTAAAAATCGTATTGCACTATGTGTGTTTAATTATTGCAGCTACTTCAACACTGTGGATTTGATTCGTTCGGTGTGGGTGCTGTTTTTTCCCTTCATTCCGGAAGCTGTGGCCCTGTGAATCCTTGGAACTCCCCCATTGAAAGCAGCGCGGTTCCAAACTTTTTGACTCAGACTGTAAAAGTGTTAACTGCTTCCCACAACACATACAGGAACCTGCAGCAGCAAGGAAGAGGACTGCCCTGAGCGTGTCTGGTACTTTTTCTTTTATTAACTGTCCCAGTATTGACATTGCCTTCCTTAGAGATACACATAGATTGTTTATCAGGGTGTGAATCACTAACCTTATTTTCTGAACCTTTTCTGAGGTCAGGAAGGTTCTCTGAGCCGTTGAATCCAGCAAGATTCCCAGGAATCGCTGTTTCTTTTCTGGAATCAGCCTTGATTTCTCTGTGTTCAGGATCCAGCCCAGAGTTGTCATGATTTCTATCACTTGTTGGACCTGAAACAAGCATTTCTAGTAAGACATTGCGACAATCAGAAAGTCGTATAAGTACGGGATAAATAGGATCTCCTTTTCCCTGATATGGGCTGCCATCTCTGAGACTAATTTTAGTAAAAATCCTTGGCGCCATCAAGATTCCGAAAGGAAGTACCTGGAATTGAAAATCTTTCAGCTCCCCTTGGAATTTTAAGGCCACTCTGAGGTACTTCTGGTGCCCTGGACAAATTGGAAGGTGATAGTAGGCATCCCTGATGTCCAAAACTGCCATAAAACAATCCTTGTACAGAAGCTGAGTTTCCGTCTTCACAGTCTCCATTTTGAAGCGTTTATTTAAGAGGTATCTGTTTAGAGACTTCAAATTTATGATGGTCCTGTATTCTCCACTTGTTTTTTTTTACTAAAAACAGAGTAGAATAATATCCTCTGCCTATTTCTTCGTCTGGACACCGAATAAGAGCCCCTTTTTGAATGAGCTTTGACACCTCTTTTTTTTAGAGCGGTTTGTGTTGAATGGTCTACCTGTGTAATCCTGAATTGCTCTGGAGGAGAGTCTTTGAACTCTAGCCTGAATCCTTCTTCCAGTGAACGTAGGATCCATGTGCTGTTTGATATTCTGGACCAGGCTGGGAGAAAGGATTGTAATCTTCCTCCCACCCTG
Source organism: Bufotes viridis (assembly GCA_033119425.1). NCBI lineage: Eukaryota > Metazoa > Chordata > Amphibia > Anura > Bufonidae > Bufotes > Bufotes viridis. The sequence goes on from CM065589.1 coordinate 124,694,927, forward strand.
GCGTCATTGGGAGCTGACTTCTTTAGGGGGGTCCCTAGATTGATTTTTGAACAGGAGCCCCCTGGACCTGGAAAACTTCCACCCATCATTCCTATTTGCTGGACTTCTATTCCTGTCTCTGTTACCTCTGCCCCTCTTGGAAAAACGGTCCTGTCTACGAAAGGACGATTGAAAGGACAATTGAAAGGAAGATGGGAAGCCCTTTTTCTTATCTCCTGCTTTTTCTAATATGTCGTCTAGGGAGGATCCAAATAAATATTTCCCCTCACAAGGGATACCACATAATCGACTTTTAGAGGCCACATCCCCTGACCAATTCTTGAGCCAGGTGGCTCTACTGGCAGAATTGGCCATGGATGAGGCCCTAAACCTCACCGCATCTGCAGAGGCGTCCGCCAAAAAATCAGCTGCTTTCCCAATAGCCTTGACAGATTCTAACAACTTATCCCTCACGGTCTTATCTCGGATCTGTGTTTCCAGCTGCTTGATCCACAGAATCTGTGCCCTAGCCGTACATGTGGAGGCTATATTAGGCTTAAAAGATGCACCTATGGACTCCCATGTTCTCCTTAAAAAAGTGTCAGCTTTTCTGTCCATAGGATCCTTTAAATTGCCCAGGTCATCAAATGGTAGGGACGACTTCCTTGATACCTTGGCTATGGGCACGTCGATTTTGGGGGCCTTATCCCATAAGGAACATTCACCCTCTTCAAACAGATATTTTCTTTTTATTACTGATGGGATAAAGCTTCTCTTCTCCGGATGCTTCCACTCTCTAGTCATCATGGCTTCTACATTCTTATGGATAAAGAAAGCCCTCTTTTTCTTAGTCTGCAGGCCCCCAAACATGATGTCTTGAATCGAGCGAACCTCTTTAGCATCTTCCAGATTCATGGTTGCCCTTACGGCCTTTACTAACTGTTCCACTTCCTGAACCGGAAAAAAGGGCCTACCACTACATTCCTCATCTGAAGATGATGTAACAGACTCCCTTTCACCACTTTCTAGTCTGCTCTCTGAACAAGAGATATCCGAAACCTCCATAGACAGGGATGTGCCATCTTTTGTGCCCCTGCGTCTACATTCTTTACTTGACATAAGGCTTAACTCTTCTCTAATCATTTTCTTCATACATTTGACCATACTAGGGGATTCCTCCGCTATGGTACTCTCAATACATCCTTTACATAGTGGCTTAGTGTATGCAGCATCTAGTTTAGCCTTACATATACCACATTCTTTGTGACGTGTTTTAGTGGCAGCTTTATTGGACTTGTCCTAGAATTTTTAACAAAGAGAAGATCAGAATCTTAAAAGAGAAGATAAATGCAGGTCACTAACATATCTTCAGGCCCATACCGATCATACCATAGGCGCAGTGGTAACTGGGTCCTTAGGATTCTCTCCAGAGCTCTCCATGCTGGGTAATGCTCCTATGACCATGGATCTGGAAGGTCCTAGGCTGGCTGGGTCTGGCCCCAAAGGCTTGCACATGGAATGCCAGACAGGAATAATCAATCCCAGATGCGCTGCCTGGACGCCCTGCACTTCTTCCTCTTTCAAAACTGCCCCCTTCGCTAAGCTCCGCCCCCTTTCCCTGTGTCACCAGCACCTTGCTGAATCACGCTCTTGCTGCCCGTGCCGCTGGCGTCTTCCTCTAGGAACCGAGTGGGGAAGATTGGAGGTAAGGAAGGAGGGAGAGAAGGCCTCGGATATTGCAGCGCTGACTCCTCTTCCTGGTGTGCGGAGCAGGGAACTCACCCGACGCACACCATTTCCAGCCAGCCTGCGGTAAGCCAGGGAGAAACTACTCCCCACCTGTCCTGGGAGGTGGATCCCTCTCTCCTGGTGCTGTCATAGGACGAAGGGATAAAAAATGTTTACATTTCAGAATAGAAATTGAGAATCAGTGTATTTCGGGCATGAAAAACATTATTCTGGGTCCACAGAGCATTTTTATGACACGGGCACTGCCTTAGCAAACGTAATTGTCGACTAGTGGCAGGTAAATTGACACCGGAGAGAGACCAATCTTTTAGCTTAGTGGGTGAACGCAAATAATGAGGAGAAAATCAAATAAGGGATGTGGGCATGGTCGTGGTGGTGTTGGTGGAGCTCCTGTTGCTGGGAGAGGAAGTGGCTGATCAGCGCTAACTACCACTGCAAGTGAAACATCTTCCTCTGGTGCGAGTAGGCGACAGAATCTGCAGCGTTATTTGATAGGCCCAAATGCCGATCTACGGATGGGGAAGCCAGAACATGTACAGGTGATAGTAGATTGGGTGGCTGACAGTGCTTCCAGCTCCTTTACAGTATCTAACACCCAGTCCTCTGCAGAAAGCTCAGAGTTGGCACCTGCAGCCTATGCCAATCAGTCTTCCACCTAACCCCCTTGCAAATCAGCCAAGCAGTCAGACCCCCTGAATCATGCAGGAAAGTCTCATGCTTATTGATGACTCTGTTGGCAGGGTTTCCCCGGCCCATCCACCTAGCCCTGCCCCAGTAGAGGAAGACCTTGAATGCACTGATGATCAACCACTTTTTTTGCAGGATGAGGACATGAATACTGCCACAAAACGTCTCTGATGATCATAAAACACAGGTGCCACCTGCTGTGGCTATCTGCAATGTGCAGTCCGACGAGGAGGGCAAGGGTTATAAATGGCTGGAAGCTAATGTGGAGGATGATGAAGTCCTAGACCCAGACTGGACTGAAGGTTGTGCTAGTGAGGCATTCAGTTCTGAGGAAGAGGCGGTGGTCGCACAGAGGCAACAGCACAGCAAAAGAGGAAGCAGGGTGCAAAAGCGCAGAGGCCGTTCCAGAGACAGTATGCCTGCTACTGTCCACTGCACCAAGGCACCGAGCCACACCAAGGCCTGCTCCAAGGATTCCATTGACGTGACAGTTCTTTACACAATGTCCTGATGACAAGACATGAGTGGTTTGCATGTTGTGCCATCAGAGCCTGAAGCGAGGCATAAACGTTCTTAACCTGAGCACAACCAGGCGATTTTAAAACTCATGTGTTTGGATGATAAACCCCACACTGCACAGGAGCTTTGGAGGGGCAATGAACACCAGACTGATAAGTGGTTGCTGCCGGTGAGCCTCAAGCCCGGCCTAGTGGTGTGCTATAATGGGCGATATCTCGCTGCAGCTCTGGGTCTAGCCAGTTTGACGCACATCCATTGCCTGGCACATGTGCTGAATCTGGTGGTGCAGAAGTTTCTTAAAAACTACCCAGACATGTCAGAGCTGCCACCTGAAAGTACGGTCTGTATGTACGCGCTTTCGGCGTTCTCACCCTGCTGCTGCTCGCCTGTCTGCGCTGCAGCGTAACTTCGGCCTTCCTTCTCAACACCTCATATGCGACATGCCCACCAGGTGGAACTCCACCATACATATGCTGGAAAGACTGTGCAAGCAGCAGCGGGTGATAGTAGAGTTTCAGATGCAGTATGCATGGGTAAGTCGCTCTGCGGATCAGCACCACTTCACCACCAGTGACTGGGCCTGCATGCGAGACCTGTGTACCTTGTTGCGGTCTTTGGAGTACTCAACCAACATGGCCAGTGCTGATGACGCTGTTGTTAGCATTACAATACCCCTTTTATGTCTCCGCCAAAATAAATATTACGGCGATAAAAAAAGAGGATGCGGCACAGGAGGAGGAGGAAGAGTGACCTCTGGGCAGCCTGGCACACATAAGCGACGACAGCAGAGTTGCCCACATTTTAACTTGTGCTGACTACTGGGTTGCCACCCTGCTGGATCCCTGGTACAAGGACAATGTGCCCACCTTAATTCCCGCACTGGAGCGTGAAAGGAAGATGCGCAACTACAAGCACACACCGGTAGACGCGCTCCTGAAGGCATTCCCAACTGACACGGGGGGACAAGTGGAAGCACAAGACGAAGGCAGAGGCGGAGGAGGAAGAGGTCGCCAGCGCAGCTGTGTCACGGCCAGCTCCTCAGAAAGCAAGGTTAGCATGGCCAAGCTGTGGAAAAGTTTTGGTAACGCACCACAGCAAACTGCACCACCAGCTGATAGGGAATGTGTTAGCAGGAGGCAGCATTTTAACAACATGGTGGAACAGTACATGTTCACACGCCTCAACGTACTGACTGATGGTTCTGCCCCATTCAACTTCTGGGTCTCCAAATTGTCCGCATGGCCAAAGCTTGCCCTTTATGCCTTGGAGGTGCTGGCCTGCCCTGCGGCTAGTGTATTGTCTGAACGTGTATTTAGCACGGCAGGGGGCTTCTTTATAGACAAACGCAGCCGCCTATCCACAGCCAACGCTGACAAGCTCACGTTCATTAAAATGAACCAAACATGGATCCCACAGGACTTGTCCGTACCTTGTGCAGAATAGACCTTTATAACTGCCTTGCCCTCAACCATACATTCTTGTACTCCAGGGCACTTCTTTATTGAATCCACTTTTTTTAATTGTACCATTATTTTGGGGACCTCTCCTCTGTCTGGGTGTCAGGGGCCTAAAATTCTGTTCATTGCCTGCTGCTTTGGCGGGTGACATCAAGCTTGATTTTCTGCTATAGGACCTCTCTCCTCTGTCTGGCTGCTGGGGCCTAAATAACTTAAAGTGGCCTTTTCCATTGCTGGATGACATAAAGCCTGATTTTCTGCTATGGGACCTCTCTCCTTTGCCCCTCTGTCGGGGGCCTACATTTCAGGTAATCACCTGTTGCTTTGGTGGGTGACATTATTCTCTTTATACTGTCAAATGAACTCTACATTTTCTGGTTGTCAGGATCTATATTTTGTTTCATCGCTTGCTGCATTGGTGGGAGACATTAAACTCTTTAGACTGTCAAATGACCGCCCCATCGCCTGGTTGTCAGGGGTCTATATTTTGTTTCATCGCTTGCTGCATTGGTGGAAGACATTAAACTCTTTAGGCCTCTTTCACACGGGCGTCATGTTTGACGCCCGGATAAGAGGCGAGTGCGTTGCGGGAATATGTGCGTTTTTCCCGCGCGGGTGCAAACGTTTGCAACACGTTTTGCACACGCGTGAGAAAAAACGCCATGTTTGGTACCCAACCCGAAGCCGGACTTTATCACTGAAGTCCGGTTTAGGGTATACTGGAGAATTGATTATTTCCCCTTATAACATGGTTATAAGGGGAAATAATAGCATTCTTAATAAAGAATGCATTGTTAAATAAAGAGGAAGGGGTTAAAAATAATAAAAGTTAACTTACCTTAGCCACTTGATCGCGTAGTCGCGATCTGTCCTCTCTTTCCCTGCAGCATCTATGATCTAAAGGACCTGTGATGACGTCACATCACATGGTCCAATCACATGGTCCATCACCATGGTAAGATGCTATTATTTCCCCTTATAACCATGTTGAAAGGGGAAATAATAGAGATTGGGTCCCGTTGCTAAGCAACAATGCGGGAAAATCGCAACGCATCCGCACTTGGTTGCGGATGCTTGCGATTTTCCCGCAGCCCCATTCACTTCTATGGGGCCTGCGTTGCGTGAAAAATGCAGAATATAGAACATGCTGTGATTTTCACGCAACGCAGAAGTGATGTGTGAAAATCGCCGCTCATGTGCACAGCCCCATAGAAATGAATGGGTCCGGATTCAGTGCGGGTGCAATGCGTCCACCTCACGCATTTCACCCGCGCGGAAAACTCGCCCGTGTGAAAGGGGCCTTAGACTGTCAAATGACCGACCCATTGTCTGGTTGTCAGGGGCTTATATTTCTTTTAATCGCTTGCTGCATTGGTGGGACACATTAACCTCTTTTTACTGTCAAATGACCTCTCCTCTGTCTGGGTGGCAGTGTCCTACATAAATGATAATGGCCTGTTCCATTGCAGGTTTACCTGAGGCCTGTGTTGCTGTTACGGGACCGCTCTCATCTTTGCGGGTGCCATGGTCCTGAATTAATGAATGAGGCCTGTGGCACTACTGGGTGAAATTAATAATGTTTTGGCATGATTGTAACTCTCCTCTTTGTGGGTGCCATGAGTCTGAATCTGTGAATGAGGCCTGTGGCATTGCTGGGTGAAATCAATACTGTCTTGGCATGATTTTAACTCTCCTCTTTGTAGGTCCCGTGGGCCTGAATGTTTGAATGAGGCCTGTGGCCCTGCAGGCAGACATGATTTCTTCTTGGCTGTGATGACAACTTCAACTCCCATGTATGGATTGCCATGGCCCTGAGTCTTTAAATGAGGCCCGTGGCACTGCAGGCAGACATGAATCCTTTATGGCTGTGATGATAACTTCAACTCCCATAGCATTCCCACTTGACGCCACCCCAACCTCCTATTCCACCTCCTCCTTCAAGTTGCCAATTGATATTGGTAAATTTTTATTTATTTTATTTTAAGTAATTTCCAGATTTGTTTGTAGGGAATTTACCTACATTTTGATTGCTTTTGCAGCCCTCTAGCCCTTTCCACGGCTATTTTACAGCCTTTTTAGTGGCCAAAAGTTCGGGTCCCCATTGACTTCAATGTGGTTCGGGTTCGGGGTCATGTTCGGGTCGAGTTCGGATCATGAACCTGAACATTTTTGTGAAGTTCGGCCGAACTTCTCAAACCTAAACATCCAGGTGTTCGCTCAACATTACTGACGAGGTCTTTGAAATCAAGGACATCCTCGACATCAAGAAGCGTAGCAGGAAGACCTATTATCTTGTGGATTGGGAATTGATCCAGAAGAAAGGTCCTGGCAGCAGCAGGAGAACATTCATGCTCCAGATCTCATCAACACTAATGAGCGGCAGGGGCAGTATTCGAATTCGGGATACTTCACGAATACTTGGGCGAATATTTGCAATATATTTGCAAATTCGAAAATTCGTTATCTCCAGTCATTATTTTCTTGATTGCGGAAATTGGCATTACGAAAATGTGCATTCAACACTACTCCTAAAATCAAAGATAGTGCAGCCTTCTCATTGGCCCACAAGCTAGAAGCAGGGAGGGATCATGTGTACGGTTTAAAAAAAAATCTCAAATGTTCGAAATTACGAATATATATCACTACTAGACATTTAACCGGTTACAATAACGGGCACTAGAACATTAGTGCTGGCACTGTTATGGGGAGGGGGAGTCTGTGGCCAATGCACTGTTATGGGGGAGGGGGGCCTGTGGCCGACACACTGTTATGGGGGAGGGGGGTCTGTGGCCGATGCACTGTTATGGGGGAGGGGGATCTGTGGCCGACGCAGAGTTATGGGGTGGTCTGTGGGCGACACACTGTTATGGGGGGGGGGTCTGTGGCCGACACACTGTTATGGGGGGAGGGGGGGTCTGTGGCCGACGTACTGTAATGGGAGGAGGGGGGTCTGTGGCCGACACACTGTTATGGGGGGATCTGTGGATGGCACTGTTATAGGGGATCTGTGGATGGCACTGTTATGGGGGATCTGTGGATGGCACTGTTATTGGGGATCTGTGGATGGCACTGTTATAGGGGATCTGTGGATGGGAGTTTTATGGGGGATCTGTAAATGGCACTGTTATGGGCGATCTCTAAATTACACTGTTATAGGCAATCTGTGGCTGGCACTGTAATGGGCGATCTGTTGATGACACTGTTATGGGGGGATCTGTGGATGACACTGTTATGGGGGATCTGTGGATAACACTGTTATGGGGGATCTGTGGATGGCACTGTTATGGGGGGGGGAGTATCTGTGGCTGACACTGTTATGGGGGGGTCTGTGGCTAACACTGTTATGGGGGTGGTCTGTGGCAGACAATGTAATGGGGGTCTGTGGCTGACACTTATGGGGGACTATTGTTGACACTGTTATGGGGGATCTGTGAATGACACTGTTATAGGGAATCTGTGGCTGGCACTGTTATGGGGGATCTTTTGATGACACTGTTATGGGGGATCTGTGGATGACACGGTTATGGGGGATCTGTGGATAACACTGTTATGGGGGATCTGTGGATGGCACTGTTATGGGGGGGGAGTATCTGTGGCTGACACTGTTATGGGGTGGTCTGTGGCAGACACTGTTATGGGGGTCTGTGGCGGACACTTATGGGGGACTATTGTTGACACTGTTATGGGGGATCTGTGAATGACACTGTTATAGGGAATCTGTGGCTGGCACTGTTATGGGGGATCTGTGGATAACACTGTTATGGGGGATCTGTGGATGGCACTGTTATGGGGGGGGAGTATCTGTGGCTGACGCTGTTATGGGGGAATCTGTGCCCAGTGACTAGTGTTGATTGAGCATGCTCAGCCGAATACCTGTTCGGCTCAAGCATCCCGATGCTCGGCACATGGTGGAATTCGGCCGAATACCACATGTGCTGAAGCGCAATGCTCTAGTTTCCTACCTGCACATTTCTTGGTTTCTACACAGACAATAAACGTGCAGGATATTACTGCCCTCACTGTAATTCCGTAGCCATGTTGGTTACAGGCATTACAGTGATTGGCTGGCCGGAACGTGTCATCGGGTACTATATAGCACCCAATGATGCATGTTCGGCTCAGTCTTAGTCAGGGAGAGCTATAGGAATATATTTATTAGAAAAACTCTTCAGAGACCCAAAAGTCCTTTAAAGGACTATTGTGTGTGGCAGCAATATCTATTTTTAGCACATCCTGCGCTAAATAGCGTGCAATAGTTAGGCCGCTGTAGTCAGTGTCATTAGATGCGCCACACCTCCAATGAAAAGTGTGTGCATCCCAAAAATATCTGTGACATCCAGTGTACTTTTTCCGTATATGGTGCCCGCTGTGGACATTGACAATACCTGCACCACATCTCCAGTGTAAAGTGTGCGCATCCAAAAAATATCTGTGACATACAGTGTACTTTTTCCTTAGACGGTGTCCGCTGTGTCCGCTGCGGACAGTGACATTAAATGCGCCACATCTCCAGTGTAAAGTGTGCGCATCCAGGGTCACCAGCAGGCCATCAATCATAATTTTTCAAGGGTGTGTATGATGCACTCCTTTATGTGTAACAAAGGGTATATTGAAGTGCCGGTTCCTCGTAATTTTTGGTAGCACTTTCATTTAGTGTATAGACTTTATGAGTGTAGGAATCCCACTACATCATGGATGCCCAACCTGCGGCCCTCCAGCTGTTGCAAAACTATAATTCCCATCATTCCTGGACATCCTATAGCTATCAGTCTGCAGCAGGGTGTGGTGGGAGTTGTAGTTTTACAACAGCTGGAGGGCCGCAGGTTGAGCATCCCTGCACTACATGAACAATTGTACCACAATGTGAATGAAGCCCTCCTTTATGTGATATTCAGGTTGTATCGGAGTGCCTCTTGCTTGTATTTTTTGGCAGCACTTGCACTTTATATACTAGTAAATATACAGGAAAGAATTGTCAGTAAAAGTGGCGTATTACTCGGATAACATCGTTCCCAGATGCGACCCAGGAGTCTAAGATGCATCCAGACATCCTCCCCATGCTGTTCCCGAACCATTTTGGTGATTTTCCATCAATTTCAATTTTCCTATGAACCAGGCACCCTCCCCTCTTCAGAGCATGGGTGCCTGGTTTAATGCTCGGGTTCTCCTATTGACTTCCATTATACTCGGGTGTTCTGTAGAGCACCGGAGCATCCCGATGTATTCGGCTTTAGTGCTCGATCAACACTAACAGTGACATGCAAGAGGGGGATCAATGGCAAAAATTCCCACAAAAAAAATATGTATTTTAATCAGGGGCCATTTTTATGCATTTTAAAGGGAAACGCTCAAAAATGTGCTCTGCTAGAGCCTAGAAGATTTTATTTTGTGCCACAGGCCGCAAGACATCCTGGACCCCTGGGTATTTGCAAAGAATCGCTTCATGACTAAGTTCAGGACATGTGCCATACACGGCACATGTCATTTTGCCCTGTATCAGCGCGCTGAGCAGATTGGCACCATTGTCGCACACCAATTTACCGATCGATCTGTGACAGCAGAGCTTTAAGCAGCTCAGGAACGGTGTGGCTCTTGGCTTCCAGGCACAACAGCCGCAGCACAGCATGGTCTCACCTGGCACGTCGAATAGGTTCTTGGGAGCTTGGAGGGTGCAGCAAAAGAGGTGGTAGCAGTGGAAAAGGAGGAGTCAGCTGAGGAGGAGACGGAGGAAGGTGTAGGAGGAGAAGAAGAAGAGGCAGGTCTGCATGCAATCCATGGCGGAAACACCAAATCCACACGGGAGCCAAGGGTTACATGCTTGACGGCCGTCAGAAGGTACACCCAGTGGGCAGTAAAAGTTATGTACCTTCCCTGCCCGTGTTTGCTAGACCACATGTCTGTGGTCAGATGTATCGTGGCACCGACACTGTGTGCCATAGATATATTTAATTGCTGCTAAATGTGGCCAAATAGCTCTTTAATGCCCTTCTGGGAGAAATGTGGCTTTGTGGGTTCAGACGGCGTTGCTCTCACAATGGGTGGCCAGGTGACTTCTTAAGGTACTTCATAGGTGTGTGTTGGGCTTACCACTAGTGTTGAGCGAACAGTTCGAGCATAGTTCGGGTTCGTACCGGGTTCGTAATTTTGGGGTGTCCGGGACACGGACCCGAACCCAGGCATTTTCAAAAAAGTTCGGGTTCGGGTTCGTTGTTCGGCGATTACTTCCCGCTTTCTGAAGGGCTGCACAGCAGCCAATCATCTAGCGTTTTACTTCTTGCCCTAAGAGCCCATCACAGCCATGCCTACTAATGGCATGGCTGCGATTGGCCAAGTGCAGCATGTGACACAGCCTTTAGTTAAGCTGGAGTCACGTAGCGCCGCACGTCACACTGCTCTGATTAGTGTAGGGAGAGGATGCAGCTTCTGTGAGGGCGAGATTAGGCAGGGAAAAGTCAGCAACAGCACCTAATGAACGGATCGATCTACAGCTGTGAATGATTGAACTTCTGCTAGTTACTTGCTCACTGGTTTTTAGGCTGCACAGAGCGTTTTTCTGTCACTTATTTTCTGGGGTGATCGGCGGCCATTTTGTGACTTGTGGTACACCAGAACAAGCTGCCACCAAGTCCATCAATCCATCAATACTAGTTTTTTTTTTGCTATATCCTACATCAGGGGCTTGGCTGTGCTAATTGTCACCCCTAGAAACTCAGGATAGCAATTTCTATATTTTATTAAGGGGTTAAATACAATTGACCAAATACCAATCCCCTAAATCTGGTGTTCCAGCTTTGGCTAGCCAAGTATAATACTGTCTGCTGTCTGGAAAAGGATAGATTATTTTATGTGGTGAAATTCAATTGCCAAAATAGCAATACCATAAATCAGTGGTTTCAACTGTGGCTGGCAAAGTATAATAGTGTCCGCCATAACATATATTTTGTTCTGGGGTGAAATTCAATTGCCAAAATTGCAATACCCTGAATCTGGTGTCCCAGCTGTTGCAGGCCAAGATTCATAGTGTCCGCCAAAACATATATTTTGTTCTGGGGTGAAATTCAATTGCCAAAATAGCAATACCATAAATCAGTGGTTTCAGCTGTGGCTGGCAAAGTATAATAGTGTCCGCCAAAACATATATTTTGTTCTGGGGTGAAATTCAATTGCCAAAATAGCAATACCCTGAATCTGGTGTCCCAGCTCTTGCAGGCCAAGATTCATAGTGTCCGTCAAAACATATATTTTGTTCTGGGGTGAAATTCAATTGCCAAAATAGCAATACCATAAATCAGTGGTTTCAGCTGTGGCTGGCAAAGTATAATAGTTTCCGCCAAAACATATATTTTGTTCTGGGGTGAAATTCAATTGCCAAAATAGCAATACCCTGAATCTGGTGTCCCAGCTGTTGCAAACCAAGTTTCATAGTGTCCGCCAAAACATATATTTTGTTCTGGGGTGAAATTCAATTGCCAAAATAGCAATAACATAAATCAGTGGTTTTAGCTGTGGCTGGCAAAGTATAATAGTTTTCTTCAAAACATATATTTTGTTCTGGGGTGAAATTCAATTGCCAAAATAGCAATACCATAAATCAGTGGTTTCAGCTGTGGCTGGCAAAGTATAATAGTGTCCGCCAAAACCTATATTTTGTTCTGGGGTGAAATTCAATTGCCAAAATAGCAATACCCTGAATCTGGTGTCCCAGCTGTTGCAGGCCAAGATTCATAGTGTCCGCAAAAACATATATTTTGTTCTGGGGTGAAATTCAATTGCCAAAATAGCAATACACTGAAACTGGTGTTCGAGCTGTTGCAGGCCAATTGTAAATCTGTCCATAAAAGGATACCTTTCATCCAGGGCCTAAATATTAGCCCTAAAAGAGATATTCCCCTAAATCAGTGGTTACTGCTGTGCCTGGATTAGTGTAATACGCTACATAAATAAATAGGCAGATAGTGTTAGGTGCCTGTAAAAAAAGGCGTGAATTTGAAATCAATACATTGGGCCAAATATTTTTTTTCTTATTGTGGTGCTTGGTGAACGGTAACAATGAGTAAAACATCTAGTAAGGGACGCGGACACGGTCGTGGTGTTGTTAGTGTACCCTCTTGAGCTGGGAGAGGACGTGGCCATTCTGCCACAGCCACACGTCCTAGTGAACCAACTACCTCAGGTTCCAGTACCCGCCAGAATTTACAGCGATATTTGGTGGGGCCCAATGCCGTGCTAAGGATGGTAAGGCCTGAGCAGGTTCAGGCGCTAGTCAATTGTGTGGCCGGCAGTGGATCCAGCATGTTCACAACATTATCTCCCACCCAGTCTTCTGCAGAAAGCGCACAGATGGCACCTGAAAACCAAGCCCATCAGTCTGTCATATCACCCCCATGCATATCAGGGAAACTGTCTGAGCCTCAAGTTATGCAGCAGTCTCTTATGCTGTTTGAAGACTCTGCTGGCAGGGTTTCCCAAGGGAATCCACCTAGCCCTTCCCCAGTGGTGGAAGACATAGAATGCACTGATGCACAACCACTGATGTTTCCTGATGATGAGGACATGGGAATACCACCTCATCGGAGTCCGCACGTCTCTGATGATGACGAAACACAGGTGCCAACTGCTGTGTCTTTCTGCAGTGTGCAGACCGAACAGGAGGTCAGGGAGGAAGACTGTGTGGAAGACGATGCAGGGGACGATGAAGTCCTAGACCCCACATGGAATGAAGGTCGTGCCACAGACTTTCATAGTTCAGAGGAAGATGCAGTGGTAAGACCGAGCTAACAGCGTAGCAAAAGAGGGAGCAGGGGGCAAAAGCAGACCAGCCGCCGCCAAGAGAGTTTGCCTGCTACTGGCCACCGCCACCAGGAACCGAGCACCCCAAAGGCAGCTTCAAGGGGTTCCCTGGCATGGCACTTCTTTAAAAAATGTGCTGACGACAAGACCCGAGTGGTTTGCACGCTGTGCCATCATATCCTGAAGCGAGGCATTAACCTTCTGAACCTTAGCACAACCTGCATGACCAGGCATCTACATGCAAAGCATGAACTGCAGTGGAGTAAACACCTTAAAAGAAAGGAACTCACTCAGGCTCCCCCTGCTCCCTCTTCTGCCACCGACATCACCACCTGCGTCACCAAGCATCTTCACCATGTCAGACGGCAGCATTAATCTCTCCATCTCACAAACCTTGGAGAGAAAGAGTAAATTCTCACCTAGCCACCCTCGAGCCCTGGGCCTGAATGCAAGCATTTCTAAACTACTGGCCTTTGAAATGCTGTCATTCAGGCTGGTGGACACAGACAGCTTCAAACAGCTGATGTCCATGGCTGTCCCACAGTATGTTGTTCCCAGCCGCCACTACTTCTCCAAGAGAGCCGTGCCTTCCATGCACAACCAAGTATTCGATAAAATCAAGTGTGCACTGCGCAACGCCATCTGTGGCAAGGTCCACCTAACCACAGATACGTCGACCAGTAAGCACGGCCAGGAACGCTATATCTCCCTAACTGCACACTGGGTAAATGTAGTGGCGGCTGGGCCCGAGGCGGCATCATTCATTGCCTCCTGTAGCCTCCTCCTCCTACTCGGCTTCCTCCTCCTCTGCTTCCACCAGCTCATCCAGTCAGCCACACACCTTCACCACCAACTTCAGCACAGCCCGGGGTAAACGTCAGCAGGCCATTCTGAAACTCATATGTTTGGGGGACAGGCCCCACACTGCGCAGGAGTTGTGGCGGGGTATTGAACAACAGACCGACCAGTGGTTTCTGCCGGTGGGCCTCAAGTCCGGCCTGGTGGTGTGCGATAATGGGCGAAATCTCGTTGCAGCTCTGGGACTAGCCGGTTTGACGCACATCCCTTGCCTGGCGCATGTGCTGAATTTGGTGGTGCAGAAGTTCATTTACAACTACCCCGACATGTCAGAGCTGCTGCATAAAGTGAGGGCCGTCTGTGTGCACTTCCGGCGTTCACATCCTGCCGCTGCTCGCCTGTCTGCGCTACAGCGGAACTTCGGCCTTCCCGCTCACCGCCTCATATGAGACGTGCCCACCAGGTGGAACTCCACCTTGCACATGCTGGAGAGACTGTGCGAGCAGCAGCAGGCCATAGTGGAGTTTCAGCTGCAGCACGCACGCGTCAGTCGCACTGCGGAGCAGCACCACTTCACCACCAATGATTGGGCCTCCATGCGAGACCTGTGTGCCCTGTTGCGCTGTTTCGAGTACTCCACCAACATGGCCAGTGGCGATGACACCGTTATCAGCGTTACAATACCACTTCTATGTCTCCTTGAGAAAACGCTTAGGGCGATGATGGAAGAGGAAGTGGCCCAGGAGGAGGAGGAGGATGAGGGGTCATTTTTAGCACTTTCAGGCCAGTCTGTTAGAAGTGGCTCAGAGGGAGTTTTTTTGCAACAGCAGAGGCCAGGTACAAATGTGGCCAGCCAGGGCCCACTACTGGAGGACGAGGAGGATGAGGAGGAGGTGGAGGAGGATGAGGACGAAGCAGGTTCACAGTGGGGTGGAACCCGACACAGCTCAGGCCCATCACTGGTGCGTGGCTGGGGGGATACGGAGGACGATGACGATACGCCTCCCACAGAGGACAGCTTGTCCTTACCTCTGGGGAGCCTGGCACACATGAGCGACTACATGCTGCAGTGCCTGCGCAACGACAGCAGAGTTGCCCACATTTTAACGTGTGCTGACTACTGGGTTGCCACCCTGCTCGATCCCCGATACAAAGACAATGTGCCCACCTTACTTCCTGCACTGGAGCGTGATAGGAAGATGGCGAGTACAAGCGCACGCTGGTAGAGGCGCTCCTGAGAGCATTCCCAAATGTCACAGGGGAACAGGTGGAAGCCCAAGGCGAAGGCAGAGGAGGAGCAAGAGGTCGCCAACGCAGCTGTGTCACGGCCAGCTACTCTGAGGGCAGGGTTAGCATGGCAGAAATGTGGAAAAGTTTTGTCTCCCCGCCACAGCTAACTGCACCACCACCTGATACGGAACGTGTTAGCAGGAGGAAGCATTTCACTAACATGGTTGAACAGTACATCTGCACACCCCTCCACGTACGGACTGATGGTTCGGCCCCATTCAACTTCTGGGTCCCAAAATTTTCTACGTGGCCAGAGTTAGCATTTTATGCCTTGGAGGTGCTGGACTGCCCGGCGGCCAGCATTTTGTCTGAACGTGTATTCAGCACGGCATGGGGCGTCATTACTGAAAAACGCAGCCGCCTGTCCACAGCCAACGTGGACAAGCTGACGTTCATAAAAATGAACCAGGCATGGATCCCACAGGACTTGTGCCTCCCTTGTGCAGAATAGACATTTTTAACTGCCTCCCCCTCAACCATGTTGAGGGGAGGCACTTCTTTATTGAATCCTCATTTTTTTAACATTACCATGATCTTGCGGTGCAACCCAAAGTTGAATGAACCTCTCCTCTGTCTGGGTGGTGGGGCCGAAATAACTGAAAGTGGCCTTCTCCGGTGGTAGGTGATATAAAGCATGATTCCTTGCTGTGGGACCTCTCTCCTCGGTCTGGGTGCCTGGCCTAAATAACGGAAAGTGGCCTTCTCCAGTGGTGTGTGATATGACGCATGATTCCTTGCTGTGGGACCTCTCTCCTCTGTCTGGGTTCTGGTCCGAAATAACTGAAAGTGGCCTTCTCTAGTGGTGGGTGAAATGACGCATGGTTCCTTGCTGTGGGACCTTTCTCCTCTATCTGGGTGCTGGGCTGAAATAACTGAAAGTGGCCTTCTCCAGTGGTGGGTGATATGACGCATGATTCCTTGCTGTGGGACCTCTCTCCTCGGCCTGGGTGCTGGTTCCGAAATAACTGAGAGTGGCCTTCTCCAGTGGTGTGTGATATGATGCATGATTCCTTGCTGTGGGACCTCTCTCCTCGGCCTGGGTGCTGTGGCCAAAATAACTGAAAGTGGCCTTCTCCAGTGTTAGGTGATATGACGCATGATTCCTTGCAGTGGGACCTCTCTCCAATTGATATTGGTTAAATTTTATTTATTTTATTTTATTTTAATTCATTTCCCTATCAACATTTGTTTGCAGGGGATTTACCTACATTTTGCTGCCTTTGGCAGCCCTCTAGCCCGTTCCTGGACTATTTTACAGCCTTTTTAGTGCCTAAAAGTTCGGGTCCCCATTGACTTCAATGGGGTTCGGGTTCGGGATAAAGTTCGGGTCGAGTTCGGATCCCGAACCCAAACATTTTCGGGAAGTTCGGCCGAACTTCCCGAACCCGAACTTCCAGGTGTTCGCTCATCTCTACTAGTTATATGTTTATTTATAAGTTCTTATTTTTGTACAGCACAGTTACAGTTAGCAAATTACAATTCTTTTCCCCACTTTCTTTAAAAAAGCGCCAGACTGCAGAACAACTACCTCTTGGCAAGGTAGATTTCTGCAACAGTTGCGGGCCTATTTGGTGTGGCCCGCCTATTCCCTTTTGCCACCCCACAGCCTCTTCCAGCCTGTTGAAATGCTATGGATGCCTCCCCCTCTGTCCTGCTGTCCTCGCTTGGCTTGTTACCTTTCCAGGTTGGGTCAGTGATGTCATCCTCCCCCATCTCCTCTTCCACTTCCTCACTCTGGTCATCCTACTAACTTGTTTTGACCTAACAAGACCCTTACTCATTGACAACTGTGTCTCATCCACATTATCCACCTTGTGAAACACTAATTGCCATTCCCAACCGCCATCTTCTTCTGACTGTGGATGCTAAAGAGTTTGGGGATCAGTGCACAAGATCTCCTCATGTCCATCTTCAGGGAGGATCAGCTCATCTGCAGGCCCTCAACTACAATTTTTTACAGGGTCAGCTCAGCAGCAGGCACTCGCCCATCATTTTTTGCAATGGTCACCAGCAGGCCCTTGCTCCAAATGTTTTTGAGGGTCACCAGCAGACCACCAATCATAATTTTTCAAGGGTGTGTATGATGCCCTCCTTTATGTGTAATAAAGGATGTATTGGAGTGCCAGTTCCTTGTAATTTTTGGCAGCCCTTTCACTTAGTGCATAGGCTTTTTGAGTGTAGGAGTCCCTCTACCTGAACAATTGTACCACAATGTGAACGAGACCCTCTTTTATGTGATATACAGGTTGTTTCGGAGTGCCTTTTGCTTGTAATTTTTGGCAGCACTTGCACTTTATATACAATTGAATATACAGGAAAGAATGTTTTTTTTTTTTTTTGGGGGGGGGGCTGGGGGGGCGGTTTGCGTATTTTTGTCAGTCTGTAAAAGTGACGTACAACTCGAACAACATGGTTCCCAGCAGCTACCTGGGAGTCCAAGATACATCCAGACCGTCACCATGCTGTTCCTGATCAATTTTAGTGGTGTTTCTGTCACTTTCTCACCTTTTCCAATGGACAAGACACCCTCCCCTCTTCAGAGCAGGGGGTGCCTGGTTGTCTCCCATTGAATTCCATTATACTCGGGTGCTCGGTCGAGCACACGAACATAGCGATATGTTCGGCACGAACATCCGAATACTTTGGCGCTTGCTTATCACTACATAGGATGTCTCTGTAGTAATTAAGTTTGTCCTACCTCTCAGTGGGTGTAAAAAAGGCCCCCATTTTGGACCAGTAGCGAGGGTCCAACAAGGTGGAGAGCCAGAAGTCATCCCTCTGCCGAATGTCAGAGGCTGTCATTAAGCAAGCAAGTGAGCATGCATCAGCCATTTGTGCAAGTAACTCGGAAGGCCCCCGTGCCTTCATCTCCACTGCATACTGCAACAGTGTGTTTGGGTCCTCCGTCTCGTTTTCCTCATCATTATGACAACGTGGAGGCGGAAGCGGCGTGACCTGGCCAAGTTGTTGGTGTGACTGTGCAGGAACTACATTCACCCAGTGGGCCGTAAAGGACATGTATTTTCCCTGACCGTAGTTAGAGCACCACATGTCGGCGGTGCCGTGCACTTTGACAGACACTAACAGGCTCAAGGACTGGCCCACCTTCTGTCCTATATATTTGTGCAGTGCTGGTACTGCAGCATCAGCAACTTGGCCAGGAGCACATTCAGCTTCTGCTGAGTGCAAGCATACTGCTGTCTCTTGGCAATTGCTTCATTGATCGATTGCTGATGAAATGACTGATGAGGAGTCAGAGCAGGAGAATCGGGACCAGCAGATGATGGGAATGACAGACGGCTCTTTTTTGGTGAGGTGGTGGAGTCTTGACTACCTGAAACCGGGTGTGTGCCACTGGGTGATGCAGCAGTTGCTGCTGCAGGCTGGACCACCACATCAGAGCCACGGTTCTCCCAGGCCACTGTATGGCGACACTGCCACACTGCCGAGTATGTGATTTTCCTCCCAACAGCCCGCACTGACTGACTGCTACCGCCGCTGCCTCTGTGAACCCCTGCACCACTACTTCCCGGGCAGGTAGGCTGCTGCGGAGCAGGTGGTCTACCGCGGGCACGTTTGGCTCCCGACTCCCGACTCCTGCTACCCTGCTGACTCCCAGCCATGCTAGCACCTTGCTGGCTCAGCCACTGCCTCACAGGCAAGCTGCCACGCTTTTCTCCTGATGACGATGAAGCCCCTTCTGCACCCGGCTCCCAAGTGCAATCGGCTTCATCATCATCGAGTAGTGTCTGCACATCACTGATGTCCTCCTCAATGGTCTCTGGGTCAGGAGCCTGACCGCTTGCAACACCACCTCCTACGCCAATCTCCTCCTCTCCTCATCCACATACTTGTCCGCCTAGCAGAGGAAACGGCGGATGTCTCCTCTAGATCTTGGCTGGGCAGTAGCTGCTGACTGTCCTCTAGTAGCTCATGCTCGCTGTATAGTGGAGCTGAGCCCACAGCATACAATACTTTTGTGGCTGAGGGAACAGCAAAGGAAGGTTGAGAACAGGTGAGGGCACAGGGCCTGATCCCGGGCCATGTCAACTAAGGTTTGCGTCTGACGAACCCACCGGCTGTTGGCTGGGAGTGTCTGATGTCACTAGGGATGAAGTGGAGGACAGAGTTAACCAATCAAGAACTGCTGGGTTGCTGGTCAAGACACGACTGCTAGATGACCCCGGGAGCTAAGGCCTCTCGCTGCGACTCCAGTTGCCACGTCGCCTTACTCTGATGCGCTCTGCCTGAGCCAGAAACATTTAGGCCTCTGCCAGTCCTCTGTGCATGGCCTGGCACTTCTCTGTCTGACATACTTTTAGCTGAACTAAGTAAATTAAAAGCAAATTAAAACACCCCTAAAAGAGACGAAAATACGCCACTAAATGCTTTTACCACATATAACTGCAGAAGTGAACTGAGAATATATTTAACTTTTTTTGTACTGAAATAGGCCACTAAATGCTTTTACCACAAATAACTGCAACAGTGAACTGTGTATGTATTTTTATTTTTGTACTGAAATAGGCCACTTAACTTTTTCACCACATATAACGCAGAAGTTAACTGTGTATATATTTTTCTTTTAATACTGAAATACATCACTAAATGCTTTTACAGCAAATTACTGCAACAGTGAACTGTGTATATATTTTTATTTTTGTACTGAAATACGCCACTAAACGCTTGCACTACATATAACTGCAGAAGTGAACTACGTATATATTTTTCTTTTAGTACTGACATACGTAACTAAACTCTTTTACCGCAAATAACCGCAACGGTGAACTGCGTTTATATTTTTCTTTTTGCACTGAAAAAGCCACTAAACTCTTTCACCACATATAACTGCAACAGGGAACTGCATATATATTTTTCTTTCTGTACTGAAATACGTCACTAAATGCTTTTACCACAAATATCTACAACAGTGAACTGCATATATATTTCTCTTTTTGTACTGAAATATGCCACTAAATGCTTTCACCACATATAACTACAGAAGTGAACTGCGTATATATTTTTCTTTTTGTACTGAAATAAGCCACTAAACGCTTTCACCACATATAACTGCAGAAGTGAACTGCATATATTTTTTTCTTTTTGTACTGAAAAATGCCACTAAACTCTTTCACCACATATAACTGCAACAGGGAACTGCATATATAGTTTTATTTCTTTATTGAAATATGCCACTAAACTCTTTTGCCGCGAATAACTACAACAGTGAACTGCATATATATTTCTCTTTTTGTACTGAAACACGCCACTAAACGCTTTCACAACACATAACTGCAGAAGTGAACTGCGCATATATATATTTTTTTGTACTGAAATACGCCACTAAATGCTTTTACCACATATAACTGTAGAAGAGGACTCCGTATATATTTTTCTTTTTGTAATGAAATAGGCCACTAAACGCTTTCACCACATATCGCAGCAGAAGTGAACTGCGTATATATTTTTCTTTTTGTACTGAAATATGCCACTAAACGCATTCAACACATATAACTGCAGAAGTGAACTCTGTATATATTTTTTATTTTTCCACAGATATAAGCCACTAAAGGCTTTTCAACATAGCACTTGCACCCCAAAAATTAATTGCTGTAATGACAGAGCTAGAGCTGTCTAATGGCTATTTGTATCCCCAAATAATCTTTCCCTGCACTTGTAAACGTTTTTTTTTTCCACTATGAGGTTTTTCCTATCACTGCCTCTAGTGCCTTCTGACCTCTCTCCCTGCACTAAGATGTTGTGAAATTATTCCTCCCTATCCTTTCCCTGCACTTATAAATCATAATTTTTTTTTCATAATGAGGTTTTTCCTATTGATGTCCCTAGCGCGTTCTCAAGTCTGTCCCAGAACGCTGGAAAATGTCTGAATCCAAGATGGACGCCGTAATTTAGCTGCCATTTTAGGAAAAATTGTGATTCGTTACCATGAAGCGCTAGAAACTTCGCATTTGTTGCAAATCAAATTTTTCCTAAAATTCATAACGAATTACACTTCGTCAGCTTTGATTCGCTCATCTCTAAAAAAAAATACATTCGCCGTTCATTGTTGCACTTATCTGTTTTAAAGCCTTTCGTGTTGTTTAAAAGTAGAAAAAAAATTAGGGCCTAATTGCCGTTCTGCAGTGCAGTGATATATTCTGAAGCCCAGTTTGCCGTGTATTAGTGGGGAAATAAAAATATTTTCTCCGTTCATCGTTGCACTTATCTGTTGAAATGCCTTTTGTGTTGTGTAAAAGGTGAAAAAAATTAGAGCCTAATTGCCGTTCTGCGGTGCAGTGATATATTCTGAAGCCCAGTTTGCCGTGTATTGGTGGCGAAATAAAAATATTTTTGCCGTTCATCATTGCACTTATCTGTGGAAAAGCCTTTTGTGTTGTGTAAAAGGTGAAAAAAATTAGAGCCTAATTGCCTTTCTGAGGTGCAGTGATATATTCTGAAGCCCAGTTTGCCATGTATTAGTGGAGAAAAAAAAATATTTTCGCCGTTCATCGTTGCACTTATCTGTGGCAAAGCCTTTTGTGTTGAGTAAAAGGTGAAAAAAATGTGAGCCTAATTGCCTTTCTGAGGTGCAGTGATATATTCCATAGCCCTGTTTGCCGTGTACTAGTGGCGAAATAAAAATACATTCGCAGTTCAGCGTTGCACTTATCTGTTGAAAAGTCTTTTGTGTTGTGTAAATGGAAAAAAAAATAGGGCCTAATTGCCGTTTTGCGGTGCAGTGATATATTCCATAGCCCTGTTTGCCGTGTATTAGTGGCAAAATAAAAAATATTTGATCTAACATTTGATTATTTGATCGGACAGGCAGAGGTCGCAGCAGAGTAAGGGGCCTTGGCAGCAGGGGTCACTTCGAGAGGCCTGAGCTCCCAATGTCAGCCAGCGGTCGTGTCGTGACCAGCAACCCAGTGGTTCTTGAATGGTTGACTTGATTTTCGACTATGTCGCAAATGATATCAGACACCCCCAGCAAAGAGTCAGTGGGTTCGTCAGACACTAGTGATGAGTGGCAGGGGCAATATTCGAATTTGCGATATTTTGCGAATATTTGTGTGAACATTCGCCATATATTCGCGAATTCCTGATCTTCAGGCATTATTTTCTCGATTGCAAAAATTTTCATTAAAAGATTTGCATAAAAAAATGAATATTCGCGATTGCGAATATAGTTTGAGATATTCTAAATATTAGCGAATTCTCGAAGTGTCGATATTCGCTTTTAAAATTCGCAATTCGAATATTCGTGATCAATACTATCAGACACAACCCTTAGTTGGCACGGGCTGGGAGCAGTCCCTGTGCCCTCACCTGTCCTCAACCTGCCTCTGTCCTTTCCTCCACTAGGCGGGCAAGAATGATGAGGAGAGTTATGTGGGAGCTGGTGTTGCGGGCAGTCAGGCTCCTGATTCAGACACAGTTGAGGAGGAAATCAGTGACGTGCAGACAGTACTCGATGATGATGATGTAGCTGATCACAATTGGGAGCAGTGTGACAAAGGGGCTTCTTTTTTTTCTTTTCTTTATATAATAATTTAATATTATAAAATCCAGAGTCTCCATGATATATCTGCAATGTGGGAGCCCCGTGAGGCTTCTACACACTTTCAAAATGATCCTTCAGCAGGGCGAATAAATGCCGGATGACCAGTTCGCTCCATGACCTTCCCAGGAGCTGCTGTTGGGAGCAGTGGTTCATTTCTGACACGTCAGTATAGTGCGGGGGAATCCGAAGAGCCTCTTCATCTCTGTGCAACACAGGATGTCCTCCTTCCCATCCATGATGACTTGTAATGTTTTCCCTGATAAAGAGATCAGAGGCTGGTAGTTATGGTTTGAATCTTAATAAACTTCGTGACTCTTCCGGGCTCCAAGCAATCTTGAAGCTTTGTCTTCTCATTGTCTGTAGCTACTAGAGGCCTGTTCATGCCAGGCAGGTTCCCCCAGAAGTATCTGGCTCAATGAGCAGCTTGCAATAATCTTGACAGGATTCGTCTCCAGGTGGAGAGAAAAAGTTTTTTGGAATGCTTTCTCCATCGCAACCACAGCGTTGAATAAACAGAAGACTGGAAGATTTATTTGTGGTGAAAGATTTTAGTGGCCTATTTCAGTAGAAATTAAAAATATATGTGCATTTTACTTCTGCAGTTATAAGTGGTGAAAGCATTCAGTGCTCTATTTCGGTACAAAAAGGAAAAAAAAATATATGCACTTCCCTATTACATTTATTTACGGTAAAAGAGTTTAGTGGCCTATTTCAGTTCAAGAAGGAAAGATATATGCTCATTTCACTTCTGCAGTTATATGTGGTGAAAGCGTTCAGTGTCCTATTTCAGTACAAAAAGAAAAAAAGTATACGTACTTCACTGTTGCATTTATTTGTGATGAAAGCGTTTAGTGGCCTATTTCAGTACAAAACGGAAAACTATATACGCATTTCACTTCTGCAGTTATATGTGGTGAAAGCGTTCAGTGTCCTATTTCAGTACAAAAAGGAAAAAAATATACGCACTTCCCTGTTGTATTTATTTGTGGTGAAAGAGTTTAGCGGCCTATTTTAGTACAAAACAAAAAATATTTACGCATTTCACTTCTGCAGTTATTATTATTACAGAGAACCGATGGCTTGTGGCGAGTCGAGGTAGAGAGTGACGTATTTTAGTAGCATAAAAATATATATTCATCGTTCAGTGCTGCAGTTATATGTGGTAAAACCTTTTGTGATGTATTTCGGTCGAAAAAAAAATAATAATTATTCAGCATTCCGAGCTGCAATTATATGTGGTAACACTTTTTGGGATGTATTTTGGTTGAAAAAAAATTTTTATTCAGCGTTCAGTGCTGCAGTTATATGTGGTAAAGTCTTTATTGACGTATTTAGGTTGAAAAACTAATTTTATTCAGCGTTCAGCGCTGTAGTTATATGCAGTAAAATCTCCCTGATGTCTCCATGATAAATCTGCAGCGTGGTGGCCCCGCGTGGCTTCTACACACTTTCAAAATAATCCTTCAGCTGGGCAAATAGATGCCGGATGACCGGGACGCTCCCTGACCTTCCCAGGAGCTGCTCTCTGGAGTGCTGTCGGGAGTAGTGGTCCAGTCCGTAAAGTGTGGGGGGAATCCGAAGACCCTCTCCGTCTCCTTGCGCCACATGATGGTCTCCTTACCATATATGATGACTCGGAACTCGTGAGGTTTTCCCTGATGGACAGACCAGTTATGGTTTCAAACTTGATGACCTTTGACTCTTCCGGGCTCCAAGCTATCTCGAAGCATTGTCTTCTTATTGTCTGTAGCTACTAGAGGTCTGTTCATGCCAGGCAGGTTCACCCAGAAGTATCTGGCTCGATGAGCAGCCAATACTGAACTTGCATCAATCTTGACAGGATTTGTCTCCAGGTGGAGAGAAATTGTTTTTTGGAATGCTTTCTCCATCGCAACCACGCCGTCGAATAAACAGAAGACTGGTAGATTCTCTCCTGTCTTAGGCAACACTTAATTTGTATTTAGTGTTGAGCGAACAGTTCAAAAATCGTTCGGGTCCGTACCGAATTTTGGGGTGTCCGTGACACGGACCCGAACCCGGACATTTTCAAAAAAGTTTGAGTTCGGGTCTGGTGTTCGTCGATTACTTCACACTTTCTGAAGGGCTGCACAGCAGCGAATCAGCTAGCGTTTTACTTCTTGCCCTAAGAGCTCATCACAGCCATGCCTACTAATGGCATGGCTGTGATTGGCCAAGTGCAGCATGTGACCCAGCCTCTATTTAAGCTGGAGTCACGTAGCGCCGCACGTCACACTGCTCTGACTAGTGTAGGGAGAGGATGCAGCTTCTGTTAGGGCGAGATAGGCAGGGATAAAGAAGTGATTGAATGATCTACCATTCTACCCCTGTGCATCAGAACAACTCAGCTGAGCTGTTCACTGAAAGTCACTATTTTGTTGAGACTGGCCAGAGCGATTATTACTGGCACATGTAACTGTGCTGACTGGCAGTGGCCATTTTGGGACTTGTGGTGCGCCAGCACAAGCTGCCACAGAGTCTAAACCAAAGCTCCAAAAAAGTGAAAAATCTACACCTGTGAATCAGAACAACAGCGATTCAGCTGCTCAGTCAAAGTCTATTATTTTTCTGGCTGGGCAGACCGTTTTCTGGCACATGTTACTGGGCTGATAGGCGGCGGCCATTTTGGGACTTGTGGTGCTACAGCAAAAGCTGCCACAACGTCCATTAATCTCATGTAATAGTCGATTTTTTCATAGATATACTACATCAGGGGTTTGGCTGTGCTTGTGTCACCCATACTAACTGCAAAGATATTTAATATATCAGTGGTGAAACTGAAAGTAACCCACTTGGATAGCAAATCCCATGAATGTGCTGTTCCAGCTAGGCTAGCCAGTGCCACTACAGCCAAGTCCAATACTGTCATCCAGAAATATTTTTTTTTTTTATGTGCCAGAATTATAAATTAGAAAAAGCTTTTACCGTAATAATAAAATTATTCTGGTGTTAGACCAGAAGAAGCACTCCTGTTGTAATTAATACTGTAAAAAGGCTTAGGCAATATTTCTCCCAGTGTGGGAAATTTATCTAGCAAAACTAGCATTTTAAAAATTCCGGTGTTCTGAAATACCAGCAGTCCTCTTGTAATTAATACCGCAAAAAGGCATTACATTGTCCAGTGTTGTAATTTTGGTGAAAAAAGGCCAATTTAATCAATCTGGTGTTAGGTACACCAGAAACAGTAGGCCTCACGTTTTACTCCTGTAAAAGGAATTAATACCGAAAAAGGCATTACATTGTCCAGTGTTGTAATTTTGGTGAAAAAAGGCCAATTTAATCAATCTGGTGTTAGTTAGACCAGAAACAGTAGGCCGCACGTTTTACTCCTGTAAAAGGAATTATATCTCCCGTGTGGGAATCTATGTACCAAAACTAGCATTTTAAAAATTCTGGTGTCCAATTTGCAGCAGTTTTCTTGTAATTAATACCGGAAAAAGGAATTATATCTTCCAGTGTGGGAATTTATGTACACAAACTAGCATTTTAAAAATTCTGGTGTCCAATTAGCAGCAGTCTTCTTGTAATTAATACCGCAAAAAGGCATTACATTGTCCAGTGTTGTAATTTTGGTGAAAAAAAGGCCAATTTAATCAATCTGGTTTTAGTTAGACCAGAAACAGTAGGCCTCATGTTTTTACTCCTGTAAAAAGGAATTATATCTTCCAGTGTGGGAATTTATGTACACAAACTAGCATTTTAAAAATTCTGGTGTCCAATTAGCAGCAGTCTTCTTGTAATTAATACCGCAAAAAGTCATTACATTGTGCAGTGTTGTAATTTTGGTGAAAAAAAGGCCAATTTAATCAATCTTGTGTTAGTTAGACCAGAGACAGTAGGCCTCACCTTTTTACTCCTGTAAAAAGGAATTATATCTCCCCGTGTGGGAATCTATGTACCAAAACTAGCATATTAAAAATTCTGGTGTCCAATTTGCAGAAGTTTTCTTGTAATTAATACCGGAAAAAGGAATTATATCTTCCAGTGTGGGAATTTATGTACACAAACTAGCATTTTAAAAATTCTGGTGTCCAATTAGCAGCAGTCTTCTTGTAATTAATACCTGAAAAAGGCATTACATTGTCCAGTGTTGTAATTTTGGTGAAAAAAAGGCCAATTTAATCAATCTGGTGTTAGTTACACCAGAAACAGTAGGCCTCACGTTTTTACTCCTGTAAAAAGGAATTAATACCGGAAAAAGGCATTACATTGTCCAGTGTTGTAATTTTGGTGAAAAAAGGCCAATTTAATCAATCTGGTGTTAGTTAGACCAGAAACAGTAGGCCTCACGTTTTTACTCCTGTAAAAGGAATTATATCTCCCCGTGTGGGATCTATGTACCAAAACTAGCATTTTAAAAATTCTGGTGTCCAATTTGCAGCAGTTTTCTTGTAATTAATACCGAAAAAGGAATTATATCTTCCAGTGTGGGAATTTATGTACACAAACTAGCATTTTAAAAATTCTGGTGTCCAATTAGCAGCAGTCTTCTTGTAATTAATACCGCAAAAGGCATTACATTGTCCAGTGTTGTAATTTTGGTGAAAAAAGGCCAATTTAATCAATCTGGTGTTAGTTAGACCAGAAACAGTAGGCCGCACGTTTTACTCCTGTAAAAAGGAATTATATCTCCCCGTGTGGAATCTATGTACCAAAACTAGCATATTAAAAATTCTGGTGTCCAATTTGCAGCAGTTTTCTTGTAATTAATACCGGAAAAAGGAATTATATCTTCCAGTGTGGGAATTTTGGGGCTAAAAAATAATATATTTTATTGTGGTGCGAGTTGAATCGCAACAATGAGGAAACATTCTATTAAGGGATAAGGACGCGATCGTGGTGGTGTCCATGGAGCCTCTGTTGCTGGCAGAGGACGTGGCCGTTCGGCCTCAGGCGCACAAAGTAGTGAACCAACTTCCTCAAGTAGCCGGCAGAATTTACAGCGATATTTGGTGGGGCCCAATGCCGTTATGAGGATGGTAAGGCCTGAGCAGGTACAGGCATTAGTCGATTGGGTGGCCGACAGTACTTCCAGCACGTTCACCACATTGTCTTCCGCCCAGTCTTCTGCGGAAAGCGCACAGGTGGCACCTGAAAACCAAGCCCATCAGTCTGTCACATCACCCCCATGCATATCAGGGAAACTGGCTGAGCCTCAAGTTATGCAGCAGTCTCTTATTCTGTTTGAAGACTCTGCTTCCAGGGTTTTCCAGGGCGTCCACCTAGCCCTTCCCCAGCGGTGGAAGACATTCCATGCACTGACGCACAACCACTTATGTATCCAGATGATGAGGACATGGGAATACCACCACAGCAGAGTGACCGAGTCTCTGATGATGACGAAACACTGGTGCCCACTGACGCGCTCTTATTGCAGTGTGCAGACTGAACAGGAGGAGGTCAGGAGGAAGACTGGGTGGAAGACGATGCAGAGGACGATGAGGTCTTAGACCCCACATGGACTGAAGGTCGTGCCGCTGACTTAAATAGTTCAGAGGAAGAGGCAGTGGTGAGACCGAGACAACAGCGAAGCCAAAGAGGGAGCAGGGGGCAAAAGCAGAATAGCCGCCGTCCAGAGAGTTCGCCTGCTATTGGCCAGCGCCAACAGGGACCCAGCACCCCAAAGGCATCTTCAAGGAGTTCCCTGGCATGGCACTTCTTCAAACAATGTGCTGACGACAAGACCAGAGTGATTTGCACGCTGTGCCATCAGACCCTGAGGCGAGGCATTAACGTTCTTAACCTGAGCACCACCTGCATGATCAGGCATCTACATGCAAAGCATGAACTGCAGTGGAGTACACACCTTAAAAACAAGGAACCCGCTCAGGCTCCTCCTGCTCCCTCTACCGCTGCTGCCTCGGCTTCCGCCTCGAGAGAAATGTTGCCACCTGCCGAGCAGCAAACAGAGGATGTGCCACCGACACAACCACAACCACCGCCACCGTCACCTAGCGTCTCCACTATTTCACACAGCAGCGTTCAGCTCTCCATCTCTCAAACCTTTGAGAGGAAGCGCAAATTCCCACCCTCGAGCCCTTGGCCTGAATGCCAGCATTTCTAAACTACTGGCCTTTGAAATGCTGTCATTCCGGCTGGTGGACACAGACAGCTTCAAACAGCTGATGGCCATGGCTGTCCCCCAGTATGTGGTTCCCAGCCACCACTACTTCTCCAAGACAGCCGTGCCTTCCCTGCACATGCAAGTGTCCGATAAAATCAAGTGTGCACTGCGCAACGCCATTTGTGGCAAGGTCCACCTAACCACAGATACGTGGACCAGTAAGCACGGCCAGGGACGCTATATCTCCCTAACTGCACACTGGGTAAATTTAGTGGCGGCTGGGCCCCAGGCGGAGAGTTCCTTGGCGCACGTCCTTCCACCGCCAAGGACCACAGGGCATCATTCTTTGCCTCCTGTAGCCTCCTCCTCCTACTCCGCTTCCTCCTCCTCCTCTGCTTCCACCAGCTCATCCAGTCAGCCACACACCTTCACCACCAACTTCAGCACAGCCCAGTGTAAACGTCAGCAGGCCATTCTAAAACTCATATGTTTGGGGGACAGGCCCCACACCGCGCAGGAGTTGTGGCGGGGTATTGAACAACAGACCGACCAGTGGTTGCTGCCGATGGGCCTCAAGCTCGGCCTGGTGGTGTGCGATAATGGGCGAAATCTCGTGGCAGCTCTGGGACTAGCCAGTTTGACGCACATCCCTTGCCTGGCACATGTGCTGAATTTGGTGGTGCAAAAGTTCATTCACAACTACCCAGACATGTCAGAGCTGCTGCATAAAGTGCGGGCCGTCTGTGCGCGCTTCCGGTGTTCACATCCTGCCGCTGCTCGCCTGTCAGCGCTACAGCGGAACTTCGGCCTTCCCGCTCACCGCCTAATATGCGATGTGTCCACCCGGTGGAACTCCACCTTGCATATGCTGGACTGTGCGAGCAGCAGCAGGACATAGTGGAGTTTCAGCTGCAGCACGCACGGGTCAGTCGCACTGCTGAACAGCACCACTTCACCACCAATGATTGGGCCTCCATGCGAGACCTGTGTGCCCTGTTGCGCTGTTTAGAGTACGCCACCAACATGGCCAGTGGCGATGCCACTGTTATCAGCGTGACGATACCAATTCTATGTTTCCTAGAGAAAACGCTTAGGGCGATGATGGAAGAGGAGGTGGGCCAGGGCCAGGAGGAGGAGGAGGAGGATGACGGGTCGTTTTTAGCACTTTCAGGCCAGTCTGTTAGAAGTGGCTCAGAGGGAGGTTTTTTGCAACAGCAGAGGGCAGGTACAATTGTGGCCAGCCAGGGACCACTACTGGAGGACAAGGAGGATGAGGAGGAGGTGGAGGAGGATGAGGATGAAGCAGGTTCACAGCGGAGTGGCACCCAGCACAGCGCAGGCACATCCCTGGTGCGTGGCTGGGGGCATACAGAGGATGATGACGATACGCCTCCCACAGAGGACAGCTTGTCCTTACCTCTGGGCAGCCTGGCACACATGAGCGATTACATGCTGCAGTGCCTGCGCAATGACAGCAGAGTTGCCCACATTTTAACGTGTGCTGACTACTGGGTGGCCACCCTGCTGGATGCACGGTACATAGACAATGTGCCCACTTTACTTCCTGCACTGGAGCGTGATAGGAAGATGCGCGAGTACAAGCGCACGCTGGTAGACGCGCTCCTGAGAGCATTCCCAACTGTCACAGGGGAACAGGTGGAAGGCCAAGGCCAAGGCAGATGAGGAGCTAGAGGTCGCCCACGCAGCAGTGTCACGGCCAGCTCCTCTGAGGGCAGGGTTAGCATGGCAGAAATGTGGAAAAGTTTTGTCTCCACGCCACAGCTAACTGCCCCACCACCTGATACGGAACGTGTTAGCAGGAGGCAACATTTCACTAACATGGTTGAACAGTACGCCTGCACACAACTCCACGTACTGACGGATGGTTCGGCCCCATTCAACTTCTGGGTTTCCAAATTGTCCACGTGGCCAGAATTAGCATGTTATGCCTTGGAGGTGCTGTCCTGCCCGGGCGGCCAGCGTTTTATCTGAACGTGTATTCAGCACGGCAGGGGGCGTCATTACTGACAAACGCAGCCGCCTGTCCGCAGCCAACGTGGACAAGCTGACGTTTATAAAAATGAACCAGGCATGGATCCCACAAGACCTGACCCTCCCTTGTGCAGAGTAGTCCTTAATAACTGCCTTAAACCATGTTGTCTTGTACTCCTGGCCACTTCTTCATTGAAAAATCAATTTTTGAAATTAAGTAGGATCTTGAGGTGCAACCCAGAGTTGAATGAACCTTCCCTCTGTCTGGGTGCCGGGGCCAAAGTACATGAAAGTGTCCTTCTCCTGTGCTGGGTGATATGAATGTTATACTTGTGCTGTCTGACA
This sequence comes from Bufotes viridis, assembly GCA_033119425.1. NCBI lineage: Eukaryota > Metazoa > Chordata > Amphibia > Anura > Bufonidae > Bufotes > Bufotes viridis. The sequence continues at coordinate 124,726,176 of CM065589.1, forward strand.
TGTCTCCTTTGTGTGGGTGCAGGGGGCCAAAGTCACTGAAAGCGGCCTTCTCCTGTGGTGGGTGATCGAAATGCCTGATTCTCTGCTGTGGGACCTCTCTCCTCTTTCTGGGTGCAGGGGTCAAAGAATAAAAAGGTGGCCTACTACTGTGGTGGTTGACATAATGCCTGATTCTCTGCTGTGGGACCTCTCTCCTCCACGTGGCTGCAGGGTTCAAAGTCTCTAAAAGTGCCCTTCTCTTGTGGTGGTTGATGTAAAACTGATGCTTGTGCTATCTGACCTGTCTCCTCTGTGTCGGTGCTAAGGCCTAAGTAACTAAATGGTGGCCTTCTCTTGAGGTGGTTGATATGATGCCTGATTATGAGCTGTGGGACCTCTCTCCTCTTTCTGGGTGCAGGGGTCAAATTAACTAGAGGTGGCCTACTCCTGTGGTGGGTGATCTGTAAAACTGATGCTTGCGCTATCTGACCTGTCTCCTCTGTATCGTTGCTAAGGCCTAACTCACTGAAAGTGGCCTTGCCATGTGCTGGGTGATATAAATGTGATACAAGTGCCATCTGACATGGTTGCCAGGGTCCCATTAAATGATGGCCTACTCCTGTGGTGGGTGATCTAAATGCCTGATTCTCTGCTGTGAAACCTCTCTCCTCCGTCTGGGTGCAGGGGTCAAAGTCTCTCAAAGTGGCCTTCTCTTGTGCTGGGTGATGTAAAACTGATGCTTGTACCATCTGACATGGTTGCCGGGGTCCCATTAAATGGTGGCCTACTCCTGTGGTGGGTGATCTAAATGCCTAATTCTCTGCTGTGAAACATCTCTCCTCCGTTTGGGTGCAGGGGTCAAAGTCTCTCAAAGTGGCCTTCTCTTGTGCTGGGTGATGTACAACTGATGCTTGTACCATCTGACATGGTTGCCGGGATCCCATTAAATGGTGGCCTACTCCTGTGGTGGGTGATCTAAATGCCTGATTCCCTGCTGTGAAACCTCTCTCCTCCGTCTGGGTGCAGGGGTCAAAGTCTCTCAAAGTTGCCTTCTCTTGTGCTGGGTGATATAAATGTTATACTTGTGCCATCTGACATGGTTGCCGGGGTCCCATTAAATGATGGCCTACTCCTGTGGTGGGTGATCTAAATGCCTGATTCTCTGCTGTGAAACCTCTCTCCTCCGTATGGGTGCAGGGGTCAAAGTCTCTCAAAGTGGCCTTCTCTTGTGCTGGGTGATGTAAAACTGATGCTTGTACCATCTGACATGGTTGCCGGGGTCCCATTAAATGGTGGCCTACTCCTGTGGTGGGTGATCTAAATGCCTGATTCTCTGCTGTGAAACCTCTCTCCTCCGTCTGGGTGCAGGGGTCAAAGTCTCTCAAAGTGGCCTTCTCTTGTGCTGGGTGATGTAAAACTGATGCTTGTACCATCTGACATGGTTGCCGGGGTCCCATTAAATGGTGGCCTACTCCTGTGGTGGGTGATCTAAATGCCTGATTCTCTGCTGTGAAACCTCTCTCCTCCGTCTGGGTGCAGGGGTCAATGTCTCTCAAAGTGGCCTTCTCCTGTGCTGGGTGATGTAAAACTGATGCTTGTACCATCTGACATGGTTGGCGGGGTCCCATTAAATGGAGGCCTACTCCTGTGGTGGTTGATCTAAATGCCTGATTCTCTGCTGTGAAACCTCTCTCCTCCGTCTGGGTGCAGGGGTCAAAGTCTCTCAAAGTGGCCTTCTCCTATGCTGGGTGATGTAAAACTGATGCTTGTACCATCTGACATGGTTGCCGGGGTCCCATTAAATGGTGGCCTACTCCTGTTGTGGGTGATCTAAATGCCTGATTCTCTGCTGTGAAACCTCTCTGCTCCGTCTGGGTGCAGGGGTCAAAGTCTCTAAACGTGGCCTTCTCCTGTGCTGGGTGATGTAAAACTGATGCTTGTACCATCTGACATGGTTGCCGGGGTCCCATTAAATGGTGGCCTACTCCTGTGGTGGGCGATCTAAATGCCTGATTCTCTGCTGTGAAACCTCTCTCCTCCGTCTGGGTGCAGGGTTCAAAGTCTGTCAAAGTGGCATTCTCCTGTGCTGGGTGATGTAAAACTGATGCTTGTACCATCTGACATGGTTGCCGGGGTCCCATTAAATGGTGGCCTACTCCTGTGGTGGGTGATCTAAATGCCTGATTCTCTGCTGTGAAACCTCACTCCTCAGTCTGGGTGCAGGGGTCAAAGTCTCTCAAAGTGGCCTTCTCTTGTGCTGGGTGATATAAAACTGATGCTTGTACCATCTGACATGGTTGCCGGGGTCCCATTAAATGGTGGCCTACTCCTGTGGTGGGTGATCTAAATGCCTGATTCTCTGCTGTGAAACCTCTCTCCTCCGTCTGGGTGCAGGGGTCAAAGTCTCTCAAAGTCGCCTTCTCCTGTGCTGGGTGATGTAAAACTGATGCTTGTACCATCTGACATGGTTGCCGAGGTCCCATTAAATGGTGGCCTACTCCTGTGGTGGGTGATCTAAATGCCTGATTCTCTGCTGTGAAACCTCTCTCCTCCGTCTGGGTGCAGGGGTCAAAGTCTCTCAAAGTGGCCTTCTCTTGTGCTGGGTGATGTAAAACTGATGCTTGTACCATCTGACATGGTTGCCGGGGTCCCATTAAATGGTGGCCTACTCCTGTGGTGGGTGATCTAAATGCCTGATTCTCTGCTGTGAAACATCTCTCCTCCGTTTGGGTGCAGGGGTCAATGTCTCTCAAAGTGGCCTTCTCTTGTGCTGGGTGATGTAAAACTGATGCTTGTACCATCTGACATGGTTGCCGGGATCCCATTAAATGGTGGCCTACTCCTGTGGTGGGTGATCTAAATGCCTGATTCCCTGCTGTGAAACCTCTCTCCTCCGTCTGGGTGCCGGGGTCAAAGTCTCTCAAAGTTGCCTTCTCCTGTGCTGGGTGATATAAATGTTATACTTGTGCCATCTGACATGGTTGCCGGGTTCCCATTAAATGATGGCCTACTCCTGTGGTGGGTGATCTAAATGCCTGATTCTCTACTGTGAAACCTCTCTCCTCCGTCTGGGTGCAGGGGTCAAAGTCTCTCAAAGTGGCCTTCTCTTGTGCTGGGTGATGTAAAACTGATGCTTGTACCATCTGACATGGTTGCCGGGGTCCCATTAAATGGTGGCCTACTCCTGTGATGGGTGATCTAAATGCCTGATTCTCTGCTGTGAAACCTCTCTCCTCCGTCTGGGTGCAGGGGTCAATGTCTCTCAAAGTGGCCTTCTCCTGTGCTGGGTGATGTAAAACTGATGCTTGTACCATCTGACATGGTTGCCGGGGTCCCATTAAATGGTGGCCTACTCCTGTGGTGGTTGATCTAAATGCCTGATTCTCTGCTGTGAAACCTCTCTCCTCCGTCTGGGTGCAGGGGTCAAAGTCTCTCAAAGTGGCCTTCTCCTATGCTGGGTGATGTAAAACTGATGCTTGTACCATCTGACATGGTTGCCGGGGTCCCATTAAATGGTGGCCTACTCCTGTGGTGGGTGATCTAAATGCCTGATTCTCTGCTGTGAAACCTCTCTGCTCCGTCTGGGTGCGGGGGTCAAAGTCTCTAAATGTGGCCTTCTCCTGTGCTGGGTGATGTAAAACTGATGCTTGTACAATCTGACATGGTTGCCGGGGTCCCATTAAATGGTGGCCTACTCCTGTGGTGGGTGATCTAAATGCCTGATTCTCTGCTGTGAAACCTCTCTCCTCCGTCTGGGTGCAGGGGTCCAAGTCTGTCAAAGTGGCATTCTCCTGTGCTGGGTGATGTAAAACTGATGCTTGTACCATCTGACATGGTTGCCGGGGTCCCATTAAATGGTGGCCTACTCCTGTGGTGGGTGATCTAAATGCCTGATTCTCTGCTGTGAAACCTCTCTCCTCCGTCTGGGTGCAGGGGTCAAAGTCTCTCAAAGTGGCCTTCTCTTGTGCTGGGTGATGTAAAACTGATGCTTGTACCATCTGACATGGTTTCCGGGGTCCCATTAAATGGTGGCCTACTCCTGTGGTGGGTGATCTAAATGCCTGATTCTCTGCTGTGAAACCTCTCTCCTCCGTCTGGGTGCAGGGGTCAAAGTCTCTCAAAGTGGCCTTCTCCTGTGCTGGGTGATGTAAAACTGATGCTTGTACCATCTGACATGGTTGCCGGGGTCCCATTAAATGGTGGCCTACTCCTGTGGTGGATGATCTAAATGCCTGATTCTCTGCTGTGAAACCTCTCTCCTTCGTCTGGGTGCAGGGGTCAAAGTCTCTCAAAGTGGCCTTCTCCTGTGCTGGGTGATGTAAAACTGATGCTTGTACCATCTGACATGGTTGCCGGGGTCCCATTAAATAGTGGCCTACTCCTGTGGTGTGTGATCTAAATGCCTGATTCTCTGCTGTGAAACCTCTCTCCTCCGTCTGGGTGCAGGGGTCAAAGTCTCTCAAAGTGGCCTTCTCCTGTGCTGGGTGATGTAAAACTGATGCTTGTACCATCTGACATGGTTGCCGGGGTCCCATTAAATGGTGGCCTACTCCTGTGGTGGGTGATCTAAATGCCTGATTCTCTGCTGTGAAACCTCTCTCCTCCGTCTGGGTGCAGGGGTCAAAGTCTGTCAAAGTGGCCTTCTCCTGTGCTGGGTGATGTAAAACTGATGCTTGTACCATCTGACATGGTTGCCGGGGTCCCATTAAATGGTGGCCTACTCCTGTGGTGGGTGATCTAAATGCCTGATTCTCTGCTGTGAAACCTCTCTCCTCCGTCTGGGTGCAGGGGTCAAAGTCTCTCAAAGTGGCCTTCTCCTGTGTTGGGTGATGTAAAACTGATGCTTGTACCATCTGACATGGTTGCCGGGGTCCCATTAAATGGTGGCCTACTCCTGTGGTGGGTGATCTAAATGCCTGATTCTCTGCTGTGAAACCTCTCTCCTCCGTCTGGGTGCAGGGGTCAAAGTCTCTCAAAGTCGCCTTCTCCTGTGCTGGGTGATATAAATGTTATACTTGTGCCATCTGACATGGTTGCCGGGGTCCCATTAAATGATGGCCTACTCCTGTGGTGGGTGATCTAAATGCCCGATTCTCTGCTGTGAAACCTCTCTCCTCCGTCTGGGTGCAGGGGTCAAAGTCTCTCAAAGTGGCCTTCTCCTGTGTTGGGTGATGTAAAACTGATGCTTGTACCATCTGACATGGTTGCCGGGTCCCATTAAATGGTGGCCTACTCCTGTGGTGGGTGATCTAAATGCCTGATTCTCTGCTGTGAAACCTCTCTCCTCCGTCTGGGTGCAGGGGTCAAAGTCTGTCAAAGTGGCCTTCTCCTGTACTGGGTGATGTAAAACTGATGCTTGTACCATCTGACATGGTTGCCGGGGTCCCATTAAATGGTGGCCTACTCCTGTGGTGGGTGATCTAAATGCCTGATTCTCTGCTGTGAAACCTCTCTCCTCCGTCTGGGTGCAGGGGTCAAAGTCTCTAAACGTGGCCTTCTCCTGTGCTGGGTGATGTAAAACTGATGCTTGTACCATCTGACATGGTTTCCGGGGTCCCATTAAATGGTGGCCTACTCCTGTGGTGGGTGATCTAAATGCATGATTCTCTGCTGTGAAACCTCTCTCCTCCGTCTGGGTGCAGGGGTCAAAGTCTCTCAAAGTCGCCTTCTCCTGTGCTGGGTGATATAAATGTTATACTTGTGCCATCTGACATGGTTGCCGGGGTCCCATTAAATGATGGCCTACTCCTGTGGTGGGTGATCTAAATGCCCGATTCTCTGCTGTGAAACCTCTCTCATCCGTCTGGGTGCAGGGGTCAAAGTCTCTCAAAGTGGCCTTCTCCTGTGTTGGGTGATGTAAAACTGATGCTTGTACCATCTGACATGGTTGCCGGGGTCCCATTAAATGGTGGCCTACTCCTGTGGTGGGTGATCTAAATGCCTGATTCTCTGCTGTGAAACCTCTCTCCTCCTTCTGGGTGCAGGGGTCAAAGTCTCTCAAAGTGGCCTTCCCCTGTGCTGGGTGATGTAAAACTGATGCTTGTACCATCTGACATGGTTGCCGGGGTCCCATTAAATGGTGGCCTACTCCTGTGGTGGGTGATCTAAATGCCTGATTCTCTGCTGTGAAACCTCTCTCCTCCGTCTGGGTGCAGGGGTCAAAGTCTCTCAAATTCGCCTTCTCCTGTGCTGGGTGATGTAAAACTGATGCTTGTTCCATCTGACATGGTTTCCGGGGTCCCATTAAATGTTTGCCTACTCCTGTGTTGGGTGATCTAAATGCCTGATTCTCTGCTGTGAAACCTCTCTCCTCCGTCTGGGTGCAGGGGTCAAAGTCTGTCAAAGTGGCCATCTCCTGTGCTGGGTGATGAAAAAATGATGCTTGTACCATCTGACATGGTTGCCGGGGTCCCATTAAATGGTGGCCTACTCCTGTGGTGGGTGATCTAAATGCCTGATTCTCTGCTGTAAAACCTCTCTCCTCCGTCTGGGTGCAGGGGTCAAAGTCTGTCAAAGTGGCCTTCTCCTATGCTGGGTGATGTAAAACTGATGCTTGTACCATCTGACATGGTTGCCGGGGTCCCATTAAATGGTGGCCTACTCCTGTTGTGGGTGATCTAAATGCCTGATTCTCATCTGTGAAACTTCTCTCCTCCGTCTGGGTGCAGGGGTCAAAGTCTCTAAACGTGGCCTTCTCCTGTGCTGGGTGATGTAAAACTGATGCTTGTACCATCTGACATGGTTGCCGGGGTCCCATTAAATGGTGGCCTACTCCTGTGGTGGGTGATCTAAATGCCTGATTCTCTGCTGTGAAACCTCTCTCCTCCGTCTGGGTGCAGGGGTCAAAGTCTCTCAAAGTGGCCTTCTCTTGTGCTGGGTGATGTAAAACTGATGCTTGTACCATCTGACATGGTTGCCGGGGTCCCATTAAATGGTGGCCTACTCCTGTGGTGGGTGATCTAAATGCCTGATTCTCTGCTGTGAAACCTCTCTCCTCCGTCTGGGTGCAGGGGTCAAAGTCTGTCAAAGTGGCCTTCTCCTGTGCTGGGTGATGTAAAACTGATGCTTGTACCATCTGACATGGTTGCCGGGGTCCCATTAAATGGTGGCCTACTCCTGTGGTGGGTGATCTAAATGCCTGATTCTCTGCTGTGAAACCTCTCTCCTCCGTCTGGGTGCAGGGGTCAAAGTCTCTCAAAATCGCCTTCTCCTGTGCTGGGTGATGTAAAACTGATGCTTGTACCATCTGACATGGTTGCCGGGGTCCCATTAAATGGTGGCCTACTCCTGTGGTGGGTGATCTAAATGCCTGATTCTCTGCTGTGAAACCTCTCTCCTCCTTCTGGGTGTAGGGGTCAAAGTCTCTCAAAGTGGCCTTCTCCTGTGCTGGGTGATGTAAAACTGATGCTTGTACCATCTGACATGGTTGCCGGGGTCCCATTAAATGGTGGCCTACTCCTGTGGTGGGTGATCTAAATGCCTGATTCTCTGCTGTGAAACCTCTCTCCTCCGTCTGGGTGCAGGGGTCAAAGTCTCTCAAAATCGCCTTCTCCTGTGCTGGGTGATGTAAAACTGATGCTTGTACCATCTGACATGGTTGCCGGGGTCCCATTAAATGGTGGCCTACTCCTGTGGTGGGTGATCTAAATGCCTGATTCTCTGCTGTGAAACCTCTCTCCTCCGTCTGGGTGCAGGGGTCAAAGTCTCTCAAAGTGGCCTTCTCCTGTGCTGGGTGATATAAATGTTATACTTGTGCCATCTGACATGGTTGCCGGGGTCCCATTAAATGATGGCCTACTCCTGTGGTGGGTGATCTAAATGCCTGATTCTCTGCTGTGAAACCTCTCTCCTCCGTCTGTGTGCAGGGGTCAAAGTCTGTCAAAGTGGCCTTCTCCTGTGCTGGGTGATGTAAAACTGATGCTTGTACCATCTGACATGGTTGCCGGGGTCCCATTAAATGGTGGCCTACTCCTGTTGTGGGTGATCTAAATGCCTGATTCTCTGCTGTGAAACCTCTCTCCTCCGTCTGGGTGCAGGGGTCAAAGTCTCTAAACGTGGCCTTCTCCTGTGCTGGGTGATGTAAAACTGATGCTTGTACCATCTGACATGGTTGCCGGGGTCCCATTAAATGGTGGCCTACTCCTGTGGTGGGTGATCTAAATGCCTGATTCTCTGCTGTGAAACCTCTCTCCTCCGTCTGGGTGCAGGGGTCAAAGTCTCTCAAAGTGGCCTTCTCCTGTGCTGGGTGATGTAAAACTGATGCTTGTACCATCTGACATGGTTGCCGGGGTCCCATTAAATGGTGGCCTACTCCTGTGGTGGGTGATCTAAATGCCTGATTCTCTGCTGTGAAACCTCTCTCCTCCTTCTGGGTGCAGGGGTCAAAGTCTCTCAAAGTGGCCTTCTCCTGTGCTGGGTGATGTAAAACTGATGCTTGTACCATCTGACATGGTTGCCGGGGTCCCATTAAATGGTGGCCTACTCCTGTGGTGGGTGATCTAAATGCCTGATTCTCTGCTGTGAAACCTCTCTCCTCCGTCTGGGTGCAGGGGTCAAAGTCTCTCAAAATCGCCTTCTCCTGTGCTGGGTGATGTAAAACTGATGCTTGTACCATCTGACATGGTTTCCGGGGTCCCATTAAATGTTGGCCTACTCCTGTGTTGGGTGATCTAAATGCCTGATTCTCTGCTGTGAAACCTCTCTCCTCCGTCTGGGTGCAGGGGTCAAAGTCTCTCAAAGTGGCCTTCTCCTGTGCTGGGTGATGTAAAACTGATGCTTGTACCATCTGACATGGTTGCCGGGGTCCCATTAAATGGTGGCCTACTCCTGTGGTGGGTGATCTAAATGCCTGATTCTCTGCTGTGAAACCTCTCTCCTCCTTCTGGGTGCAGGGGTCAAAGTCTCTCAAAGTGGCCTTCTCCTGTGCTGGGTGATGTAAAACTGATGCTTGTACCATCTGACATGGTTGCCGGGGTCCCATTAAATGGTGGCCTACTCCTGTGGTGGGTGATCTAAATGCCTGATTCTCTGCTGTGAAACCTCTCTCCTCCGTCTGGGTGCAGGGGTCAAAGTCTCTCAAAGTCGCCTTGTCCTGTGCTGGGTGATATAAATGTTATACTTGTGCCATCTGACATGGTTGCCGGGGTCCCATTAAATGATGGCCTACTCCTGTGGTGGGTGATCTAAATGCCTGATTCTCTGCTGTGAAACCTCTCTCCTCCGTCTGGGTGCAGGGGTCAAAGTCTCTAAAAGTGGCCTTCTCTTGTGCTGGCACTGCTGGGTGATGTAAAACTGATGCTTGTACCAGCTGACATGGGTGCAGGGTTCAAATTAACTAAATTGTGGCCTACTCCTGTGGTGGGTGATATTATGCCTGAATATGTGCTGTGGGGCCTCTCTCCTCTTTCTGTGTGCAGGGGTCAAAGTAACTAAAAGTGGCCTTCTCCTGTGCTGGTTGGTATAAATGTAATGCTTGTGCTATCTGACATGTCTCCTCTGTCTGGGTGCTAAGGCCTAAGTCACTGAAAGTGGCCTTCTCCTGTGGTGGTTGATATGATGCCAGATTCTCTGCTATGGGACCTCTCTCCTTTGTCTGGATGCTGGGGTCAAAATAATTGTAAGCGACCTTCTCCATTGGTGGGTGATTTGAAGCCTGATTCTGTGCTATGGGACCTAACTCCAATTAATATTGGTTAATTTTTTTTTTATTTATGTTAAGTCATCATTTCCCTATCTACATTTGTTTGCAGGGGATTTACCTACATTTTGCTGCCTTTTGCAGCCCTCTAGCCCTTTCCGGGAGTCTTTACAGCCTTTTTAGTGCCCAAAAGTTCGGGTCCCCATTGACTTCTATGGGGTTCGGGTTCGGGATGAAGTTCGGGTTGAGTTCGGATCACGAACCCGGACATTTTCCGGAAGTTCGGCCGAACCTCTCGAACCCGAACATCCAGGTGTTCGCTCATCTCTATTTGTATTATTAAATTCATTAAATATGTATTACTAAATTGAACCAAAACTTGATTCAAATTATAAGAAAGTAAACTTCACATCGTCAATATATTATCCAAATCTTCGAGGGAAATTCACAGACAATCAATTTGCCAAGCCTTTTGTGCCGGAGAACGTGTATTTTTAAATCATCTTTTAACCACATCAGCCCCCCTAGCTTAAACACCCTTAATGACCAGGCCACTTTTTACAATTCTGCAATACACTACTTTCACCGTTTATTGCTTGGTCATACAACTTACCACCCAAATGAATTTTACCTCCTTTTCTTCTCACTAATAGAGCTTTCATTTGGTGGTATTTCATTGCTGCTGACATTTTAACTTTTTTTGCTATTGATCAAAAATGACCGAAATTTTTGCAAAAAAATGTCATTTTTCGCTTTCTGTTGTAAATTTTTTTTTAAAAAACGACATTTCTACATACATTTTTCTAGAAATGTATTGTTCTACATGTCTTTGATAAAAAAAATGCAATAAGTGTATATTTATTGGTTTGGGTAAAAGTTATACACGTTATTAAAAGAAGACACGGAAATGGATTTTTTTTTCAAAAAATTTCATTTTCCACTAACTTGTGACAAAAAATAAAAACTTCCATGAAGTCACTATGCCCATCAGCGAATACTTTAGGGTGTCTACTTTCCGAAATGGGGTCACTTGTGGGGTATTTATACTGCCCTGGCATTTTAGGGGCCCCTAAAGCGGGAGAAGTAGTTTTGAATCCAAATGCGTAAAAATGCACTGTGAAATGCTAATGGTACTCAATGGAATTTGGGCCCCTTTGCGCATCTTGGCTGCAAAAAAGTGGCACACATGTAGTATCGCCGTACTCGGGGAAAGTAGGGCAATATGTTTTGGGGTGTATTTTTACATATACCCATACTGTGTGTTAAAAATATCTCTGTAAATGACAACTTTTTCATTTTTTTTTTACAAAGTTGTCAATTTACAGAGATATTTCTCTCATCCAGCATGGGTATATGTAAAAATACACCCCAAAACACATTGCACTACTTCTCCTGAGTACGGCGATACCACATGAGTGACACTTTTTTGCAGCCAAGATGCGCAAAGGGGCCCTAATTCCAAGGAGTACCTTTAGGATTTCACAGGGCATTTTTACGCATTTGGATTCCAGACTTCTTCTCACGCTTTAGGGGCCCCTAAAATGCCAGGACAGTATAAATACCCCACAAGCGACCCTGTTTTAGAAAGAAGACACCCCAAGGTATTCCGTGAGGGGTATGGCGAGTTCATAGAAGATTTTTTTTTTTGGCACAAGTTAGCGGAAATAGTTTTTTTTTTTTCTTACAAAGTCTCATATTCCACTAACTTGTGACAAAAAATAAAATTTTACATGAACTTACCATACCCCTCACGGAATACCTTGGGGTGTCTACTTTCTAAAATAGGGGCACATGTGGGGTATTTATACTGCCCTGGCATTTTAGGGGCCCTAAAGCTTGAGAAGTAGTTTGGAATCCAAATGCGCAAAAATGCCTATGTGAAATCCTAAAAGTAGTCAATGGAATTTGGGTCCCTTTGGCATCTAGGCTGCAAAAAAGTGTCACTCATGTGGTATCGCCATACTCAGGAGAAGTAGGGCAATGTGTTTTGGCATGTATTTTTACATATACCCATGCTGGGTGAGAGAAATATCTCTGTAAATTGACAACTTTGTATAAAAAAATGGAAAAAGTTGTCATTTACAGAGATATTTCTCACACACAGGATGGGTATGTGTGAAAAGACAGCCAAAAACACTTCGCCCTACTTCTCCTGAGTACGGATATACCACATGTGTGACACTTTTTTGCAGCTTAGGTGCGCAAAGGGGCCCAAATTCCAATGAGTACCTTTTAGGAGGGAATTTTTAGGCATTTGGTTTCCAGACTTCTTCTCACGCTTTAGGGCCCCTAAAATGCCAGGGCAGTATAAATACCCCACATGTCACCCCATTTTGGAAAGAAGACACCCCAAGATATTCCGTGAGGGGTATGGTGAGTTCATGTAAAATTTTATTTTTTGTCACAAGTTAGTGGAAATTGATTTTTTTTTTCTCCTCACAAAGTCTCCCTTCCGCTAACTTTTGACAAAAAGTTCAATCTTTCATGGACTCAATATGCCCCTCAGCGAATACCTTGGGGTATCTTCTTTCCAAAATGGGGTCACATGTGAGGTTTTTGTACTGCTCTGGCATTTGAGGGTCTCCGCAATCATTACATGTATGGCCAGCATTAGGACTTTCTGCAATTCTCCTTATATGGAGCATACGGGTAATGACATTTTTTTTTTCCGTTCAGCCTCTGGGCTGAAAGAAAAAATGAACGGCACAGATTTCTTCATTCACATCGATCAATGTGGATGAAAAAATATCTGCCAAAAAATATGCAAAAAAAAAAAAAGAGGGGCCTGGCGATTGCCAGGACATAGGGGCTCCGCCCAAACATCCATACCCACTTCAGCTCCTATGTCCTGGCAAACGTGATTTCTCTATTCACATTGATCAATCGATCGTTATGGAGGAAGACATCTTTGCCAGATTTTTATTACAAAGTGTTTGCCAAAGCATATGAACTCCAACACCTCTCCTCAGCTCATATGCCTGGGCAAACGTACCTGTACTGCCGAGAAGAAATCTCGTCCTGCAGCGCCGCATACACCGACTTCACGTGTCTTCTGACAGCAGCGCAATGCTACTCTCAGAATGCACATCAGTGCTGCAGCGTTTTCATCGGTTGGTCGAGCTGGAAAATCAAGGGTGGTTAGTAAAAAAAAAAAAAAAGAAGAAGAAAACACAAGGATGCTGGATACAGGAGGTTCTCGATGATCTCTTCCTGAAATTTGAGGAAGGATCCTGTTCTCCCAGCCTTACTGTAGAGAACAAAACTATTGTACATAGCCAATTGAATTAGAAATACAGACACCTTCTTATACCAGCATCTGGTCTTTTGGGAAAGCAAATATGGGGCCAACATCTGGTCATTGAAGTCCACCCCTCCCATGAGCAAATTATAATCGTGGACCGAGAGGGGCTTTTCAATGACACTGGTTGCCCGTTCAATTTGGATTGTCGTGTCTGCGTGAATGGAGGAGAGCACGTAAATGACACGCTTGTCTCTCCATTTCACCGCGAGCAGTTCTTCGTTACACAAGGCAGCCCTCTCCCCCCTTGCAAGTCGGGTGGTAACGAGCCGTTGGGGGAAGCCCCGGCGACTAGGTCGCGCTGTGCCACAGCAGCCAATCTGTTCTAGGAACAAATGCCTGAAGAGGGGCACACTTGTGTAGAAATTGTCCACATAAAGATGGTACCCCTTGCCAAATAAGGGTGACACCAAGTCCCAGACTGTCTTCCCACTGCTCCCCAGGTATTCAGGGCAACCGACCGGCTCCAGGGTCTGATCTTTACCCTCATAGATCCGAAATTTGTGGGTATAGCCTGTGGCCCTTTCACAGAGCCTATACGATTTGACCCCATACCGGGCGCGCTTGCTTGGGATGTATTTTATGAAGCCAAGGCGCCCGGTAAAATGTATCAGGGACTTGTCTACGCAGATGTTTTGTGCAGGGGTATACAAATCTGCAAATTTCTGGCTGAAGTGGTCTATGAGGGGCCGAATTTTGTGGAGGCGGTCAAAAGCTGGGTGGCCTCTTTGACGAGAGGTGGTGTTGTCACTAAAGTGCAGGAAACGCAGGATGGTCTCAAATTGTGTCCTGGACATGGCAGCAGAGTACATGGGCATGTGATGAATTGGGTTCGTGGACCAATATGAACGCAATTCATGCTTTTTTGTTAGGCCCATGTTGAGGAGAAGGCCAAGAAAAGTTTTAAATTCGGAAACTTGGACGGGTTTCCACCGAAGAGGCTGGGCATAGAAGCTTCCCGGGTTGGCGGTTATAAATTGAGTGGCATACCGGTTTGTTTCTGCCACGACTAGGTCAAAGAGCTCCGCAGTGAAGAACAGCTCAAAAAACCCCAGTGCCGATCCGATCTGAGCTGTCTCCACCTGAACACCTGACTGGGCGGTGAAAGGGGGAACTACTGGTGCGGGTGAAGTTGGGGGCTGCCAATCAGGGTTTGCCAGCACCTCAGGGATTCTAGGGGCTCTACGGGCCTGTCTGCGCGGTGGCTGCGACGGGGGAACTACTGCACGTGCCACCATACCAGCTTCAACTGCCCTTCTGGTGCTCGCCACTTCACCATGTTCTACGGCAGTGCTGGTACTAGGTCCAGGATGGGCTGCGCTGCGAGTGTATGCCTCACCACGTAATCCGACAGCGCCAGCCCCACTCTGCTGCCCTTGAGACGGATCCTGCGCAACCTGTGGTCTAGCGACACGGGGCCGGGTACGCCTGGTGGTATTAGGGACCTCAACCTCCTCATCCGAACTTGGGTCAGACTGCCACTGCTTTCTACAGGTTCATATTCTGACCCGCTAGATTCGTCAGATGAGGGTTCCTATTCCTCATCCGACTGGGTCAGAATCCCCCTCAGGAGATTACCCCTTATTTGACATTTGGAAAACGAAATTTAGGGGGTATTCCCTGAAACTACCCAAGAAAAAAAGCCAGCCTGTCTTACAAATGGGAGGCTAGCGAAGTTCAGGAAGCCGCTGCGATTGATAAAAAAGATCGAAACTGATTTTTTTATCGCCGCAGCGCTTGTGAAGTGATAAAAAAAAATAAAGAATTTTGTCACTGCAGCGGGGCTTGCGTGGGTGAACACACGTGTGGGCGACCGATCAGGCCTGATCGGGCAAACACTGCGTTTTGGGTGGGGGGCGAACTAAGGTGACACTAATACTATTATAGATCTGACTGTGATCAGTTCTGATCACTTACAGATACTATAAAAGTACAAATGCTGATTAGCGCTACGCTAATCTGCGAATCAGTGACTGCGGTGCGGTGGGCTGGGCTGAACGCTAACTGAACCTAGCTACCTACCAAAGGGGCCTAAACTGACCTAAACCTAGCAGATACTAGTGAAAAAAAAAGCGACAGTTTACACTGATCACTTTTTTCCTTTCACTAGTGATTGACAGGTGATTGATAGGGAGTGATCAAGGGGTTAATTGGGGTGATGGGGGGTGGTCTGGGGCTAAATATGTGGTGCTTGGTGTACTCACTGTGACATGTGCTCTGTGCTGGGTCCAACCGATGAAAAAGACCCAGCACAGAGCACAGAAGCCATTTAATGCATTATATTTATAAATATAATTCATTATATGGCTTTTGATTTCTTTTTTTAAAAGTCACCAGCCTGCCAGGACAGATCATTGGCTGGCAGGCTGGTGCCGTACTTGTCCTGCGCCTTCCCTGATATTCTGTGCGCCTGTTCAGGCACCCAGATCGCGTCATCTCGCCTCTCGCGAGATGACGCGCCCGCGCGTCAACGAGGAATAACTGTGCCACCGAGATCACGCGATCCTGCGTGTGGCGGTCCAGAGCTGGTTAAGCAGCACTTTATAAAGTTGAAAAATGTTAACCTTCTGTTCAGTCCCACATTCACTATACATGAATAGACGAAACGGCCACACTGTGACCTCCTCCACAATCTCTTATCGTTGTGTCACTTTGTGGCCTCCTCAAGCTGATACCACCTCTACAGTATGTCACCTTGCCACTCTGTGGCCTCCTGATGCTGCTGCCACCTCCACGCTATGTCAACTTGCCACTATGTGGCCTCCTGATGCTTCCACTACCTCCACATTATGTCACCTTGCCACTCTGGGGTCTTTAGAGATGTTGCGAACATAAAATTTTCCGTTCACGAACGGCGAACGCGAGCTACTGCAAATGTTCGCGAACAGGCGAACCGGGCGAACCGCCATAGACTACCCACAGGGACTCTTTCTGGCCCCAAGTGATGGAAAAGTTGTTTCAAGGGGACTAACACCTGGACTGTGGCATGCTGGAGGGGAATCCATGCCAAAACTCCCATGGAAAATTACGTAGTTGACGCAGAGTCGGGTTTTAATCCATAAAGGGCAAACATCACCTAACATTCCTAAATTGTTTGGAATAACGTGCTTTAAAACATCCAGTGTGTGTATAGGATCAGGTACGATGTTGTATCGATCAGGTAGTGTAAGGGTTATGCCCGCTTCACAGTGACAGACCAAACTCTGACAGACCAAACTCCCCATTTAACGCACTGCAAACAACTGCAAACAGTCCATTTGCACAACCGCAAATGCCCCATTTGCACAAGGTTGGATACCAAGGTAGCCATGTCCCGTTCCTTGTCCTCACTGATGTCATTGAAGGTCTCTTCCTCCACCCAGCCACGTACAACACCAAGGGTCCTCGAAAGGTAACAAGCCCCCTGGGACGCCTGCTGTGGTTGGTCTTCCACCTCCTCAAAGACACCTTCCTCCTCTGACTCCTCTTCTTCAGACTTCTCTCTCTGCATTGCCGCAGGTCTAGCAATCGAGGACGACAAGGCTGCTTCTGGTGGTGATGGTGACCACAACTCTTCCTCTTCATGCTCATCTACGGCCTGATCCAGCACTCTTCGCAGGGCACGCTCCAGAAAAAACGCATATGGGATGAGGTCGATGATGTTGCCTTGGGTTTGACTGACCAGGTTTGTCACCTCCGCAAAAGGACGCATGAGCCTACAGCCATTGTGCATGAGCGTTCAGTAACGCGTCCAAAAAATACCCAACTCCGCAGAGGCTGTCCTCTGTTTTGTAAATTAAAAAAATCTGTTCTTGCCAGTTTAATCTCTGTTTTGTCCCCTATCAGGGGCCGGTGTATTGAATAGATTTTAGGAACAGGGAGATGGAAAAAGATGGTTAATCGGTCCTCTTCCTTCCAATTTGGGGCACTGTGCGTGCGCCGTGCAATGTACTGTGCCACCCTATATGAGTGGTGTGTTAAGTGGTACTATTCCTATCAATTTAATCCCTGTTACGTCCCCTATTAGGGGACATGTATCAAATAGATTTTAGGAACCGGGAGATGGAAAAAGATGATTGGTCGGTCCTCTTCCTTCCAACTTGGGGCACTGCGCGTGCGCCGCGCAATGTACTGTGCCACCAGTACAAATATTGTGAACTACTATTCTTACCATTTTAATCTTTGTTAAGTCCCCTATCAGGGGACGTGTATTGAATTGAATCCTTGCATGGGATGATAGAGAAAAAAGCTTGCTCTGTACGCTTCCTTCTAATTTTGGGCACTTGCAATGGAATTTGCCACCAATGCAACTAGTGTTAACTAATTACTATTCCTATCAGTTTAATCTCTGTTTTGTCCCTTATCAGGGAAATTCCTATCAGTTTAATCTCTGTTTTGTCCCTTATCAGGGTATTACTTTCAGTTTAATCTCTGTTTTGTCCCTTATCAGGGCCAGGGCCAGTGTAGTGAATAGATTTTTGGAACCGGGAGATGTAAAAAGACCCATGCTCGGTCCGCTTCGTTTGAATTTTAGGTCACTGCGCTTGCGCCGTGCAATGTACTGTGACACCCTTTAACTGCAATTATATTAAAGGGTAAAAATTAAATGACTTTTTTATCTGATACGTACTGTGCCACCCTATATGAGTGGTGGGCAGTGGGCACAGTACAGTCTGTGGGCCTGACACACACTGGCAGGCAACTGCAATTATATTAAAGGGTAAAAATTAAATGACTTTTTAATCTGCAAGGTCTTGTGCCACCCTATATGAGTGGTGTGCACACAGTACAGGCCTCTCACACATAGGCATGCAACTGCAATATATATATATATATATATATATATATAATAAATAAATAAAAGCATCAAAACGCATAGCACCCGTGCGGAAAAAAATGAACAACTGAATGGAATCATAGGCCAAACGGAATGGCTTTGCCTGTAAAATCGCACAGTTTTCACTGAACGCACCTGGACCTAAGGCCCCATTCACACATATGCAATTTTTGTCCGCATCCATTCCGCAACTGAATGGGGCAGGACGTGATGCGGAGAGCACACTATGTGCTTTCCGCTTTCGCATTTACGGAGCCGCGGCCCCAAACTTCCGGGTTTCTTCCCCAAAACATTCGGCCGCGGCTCCGCAAAAGATAGAGCATATCCTATTCTTGTCCACAGCCTGCGGACAAGAATAGGCATCTCTATGGGAAGTGCCGGCATGGTGTGTTGCGGATCCGCAACACACTACGGACGTGTGAATGGGGCCTAATCCGGACACGCTTGTGTGAAAGAGGCCGATGAGTCTTTGAGGACTGGAGTGGACACAGAACACTGGCCTAGCTAACGCTTTCCTATTAATTCAGCAGCAGCAGTACTCTCTCTGATCTAACTAACACTGCAGCTTCAGAATGAATCTAAGATAGGTGCTGTCCTTGCTTTTTGATAGGAGGTGGGAGGGTCTGGTAGGGAGGGTATTCTGATTGGCTGGAATGTGTCTGCTGACTGTGAGGTACAGGGTCAAAGTTTGCTCAATTGCATATGTTCGCCCGCCACGGAGAACGCGAACATGCGATGTTCGCCGGCGAATAGTTTGGGACATCTCTAGTGGTCTTCTGATGCTGCCACTACCTCCACACTTGGTAATTGTGCCACTCTGTGGCCTCCTCCTGATGCTGCTGCCTCCACCTCCGCACTCTATCATTGTGCCACTCTGTGGCATTCTCATGCTGCCGCCACCTCCAGACTCTGTCATTGTGCCACTCAGTGGCCTCCTTATACTGCTGCAAACTCCAGACTCTGTCATTGTGCCACTCGGGGGCCTTCTCCTGATGCTGCTTCTGCTGCTGCCGCCACCTCTAAACTCTGTCATTGTGCCACTATGTGGTCTCCTGATGCTGCAGCTACCTCCAGACCCTTTCATTGTGCCACTCTGTGGTCTCCTTAGGCTGTTTCCACCCTCCCCTCTTCATGACTGGGCCACTATTTTGCCCTTCGGCCTGGCTGACATCATTATTTGTTTGACCCTTCTTCTGAACTGTCAAAAGGAAGGAAAAATGAGATGTACAACGGATCCTGTCTGTGTCGCAGCTGAAAGGCCTGTATGGTCCAATCAGAATTGGCTTATGATTTGGTACCCAAAAGCAAGACTTGGTACAAAACACAAAAGATATGCAAATATTCCTTTCACGTGTCATCTCTGTTTTAGATCCACTCTTGTTTCTTTTTGGCATTAGCAATACTGATGGATTACTGACCAAATGCTGACCGAGTGAAAGCGGATGCTCAACAGATAGTATCTGTTTTTTGGGGGTTATTGTTCTGACAGATCAGATGAAGTGCAAAATAATCAAACTTACTGCTGACATCCTCTCCACTCTGTTGGAGGGCTCTACTTGTATAAGCGGTTAATAGAACCGGTTCTGTAGACATCTATGTGGAATCAGCTCACAACGGTTTAAAAGGAGTGCGCTTCTTCTTTGCGCTAACATCGACCTGTAAGGCTGAGTTCATACTTAAGTTATTTGGTCAGTTTTGGCCCCGTGACTGCCCCAATAAGTGAAGTGTGCAGTGATTCTAAGAGCGATGCCTGTCATCTGCAAGTCATACTGACTCACAGTATTATATCACTACGAAAGCAGATTAAGGCAAGTCACACTGTTCTACACCATTATAAAGACTCTCTGCAGCCAGCAAATAGCCGTTTTTTAACTAAATATGCCGCGAACAAATTCAGGTCGAACCAAATTTTTCTCAATAAATTTGGCAAACTGTGAATCGAATTTTAGAAAAATTTGCTCATCTCTAATCTCACTACTGAAAAACAACAACTAAAGTGTGAAACTAGCCTAAGATATAACAGTTAACTAATAATTTAACACAACATTAGTGTTGATAGAGCATGTTCGGCTGAACACCAGTTTGGCTCGAGCATTTTGATGCTCGGCACATGGCGGTGTTTGGCCGAATACCGCATTTTCTCAAGCAAAATGCTCGAGTTTCTCCCCCGCACATTTCTTGGCTGCGTAGCAGCCAAGAAATTTGAGGTAAGTTCTGCCCTCACTGTAATGCCGTAGCCATGTTGCTCAGTCTTAGTCAGGGAGAGCTATGCTGAGGAAGGGACAGACAGTGTTGGGAGTGATATAGGAATATTTTTATTAGAAAAACTTTTCAGAGACCCAAAAGTCCTTTTAAGGACTATTATGTAGCAACAGCAGCAATATATATTTTTAGCTCAACCTGCTCTAAATTTCTAAAACTTTACATACCCAAAAGTCCTTTTAAAGGACTATTGTGTGTGGCAGCAATATCTATTTTTTGCACAGACAACGACATTTGCTGCGTCAGATCTCCAGTGTAAAGCGCATCTAAAAAATATATGTGACATCCAATGTACTTTTTCTGTAGACGGTGTCCGCTGCGGACAGTGACACTAGTTGCACCATATCTCCTGTGTAAAGTGTGCGCATCCCAAAAATATCTGTGACATCCAGTGTACTTTTTCCGTAGATGGTGTCTGCTGCGGACAGTGACATTAGCTGAGCCACATCTGCAGTGTAATGTGTGCGCTGAAAAAATTTAGCTGTGACATACAGTGTACTTTTTCCGAACACGGTGTCTGCTGCGGACAGTGACATTTGCTGCACCGTATCTCCTGTGTAAAGTGTGCGCATCCCAAAAATATCTGTGACATCCAGTGTACTTTTTCCGTAGAAGGTGTCCGCTGTGGACATTAGTTGCACCACATCTCCTGTGTAAAGTGTGTGGATTCAAAAAAGATCTGTGACATCCAGTGTACTTTTTCTGTAGACTGTGTCTACTGTGGGCAGTGACATTAGCTGAGCAACATCTCCTGTGTAATGTGTGCGCATCCTAAAAATATCTACGACATACAGTGTACTTTTTCCGTAGACAGTGTCTGCTTCTGACAGTGACATTGCACAGTGCACTTAAAACATTTATCTGTGACATACAGTGTACTTTTTCAATAGACGTTGTCCGCTTCTTCCAGTGACATTACCAGCACAAAAGCTGCAGTGTAATGTGTGTGCCTAAAAATTTTATCTGTGACATACAATGTACTTTTTTAATAAACGGTGTCCGCTTCTGACCGTGACATTACCAGTGCAACATCTCCAGTGTAATGGGTGCGCATAAAATTTTTATCTGTGACATACAGTGTACGTTTTCCATAGACGCTACAGACAGTGACATTACCGGTGGTACCTCTCCTGTATAACGTTTCCTATTCCGAAATACCTGTGAAATTCCCTGTAATTTTTATTAGCAGTTGGTGAAAGCATTGACATTATCTGCAAGATATCTCCTGTGTGACGTTTCCACATCTCAAATACCTTTTTAAATTTTTTTGCGCATACACTTCCAAATCCTACGCTACTGTACATGTGACATACTTTCAAGCATATATAACATTTACTATGAAGAAGGCGAGCAGTAACGGACGGGAAAGTGGCCGTAATGCAGATGGTGCAAGCAGAGTCCGTGGCCCTGAGCGCGTTGAAACTGTGTCTGCTGCCAGAGCACAAGAAAAACAATCATCCACGATACCTAGCTTCATGTCCCAGTTTACAGGACTCCACTCTTGAAGTCAGACCAGTGCGACCAAGTGTTCGGTTGGATTGCAGACGATAATGCTTCCAGTCGGTTAAGCAACACCCTGTCTTCTACCAAGCCCAGTCTCAGTAGCCAAGAGTCTGTTCTCCCTCATGGAGAGTCTGGGAAAACAAGTGATCCCACACTCAGATATTCCGAGGACCTCTTTTCATCGCCATTCCTTCATTCGGCCCTCTCGCCAAGCACGCTTGAAGAGGGACAGGTCTTGTGCCCTAAATTCCCAAACTCGTGAGCATCCACAGTCACAAGAAGATGACGGTGGGGAACGGAAATTAATCGGCAATCAAAATGAATTTTATCTTTGGTTTTGTGCGTATTATTGTCAGTCTGTAAAAGTGGCGTACTACGCGAACAACATCGTTCCCAGCAGCAACCTGGGAGTCCAAGATGCATCCAGATATCCTCCCCATGATGTTCCCGAACCATTTTGGTGGCGTTTCCATCAATTTCTAAACTTGTCCTATGAACCAGGCACACTCCCCTCTTTAGAGCAGGGGGTGCCTGGTTTAATGCTCGCGTTCTCCCACTGACTTCCATTATATTCGGGTGCTCTGTAGAGCACCCGAGCATCCCGATGTGTTCGGCCTGAGCACCCGAGCACTTTGGTGCTCGATCAACACTACATAACATTAAATTTTTTAAAGGGCTGTTTCTGGGTATGATCTTTAATCTGAAAAACAGACAAAATAATCATTTAGTGCTGTTGGCTAAAATTAGACACTTTGCATGATTTTATTAAGCCTGCTAGTTATTAGAATTTTTCAAAGAAAGAAAAAACTTAAATTAAATCTGCTTCAGAAAGCCAAAATGAATGAAATAATATGAATAAAAATGTTAAACTTTTTGAATGTGCACATATGTGGAGATTAGGTTTGATGCATTAAAATGAACTAATTTCATTATTCCTGGCACTTTGCCTTAAATTCTTCTATTGGTTTTGCATAAATTTCATCTTTTAGGCAAGAAGAATGAGCAGGCAATGACTTATGATGCACAGAGACCAAGTCATGACTGAATTAGAATATACTTTTAATGAGACAGAATTGAAAAATGGAACGTGTAACCCACTGACAGACTTGGCAAATCACCCAAGAATGTTACAAACATTCCTACCCCTTATGCTAGGAAACTGTCAAATAATCACACGCAGAATTATGCATCAGCAATTCAGTTTTTAGGGTTTAGAATATATTGTTAAAGGAGTTCACAGACATCATATTTAGCCCACTTATTATTCAAGAATAAGGGTACTTCATAATACAATGTTTGCAACAATATATCCCCCTCCCTACAGTGCCCAATGACCTGAGTGCCGCTGTATATAAATACTGCAAGAGTGCTTGAGTATATTTGTTCATATTTGCCCACAGCGGCACCGGAACATTGCACAAATAGGATGAGGAGGGCATGGGACATTAGCACCACTGTACTGGTTACACTCAGTGGTGCTCAAGTACAGAGGGGGCCATAGGGAGAAATGGCATTCCTTTTAAAAAAGAAAAAAATATGGAAGGAGATTTACTAAATAAAATGCACCAGAATTAAGTCACAAATTAAGCTACAGTTGCAAGAAAAAGTATGTGAACCCTTTGGAATGATATGGATTTCTGCACAAATTGGTCATGAAATGTGATCTGATCTTCATCTAAGTCACAACAATAGACAATCACAGGCTGCTTAAAATAATAACACACAAAGAATTAAATGTTACCATGTTTTTATTGAACACACCATGTAAACGTTCACAGTGCAGGGGGAAAAAGTATGTGAACCCTTAGATTTCAAGGTTCCAGATGGAGTTGTCCTTATAAGGGCGAGTGCCCAGTGGTGAGGTTTCTCTAACATTTAAGGTTAGGGCTATACTTTACCAAAGGGTCTAAATAGGGTGATTAGTTATCTCAAGCACCTCAACAGTGAAGGCAATAAGAAGCAATTTAAGGAAACTGATCCACATATATTGGGACTCAAGATTGCCATATCTAAGGACCTGTCGTCAGAGTGGTAGGACTCAGGTTTATCTCATATAAGTGCTGCCGCGCACTTTCTGTTCATATTTACTTATTATCTATTGTTATATATTTTTCGGTTTCCGATTTATTTGTTTGATCTTTCAAAAGGGCTATATATTTTTGGACTTTGATTAAGAGTTATGTTTTAGATTTACAACTGATCACTTTCAACATTTTCCAGTGGATGCATTGGTAATCTAAACTTTAGTATCATATTAGTATCTTTTTCGCCTAAAACACTGCATATACAGTTAGGTCCATATATATTTGGACACTGACACCAATTTTGCTTTTTTTAGCCTGTTTACTAAAACATATTCAAGGTACCAAAAGTAATTGGACAATTAACTCAAGTTTCATGGGCATGTGTGGGCAATTCCTTCATTATTTCATTCTCAACTAAGCACATAAAAGGTGATTTGAGGTGAGGTGCTTGCATTTTGAAGATTTTGCTGAGACATAAACAAAGGAGCTCTCCATGCAGGTGAAACAAGCCATCCTTTATCTGCGAAAACAGAAAAAAAGCCATATTAGAAATTGCTACACTATTAGGAGTGGCGAAATCTACAGTTTGGTACATCCTGAGAAAGAAAGAAAGCACTGGTGACGTCAACAATGCGAAAAAACCTGGACGCCTACGGAAGACAACAGTGGTGGATGATCGCAGAATAATTACCATGGTGAAGAGAAACCCCTTCACAACAGCCAACCAAGTAAACAACACTCTCCAGGATATAGGCTAATCAATATGCAAATCTACCATAAAGAGAAGACTACATGAAAGTAAATACAAATGGTTCACTGCACGGTGCAAGCCACTCATAAGCCTCAAGAATAGGAAGGCTAGAACTGCTAAAAAAAATCTTTAAAAAACCAGCACACTTCTGGAAGAATATTCTTTGGACAGATGAAACCAAGATCAACCTCTACCAGAATGATGGAAATAAAAAATTATGGGGAAGGCATGGTACAGCTCATGATCCAAAGCATACCACATCATCTGTGACGGCGGAGGCAGTGTGATGGCTTGGGCATGCATGGCTGCCAGTGGCACTGGGTCGCTAGTGTTTATTGATGATGCGACACAGGCCAAAAGCAGCCAGATGAATTCTTGGGTTTTCAGAGACATTCTGTGCTCATATCCAGCCAAATGCAGCCAAACTGATTGGTCGGCGTTTCATAATATAGATGGACAATGGCCAAAAACATAAAGCCAAAGCAACCCAGGAGTTTATTAAAGCAAATAAGTCGAATATTCTTGAATGGCCAAGTCAGTCATCTGATCTGAGCCCAATAGAGCAGGCTTTCACTTGTTAAGGACTAAACTTTAGACAGAAAGGCCCACAAACAGTAACTGAAAACCGCTGCAGTAAAGGCCTGGCAGGGCATTAAAAAGGAGGAAACACAGCATCTGGTGATGTCCATGAGTTCAAGACTTCAGGCAGTCATTGCCAACACAGGGTTTTCAACCAAGTATTCAAAGTTAACATTTTATTGACAATTATTTAATTTGTCCAATTACTTTTGAGCCCCTGAAATGAAGGGATTCCGTTTAAAAAATGCTTTATTTCTTATATTTTTATGCAATCATTTTGTTCAACCCACTGAATTAAAGCTGAAAGTCTGAACTTCAACTGCATTTGAATTGTTTTGTTTAAAAACCATTATCATAATGTACAGAAGAAAAATTGGCAACATGTTGTCTCTGTCTAAATATATATGGCCCTAACTGTATATATATACACACACACACGTTGTAATACTTTCTAAATCTTTTTATCACTTCTATAATACATTGTATGTCTTATCTGCTTATGACATACAGTGTATTATACTGTCAGTATATATCCACAACCCCAACTTGTTTGTACTTTTTTTTTAATGAGAAGACAATTTTTGTCAATCAGAATTGCATCACTTGTTTAATACCTTTGGGTAATGTCATTTAAAAGTCCAAGTAATGCCATGAACATTGTAGACATAACAACATTTGGTTTTCAGTTCAGTTGAAAATATATAGAGTCTGAATATTTTTTATTTCTCCCAAACAAATTTAATGCTGGAATAAGATATCACTCAGTCAATTTGTAGGAAATGTTAAATTAAAATTGTGTTTTTTGATCTGAGTACATTTATGAAACATATTTCTATCAGTTACAAGTTTAAAATATCACTCAAAATCCTTCCATACCCAACATTTTACACTACTAAATGTCTCTAGAAAACTTTCACCAATCTCAGAAGCTTTTCAAAGAAGTTATTCTTTAGAAATGGTTGAAAATACCATGACCTCATCACAGCATTTACCAGGATATGGCTGGGGACTTAAAGATCAATTCTGAGTAACCTTTGAAAAGTAACTTTTGAAACTCACAGTGTAGCAAAACTATGAACTTTTTATCTGATTAATTTTAATTACTTTTCTCTCACCCTGGAGTCAAACACATGACTCCAATGATTTGAAGTAAAACTGTGTCCTAGCTTTAATTCTCTAAAGACATTTTTCACAATATACCACTGTAAAAACATTGTAAAAAATGGCCAGCATGCTGAGATGTCTAGCATAATCAGGTTGGATTTACAGACTGCAGGGGAAGCAAAAAGTATAATGTAGAGCAGGGATCAGCAACTTCCAACACTCCAGCTATTCAGAAACTCCTGGAATGCCTCATTCACTTCTATGGGAGTTAGAAGAACAACAGAGCATTTTTGCATGCTGGGAGTTGTAGTTACACAGCAACTGGAGTGCTGAAGGTTGTTGATCTCTGAAAGTAGAGACCATAGAACTTAGGAAGCTGCTGAAGTTATGATGGGTCTTTGTAGTCTATTTAGTGCATGCAGTTCAGATTCTGTTATATTAAAGAAGACACAAGGGGCCAGACTATCAATTCCTCTGAGGCAGAATTGTGGGGCCATTTTTTTTTTATGCAAGCCCAGTTTTGCACAAAAACATGTGAATTTTTGCCATTCTTCGTCATGCTTACCACTTGCAAGTGGATGAGTTTTTTTTTTTTTTTAAACCCAAATGGCCATATTGCACTAACGTATTACCATTTTTAACGGCAATTAGACGGGTGCACTTCTGTCTAAGCGGCCGTTAAAAACAGTCCAGTGATTGATAGGTTGAATAGTGTTTTAACTTAGCAATTGATGACGAATTAGTTCCTAATTAATCAAATTTCTTGTCAAAATTTGACAAAGCTGCTGAATTGAATTTCTCAAAACTTCGCTCATCTTTTCATTTACCATTACTTATGCCACTTTTCAGGCACAAGAAATGCTTGAAACCAAGGCAGCTCCTAGCTGGCATAGATTTTAGTTTATGAAGCATGGATTTGCCGAGATGTGGCGGAATTATTAAGAAGTGAACACCTCAATAATTTTGGTGGATCTCATGTCATGACAAACTATATTAAGACTGATTTTACAAAAGTCAGATAAATCTCCCCCATTGCGCAAGAAACATGTCTTTGAATTGACTTATATAGATATCTAAAGCCCACTTACCAACAGATTTAAGTTATAAAGCTGTTTTTAGTAAAACTATAGCTTGATCAGAGGAGCCCACTATGTTTCAAAGGTGACTGAAATAGGAAAATATGTTAACATGAAATGCATTCCTGAAATCAAATAGTAATATAATTTTTATGCATTAAATCATAATGCCTTAGGGGTTGTCGCATTACAACAACTTATCATAGGCCGTGGTCTAGCTGCTGGGGCCCATGCCGATCAAGAGAATGGAGATTGTGTTCCCCCATCTGAATGGACAGGCAGGCTTGCATGTGTTTCTGCTGCACCATTCAACAATATGGGACTGCGGGAGGTAGCCATTTACAAGAGCTTGACTATTTCTAGCAGCTTCATAGAGTTAAATGGAGAAACAGCCGAACAAGTCCTACACTTCATACAAATGTGGACTCTGTGGACCCTTTTCTTGTGATCCCTGGGTGCTCCAGCTGTCAAACCCCCACCAGACACATATCCCCAATCCCATGTATAGAGTACAAGTTGTTGTAAAGGGACAACCCCTTTACGCTTGCTATACACATAAGACATTTCTAACAGCAGCTTATCTCATGGTAGAACAAAGAATCAGGCATGATGAGATTCTCGGTTTACCCCAATTCTACCCACAGAGAGGAACATTAATGCATTTGTACAAAATGGAAAACATTTAGAAAAAAAATGTTCTTATTTTAGTTACTTTTTAATTCTACATTTCTAGCAATTTTATATGTGAAAAATAATCTTAAAGGACCATGTTGCTAAAAAATTTCCATGAAGCAACTCAAGCATTAGTTCTGTGTACATAGGTGAATAAACTTCATTATACACTTGATTTATATGAGTGCAATTTCTACTACTTTTTTTTTACTGCTGAGTTTCCTTTGAAATCACGAGCTCAGGAAGCTTTCCACCCACTTATATGACTGGCTCCATTTTAACCTCTTTCCGACCGCCTAATGCAGGATTGCGTCCTGCGGGCGGTCGGTTTACTCCTCCTTGATGCGCGGGCGCGTCATTTTGCGAGACGTGAGATGACGCGCTCCTGGGTCCGGTGGAACGCAAATGGAACGCACCGCCGGACTCAGGAGAGGTGAGTCACCAGCCTGCCAGCCAATGATCAGCGCTGGCAGGCTGGTGATTTTTAAAAATCACCTATAGAAATGATCAGTATAAGTTTTATTTATAAATATGAACATGTTATAAGGGATCTGTGCCACGTGCTGGGTCCTTTTCATCGGTTGGACCCAGCACAGAGCACAGATCCCAAGTAAGTGCACAAAACACTACACATCAGGCCCTGATCACCCCCCATCACCCTAATTAACCCCTTGATCACCCTGTCAATACATAGTGAAAGGGAAAAAAGTGATCAGTGTCACTTTTGTGAACTGTCACTTTTTTTTTTTCACTACAATTGACTGTTAGTCTAAGTTCAGTTTAGGCCCCTTTGTTAGGTAGTTAGCGTTAGCGCCCAGCCCACCGCAGTCACTGATTCGCTGATTAGCGTATCGCTAATCAGCGTTTGTACTTTTATAGTATCTGTAAGTGATCAGAACTGATCACGGTCAGATCTATAATAGTATTACTGTCACTTTAGTTCGCCCTCCATCCCAAACGCAGTGTTTGCCCGATCAGCCCTGATCGGTCGCACACACCTGCGTTCACCCACGCCTGCCCCGCCGCAGTGACAAAAAAATTTTTTTTTTTGTATCACTGCACAATCACTTCACAAGCACTGCGGCGATAAAAAAAATCAGTTTTGATCTTTTTTATCAATCGCAGCGGCTTCAGTACTTCGCTACACTCCCATTTGTAAGACAGGCTTGCTTTTTTTCTTGGGTAGTCTCAGGGAATACCCCCTAAATTTAGTCGCCCAAATGTCAAACAAGGGGTATTCCTCTGAAGAGGCCTACAGGATTCTGACCCAGTCGGATGAGGAATGGGAACCCTCATCTGACAAATCTAGCGGGTCAGAATACGAACCTGTAGAGAGCAGTGGCAGTCTGACCCAAAGTTCGGACGAGGAAGTTGAGGTACCTGATACCACCAGGCGTACCCGGCCCCATGCCGCTAGACCGCAGGATCAGTTTCAAGGGCAGCAGAGTGGGGCTGGCGCTGCCGGATTACGTGGTGAGGCATACACCAGCAGCACAGCCCATCCTGGACCTTCTACCAGCACTGCCGTACAACATGGTGAAGTGGCGAGCACCAGAAGGGCAGTTGAAGCTGGTACGGTAGCACGTGCAGTAATTCCCCCGTCGCAGCCACCGTGTAGACAGGCCCGTAGAGCCCCTAGAGTCCCTGAGGTGCTGGCAAATCCTGATTGGCAGCCCCCAACTTCAGCCGCACCAGTAGTTCCCCCTTTCACCGCCCAGTCAGGAGTTCGGGTGGAGACAGCTCAGATCAGATCGGCACTGGGGTTTTTTGAGCTGTTCTTCACTGCGGAGCTCTATGACTTAGTCGTGGCAGAAACAAATCGGTATGCCACTCAATTTATAAACGCCAACCCGGGAAGCTTCTATGCCCAGCCTTTCCGGTGGAAGCCAGTCTAAGTTTCCGAACTTAGAACTTTTCTGGGCCTTCTCCTCAACATGGGCATTACAAAAAAGCATGAATTGCGGTCATATTGGTCCACGAACCCAATTCATCACATGCCCATGTACTCTGCTGCCATGTCCAGGACACAATTTGAGACCATCCTGTGTTTCCTGCACTTTAGCGACAACACCACCTCCCGTCCCAGAGGCCACCCAGCTTTTGACCGGCTCCACAAAATTCGGCCCCTCATAGACCATTTCAACCAGAAATTTGCAGATTTGTATACCCCCGCACAAAACATCTGCGTAGACGAGTCCCTGATACATTTTACCGGGCGCCTTGGCTTCAAACTGTACATCCCAAGCAAGCGCGCCCGGTATGGGGTCAAATTGTATAAGCTCTGTGAAAGGGCCACAGGCTATACCCACAAATTTCGGATCTATGAGGGAAAAGATCAGACCCTGGAGCCGGTCGGTTGCCCTGACTACCTGGGGAGCAGTGGGAAGATAGTCTGGGACTTGGTGTCACCCTTATTCGGCAAGGGGTACCATCTTTATGTGGACAACTTTTACACAAGTGTGGCCCTCTTCAAGCATTTGTTCCTAGAACAGATTGGCTGCTGTGGCACAGCGCGACCTAGTCGCCGGGGCTTCCCCCAACGGCTCCTTACCACCCGACTTGCAAGGTGGCAGAGGGCTGCATTGTGTAACGAAGAACTGCTCGCGGAGAAATGGCGAGACAAGCGTGACGTTTACATGCTCTCCTCCATTCACGCAGACACGACAATACAAATTGAACGGGCAACCAGTGTCGTTGAAAAGCCCCTCTCAGTCCACGACTATAACCTCCACATGGGAGGGGTGGACTTCAATGACCAGATGTTGGCCCCGTATTTGATTTCCCGACGCACCAGACGCTGGTATAAAAAGGTGTCTGTATATTTATTTCAATTGGCTGCCTATAATAGTTACGTTCTCTACAGTAAGGCTGGGAGAACAGGATCCTTCCTCAAATTTCAGGAAGAGATCATTTCGGAACTCCTGTATCCAGGAGGTTCCGTGGCCCCACCCACCAGTGTAGTGAGCCGTCTACACGAGCGACACTTTCCCAGTGTCGTTACCGGTACCTCAACCCAACCGCCACCCCGAAAAAGATATCGTGTCTGTAGCAGGAGTGGAATAAGGCGTGACACCCGTTATTTCTGTCCTGACCACCCTGCCCTATGCCTAGGGGAGTGTTTCCGGAAGTACTACACTCAGGCACACTTAGGGACCTAGGGACAGCACATCACAGGTAGTTTTTACAATCAGGCTCAAGGGTCTCTCAGGATACTAGGTTTTGAGAGACCCTAACACATAGGGGACGGTGCTGCTGTGCTACTGCAGAAGTGTGAAACGGTAGAAACCTCTCCTTTCACTTGGGATAACGTGTATAGTGTACTTCTCACCATCTCTGTGTGATTTACACTTTACACATTGTCCCATGGGAAAGGAGAGGTTTCTGCTAGGAAAATAAAGATTGAAATGGTTAAAAAAAGAAAAAAAAAATTAAACAGGTAGCAAGAAAAAAAAAATCTTGAGTTAGTTCAGGTTTTAAAAGTTCAGTTTTTTTTTCATGTTCAGGTTTTATTCATGTTTTATAAAGTTTGTAACGTTCAAGTTATGTGCCTGCATTTTCTCCCCCCCCCCCTAACCACCCTTTATTTTCCAGGTAGATCAACGGACCAACCGATGAAAACGCCGCAGCACTGATGTGAATTCTGAGAGAAGCATTGCGCTGCTGTCAGAAGACACGTGAAGTCGGTGTATGCGGCGCTGCAAGACGAGATTTCTCCTCTGCAGGACAGGTACGTTTGCCCAGGCATATGAGCTGAGGAGAGGTGTTGGAGTTCATATGCTTTGGCAAACACTTTGCATCAAAAAATCTGGCAAAGATGTCTTCCTCCACAATGATCGATTGATCGATGTAAATGGAGAAATCACGTTTGCCAGGACATAGGAGCTGAAGTGGGTATGGATGTTTGGGCAGAGCCCCTATGTCCTGGCAATCGCCAGGCCCCTCTATTTTTTTTTGCATATTTTTTGGCAGAGATTTTTTCATCCACATCGATCGATGCGAATGAGGAAATCTGTGCCGTTCATTTTTTCTTTCAGCCCAGCGGCTGAACGGAAAAAAAAATCTCATTACCCGTATGCTCAATATAAGGAGAATAGCAGAAACTCCTAATGCTGGCCATACAGGTAATGATTGCGGAGACCCTCAAATGCCAGAGCAGTACAAAAACCTCACATGTGACCCCATTTTTGAAAGAAGACACCCCAAGGTATTCGCTGAGGGGCATATTGAGTCCATGAAAGATTGAATTTTTTGTCACAAGTTAGCGGAAAGTGAGACTTTGTGTGAAAAAACAAAAGAAAAAAAAAAATCAAATTCCGCTAACTTGTGCCAAAAAAAAAAATGTTGTATGAACTCACCATGCCCCTCACAGAATACCTTGGGGTGTCTTCTTTCTAAAATGGGGTCACATTTGGGGTATTTTTACTGCCCTGGCATTTTAGGGGCCCTAAAGCGTGAGAAGAAAAATGCGTAAAAATGCCATCCTAAAAGGTACTTATTGGAATTGGGGCCCCTTTGTGCATCTTGGCTGCAAAAAAGTGTCACACATGTGGTATCACCGTACTCAGAAGAAGTAGGGCAATGTGTTTTGGGGTGTATTTTTACATATACCCATGCTGGGTGAGAGAAATATCTCTGTAAATTGACAACTTTGTATAAAAAAAATGGAAAAAGTTGTCATTTACAGAGATATTTTTTACACCCAGTAGGGGTATATGTAAAAATACACCCCAAAACACATTGCCCTACTTCTGCCGAGTACGGCGATACCATATGTGTGGCACTTTTTTGCAGCCAAGATGCGCAAAGGGGCCCTAAATCCAATGAGTACCTTTAGGATTTCACAGGACATTTCTACTCATTTGGATTCCAAACTCCTTCTCACGCTTTAGGGGCCCCTAAAATGCCAGGGCAGTATAAATACCACACAAGTGACCCCATTTTAGAAAGAAGACACCCCAAGGTATTCTGTGAGGGGTATAGTGAGTTCATTTAAAATTTTATTTTTTGTCACAAGTTAGTGGAATATGAGACTTTGTAAGAAAAAAAGAAAAAAAAAATCCATTTCCGCTAACTTGTGACAAAAAAATAAAATGCCAGGGCAGTAAAAATACCCCACAACTGACCCCATTTCGGAAAGTAGACACCCTAAGGTATAAATATACACTTATTGCATTTTTTTTATCAAAGACATGTAGAACAATAAATTTAGAGATAAATTTGTAGAGAAATGTGGTTTTATTTGCCAAATTTTAAAACAGAAAATGAAAAATGTCAATTTTTTGCAAAAATTTCGTCAAAAAAAGCAAAATGTCAAAAAAGTAAAAATGTCAGCAACAATGAAATAGCACCAAATGAAAGCTCTATTAGTGAGAAGAAAAGGAGGTAAAATTCATTTGGGTGGTAAGTTGTATGGCCGAGCAATAAACGGTGAAAGTAGTGTAGTGCAGAATTGTAAAAAGTGGCCTGGTAATTAAGGGTGTTTAAGCCAGGGGGGCTGAAGTGGTTAAAGAGGTTTGCCACTTACGAATATTTGAGGTCCCCAGCTACCGCAGTGTCAGTAAACATACTTTCCTCTGACCCACAGCATCCATGAGATGAGAGAAATGGGAACATAAAGAGGCGTTCAATAGTGTTAAATTGGGATAAATATGAAAAAAGCAAAGTGAGATCCACTCACTAAATAGAGCTGTGCATGAGACTTGCAAAACTCAGTGAAGAGCATCTATTAGATGAAACACATGACGACTGCTGCATCTCCTCACTGGAGCAGTGCAGGCTCCATAGATAATGTGTAGATGTAGATGCAAAAAAATGGGTTACGAGGGTCTGTCTACTGTAGATAAAATTATTATATTGAAGCACAAAAAAAAAATATCAGGCAAGTACTGTATAAAGTGTTTCAAAGATACCTCTGAAGAAGTAGGCAGACGATCTCTGAAATGTTTCATACCTGCCTGCTATTTTGTTTTAATTGGGTCTTCAAATAATAAAACAGGTATTTTATTTATGGTAGACAACTCCGTGGATACCATGCGTGTCAGGTAAGTATGTTTACTTCACTGACACCAGGATTCAGTTTACAGTCATGTATGCTTGTACGGAGCATACATGACGGTATATGACATTTAGACAAATTACATTACAAACTAGCCAACCCCTTTAATGTTTGGTTTTGTGCATGTGTAAAAATGACTATGCAGTATGAACATGATCATAATGGATTAATACGGATAATGTCAGTGAAATAATTGAAATATAATACAACTATTTACTAATGGGGTAATCTTTTCTAACATTTCTAATGAATGAACTGACATGTTTCTTATCATTTAGAGCTGAAATAAAGATAGCAAAAGCATATAGAACTTAGCTTCACTTAATGCAATTGATAGTAGAAAAATAACACTCATCCTCTTACTTATATTCTGATAAGGATACATTTAAAATAAATACTGTCATATGCACTCATCCAAAATAAAGACTACTTGGTAATTTATTGTTAAAGGATAAAACTATAACTATATACTGATATTGATTATTGGTGGCAAAAGTGGTAAATAGAAATGCTGATGTGTGTGTGTTTTACAAAAACCAGAGGTAATAAAGGGGAAACAGTTGCAAATATATATATATATATATATATATTGTGGGGACTAGCTTTGGTAGACAGGGTCAGCGGACGCAGTATAGAGGCAAAAACACGTTCTTTGGATCAAACAGTGCAGTGTTTTATTCACACTTTAGGCAAGTGACTAGCAGTTGTCTATTTGTTTCCTGCTGCTGTGCCATGGCCTGGACCAGCTGCTTTATCATCTCCTCATCTTGTCCTGTGACGCTGGTTGCAACTTAGCAGGCTTAATCCAGGACATACAATAGTGCCCCCCCCCCCCCCAAAAAAAAAAAAAAATGCAACAAAAAAGTTCGGCTTCACGCCAGCCTCACTGGCTCGCTTCTGGTAGACAGGGTCAGCGGACGCAGTACAGAGGCAAAAACACGTTCTTTGGATCAAACAGTGCAGTGTTTTATTCACGCTTTAGGCAAGTGACAAAACAAGCAGTCCAATTCAAGCAAAAAGTCACCTTTGTGGTATTGGTGGTAGTTCACACCATGCAGCAATTCTGCCTTACCGAGTCCTTGCGTATAGCAGCATGAACCTGTTTTCACTCCAAACAAGTAGCAAGCCTCCATCCAGCAACAAGGCTATCAGATCCCAATACAGAGATCCCTTTGCATAAACCCAACTGTCTTTTAAAGGCAACTAGGTGTTAACCAAAAACCCGGACCGGCACCTAAATCCCGTCCAGTTTTTGCCCTCACCTGGCTACAATCACCCTGCAGCACAGGCTGAGAGGAAAATACCTGTTTTCCACAACCAAGGGCATAGCTATAGGGTTCACAGCGGCTTCCACTGCAACTGGGAACCTAAGCCAGGGGGGCCTACAGGGCCCCCCTTGCCAGTGGCACACTGCCGATTATGTATTGCTATCCTTAGGAAGGCGATACAGTTAGATGCTGTGGTGGGGCATGGAAGAGATGTCTCCCTGCCCCACCGTTACCTCTAATAGGCTTCAGGCCTAGTGCCTGTAGACTATCACAGGTCGGCACAGTTGAAGCGATGACATAATCATCATCACTTCATCTGAGCAGTGTCAGAAAACAGGCCAGCAGAGGCCTGCACCACATTACTGACAGCTGAGGTAAGTATTTGCATTTATTGGTTTTTATTTTGCACCATGAATTTGGGCACTATGGGAGCATCTACTGCAGATGCTAAATAAGGACATTTTGTACTGGCACACATAAGTAGGCTGGAGGCATGTTTCTTATGCTGGCATACATTATGGGAGGCACTATGGGGACATTGGCTCTACTGGGGCCACTAAGATGACATTTTTGTACTGGAATACAGAAGGGGCATTTTGTTCTGTCGCACATTATAGGGGGGCTTTTTTTGTTCTTTCGCACACTATAGGGGACATTTTATGCACTAGGGCACATTATAAGGGGGTATTTTTTTGTACTGGGACACATTATAAAGGGCTATTTTTTGTACTGACACACATTTTAAGGGGGTATTTTTGTACTGGCACACATTATAAGGAGAATTATTGCTACTGTGGGACCATGGAAAACATGATTACTAGTATGGACACAATGGGGGCATTATTACGATTGGGGGTACTGTTAACATTAACCACATCAGCCCCCTAGCTTAAACACCCTTAATGACCAGGCCACTTTTTACAATTCCGCACTACACTACTTTCACCGTTTATTGCTCCGTCATGCAACTTACCACCCAAATGAATTTTACCTCCTTTTCTTCTCACTAATAGAGCTTTCATTTGGTGGTATTTCATTGCTGCTGACATTTTTACTTTTTTTGCTATTAATCAAAAATGACCGAAATTTTTGCAAAAAAATGACATTTTTCACTTTCTGTTGTAAAATTTTTCAAAAAAAACTACATTTCTATATAAATTTTTCTCTAAATTTATTGTTCTACATGTCTTTGATAAAAAAATCCAATAAGTGTATATTTATTGGTTTGGGTAAAAGTTATAGCGTTTACAAACTATGGTGCAAAAAAGTGAATTTCGGCATTTTGAAGCAGGTCTGACTTTCTGAGCACCTGTCATGTTTCTTCAGATGCTAGAATGCCAGGATAGTATAAATACCCCCCAAATGACACCATTTTAGAAAGAAGACACCCCAAAGTATTCACGGAGGGGCATGTTGAGTTCATGTATCATTTCATTTTTTTTCACAAGTTAGCGGAAAATGACACTTTCTGAGAAAAAAAAAAAAAAAAAAGTTTCAATTTCTAATAACTTCTGGCAAAAAAAAAAAAATCTCAGACGGACTCACTATGCCCCTCAGTGAATACCTTGGGGTGTCTACTTTCCGAAATGGGGTCATTTGTGGGGTGTGTTTACTGTTCTGGCATTTTGGGCGGGGCTAAATTGTGAGCCGCCATTTAAAACCTAAAGGTACTCGTTGGAATTTGGGCCCCTTTGCGCACCCAGGCTGCAAAAAAGTGTCACTCATGTGGTATCGCCGTACTCAGGAGAAGTAGGGCAATGTGTTTTGGGGTGTATTTTACATACACCCATGTTGGATGAGAGAAATATCTCTGTAAATTGTCAACTTTGTATAAAATTTTTTAAAAGTTGTCGTTTACAGAGATATTTTTCACACAAAGTATGGGTATATATAAAAATACACCCCAAAACACATTGCCCTACTTCTCCTGAGTACGGCGATACCACATGTGTGCCACTTTTTGCAGCTTGGGTGCAAAGAGGCCCTAAAACCAATGAGTACCTTTAGGATTTCACAGGGCATTTTACGCATTTGGATTCCAGACTTCTTCTCACGCTTTAGGGGCCCCTAAAATGCCAGGACAGTATAATACCCACATGTGACCCCATTTTGGAAAGAAGACACCCCAAGGTATTCTGTGAGGGGTATGGTGAGTTCATGTAAAAATTTATTTTTGTCACAAGTTAGTGGAATATGAGACTTTGTAAAAAAAAAAAAAAAATTTCCACTGACTTGTGCCAAAAATAAATATTCTGTGGACTCACCATGCCCTCACAGAATACCTAGGGTGTCTTCTTTCCAAAATGGGGTCACATGTGGGGTATTTATACTCACCTGGCATTTTAGGGGCCCCTAAAGTGTGAGAATCCAAATGCATAAAAATGGCCTGTGAAATCCTAAAGGTACTCATTGGTTTTAGGGCCCTTTGCGCACTCCAGGCTGCAAAAAGTGTCACTCATGAGTATCGCCGTACTCAGGAGAAGTAGGGCATGTGGTTTGGGGTGTATTTTACATATACCCATGCTGCGTGTGAGAAATATCGCTGTAAACGACAACTTTTTAAATTTTTTTATTCAAAGTTGTCAATTTACAGAGATATTTCTCTCACCCAGTATGGGTATATGTAAAAATACACCCCAAAACACATTGCCCTACTTCTCCTGAGTACGGCGATACCAAGATGCGCAAAGGGGCCCTAATTCCAATGAGTACCTTTTAGGAGGGCATTTTTACGCATTTTTCTTCTCACGCTTTAGGGCCCCTAAAATGCCAGGGCAGTATAAATACCCCACATGTGACCCCATTTTGGAAAGAAGACACCCCAAGGTATTCCATGAGGGGCATGGCGAGTTCATAGAAGATTTTTTTTTTGGCACAAGTTAGTGGAAATTGATTTTTAATTGTTTTTTCTCACAAAGTCTCCCTTTCCGCTAACTTTTGACAAAAAGTTTAATTTTTCATGGACTCATTATGCCCCTCAGCGAATACCTTGGGGTGTCTTCTTTCCAAAATGGGGTCACATGTGGGTATTTATACTGCCCTGGCATTTTAGGGGCCCTAAAGCGTGAGAAGAAAAGCGTAAAAATGCCCTCCTAAAAGGTACTCGTTGGAATTTGGGCCCTTTGCATCTTGGCTGCAAAAAGTGTCACTCATGTGGTATCGCCGTACTCAGGAGAAGTAGGGCAATGTGTTTGGGGTGTATTTTACATATACCCATGCTGGGTGAGAGAAATATCTCTGTAAATTGACAACTTTGAATAAAAAATTTAAAAAGTTGTCGTTTACAGCGATATTTCTCACTCCAGCATGGGTATATGTAAAAATACACCCTAAACCACATTGCCCTACTTCTCCTGAGTACGGCGATACCACATGTGTGACACTTTTTGCAGCCAAGATGCGCAAAGGGGCCCTAAAACCAATGAGTACCTTTAGGATTTCACAGGCCATTTTTACGCATTTGGATTCTCACGCTTTAGGACCCCTAAATTGCCAGGGCAGTATAAATACCCCACATGTGACCCCATTGTGGAAATAAGACACCCCAAGGTATTCTGTGAGGGGTATGGCGAGTTCGCAGAAAAAAAAAATTTGGCACAAGTTAGCGGAAATTTTTTTTTTTTTTTTTTTTTTTTTTTACAGTCTCATATTCCACTAACTTGTGACAAAAAATAAAATTTTCCATGAACTCCCCATACCCCTCACGGAATACCTTGGGGTGTCTTCTAAAATGAGGTCACATGTGGGGATTTTGTACTGCCCTGGCATTTTAGGGGTCTCCGCAATCATTACACGTATGGCCAGCATTAGGAGTTTCTGCGATTCTCCGTATATTGAGCATACGGGTAATGAGATTTTTTTTTTCCGTTCAGCCTCTGCGCTGAAAAAAAAAAAATGAACGGCACAGATTTTTTCATTCGCATCGGTCAATGTGGATGAAAAAATCTCTGCCAAAATCAGTGACTGCGGTGCGGTGGGCTGGGCGCTAGCTACCTAACAAGTAGCTAGCTAACTGGCGGTAAAAGGGGACCCTTATGCCCCATTCACACGTCCGAAATTCTGTTTGCGGAACGGAATTGCAGACCCATTCATTTCTATGGGGACAGACTTTGTCCCGCTCGGATCCGGAATTACGGATCCGCGCTTCCGAGTCTGCACTTCCGTTCTGCAAAAATATAGAACATGTCCTTTTCTTGTCCGCACTGCGTACAAGAAAAAGCATTTTCTATATAGTTCTGGCAATGTGCGGATCTGCAAAATGCGGAAAGCACATTGCCGGTGTCCGTGTTTTGAGGATCTGCGGATCGGATTCACGGATCGGATCCGCGGATCCGTGAATCCACGGATCCGTGAATCCACGGATCCGCAAAACACATATGGACGTCTGAATGGAGCCTACAAGGGGTGTTATCAATGACAGGGGGTGATCAGGGGTCTAGATGGGGTGATCAAGGGGTTAATAGGTGAGGGGGTGGGGGGTTAGTGTAGTGTTTGGTGCAACTTTACTGTAGTTACCTGGTCCTCTGGTGGTCGATCCCAGTAAATGGGACCACCAGAGGACCAGGTAGCAGCTATATCAGACGCTGTTCATAAAACAGCGTCTGATATAGCAATTTGATGCGATTTTATTCGCATCTACAGCCTGCCAGCGATGGATCATCGCTGGCAGGCTGTAGCCGAACTGCTGTGCCGCGCTTCCCTGTGAACGCGCGCGCGCACGCCCGCGCGTTCACAGGAAATCTCGCCTCTCGCGAGATGACGCGCCGATGCGTCGGAACAGAGCTACAGGGCCGCCCGCAGGACGCATCCCTGCGTTAGGCGGTCCTGTAGCAGTTAAGTGCACTCTAGCAGATAATTATTTTTGTTTCTGGGTCTTTGGAAAACACTATTACTTTGAGGGGCATCCTGGCACACTCTCAGTTTTGCACAAGTATTTTTGTGGGACATTATGGTTATGACACTATTAGTGTCAGGGACACTATTTGCTGGGCAGATTTATTTTTTGAGGCACTGTGTGCCAATAATTATTGAAGGAGCTACTAGCTGTGTGTTACCTTTATTTTCAGGGGGACTGTGTCTGCAGTATAGTATTGGGAAGCACAGTGAGACCAGTATTGGGGGTGGCAGGATGGAATATTGGGAAGGTGGAAGGATGATGATAAAGTAGGAAACCAAGATGTTTGTTTGTCAAACTCTGCATAGACAAGAGATGGCTGAAAGAAATCATCATAGTGGACTGTTCTAAATGGAGAAGATGAGGAAAGAGAACATTTAGATCATAGGAGAGATCACTGGATTTAATAGATATGTGGTGCTGTATTATCGGGTATTTTTTGTAGGACTGTATGTAATGTCTTCCAAGTATATCTTTAAAGCCAGACAAACATGAATTAGTTGAATGGATGACAGCATTATGTCAGTGTAATACAATAGATTTCAGATCTGTAAGGGTTATACAACATTGTAAATCAGTATAATGCTGTGCAATCCTGTCAGAGAAGCGGAGGCCAGAATGGGAGCTTTTACTGAAAAACGCTGCGAGTTTATCCCATTCAACTCACTTGTGTGTTTCTGGCCTGGCAGTAGGGCTGAAAGGAATGGGTAAGGTTGAGAATTTGGCAGAGGGGTGCCATTTCAATTTTTGCCTCAGGCAGCAGAAAGGGTAGGTACATCCCTGACCCTTGCCACAAACCACTGAGAGAAAGGGGGCCCAAGCTGAATTCTTTCACCAAGGCCCATGAGCCTTTAGCTATGCCCCTGGACAGGGCCGGGCAGTGTAAACATCATCACACACAGCCCTGTCAATTGAAGTGGAGGGCATGAGGGGTGTGGCTTGGCCGCCGACTGCAATGGCTGCTTGAGGAAGGAGCTCCCGCTCACTAGCGACCTAAACACAGCATAGCCCACTTTGGAGACCCGGTATTCAGCGCACTATAGGTCCCCCAAGCATATCTTCAAGCATCCTCAATCGGAGGCGACAGCTTGGAGAAATACTTTGAGACGGGCAAGAATCAAGATGGCGCCCGGAGCCCGGATGGAGCGACACCTACCCCCCCGGTGCAAGCGACACAGGGGGATCCGCAGACCGGGGAAATATCGCTGTCCCCACCTCCCTTCTCGATGGCATTTCTTAGCCAGGAAGAGCCGTCCTTACCGCCGACCCCAGAGGAGAACAGGCTGTACACTGTCAACGGACGGCACATCCAAGATGGCGACATGCTGCTGCAGTCTACAACAGACCGACCTCGTGCAGACCTCGTGCAGACCTCGTGCTAGACCGCAAACTACCACAGAGGTATGTGAGCTCCCAGCAGGGGACCCGATGCAAATATCCTTCCCAGCTTCTGGCCAGAACGACAGGGACATGTTTGCTAATTTCCCCACCTCACAGCAACCGGCCTCTGAACTTACCCTTAAACGTATGCTACAGGCCCTTAAATCTTCTCTCTGCCAGGATCTGAATACATTACTTCTGCAACTTTCCACAAAATTGCAAACAGTGGATGACAGATTGTCCCATGTAGAAGTAAAGATGGGGAAATTTGCTGACTCCCAAAATGGTGTCATTGATGCACATAATGAGCTATCTGATGAGGTAGAGGCGGTTAAACGCAAGCTTGCAGATCTAGAGGACCGCTCCCGCAGGAATAACGTTAAATTCCGCAGGATTCCTGAGGAAGTGAGTGGCAGTGAATTGACCCCCTATATTCAGAAACTTCTTCTTATTCTATTGCCCAACTTGACACAACAGGACCTGATGATAGACAGGGCACACAGAGTCCCTAAACCAAAACACCTGGGACCAGACATCCCGAGGGACACATTGGCCCGTATACATTTCTTTACTACTAAAGAAGCCGTCATGGCCGCTGCTCGCAAAATGGGCCGTCTTCCAGCTCCTTATTCCACGGTACGCCTCTATGCTGATCTCTCTGCCGCCATGTTACAGAGGCGGGCGGTTCTGCCGGTTACTCTTGCACTGCGACAGAACAACATCGCCTACAAGTGGGGGTACCCATTAAAATTGCTGGTCTGCAATTATGTGATCCACACTTTGGAAGATGGAAAACGTCTGCTTCAAGACTGGCAGATTCCACCTGGAGATCCTGAGCAAAACAGACGGCCACCGGGTGGAAGTAGTCCGAGATGGTCTTAACATTGTGGGGCCACTTGATATGCTTAAGCACTCTGTACACCTCTGTGTGCTGCGGGCTTCCAACTTTTCTTAGTGAGCGTCCAGTGCTCAGCGGCCTTATTGGGACTAAGGTTGCTTACCTTCTCTTGTCGGCCACGTGCTGGACATTCCGCCCTTGAAACATAGTAGGAAACCTTTCTACTTTTGGCTCAAAGTTATACACCTTTGTAATATGATCGTACATTTACTGTTTCATTTCTGGTTATGCTGTTTGTTTTTTGATTTACAGGAGCAGGGCGGGGGCCCTTTGGAGCGCTTGTGTACCCAGCATTTATGTACCCAGCATCTTTATCCCCCCTCATGGGGCTGAAGATTCTATTCTTAAATGTCAAGGGTCTCAATAGTCCCCAAAAACGTACCTTCCTCTGGAAGGAGGTAAAGCTGAATATTCAACTATCACACACTCTCATTATGCAAGGAAATCTAGGGGTGTATTTATTGCCTTTAATAACGATGTTTGTCTATCTATTCTGTCCCAAAAGGCCGACGTGCGGGGTTGGTACGTTGTTCTGGTCTGCAAAGTGAACAATATCCTATATACACTGGTGAACATTTACGCGCCCAACGAACGACAACTCTCCTTCCTTAATAAAGTCATGAGACATGTGAAGAAAATAAAGCAGGGTAGGTTGGTGATGTGCGGAGATTTTAACACAGTCCTTGATCCAACCCTTGACTTCACTAATCCCTCCAGACGTAATCCTTCCAATCTAACAGCTTTTCTGAACTCTGAGGGACTGATTGAGGTCTGAAGGGCTCAGCATAACCAAGAGCGGGACTGCACCTACTTTTCCCCTATACATGCCTCATACTCACGGATAGATATGTACTTAGTGGATAACACTGTTCTCTTTCATACCACTAAATCCGCGATCGGACTAATCACGTGGTCCAACCATGCCCCCATCATTCTCCACCTGATGGAGGAATACCAGGCGACCCTTCCCTCAATTTGGAGAAATAACCCTTACATTCTCTCCCACCCAAAACACATAGCTGAAATATCGGAAGCAGTGAAGGAAATCTTTCACTTGAATGCTGGTTCTGTACCGGACCCGCTTGTT
This sequence comes from Bufotes viridis, assembly GCA_033119425.1. Classification (NCBI taxonomy): domain Eukaryota; kingdom Metazoa; phylum Chordata; class Amphibia; order Anura; family Bufonidae; genus Bufotes; species Bufotes viridis. The sequence goes on from CM065589.1 coordinate 124,769,459, forward strand.
GTCTGGCAAACGCACAAAGCCTTTGTCAGTGGACTCTTCATTAAACTCAACATTATGGATAGGAGACAGAGAGAGGAGGAAATCACAAATACACTTGCAACTATAGCTCAATTAGAAAGGACTAATAAAGTAAACCCTTCGGTCGAGGGATCAGATAGACTAAGGAGTGAGAGGGACAAGTTGCTACATCTTCTTAATAGAGATTTTACCAAATCTTTAACCTATTTGAAGGCTAAGGTATATGCACAAGGCAACAAGGCGGGCAAACTTCTTGCCAACATACTCAAGCACCAAAGGGTCAAATCAAAGATCCCTTATGTCAAACATTCTGCGTCCGGGGCTAAACTGTATGACCCGAGAGATATTGCTGAACAGTTCCGTCAATTTTACCACGACCTTTATAATTTGAATGACACAGTACCTTTGCCAGATAACTAGGAGAAACTTCTTGTTGACTTTCTGGATAAAGCCCAGTTGCCCATGTTGACTCAGACACAATTATCTTCTCTAAACACACCTATTACTCAGGGCGAATTACAGAAAATAGTTGCCTCTCTTCCAGCGGGGAAATCACCCAGACCGGACGGTCTATCAAATGAATATTATAAGAAACTCCAAATGCCACTGCTCCCCTATATGTTGGAAATTTTCAACAGGGTGATGGATGGCTCATCATTCTTGCCGGAAATGCTTCAGGCAGTAATAGTGGCACTACCTAAGCCGGGCAAAACTCCAGACGTTCCTCAAAATTTTCGGCCTATTTCTTTGTTGAATTCCGACATAAAGATATTTGCCAAATTGGTAGCTTGTAGATTGTCAGTGGCCCTGCCATTCTTAATTGCCGACGACCAGTGGGGCTTTGTAAAGGGTAGACAGGCATCGGATAACACTAGGAGACTTTTCGACATTCTGAACGCAGCCGAGTTAAAGAAAATTTCAATGGTGGCGGTGACTCTGGACGCAGAGAAGACGTTTGACCGCCTTCATTGGTCATACGCCTTTTCAGTACTCTCCAGAATGGGCTTTATGGGTCCCATTATCAATGCCATTCAAGGATTATACGCTAATCCATCAGCGAAAATTTTAATTAATGGTATTCTATCTGATAGTTTCGGAATTACCAACGGCTCCAGTCAGGGATGTCCCCTTTCCCCCTCGATATTCATCCTTGCGCTTGAGCCTTTAGCCCAACACATACGATTGTCACCAGCAGTGGAGGGAGTTCGGATTGGGGATAAATCCCATGTAATCTCACTTTACGCGGATGACATCATCCTGACACTTACAAAGCCTAGCCACTCTTTAGAACAGGCGTTTTCTATCATCTCCCATTTTGGCTCATTATCCTATTACAAACTTAATAGCTCCAAATCGCAAGCCCTTCCCATTAACATAGAATTGTCTGTATTATTGGCATTAAAAAAGAAATTTGTGCTTGATTGGCAACCCACTACCCTACAATAGCTGGGTATTTCGCTCACCCATCCTTGCTCGCTTGCAGGCTAGAGCAACTACACCCCCCTGCTGTCGACAATGACGAGAGACTTTGCCAGCTTTGCGATGAAAGACGTATCCTGGACAGGACGCGTGGCAGCGTTCCAAATGATGGTCCTCCCAAAATTGATTTATGTGTTTAGAGCACTGCCTATTCCGGTTCCCAACACGTTCTTTGTTGCAGCCCAGAAAATCCTGAATACCTATATTTGGGGCCCTTCCAGGCCTAGGATAGCTCATCTTATAATGACCAAGAGGAAAAAGGTAGGCAGAGTTGGCCTCCCTTCCATCAAGGACTATTTTACCTCTATTGGTCTTTCTTTCCTTCGGGAGTGGTGGTCTGAGAACTCGGAGAAGCCCTGGGTGACAATAGAAAGTCACTTTACCTCCGGAGGCTCCTTCCGAGATTTGCTATGTCAAAGCTTATGGAAACTACCTCAGCAGAAGGCTATGCTTTTAACTGTTAGTCATGCCTGCTCTCTTTGGTCGCAGTTCCACCGCTCCCGGGGGTCGAAGAACACACCGAAGCCTAGCCTAGTATCAATGTCAGCCCTGGAAGGACTCATTGGAGAGATCAACCTCTCCAACTGGAGGCTACATGGAATCACTTCACTTGATCAACTGTACGTTGACTCGGTTTTCACTACATTTGAGCAGATACATGTCAAATACGGCCTCCCTAGCCCTGAATTTCTGTCTTACTTACGTATCAGGAAGTGTCTAGACAAGCTTCGTAAAATAGATATAAGAATTCACGATGGTATTCTCACTCTGTTCTGCTCCCAAAAACGGTTAACAGCTAATTACACCAGGCAGATATACGACCATATAGGGGAAAAAGATAAGTTTGTTAAATTGCAGCCTATGGTACGTTGGGAGCGGGAGCTGGGACAAGAATTCTCAACTGACGAGTGGGCTACTGCAACAAAATTTGCGGCCTCTGCCTTTAAATGTGTAACACACTCAGAAGCGGCTGTTAAAACGTTACTCCGCTGGTACTACACTCACGACTCAGACTAAGCCACATGTACCCTGGCACCTCAGCGTGTTGTTGGAGGGGGTGTGGTACCACGGGTACCCTCTATCACATTCTATGGTCCTGCCCAAAATTGCTGAGTTACTGGAAACATGTTTTTGAAATAATATCACGGGTTCTACATATGCAAATCTCGCCTTCTCCAGGATTAGCCTTACTGTTTGTGGGCATTGATGCTTTCCCCTACGCTGCTGGGAGATTGATAGGCACGATCCTCATCCATTCCAAACTGGTCGTTACCAGACATTGGAAGTCTCTCGACCCTCCAGTCAGCGAGGAAGCCATTGCGGCATTAAATGTGACATATCGGTATGAGCGCCGTTTACCGGCCGCCCTTACTAATGTTTCACTTAGAGATAAAATATGGGACCCTTGGCTAAAAAGCTCCTACTATGCTTCATAGATTGGGTGTCACCTGCTGCTCCAAACCCATGCTCTTCTTGCTTGGGGCACACCCCCCTGCTCCTGCTCCAGTCATGTCATGTTATGGTTAAAGGGCTTCTGTCACCCCCACTGACGAATTTTCACTAGCTGACATTAGCTACTTGCTAATGTCAGCTGAGTTCAAACATATGTTTAATATCTTTTTTTCTTTTTTCAATCTTCTAAAAAACTTACTTTTGTTATATGTAAATTAGCTTCGCTACCAGCAAGTTGGGCGGGTACTTGCTGGTAGCCGCCGCATCTTCATGGCCTTGGAACGCCCCCTCTTCTTTTGATAGACAGGGCCAGCGCGCTCTCCTCCTCTCGCTGGCCCTGTCTGCAGCTGCAATCCCGCGCCTGCGCCGTCTCGGTCTTTAGTCGGCGCAGGCGCTCTGAGTGAAGGATGCTCGCTTAGGCGCTCCGTCCTCAGTGCGCCTGCGCCGATGACGTCAGCGCTACACCCGGAAGAGAAGACGCCGGCATCCCTGGTAAAGAGCAGAACTCAGCTGACATTAGCAAGTAGCTAATGTCAGCTAGTGAAAATTCGTCAGTGGGGGTGACAGAAGCCCTTTAATGTTGTTTTGTTCTATTATTTAATTTCTTTATCCAACCAAGCTAATCGAGATATCTTCATCCTGCCGGCTACGAATGTTGCCATCCACTCACTGGCCAGTACTGAAGTGGTGGAGGCAAATACGATTCATACTGGCAATGTCAGGTTGGCAGCATCCGAGCGGATGCCCTGGTATTGCCTATATTCTATAGATTTTCTAGTGCAGGTTACCCTCTGCTATTTACCAACGGAGATTGTGCCTTTCATAGCTACTCCGCATCGCACCTTCGGGCGCCTTAAACGCGGATCCCTCCACAGGTCATATATATGTTATGTTTAGATGTACTAAGGAGCGCCAAGTATATGAAGTATCTGAAGAACGTGAAACGTTGTAAGACTCCATTTCATGCTGTTCCTCGATCTGATATGTGCCAATGTACTGTGACTTTATGTAATGGTGGCTGCGTCCACACAATCCTATGTGCTTGCACTTTTGTTTGTTTTGCAAAAATCTTAATAAAAACTGATTATACTTAAAGTGGAGGGCATGGCAGTTGCAGGCTAATTTGCAATTAGTATTTTAAAATACTATTTTTCTCAGCAATGAGGACATATAGGGACATGGGACCAACACAAATGCCTTCAGCTGCCAAAATGCAACAGGTTAGCCAGTTTCATAGGTACAAATCTGCTTTAAGATGCCCTTTAAGGATATTGATATTTCAGCTCCTTTTCATCCTTTTCACACTTAAAATTGGATTCTTATGAACATCTTGATACTTCATATATTTATAACAGAAAGCAGATGCATCTAGTTCTATCTGGTAGAAAGTGCAGTCCTGTAACCTTATTTTTGTGACGCTATAACAGTCACAGTGTATCACTAATATTTAAGGAAAACCACAATGAGGAAATTAAGACTTGCATTTCATACATTAATCTTAATGTTAAAAAATTATCTGGCATAAGATGCACCAAAATTATTGTGGTGCACATTTATTAATTATTTTGATGCATCTTGGGAGCTCTGTATATCATCTAAGATTTCAGTTGTAATTTACATGAGTTTTTTTGGCATATATATTGGTAAGTCTATTAGGCAGTGACAGCCATAGATGTAGTATAGATGTTATAGCATATGTTTTTAGAACAGTATCTGTATCTGTGAGCTCTTTCCCTGTTTGTTTACAGGCACTTGTGTTATGGACGTTCCTGTGACAGGTCGCAGTGAGACTGGTAACACGTGGTTTGATCTGACATGTTTTCTGTTTGGATCAAATGATATCTGTCTTGTTTCCGGTTCTTGCCAAACCTTCTTTCCCCAGGTGTGGCTATTAGGGTCATTTAACCTTCTCTATTTATTGTTGTTTCTCCCACTATGCTATGCAGTTTATAGCTTCTGTTGGAGTTATGGATAGCTGGTATATGGATCTCGGCTGAGTTCCTGGTGCTGCCATAGCTACTTGAAGTTAAAGGGAACCTGTCACCAGGAAATTCACTGATAAACCAGGCATTCTGCATTGTAGGGCTCACTCTGCTGAATATAATGATACCTTTCACTTGGTGATCTGTTGCTTTATTGTGGAGAAAAAGTACTTTTAATCCATATGCTAATGAGCTGATTTGAGTCCAGTAGTTGATATGAGTCCAGTGTTTTTTCTATTCAGAGTGCTGGAGCCACTCCCCTATTCGCTTCTTCAGATGTAAAAGGGGCATGGTTTTTTATATCATTCATTTTAATAATTGGCGGAAAAATGAATAACAGTGAACGCTAAGGTATTGTATTATTAAGATAAAAAAAAGGGAAGGAATATACTATTGAAGTTAGTAATTATAATAAGGGGTAGTTTGTTCATGGTGTGATACACACATGTTTGATAAACAATTATTAATATGAATGAATGATGTAATAAGCCACGCCGCTTTTAGCATATGGATTAAAAGTACGTTTTTCTCCACAATAAAGCAACAGATCACCAAGTGAAAGGTATCATTATATTCAGCAGAGAGAGAGCCCTACAAGGCAGCATGCCTGATTTATCAGTGAATTTGTATTTTGTTTAGCTTATTTTGTATGTTGCATTTCCCTGTCATTTGTATTAAGACCTGAGGGAGACCTGTTCATCCTTCCTTTTAGAGGAACAGGTTGTCTCAGTTCGGACATTAGTACCAGGGTCCTATAGGGTGAGTTGGGACATTAGGTATTCCGGTGTAAGAACTCAACTTCCTTTGGGTCTGTTCATACTGGTAGTTAGTCAGGACCTTGATTAGGGTTTTACTAGGAGGTGTCCATCTCTTTTCCCTAGTTTCCAGGCCTTATTCCTTCACCCCTTTCCCTCCTATGTTTGGTGTGGTGTTTCCCTCCCACACCCGAATGTGACAACTTGTTTCTGGTTCCTCTAATGTCAGGAAGCACTTTTGCATCATCAGCTCTCCTTTCCAGCATTGTAAGCCTTCCTCCTTCCCCGGAAATATCACCGCCCAGTCCACCTCAGTCTCCACCCATGGCACCTTGTGCCTTTACTGCCCGTCGCTGCCTACAACATCTAGCACCATCTTTGAACTCCAGCCTCACCTATATGAACCCCTATATATCTATTCCTTCCCTGCAGGCCCACAAAGAAGAGCTACTGATTGGTGGAAGAATAGGCCAATCCAAACACATCCAGATGCATGGGCTGTGCAAGCATAGCAGTGGAGCCACAAGGAGGGTGTTATGCTACTGCTGCTGATTTTAAAACTACATGAGCGGAGGGTAACATGGAAGCCAATGACCTTACATCATAAGATGTATACATAGAACCGGGAAACTGCATCACATGACCAGGTGGAGAACAGGGGAACGAAGCACATTTGAAAAAGCAAGTACATTACACATTTAACACTACATTAAAGCAAATGAAAGCAGGTTTTAGGTCTTAGATAATCCCTTTAATATTAGTGATTTTACATTTCACTAAAACAAACCAACAAAGATCAATTTTATTACCCTCAATCCATTCCTATGATCATTTTCCAAGTACATAGTTTGAACATCAGAAATAATTTATAGGCAGCTAAATAAAATATTTAAAATAATTAAAATTTAAAAGTAAAATTCAAATTTTCTTATATTAATTATACCGTTCTCAATGTGTTTAATCTCCTTATCAGTTATCTTACCTTTGATTTTATTCCCCTCTCCTTAAAGACTGTCACATTGACAAACAAGTGGAAGCTCTTTGAATCCCAGTCATTCAGAAACCGTATTGGCAATTAAAATGAACAAAGCAGAAAACAATCATACACAAGAAGAAATATAAAAGGCATCCTAACAATCTCTCCTTTATTTTATCTTCAGCAGCTCTGCCTCATGTTAAAGATTTGCTTCCTGCAGATATTTTTTCCAAAGCATGAGAGAAGGAGGGGAAAAACCCACTGATTTAATGCAAGCGGACTGTAGATACTAAGAGGCTCCCAGCAGGTGCCACTTTAAAAAAGCAAGCAGCTACCCGTGAGATATATCCCATGACCCTTGAGGGTCATTTTGTTTGGTTTTACACAATGCATGAGGGAAGTGATTTGGGGGAGGAAACAGCACTCTGAAAGAGAGTAATGCTTTTAAAATGTAAGGCGAAATTCTTAAATTTATTGCTATAAATGCATTAAACTGTTACCAATCCATAATCTTAAATCTCGGGGTCATCTAACTCGCTTAACATAGATGGGAATAAAATTCTAATATTCTTCAACGTTAAATATATTTAATATTAATATATGTTAAATATTGTTAGGATACCGTATCTAATTAATGACCCACCATGTATTCCACATAAATACCGCCATTCTTTAAACTTGTGTGAGCTGGTCAAACAAATGGAATTTATTTGTGCTAATTATAGCCTGTCAACTCCCTCTAGACATGTTTCTTTCTTATTGCTGTATTTACCAGCCATTGAATTGAAAGCCTGAAGACACTTCCTCCGACTGGATATTCATTAAGTGCTTTCTGCCCTAGTCAGTCTCCATTCACCTCCCCCCATGCTATTTTCATTATCTCTCCTCTGTGAAAACAGAACCAGGAAGCATGAAAGATTATGTTCTGTGATAAAACAATAAGCCAGTTTAACCTCCTGTGCTTACAGAATGTGCTCTGATTGTGTGTCAGTCCATCACGTTTTCTCAAGGAATTGTTCATCACTGTGACTCTTTCTTCTTTAGGATGTTTTATTATATTTCAGAAGGCCTGCGATGTGTGGGATTTTTCCACATGGTCATATGTATAACATATAATTTCCAAATTGAACATCCTCTTTTACAATTTCCACTCTAAATATATCATGTTTTATCATATCAGGGCTGACACAATGACATGCAAGATGCCCTGGTAGAAAAGATTGGATTTGCTGTTCTGGAGGAAATTTCATTATACTGAAATACAGCATAATGTTATGATCCGGAAACAAGGTTATTGGAAAGCCAGGAAATTGTGCGCAGCCATGAAACTACAGAGAAGGCCCACCTATACATTCTATTTTCTTACTAAAAAAAACATAATTTATATAAAAATAATTTCAAAACAATTTTGAGTTGCAGAATATTATATTATATATATAGTAAAGAGTTGCATTTAAAATGTTTATATTAACATCAAGCTATCACGACCAGCGTGCCGATCACAGACGTGTGACACAAAGGGAGGGAAAAGGGAAAGACCTGTCCAAGGGAGAGCAAAAGGTGGAGACCCCTAACTCACCTTGAATCTGGCACCTGACTGCCCTGACGTCCCTAGATGGGTTTTTCACCCATACGCCGATTAAGTGCCTTCAACCCTGGCTTTCCTTAAGATGAGCCCTAAGTAGTGAATAGGGCGGTGGGAGCACTAGTCCTCACCACTAACACTAAAGGAAAACACCAGGGAGAGGTCAGACAATACAGACAAAACAAATATATCCAGGGGGGCGACAACGGCGGAAAACAAAAGCCCCACAGAGATCCGGAGGGTAATGCTCTGGTACAACAACCAGGAACAACAGCTACACAGCTCCAGTGGGTCAGTATAGAAGTCCAGGCAGGAAGCTCTATATCTGGCAACCAGAGAAGTGGGAAGGGGGAATATAAGGAGGTTGGGAGTGACAGACAAGAAACAGCTGAGGAGAAGAAGCTACGGATCCCTGAGTGAGACAAAAAGGATTGCAAGGCAAACACAGAAAGCTATCATTAAGTAACAGCTCGATCTTTAGACATAGAGTGCGCAGCCACCCGCTGCGACTTCCTGACCCCGGGTATAACGGAGTCAGACGTGGCTCCTGGCACCCTCGTGACACAAGCTTTTTAAAACAGATTATACTATCATAGAGTGAAGTTGGAAGACCATTGTAGCTTCACATTAAAACCGGTGGAAGTCTGACCCCTTGGACCCCTACCAATCTTAAAAATGAAGAAGCCACAACCCTGGTTTAGGGTTTTGGCTCCTTATTTATTTTACTCAGTTATATAGCACATCACTTTACAAACGTTTCATCACTCGCTGTCCCCAACAGGACTCATAATCTAAAGTCCTTATCAGTGTGCTTTTGTGGTGTGGGAGGAAACCAGAGGAAGCCCATGCAAGCACATGGCGAATATACAGTTGTGGCCAAAAGTTTTGAGAATGACACAAATATTAGTTTTCACAAAGTTTGCTGCAAAACTGCTTTTAGATCTTTGTTTCAGTTGTTTCTGTGATGTACTAAAATATAATTACACGCACTTCATACGTTTCAAAGGCTTTTATCGACAATTACATGACATCTATGCAAAGAGTCAGTATTTGCAGTGTTGGCCCTTCTTTTTCAGGACCTCTGCAATTCGACTGGGCATGCTCTCAATCAACTTCTGGGCCAATTCCTAACTGATAGCAACCCATTCTTTCATAATCACCTCTTGGAGTTTGTCAGAATTAGTGGGTTTTTGTTTGTCCACCAGCCTCTTGAGGATTGACCACAAGTTCTCAATGGGATTAAGATCTGGGGAGTTTCCAGGCCATGGACCCAAAATGTCAACGTTTTGGTCCCCGAGCCACTTAGTTATCACTTTTGCCTTATGGCACGGTGCTCCATCGTGCTGGAAAATGCATTGTTCTTCACTAAACTGTTGTTGGATTTTTGGAAGAAGTTGCTGTTGGAAGGTGTTTTGGTACCATTCTTTATTCATGGCTGTGTTTTTGGGAAAAATTGTGAGTGAGCCCACTCCCTTGGATGAGAAGCAACCCCACACATAAATGGTCTCATGATGCTTTACTGTTGGCATGACACAGGACTGATGGTAGCGCTTACCTTTTCTTCTCCGGACAAGCCTTTTTCTAGATGCCCCAAACAATCGGAAAAAGAGGCTTCATCGGAGAATATGACTTTGCCCCAGTCCTCAGCAGTCCATTCATCATACTTTCTGCAGAAGATCAATCTGTCCCTGATGTTTTTTTTTTTGAGAGAAGTGGCTTCTTTGCTGCCCTTCTTGACACCAGGCCATCTTCCAAAAGTCTTCGCCTCACTGTGCGTGCAGATGCGCTCACACCTGCCTGCTGCCATTCCTGAGCAAGCTCTGCATTGGTGGCACTCCGATCCCGCAGCTGAATCCTCTTTAGGAGACGATCCTGCCGCTTGATGGACTTTCTGGGACGCCCTGAAGCCTTCTTAACAAGAATTGAACCTCTTTCCTTGAAGTTCTTGATGATCCTATAAAGTGTTGATTGAGGTGAAATCTTAGTAGCCACAATATCCTTACCTGTAAAGCCATTTTTATGCAACACAATGATGGCTGCACGCGCTTCTTTGCAGGTCACCATGGTTAACAATGGAAGAACAATGATTTCAAGCATCACCCTCCTTTTAACATGTCAAGTCTGCCATTTTAACCCAATCAGCATGACATAATGATCTCCAGCCTTGTGCTCCTCAACATTCTCACCTGAGTTAACAAGATGATTACTGAAATGATCTCAGCAGGCCCTTTAATGACAGCAATGAAATGCAGTGGAAAGTTTTTTTGGGGATTGAGTTAATTTTCATGGCAAAGAAGGACTATGCAATTCATCTGATCACTCTTCTAACATTCTGGAGTATATGCAAATTGCTATTATAAAAACTTAAGCAGCAACTTTTCCAAATTCCAATATTTATGTAATTCTCAAAACTTTTGGCCATGAATGTACAAACTCCATGCAGATATTGTCCTTGGTTGGATTTGAAAATAGGACACCAGATCTGCAAGGCATGTTTATTTAGGCATTTTTTAACAGTGCTTACTTTTGTTAAAAAAAAATTTAAAGTTAGATATTTGAAGTTTACTTACATGGTATATTGATTTTGCCATTTTGATTGTGTTTTTAGACACAGGCATTGTTATTAAAATATGATGTGCATATATATGCAGTAGAGATAGATTTTTTTTCCTCCATAGGCTTCTGTACAGAATTTCAAATATGTCTAGATAAATGTTTGTACAAAATATCACTAAATATAAATACTTATAAAAATGCATATTAAAACATGTAAAACTGCTTGACATGCATGTTGTTCTTTATATGGATTTGAAATTTCAGAAAAATGAACACTATGTGAATGAGGTCACTTTCACATAGCAGTATTTTGCTCAGTATTTTATATTAGAAGTGGAAATTATCTAAAAATATTTGCATATATTGTATGTTTTGAACCCATTCCTTGTTTTGCCTTCCAAATGCTGTTGCATAATACTGACCAAAATCTGACATGACCATCTTTGGTGTTAAATAATTAGGGAGGGCCAAAACAATACCAAGACACTTAAAGGGGTTGTTCACATTCAAGGGCTTTCTGCCACACCCCCTATGTCACCATAGGAAAGCATAATTACCTGCTCCCCACCACTGTGTTCCAGCTCCTTCTGTCCCCAAAACTACTACTGAGCTTATGGTTGCCAGGCTCCAGTCTCCATGTATCAACATCCACTTTCTGATGACTGAGTGCAGCAATGACATGTCCCCCGATGCATGGGGAACATGTCACTGTGTGGGGTCTGGCAGAAAGGCCCCTCGATGAACAAGCCCTTTAAACATAAAAAGCAAATATACAGTATCTCACAAAAGTGAGTACACCCCCCACATGTTTGTAAATATTTTATAATATCTTTTTATTGGACAACACTGAAGATATAAAACTTTGATACAATGTAAAGTAGTCAGTGTACAGCTTGTATAACAGTATAAATTCAGTGTGCCTTTAAACATAACTCAACACACAGCCATTAATGTCTAAACTGTCAGCAACAAAAGTGAGTACACCCCTGTATCAAAGTGTCATATCTTTAGTGTTGTCCCATGAAAAGATATAATAAAACATTTACAAAAATGTGAGGGGTATACTCACTTTTGTGAGATACTGTATATTTAATCGCTCCTTTTAAGTCTTTTGCTATAAATTTGTAGGAGCCAACTTCAATGATGACAGGTTAAATGTTTAATATATTGTGTGAGCCATGGGAAAAGACAGACATCATCTTAGAAATGTATTTGAATTTGGACATTTGCCTAGAATCTGTGGAATATGTTCTTATTCAAATATATAGACGCAATGATATTAAAGCGCTGTGCATACATTATATAAATGGCAGGTGAAAATAAGCAAGTCAAATCAGAACATACGTTCTTTATGAAAATGGAAATATGTATATTTCACTCCATGGGTTTTCCAATTGCAGATGAGCAATAGTAACATGTAGATTTGCACCAAAGCGTTACATGAAAATACATTGATTTCATCTCCCTGACATGAAAAATACGTTTTATCGGACATCTATCGTGAATGAATTAATAGGGTAAATTAGAACACCATGCCAGAAAGAACATGTGTGACATACAGAACAGTTTCCTTTAGTCTTTAGCTCTGTAGATAGGTCAACACAGAAGGCTGTGAAAATCAGTTGAACAAACAGGACAGCTGAAGTGGAAATCCCTTGTGCCTTCTCCAATGCTGTTTAGGAGGGAGATAAAAGAAAGACACATACATTGAATAGACAAATTGAAAAAAATATCATATGCAAAAGAAAAGACTCTGTTAACATGTCAGAGGAACAATGTGCTCCCTTCTCCTCTTTGAAGTAAAGTTCCATGATGTCAAATGATATGTAAACAGTTGCAGTCTTTCGACTCAGAACATTTTCTGACAGCAGAAAAATGATTTTTTTTACCATAGATTTGTTAAAATCAAATCAGCCTGACAAGTAAGGGTCAGTTTATTTCATTTATCAATGCTCATATCCCTACAGAAAAGGGGGCTGTATTTTTCCGACAGGCATTCATAAGTGATATGGTCTTTATTTTTTTTTTCTGATGAAATGAAAGTGGTATTCCTCTGTGTACTGTGAAATATATTATATATCTTCCACATAGTTGGTTAGGGATCAACTGCCAACTTCTTCACCGAGTGAACGCCTGATTGAAGCTCCAGCTGTGTTCCAAAGATTGAAAGAGACCTTGAAAATGGCAAAGCAAGGCTCAGCATTCAGAACTGACAAAACAAATCTGACAAGAAAGGCAATTGCTATTCTTTTGGAGTGCTCATCATGGGAAATGTCATTGAAAAGAAAGTCAGATAGAGAACGATAAAAAATCCTTTTGTAAATCCATCACAAAACGCAGCTATTTCATATAAATATTTTAAGTGCTTATAGATATTCTAAATTTACATTATGTTCCCATTTCCCATGTTTGAATTTACTGGAGAGAATGGATGCTTTCTTTTGTAGGAAAATAATTGCCTACATTAAACTTTAACAAACACACCGGCAAGAGGTTAAGAGGTGGGTTGTAAAAAGCACAAGACACAAATACGTAGAGCACAGCACGATTTGTATTTGCTAGTAAAATAGCAGGAATGAGTTGTTAGTATTATCTTCACCAAAGATACCATTGATACCTAAAATATGAAGAGGTCTTATAGCGTTCGTTTTACTGTTATAGAAGAAGGCAAAGCAATAGTAATAGTGGCCTTTACATTTATACATATTTTTTTATATTATTTTATTTATTTATTTATACATATAAGAGAAGCTCTCCTTTTATATTTCTTTACCAACTAAAAACGCACAAATTATCATTTCCTGGCATACATCTGCTTTAGTGCACCTCATGAAACATCAAGCTTTGTTAATAAACCAAATAATGACCATATAAGAAACAGTAAACATGTCACATCAAAGTTAAACATATATCACTTAACACATTCTGAATGTGTAGCAAATATTGCGTAGTTCTGTGTTAGCCAGAGGAAAAAAAACAATATGTGAATGTCAGCACAGTAGGCAGTGAAACACACACACTGTGAGCCAGGACTGAACCAAACCGTCTTTCCCTGCATACTTGCCGTGCAGGTCCTAAGCGTCAAGTCTGCAAGTGGTCAGCGTTCCTTGTGGTACATAAGTTAGATAAACCAACTAAACAAATATACAAAAATGCGTGACTCAGCAACAACATATCCAAAAAACCATATAGGGACACGCATTACACTTACAAAAAACTTTATTGAACATGTAATATTATTACACCATAAATTCATGTCACATATTACAAAGAATGGCAGAATAAAAGGTGGTGGATGAAAGCCAGGAGCCCCTGCGTCCACCGGAAGGTCCAATACGACAAATAAATAGGTATATATATACAACCAGGGTAGTATCCCATGAGATGTGTCTATACTACTCCTAACTAGAGATGAGCGAACACCTGGAAGTTCGGGAAGTTCGCCAAACTTCCCGAAAATGTTCGGGTTCGGGATCCGAACACGACCCGAACTTTATCCCGAACCCGAACCCCATTGAAGTCAATGGGGACCCGAACTTTTAGGCACTAAAAAGGCTGTAAAATAGTCCAGGAACGGGCTAGAGGGCTGCCAAAGGCAGCAAAATGTAGGTAAATCCCCTGCAAACAAATGTGGATAGGGAAATTAATTCAAATAAAATAAATAAAATTTAACCAATATCAATTGAAGAGAGGTCCCACTTCAAGGAATCATGCGTCATATCACCCACCACTGGAGAAGGCCGCTTTAAGTTATTTCGGACCCAGCACCCAGACAGAGGAGAGCGGTCCCACAGCAAGGAATCATGCGTCATTTCACCCACCACTGGAGAAGGCCACTTTCATTTATTTCGGCCCAGCACTCAGACTGAGGATACAGGTCCCACAGCAAGGAATCATGTGTCATATCACCCACCACCGCAGAAGGCCACTTTCAGTTATTTATGCCCCACCACCCAGACAGAGGAGAGAGGTCCCACAGCAAGGAATCATGCGTCATATCACCCACCACCGGAGAAGGCCACTTTGAGTTATTTCGGCCCCAGCACTCAGACAGAGGAGAGAGGTCCCACAGCAAGGAATCATGCGTCATATCACCCACCACTGGAGAAGGCCACTTTCAGTTATTTATGCCCCACCACCCAGACAGAGGAGAGAGGTCCCACATCAAGGAATCATGCGTCATATCACCCACCACTGGAGAAGGCCACTTTCAGTTATTTCGGACCCAGCACCCAGACAGAGGAGAGCGGTCCCACAGCAAGGAATCATGCGTCATTTCACCCACCACTGGAGAAGGCCACTTTCAGTTATTTCAGCCCAGCACTCAGACTGAGGATACAGGTCCCACAGCAAGGAATCATGTGTCATATCACCCACCACCGCAGAAGGCCACTTTCAGTTATTTATGCCCCACCACCCAGATAGAGGAGAGAGGTCCCACAGCAAGGAATCATGCGTCATATCACCCACCACCGGAGAAGGCCACTTTCAGTTATTTCGGCCCCAGCACTCAGACAGAGGAGAGAGGTCCCACAGCAAGGAATCATGCGTCATATCACCCACCACTGGAGAAGGCCACTTTCAGTTATTTATGCCCCACCACCCAGACAGAGGAGAGAGGTCCCACAGCAAGGAATCATGCGTCATATCACCCACCACCGGAGAAGGCCACTTTCAGTTATTTCGGCCCCAGCACCCAGACAGCGGAGAGGTTCATTCAACTTTGGGTTGCACCGCAAGATCATGGTAAATTTAAAAAAATGAGGATTCAATAAAGAAGTGTCCCGGAGTACAAGTATACATGGTTGAGGGGGAGTCAGTTATAAATGTCTATTCTGCACAAGGGAGGCACAGTTCCTGTGGGATCCATGCCTGGTTCATTTTTATGAACGTCAGCTTGTCCACGTTGGCTGTGGACAGACGGCTGCGTTTGTCAGTAATGACGCCCCCTGCCGTGCTGAATACACGTTCAGACAAAACGCTGGCCACCGGGCAGGCCAGCACCTCCAAGGCATAAAATGCTAACTCTGGCCACGGGGACAATTTGGAGACCCAGAAGTTGAATGGGGCCGAACCATCCGTCAGTACATGGAGGGGTGTGCAGACGTACTGTTCAACCATGTTAGTGAAATGCTGCCTCCTGCTAACACGTTCCGTATCAGGTGGTGGTGCAGTTAGCTGTGGCGTGGAGACAAAACTTTTCCACATTTCTGCTATGCTAACCCTGCCCTCAGAGGAGCTAGCCGTGACACAGCTGCGTTGGCGACCTCCTGCTCCTCCTCTGCCTTCGCCTTGGGCTTCCACCTGTTCCCCTGTGACATTTGGGAATGCTCTCAGGAGTAGTGTTGAGCGAACAGTTCGAAAATCGTTCGGGTCCGTACCGAATTTTGGGGTGTCCGTGACACGGACCCGAACACGGACATTTTCAAAAAAGTTCGGGTTCGGGTCCGGTGTTCGTCGATTTCTTCCCGCTTTCTGAAGGGCTGCATAGCAGCCAATCAGCTAGCGTTTTACTTCTTGCCCTAAGAGCCCATCACAGCCATGCCTACTAATGGCATGGCTGTGATTGGCCAAGTGCAGCATGTGACCCAGCCTCTATTTAAGCTGGAGTCACGTAGCGCCGCACGTCACACTGCTCTGACTAGTGTAGGGAGAGGATGCAGCTTCTGTGAGGGCGAGATAGGCAGGGATAAAGAAGTGATTGAATTATCTACCTTTCTACACCTGTGCATCAGAACAACTCAGTTGAGCTGTTCACTGAAAGTCACTATTTTGTTGAGACTGGCCAGAGCGATTTTTTCTGGCACATGTAACTGGGCTGACCGGCGGTGGTCATTTTGGGACTTGTGGTTCGCCAGCACTTTCTGCCACAGAGTCTAAACCAAAGCTCCAAAGAAGTGAAAAATCTACACCTGTGATTCAGAACAACAGCGATTCAGCTGCTCAGTCAAAGTCAATTTTTTTTCTGGCTGGGCAGACTGTTTTCTGGCACATGTTACTGGGCTGATAGGCGGCGGCCATTTTGGGACTTGTGGTGCTACAGCAAAAGCTGCCACAACGTCCATTAATCTCATGTAATAGTCGATTTTTTCATAGATATACTACATCAGGGGTTTGGCTGTGCTTGTGTCACCCATACTAACTGCAAAGATATTTAATATATCAGTGGTGAAACTGAAAGTAACCCACTTGGATAGCAAATCCCATGAATGTGCTGTTCCAGCTAGGCTAGCCAGTGCCACTACTTTGTCCAATACTGTCAGCCAGAAATGTTTTTTTTTTATGTGCCAGAAATATAAATTAGAAAAAGCTTTCACCATAATAATAAAACTATTCTGGTGTTAGACCAGAAGAAGCACTCCTGTTGTAATTAATACTGTAAAAAGGCTTAGGCAATATTTCTCCCAGTGTGGGAAATTTATCTAGCAAAACTAGCATTTTAAAAATTCCGGTGTTCTGAAATACCAGCAGTCCTCTTGTAATTAATACCGCCAAAAGGCATTATATCGTCCAGTGTTGTAATTTTGGTAAAAAAAAAGGCCAATTTAATCAATCTGGTGTTTGTTAGACCAGAAACACTAGGCCTCACGTTTTTACTCCTGTAAAAAGGAATTATATCTCCCCGTGTGGGAACCTATGTACCAAAACTAGCATTTTAAAAATTCAGATGTCCAATTTGCAGCAGTTTTCTTGTAAATAATACCGCCAAAAGGCATTATATCGTCCAGTGTTGTAATTTTGGTAAAAAAAAAGGCCAATTTAATCAATCTGGTGTTTGTTAGACCAGAAACACTAGGCCTCACGTTTTTACTCCTGTAAAAAGGAATTATATCTCCCCGTGTGGGATCTATGTACCAAAACTAGCATTTTAAAAATTCAGATGTTCAATTTGCAGCAGTTTTCTTGTAAATAATACCGCCAAAAGGCATTATATCGTCCAGTGTTTTAATTTTGGTGAAAAAAAGGCCAATTTAATCAATCTGGTGTTTGTTAGACCAGAAACCCTAGGCCTCACGTTTTTTCTCCTGTAAAAAGGAATTATATCTCCCCGTGTGGGAATATATGTACCAAAACTAGCATTTTAAAAATTCAGATGTCCAATTTGCAGCAGTTTTCTTGTAATTAATACCGGAAAAAGGAATTATATCTTCCAGTGTGGGAATTTATGTACACAAACTAGCATTATAAAAATTCTGGTGTCCAATTAGCAGCAGTGTTCTTGTAATTAATACCGCCAAAAGGCATTATTGTCCAGTGTTGTAATTTTGGTGAAAAAAAGGCCAATTTAATCAATCTGGTGTTTGTTAGACCAGAAACAGTAGGCCTCGCATTTTCACTCCTGTAAAAAGGAATCATATCTCCCCGTGTGGGAATCTATGTACCAAAACTAGCATTTTAAAAATTCTGGTGTCCAATTTGCTGCAGTTTTCTTGTAATTAATACCGGAAAAAGGAATTATATCTTCCAGTGTGGGAATTTATGTACACAAACTAGCATTATAAAAATTCTGGTGTCCAATTAGCAGCAGTGTTCTTGTAATTAATACCGCCAAAAGGCATTATTGTCCAGTGTTGTAATTTTGGTGAAAAAAGGCCAATTTAATCAATCTGGTGTTTGTTAGACCAGAAACAGTAGGCCTCACGTTTTCACTCCTGTAAAAGGAATTATATCTCCCCGTGTGGGAATCTATGTACCAAAACTAGCATATTAAAAATTCTGGTGTCCAATTTGCAGCAGTTTTCTTGTAATTAATACCGGAAAAGGAATTATATCTTCCAGTGTGGGAATTTATGTACACAAACTAGCATTATAAAAATTCTGGTGTCCAATTAGCAGCAGTGTTCTTGTAATTAATACCGCCAAAAGGCATTATATGTCCAGTGTTGTAATTTTGGTGAAAAAGGCCAATTTAATCAATCTGGTGTTTGTTAGACCAGAAACATTAGGCCTCACATTTTTACTCCTGTAAAAGGAATTATATCTCCCCGTGTGGGAATCTATGTACCAAAACTAGCATTTTAAAAATTCAGATGTCCAATTTGCAGCAGTTTTCTTGTAAATAATACCGCCAAAAGGCATTATATCGTCCAGTGTTGTAATTTTGGTGAAAAAAGTCCAATTTAATCAATCTGGTGTTTGTTAGACCAGAAACACTAGGCCTCACGTTTTACTCCTGTAAAAGGAATTATATCTCCCGTGTGGGAATCTATGTACCAAAACTAGCATTTTAAAAATTCAGATGTCCAATTTGCAGCAGTTTTCTTGTAATTAATACCGGAAAAGGAATTATATCTTCCAGTGTGGGAATTTATGTACACAAACTAGCATTATAAAAATTCTGGTGTCCAATTAGCAGCAGTGTTCTTGTAATTAATACCGCCAAAAGGCATTATTGTCCAGTGTTGTAATTTTGGTGAAAAAAGGCCAATTTAATCAATCTGGTGTTTGTTAGACCAGAAACAGTAGGCCTCACATTTTCACTCCTGTAAAAGGAATTATATCTCCCGTGTGGGAATCTATGTACCAAAACTAGCATTTTAAAAATTCTGGTGTCCAATTTGCTGCAGTTTTCTTGTAATTAATACCGGAAAAAGGAATTATATCTTCCAGTGTGGGAATTTATGTACACAAACTAGCATTATAAAAATTCTGGTGTCCAATTAGCAGCAGTGTTCTTGTAATTAATACCGCCAAAAGGCATTATTGTCCAGTGTTGTAATTTTGGTGAAAAAAGGCCAATTTAATCAATCTGGTGTTTGTTAGACCAGAAACAGTAGGCCTCACGTTTTCACTCCTGTAAAAGGAATTATATCTCCCGTGTGGGAATCTATGTACCAAAACTAGCATATTAAAAATTCTGGTGTCCAATTTGCAGCAGTTTTCTTGTAATTAATACCGAAAAAGGAATTATATCTTCCAGTGTGGGAATTTATGTACACAAACTAGCATTATAAAAATTCTGGTGTCCAATTAGCAGCAGTGTTCTTGTAATTAATACCGCCAAAAGGCATTATTGTCCAGTGTTGTAATTTTGGTGAAAAAAGGCCAATTTAATCAATCTGGTGTTTGTTAGACCAGAAACAGTAGGCCTCACGTTTTCACTCCTGTAAAAGGAATTATATCTCCTCGTGTGGGAATCTATGTACCAAAACTAGCATTTTAAAAATTCTGGTGTCCAATTTGCAGCAGTTTTCTTGTAATTAATACCGAAAAAGGAATTATATCTTCCAGTGTGGGAATTTATGTACACAAACTAGCATTATAAAAATTCTGGTGTCCAATTAGCAGCAGTGTTCTTGTAATTAATACCGCCAAAAGGCATTATTGTCCAGTGTTGTAATTTTGGTGAAAAAAGGCCAATTTAATCAATCTGGTGTTTGTTAGACCAGAAACAGTAGGCCTCACGTTTTCACTCCTGTAAAAGGAATTATATCTCCCCGTGTGGGAATCTATGTACCAAAACTAGCATTTTAAAAATTCTGGTGTCCAATTTGCAGCAGTTTTCTTGTAATTAATACCGGAAAAAGGAATTATATCTTCCAGTGTGGGAATTTATGTACACAAACTAGCATTATAAAAATTCTGGTGTCCAATTAGCAGCAGTGTTCTTGTAATTAATACCGCCAAAAGGCATTATTGTCCAGTGTTGTAATTTTGGTGAAAAAGGCCAATTTAATCAATCTGGTGTTTGTTAGACCAGAAACAGTAGGCCTCACGTTTTACTCCTGTAAAAGGAATTATATCTCCCCGTGTGGGAATCTATGTACCAAAACTAGCATATTAAAAATTCTGGTGTCCAATTTGCAGCAGTCTTCTTGTAATTAATACCGAAAAAGGAATTATATCTTCCAGTGTGGGAATTTTTGGGGCTAAAAATAATATATTTTATTGTGGTGCGAGTTGAATCGCAACAATGAGGAAACATTCTATTAAGGGACGAGGACGCGGTCGTGGTGGTGTCCGTGGAGCCTCTGTTGCTGGCAGAGGACGTGGCCGTTCGGCCTCAGGCGCACAAAGTAGTGAACCAACTCCCTCAAGTAGCCGGCAGAATTTACAGCGATATTTGGTGGGGCCCAATGCCGTTATGAGGATGGTAAGGCCTGAGCAGGTACAGGCATTAGTCGATTGGGTGGCCGACAGTGCTTCCAGCACGTTCACCACATTGTCTTCCGCCCAGTCTTCTGCGGAAAGCGCACAGGTGGCACCTGAAAACCAAGCCCATCAGTCTGTCACATCACCCCATGCATATCAGGGAAACTGGCTGAGCCTCAAGTTATGCAGCAGTCTCTTATTCTGTTTGAAGACTCTGCTCCCACGGTTTTCCAGGGGCGTCCACCTAGCCCTTCCCCAGCGGTGGAAGACATTCCATGCACTGACGCACAACCACTTATGTATCCAGATGATGAGGACATGGGAATACCACCACAGCAGAGTGACCGAGTCTCTGATGATGACGAAACACTGGTGCCCACTGCCGCGTCTTATTGCAGTGTGCAGACTGAACAGGAGGAGGTCAGGGAGGAAGACTGGGTGGAAAACGATGCAGAGGACGATGAGGTCTTAGACCCCACATGGACTGAAGGTCGTGCCGCTGACTTAAATAGTTCAGAGGAAGAGGCAGTGGTGAGACCGAGACAACAGCGAAGCCAAAGAGGGAGCAGGGGGCAAAGCAGAACAGCCGCCGTCCAGAGAGTTCGCCTGCTATTGGCCAGCGCCAACAGGGACCCAGCACCCCAAAGGCATCTTCAAGGAGTTCCCTGGCATGGCACTTCTTCAAACAATGTGCTGAGGACAAGACCAGAGTGGTTTGCACGCTGTGCCATCAGACCCTGAGGCGAGGCATTAACGTTCTTAACCTGAGCACCACCTGCATGATCAGGCATCTACATGCAAAGCATGAACTGCAGTGGAGTACACACCTTAAAAACAAGGAACCCGCTCAGGCTCCCCCTGCTCCTCTACCGCTGCTGCCTCGGCTTCCGCCTCGAGAGGAATGCTGCCACCTGCCGAGCAGCAAACAGAGGATGTGCCACCGACACCACCACCACCACCGCCACCGTCACCTAGCGTCTCCACTATTTCACACAGCAGCGTTCAGCTCTCCATCTCTCAAACCTTTGAGAGGAAGCGCAAATTCCCACCTAGTCACCCTCGAGCCCTTGGCCTGAATGCCAGCATTTCTAAACTACTGGCCTTTGAAATGCTGTCATTCCGGCTGGTGGACACAGACAGCTTCAAACAGCTGATGGCCATGGCTGTCCCCCAGTATGTGGTTCCCAGCCGCCACTACTTCTCCAAGACAGCCGTGCCTTCCTGCACATGCAAGTGTCCGATAAAATCAAGTGTGCACTGCGCAACGCCATTTGTGGCAAGGTCCACCTAACCACAGATACGTGGACCAGTAAGCACGGCCAGGGACGCTATATCTCCCTAACTGCACACTGGGTAAATGTAGTGGCGGCTGAGCCCCAGGCGGAGAGTTCCTTGGCGCACGTCCTTCCGCCGCCAAGGATCACAGGGCATCATTCTTGCCTCCTGTAGCCTCCTCCTCCTACTCGGCTTCCTCCTCCTCCTCCTCTGCTTCCACCAGCTCATCCAGTCAGCCACACACCTTCACCACCAACTTCAGCACAGCCCGGGTAAACGTCAGCAGGCCATTCTGAAACTCATATGTTTGGGGGACAGGCCCCACACCGCGCAGGAGTTGTGGCGGGGTATTGAACAACAGACCGACCAGTGGTTGCTGCCGGTGGGCCTCAAGCCCGGCCTGGTGGTGTGCGATAATGGGCGAAATCTCGTGGCAGCTCTGGGACTAGCCGGTTTGACGCACATCCCTTGCCTGGCGCATGTGCTGAATTTGGTGGTGCAAAAGTTCATTCACAACTACCCAGACATGTCAGAGCTGCTGCATAAAGTGCGGGCCGCCTGTGCGCGCTCCGGCGCTCACATCCTGCCGCTGCTCGCCTGTCAGCGCTACAGCGGAACTTCGGCCTTCCCGCCACCGCCTAATATGCGACGTGCCCACCCGGTGGAACTCCACCTTGCACATGCTGGAGAGACTGTGCGAGCAGCAGCAGGCCATAGTGGAGTTTCAGCTGCAGCACGCACGGGTCAGTCGCACTGCGGAACAGCACCACTTCACCACCAATGATTGGGCCTCCATGCGAGACCTGTGTGCCCTGTTGCGCTGTTTAGAGTACGCCACCAACATGGCCAGTGGCGATGCCACTGTTATCAGCGTGACGATACCAATTCTATGTCTCCTAGAGAAAACGCTTAGGGCGATGATGGAAGAGGAGGTGGGCCAGGGCCAGGAGGAGGAGGAGGAGGATGACGGGTCGTTTTTAGCACTTTCAGGCCAGTCTGTTAGAAGTGGCTCAGAGGGAGGTTTTTTGCAACAGCAGAGGGCAGGTACAAATGTGGCCAGCCAGGGACCACTACTGGAGGACGAGGAGGATGAGGAGGAGGTGGAGGAGGATGAGGATGAAGCAGGTTCACAGCGGGGTGGCACCCAGCACAGCGCAGGCACATCCCTGGTGCGTGGCTGGGGGATACAGAGGATGATGACGATACGCCTCCCACAGAGGACAGCTTGTCCTTACCTCTGGGGAGCCTGGCACACATGAGCGATTACATGCTGCAGTGCCTGCGCAACGACAGCAGAGTTGCCCACATTTTAACGTGTGCTGACTACTGGGTGGCCACCCTGCTGGATCCACGGTACAAAGACAATGTGCCCACTTTACTTCCTGCACTGGAGCGTGATAGGAAGATGCGCGAGTACAAGCGCACACTGGTAGACGCGCTCCTGAGAGCATTCCCAACTGTCACAGGGGAACAGGTGGAAGGCCAAGGCCAAGGCAGAGGAGGAGCTAGAGGTCGCCCACGCAGCAGTGTCACGGCCAGCTCCTCTGAGGGCAGGGTTAGCATGGCAGAAATGTGGAAAAGTTTTGTCTCCACGCCACAGCTAACTGCCCCACCACCTGATACGGAACGTGTTAGCAGGAGGCAACATTTCACTAACATGGTTGAACAGTACGCCTGCACACAACTCCACGCACTGACGGATGGTTCGGCCCCATTCAACTTCTGGGTTTCCAAATTGTCCACGTGGCCAGAATTAGCATGTTATGCCTTGGAGGTGCTAGCCTGCCCGGCGGCCAGCGCTTTATCTGAACGTGTATTCAGCACGGCAGGGGGCGTCATTACTGACAAACGCAGCCGCCTGTCCGCAGCCAACGTGGACAAGCTGACGTTTATAAAAATGAACCAGGCATGGATCCCACAAGACCTGACCCTCCCTTGTGCAGAGTAGTCCTTAATAACTGCCTTAAACCATGTTGTCTTGTACTCCTGGCCACTTCTTCATTGAAAAATCAATTTTTGAAATTAAGTAGGATCTTGGGGTGCAACCCAGAGTTGAATGAACCTTCCGTCTGTCTGGGTGCCGGGGCCAAAGTACATGAAAGTGTCCTTCTCCTGTGCTGGGTGATATGAATGTTATACTTGTGCTGTCTGACATGTCTCCTTTGTGTGGGTGCAGGGGGCCAAAGTCACTGAAAGCTGGCCTTCTCCTGTGGTGGCTGATATAAATGCCTGAATCTCTGCTGTGAAACCTCTCTCCTCCGTCTGGGTGCAGGGGTCAAAGTCTCTCAAAGTGGCCTTCTCCTGTGCTGGGTGATGTGAAACTGATGTTTGTGCCATCTGACATCGTCTGCTCGTGGATCCCAGCTTAAGTCACTGAGTGGCCTACTCCTGTGGTGGGTGATCTAAATGCCTAATTCTCTGCTGTGAAACCTCTCTCCTCCGTCTGGGTGCAGGGGTCAAAGTCTCTCAAAGTGGCCTTCTCCTGTGCTGGGTGATGTGAAACTGATGTTTGTGCCATCTGACATGGTTGCCGGCGTCCCATTAAATGATGGCCTACTCCTGTGGTGGGTGATCTAAATGCCTGATTCTCTGCTGTGAAACCTCTCTCCTCCGTCTGGGTGCAGGGGTCAAAGTCTCTCAAAGTGGCCTTCTCCTGTGCTGGGTGATGTGAAACTGATGTTTGTGCCATCTGACATGGTTGCCGGGGTCCCATTAAATGATGGCCTACTCCTGTGGTGGGTGATCTAAATGCCTGATTCTCTGCTGTGAAAAATCTCTCCTCCGTCTGGGTGCAGGGGTCAAAGTCTCTCAAAGTGGCCTTCTCCTGTGCTGGGTGATGTGAAACTGATGTTTGTGCCATCTGACATGGTTGCCGTGGTCCCATGAAATGATGGCCTACTCCTGTGGTGGGTGATCTAAATGCCTGATTCTCTGCTGTGAAACCTCTCTCCTCCGTCTGGATGCAGGGGTCAAAGTCTCTCAAAGTGGCCTTCTCCTGTGCTGGGTGATGTGAAACTGATGTTTGTGCCATCTGACATGGTTGCCGGGGTCCCATTAAATGATGGCCTACTCCTGTGGTGGGTGATCTAAATGCCTGATTCTCTGCTGTGAAACCTCTCTCCTCCGTCTCGGTGCAGGGGTCAAATTCTCTCAAAGTGGCCTTCTCTTGTGCTGGGTGATGTGAAACTGATGTTTGTGCCATCTGACATGGTTGCCGGGGTCCCATTAAATGATGGCCTACTCCTGTGGTGGGTGATCTAAATGCCTGATTCTCTGCTGTGAAAACCTCTCTCCTCTGTCTGGATGCTGGTCCGAAATAAATGAGAGTGGCCTTCTCCGGTGGTGGTTGATATGACGCATGATTCCTTGATGTGGGACCTCTCTCCTCTGTCTGGGTGCTGGTCCAAAATACATGAGAGTGGCCTTCTCCGGTGGTGGTTGATATGACGCATGATTCCTTTCTGTGGGACCTGTATCCTCTGTCTGGGTGCTGGTCCAAAATAAATAAGAGTGGCCTTCTCCGGTGGGGGTTGATATGACGCATGATTCCTTGATGTGGGACCTCTCTCCTCTGTCTGGGTGCTGGTCCAAAATACATGAGAGTGGCCTTCTCCGGTGGTGGTTGATATGACGCATGATTCCTTGCTGTGGGACCTGTATCCTCTGTCTGGGTGCTGGTCTAAAATAAATGAGAGTGGCCTTCTCCGGTGGGGGTTGATATGACGCATGATTCCTTGATGTGGGACCTCTCTCCTCTGTCTGGGTGCTGGTCCAAAATACATGAGAGTGGCCTTCTCCGGTGGTTGTTGATATGACGCATGATTCCTTGCTGTGGGACCTGTATCCTCTGTCTGGGTGCTGGTCCCAAATAAATGAGAGTGGCCTTCTCCGGTGGGGGTTGATATGACGCATGATTCCTTGATGTGGGACCTCTCTCCTCTGTCTGGGTGCTGGTCCAAAATACATGAGAGTGGCCTTCTCCGGTGGTGGTTGATATGACGCATGATTCCTTGCTGTTGGACCTGTATCCTCTGTCTGGGTGCTGGTCCAAAATACATGAGAGTGGCCTTCTCCGGTGGTGGTTGATATGACGCATGATTCCTTGCTGTGGGACCTGTATCCTCTGTCTGGGTGCTGGTCCCAAATAAATGAGTGGCCTTCTCCGGTGGTGGTTGATATGAGGCATGATTCCTTGCTGTGGGACCTCTTTCCTCTGTCTGGGTGCTGGTCCAAAATACATGAGAGTGGCCTTCTCCGGTGGTGGTTGATATGACGCATGATTCCTTGCTGTGGGACCTGTATCCTCTGTCTGGGTGCTGGTCCAAAATAAATGAGAGTGGCCTTCTCCGGTGGTGGTTGATATGACGCATGATTCCTTGCTGTGGGACCTGTATCCTCTGTCTGGGTGCAGGTCCAAAATAAATGAGAGTGGCCTTCTCCGGTGGTGGTTGATATGACGCATGATTCCTTGCTGTGGGACCTGTATCCTCTGTCTGGGTGCTGGTCCGAAATAAATGAGAGTGGCCTTCTCCAGTGGTGGGTGATATGACGCATGATTCCTTGCGGTGGGACCTCTCTCCAATTAATATTGGTTAATTTTTATTTATTTTGCAGCCCTCTAGCCCTTTCTGGGAGTCTTTTACAGCCTTTTTAGTGCCCAAAAGTTCGGGTCCCCATTGACTTCTATGGGGTTCGGGTTCGGGATGAAGTTCGGGTTGAGTTCGGATCAGGAACCCGGACATTTTCAGGAAGTTCGGCCGAACCTCTCGAACCCGAACATCCAGGTGTTCGCTCATCTCTACTCAGGAGCGCCTCTACCAGCGTGCGATTGTACTCGCGCATCTTCCTATCACGCTCCAGTGCAGGAAGTAAGGTGGGCACATTGTCTTTGTACCAGGGATCCAGCAGGGTGGCAACCCAATAGTCCGCACACGTTAAAATGTGGGCAACTCTGCTGTCGTTGCGCAGGCACTGCAGCATGTAGTCGCTCATGTGTGCCAGGCTCCCCAGAGGTAAGGACAAGCTGTCCTCTGTGGGAGGCGTATCGTCATCGTCCTCCGGATCCTCCCAGCCACGCACCAGTGATGGGCCTGAGCTGTGGCGAGTGCCACCCCGCTGTGAACCTGCTTCATCCTCATCCTCCTCCACCTCCTCCTCATCCTCCTCGTCCTCCAGTAGTGGGCCCTGGCTGGCCACATTTGTACCTGGCCTCTGCTGTTTCAAACAACCTCTCTCACTTCTAACAGACTGGCCTGAAAGTGCTAAAAATGAACCCTCATCCTCCTCCTCCTGGGCCACCTCGTCTTCCATCATCGCCCTAAGTGTTTTCTCAAGGAGACATAGAAGTGTAATGGTGATAACAGCGTCATCGCCACTGGCCATGTTGGTGGAGTACTCGAAACAGCACAACAGGGCACATAGGTCTCGCATGGAGGCCCAGTCATTGGTGGTGAAGTGGTGCTGTTCCGCAGTGCGATTGACCCGTGCGTGCTGCAGCTGAAACTCCACTATGGTCCGCTGCTGCTCGCACAGTCTCTCCAGCATGTGCAAGGTGGAGTTCCACCTGGTGGGCACGTCTCATATGAGGCGGTGAGCGGGAAGACCGAAGTTACACTGTAGCGCAGACAGGCGAGCAGCGGCAGGATGTGAACACTGGAAGCGCGCACAGACGTCCCGCACTTTATGCAGCAGCTCTAACATGTTTGGGTAGTTGTGAATGAACTTCTGCACCATCAAATTCAGCACATGTACCAGGCAAGGGATGTGCGTCAAACCGCCTAGTCCCAGAGCTGCGACGAGATTTCGCCCATTATCGCACACCACCAGGCCGGGCTTGAGGCCCACCAGCAGAAACCACTTGTCGGTCTTTTGTTCAATACCCCTGCGCGGTGTGGGGCCTGTCCCCCAAACATATGAGTTTCAGAACGGCCTGCTGACGATTACCCCAGGCTGTGCTGAAGTTAGTGGTGAAGATGTGTGGCTGACTGGATGAGCAGGTGGAAGCAGAGGAGGAGGAAGCCGAGTAGGAGGAGGCGGCTACAGGAGGCAAAGAATGATGCCCTGCGATCCTTGGCGGCGGAAGGACGTGCGCCAAGGAACTCTCCACCTGGGGCCCAAACGCCACTACATTTACCCAGTGTGCAGTTAAGGAGATATAGCGTCACTGGCAGTGCTTACTGGTCCACGTATCTGTGGTTAGGTGGACCTTGCCACAGATGGCGTTGCACAGTGCACACTTGATTTTATCGGATACTTGGTTGTGCAGGGAAGGCACGGCTGTCTTGGAGAAGTAGTGGCGGCTGGGAACAACATACAGTGGGACAGCCATGGACATCAGCTGTTTGAAGCTGTCTGTGTCCACCAGCCTGAATGACAGCATTTCAAAGGCCAGTAGTTTAGAAATGCTGGCATTCAGGCCCAGGGCTCGAGGGTGGCTAGGTGGGAATTTACGCTTTCTCTCCAAGGTTTGTGAGATGGAGATCTGAACGCTGCCTTGTGACATGGTGGAGATGCTTGGTGACGCAGGTGGTGGTGTCGGTGGCACATCCTCTGTTTGGTGGGTGGCAGGTGCCAATATTCCTCCCGAGGCGGAAGAAGAGGCCGAGGCAGCAGCAGAAAAGGGAGCTGGGGGAGCCTGAGTGAGTTCCTTGCTTTTAATGTGTTTACTCCACTGCAGTTCATGCTTTGCATGTAGATGCCTGGTCATGCAGGTTGTGCTAAGGTTCAGAACGTTAATGCCTCGCTTCAGGCTCTCATGGCAGAGCGTGCAAACCACTCGGGTCTTGTCGTCAGCACATTGTTTAAAGAAGTGCCATGCCAGTAAACTCCTTAAAGCAGCCTTTGGGGTGCTCGGTCCCTGGTGGAGGTGGCCAGAAGCAGGCAAAATCTCTTGGCGTTGGCTTTTCTGCTTTTGCCCCCTGCTCCCTCTTTTGCTACGCTGTTGGCTCGGTCTCACCACTGCCTCTTCCTTTAAACTATGAAAGTCAGTGGCACGACCTTCATTCCATGTGGGGTCTAGGACCTCATCGTCCCCTGCATCGTCTTTCACACAGTCTTCCTCCCTGACCTCCTGTTCGGTCTGCACACTGCAGAAAGACGCAGCAATTGGCACCTTTGTTTCGTCATCATCAGAGACGTGCGGACTCCGATGAGGTGGTATTCCCATGTCCTCATCATCAGGAAACATCAGTGGTTGTGCATCAGTGCATTCTATGTCTTCCACCACTGGGGAAGGGCTAGGTGGATTCCCTTGGGAAACCCTGCCAGCAGAGTCTTCAAACAGCATAAGAGACTGCTGCATAACTTGAGGCTCTGAAAGTTTCCCTGATATGCATGGGGGTGATGTGACAGACTCTTGGGCTTGGTTTTCAGGCACCACCTGTGCGCTTTCTGTGGAAGACTGGGTGGGAGATAATGTTGTGAACGTGCTGGATCCACTGTCGGCCACCCAATTGACTAGCGCCTGTACCTGCTCAGGCCTTACCATCCTTAGAATGGCATTGGGCCCCACCAAATATCGCTGTAAATTCTGGCAGGTACTGGAACCTGAGGTAGTTGGTTCACTAGGACGTGTGGCTGTGGCAGTATGGCCACGTCCTCTCCCAGCACCAGAGGATCCACTAACACCACAACGACCACATCCACGTCCCATACTAGATGTTTTCCTCTTTGTTACCATTCACCAAGCACCACAATAAGAAAAAAAATATTTGGCCCAATGTATTGATTTCAAATTCAGGCCTTTTTTTACAGGCACCTAACACTATCTGCCAATTTATTTATGTACGGTATTACACTAATCCAGACACAGCATTAAACACTGATTTAGGAGAATATCAATTAGGTATCCTTTTACGGACAGACTTAAACTAGGCCTGCAACAGCTGGAACACCAGATTCAGGGTATTGCTATTTTGGCAATTGAATTTCACACCAGAAAAAATATACCCTTTTACGGACAATTTAAACTAGGCCTGCAATAGCTGGAACACCACATTCAGGGTATTGCTATTTTGGCAATAAAATTTCACCCCAGAAAAAAATATACCATTTTACGGACAGATTTAAACTAGGCCTGCAACAGGTGGAACACCAGATTTACTGGATTTCTATTTTTGCTACTGACTTTCACCCAAGAAAATAATATATCCTTTGACGGACACTAGAGAAATTGTCAAGTCACAGCTGGAACACCAGATTCATGGTATTTCTATTTTGGCAATTAAATTTCACCCCAGAACAAAATCTATCCTGTGACGGACACTATTAGACTTGGCCAGCCACAGCTGAAACCACTGATTTATGGTATTGCTATTTTGGCAATTGAATTTCACCCCAGAAAAAAATATATCCTTTGCCGTACACTATTAAACTTGTCCAGCCACAGCTGGAACGCCAGATTTACGGTATTTCTATTTTTGCAACTGTATTTCCCCCCAGAAAATAATATATCTTATGAAGGACACTATGAAACTTGTCCATTCACAGCTGGAACACCATATTTACGGTATTGCTATTTTGGCAATTGAATTTCACCCCAGAACAAAATATATGTTTTGGCGGACACTATTATAGTTTGCCAGCCACTGTTGGGACACCAGATTTAGGGGATTGCTATTTTGGATATTTAATTTCACCACAGAAAATAATCTATCCTTTGCCAGACCGCAGACAGTATTACACTTGGCTAGCCACAGCTGGAACACCAGATTTAGGGAATTGCTATTTTGCCAATTGAATTTAACCCCTTAATAAAATATAGAAATTTCTATCCTGAGTTTCTAGGGGTGACAATAAGCACAGCCAAGCCCCTGATGTAGGATATAGCAAAAAAAAAATTAGTATTGATGTATTGATGAACTTGGTGGCAGCTTGTGCTGGTGCACCACAAGACACAAAATGGCCACCGATCACCCCCGAAAAAAGTGACAGAAAAATGCTCTGTGCAGCCTAAAAACCAGTGAGCAATTAACTAGCAGAAGTTGAATCATTCACAGCTGTAGATCGATCACTTCATTAGGTGTTTTTGCTGACTTTTCCCTGCCTAATCTCGCCCTCACAGAAGCTGCGTCCTCTCCCTACACTCATCAGAACAGTGTGACGTGCGGCGCTACGTGACTCCAGCTTAAATAAAGGCTGGGTCACATGCTGCACTTGGCCAATCACAGCCATGTCATTAGTAGGCATGGCTGTGATGGCTTCTTAGGGCAAGAAGTAAAACGCTAGCTGATTGGCTGCTGTGCAGCCCTTCAGAAAGCGGGAAGAAATTGCCAAACAACGGACCCGAACCCGAACTTTTTGGAAAATGTTCGGGTCCGGGTCCCGAACACCCCAAAATTTGGTACGAACCCGAACTATCCAGTTCGGGTTCGCTGATCCCTAATTATAAGCAAATATTTCTGTCTTATTTGCCCTTGTGCGGTGCAGTTATATGTTCTAATGCATTTTTTGGCTTGTATTAGTAGGAAAAGAAGGGCTTATTAACAGTTGTGTGGTGAAGTGCGAAAATTATAGCCCTTTTTGTCGTGTATTAGTGGCAAAAAAAGTATATATATTTGTTGTTCAGCAGTGCAGTTATATGTTCTAAAGCCATTTTTGTCGTGCATTAGTGGCAAAAGTTAAATATATTTGCTGTTCTGTGGTGTAGTTATATGTTCAAAAGCTCTTTTTGGAGTGTAATAGTGGCAAAATAAAAATATATTTGCCGTTGAATGGTGCAGTTATATATTCTAAAGCCTTTTGTGTCATGTATAAGTGGAAAAAAGAAAAACATATTTGCTGTTCAGCGATGCAGTTATATACTCTAAATCCTTTTGTGTCATGTATAAGTGAAAAAAAGAAAAATATATTTGCTGTTCAGCGGTGCAGTTATATATTCTAAATAGTGATGAGTGAGCATGATCGGCCGAGTACCGGTTCGGCCTCGAGCATCACTATGCTCGGCAGATGGCGGTACTCGGCCGAGTACCTCACGTGTCTGCCCCGCACGTTTTGCGGGTTTTAAGCAGCCAATAAAGGTGCAAGTAAGTACTGCCTTCACTGTAATGCCAGTAGCTGCAGGCATTACAGTGATTGGCTGGCCGGAACACTTCATTGGAGGTTATATAGCACCCGATAACGCATGTTCAACTCAGAGGTAGTCAGCGAGAGCATCGGGTAGGAAGGGAAAGACAGAGCAGGGAGCGAATTTCAGCGATTTTAGTTACAGAGAGCTTTTCAAAGGCCCAAAAGTCCTTTTAAGGACTACTGTGTGTGTGTGTGTTTTAGTTCAACAATATATTTAACAGATATGTCAGCGATAACCATGCTAAGAAAGGGACAGATAGTTCAGGGAGAGAAATTTGCTATATCTAATATGAAAAGCTTTTCAAAGAACTCAAAATCCGTTTAAGGGTTTGACAGCAGCAAGATATTTTAATTTTATAACTATTAGTGACATATACTGCACATTTTCCGCAGACTGACTCTTTAATAGAGCAGAAGAAAACGGTTCCAGCACCAAATTATCTTTCAATAAAATCTTTCTTTTATTTTCTTCACATAGACAAGTGCAGACAAAATCAAATAGTGGACATCAGTTTACGCATTTCGTACATCTTGTCCTTAGCGTAAACTGCTGTCCACTATGTGATTTTGTCTGCACTTGACTATGTGAAGAAAATAAAGGAAGATTTTATTGAAAGATTATTTGGTGCTGGAACTGTTTTCTTCTGCTCTATTGGATTCACTCAAGGACTTACCTGTTGGTTTCCGAGCACCGGGCATACAGGACGCCGAGGAGGTTTGCTGGATGAACTATTGTTAAAGTGAATAACCCATTAATAACCTGGGTCACATCTAGTAGCCATAATCTGTGGTCGTCTCTGTAACCAATATTGTCCTGCCTCAGAAAACACTGTCAGTATTTAATAATCTTGTTCTCATATAGTGTCCGTAATCTGTGGTGTTCTATAACCAATACTGAACTGAATCTGAAAACACTGTGTATATTACAACTTCCATTAATCTGGGGCTAGTAAATTGTCCACAATCTGTGGGTTTTTGTATCCTAAACCGAACTGAATCTGAAAACTCTGTCTATATTAAAACTTCCATTAATCTGGGCCTAGTAAAGTGTCCACAATCTGTGGGTTTTTGTATCCCATACTGAACTAAATATGAAAACACTGCGTATATTACAACTTCCATTAATCTAGGCATAGTAAAGTGTCCACAATCTGTGGGTTTTTGTATCCCATACTGAACTGAATCTAAAAACTCTGTCTATATTACAGCTTCCATTAATCTGGGGCTAGTAAATTGTCCACAATCTCTGTTTTTTTGTATCCCATACTGAACTGAATCTGAAAACTCTGTCAATATTACAACTTCCATTAATCCAGGCCTAGTAAAGTGTCAACAATCTGTGGCTTTTTGTATCCCATACTGGACTGAATCTGAAAAAAGTGTGTATATTATGACTTCCATTAATCTGGGCCTAGTAAAGTGTACAAAATCTGTGGTTTTTTGTTTCCAATACTGAACTGAATCTGAAAAAAGTGGGTATATTACAACTTCCATTAATTTGGGCCTAGTAAAGCATCCACAATCTGTGGGTTTTTGTGTCCCATACTGAACTGAATCTAAAAACTCTGTCTATATTGCAAGTTCCATTAATCTGGGCCTAGTAAAGTGTCCAAAATAGGTGGCTTTTTGTTTCCAATACTAAACTGAATCTGAAAAAAGTCTTTATCTTACAACTTTTATTATTCTGGGCCTGGTAAACTGTCCACAATCTGTAGCTTTTTGTATCCCGTACTGAACAGCATCTAAAAACTCTGTCTATATTACAACTTCCATTAACCTGGGCCTAGTAAAGTTTCCACAATCTGTGGGTTTTTGTATCCCATACTGAACTGAAGCTAAAAAATTTTTGTATATTACAACTTCCATCAATCTGGGCCTAGTAAAGTTTTCACAATCTGTGGGTTTTTGTATCCCATACTGAACTGAGTCTGAAAAAAAATAGTGTATATTACAACTTCCATTCATTTGGGCCTAGTAAAGTGTCCACAATCTGTGGGTTTTTATATCACATACTGAACAGCATCTTAAAACTCTGTCTATATTAAAACTTCCATTAATCTGGGCCTAGTAAAGTGTCCAAAATCTGTGGCTTTTTGTACCCAATACTGAACTGAATCTGAAAAAAATGTGTATATTACAACTTCCATTAATCTGGGTCTAGTAAAGTGTCCACAATCTGTGGGTTTTTGTCTCCCATACTGAACTGAATCTGAAAACACTGTGTATATTACAACTTCCATTAATCTAGGCCTAGTAAAGTGTCCACAATCTATGGGTTTTTTGTATCCCATACTGAACTGAATCTGAAAACACTGTGTATATTACAACTTCCATCAATCTGGGCCTAGTAAAGTGTCCACAATCTGTGGGTTTTTGTCTCCCATACTGAACTGAATCTGAAAACACTGTGCATATTACAACTTCCATTAATTTGGGCCTAGCAAAGTGTCCACAATCTGTGGGTTTTTGTATCCCATACTGAACTGAATCTGAAAACACTGTGTATATTACAACTTCCATCAATCTGGGCCTAGTAAAGTGTCCATAATATGTGGGTTTTTGTATTCCATACTGAACTGATTCTGAAAACACTGTGTATATTACAACTTCGATTAATCTGGGTCTAGTAAAGTGTCCACAATTAATGGGTTTTTGTATCCCTTACTGAACTGAATCTGAAAAAAGTGTGTAATATTAAAATTTCCATTAATCTGGGCCTAGTGTAGTGTCTAAAATATCTGGTGTTCTGTAACCAATACTGTCCTGCATCAGAAAACTGAGTTTTTAGCGGACAGTAAAACAATCTGCGCCACAGATTAATATGAAGAAAGCGAGGACAAAGGGATGGGGAAGTGGGCGTGATGTTGATGTTGCAAGCAAAGGCCATGCCCCTGGGTGCAATGAAACTGTGCCTGCTGCCAGTGCACCAGAAAAAAAAAATCCACCTTACCCAGCTTCATGTCCAACTTAGCTAGGCAGCGCTGGACAACACTGTCCAAGTCGGACCAGTACGAACAGGTGGTCGATTGCTGAAGATAATGCTTCCAGTCGGTTATGCACAACCCTCTCTTCCACTACGTCCAGTCTCTTTAGCCAAGAGTCTGGTCAACTGAATCCTCATTCTGATCCTCCTTCCTCCCAACATGTTGGGTCTGGCCAAACAAGTGATCCCACACTCGGATATTCACATGACCTCTTTCCATCGCCAGTACTTGGTTTGGCTCTCTCGCCAAGCGCGCTTGAAGAGGTACCTGAGATATTGTGCCTTGATTCCCAACCTCTTGAGCCTTCACGGTCTCAAGAAGATGACAGTGATGAATGGCAATCATTCGTTCACGAGGTGACACAGTTGTCAATCACTGAGGTTGTGGTTAAATCAAGTCATGAGGATGAGCAGAGTGAGGAAGTGGAAGAGGAGGTGGTGGACGATGAGGTCACTAACCCAACATGGGAAGGTGAAAAGCAGAATGAGGACAGCAGTACAGACGGGGAGGGATCCGCAGCACTGCGACAGTCTGGAAGAGGCAGTAGGGTTGCAAAAGAGAGACGTCGGTCAACAACAAACAGGCCCGCAACCATTACACTAAGCACCCACATGCTTAAATCTACCTTGCCAACAGGTAGGTGTTCCGTAGTATGGCACATTTTTGAGGAAAGCGCAGACGACAAAAGAGTGGTAGTTTGCAACCTGTGCTGTACCAAAATAAGCCTTGGCGTGAACACTAGCAACCACACCAACACGAGCATGATCCGCCACATGGCATCCAAGCACCCTAATAAGTGTGCCAAACGCCTGGGTCCACAATCTGGGTCTGCGGGTCACACCACTGACCACTGGTCCTCTTCCCCTGTGTTAAGCACTGCCGACCAATCCCCTGTTGACCTTCTCATGAACCGTCAGCAACAACATCCACTGTCCCAGCGCAGCGTCCAAATCGATAACACAGACATTTGAACGCAAGCGCAAATATACCCAATATAGCACTAAATGCGCAACTTTCGAAATTACTGGCCGTTAAAATGTTGCCATTTAGGCTTGTGGACACTGAAGCCTTCCGCATGCTGATGTCGGCAGCTGTCCTTCGGTATGTAGTCCCCAGCCGCCACTATTTTTCATGGTGTGCCGTGCCCGCCTTACACCAGCATGTGTCCCAGAACATCACCCGTGCCCTGACCAACACACTTACTAGGAAGGTTCACCTCACCACGGGAACATGGACAAGTGCTGGTGGCCAGGGACGCTACATTTTCCTGACCGCACACTGGGTGAATATTGTGGAGGCTGGGAGTGAGTCGTACCCTGGGATGGCACAGGTGCTACCCACTCCCAAGATAGCGGGCCCTGTCCAACAGAGTCTCCACCAGCATCTATGTTACTGGCTCCAACCCCCACTTCTCCTCCTCCACCGCCTCCTCCTCCACTCCCACCTCCAACAGCAGTCATCCATCAGTCGCTAGCTGGAAGCAGTGTAGCACTGCTGTGAGTAAGTGTCAACAGGCCGTGCTGAAGCTGATGTGCTTAGGGGACAAACAGCACACTGCCACAGAGCTGTGGCAGGGTATAAGGGACCAGACCGAGCTGTGGCTCTCGCCACTCAACCTAAAACCAGGCATGGTTGTGTCTGACAATGGCTGCAACTTGGTGGCGGCTTTGGAGCTCGGCACACATCCCATTCCTAGCCCACGTCTTAAACTTAGCGGTTCAGCGGTTTATAAAAATCTACCCCAATTTGGCAGAGCTACCAGTGAAGGCGCGCCACGTGCCGCGTGTGTGCCCATTTCCGCAAGTTGTCCACTGCTTCTGCCGGTCTGTCAAAACTGAGGCAGCGCTTGCGGCTTTCAGCTCACCAACTGTTGTGCGACGTGAGCACATGCTGGAACTCTACGTTCTACATGTTGGCCAGGCTTTGTGAGCAGCAGAGGGCAGTTGTGGAATACCAGCTGCAACATGTTCGTCGCCTTTCCAGTCAACTGCCACTATTCATAAGCGAGGAGTGGGCATTGATGTAAGACCTCTGTGAGGTTTTTAAAAACTTTGATTAATCCACACAGATGGTTACTGGCGATAACGCTATTATCAGAGTAACCATCCTACTGCTGTGTCTGCTCAAACGATCGCTGCTCACAATTAAGGAGGACACTCTGAATGTGGCAGACGAGGAAATGGGGGAGAACATTACACAGGGTGATAGCCAGACCACCCACAGTCTGTCTTCCCAGTGCGAATTGGGCCATGAAGAGGAAGCGCTGTAGAGAGTTGCCTTGGCTACAGGGGGTAGTACCCATGGAACTTTAATTCCATCTGTTCAGCGTTGATGGGCAGAAGAGGAGGAGGAGTAGAAGGAGGATGAGGGTATGAAGAGTCATCCTGATGTTGACATTGACGTCTTGCCTGTTGATATTTTGGCACACATGGCTGACTTCATGTTTGGCTGCCTTTCCCACGACCCTCGCATTATTATTTTTAGATAACACAGATTACTGGGTTTTCACCCTTCTAAACCCCCACTGCAAAGAGGACTTCTCATCTCTCATTCCTGTGGTGGAGAGGACAAGTAAAATGGTGCAATACCAGAAGGTACTTGTTGAGAGATTGCGCCAAAATTTTCCATCTTACAACATGGCCGGCAGAGTCTGTACCTCCTTAGGCAACCGAGGAAGGGATACAAGGGGAACACACAGCAGTTCCAACAGAGGTAGGACAAAACTCTCCAAGACATGGGACACTTTCATTACACCCCGCAACAACCTTACGTGAAGCACGGCCTAGTGCTACAAGGAGGGAAACGTTATGGAAGATAGGGAAGGAACACATTGCAGAC
This sequence comes from Bufotes viridis, assembly GCA_033119425.1. Lineage (NCBI taxonomy): Eukaryota > Metazoa > Chordata > Amphibia > Anura > Bufonidae > Bufotes > Bufotes viridis. Next base: position 124,807,516 of record CM065589.1, read on the forward strand.
CGTGTCAGCATCCTAAATGATCCCTCAGTGTGTTACAACCACTGGGTGTCCAAGCCGGACACGTGGCACGAACTCGTGCTCTACGCCTTGGCGGTGCTGGCCTGCCCTGCTTCCACGTTTTTTCTGAGCGTGTATTTAGTGCTGCTGGTAGCATTATAACTGATAAATGTATCCGCTTGTCCACTGACAATACTGACAGGTTGACTCAGATAAAAATGAACAAGTTCTGGATTGCCCATGACTTCTTAACTCCACCAGAGGAGAGCTGAGATGATGATGAACATAAGGGCAATTGCAATGTATTGTTTATAATGTACTCAGTCTACTGTAGTGTATTCCCATGCACCTTTTCCCCCTCAAAAAAGTGTATATGGTTGAATCTTGTCTTCTTCTCCTCCTCCTCATCCTCCTCCACATCCAGATTGTATATATTCCATCCACTACAATTTTTAAAGAGGGTCAGCTCACTAGCAGGCCCTCAACCATAATGTTTTACAGGGTTAAATCACCAGCAGGCCCTCAACCATAATGTTTTAGAGGGTCAGCTCACCAGCAGGCCCTCAACCATAATGTTTTATAGAGTCAGCTCAGCAGCATGCCCTCGCCCGTAATGTTTTAGAGGGTCACCAGCAGGCCCTTGCCCAAAATGTTTTTGAGAGTCACCAGGGTGTATTGTAGTGCCGGTTCCTTGTAATTTTGGCAGCCCTTTCACTTAGTGCATAGGCTTTATGAGTGTAGGAGTCCCACTACCTGAACAATTGTACCACAATGTGAATGGGGCCCTCCTTTATGTGATATGCAGGCTGTTTCAGAGTGCCTCTTGCTTTTAATTTTTGTAGTATGAACAATTAGGATCACAGCACTCTTTAAAATTCTGGCAAAATGGGTGCACGTCAGATTGTCGTTCTGTGCTCCACCACAAGAACTCAAGTAGTTTAGTCAAATTCAGACGGCACACACACAGGATGCAATGCTTGAAGTGATTTATTGGATGTTCAGCCGGACATGATTCACAAGTTTCATAGGCCACGTTTCGCGCTGAGTAATGAGCCCTTCATCAGGCTATTAATACAAGAGATACACAAGAAATATATATAAGGTATGTATCTGCAAGCTCAAATACAACAATTCATTCGCATTTAAGTTCACAAGCTGAATATAAGAATTTAGGTAGGCATAGTAAATCAGCTCAAAGGAGCACCTGGAGAGGGAACGCATTAGTTGACCATATGAGACATAGGATGAATATGCATCCAGCATGTATAGCAACTTCATGGCTACATGATCATTTGTGGCCTTGCTGGAATAGGAAACGTATAGGGGGAGCATAATTAGTTGGTCCCTGGGAACTAATTGCGGTGCCCTGTCACAGAAAGGGTAAATGCCACCGATACATTCAATACAAAGAGCCCTATTTGGGCTGTGAAGCTAAGACCAGATCAGCTACGCAACAGCGGACGGTGGTGTTATGAGTAAATATGCCATATTTCTTATATAACATACATCAATGCCATAGCGATGCCACAAATAGTTAAAAAGGTACCACATCAAGCCCTAGTATATATTGCAATTATGCAAAGAGATAACGGTGCATTGTTTCTTACCCTGGAGCATGTCTTGTGGAGATGTATCCGGCGTGTGAATGCCGAGTGCCGCGCCATATTTAAATACAGGCCCAAAGAGCCGGGTTGGATAAGAGGAGGGCGGGAGGAACAGTGACGCTGCCGGGGAGGCATGCCTATAGATTATGTGTGTGGCAGTAGCTCGGGCGTTCAATGGGTAGCGCCGGCCAGTAAGAGCAGCAAGGGGCGTGGTGCATGCACACGCATGCGTGTAAGCTGATCTGGAGTGCGGGCCCCATCTTACAAGGGAGCTAACAGCGGAATATGGCTATGCCCATGCGTAGGGCTAGGTAAGAGGCTGGGGGCGCCATTTTAAAGAAGGGCAGTAGCAATAACTTGCCCTGTAACATTTAAAACAGCTGCGCCCATAGGGAAACGTATTAGGGTGCATTTCCGATTGGTATAGGCTGTGCAAAACCGGTAAAAATAGATACAGGCATCAAGTTTATAAAACATTGGTGGCCAATGGGTCTATACTATACACCAATACTTGCAGGTGTCTAAGCTTATAGAGCATTGGTGACCGAATATGGGTGCCAAGGGCTTCCAAGGGTATGGAATGGGTGTGAGTGATTGCACGAAGTCAGGGGATGCCACTGGATAGTTTGATCGTGGGGGCTGGATCCTATGTGCAGGATCCAATATAGCAGATCGCATAAACCTAAAGGGTTGCCACAGGTGGTGTAAATTTTATGCAATATGAGACGCAAAATGAGGACATGTTCCCCCATTAAAGGTCTACTGTACAAGTAGTAATATACTACCACCGGAAAATATAGTGAAGCGGACGTGGTAGTGGATAGGATAGTGGACCACAGGGCGTGCTTGGCGGATGTCACCACCCGCTACTGAACGGCTCTGGTCCTGAGGAGACCAGGAGACCAGGAGACCAGGAGAAAAGGAGAAAATGACATTAGTGGATGAGATAAAAAATAAAACATGTACAATCAATCAAAGAGATATTTCCTATTTAATCCTACAGGTTCCAATGTATTGAGGCGTCTGATCCAAGTCATCTCTCTCTCCCATGGAAGAGCCTGGCAGTCACCTCCCCTCTTCGGTTGGGGGATCCAGTCTATCACTTGGAAGCGGAGCTGGCTAACGGCGTGTTTGAGAGTGGTGAAGTGTTCTGCTAGTGGTGCGTCCATTTTTTTGTGTGCGAATGTTAGACTTATGTTGGCAGATGCGTTCTTTTACCTTTTGAATTGTCTGGCCAACATACCCCAGTCCGCAGGGACATTTTATTAAATAGACCACATAGCTGCTCTGGCAGGAGAAGTGACCATAAATATTATAAGGTTTGCCCATGGTGTGGTGTATAAACGTGGATCCTTTTGTGACGTTACCACATTGGGCACAAGAGAGGCATGGGTATGTACCTTTATTGGGAGACCCTGTGATCGTGCTTTGTGTGAGACAGTTTTTTATGGGTCCAATGTCGGATTTTACTAATATGTCCCTAATATTTTTTCCCCTTTTATATGACATGATTGGTCTGCCCGGGAAAATATTTGGAACGTTTTTTCCTCAAGATATGCCAGTGTCTGTATAGAATTCTTTTAATGTCACTACTGAGATGGGAGAATGTAGTGAGACATAGGATACTTTTTTCCGACACTTGTTGGAAGAGTGTCGAGGTGTCAGTAGGTGGGAACGTGGAATATTGGAGACAGTTTGGACATGTTTGTAGAGTAGCGGAGGTGGAAACCCTTAGGAATTTATCTGACATTTCACGTAGTCGGGTATTAGTTGTAATAGGGTCAGAAATGATATGTTTCACCTGCATGACTTGGGAACGTGGGAGTGAGCGGACGAGGCCCAGGGGATGGAAACTGTTGTATTTAAGTAAACTGTTCTTGTCAGTGGGTTTTGAGTAGAGGTCTGTGGAAATGAAGTTGTCCCTTACCTTTACTGAGACGTCAAGACAGGAGATCTCCGCCTTGCTACTGTCCAGGGAGAGAGAGATGGAGGCGATGCTGGAGCTGATTGAGTGGTGAAAGGCATCATCGATATACCTTAACCAACATTTTGCATGTTTGAATAATGTGTAGGGATACTCAACCTTTTCTTCAAACGCGTTTATATATAGGATTGCGAATGTTAGTGCTACATTACAACCCATAGCAGTCCCGGATATCTGTAGGAAGAATTGATCTTTGAACAGAAAGTAGTTCCTTTTTAGTACAAAGGAGAGACGGGAAATAATAAAATCCTGTTCAGTCTCAGAGAATTCTGCCTGTTCAGATAGGACGGATTTGACACATAGGATACCCTCATCTGTGAGGATGTTTGTATAAAAGCTGGTGACATCCATTGTCACCAGGAAGGGGTTGTTACCAGCTAGATTTATCTCCCGAATGATATTCAGGAAATGTTTGGTGTCTTGGACAAAGGACTTTTCCCGTTGGGCATATGGTCTCAGGAGGCTGTCAAGGAGTCCAGCTGGTTGGAACATTGAATCACCTCCCGACACTATTGGTCTTCCTGGGGGCTGTTCCCGATTCTTATGAACCTTGGGAAGTGTGTAAAGTACCGGGATACAGGGGTGTGAGGGAACTAAGAATTCAGAAACCATTTTTGTGATAATTCTGGTTTCTAGGGCACAATTGACTATGTGGGATAATTCCTTAAGGAACTCTCTGGTATGGTCATGGTCCACGGATAATCGTTAATTTCTAACGATAATTTGTTTTCCCTTAGTCCTAACAGCAGCACAGATGGGGTTAACCACCCCCCATGGACTGGTAGGACCGGCAGAATGTCTAATGAGCCCAAGACTAATAACTCAATTTAACAATTAAGTATTCCCTTAAAAGGAGGGCGTCAGCCCACTGTGTTTATAGCAAGAAAAAACTAGACTTACTAGGGTGGGAAATTTGTGTGCTGCTGTTAGGACTAAGGGAAAACAAATTATCGTTAGAAATTAACGATTCCCTTACTTACTACCAGCAGCACAGATGGGGAGATAGCAAGATGATACCCCTAGGGAGGGCCTTCCTGCCTGGCAGAACTAAGAATAGTCTGCCCAAAGGCCGAAAACTCATCTAGACTGGCATCTAGTCTATAACGGGAGATGAATGTCGATTCAGAGCTCCAGGAGGCAGCTTTGCAAATCATGTCGAGAGACAGAAGACTCCTCTCGGCAAAAGAAGTAGCCACAGCTCTAGTAGAGTGGGCTTTCACGAATCCCGGAGGGTCCCGAGATTGGGAAACAAAGGATTCCTTAATAGCCTCCTTAATCCACCGACTGGTGGAAGGTTTGGATGCCTTACAGCCTTTAAACTTACTGGCAACAGGACTAGTAGATTCTCATCTTTCCTGAACTCCTTTGATCTATCCACATAGATCCGGAGACATCTCAAGAGGTCCAGAGTATGTCTAGTAGGTTCCTCGGAGGAGGTGGTAGATGTTGACAGAACCGGGAGGAATATCACCTGGTTGATGTTCTGGAAGGAAGGAACTTTAGGCCTAAAATACGGGAGGAATCTAAGAAGGACCTGGTCATGTAAGAAAATGGTATAGGGCTCATTTGCTGAGAGAGCTTGAAGCTCAGAGACCCTCTTGGCCAAAGTCACTGCAAGGGGAAACACAAACTTCCAAGTGACGAACTTGATGTCCACCTCCTCTAATGGTTCAATGGGGGGGGGGGGATGCTAACCCCCTGAGAACTACTGAGAAATCCCATTGAAAAATGGGTTTCAGTACTGTAGGCTTTAATCTCTCAGCTCCTTTAAGGAACCGTTCAGCGGGTCCTGAGAAAAAAGACTGTTAAGGCAAGCTGAGATGGCTAAAACTTGAACCTTCAGAGTAGAAGGGCACGGCCTCTATCAAGGCCATCTTGCAGGAACTGAAGGATAGCGGAGAGGGGCAGATCTGCAGACACCACCTCAGTTGAGGTACACCAGGATGAGAATATCCTCATAATACGAGAGTAGGCTCTCTTGATATAGTGTTGTGCGCGAATATTCGAATAGCAAATTTTTTTAGCGAATATCGGCACTTCGCTAATTCGCGAATATTTCGCGAATATTTTGAATATAGCGCTATAAATTCGCTATTTCGAATATTCGTTTTTTTTTATTATTTTTTTCTTTCCCACTTCCCAAAAGTAGTTCTTACCTGTCCTGAGGATTCCTAGCTTCCTGGCTGCTCTAGTCAGTGCCCGTTGCCGCTTCTGCCGACTTCCGGCACCATGGGAACGTCTCCATATACTAAAATGTATTGTCGGATTTGAGGAATTACGTTGAAATCGCAATGCGATTAATTCAAGTTATATTAATCGCATTGCGATTACAACTTAGCACTGCTATCTTACATAGGCTAGAATTAACGAATATGGAATATAGCACTAGCGGTGCTAAGTTGAAATCGCAATGCGATTACTTCAAGTTAAATTAATCGCATTGCGATTTCAACTTAGCACTGCTGCTATATTCCATATTCGTTAACTTCGTTAATTCTTGCAAGCTGACCCATTATAAACCCAGCTCTAAGTTGAAATCGCAATGCGATTAATATAACTTGAATTAATCGCATTGCGATTTCTACTTAGACCTGGTTTACTATGGTTGGCTTGGTAGTATTAGCGAATATGACGAATGTATTCGTCATATTCCTCAAAACGAAGATAACGAAGTATTCTACATCTTTGTTTTAGCAACCTATTCGTCAACTTCGCTAATTCTAGCAATCAATCAAATAGGAAGTTTGACTATTGAGACAGCTGTGTTAAATTCGCTATGCGATTTTTTATTTTTTTTTAAATAGAATAATTATATTACTTGATAATTATTATAATTATTCTATTTATTAAAAGAATATATATATATAATCGCATAGCGAATTTAACACAGCTGTCTCTATAGTCAACCTTCCTATTTGATTGCTAGAATTAGCGAAATTGACAAATAGGTTGCTAAAACGAAGATGTAGAATACTTCGTTATCTTCGTTTTGAGGAATATGACGAATACATTCGTCATATTCGCTATAATTCTAGATATGAAACCAATAGGAAAGTAGCCAAAGCTAAAATCGCAATACGCGATTATTTAAATCGCATATTAATCGTGATAACTAGAAAATTGACGAATATTCGATTTCGACGAATATGAAACGAATATTCTTTTGAATATTCACGAATTTCGTCAAAATCGAATATGGCACCTGCCGCTCATCACTATCTTGATAGAGTCTGCTCTAGAATGAGACAGCGTTCTCAGGACTGACTCTGAAAGCCCTTCTATTCTGGGAAGGGACTGATCAACCTCCAGGCTGTCAGGTTGAATCTGTGCAGATCTGAGCAGAGGTAAGTGTCCCACGACACCAGGGTCTGCTGTGGGGGGAGCCTCCAATATTGTCCTCGACTCAACTGGGTGGCTCTTCGGCCAAAACGATATGATGGCAATCACCAAGGCCTGATCCTGATAGATTTTCATCAATACCCTCGGAATCAAGGAAAACAGAGGGAATATGTATGCCAGCCTGAACCTCCCGGATATTGACAGAGCGTCTAATGCCAGGGGGTTGTCCTCCCTGTAAAGGGAGCAAAACCTCTCCACCTTGGCATTGAACCTTGTTGCCATGAGATCCACCTCTGGCATACCCCACTTGAGGACAATCTGCTTGAATATCTCCGGATGTAAAGACCACTCCACCAATGGAAGACCGCGGCTCAGCTGATCCGCTATCATATTGAGGGAGCCTTGAATGTGGAACGCAGATAAGTGTGAAAGGTACAACTCTGCCTAATCCAGAATCACTTCGATCTCTGACAGGAGGGGAAGTGATCTCGTGCCTCCCTGCTTGTTGATGTAAAGTACCGCAGTCATATTGTCTGACTGCACTTTCACCACTTTGCCCTGGATCTAAGGGGCTAAGTGAAGGAGGGCTAGCCGGATTGCTCAAATCTCGCAGAGTTTGGATGAAAGAAGCCACTCCTGAGGAAACCAGGTCCCTTGAACTGGAGTGTCGCCTAGGTGAGCGCCCCAGCCTACTTGGGATATATCCGTAGTCAATATAACCCAGGTTGGCTGGGTCATAAACTTCCCATCTAAAAGATGGCACCACCATCTGAGGGAATACCGAGTTCGACAAGACAGGGAGCACAGGGAGTTTAGCCCGGCAGGGCTGCCATTCATAAAGCCCAAGGGACTGCTCCCGCAGACGCTGACATAAGCCCCAACATCTTCATGAGAGTCCGGATTGGGACTCGCCGGGGAACGGAAAGGAACTTGCCGTGTTCTGAATCCGGAATCTTCTTTCTGGAGTCAACTGGAGCGACATCCCAGCAGAGTCGATTATGAAGATATCTTACAGAAGTCGACGGGCTCACGTTCGACTTCTGCCAGCTGATGATTCAACCTAGGAGGAACAGAAAGGAGATTGTTACCTGAAGAAGTTGGGTTAAGACAGCTAGAGCAGAGGCTTTCAAAAGCCAGTCATCCAGATAAAGAATGATGGTTAGTCCTTGAAGTCTCAAAGCCGCCACCACAGAAACCACACCTTGGTAATAATGTGAGGGGCAGAAGAAATGCCAAATGGAAGGGCAACAAACAGAAGATGCCTAACGACACTGGACCCCTGGACCGCGATCCTGAGATACTTCCTGGAAGCAGGATAGATCGGGATGTGCAGATATGCATCTTTGAGGTCCAGGGTTGCCATCACACCTCCAGGATTGATGACGTGAACCACTGACCTGATGGTTTCCATACGAAATTTAACCTTCCTTATAAACCGATTGAAATACCTCAGATCAATAATCATCCGGAGATCTCCTGAATAGTGTTGAGCGAACAGTTCGAGCATAGTTCGGGTCCGTACCGAATTTTGGGGTGTTCGTGACACGGACCCGAACCTGAACTTTTTCGTAAAAGTTCGGGTTCGGGTTCGTCGTTCGGCATGTATTTTGGCGCATTTTGAAAGGCTGCAAAGCAGCCAATCAACATGCATCATACTACTTGCCCTAAGATGCCATCGCAGCCATGCCTACTATTGGCAAGGCTGTGATTGGCCAAGTGCAGCATGTGACTCTTTATAAGCTTGTGCGCACGTCGGGACGTGCTCACTCCCGATGTGAATAGAACAGGGATAGACGCAGCTGATGCTAGGGCGAGAATAGGCAGGGATAATTGAATAACTGGAAGCAAATTTCTCTCCTCCACCTGTGATTCATCTGAACAACTGCAGCTGAGCTGCTTTTTTGATAGGGATTGGCTATTTTTAGAGTGGCCAGAGTGATTTTTCCATCCACATGTACCTGGGCTGACCGCCGGCCGCCATTTTGCGACTTGTAGTGCTGCAGCAGAAGCTGCCACAGTGTGCATTCCAAAGCTCCAAACAAGTCAGACATCTACACCTGGGATTCAGACCAATAGCGATTTAGCAGCACAGTCCAAGGCTATTTTTTTAAAGGTTGTGCAGACCATTTTGTGGCACATGTTACTGGGCTGATAGGCGGCGGCCATCTTGGGACTAGTGCTGCAGCACAATCTCTCCCAACGTCCATTAATCACTTGTAATAGTGGTCTGTGCCATAGAAATCCTACATCAGGGACTTGGGTGTGCTTGTGTCACCCCTACTAATACCAGTCCACCTGTAATCCATACAGTGAAAAGCCATAAAGTATTCCAGTGAGGGAATTTTTTTTATTTAAAAAGGCCAAGTTAGTTTATCTGGCGTTCAATATACTAGATACAGTTAGGCCTGCGTTTCATACATCTGGAATTAGCAAACTAATGTGCTGGGGTTGGGAAAACATATATGTACCCATACTAGAATCTGTCAAAGAAAGCGGTACTCACATATAACAGTCATTCCATCTGTAATCCATACAGTCAAAAGACTGAAAGTATTCCAGTGAGGGAATTTTTTTATTTAAAAAAGGCCAAGTTAGTTTATCTGGCGTTCAATATACTAGATACAGTTAGGCCTGCGTTTCATACATCTGGAATTAGCAAACTAATGTGCTGGGGTTGGGAAAACATATATGTACCCATACTAGAATCTGTCAAAGAAAGCGGTACTCACATATAACAGTCATTCCATCTGTAATCCATACAGTCAAAAGACTGAAAGTATTCCAGTGAGGGAATTTTTTTATTTAAAAAGGCCAAGTTAGTTTATCTGGCGTTCAATATACTAGATACAGTTAGGCCTGCGTTTCATACATCTGGAATTAGCAAACTAATGTGCTGGGGTTGGGAAAACATATATGTACCCATACTAGAATCTGTCAAAGAAAGCGGTACTCACATATAACAGTCATTCCATCTGTAATCCATACAGTCAAAAGACTGAAAGTATTCCAGTGAGGGAATTTTTTTATTTAAAAAGGCCAAGTTAGTTTATCTGGCGTTCAATATACTAGATACAGTTAGGCCTGCGTTTCATACATCTGGAATTAGCAAACTAATGTGCTGGGGTTGGGAAAACATATATGTACCCATACTAGAATCTGTCAAAGAAAGCGGTACTCACATATAACAGTCATTCCATCTGTAATCCATACAGTCAAAAGACTGAAAGTATTCCAGTGAGGGAATTTTTTTATTTAAAAAAGGCCAAGTTAGTTTATCTGGCGTTCAATATACTAGATACAGTTAGGCCTGCGTTTCATACATCTGGAATTAGCAAACTAATGTGCTGGGGTTGGGAAAACATATATGTACCCATACTAGAATCTGTCAAAGAAAGCGGTACTCACATATAACAGTCATTCCATCTGTAATCCATACAGTCAAAAGACTGAAAGTATTCCAGTGAGGGGATTTTGCTTATAAAAAATAATATATTTCATTGTGGTGCGAGTTGAATCGCAACAATGAAGAAAAATACTATTAAGGGACGAGGGCGCGGTCGTGGTGGTGTCCGTGGAGCCTCTGTTGCTGGTAGAGGACGTGGCCGTTCGGCCTCAGGCGCACACAGTAGGGAACGAACTCCCTCAACTAGCCGGCAGAATGTACCGCAATATCTCGTGGGGCCCAATGCCGCTCTTAGGATGGTAAGGCCTGAGCAGGTACAGGCATTAATCGATTGGGTGGCCGACAGTGCTTCCAGCACGTTCACCACATGGTCTTCCACCCAGTCTTCTGCGGAAAGCGCACAGGTGGCACCTGAAAACCAAGCCCATCAGTCTGTCACATCACCCCCAAGCATATCAGGGAAACGGTCTGAGCCACAAGTTATGCAGCAGTCTCTTCTTCTGTTTGAAGACTCTGCTTCCAGGGTTTCCCAGGGCGTCCACCTAGCCCTTCCCCAGTGGAGGAAGACATACCATGCACTGACGCACAACCACTTATGTCTCCAGATGAAGAGGACATGGGAATACCACCACAGCAGAGTCACCGACTCTCTGATGATGACGAAACACAGGTGCCCACTGCCGCGTCTTTTTGCAGTGTGCAGACTGAACAGGAGGAGGTCAGGGAGGAGACTGGGTGGAAGACGATGCAGAGGACGATGAGGTCTTAGACCCCACATGGACTGAAGGTCGTGGCGATGACTTTCACAGTTCAGAGGAAGAGGTAGTGGTGAGACCGAGACAACAGCGAAGCCAAAGAAGGAGCAGGGGGCCAAAGCAGACGAGCCGCCGCCCCAGAGTTCGCCTGCTACTGGACATCGCCAACAGGGACCCAGCCCCACAAAGGCAGCTTCAAAGAGTTCCCTGGCATGGCACTTCTTTAAACAATGTCCTACCGACAAGACCCGAGTGACTTGCACGCTCTGCCATCAGAGCCTGAGGCGAGGCATTAGCGTTCTGAACCTCAGCACAACCTGCATGACCAGGCATCTACATGCAAAGCATGAACTGCAGTGGGGTACACACCTTAAAAACCAGGCACTCGCTGAGGCTCCCCCTGCTCCCTCTACCGCTGCTGCCTCGGCTTCCGCCTCGAGAGGAATGTTGCCACCTGCCGAGCAGCAAACAGAGGATGTGCCACCGACACCACCACCACCGCCACCGTCAACTAGCGTCTCCACTATATCACACAGCAGCGTTCAGCTCTCAATATCTCAAACCTTAGAGAGGCGCAAATTCCCCGAGTCACCCTCGAGCCCTTGGCCTGAACGCCAGCATTTCTAAACTGCTGGCCTTTGAAATGCTGTCATTCCGGCTGGTGGACACAGACAGCTTCAAACAGCTGATGGCCATGGCTGTCCCGCGAGTATGTGGTTCCCAGCCGCCACTACTTCTCCAAGACAGCCGTGCCTTCCCTGCACATGCAAGTGTCCGATAAAATCAAGTGTGCACTGCGCAACGCCATTTGTGGCAAGGTCCACCTAACCACAGATACGTGGACCAGTAAGCACGGCCAGGGACGCTATATCTCACTAACTGCACACTGGATGAATGTAGTGGCGGCTGGGCCCCGGCGGACAGTTCCTTGGCGCACGTCCTTCCGCCCCTAGGATCGCAGGGCATCATTCTCTGCCTCCTGTAGCCTCCTCCTCCTACTCGGCTTCCTCCTCCACTGCTTCCACCAGCTCATCCGGTCAGCCACACACCTTCACCACCAACTTCAGCACAGCCCGGGGTAAACGTCAGCAGGCCATTCTGAAACTCATATGTTTGGGGACAGGCCCCACAGCGCAAAGGAGTTGTGGCGGGGTATTGAACAACAGACCGACGAGTGGTTTCTGCCGGTGGGCCTCAAGCCAGGCCTGGTGGTATGCGATAATGGGCGAAATCTCGTGGCAGCTCTGGGACTAGCCGGTTTGACGCACATCCCTTGCCTGGCGCATGTGCTGAACTTGGTGGTGCAGAGGTTCATTCACCACTACCCCAACATGTCAGAGCTGCTGCATAAAGTGCGGGCCGTCTGTGCGCGCTTCCGCCGTTCACATCCTGCCGCTGCTCGCCTGTCTGCGCTACAGCGGAACTTCGGCCTTCCCGCTCACCGCCTCATATGCGACGTGCCCACCCGGTGGAACTCCACCTTGCACATGCTGGAGAGACTGTGCGAGCAGCAGCAGGCCATAGTGGAGTTTCAGCTGCAGCACGCTCGCGTCAGTCGTACTGCCGAACAGCACCACTTCACCACCAATGATTGGGCCTCCATGCGAGACCTGTGTGCCCTGCTGCGCTGTTTCGAGTACTCCACCAACATGGCCAGTGGCGATGACACTGTTATCAGCGTTACAATACCACTTCTATGTCTCCTTGAGAAAACACTTAGGGCAATGATGTTAGAGGAGGTGGCCCAGGTGGAGGAGGAGGAGGAGGATGAGGGCTCGTTTCTAACACTTTCGGGCCAGTCTGTTCGAAGTGGCTCAGAGGGAGGTTTGTTTAAGCAGCAGAGGACAGGTTCACAAGTCGCCAGCCAAGGCACTGTACTGGAGGACGAGGAGGATGAGGAGGAGGAGGTGGAGGGGGACGAGGATGACGCAAGTTCACAGCGGGGTGGCAGCCCAGGCCCATCACTGGTGCGTGGCTGGGGGATACGGTGGACGATGACGATACGCCTCCCACAGAGGACAGCTTGTCCTTACCCATGGGTAGCCTGGCCCACATGAGCGAATATATGCTCCAATGCCTGCGCAACGACAGCAGAGTTGCCCACGTTTTAACGTGTGCAGACTACTGGGTGGCCACCCTGCTGGATCCCCGGTATAAAGACAATGTGCCCACTTTAATTCCTGAACTGGAGCGCGACCGTAAGATGCGCGAGTACAAGCGCACGCTGATAGAGGCGCTCTTGAGAGCATTCCCACATGTCACAGGGGAACAGGTGGAAGGTGAAGGCAGAGGAGTGGCAAGAGGTCGCCAACGCAGCTGTGTCACGGCCAGCTCATCTGAGGGCAGGGTTAGCATGGCAGAAATGTGGAAAGGTTTTGTCTCCACGCCACAGCTATCTGCACCGACACCTGATACGGAACGTGTTAGCAGGAGGCAGCATTTCACTAACATGGTTGAACAGTATGTCTGCACACTCTCCACATCCTGACGGATGGTTCGGCCCCATTCAACTACTGGGTTTCGAAATTGTCCACGTGGCCAGAGTTAGCATGTTATGCCTTGGAGGTGCTTTCCTGCCCGGCGGCCAGCGTTTTATCTGAACGCGTATTCAGCACGGCAGGGGCGTCATTACTGACAAGCGCAGCCGCCTGTCCACAGCCAACGTGGACAAGCTGACCTTCATAAAGATGAACCAGGCATGGATCCCACAGGACCTGTCCCTCCCTTGTGCAGAGTAGTCCTTATTAACTGCCTAAAACATGTCTTGTTGTGCTACGGGCCACTTCTTTATTTGATACAAATTTTATGAAACCCACAGTTGAATGAAACTCTTCTCTGTCTGGGCGCCGGGCCTAACCAGATGAAAGTGGCCGGTTAAACTAACGGGTGACATGAAGCCATAACCTCTGCCATGCTACCTCTGTCTTCTGTCTGGGTGCTGAGGCCTAAGTCAAATAAAGCGGTCTTCTGCTGTGCTGGGGGATATGAAGCTAATCTCTGACCTCTCTCCTCTGTCTGGGTCCAAAGGCCTAAATCACTGAAAGAGGCCTTCTCCTGTGGTGTGTGATATGATGCCAGAATATGTGCTGTGGGGCCTCTCTCCTCTTCCTGGGTGCAGGGGTCAAATAAACTAAATTGTGGCCTACTCCTGTGGTGGTTGATATGATGCCTGATTCTCTGATGTGGAACCTCTCCTCTGTTTGGGTGAAGGGGTCAAAGTAACTAAATGGTGGCTTCTCCTGTGGTGGCTGATATGATGCCAGAATATGTGCTGTGGGGCCTCTCTCCTCTTCCTGGGTGCAGGGGTCAAAGTAACTCAATGGTGGCTTCTCCTGTGGTGGCTGATATGATGCCAGAATATGTGCTGTGGTGCCTCTCTCCTCTTCCTGGGTGCAGGGGTCAAAGTAACTCAATGGTGGCTTCTCCTGTGGTGGCTGATATGATGCCAGAATATGTGCTGTGGTGCCTCTCTCCTCTTCCTGGGTGCAGGGGTCAAAGTAACTCAATGGTGGCTTCTCCTGTGGTGGCTGATATGATGCCAGAATATGTGCTGTGGGGCCTCTCTCCTCTTCCTGGGTGCAGGGGTCAAAGTAACTCAATGGTGGCTTCTCCTGTGGTGGTTAGTATGATGCCAGAATATGTGCTGTGGGGCCTCTCTCCTCTTCCTGGGTGCAGGGGTCAAAGTAACTCAATGGTGGCTTCTCCTGTGGTGGCTGATATGATGCCAGAATATGTGCTGTGGTGCCTCTCTCCTCTTCCTGGGTGCGGGGTCAAAGTAACTCAATGGTGGCTTCTCCTGTGGTGGCTGATATGATGCCAGAATATGTGCTGTGGGGCCTCTCTCCTCTTCCTGGGTGCAGGGGTCAAAGTAACTCAATGGTGGCTTCTCCTGTGGTGGTTAGTATGATGCCAGAATATGTGCTGTGGGGCCTCTCTCCTCTTCCTGGGTGCAGGGGTCAAAGTAACTCAATGGTGGCTTCTCCTGTGGTGGCTGATATGATGCCAGAATATGTGCTGTGGTGCCTCTCTCCTCTTCCTGGGTGCAGGGGTCAAAGTAACTAAATGGTGGCTTCTCCTGTGGTGGTTGATATGATGCCTGATTCTCTGCTGTGAAACCTCTCTCCTCCATCTGGGTGTAGGGGTCAAAGTCTTTCAAAGTCGCCTTCTCCTGTGCTGATTGATATAAAGCTGATGGTTGTGCCATCTGACATGGTTGCCAGGGTCTGATTCAATGGGGGCCTACTCCTGTGGTGGGTGATCTAAATGCCTGATTCTCTGCTGTGAAACCTCTCTCCTCCGTCTGGGTGTAGGGGTCAAAGTCTTTCAAAGTCGCCTTCTCCTGTGCTGATTGATATGAAGCTGATGGTTGTGCCATCTGACATGGCTGCCGGGGTCCCATTAAATTGGGGCCTACTCCTGTGGTGGGTGATCTAAATGCCTGATTCTCTGCTTTGAAACCTCTCTCCTCCGTCCGGGTGTAGGGTCAAAGTCTGTCAAAGTCGCCTTCTCCTGTGCTGATTGATATAAAGCTTATGCTTGTGCCATCTGACATGGTTGCCGGGGTCTGATTCAATGGTGGCCTACTCCTGTGGTGGGTGATCTAAATGCCTGATTCTCTGCTGTGTAACCTCTCTCCTCCGTCTGGGTGTAGGGGTCAAAGTAACTAAATGGTGGCCTACTCCTGTGGTGGGTGATATGATGCCTGGTTCTCTGCTGTGGGACCTCTCCTTTGTCTGGGTGCTGTGGTCAAAATAATAGTAAGTGACCTTCTCCATTGGTGGGTGACTTGAAGCCTGATTCTGTGCTATGGGACCTCACTCCAATTAATATTGTTTAATTTTTATTTATTTTATGTTAACTCATCATTTCCCTATCTACATTTGTTTGCAGGGGATTTAACTACATTTTGCTGCCTTTTGCAGCCCTCTAGCCCTTTCCGGGTGTGTTTTACAGCCTTTTTAGTGCCCAAAAGTTCGGGTCCCCATTGACTTCTATGGGGTTCGGGTTCGGGATGAAGTTCGGGTCGAGTTCGGATCCCGAACCCGAACATTTTTCGAAAGTTCGGCCGAACTCGTCGAACCCGAACATCCAGGTGTTCGCTCAACTCTACTCCTGAAGCCTTGGGAACCAGAAAAAAATGGAAAAATGAATAGGTCCTTAGGCCCCGTTCTCCTGCTGGAACCTCCTCCAGAGCCCGCTTGCAAATGTAGTCCTGAATGTAGGCCTCCAGGATCGCCTGCCTGGCAGCTTGTAGAAGGTTGGTCTAAACAAACCTATCCGGAGGAATAGAGGTGAGGTTGACTAAATAACACTTGGAAATGATGTTCAGGACCCAGGAATCCGAGATCTCTCGGATCCAGTCTTTTCAGAACTGGGAGAGACGACCCCCAACAGGTACATAAAGCATAGGAGTGGGGAAGCTTACTGGCAGGACAGCAGGACTAACGGGAATTATCCAAGAGCCTCGAAGAGGCCCGTAGTCAGAAGGGGGATTTTCCATCTTTGGCTCCTCCACGAGAGCGCCTCAAACCCCTTCTCTACGCGCTCTCCAGTCACTTTGAGACCTTGCTTGCTGGCCAGACCTACCAGCGCGGTCTTGTCTGCCCTGCCCTCGAAAGGACTGCTGGGGAAGGCTCTTCACCTTCTTGTCTGAATGTCTGAAAGGACCTCCATAATCTTATCCAGCTCCGAACCGAACAAACGGTTGGGCTCGAATGGAAGGCCACATAAGCTGTATTTTGAGGAATTGTCAGTGACCCAAGGCTTAAGCCGCCGACCCCAGGGCCATGGATTTCGTACAAGAAGTCCGTAGCCAGGTTGATGGTCTTAAAGGCAGCCAGCATGTCATCCTGGGAAACCCTCAGGTCCACGTCAACTTGAACTTGATTCAGGCGAGACCGGAGGAATGTAGAGACCTCAGAAGCCACTATGGCTGTGGAAGCGGAGGCCGCAGCTGCCGTATGACCCCGTCTTAGTGTGCACTCTGCTCTCCTGTCAAGGGGGTCCTGCAGGCTAGACCCATCGTCTGCAGGAACCGGAGTGCGCTTGGACAACTTGGCAATAGCCATGTCCACCTTGGGAATGGATCCCCATGAATCCACCAAGGGTTTAGCCATCGGGAACATGGATTTAAACTTCTTTGTTAAAACTAGACACTTTCCAGGTTTCTTCCACTCTATAAACATGACAGAGAGGAGGGTCTCATCCACTTTGAAGACACGAGGTGCCCGACTAGCGGGATCGGAAGGCTCCCCACGGTCAACATCATGGTCCCCCGACCTGATGGACTTGAGCAATTTCTGTGTCTTTTCAGGGGGGGGGGGGGGGGAAACACGACGTCAACTCCTCCTCATCCAAGAAAGAAGAAATTATGGAGACCAAGAAGGTGTCTCTACCGGGACAGAGGTCTTCATAGGGGCCTGGGCAGGCATAGGAAGCCTTTTCATCCAGCAGGCCTATGACTCCCTTAATAGAGCCATTGATAAATATCCTGCAATGTAGGTTCACTAGAGGGCAGAACCCTCTAACGGCAGCTGTCACATCTGGAGTAGGGACAGCTGTCCTCCAGCAGAGCGCTGCAATGGTAGCAGGATAGATGCTTCCTCTTGAAATCCACTTTCCTGCCTTCCAAATCCCGCGGAGAAGACATCACTGCGGGAAAAAATAGACAAATAATACATTTGTAAACCACCTATCTCCGCAAGGTAGAAAAACAGACCGGAGGCAGCTGAGCACCGGAGGAAAAAAACACCACAAGTGGAACAACACCAACTTTAGGACTCTGGGAGCTAGCTGAAAAAGCACATGCAGCCAGAGACCGAACTGGAGCACACTGCTTCCTTTAATAGGGAAAAGGGAGGGATAGCCAATCCACCCTCCCCCCAGTAAATCCTCCACAGAAAGAAGCATAAGAAAAAAATACCTCAAAATGAAAACGCGAAGGAAAAAAAAAAATCGCATCCGCGAAAAAAATCGCGCCGTGAAAAATGACGTCCGGAATACCCGGAAGTGACGCAAAGGGGAATTCCTGCGTCACTTCCGGAAGATGGTGGCGCCCAGGGACCGAGAATCCTGGACCGAGGGGGCAGCCAAAATACCCCAGCCAGGCGCAAATGCGTGGGGCCGGCAGCAGATAAGTTGCCGGCCAAAGTGA
This sequence comes from Bufotes viridis, assembly GCA_033119425.1. NCBI lineage: Eukaryota > Metazoa > Chordata > Amphibia > Anura > Bufonidae > Bufotes > Bufotes viridis. The sequence goes on from CM065589.1 coordinate 124,825,751, forward strand.
CAAGGTACCTAGGAAAGGGCAACACCGTTACCCAAACGAAAAGAAGGCTCCCCGCACTCTCCATAAGAAAAGGGGGGAACAAACCGCCTAGTCCACCTGTCTGGGAGGACATAAAAAAACACAGTGGGCTGGGGGTTGACTCCCTCCTTTTAAGGGAATACTTAATTGTTAAATTGAGTTATTAGTCTTGGGCTCATTAAACATTCCGCCGGTCCTACCAGTCCACTGGGGGGTGGTTAACCCCATCTGTGCTGCTGTAGGAGGTAAGGGAAATATGTATTAGTATCTTTAAGTTGTTCCAAGATTTCTTGTTTATAGTCTTTCTTGTCCATTATGACAACCCCTGAGCCTTTGTCGGCTGGTTTAATTACTATATTCTCTTCCTTACCAAGGTTTTTAAGGGCACAGTGTTGGTCTTTAGAAAGATTGTATCTCACCTTTTTCTTTGTTACTTGCTTCTCAAGGGATTTGAGATCACGTTGGACCTTTGTGATGTAATCTTCTATGGCATCATACCTTTTAGGAGGTGTGTAGTTAGTTGGTGGTTTGTGGCCCCTTGTCCGTTCCTGGAAGGGAGTCAGCATGCTGGTATCTTCTGCAGCCCATGTTGGTTTTTCGATGTCCAGATAGGCCGTAATCTGATTGTGCGAAAAAATCTGGCCATTTCCTTGTCTAGTAGGTAAGGATTTGTAAGAATGGTGGGGACAAAGCCCAGTCCCAGATTTAGGACGGCTGATTCGTTGCTGGAGAGGTTCCTATGTGAGAGGTTAATTACCAGGTCTTACTTTCCGTGCATTTCATTCTTAGTTCTGGTTCTTTGATCGTGTGCGGATTGGATCCCGGGAAGTTGAGTGATAATTCTGGCCACTTTTTCCTGTGTTTCCTCCCCGCCCTCCTCGGCGGTCTCTTCCTATGCCTCTGGATGAATTTCTGTCTTAAAAATCCATGTCTTCGCTGGCGCTCGAGGAGCCTGAGATTTGTGTTGTGCTTGGTCCAGGCGTAGAATAATTGCGAGACACTGTGCAGTAGACCTGGTCTGTTGCATAGTCTTGTACATCTCGTTGAAATTTGGATCCTTTTCGGTCCTCAAGACTGCGTCTGAATAGGTTATTTTTCTGAGTAATATTCGTACAAGTAGCAGTAGCTTCCTCTGTTGGTAATTCCCAGAATATGCTTTGCTCAAGACGGGTGATTTCTTCCTTGGTATTATTAATTTCTCTGCTCGACCGTTTTAGGGTCAATAGTATGATATCAAATAAAGCCTTATTCAAAAAAAATTCAAACTGAAGACAAAATTTTCCAAGGGACCTCTACTCAAAACCCACTGACAAGAACAGTTTGCATAAATACAACAATTTTCATCCCCCGGGCCTCGTCCGCTCACTCCCACGTTCCCAAGTCATGAGGGTGAAACGTATCGTTTCTGAACCTCTTACAACTAATACCCGACTACGTGAAATGTCGGATAAATTCATAAGCCGTGGGTTTCCACCTCCACTACTCTACAAACATGTCCAAGCTGTCTCCAATATTCCACGTTCCCACCTACTGACACCTCGACACTCTTCAAGTGTCAGAAAAAAAGTATCCTATGTGTCACCACATTCTCCCATCTCAGTAGTGACATTAAAATAATTCAATACATACACTGGCATATCTTGAGGAACAACTTTCCAAATATTTTCGCAGACAGACCAATCATGTCTAGTGTTGAGCGAACAGTTCGAGAGTAGTTCAGGTTCGTACCGTATTTTGGGGTGTTCGGGACATGGACCCGAACCCGAACATTTTCAAAAAAGTTCGGGTTCGGGTTCGTTGTTCGGCGATTTCTTCCCGCTTTCTGAAGGGCTGCACAGGTGTTAGTGTACCCTCTGGTGCTGGGAGAGGACGTGGCCATTCTGCCACAGCCACATGTCCTAGTGAACCAACTACCTCAGGTTCCAGTACCCGCCAGAATTTACAGCGATATTTGGTGGGGCCCAATGCCGTTCTAAGGATGGTAAGGCCTGAGCAGGTACAGGTGCTAGTCAATTGGGTGGCTGACAGTGGATCCAGCACGTTCACAACATTATCTCCCACCCAGTCTTCTGCAGAAAGCGCACAGGTAGCGCCTGAAAACCAAGCCCATCAGTCTGTCACATCACCCCCATGCATATCAGGGAAACTGTCTGAGCCTCAAGTTATGCAGCAGTCTCTTATGCTGTTTGAAGACTCTGCTGGCAGGGTTTCCCAAGGGAATCCACCTAGCCCCAAGACATAGAATGAACTGATGCAAAACCACTGATGTTTCCTGATGATGAGGACATGGGAATACCACCTCATCGCTGTCCGCACGTCTCTGATGATGATGAAACACAGGTGCCAACTGCTGCGTCTTTCTGCAGTGTGCAGACCGAAAAGGAGGTCAGGGAGGAAGACTGTGTAGAAGACGATGCAGGGGACGATGAGGTCCTAGACCCCACATGGAATGAAGGTCGTGCCACTGACTTTCATAGTTCAGAGGAAGAGGCAGTGGTGAGACCGAGCCAACAGCGTAGCAAAAGAGGGAGCAGGGGGCAAAAGCAGAACAGCCGCCACCAAGAGAGTTCGCCTGCTACTGGCCACCACCACCAGGGACCGAGCACCGCAAAGGCAGCTTTAAGGAGTTCCCTTCCAGCGTTCACATCCTGCCGCTGCTCGCCTGTCTGTGCTACAGCGTAACTTCGGCCTTCCCGCTCACCGCCTCATATGCGACGTGCCCACCAGGTGGAACTCCACCTTGCACATGCTGGAGAGACTGTGCGAGCAGCAGCAGGCCATAGTGGAGTTTCAGCTCCTAATTTTGCAGGGGACGATGAGGTCCTAGACCCCACATGGAATGAAGGTCGTGCCACGTGGAGTTTCAGCACTAATGATTGGGCCTCCATGCGAGGCCTTTGTGCCCTGTTGCGCTGTTTCGAGTACTCCACCAACATGGCCAGTGGCGATGACACCTTTATCAGCGTTACAATACCACTTCTATGTCTCCTTTAGAAAACGCTTAGGGCGATGATGGAAGAGGAGGTGGCCTAGAAGGAGGAGAAGGAGGAGGATGAGAGGTCATTTTTAGCACTTTCAGGCCAGTCTGTTAGAAGTGGCTCAGAGGGAGGTTTTTTGCAACAGCAGAGGCCAGGTACGAATGTGGCAAGCCAGGGCCCACTACTGGAGGACGAGGAGGATGAGGAGGAGGTGGAGGAGGATGAAGATGAAGCAGGTTCACAGCGGGGTGACACCCAAGACAGCTCAGGCCCATCACTGGTGCATGGCTGGGGGGATACGGAGGACGATGACGATACGCCTCCCACAGAGGACAGCTTGTCCTTACCTCTGGGGAGCCTGGCACACATGAGCGACTACATGCTGCAGTGCCTGCGAAACGACAGCAGAGTTGCCCACATTTTAACGTGCGCGGACTACTGGGTTGCCACCCTGCTGGATCCCCAGTACAAAGACAATGTGCCCACCTTACTTCCTGCACTGGAGCGTGATAGGAAGATGCGCGAGTACAAGCACGCGCTGGTAGACGCGATCCTGAGAGCATTCCCAAATGTCACAGGGGAACAGGTGGAAGCCCAAGGCGAAAGAGGTCTCCAACGCAGCTGTGTCATGGCCAGCTCCTCTGAGGGCAGGGTTAGCATGGCAGAAATGTGGAAAAGTTTTGTCTCCACGCCACAGCTAACTGCACCACCACCTGATACGGAACGTGTTAGCAGGAGGCAGCATTTCACTAACATGGTTGAACAGTACATCTGCACACCCCTCCAGGTACTAACTGATGGATCAGCCCCATTCAACTTCTGGGTCTCCAAATTGTCAACGTGGCCAGAGTTAGCATTTTATGCCTTGGAGGTGCTGGCCTGCCCGGCGGCCAGCTTTTTGTCTGAACGTGTATTCAGCACGGCAGGGGGCGTCATTGCTGACAAACGCAGCCGCCTGTCCACAGCCAACGTGGACAAGCTGACGTTCATAAAAATGAACCAGGCATGGATCCCACAGGACCTGTGCCTCCCTTGAGCAGAATAGACATTTATAACTGCCTCCTTCTCAACCATGTATTCTTGTACTCCGGGGCACTTCTTTATTGAATCCTCATTTTTTTAACTTTACCATGATCTTGCGGTGCAACCCAAAGTTGAATGAACCTCTCCTCTGTCTGGGTGCTGGGGCTGAAATAACTGAAAATGGCCTTCTCCAGTGGTGGGTGATATGACGCATGATTCCTTGCTGTGGGACCTCTTTCCTCGGTCTGGTTGCTGGGCCGAAATAATTAAAAGTGGCCATCTCCAGTGGTGGGTGATATGACGTATGATTCCTTGCTGTGGGACCTCTCTCCTCTGTCTGGGTGCTGTGGCCGAAATAACTGAAAGTGGCCTTCTCCTGTGGTGGGTGATATGATGCATGATTCCTTGCTGTGGGACCTCTCTCCTCTGTCTGGGTGCTGGGGCCTAAATAACTCAAAGTGACCTTCTCGAGTGGTGGGTGATATGACGCCTTATTCCATGCTGTGGGACCTCTCTCCTCTGTCTTTGTGCTGGGGCCGAAATAACTTAAAGTGGCCTTCTCCAGTGGTGGGTGATATGACGCATGATTCCTTGCTGTGGGACCTCTCTCCTCTGTCTGGGTGCTGGGGCCGAAATAACTGAAAGTGGCCTTCTCCAGTGATGGGTGATATAAAGCATGATTCTCTGCTATGGGACCTCTCTCCAATTGATATTGGTTAATTTGTATTTATTTTATTTTATTTTAATTAATTTCCCTATCCACATTTGCTTGCAGTGCATTTACCTACATTTTGCTGCCTTTTGCAGCCCTCTAGCCTCTGGACTATTTTACAGCCTTTTTAGTGCCCAAAAGTTTGGGTCCACATTGACTTCAATGGGGTTCGGGTTCGGGATAAAGTTCGGGTCGACATTGGCCCCATAAAAAACAGTCTCACACAAAGCACGATCACAGGGTCTCCCAATAAAGGCACATACCCATGCCTCTCTTGTGCCTAATGTGGTAACGTCACAAAAGGATCCACTTTTAAACACCCCACCACGGGCAAACCTTATAAAATTCATGGTCACTTCTACTTCCAGAGCAGGTATGTGGTCTATTTAATAAAATGTCCCTGTGGACTGGGGTATGTTGGCCAGAAAATACAAAAGGTAAAAGAACGCATCTGCCAACATAGGTCTAATATTCGCACACAAAAAAATGGACGCGCCACTAGTATAACACTTCACCACTCTCAAACACGCCTTTAGCCAGCTCCACTTCCAGGTGATAGACTGGATCCCCCAACCGAGGATGGGAGGTGACCACCAGGCTCTGCTACGGTAGAGAGAGATGACTTGGATCAGACGCCTCAATACATTGGAACCTGTAGGATTAATTGTACATGTTTTAATTTTTATCTCATCCACTAATGTCATTTTCTGCTTTTCCCCTCTTCCGGGACCAGAGCCGTTCGGTCCACTATCCTATCCACTACCACGTCCGCTTCACTATATTTTCCGGTGGTAGTATATTACGTATAACCTGTACTGTTATATCGGCGGCCTACCATTACATGTCATTTACTTGTACAGTAGACCCCTAATGGGGGAACATGTCCTCATTTTGCGTCTTATATTGCATAAAATTTACACCACCTGTGGCAACCCTTTAGGTTTACGCAATCTGCTATATTGGATCCTGCACATAGGATCCAGCCCCCACGATCAACTATCCAGTGGCATCCCCTGACTTTGTGCAATCACTCACACCCATTCCATACCGTTAGAAGCCCTTGGCACCCATATTTGGTCACCAACGATCTATAAGCTTAGACACCTGCAAGTATTGGTGTATAGTATAGACCCATTGGCCACCAATGTTTTATAAACTTGATGCCTGTATCTATTTTTACCAGTTTTGCACATAGCCTATACCAATCAGAAATGCGCTCTAATAAGTTTCCCTATGGCGCAGCTGTTTCAAACGTTACAGGGCAAGTTATTGCTATTGCCCTTCTTTCAAATGGTGCCCCCAGCCTCTTACCTAGCCCTACGCATGCGCATAGTCAAATACCGCTGTCAAATACAACTCGAACAACATGGTTCCCAGCAGCGACCTGGGAGTCCAAGATGCATCCATACATTGTCCCCATGCTGTTCCAGATCCATTTTGGTGGTGTTTTGTCACTTTCAGACCTTTTCCAATGGACCTTTTCCACTTTCAGACCTTTTCCAACCCTCCCCTCTTCAGAGCAGGTGGTGCCTGGTTGTCTCCCATTGACTTCCATAATATTTGGGTGCTCGCCCGAGCGCACGAATATCGCTATGTGTTCGGACCAAGTACCCAAACACCCGAACACTTTGGTGCTCGCTCATCACTAGTGCCTGCATGTATGACAGTGTGTGTATGAAATAGTGCTGGCAGGTGTAAAAGTATGTGTGTAACAGAGTTCTGTTGCTGTATGTATGCACAGATCTACATTCAGTTACGTTATCTAAGTACAGAGCTTGGTATCGTTATGGTATCTAAGTACTGAGCTTGAAGGGGTGCCTATTGCCTAAGTTCAAATTTTTCAGGACAAACTACAGAGATGCTGTTAAAATAAAAAATAAAAAATAAAACACTTAAACTCACCATCCTGATCACTATTTGATCCAGCAGCAATACCCTGTTCTCTCCTTCGGGCTGCAGCTTGGACATAATGTTTTGGCTTCCGTGGTAAAATGCCTGTGTACTGTACCTGACTGCTATAACTAATCACTGGCCTCAGGCAATGTTCAGCAGAAAAGACCCGTCTGAAGAAACTGAACGTACATATTAGTTTAATCCCCTATTGATTTTCGAATATGCAAGTTGTATATTTTATTACATTACAGCTATTTGGCGATTGAAAATACACAAGTTAAGTAAATGGAATTATTTTTTTTAGAATCATAACTTAAGGCAAAAAAGGGGTAACTCTCTCACCTTCAGGCAAACATTTAGAAAACTTATTAGAAACTAAAAAGATTACACAGCAACTTGAAACACAGCAGAGGCAGGGGGAAGAGGGAGAATAAGCTGTAGTCTTTCTACATTATTCTTTGTATGATCGTTGTGCTGTTAGAGGGAAAAAGAAACAGATTGGAAAGTGCACAAAGCTGCAAATTATGCAAGGTACACAAAACATTTCTGGCTACAGTATGTCTAATACATATCTAAAGCGGCCTAAAAAATACTATGATTTTGTTTTCTTTAGAATCCACAGGTATTGAAAACACAAGCTAAATCTCATTGAAAATAGGTATATTAAATAGCATCAATGGGGTATGGTATATTGGATAGTGTTGAACAGGAATATTCGAATCGTGAATTTTAATCGTGAATATTGCCACTTCGAGAAGTCACAAATATTTGGAATATAGTGCTATATATTCGTATTCGCGAATAGTGTTAATCGTGAATGTTCTAATCGTGAATATCGGCACTTAGCAACATCCCTAGCAACCAATAGGAAAGTTACCTACACCTTAAGTAAGTAAATAATGACTGGAGATCACGAATTCTCAAATTTGCGACTTTGTGGTGAATGTTCAGCCAAAAATTTGCAAAATATCGCAAATTCGAATATTGCCTATGTCGATCATCACTAATATTGGACTACTGCCAGTTCACTAGTAAGGAAAAGTTCTTAGTCTTCTATAGTATATGCAACACTTTGCTTGAAAATCTTAGAATACCATAGTAGAATACCATTGATTTCACTTATTATGTCTGAAATGTAAACAGTGTAAACAAATAGTCAGTCTAAAGATCTTCTAATTGTATCAGTCTCTCGGGCTGGATGATAAATTTTGTTCAGGACTGGACACTTTTGTGTAACTTCATACCAGCTATTGGTTGGCTTACTTTTCTCCAGAATTGTGTACCAAAATGGTGCATCTTAAGCCATGTCCCATTTCCCACTAATGCACATGCCATTGACAGATAAGGCCCAAAAGATTATTCTTTTTGTCTGACTTGCTTCATAATTATGTCTAAAATAAGATTGTGCCAGAGAATGATCTGAATACCATCGATGGGCCATCGTATCATAGATTGCAGGCAGCAGTATTCTATGAGCAGTCTATGAACATTTAAATAACCATTTATATTAATCATCTGTCATGTTAGAATTCATTTATAAGCTAATTTTTTTTTCCAGTAAGTGCATTATATGGAACGTTTAAATTACCGTAAAGCCTATTTTCACTTGCAAAGCCATCTTTCTGTCATCTAATAATTAGATGAATCATTCTAATGCCTATTTCTCTCCAGATGTTATTGACACTATATCAGTGACTGTATTATCTATTCATGTTATAGGTACAATATTTCTGATCAAAGGTAGTGGCTAGTAATGAGTAAAGTATTGTAAAATTCGATTCAGTAGCTTCACCGAATTTTACAAAAAAATTGAGCTTTGTGACAAATTACTTTGTCACAAAGAGCATTTCTTTGTGAGTAGCTGACACAATGACGGGGAATGGCGATTGTGCCACCAGCCATCATAGAACCCCTCAGATGCCGCGTTCATAGCTGATCATTGCACATGACAGTAATAAGAAAGTGTAAAATAACCAAAAAATAAATAAATAAAATCATAGCTACTTCATCCATTTGACCGCGACCATCTTGATTGAAGATCTAGCATGAAATCTCACGCGGCCCATGATGAAATCATCACACTGGCCGGCGTGGTGACGAGATCTTCAAACAAAATGGTGGTGGCCGGCTTGTCGCAATCAAATAGATGAAGTAGATATGATTTATTTTTGTTTTTTCACCACCATTCAGGGAAACTCAATTCGCTAGCACGAAGAACGAGGTAATTCGTCTTTGCGGCAAATTGAATTTTCCCTGAAATTCATGGACTTTGATTCGTTCAAGACTAGTAGTGGAAGTGGGAATAATAAACCCTGTGTTTGGAGAAATGCTAAAATTGACATTATATACCTGAAGATTATAGCAGAAAACAAAATGAATAGTGAGATGTTTGATAGATAGATAGATAGATAGATAGATAGATAGATAGATAGAATATGGTTAGATAAATACCTACTAAATAGCTCTGCCTTTTTCCCCAGAAGCACAATACACGTAATCATTGTGATTCTACAGAAACCTCTTTCATGTCAGCCGTGTCTCTCAGGTTTATTTCCAGCAATGTGTAACTATCAGAAAGATGAGTGATTTAAGACGCTGATTATGCTTACAGCAAGACACTCATAATAGTACTTCCAAACATATCACATCTTAAATGATTTGCACATTGTTCCTGGTCATAGACAAATTAGCAAACATTACAAATGACTTGACTGAGTAATGAGCAGGTTCTGGGTAAGTTACTGTGCTGACAGCAGGTTTTAAAATCTATTGAGTTAGACAAGGGAGAAGGTGAATAGGGTAGTATTACAGAAAAAAAAAGATTAATGAAGGGTTCCTTGCTGAACATACTGTTGCAGTGTTCTTTTAGTCACTTTACAAATTTGCTGATGTTTTTTTCTTTCACATTGAAGACTATAATTTTCTAACTTGAAATAAGCCTGTTTAAATAAATCTACATCATGTGTCAACACTTCATTGATATCAATAGAATTAATTTTTAAAACGCTTTTTATGAAACAATTTTGTTTCTAGAAAGTGCATTACAGGGAAGTGAGGGATCATTTCTCTTAAAGCCCAATTCCTTGGCAAAATCACTTTCCTATTATGAAGTAGGAAAAATGGTCAAAAGTAAGGATCTGAGCAACTTTAGTAAGTCAACTTGTGATGGCCAGCCGTAAAATGGCAAGACTTGGAAGATGTTTCCAGTATGCAGAGATTAGTACCTACCAAAAATAGGCCAATGAAGGACATCCAGTGAACCAGCAAAAAGGTCATGGGCAACCAAGGTTCATACTGAGCAAAAGCTAACTTGTCAAGTCCAGTCCCACAGAATAGCTATTATAGTACAAATTACTGAAAAAGTTAATGATGGCCATCTTTACAGATCTTGTGGAATCTATACCTTGATTGGTTAGAGTAACTTTGGAGACAAAAAATGGGACATAGACAATATTATGCTTTTTTCATATTATGGCTGATCAGTGTATGGTCAATAGTAGTGGTAGCTGAAGTATTTCCTATACGAATTCCCGGGTGGCTCATGATACTGACAATACTGTTCAGTTATCATCCTGTCATTGTGGGTTGCACTTAACAGTTGTATTTTCAGTGTTGACTCTGAAATGGCTCATGATTACTCTGATCCATTGTCATGGACTGTTCCTGCTTCAGATGTGGCCTAGTAAAGGACAATAAGGAATCTCCATAAAAAAAAAAGCTATATTTTTCATTTTCCTCTGGATTATACTGGATTAGTCTATATTAATCAATCTATATCAAATATCAATGTAAAAATTGCTTTAAAAAAATAAAACCAAAACAAAGTATTAGAATGGTCAAGTAAGTCCCCTTTCACACGGGCGAGTATTCCGCGCGGGTGCAATGCGTGGCGTGAACGCATTGCACCTGCACTGAATCCGGACCCATTTATTTCAATGGGGCTGTGCAGATGAGCGGTCATTTTCACGCAGCACTTGTGCGTTGCGTGAAAATCGCAGCATGTTCTATATTCTGCGTTTTTAACGCAACACAGGCCCCATATAAATGAATGAGGCTGCGTGAAAATCGCATAGCATCTGCAAGCAAGTGAGGATGCAATGCGATTTTCATGCATGGTTGCTAGAAGAAGATGTGTGTAAATTGATAAAAGTAAATTTACTGTATTATTTTCCCTTATAACATGGTTATGGAAATAATAGCATTGTTAATACAGAATGCTTACTTAAATGTGGCTTAAGGGGTTAAAAAATGAAAAAAATTAACTCACCCCATCCAATTGATCGTGCAGCTGAGCATCATCTTCTTCTTTCAGGACATGCCAAAGGACATTTGATGACATAATCGCGCTCACCGCGTGGTGAGCGCGGTGGCGTCAGCGCAGGTCCTGCTAAATGAAGATAAAATATCCTTCTATCTTCATTCAACAGGACCTCCGCAGACGTCACCATGCTCATCACGCGGTGAGCGCAATTACGTCATCAAAGGTCCTTTGGCAGGTCCTGAAAGAAGAAGAGGATGCCCAGCTATACGATCATTAGGATGGGGTGAGTTAATTTTTTGTGTTGTAATTGTCCATTTTGCCTTCTTTGCTGGCTGGATTAATTTTTCCATCACATTATACACGTTTCCCATGGTTACAACCACTCTGCAATCCAGCAGCGGTGACTGTGCTTGCACACTGTAGGAAAAAGCATGGGCCTATGCACAAACCAGCAGTCTCAGCCAGCGCTTTTTCCTGAAGTGTGCAAGCTGGGTCACCTGTACTGAATTGCAGGGTGGTTGTAACCCTTGAATACGAGCAGTGTGTAATGCGATTGAAAAATGAATCAAGCATATCACTGAACTAATCCCCAATGAAAATTTTTTACTTTTATTTCAAATAATTAAAACACAACAAAACCCTCTATGTTAAAAATAAGAAATACACAAATATTAATCAGTTCAATCACAACTTAGATACCTAAACAGAAATTATCTATAGCAGAATCTTGAGGAGCATTCTTAGTAATACCATAGGAACTATGGTGCCTTCAAATACATCCAGTCCGTCTTACTTATTGTTTGTAAAATCTGTGGGGCCACATTTGAAAATCATCGGGATCACTTCTTTCCTGTCTGTGTCCCTATGTTACCCCTACAGGCAGAGCACTCACCCCAACAGGGGTGACCATACTATGTGGCCATGCTCTGTTAAAACCCTATGGTGACCCTGCATTATCAGTCCGCAAGCGTCCCAATGCATTTCCCCAGCTACAAAGGACTTAGTTAATCAGGAAATCCAAGATTACATTTTGATGACACATGGATGGTTGGCACTAGGGATGTTGGGGTTGCTCCAGTCAGAGGTGTGTTCTGTATTACTGTGGACGCTTCTCAAGATTGCAGTTGATAACTTCTGCTATAGAAAATTTTTGTTTGTGAATCTGCAGGCATGAGATTCAGCCAGTTCCCTCCAGTTCTTCAAACATGGTTGTTAAAACTACAACTGGATCAGAGAACTGTGTTACCGGAGAGTCCCAATCTGGTGCTCTGGCGGAGGCAGGGCAGCTGGAGATGTTCGCTTCCATTGGTTTGCACTCTGCTGATAGTTTAGCTCCTTAGTTAGGTGGTATGTGTGTGTAGTGTATATATGGTGTATTTTTGTATGTGTACCATGTATATGTTATATTTATGTGTATGTGTGTTGCATATATATGGTGTATGTATATGTAAACATGTGTTGTACTGCTGCGTGTCCGCCATTGACTAAGGAACCTGTTGCTAAAAATTTGTATCCCACCCTGTGTATCTGGTTGTGATTGAACTAATTAATTTTTCTGGATATATTATTTTTAACATAGGGGCTTTTGTTGTGTTTTATTTATTTCAAATAAGAGTTACATTTTAGCATTGGGGATTAGTTCAGTGATATGCTATTTACACCCGATGAGTTGACACTATTTGTATGCAATGATGCTGTCATATAGTTAACAGGGCCAGCGGGCATTCTGGTACCTTCTGGCAATGCCGAATCCAGTGAGCATCGGCAGGTTGTTCTCTGCCGGATCAGCCTGCCAGATCCCTTGCCGCATATATGAAATTAGTCTAAGTGGACTGAAGGCAAAGTTTCACAGTGACATCTGCATTGAGCTATTTCCCAGCCCTTTCCCTCTGCTCTGAGTGATAACAGTAGCATCAAACCTGAAGTCCACTACAACTGTCAGAGGGGGGGATTGTAAAACAGCTCAATGCAAAGAGGAGTGCACTTCAAAAGAAGCTCCATCTCTAGTGTGCTTATAGGGAATCTTTCACCAGTATTCTGGACTATTATCTGCAGTAACTACAGATAAGTAGTCTAGTTCTCCATTTTTATTATTTTCCTACTGCTCCCCCATTCTCCTTGTCAGCACTCTTGGCAATGTATTTCAGTATAAACACAAAAAGGGAAAAAAAAGCACATACACCCCCTGAGGAAGCTTACGCGAAACGTACGTTGGGGCTCTTTTGGATCACAACCTTGGTATTTATTGATGTAATTTTTTACCTATTATAATGTTATTTATTGTCCATGTACACTGTATCCTATGCACTTTGCACTTTATATGTATGTACTATTTTGGGCATCTATATCTTGTTTAAAACAACCTAAATAGAAGATACCAGACCGCGTTTCATTGCAAAACACATTTTTATTACCATATTAAAAAGTGCATATAGCACATACAATTAAAATACATAAGGGGGGTGCATAGATGGGCGGCATCCAAGAGGAGAGACGGAGGGGAAAAGGTCCGATAAACAAGTCAAATGTACAAAGTGCAAGTGCATACAATCAAGAAAGTAATAACATCATACCCATACTGTGTCTCTCCTCCGGGATGGCGCCAACCCCGACGCGCATTTCGGCACAAGCCTTCGTCTGGGGGTGGCGTCATCATCGGGGGACAGTATATTTATGCAGTGCATCAACCAATCAATCACCGTTAATTCAAATAGCGATACCTCCCAGTGACGCATCCATCTGCATCACAGCCCACGTGAGCCATATAATCATGTGACCGAACACGTGACCACCGAGGTCACATGATCGGATCGCAGGTCCTAACAGATAATATTCATCTCCATGTCTCGGCGGAAAAAATCTTCATTATAAGGTACAAATAGATGCACATAATATAGAACATATATATCCATATATAATCTCCAGACACGCTATCACCTACAATAGGTAACAACCAATAATAATAAATGCAAAATAAAAATAAAATTATACTAGTACGCAGTGACTGTGATAGCATTATGCTTAAAACAAAATAAATGTGTACAACAAAAGAAGATAAAAGAGTGCCGAGTGCAGTGACAAAGTGACTAAGTGCAGCCCATGAAAAGTGATTGTGAATAAAAAGACAAATATACACAATCACTTTTCATGGGTTGCACTTAGTCACTTTGTCACTGCACTCGGCACTCTTTTATCTTCTTTTGTTGTACACATTTATTTTGTTTTAAGCATAATGCTATCACAGTCACTGCATACTAGTATAATTTTATTTTTATTTTGCATTTATTATTATTGGTTGTTACCTATTGTAGGTGATAGCGTGTCTGGAGATTATATATGGATATATATGTTCTATATTATGTGCATCTATTTGTACCTTATAATGAAGATTTTTTCCGGCCGAGACATGGAGATGAATATTATCTGTTAGGACCTACGATCCGATCATGTGACCTCGGTGGTCACGTGTTCCGGTCACATGATTATATGGCTCACGTGGGCTGTGATGCAGATGGATGCGCCACTGGGAGGTATCGCTATTTGAATTAACGGTGATTGATTGGTTGATGCACTGCATAATATACTGTCCTCGATGATGACGCCACCCCAGACGAAGGCTTGTGCCGAAACGCGCGTCGGGGTTGGCGCCATCCCGGAGGAGAGACACAGTATGGGTATGATGTTATTACTTTCTTGATTGTATGCACTTGCACTTTGTACATTTGACTTGTTTATCGGACCTTTTCCCCTCCGTCTCTCCTCTTGGATGCCGCCCATCTATGTACCCCCCTTATGTATTTTAATTGTATGTGCTATATGCACTTTTTAATATGGTAATAAACATGTGTTTTGCAATGAAACGCGGTCTGGTATCTTCTATTTAGGTTGTTTTGATTTATGTACCATAGGCGTTGTGTTATACAGTTGTGATACTTGGGCTCATGGTGGCCCAGTATTGGCTATAACCTTTGGTGATTTATATCTTGTTTAAGACTGGCTAGGTCATTTATACATGCTACGTTTGGGGCATTTACTTATTTACTAACTATCTTATATCTTTTTGGCCTTGTCTAATGTCTTCCCTATGCTTGGTATATAGGCCTAGTACGCATACTCACTTTGTGAGTGATCTACGATTGGTGTTTATCAATGTATTTCAGTGTAGCTTTAATCTCTGGCAGTGGGAAATCGGGGGTCAGTAGGTACGTAAATAAAAATAAGCAATTTGGACTCTTTATCTGTAGTACTACTCATGAATTACTGCAGATAATAGTCCAAGATCGTGGTGACATATTCTTTTTAAGGAACAGAATCTGGCAGAATAAAGTTTATATTCTCACTTCTCCTAAAAATAAAGACTCCACAAAAAGCATGTTTTGTACTCATTTTCCCAGATCATACCTAAATGCTGTCAGAAGTTTAATATGGTCAAAACTGATGACAGATTCCCTTTAAGAGAGTTGTGTATAAAGAAATGCCCTCAAACAGATGCAGATTACATATTGTAAAGGGGTACACAACTGGCAGCACCTCGGCTACATGTATCCCACAAAGCTACATTTTATAGGCCCCATCTTGCTGCACAGCTTGTGCCTTATGCTCAAAAAGCCGAATGGTGCTCTATGAATACTATGCAGTGAATAGAGAAAGCAGCATAGATCCGGCAATAACATGATCGCCAGGTTTCTCGGGGAGAGAGCAGAGCTGCAGGGTCTTAGCAGACTTTGATCATCTCTGCCTTGTACAAACCCCACAGGGGCTGTTTTCTCCTGTAACTAAGGGCTCCTATATTGTGGCAAAAAACATTTAAGTAGTAAGTAAAAAAAAATACAAATAAAATAAAAATGCATACGCCAACCAAAACTGTTGCCATTATCGCCTTGTTCATGTGAAACTATCCATTTTATATATGAAAATTAGAGCTGAGCTAATTTTTCAAAAAATCGATTCGGATCGTTCGACGAATTTTCAGGAAAAATTTGCTTTGATCCGAATTTATTCGCTGCGAATCGCGTTAAAAAAACAGCTATTTCCAGGCTACAGAGAGCCTTTATAGGGGTGTAGAACACTGTGCCTTGCAGTAACACGCATAGGGAGTCTGCTGTGGTAGTGAAATAATACTGTGAGTCAGTATGACATGCAGATGACGAGTGTCGCTCTTAGAATCACTGCACACTTTACTTATTTGGGCAATCACGGGGCCAAAACTGACCAAATAACTTAAGTGTGAACTCAGTCTTACAGGTCCATATTAGTGTCAAAAATGGCAAAAGAGTGGCAAAATGACACAGTGTGGGGTTTGCAGCAGTATGAGAAGGCCACAGAGTGGCACAATGACAGAGTCTGGAGTTGGCGACAGCATCAGGAGGCTACAGAGTGGCACAATGACAGAGTCTGGAGGTGGCGGCAGCATGAGGAGGCCACAGAGTTGCACAATGACACAGTGTGATGTTTGCAGCAGTATGAGAAGGCCACAGAGTGGCACAATGACAGAGTCTGGAGTTTGCAGCAGTATGAGAAGGCCACAGAGTGGCACAATAACAGAGTCTGGAGTTGGCGACAGCATCAGGAGGCTACAGAGTGGCACAATGACAGACTGTGGAGTTGGCGACAGCATGAGGAGGCCACAGAATGGCAATGACAGTGGACTTTCATGCTTATATTGAAGATTGGACACGTAATTGGACTTTTTGAAAGAATACTATGGGCAATTAGTATATTGGGAGACCATGCTAGGTAGGGTTTATTATATTAGCCACCGAGAAGTGGGGCCACCCCTTTTGCGGTGATTACTCTGCTTGTCGGCAGGGTGAGTGTAGATTATCAGGCATAGCCTCCCATTGCCTACAAGCAGACTTTTGTGTGGACATTCCCCCACTGAATATGCACATGATTACCTTTCTTCATTGATGATCCCGCCTGAGGCAAAGATCTGAGCTGTAGTCTCTCCTGGCATGAATCAACTACAACAGTGGAGGACTTCTTCCTAATTACAACAACTAATGTTGGTTTGGATCATCTGTGGTTGAATGAATGATACTTCTATATGTTTGTTTTGTGGGAGGTTATTTTAATCTATTTAATATTAAAAGTTATGTTTTAAGGGTTAATAACTACCTCAGTGATACGCTCTATTCATATTTACCCTAAAAATTACCTACTGCATCAGTTACTTGTTTGTCGGTTCCGAAACCCAAATTAGATTGTGGGGCGGGTGATCAGTCCAAGACCTTCAAGCAGCAGCATCATCATACCAATGACTGGCAAGATAACCAACAGAACACAATATAAAATATATACGTGACTAATCATATAGAGCACCAACAAACCATAAAGGGACACGTATGTAGAGGTACAAAAAAGCTTTATTAAGATAATCAATTAATTGTACTATAGAACAGTATAAAATGGAAAAAAGTGGCAACATCAGATGGTAACTATGGCTAGTGGCTCACTAGCTCACCAGGAGGAACATTTGAAAAAGAGCATGCCCAGACATAAATGTTAGTACAGCAATTACAGCCTATAAAGCCTATTACATACATGACCAAACGGTGGTCTACTATAAGAAAGGCAAATATAATAGCTGTTAACAATACCTGAGAATCACAGAGCTACTGCAATAAACCCTCTCGGTTGCGAGGAGCTGACCCCAACATACGTTTTGCACCTGCGCCCCTTGACAAAGCAGGTGCGAAACGTACGTTGGGGTGAGCTCCTCGCAATCGGGAGGATTTATTGCAGTAGCGCTGTGATTCTGAGGTATTGTTATCAGCTATTATATTTGCCTTTCTTATAGTAGACCACCGTTTGGTCATGTATGTAATAGGCTTTATAGGCTGTAATTGCTGTACTAACATTTATGTCTGGGCATGCTCTTTTTCAAATGTTCCTCCTGGTGAGCTAGTGAGCCACTAGCCATAGTTACCATCTGATGTTGCCGCTTTTTTCCATTTTATACTGTTCTATAGTACAATTAATTGATTATCTTAATAAAGCATTTTTGTACCTCTACATACGTGTCCCTTTATGGTTTGTTGGTGCTCAATGACTGGCAAGGTAACATAGTGTGGAGATGACAGCAACAGCAGCAGCATGATACCACAGAGTGGCACAGTGACATAGCGTAGAGATGGCAGCAACAGCAGCAGCATGATATCACAGAGTGGCAAGGTGGCACAGTGTGGAGATGACAGCAACAGCAGCAGCATGATACCACAGAGTGGCAAGGTGACATAGTGTGGAGATGGCAGCAACAGCATGATACCACAGAGTGGCACAGTGGCATAGCGTGGAGATGGCAGCAACAGCAGCAGAATGATACCACAGAGTGGCACAGTGACATAGCATGGGGATGGCAGCAACAGCAACAGAATGATACCACAGAGTGGCACAGTGACATAGCGTGGAGATGACAGCAACAGCATGATACCACAGAGTGGCAAGGTGAAATAGTGTGGAGATGGCAGCAACAGCAGCAGCACGATACCACAGAGTGGCACAGTGACATAAAGTGGAGATGGCAGCAACAGCCGCAGCATGATACCACAGAGTGGCAAGGTGACATAGTGTGGAGATGGATGATCTATTCTGATACGTCAGGCATTGGTGTGTTGAAATCCTGGCTAATCCATGCCTGATTCATCTTGACAAAAGTAAGTCTCTCCACATTTTGGTCATAAAGGCGAGTTCTTCTTGGGGTAACTATGGCCCCTGCTGCACTAAACACCCGCTCTGATGCCACACTACTGGCCGGGCAGGACAGCTTTTCCAGGGCAAACTCTGCCATTTGCAGCTGCCCAGTAGTCCAGCGGATCTTCTATGATGGCTAGCAGGGTGCTGTCCAAGTATGCCACCACCTGCTGGTTCAGGTCCTGCTCCAGGTCTACCTGCTGCTGCTGGTGAGTAGTTTCTTCACTATGCGGGTGAAAGCTGCTCATCATGGACTCTAGACTCAGGCTGCTGCTGATGAATTTGGTACTGTTCCTGCCAACCCACCCCTCCCCAGCAGCCATGGCAGTGGAATGTGAGTGCAGAGGACCCCCCCAGTCAGACCTGCGAGAGGATGGACGATGGAGCAGGTAGGCCAACTGACTACATAGGATGTCTCTGTAGTACTTCAGTTTGTTCTCCCTCTCAGTGGGTGTAAAAAAGGCCCCCATTTTGGACTGGTATCGAGGGTCCAACATGGTGGAGAGCCAGAAGTCATAACTCTGCCGAATGGTGACAATTCTGCTGTCACTACACAAACAAGTGAGCATGCAGCGGGCCATTTTTTAAAGTGACTCTGAGGGATTCCCTACCTCCATCTCCACTGCATACTGCCACGGTGTGTCTGAGTGCTCTGCCTCATCTTCCTCATCACACTCTTGCTCCTCCGGCTGCTCCTGCTCCTCCTCTCCTATCACCGCAGTAGAAAAAACACAAATTTTTCTACATATTGCCTGTGCTCCAATGTCCTCCTCCCCCTCCTCCTCCACCTCCAGTTCAGCCCCCACAGGGTTTATGTGGCCATGAGATCTAGGCGCCACGTCTCCAGTCCCTTGACAAGCTATATTTACCAGCATCTGTTCCAGGAAATGAATCAGTGGAATGACGTTGTTCAACCCGTAGTCCTGGCGACTGACAAATAACGTAGCCTCCTCATCGTCCATCCTCTCGCAGGTCTGACTGGGCGGGGGGGCCTCTGCACTCACATTTCACTGCCAT
Organism: Bufotes viridis; assembly: GCA_033119425.1. Lineage (NCBI taxonomy): Eukaryota > Metazoa > Chordata > Amphibia > Anura > Bufonidae > Bufotes > Bufotes viridis. The sequence continues at coordinate 124,845,345 of CM065589.1, forward strand.
GGCTGCTGTAGCGGGGTGGGGTGGTAGGAGCAGTATCAGCTCCATCAACAGCAGCTTGAGTCTAGAGTCAATAATGAGCAGCTTTCTTTACCCGCCTAGTGAATAAACTACTCGCCAGCAGCAGCAGCTAGACCTGGAGCAGAACCTGAACCAGCAGGTGGGGGCATGCTTGGACAGCACCCAGCCAACCCACATTGAAGATCCACTGGACTACTGGGCAGCCAAAATGGATTTGTGGCCGCAACTGACCCTGTGACAGAGTGTGGAGGTGGCAGCAGCATCAGGAGGCCCCAGAGTGGCAAGGTGACATAGTGTGGAGGTGGCAGCAGCATGAGGAGACCACAGAGTGGCAAGGTGACATACTGTGGAGGTGACAGCAGCATGAGCAGACCACAGAGTGGCAAGGTGACATAGTGTGGAGGCGGTAGCAGCATCAGGAAGCCACAGTGTGGCAAGGTGACATAGTGGTGAGGTGGTAGCAGCATCAGGAGACTAAAAAGTGACCTGTGACAGACTGGGGAGGTGGGTGGCAGCTAGTGATGGACGAACTTCGCCGGGACATTTCACGTATGAGAACGCTCGTTCACGATCAAATGTTCGTGAACCGCGCGTTCGCAGCGGGCCGCATTCATTGTAATGTCAGGCGAACCTGAAAAATCTTCAGGTCACATTTGCAGCCACCAAATACTTACTAGAAGTGCACAAATAGTCCAACAACATGGACAGTGACATATCAGAGGTGGATCAATGGCAACAATTCCCATAAAAAAAATATATTTTAATCAGGGGCCATTTTTATGCATCTTAGAAGGAAACTCTCAAAAATGTGCCCTGCTTGAGCCTAAAAATGTTTTCTTTTAGGTCCCGGTAGCACGGGCCCCAAACATTAGGCATTCACCGCACAGAAAAGAACAAGTGATTATGTGGCTGGAGGTACCGTATATTAGGCGGTCAGTGGATAACAATTTTACTGTAGGCCACTGGAGTACAGACCCCAAACATTAGGCATTCACCTGACATAAAAGGCCTTTTATGCTGCTGTATATAAATAAGACAAGGACAATACTTTGTCCTGGTTGGTGACGGATATGTGTGGGCTGGCTTGAGGAAATTTAATTAAACGTGGTAGTCACAGGTGTTGAATTCGATTTTTAGATATGTGAGGTAGTCTACACTGTCATGAGCTAGGCGAGTCTGCTTATCAGTCACGATATCCCCTGCTGTGCTTAACGTCCTTTTGGACAGGACACTCGACGAGGGGCAACCCAAGAGTTCCTGGCAAATAGCGCCAGCTCTGGCCACAGGTAAAGCCTGCACACTCAGTAGTCCAGGGGTTCCTCGCTTCTCAGAGCGTCCACATCGGCCGTTAACCCGATGTAGTCGGACACCTGTCGGTCTAGGTGTTCCCTGAGGCTGGATCCGGAGGGTGACTGTCGATGGGTTGGCTGCAAGAATGATCTCATATCCGAAGTGACCATCACATCTTTAAACTGCCCTCCTCTTGTAGGCACAGTAGGGTTGGTACCCGCACCTGTTTCGCTGTGGGTGGAAATTCCCCTTCCAGCACCTGCAACAACAGAATGCAGCATCTCTCGCAGCAAGGCCTGGAAATGCTGCATTCTGCCAACCCTCTGTGATGCTGGTAACATGTCCGCCATCTTGTGTTTGTACCGGGGGTCTAAGTACATTGCCACCCAGTACTGGTCCTTGCTCTTCATGCTTTTTATACGGGGGTCCCTCTTCAAACACTGGAGCATGAAGCCCCTATTTGCACTAAATTGGAAGCGGTGTAGTGCCCTGGCTTCTGCTCATCGCCCAGGAGAATGTCGTCCTCGGTCTCCTCCCACCAGCCACAGACAACACCAGGGATCCCCGAAAAGTTTAAAGTCCCCCTCAAAGCCTGCTCTTCTTGCTCCTCCTCTTCCCCCCAGCCACCATCCTCCTCTGACTCCTCTTCAGACTCCTGCTGACTTGTCTCAGATGGAGTAGCCTCCCCTGGGAATTTATTCAGCATTGCAACTTCCTCATCTTCCAGCTCCTGCTCCTCGACGGCTTAATCAATGACACAACGCAATGCTCGCTCCAGAAAGAAGATTTAAGGTACGATGTCACTGATGACGCCCTGGCTGTGACTGACCAATTTGGTGATCTCATCAAATGACCGTAGAAGTCTGCATGCATTGCACATGAGCAGCCACTGGAGCGGTGAAAAGAAACCAAGCTCCCCAGAACCTGTCCTGCTGCAGAGTTCGTACAGATAATCATTAACAGCAGGTTTCTGCTGGAGCAGCCCATCAAGCATATACAAGGTGGAGTTCCAGCGTGTCGGGCTGACACAAATCAGACATCTAACGGGCAGGAAGCCAATCGCCATTGTTTTAGAAACTTTTGGTGATTGCGAGCTTCCCATCAGGAGAGTTACTTGAAGCGGTATAATTGGTCTTTTTCTTTTATCCATTGCTCCAGAGGGGGTAACGACTTGGATAGCCAGAGTTTTGGCACTAGGAGGCATGCCGCTATGAGCAGTTGTCTAAACAGGTAAGGGGGTATCTGGGGCTCAGTATTATCATAATATCCAAGTAGATCTGTGCTATTTGATATTTGGACTGTAGTATGGCATTTTTGATTGCTTATGTGAAATATCTCCTTCCACCATTTGTTAATAATGGGGCATTCCCACTAAATATGGAGGCATGCCGCTATGAGCAGTTGTCTAAACAGGTAAGGGGGTATCTGGGGCTCAGTATTATCATAATACCCAAGTAGATCTGTGCTAGTTGATATTTGGACTGTAGTATGTCATTTTTGATTGCTTATGTGAAATATATCCTTCCACCATTTGTTAATAATGGGGCATTCCTGCCAAATATGGAGGAAAGTCCCCCTGTCTCCAAGGCATCTCCAGCATCTGTCCGAGGCCGAGTCAGAGAATAGACTTGTTCTATCTGGGGTTTTATAACATCTAGTCAGGAGTTTGTATCGGTTTTCTTGGATACAGACGTAGTGGGACATTTTGTGGGGGGATGAAAATATATCTGGTAGTTTGTATGGAGCATATTCCCAGCCCAGATCCTGTTCCCAGTATCGAATAAAAGCTGGGAGGCACATTGAGTCTATTGTATAGTTGTGAAATAAGCTTCTTGGGGGGTTGGGGTCAGCAGTAAGAGATTCAAATCAGACTATTGGACGACCCAGATCCCCGCTCATTACAAAGCAGGATAGGAATGAATGAAGGTAGGATATTGGGGGCAGGCAAGGAGATGGTGGGAGATTGCAGGCCTCTAATGTCAGAGAGGGATCCTGTAGACCCAAAGAACATAGGGGATTGAATAAGGGGTGGATTGGAGCCACTTCCATGCATTAAGAGTGGCACATATAATTGGGTAAGGTGAAGAGGGAAATTGTGATGGGTCAGTGCTTCCCAGAAGGAGCAAATGTAGAGACCCGCCCAACAGCTCCTGTTCCATTGCCACCCATGATTTTAGGCTACAGCCCCTGATCCATTCCACAGTTCTGGAGTGGAGCACTGTTTTGCGATATAATTAAGGGTCTGGAAGGTCAATACCTCCAGCTCGCACCAGTCATGAAAGCAATGAGTTGGAGAGTCTGTTTTTTTTCCCCATTCCAGACGAATGCCTTGAATTTTTTCCTGAGAGAATCATAGTAAGATTTGGGAACAGGAATTGGCAGGGGTCAGGGTATAATTAGTGACATGAGTAGGTCTTTCTGACCAAACCACAAAAAAGTTGGAAAATTTAGCTTATCTACAGTATACTAGATAAAATAGAGTGGAGAAAAGGGGTATAATTAAGTGAGAAAAGTTTGGATGTATTAGGGCTTATTTTAACCCCTAAGTATGTTAAATAGGGAAATGTCCAATTAAATGGGGAGTCTTCCATCAGGTGCTGCAGAGAGGGGGGATCCCAATACAGATTACTAAAGATGTTTGCATATTTATTTTAAAATTGGATAAGGAGCTGTAGACATGTAGGTGACGTGTGGATAACAGGTAGATATCTCTCTGGGTCAGAGGTCATTATCATATTGTCATCTGAAAAGGCGGCTAATTTATGTTTTCTTCACCCCAGAGACTCAGGATCAGCTCTAAGCAAAAGGAGAAGGGGCTCGAGGGCCAGAATAAACAATAAAAGGGAAAGGGGGTACCCCTTTTGGGTACCGTTGTTTATGCTAAATGGACTAGATATTTCTCCATTAACCAGGACAGAGGCAGAAGCCTTACTATACGTTGCAAAGGTAGCATGTACAAAGGGATCAGGAAGGCTGAATATGGACAGAGCTTGTCGAAGATATGCCCAATTTATTCTATCAAAAGCTTTTTCCGCATCGGTACTTGGTAGAAGTAGAGGCTTAGATCTGAAGCTAGAGTGATTTGTCAAATTTAGAATTCTAGCTGTATTATCTCTACCTTCTCTGCCACGGACGAAGCCAACATGATCCCCATGTATCAGTAAAGGGAGAAGGTCTACCAACCGATTGGCCAGCATTTTTGCTAATAGTTTAAGATCTATATTAAGAAGTGAAATAGGCCTATAATTAGCGCAATGTTTTTTTTTTTTTCACTCTTTGGGTATCATGGTTATGTGTGCCATAGTCATGTCTTTAGAGAGTTTCTCCCCCTTAAGGGCAAGGTTACACACCATAAGAAAATGAGGGAGGAGATGTTGTTGAAAGGATTTACAATTTGAGACAGGTAGCCCGTCGGGACCTGGGCTTTTGCCAGTTGGTGATTGCCGTAAGGTGGCGCTTAGTTCATCTAGTGTGAATGGGGAAGCTAGATTTTTTTTGGGGTATCCGATAGGGTCGGTAGATTAATTGATTTGAACAAATGAGGGATGAATGGGCGTTAGGTTCTAGAATTGGTGGCAAGTTATATAGGGTTTTAAAGAATTCCCAGAATTGGGCTGCTATGTGTTTAGAGGAGTAAAGTGGTTTGCCCTGGAAGGATTCTAACTGATGAATGTAGTTCAACGATCTTCTATTTTTTACTCTTTGCATCATAAATTTAGAGGCCTTGCATCATAAATTTAGAGGCCTTGTCCCTGTGCGCAAAAAATTTATGTTGTGAGTTCAGGTAATATTAAGCTACATTAGACTGAAGGAGAGATTTCAGCTCAGCCCGCAAGTTAGATAGTTCCTGTATTTGAGGCTGTCCTGAGAAGGAAGCTGGGTCCCAGAGGAGGTCTCACCGTTCTTGTACCTTTGAATGGGTAGGGGGTATGTACCTGAGAAAAAACGTGAAATATAGTAACAAAAACAAAAACAATGAAATAGCCAAACCCATAATGATAGGCAAAATCATAACTCAAAATGAAGATCAGGAAGGGGGAAATGGTTATTTAACCAATTAACGATCCTCCCAGCACTGCATATATCATAAAGGAGATAGTATTAATAGAAAAGGTGGACTTTTGCCGTCCTACATATGGTTCTATATGAGAAAAGATGGAGAAAGATATAGGGACAGATCATTCAGTACAGGATTCATAGACAAAAAAGTGTTCAGAGTTTGGGAACTGTAGTGGGGAATTGCGATTAAAGTAATGAGATTAAGTATTTCAATCCTCTGTTGAATGCGTTATATAAAAAGAGGCATATCACATGGAAGAGAGAGGCACAGGAACATAGTGAGTGCTGAAAGAAGTAAATTGGTTAAGTTGCGGATCAGCGGCAAATCTCTTTTGGAGTTAGTTGAGAGTTCTACTTCATGGATCTTTGCGCTTTAGGAGTATGCTGAAGTTCAAATAGGGCAATTTTTGGTATTTGTGGGAGCTCTGTGAGATCTTGATATAGTTCCCAATTTTCCACTTCCAGAGGCGGTATTTGTAGATGATTGTAGACTGCCTCCAAGTCAGTGAATGCAGAAATGGTGAGATGACGTCCTGCATGAAAGAAGGATAATCCAAAAGAGAAAGTCCATCTATATGCAATCTTGTTAGATCTGAGTAGTGTTGAGCGAACAGTTCGAGCATAGTTCGGGTTCGTACCGAATTTTGGGGTGTCCAGGACACGGACCCGAACCCGGACATTTTCAAAAAAGTTCGGGTTCGGGTTCGTTGTTCGGCGATTACTTCCCGCTTTCTGAAGGGCTGCACAGCAGCCAATCAGCTAGCGTTTTACTTCTTGCCCTAAGAGCCCATCACAGCCATGCCTACTAATGGCATGGCTGTGATTGGCCAAGTGCAGCATGTGACCCAGCCTCTATTTAAGCTGGAGTCACGTAGCCCTGCAAGTCACACTGCTCTGATTAGTGTAGGGAGAGGACGCAGCTTCTGTGAGGGTGAGATTAGGCAGGGAAAAGTCAGCAACAGCACCTAATGAACGGATCGATCTACAGCTGTGAATGATTGAACTTCTGCTAGGTACTTGCTCACTGGTTTTTAGGCTGCACAGAGCGTTTTTCTGTCACTTATTTTCTGGGGTGATCGGCGGCCATTTTGTGACTTGTGGTGCACCAGAACAAGCTGCCACCAAGTCCATCAATCCATCAATACTAGTTTTTTTTTTGCTATATCCTACATCAGGGGCTTGGCTGTGCTAATTGTCACCCCTATAAACTCAGGATAGCAATTTCTATATTTTATTAAGGGGTTAAATACAATTGCCCAAATACCAATCCCCTAAATCTGGTGTTCCAGCTTTGGCTAGCCAAGTATAATACTGTCTGCTGTCTGGCAAAGAATAGATTATTTTATGTGGTGAAATTCAATTGCCAAAATAGCAATTCCATAAATCAGTGGTTTCAGCTGTGGCTGGCAAAGTATAATAGTGTCCGCCAAAACATACATTTTGTTCTGGGGTGAAATTCAATTGCCAAAATAGCAATACCCTGAATCTGGTGTCCCAGCTGTTGCAGGCCAAGATTCATAGTGTCCGCCAAAACATATATTTTGTTCTGGGGTGAAATTCAATTGCCAAAATAGCAATACAATAAATCAGTGGTTTCAGCTGTGGCTGGCAAAGTATAATAGTGTCCGCCAAAACATATATTTTGTTCTGGGGTGAAATTCAATTGCCAAAATAGCAATACCCTGAATCTGGTGTCCCAGCTGTTGCAGGCCAAGATTCTTAGTGTCCGCCAAAAACATATATTTTGTTCTGGGGTGAAATTCAATTGCCAAAATAGCAATACCATAAATCAGTGGTTTCAGCTGTGGCTGGCAAAGTATAATAGTGTCCGCCAAAACATATATTTTGTTCTGGGGTGAAATTCAATTGCCAAAATAGCAATACCCTGAATCTGGTGTCCCAGCTGTTGCAGGCCATGATTCATAGTGTCCACCAAAATATATATTTTGTTCTGGGTTGAAATTCAATTGCCAAAATAGCAATACCATAAATCTGTGGTTTCAGCTGTGGCTCGCAAAGTATGATAGTGTCCGCCAAAACATATATTTTGTTCTGGGGTGAAATTCAATTTCCAAAATAGCAATACCATATATCAGTGGTTTCATCTGTGGCTGGCAAAGTATAATTGTGTCCGCCAAAACATATATTTTGTTCTGGGGTGAAATTCAATTGCCAAAATAGCAATACCCTGAATTTGTTGTCCCAGCTGTTGCAGGCCAAGATTCATAGTGTCCGCAAAAACATATATTTTTTTCTATGGTGAAATTCAATTGACAAAATAGCAATACCCTGAATCTGGTGTCCCAGCTGTTGCAGGCCAAGATTCATAGTGTCCGCAAAAACATATATTTTGTTCTGGGGTGAAATTCAATTGCCAAAATAGCAATACCCTGAATCTGGTGTTCGAGCTGTTGCAGGCCAATTTTAAATCTGTCCAATAAAGGATACCTTTCATCCAGGGCCTAAATACTAGCCCTAAAAGAGATATTCCCCTAAATCAGTGGTTACTGCTGTGCCTGGATTAGTGTAATACGCTACATAAATAAATAGGCAGATAGTGTTAGGTGCCTGTAAAAAAAGGCTTGAATTTGAAATCAATACATTGGGCCAAATATTTATTTTCTTATTGAGGTGCTTGGTGAACGGTAACAATGAGGAAAACATCTAGTAAGGGACGCGGACGCGGTCGTGGTGGTGTTAGTGTACCCTTTTGTGCTGGGAGAGGACGTGGCCATTCTGCCACAGCCACACGTCCTAGTGAACCAACTACCTCAGGTTCCAGTACCCGCCAGAATTTGCAGCGATATTTGGTGGGGCACAATGCCGTTCTAAGGATGGTAAGGCCTGAGCAGGTACAGGCGCTAGTCAATTGGGTGGCCGACAGTGGATCCAGCATGTTCACAACATTATCTCCCACCCAGTCTTCTGCAGAAAGCGCTCAGATGGCACCTGAAAACCAAGCCCATCAGTCTGTCACATCACCCCCATGCATATCAGGGAAACTGTCTGAGCCTCAAGTTATGCAGCAGTCTCTTATGCTGTTTGAAGACTCTGCTGGCAGGGTTTCCCAAGGAAATCCACCTAGCCCTTCCCCAGTGGTGGAAGACATAGAATGCACTGATGCACAACCACTGATGTTTCCTGATGATGAGGACATGGGAATACCACCTCATCGGAGTCCGCACGTCTCTGATGATGACGAAACACAGGTGCCAACTGCTGCGTCTTTCTGCAGTGTGCAGACCGAACAGGAGGTCAGGGAGGAAGACTGTGTGGAAGACGATGCATGGGACGAAGAGGTCCTAGACCCCACATGGAATGAAGGTCGTGCCACTGACTTTCATAGTTCAGAGGAAGAGACAGTGGTGAGACCGAGCCAACAGCGTAGCAAAAGAGAGAGCAGGGGGCAAAAGCAGAACAGCCGCCTCCAAGAGAGTTTGCCTGCTACTGGCCACCGCCACCAGGGACCGAGCACCCCAAAGGCAGCTTGAAGGAGTTCCCTGGCATGGCACTTCTTTAAACAATGTGCTGACGACAAGACCCGAGTGGTTTGCACGCTGTGCCATCAGATCCTGAAGCGAGGCATTAAAGTTCTGAACCTTAGCACAACCTGCATGACCAGGCATCTACATGCAAAGCATGAACTGCAGTGGAGTAAACACCTTAAAAGCAAGGAACTCATTCTGGCTCCCCCTGCTCCCTCTTCTGCTGCTGCCTCGGCCTCTTCCTCCGCCTCGGGAGGAATGTTGGCACCTGCCGCCCACCAAACAGAGGATGTGCCACCGACAACACCACCTGCGTCACCAAGCATTTCCACGATGTCACACGGCAGCGTTCAGCTCTCCATCTCACAAACCTTGGAGAGAAAGCGTAAATTCCCACTTAGCCACTCTCGAGCCCTGGGCCTGAATGCCAGCATTTTTAAACTACTGGCCTTTGAAATGCTGTCATTCAGGCTGGTGGACACAGACAGCTTCAAACAGCTGATGTCCATGGCTTTCCCACAGTATGTTGTTCCCAGCCGCCACTACTTCTCCAAGACAGCCGTGCCTTCCCTGCACAACCAAGTATCCGATAAAATCAAGTGTGCACTGCTCAACGCCATCTGTGGCAAGGTCCACCTAACCACAGATACGTGGACCAGTAAGCACGGCCAGGGACGCTATATCTCCCTAACTGCACACTGGGTAAATGTAGTGGTGGCTGGGCCGCAAGCGGAGAGTTCCTTGACGCACGTCCTTCCGCCGCCAAGGACTCATATGTTTGGGGGACAGGCCCCACACCGCGCAGGAGTTGTGGCGGGGTATTGAACAACAGACCGACGAGTGGTTTCTGCCGGTGGGCCTCAAGCCCAGCCTGGTGGTGTGCGATAATGGACGAAATCTCGTCACAGCTCTGGGACTAGCCAGTTTGACGCACATCCCTTGCCTGGCGCATGTGCTGAATTTGGTGGTGCAGAAGTTCATTCACAACTAACCCCAACATGTCAGAGCTGCTGCATAAAGTGAGGGCCGTCTGTGCGCGCTTCCGGCGTTCACATCCTGCCGCTGCTCGCCTGTCTGCGCTACAGCGTAACTTCAGCCTTCCCGCTCACCGCCTCATATGCAACGTGCCCACCAGGTGGAACTCCACCTTGCACATGCTGGAGAGACTGTGCAAGCAGCAGCAGGACATAGTGGAGTTTCAGCTGCAGCACGCACGCGTCAGTCGCACTGCGGAACAGCACCACTTCACCACCAATGATTGGGCCTCCATGCGAGACCTGTGTGCCCTGTTGCGCTGTTTCGAGTACTCCACCAACATGGCCAGTGGCGATGACACCCTTATCAGTGTTACAATACCACTTCTATTTCTCCTTGAGAAAACGCTTAGGGCGATGATGGACGAGGAGGTGGCCCAGGAGGAGGAGGAGGATGAGGGGTCATTTTTAGCACTTTCAGGCCATTCTGTTAGAAGTGGCTTAGAGGGAGGTTTTTTGCAACAGCAGTGGCCAGGTACACATGTGGCCAGCCAGTGCCCACTACTGAAGGACGAGGAGGATGAGGAGGAGGTGGAGGAGGATGAGGATGAAGCAGGTTCACAGCGGGGTGGCACCCGACACAGCTCAGGCCCATTACTGGTGCGTGGCTGGGGGGATGCGGAGGACGATGACGATACGCCTCCCACAGAGGACAGCTTGTCCTTACCTCTGGGGAGCCTGGCACACATGAGCGACTACATGCTGCAGTGCCTGCGCAACGACAGCAGAGTTGCCCACATTTTAACGTGTGCGGACTACTGGGTTGCCACCCTGCTGGATCCCCGGTACAAAGACAATGTGCCCACCTTACTTCCTGCACTGGAGCGTGATAGGAAGATGCGCGAGTACAAGCGCATGCTGATAGACGCGCTCCTGAGAGCATTCCCAAATGTCACAGTGGAACAGGTGGAAGCCCAGGGCGAAGGCAGAGGAGGAGCAAGAGGTCGCCAACGCAGCTGTGTCACGGCCAGATCCTCTGAGGGCAGGGTTAGCATGGCAGAAATGTGGAAAAGTTTTGTCTCCACGCCACAGCTAACTGCACCACCACCTGATACGGAAAGTGTTAGCAGGAGGCAGCAATTCACTAACATGGTTGAACAGTACATCTGCACACCCCTCCACGTACTGACTGATGGTTCGGCCCCATTCAACTTCAGGGTCTCTAAATTGTCCACGTGGCCAGAGTTAGCATTTTATGCCTTGGAGGTGCTGGCCTGCCCGGCGGCCAGCGTTTTGTCTGAACGTGTATTCAGCACGGCAGGGGGCGTCATTACTGACAAAAGCAGCCGCCTGTCCACAGCCAACGTGGACAAGCTGACTTTCATAAAAATGAACCAGGCATGGATCCCACAGGACCTGTCCCTCCCATGTGCAGAATAGACATTTAGAACTGCCTCCCCCTCAACCATGTATTCTTGTACTCCGGGGCACTTCTATATTGAATCCTCATTTTTTTAACTTTACCATGATCTTGCGGTGCGACCCAAAGTTGAATAAACCACTCCTCTGTCTGGGTGGTGGGGCCGAAATAACTGAAAGTGGCCTTCTCCGTTGGTGGGTGATATGACGCATGATTGCTTGCTGTGGGACCTCTCTCCTCTGTCTGGGTGCTGGGGCCGAAATAACTGAAAGTGGCCTTCTCCGGTGGTGGGTGATATGACGCATGATTACTTGCAGTGGGACCTGTATCCTCTGTCTGGGTGCTGGGCCGAAATAACTGAATGTGGCCTTCTCCAGTGGTGGGTGTTAAGACTCATGATTCCTTGCTGTGGGACCTCTCTCCTCTGTCTGGGTGCTGGGGCCGAAATAACTGAAAGTGGCCTTCTCCGGTGGTGGGTGATATGACGCATGATTACTTGCAGTGGGACCTGTATCCTCTGTCTGGGTGCTGGGCCGAAATAACTGACTGTGGCCTTCTCCAGTGGTGGGTGTTAAGACTCATGATTCCTTGCTGTGGGACCTCTCTCCTCTGTCTGGGTGCTGGGGCCGAAATAACTGAAAGTGGCCTTCTCCAGCGGTGGGTAATATGACGCATGATTCCTTGCTGTGGGACCTCTCTCCTCTGTCTGCGTGGTGGGGCATAAATAACTGAAAGTGGCCTTCTCCGGTGGTGGGTGATATGACGCATGTTTCCTTGCTGTGGGACCTCTCTACTCTGTCTGGGTGCTGGGGACGAAATAACTGAAAGTGGCCTTCTCCGGTGGTGGTTGATATGACGCATGATTCCTTGCTGTGGGACATATCTCCTCTGTCTGGGTGCTGGGCCGAAATAACTGAAAGTGGCCTTCTCCATAGGTGGGTGATATGACGCATGATTCCTTGCTGTGGGACCTCTCTCCTCTGTCTGCGTTGTGGGGCATAAATAACTGAAAGTGGCCTTCTACGGTGGTGGGTGATATGACGCATGATTCCTTGCTGTGGGACCTCTCTCCTCTGTCAAGGTGCTGGGGACGAAATAACTGAAAGTGGCGTTCTCCAGTGGTGGGTGATATGATGCATGATTCCTTGCTGTGGGACCTCTCTCCTCTGTCTGGGTGGTGGGGCATAAATAACTGAAAGTGGCCTTCTCCGGTGGTGGTTGATATGACGCATGTTTCCTTGCTGTGGGACCTATCTCCTCTGTCTAGGTGCTGGGCCGAAATAACTGAAAGTGGCCTTCTCCATAGGTGGGTGATATGACGCATGATTCCTTGCTGTGGGACCTCTCTCCTCTGTCTGGGCCGAAATAACTGAAAGTGGCCTTCTCCAGTGGTGGGTGATATGAGGCCTGATTCCTTGCTGTTTGACCTCTCTCCTCTGCCTTGGTGGTGGGGCATAAATAACTGAAAGTGGCCTTCTCCGGTGGTGGTTGATATGACGCATGTTTCCTTGCTGTGGGACCTCTCTCCTCTGTGTGGGTGCTGGGCCGAAATAACTGAAAGTGGCCTTCTCCATAGGTGGGTGATATGACGCATGATTCCTTGCTGTGGGACCTCTCTCCTCTCTCTGGGCCGAAATAACTGAAAGTGGCCCTCTCCAGTGGTGGATGATATGAATCATGATTCCTTGCTGTGGGACCTCTCTCCTCTATCTTTGTGCTGGGCCGAAATAACTGAAAGTGGCCTTCTCCAGTGGTGGGTGATATGACGCATGATTCCTTGCAGTGGGACCTGTATCCTCTGTCTGGGTGCTGGGCCGAAATAACTGAATGTGGCCTTCTCCAGTGGTGGGTGTTAAGACTCATAATTCCTTGCTGTGGGATCTCTCTCCTCTGTCTGGGTGCTGGGGCCGAAATAACTGAAAGTGGCCTTCTCCAGTGGTGGGTAATATGACGCATGATTCCTTGCTGTGGGACATCTCTCCTCTGTCTGGTTGGTGGGGCATAAATAACTGAAAGTGGCCTTCTCCAGTGGTGGATGAAATGACGCATGATTCCTTGCAGTGGGACCGCTCTCCTCTGTCTGGGTGCTGGGTCTGAAATAACTGAAAGTGGCCTTCTCCAGTGGTGGGTGATATGACGCATGATTCCTTGCTGTGGGACCTCTCTCCTCTGTCCGGGTGGTGAGGCCGAAATAACTGAAAGTGGCCTTCTCCGGAGTTGGGTTATATGACGCATGATTCCTTGCTGTGGGACCTCTCTCCTCTGTCTGGGTGCTGGGGCCGAAATAACTGATAGTGGCCTTCTCCGGTGGTGGGTGATATGACGCATGATTCCTTGCTGTGGGACCTCTCTCCTCTGTCTGGGTGCTGGGGCCGAAATAACTGAAAGTGGCCTTCTCCAGTGGTGGGTGATATGACGCATGATTCCTTGCAGTGGGACCTGTATCCTCTGTCTGGGTGCTGGGCCGAAATAACTGAATGTGGCCTTCTCCAGTGGTGGGTGTTAAGACTCATGATTCCTTGCTGTGGGACCTCTCTCCTCTGTCTGGGTGCTGGGGCTGAAATAACTGAAAGTGGCCTTCTCCAGCGGTGGGTAATATGACGCATGATTCCTTGCTGTGGGACCTCTCTCCTCTGTCTGGGTGGTGGGGCATAAATAACTGAAAGTGGCCTTCTTCGGTGGTGGGTAATATGACGCATGATTCCTTGCTGTGGGACCTCTTTCCTCTGTCCGGGTGGTGAGGCCGAAATAACTGAAAGTGGCCTTCTCCGGTGGTGGGTGATATGATGCATTATTCCTTGCTGTGGGACCTCTCTCCTCTGTCTGGGTGCTGGGGCCGAAATAACTGATAGTGTCCTTCTCCGGTGGTGGGTGATATGACGCATGAGTCCTTGCTGTGGGACCTCTCTCCTCTGTCTGGGTGCTGGGGCCAAAATAACTGAAAGTGGCCTTCTCCAGTGGTGGGTGATATGACGCATGATTCCTTGCAGTGGGACCTGTATCCTCGGTCTGGGTGCTGGGCCGAAATAACTGAATGTGGCCTTCTCCAGTGGTGGGTGTTAAGACTCATGATTCCTTGCTGTGGGACCTCTCTCCTCTGTCTGGGTGGTGGGGCATAAATAACTGAAAGTGGCCTTCTCCAGTGGTGGGTGATATGACGCATGATTCCTTGCTGTGGGACCTGTATCCTAGGTCTGGGTGCTGGGCCGAAATAACTGAAAGTGGCCTTCTCCAGTGGTGGTTGAAATGACGCATGATTACTTGCTGTGGGAACGCTCTCCTCTTTCTGCATGCTGGAAACGAAATAACTGAAAGTGGCCTTCTCCAGTGGTGTGTGATATGACGCATGATTCCTTTCTGTGGGACCTCTCTCTTCTGTCTGGGTGCTGGGGCCGAAATTTCTTAAAGTGGCCTTCTGCGGTGGTGTGTGATATGACGCATGATTCCTTGCTGTGGGACCTCTCTCCACTGTCTGGGTGGTGGGGCATAAATAACTGAAAGTGGCCTTCTCCTTTGGTGGGTGATATGACGCATGATTGCTTGCTGTGGGACCTCTCATCTCTGTCTGGGTGCTGGGGCCGAAATAACTGAAAGTGTCCTTCTCCGGTGGTGGGTTATATGACGCATGATTCCTTGCTGTGGGACCTCTCTCCTCTGTCCGGGTGGTGGGGCCGAAAAAACTGAAAGTGGCCTTCTCCAGTGTTGGGTGATATGACGCATGATTCCTTGCTGTGGGACCTCTCTCCTCTGTCTTGGTGCTGGGGCCGAAATAACTGAAAGTGGCCTTCTCCGGTGGTGGGTGATATGACGCATGATTCCATGCTGTGGGACCTCTCTCATCTGTCTGGGTGCTGGGGCCGAAATAACTGAAAGTGGCCTTCTCCAGTGGTGGGTGATATGACGCATGATTCCTTGCAGTTGGAAAAGTATCCTCGGTCTGGGTGCTGGGCCGAAATAAATGAAAGTGGCCTTCTCCTGTTGTGGGTGATATGATGCATGATTCCTGGCAGTGGGACCTGTATCCTCGGTCTGGGTTCTGGGCCCGAAATAACTGAATGTGGCCTTTTCCAGTGGTGGGTGTTAAGACGCATGACTCCTTGCTGTGGGACCTCTCTCCTCTGGCTGGGTGCTGGGCCGAAATAACTGAAAGTGGCCTTCTCCAGTGGTGGGTGATATGAAGCATGATTCCTTGCTGTGGGACCTGTATCCTCAGTCTGGGTGCTGGGCCGAAATAACTGAAAGTGGCCTTCTCCAGTGGTGGTTGAAATGACGCATGATTACTTGCTGTGGGACCTTTATCCTCGGTCTGGGTGCTGGGCCAAACTAACTGAAAGTGGCCTTCTCCAGTGGTGGTTGAAATGATGCATGATTACTTGATGTGGGACCGCTCTACTCTGTCAGGGTGCTGGGACCGAAATAACTGAAAGTGGCCTTCTCGAGTGGTGTGTGATATGACGCATGATTCCTTGCTGTGGGACCTCTCTCCTCTGTCTGGGTGCTGGGGCCGAAATAACTGAAAGTGGCCTTCTCCTGTGGTGGGTGATATGACGCATGATTCCTGGCTGTGGGACCTCTCTCCTCTGTCTGTGTGCTGCTGCCAAAATAACTTAAAGTGGCCTTCTCCGGTGGTGGGTGATATGACGCATGATTCTTTGCTGTAGGACCTCTCTCCTCTGTCTGGGTGCTGGGCCGAAATAACTGAAAGTGGCCTTCTCCATAGGTGGGTGATATGACGCATGATTCCTTGCTGTGGGACCTCTCTCCTCTGTCTGGACCGAAATAACTGAAAGTGGCCTTCTCCATAGTTGGGTGATATGACGCATGATTCATTGCTGTGGTACCTCTCTCCTCTGTCTGGGTGCTGGGTCCGAAATAACTGAAAGTTGCCTTCTCTAGTGGTGGGTGAAATGGCGCATGATTCCTTGCTGTGGGACCTCTCTCCTCTATCTGGGTGATGGGCCGAAATAACTGAAAGTGGCCTTCTCAAGTGGTGGTTGATATGACGCATGATTCCTTGCTGTGGGACTTCTCTCCTCTGTCTGGGTGCTGGGGCCGAAATAACTGAAAGTGGCCTTCTCCAGTGGTGGTTGATATGACGCATGATTCCTTGCTGTGGGACCTCTCTCCTCTATCTGGG
Source organism: Bufotes viridis (assembly GCA_033119425.1). Taxonomy (NCBI): domain Eukaryota; kingdom Metazoa; phylum Chordata; class Amphibia; order Anura; family Bufonidae; genus Bufotes; species Bufotes viridis. Next base: position 124,861,728 of record CM065589.1, read on the forward strand.
TGATGGGCCGAAATAACTGAAAGTGGCCTTCTCAAGTGGTGGTTGATATGACGCATGATTCCTTGCTGTGGGTCCTCTCTCCTCTATCTGGGTGCTGGGGCCGAATTAACTGAAAGTCGCCATCTCCAGTGGTGTGTGATATGACGCATGATTCCTTACTGTGGGACCTCTCTCCTCTGTCTGGGTGCTGGGTCTGAAATAACTGAAAGTGGCCTTCTCCGGTGGTGGCTGATATGACGCATGATTCCTTGCTGTGGGACCTCTCTCCTCTGTCTGGGTGCTGGGGACGAAATAACTGAAAGTGGCTTTCTCCGGTGGTGGGTGATATGACGCATGATTACTTGCTGTGGGACCTCTCTCCTCTGTCTGGGTGCTGGGGCCGAAATAAATGAAGGTGGCCTTCTCCGGTGGTGGGTGATATGAAGCATGATCCCTTGCTGTGGGACCTCTCTCCTCTGTCTGGGTGCTGGGCCGAAATAACTGAAAGTGGCCTTCTCCAGTGGTGGGTGATATGACGCATGATTCCTTGCTGTGGGACCTGTATCCTCGGTCTGGGTGCTGGGCCGAAATAACTGAAAGTGGTCTTCACCAGTGGTGGTTGAAATGACGCATGATTACTTGTTGTGGGACCGCTCTCCTCTGTCTGGGTGCTGGAAACGAAATAACTGAAACTAGCCTTCTCCAGTGGTGTGTGATATGACGCATGATTCCTTGCTGTGGGACATCTCTCTTCTGTCTGGGTGCTGGGGCCGAAATTACTGAAAGTGGCCATCTCCGGTGGTGTGTTATATGACGCATGATTCCTTGCTGTGGGACCTCTCTCCTCTGTCTGGGTGGTGGGGCATAAATAACTGAAAGTGGCCTTCTCCGGTGATGGGTGATATGACGCATGATTCCTTGCTGTGGGACCCCTCTCCTCTGTCTAGGTGCTGGGGACGAAATAATTGAAAGTGGCCTTCTCCGGTGGTGGGTTATATGACGCATGATTCCTTGCTGTGGGACCTCTCTCCTCTGTCCGGGTGGTTTGGCCGAAAAAAATGAAAGTGGCCTTCTCCGGTGTTGGGTGATATGACACATGATTCCTTGCTGTGGGACCTCTCTCCTCTGTCTGGGTGCTGGGCCGAAATATCTGAAAGTGGCCTTCTCTAGTGGTGGGTGAAATGACGCATGATTCCTTGCTGTGTGACCGCTCTCCTCTGTCTGGGTGCTGGGTCTGAAATAACTGAAAGTGGCCTTCTCCAGTGGTGGGTGATATGACGCATGATTCCTTGCTGTGAGACCTCTCTCCTCTGTCTGGGTGCTGGGGCATAAATGACTGAAAGTGGCCTTCTCCGGTGGTGGGTGATATGACGCATGATTCCTTGCTGTGGGACCTCTCTCCTCTGTCCGGGTGGTGAGGCCGAAATAACTGAAAGTAGCCTTCTCCGGTGTTGGGTTATATGATGCATGATTCCTTGCTGTGGGACCTCTCTCCTCTGTCTGGGTGCTGGGGCCGAAATAACTGAAAGTGGCCTTCTCCGGTGGTGGGTGATATGACGCATGATTCCTTGCTGTAGGACCTCTCTCCTCTGTCTGGGTGCTGGGCCGAAATAACTGAGAGGGGCCTTCTCCATAGGTGGATGATATGACGCATGATTCCTTGCTGTGGGACCACTCTCATATGTCTGGGCCGAAATAACTGAAAGTGGCCTTCTCCAGTGGTGGGTGATATGACGCATAATTCCTTGCTGTGGGACCTCTCTCCTCTGTCTGGGCCGAAATAACTGAAAGTGGCCTTCTCCATAGGTGGGTGATATGACGCATGATTCCTTGCTGTGGGACCTCTCTCATCTGTCTGGGCCGAAATAACTGAAAGTGGCCTTCTCCAGTGGTGGGTGATATGACGCATGATTTCTTGCTGTGGGACCTCTCTCCTCTGTCTGGGTGCTGGGTCCGAAATAACTGAATGTGGCCTTCTCAAGTGGTGGGTGAAATGGCGCATGATTCCTTGCTGTGGGACCTCTCTCCTCTATCTGGGTGCTGGGCCGAAATAACTGAAATTCGCCTTCTCCAGTGGTGGGTAATATGACGAATGATTCCTTGCTGTGGGACCTCTCTCCTCTGTCTGGGTGCTGGGGCCGAAATAACTGAAAGTCGCCTTCTCGAGTGGTGGGTAATATGACGCATGATTCCTTGCTGTGGGACCTCTCTCCTCTGTCTGGGTGGTGGGTAGTGATGTTGCGAACATAAAATTTTCAGTTCGCGAACAGCGAACGCGAACTTCCGCGAATGTTCGCGAACAGGCGAACCGCCATAGACTGCAATAGACAGGCGAATTTTAAAAACCAAAGGGACTCTTTCTGGCCACAATAGTGATGGAAAAGTTGTTTCAAGGGGACTAACACCTGGACTGTGGCAAACTCCCATGGAAAATTACGTAGTGGACGCAGAGTCGGGTTTTAATCCATAAAGGGCATAAATCACGTAACATTCCTAAATTGTTTGGAATAACATGCTTTAAAACATCCAGTGTGTGTATACGATCAGGTATGATGTTGTATCGATCAGGTAGTGTAAGGGTTACGCCCGATTCTCAGACATTGACAGACCAAACTCCCCTTTTAATGCACCGCAAACAACCGCAAACAGTCCATTTGCACAACCGCAAACTCCCCATTTGCACAAGGTTGGATACCAAGCATGCACAGAGCAATGTGCTGTGACACCCTATATGAGTGGTGTCTTAACTAGTACTATTCCTATCAGCGGCGGGCGGGTGCGTGGTAACTTGAGAACAGGTGACCAAAGCTGAGCTGGAGGAAGATGGTGCGTCAAGGTTCTTAGCGGAAGCTGTTGAAGATTGGGTGTCCAGTCTAAGCCAGTCAACTACGTCCTCAGAATTTTTCGGGTTCAGGGTACATGGCCTCTGAACACTGGTTATTATTCCAGGGACAGTGGAAATCACAGCACCACGACCACGACGGCCCCTGCGGGGTGGCCTGCCTCTGCCTGTCATTTTTTTTTCGATAAGTGGTACTGTGCCACCCTGTATCAGTGGTGGGCACTGGCAGTGGGCACACTACAGTCTGTGGAAGTGGGCCTGACACACACTGGCAGCAGGCAAGCAACTGAAATTAGACTAATGTGTAAAAATGAAATGCCTTATTTATCGGCAAGCTACTGTGCCACCCGGTATCAGTGGTTGGCACTGGCAGTGGGCACACTACAGTCTGTGGAGGTGGGCCTGACACACACTGGCAGGAGGCAAGCAACTGAAATTAGACTAATGTGTAAAAATGAAATGCCTTATTTATCGGCAAGCTACTGTGCCATCCGGTATCAGTGGTTGGCACTGGCAGTGGGCACACTACAGTCTGTGGAGGTGGGCCTGACACACACTGGCAGGAGGCAAGCAACTGAAATTAGACTAATGTGTAAAAATGAAATGCCTTATTTATCGGCAAGCTACTGTGCCACCCGGTATCAGTGGTTGGCACTGGCAGTGGGCACACTACAGTCAGTGGAAGTGGGCCTGACACGCACTGGCAGCAGGCAAGCAACTGAAATTAGACTAATGTGTAAAAATTAAATGCTTTTTTATGCAAAGTCCTGTGCCAGCCGGTATGAGTGGTAGGCACTGGCAGTGGGCACACTACAGTCAGTGGAAGTCGGCCTGACACACACTAGCAGCAGGCAAGCAGCTGAAATTACACTAAAGTGTAAAAATGAAATGCCTATTTTGATGCAAAGTCCTCTGCCAGCCGGTATGAGTGGTAGGCACTGGCAGTGGGCACACTACAGTCACTGGAAGTCAGCCTGACACACACTGGCAGGCAACTAACCTTAGATTAAAGTGTAAAAATTAAATGCCTTTTTTGATGCAAAGTCCTGTGCCACACGGGATGACAGGGGTGGGCACTGGCAGTGGGCACACTACAGTCAGTGGAAGTCGGCCTGACACACACTAGCAGCAGGCAAGCAGCTGAAATTACACTAAAGTGTAAAAATTAAATGCCTTTTTTATGCAAAGTCCTGTGCCAGCCGGTATGAGTGGTGGGCACTGGCAGTGGGCACACTACAGTCAGTGGAAGTCAGCCTGACACACACTGGCAGGCAACTAACCTTAGATTAAAGTGTAAAAATTAAATGCTTTTTTTTGATGCAAAGTCCTGTGCCACATGGGATGACAGGGGTGGGCACTGGCAGTGGGCACACTACAGTCAGTGGAAGTCGGCCTGACACACACTGGCAGCAGGCAAGCAGCTGAAATTACACTAAAGTGTAAAAATGAAATGCCTTTTTTTATGCAAAGTCCTTTGCCAGCCGGTATGAGTGGTGGGCACAGGCAGTGGGCACACTACAGTCACTGGAAGTCAGCCTGACACACACTGGCAGGCAACTAAACTTAGATTAAAGTGTAAAAATTAAATGCCTTTTTTTGATGCAAAGTCCTGTGCCACATGGGATGACAGGGGTGGGCACACTACAGTCTGAGGGCCTGCAGCTCCTCACACACAGGCAGGCCAGGCAACTGCAATATGCATATAAAGGGGAAAAAAAGCAGACTAATGTTGTAGCCCTAAAAAGGGCTTTTTGGGGTGCTGTCAGGACGCTGTCCTTACAGCAGAGATCAGATGAGTCTTTCAGGACTGGAGTGGACACTGAATTCACTAGCCTAGCTATCGATTTCCCAATTAAATCAGCAGCTACTACACTCTCCTTCCTCTCACTAAGACTGCAGCTTCAGAATGAATCTAAAATGGATGCTGTTCAGGAGGTGGGAGGGTCTGGGAGGGAGGGTATGCTGCTGATTGGCTGGAATGTGTCTGCTGACTGTGAGGTACAGGGTCAAAGTTTGCTCAATGATGATGTATAGGGGGCGGACCGAACATCGCATATGTTCGCCCGGCAGAGGCGAACGCGAACAAGCTATGTTCGCCGGGAACTGTTCGCCGGCGAATAGTTCGGGCCATCTCTAGTGGTGGGGCATAAATAACTGAAAGTGGCCTTCTCCGGTTGTGGGTGATATGACGCATGATTCCTTGTTGTGGGACCTCTCTCCTCTGTCCGGGTGGTGGGGCCGAAAAAACTGAAAGTGGCCTTCTCCGGTGTTGGGTGATATGACGCATGATTCCTTGCTGTGGGACCTCTCTCCTCTGTTTGGGTGCTGGGGCCGAAATAACTGAAGGTGGCCTTCTCCGGTGGTGGGTGATATGACGCATGATTCCTTGCTGTAGGACCTCTCTCCTCTTTCTGGGTGCTGGGCCGAAATAACTGACAGTGGCCTTCTCCAGTGGTGGGTGATATGACGCATGATTCCTTGCTGTGGGACCTCTTTGCTCTGTCTGGGTGCTGGGTCCGTAATAACTGAAAGTTGCCTTCTCTAGTGGTGGGTGAAATGGCGCATGATTCCTTGCTGTGTGACCTCTCTCATCTGTCTGGGCCGAAATAACTGAAAGTGGTCTTCTCCAGTGGTGGGTGATATGACGCATGATTCCTTGCTGTGGGACCTCTCTCCTCTGTCTGGGTGCTGGGCCGAAATAACTGAAAGTGGCCTTCTCCATAGGTGGGAGATATGACGCATAATTCCTTGCTGTGGGACCTCTCTCATCTGTCTGGGCCGAAATAACTGACAGTGGCCTTCTCCAGTGGTGGGTGATATGACGCATGATTCCTTGCTGTGGGACCTCTTTGCTCTGTCTGGGTGCTGGGTCCGAAATAACTGAAAGTGGCCTTCTCTAGTGGTGGGTGAAATGGCGCATGATTACTTGCTGTGGGACCTCTCTCCTCTATCTGGGTGCTGGGCCAAAATAACTGAAAGTGGCCTTCTCCAGAGGTGGTTGATATGACGCATGATTCCTTGCTGTGGGACCTCTCTCCTCTATCTGGGTGCTGGGCCGAAATAACTGAAAGTGTCCTTCTCCAGTGGTGGTTGATATGACACATGATTCCTTGCTGTGGGACCTCTCTGCTCTGTCTGGGTTATGGGGCCGAAATAACTAAAAGTGGCCTTCTCCAGTGGTGGGTGATATGACGCATGATTCCTTGCAGTGGGACCTGTATCCTCGGTCTGGGTGCTGGGTCGAAATAACTGAATGTGGCCTTCTCCAGTGGTGGGTGTTAAGACGCATGATTCCTTGCTGTGGGACCTCTCTCCTCTTTCTGGGTGCTGGGCCGAAATAACTGACAGTGGCCTTCTCCGGTGGTGGGTGATATGACGCATGATTCCTTGCTGTAGGACCTCTCTCCTCTTTCTGGGTGCTGGGCCGAAATAACTGACAGTGGCCTTCTCCAGTGGTGGGTGATATGACGCATGATTCCTTGCTGTGGGACCTCTTTGCTCTGTCTGGGTGCTGGGTCCGTAATAACTGAAAGTTGCCTTCTCTAGTGGTGGGTGAAATGGCGCATGATTCCTTGCTGTGTGACCTCTCTCATCTGTCTGGGCCGAAATAACTGAAAGTGGTCTTCTCCAGTGGTGGGTGATATGACGCATGATTCCTTGCTGTGGGACCTCTCTCCTCTGTCTGGGTGCTGGGCCGAAATAACTGAAAGTGGCCTTCTCCATAGGTGGGAGATATGACGCATAATTCCTTGCTGTGGGACCTCTCTCATCTGTCTGGGCCGAAATAACTGACAGTGGCCTTCTCCAGTGGTGGGTGATATGACGCATGATTCCTTGCTGTGGGACCTCTTTGCTCTGTCTGGGTGCTGGGTCGAAATAACTGAAAGTGGCCTTCTCTAGTGGTGGGTGAAATGGCGCATGATTACTTGCTGTGGGACCTCTCTCCTCTATCTGGGTGCTGGGCCGAAATAACTGAAAGTGGCCTTCTCCAGTGGTGGGTGATATGACGCATGATTCCTTGCTGTGGGACCTCTCTCCTCTCGTCTGGGTGGTGGGGCATAAATAACTGAAAGTGGCCTTCTCCAGTGGTGGGTGAAATGACGCATGATTTCTTGATGTGGGACCGCTCTCCTCTGTCTGGGTAATGGGTCTGAAATAACTGAAAGTGGCCTTCTCCAGTGGTGGGTGATATGACGCATGATTCCTTGCTGTGGGACCTCTCTCCTCTGTCTGGGTGCTGGGGAATAAATAACTGAAAGTGCCCTTCTCCGGTGGTGGGTGACATGACGCATGATTCCTTGCTGTGGGACCCCTCTCCTCAGTCTGGGTGCTGGGGACGAAATAACTGAAAGTGGCCTTCCCCGGTGGTGGGTGATATGACGCATGATTTCTTGCTGTGGGACCTCTCTCCTCTGTCCGGGTGGTGGGGCCGAAATAACTGAAAGTGGCCATCTCCGGTGTTGGGTGATTTGACGCATGATTCCTTGATGTGGGACCTCTCTCCTCTGTATGGGTGCTGTGGCCGAAATAACTGAAAGTGGCCTTCCCCATAGGTGGGTGATATGACGCATGATTCCTTGCTGTGGGACCTCTCTCCTCTGTCTGGGTGCTGGGCTGAAATAACTGAAAGCGGCCTTCTCCAGTGGTGGGTGATATGACGCATGATTCCTTGCTGTGGGACCTCTCTCCTCTGTCTGGGTGCTGGGGCATAAATGACTGAAAGTGGCCTTCTCCGGTGGTGGGTGATATGACGCATGATTCCTTGCTGTGGGACCTCTCTCCTCTGTCCGGGTGGTGAGGCCAAAATAACTGAAAGTAGCCTTCTCCGGTGTTGGGTTATATGATGCATGATTCCTTGCTGTGGGACCTCTCTCCTCTGTCTTGGTGCTGGGGCCGAAATAACTGAAAGTGGCCTACTCCGGTGGTGGGTGATATGACGCATGATTCCTTGCTGTAGGACCTCTCTCCTCTGTCTGGGTGCTGGGCCGAAATAACTGAGAGGGGCCTTCTCCATAGGTGGATGATATGACGCATGATTCCTTGCTGTGGGACCACTCTCATATGTCTGGGCCGAAATAACTGAAAGTGGCCTTCTCCAGTGGTGGGTGATATGACGCATAATTCCTTGCTGTGGGACCTCTCTCCTCTGTCTGGGCTGAAATAACTGAAAGTGGCCTTCTCCATAGGTGGGTGATATGACGCATGATTCCTTGCTGTGGGACCTCTCCTCATCTGGGTGCTGGGCCGAAATAACTGAAAGTGGCCTTCTCCAGTGGTGGGTGATATGACGCATGATTCCTTGCTGTGGGACCTCTCTCCTCTGTCTGGGTGCTGGGTCCAAAATAACTGTATGTGGCCTTCTCAAGTGGTGGGTGAAATGGCGCATGATTCCTTGCTGTGGGACCTCTCTCCTCTATCTGGGTGCTGGGCCGAAATAACTGAAATTCGCCATCTCCAGTGGTGGGTAATATGACGAATGATTCCTTGCTGTGGGACCTCTCTCCTCTGTCTGGGTGCTGGGGCCGAAATAACTGAAAGTCGCCTTCTCGAGTGGTGGGTAATATGACGCATGATTCCTTGCTGTGGGACCTCTCTCCTCTGTCTGGGTGGTGGGGCATAAATAACTGAAAGTGGCATTCTCCGGTTGTGGGTGATATGACGCATGATTCCTTGTTGTGGGACCTCTCTCCTCTGTCCGGGTGGTGGGGCCAAAAAAACTGAAAGTGGCCTTCTCCGGTGTTGGGTGATATGACGCATGATTCCTTGCTGTGGGACCTCTCTCCTCTGTTTGGGTGCTGGGGCCGAAATAACTGAAAGTGGCCTTCTCCGGTGGTGGGTGATATGACGCATGATTCCTTGCTGTGGGACCTCTCTCCTCTGTCTGGGCCGAAATAACTGAAAGTGGCCTTCTCCATAGGTGGGTGATATGACGCATGATTCCTTGCTGTGGGACCTCTCTCATCTGTCTGGGCCGAAATAACTGAAAGTGGCCTTCTCCAGTGGTGGGTGATATGACGCATGATTCCTTGCTGTGGGACCTCTCTCCTCTGTCTGGGTGCTGGGTCCGAAATAACTGAATGTGGCCTTCTCAAGTGGTGGGTGAAATGGCGCATGATTCCTTGCTGTGGGACCTCTCTCCTCTATCTGGGTGCTGGGCCGAAATAACTGAAATTCGCCTTCTCCAGTGGTGGGTAATATGACGAATGATTCCTTGCTGTGGGACCTCTCTCCTCTGTCTGGGTGCTGGGGCCGAAATAACTGAAAGTCGCCTTCTCGAGTGGTGGGTAATATGACGCATGATTCCTTGCTGTGGGACCTCTCTCCTCTGTCTGGGTGGTGGGGCATAAATAACTGAAAGTGGCCTTCTCCGGTTGTGGGTGATATGACGCATGATTCCTTGTTGTGGGACCTCTCTCCTCTGTCCGGGTGGTGGGGCCGAAAAAACTGAAAGTGGCCTTCTCCGGTGTTGGGTGATATGACGCATGATTCCTTGCTGTGGGACCTCTCTCCTCTGTTTGGGTGCTGGGGCCGAAATAACTGAAAGTGGCCTTCTCCAGTGGTGGGTGATATGACACATGATTCCTTGCTGTAGGACCTCTCTCCTCTTTCTGGGTGCTGGGCCGAAATAACTGAAAGTGGCCTTCTCCATAGGTGGGTGATATGACGCATAATTCCTTGCTGTGGGACCTCTCTTATCTGTCTGTGCCGAAATAACTGACAGTGGCCTTCTCCAGTGGTGGGTGTAATGACGCATGATTCCTTGCTGTGGGACCTCTTTGCTCTGTCTGGGTGCTGGGTCCGAAATAACTGAAAGTTGCCTTCTCTAGTGGTGGGTGAAATGGCGCATGATTCCTTGCTGTGTGACCTCTCTCATCTGTCTGGGCCGAAATAACTGAAAGTGGCCTTCTCCAGTGGTGGGTGATATGACGCATGATTCCTTGCTGTGGGACCTCTCTCCTCTGTCTGGGTGCTGGGCCGAAATAACTGAAAGTGGCCTTCTCCATAGGTGGGAGATATGACGCATAATTCCTTCCTGTGGGACCTCTCTCATCTGTCTGGGCCGAAATAACTGACAGTGGCCTTCTCCAGTGGTGGGTGATATGACGCATGATTCCTTGCTGTGGGACCTCTTTGCTCTGTCTGGGTGCTGGGTCCGAAATAACTGAAAGTGGCCTTCTCTAGTGGTGGGTGAAATGGCGCATGATTCCTTGCTGTGGGACCTCTCTCCTCTATCTGGGTGCTGGGCCAAAATAACTGAAAGTGGCCTTCTCCAGTGGTGGTTGATATGACGCATGATTCCTTGCTGTGGGACCTCTCTCCTCTATCTGGGTGCTGGGCCGAAATAACTGAAAGTGTCCTTCTCCAGTGGTGGTTGATATGACACATGATTCCTTGCTGTGGGACCTCTCTGCTCTGTCTGGGTTATGGGGCCGAAATAACTAAAAGTGGCCTTCTCCAGTGGTGTGTGATATGACGCATGATTCCTTGCAGTGGGACCTGTATCCTCGGTCTGGGTGCTGGGTCGAAATAACTGAATGTGGCCTTCTCCAGTGGTGGGTGTTAAGACGCATGATTCCTTGCTGTGGGACCTCTCTCGTCTGTCTGGGAGCTGGAGCCGAAATAACTGAAAGTCGCCTTCTCCAGTGGTGGGTAATATGACGCATGATTCCTTGCTGTGGGACCTCTCTCCTCTGTCTGGGTGCTGGGGCATAAATAACTGAAAGTGGCCTTCTCCAGTGGTGGGTGAAATGACGCATGATTCCTTGATGTGGGACCGCTCTCCTTTGTCTGGGTAATGGGTCTGAAATAACTGAAAGTGGCCTTCTCCAGTGGTGGGTGATATGACGCATGATTCCTTGCTGTGGGACCTCTCTCCTCTGTCTGGGTGCTGGGGAATAAATAACTGAAAGTGCCCTTCTCTGGTGGTGGGTGATATGACGCATGATTCCTTGCTGTGGGACCCCTCTCCTCTTTCTGGGTGCTGGGGACGAAATAACTGAAAGTGGCCTTCCCCGGTGGTGGGTGATATGACGCATGATTTCTTGCTGTGGGACCTCTCTCCTCTGTCCGGGTGGTGGGGCCGAAATAACTGAAAGTGGCCATCTCCGGTGTTGGGTGATTTGACGCATGATTCCTTGATGTGGGACCTCTCTCCTCTGTATGGGTGCTGGGGCCGAAATAACTGAAAGTGGCCTTCCCCATAGGTGGGTGATATGACGCATGATTCCTTGCTGTGGGACCTCTCTCCTCTGTCTGGGTTCTGGGCTGAAATAACTGAAAGTGGCCTTCTCCAGTTGTGGTTGAAATGACGCATGATTCCTTGCTGTGGGACCTGTATCCTCAGTCTGGGTGCTGGGCAGAAATAACTGAAAGTGGCCTTCTCCAGTGGTGGTTGATATGACGCATGATTCCTTGCTGTGGGACCTCTCTCCTCTATCTGGGTGCTGGGCCGAAATAACTGAAAGTGGCCTTCTCCAGTGGTGGTTGATATGACGCATGATTCCTTGCTGTGGGACTTCTCTCCTCTGTCTGGGTGCTGGGGCCGAAATAACTGAAAGTGGCCTTCTCCAGTGGTGGGTGATATGACGCATGATTCCTTGCTGTGGGACCTCTCTCCTCTATCTGGGTGCTGGGCCGAAATAACTGAAAGTGGCCTTCTCCAGTGGTGGTTGATATGACGCATGATTCCTTGCTGTGGGACCTCTCTCCTCTGTCTGGGTGCTGGGGCCGAAATAACTGAAAGTGGCCTTCTCCAGTGGTGGGTGATATGACGCATGATTCCTTGCTGTGGGACCTCTCTCCTCTGTCTGGGTGGTGGGGCATAAATAACTGAAAGTGGCCTTCTCCAGTGGTGGGTGAAATGACGCATGATTCCTTGCTGTGGGACCTCTCTCCTCTGTCTGGGTGGTGGGGCATAAATAACTGAAAGTGGCCTTCTCCAGTGGTGGGTGATATGACGCATGATTCCTTGCTGTGGGACCTCTCTCCTCTGTCTGGGTACTGGGCCGAAATAACTGAAAGTGGCCTTCTCCAGTGGTGGGTGATATGACGCATGATTCCTTGCTGTGGGACCTGTATCCTCGGTCTGGGTGCTGGGCCGAAATAACTGAAAGTGGCCTTCTCCAGTGGTGGTTGAAATGATGCATGATTCCTTGCTGTGGGACCGCTCTCCTCTGTCTGGGTGCCGAAATAACTGAAAGTGGCCTTCTCCAGTGGTGTGTGACATGACGCATGATTCCTTGCTGTGGGACATGTATCCTCGGTCTGGGTGCTGGGCCGAAATAACTGAAAGTGGCCTTCTCCGGTGTTGGGTGATATGACGCATGATTCCTTGCTGTGGGACCTCTCTCCTCTGTTTGGGTGCTGGGGCCGAAATAACTGAAAGTGGCCTTCTCCGGTGGTGGGTGATATGACGCATGATTCCTTGCTGTGGGACCTCTCTCCTCTGTCTGGGCCGAAATAACTGAAAGTGGCCTTCTCCATAGGTGGGTGATATGACGCATGATTCCTTGCTGTGGGACCTCTCTCATCTGTCTGGGCCGAAATAACTGAAAGTGGCCTTCTCCAGTGGTGGGTGATATGACGCATGATTCCTTGCTGTGGGACCTCTCTCCTCTGTCTGGGTGCTGGGTCCGAAATAACTGAATGTGGCCTTCTCAAGTGGTGGGTGAAATGGCGCATGATTCCTTGCTGTGGGACCTCTCTCCTCTATCTGGGTGCTGGGCCGAAATAACTGAAATTCGCCTTCTCCAGTGGTGGGTAATATGACGAATGATTCCTTGCTGTGGGACCTCTCTCCTCTGTCTGGGTGCTGGGGCCGAAATAACTGAAAGTCGCCTTCTCGAGTGGTGGGTAATATGACGCATGATTCCTTGCTGTGGGACCTCTCTCCTCTGTCTGGGTGGTGGGGCATAAATAACTGAAAGTGGCCTTCTCCGGTTGTGGGTGATATGACGCATGATTCCTTGTTGTGGGACCTCTCTCCTCTGTCCGGGTGGTGGGGCCGAAAAAACTGAAAGTGGCCTTCTCCGGTGTTGGGTGATATGACGCATGATTCCTTGCTGTGGGACCTCTCTCCTCTGTTTGGGTGCTGGGGCCGAAATAACTGAAAGTGGCCTTCTCCAGTGGTGGGTGATATGACACATGATTCCTTGCTGTAGGACCTCTCTCCTCTTTCTGGGTGCTGGGCCGAAATAACTGAAAGTGGCCTTCTCCATAGGTGGGTGATATGACGCATAATTCCTTGCTGTGGGACCTCTCTTATCTGTCTGTGCCGAAATAACTGACAGTGGCCTTCTCCAGTGGTGGGTGTAATGACGCATGATTCCTTGCTGTGGGACCTCTTTGCTCTGTCTGGGTGCTGGGTCCGAAATAACTGAAAGTTGCCTTCTCTAGTGGTGGGTGAAATGGCGCATGATTCCTTGCTGTGTGACCTCTCTCATCTGTCTGGGCCGAAATAACTGAAAGTGGCCTTCTCCAGTGGTGGGTGATATGACGCATGATTCCTTGCTGTGGGACCTCTCTCCTCTGTCTGGGTGCTGGGCCGAAATAACTGAAAGTGGCCTTCTCCATAGGTGGGAGATATGACGCATAATTCCTTCCTGTGGGACCTCTCTCATCTGTCTGGGCCGAAATAACTGACAGTGGCCTTCTCCAGTGGTGGGTGATATGACGCATGATTCCTTGCTGTGGGACCTCTTTGCTCTGTCTGGGTGCTGGGTCCGAAATAACTGAAAGTGGCCTTCTCTAGTGGTGGGTGAAATGGCGCATGATTCCTTGCTGTGGGACCTCTCTCCTCTATCTGGGTGCTGGGCCAAAATAACTGAAAGTGGCCTTCTCCAGTGGTGGTTGATATGACGCATGATTCCTTGCTGTGGGACCTCTCTCCTCTATCTGGGTGCTGGGCCGAAATAACTGAAAGTGTCCTTCTCCAGTGGTGGTTGATATGACACATGATTCCTTGCTGTGGGACCTCTCTGCTCTGTCTGGGTTATGGGGCCGAAATAACTAAAAGTGGCCTTCTCCAGTGGTGTGTGATATGACGCATGATTCCTTGCAGTGGGACCTGTATCCTCGGTCTGGGTGCTGGGTCGAAATAACTGAATGTGGCCTTCTCCAGTGGTGGGTGTTAAGACGCATGATTCCTTGCTGTGGGACCTCTCTCGTCTGTCTGGGAGCTGGAGCCGAAATAACTGAAAGTCGCCTTCTCCAGTGGTGGGTAATATGACGCATGATTCCTTGCTGTGGGACCTCTCTCCTCTGTCTGGGTGCTGGGGCATAAATAACTGAAAGTGGCCTTCTCCAGTGGTGGGTGAAATGACGCATGATTCCTTGATGTGGGACCGCTCTCCTTTGTCTGGGTAATGGGTCTGAAATAACTGAAAGTGGCCTTCTCCAGTGGTGGGTGATATGACGCATGATTCCTTGCTGTGGGACCTCTCTCCTCTGTCTGGGTGCTGGGGAATAAATAACTGAAAGTGCCCTTCTCTGGTGGTGGGTGATATGACGCATGATTCCTTGCTGTGGGACCCCTCTCCTCTTTCTGGGTGCTGGGGACGAAATAACTGAAAGTGGCCTTCCCCGGTGGTGGGTGATATGACGCATGATTTCTTGCTGTGGGACCTCTCTCCTCTGTCCGGGTGGTGGGGCCGAAATAACTGAAAGTGGCCATCTCCGGTGTTGGGTGATTTGACGCATGATTCCTTGATGTGGGACCTCTCTCCTCTGTATGGGTGCTGGGGCCGAAATAACTGAAAGTGGCCTTCCCCATAGGTGGGTGATATGACGCATGATTCCTTGCTGTGGGACCTCTCTCCTCTGTCTGGGTTCTGGGCTGAAATAACTGAAAGTGGCCTTCTCCAGTTGTGGTTGAAATGACGCATGATTCCTTGCTGTGGGACCTGTATCCTCAGTCTGGGTGCTGGGCAGAAATAACTGAAAGTGGCCTTCTCCAGTGGTGGTTGATATGACGCATGATTCCTTGCTGTGGGACCTCTCTCCTCTATCTGGGTGCTGGGCCGAAATAACTGAAAGTGGCCTTCTCCAGTGGTGGTTGATATGACGCATGATTCCTTGCTGTGGGACCTCTCTCCTCTGTCTGGGTGCTGGGGCCGAAATAACTGAAAGTGGCCTTCTCCAGTGGTGGGTGATATGACGCATGATTCCTTGCTGTGGGACCTCTCTCCTCTATCTGGGTGCTGGGCCGAAATAACTGAAAGTGGCCTTCTCCAGTGGTGGTTGATATGACGCATGATTCCTTGCTGTGGGACCTCTCTCCTCTGTCTGGGTGCTGGGGCCGAAATAACTGAAAGTGGCCTTCTCCAGTGGTGGGTGATATGACGCATGATTCCTTGCTGTGGGACCTCTCTCCTCTGTCTGGGTGGTGGGGCATAAATAACTGAAAGTGGCCTTCTCCAGTGGTGGGTGAAATGACGCATGATTCCTTGCTGTGGGACCTCTCTCCTCTGTCTGGGTGGTGGGGCATAAATAACTGAAAGTGGCCTTCTCCGGTGGTGGGTGATATGACGCATGATTCCTTGCTGTGGGACCTCTCTCCTCTGTCTGGGTACTGGGCCGAAATAACTGAAAGTGGCCTTCTCCAGTGGTGGGTGATATGACGCATGATTCCTTGCTGTGGGACCTGTATCCTCGGTCTGGGTGCTGGGCCGAAATAACTGAAAGTGGCCTTCTCCAGTGGTGGTTGAAATGATGCATGATTCCTTGCTGTGGGACCGCTCTCCTCTGTCTGGGTGCCGAAATAACTGAAAGTGGCCTTCTCCAGTGGTGTGTGACATGACGCATGATTCCTTGCTGTGGGACATGTATCCTCGGTCTGGGTGCTGGGCCGAAATAACTGAAAGTGGCCTTCTCCAGTTGTGGTTGAAATGACGCATGATTCCTTGCTGTGGGACCTGTATCCTCAGTCTGGGTGCTGGGCAGAAATAACTGAAAGTGGCCTTCTCCAGTGGTGGTTGATATGACGCATGATTCCTTGCTGTGGGACCTCTCTCCTCTCTCTGGGTGCTGGGCCGAAATAACTGAGAGGGGCCTTCTCCAGTGGTGGTTGATATGACGCATGATTCCTTGCTGTGGGACCTCTCTCCTCTGTCTGGGTGCTGGGGCCGAAATAACTGAAAGTGGCCTTCTCCAGTGGTGGGTGATATGACGCATGATTCCTTGCTGTGGGACCTCTCTCCTCTGTCTGGGTACTGGGCCGAAATAACTGAAAGTGGCCGTCTCCAGTGGTGGGTGATATGACGCATGATTCCTTGAAGTTGGACCTGTATCCTCGGTCTGGGTGCTGTACCGAAATAACTGAAAGTGGCCTTCTCCAGTGGTGGGTGTTATGACGCATGATTCCTTGCTGTGGGACCTCTCTCCTCTGTCTGGGTGGTGGGGCATAAATAACTGAAAGTGGCCTTCTCCAGTGGTGGGTAATATGACGCATGATTCCTTGCTGTGGGACCTCTCTCCTCTGTCTGGGTGGTGGGGCATAAATAACTGAAAGTGGCCTTCTCCAGTGGTGGGTGATATGACGCATGCTTCCTTGCTGTGGGACCTCTCTCCTCTGTCTGGGTGCTGGGGACGAAATAACTGAAAGTGGCCTTCTCCGGTGGTGTGTGATATGACGCATGATTCCTTGCTGTGGGACCTCTCTCCTGTCTGGGTGCTGGAAACGAAATAACTGAAAGTGGCCTTCTCCGGTGGTGGGTGATATGACGCATGATTACTTGCTGTGGGACCTCTCTCCTCTGTCCGGGTGGTGGGGCCGAAATAACTGAAATTGGCCTTCTCCGGTGTTGGGTGATATGACGCATGATTCCTTGCTGTGGGACCTCTCTCCTCTGTCACGGTGCTGGTGCCGAAATTACTGAAACTGGCCTTGTCCTGTGGTGGGTGATATGACGCATGATTCCTTGCTGTGGGACCTGTATCCTCGGTCTGGGTGCTGGGCCGAAATAACTGAAAGTGGCCTTCTCCAGTGGTGGTTGAAATGACGTATGATTACTTGCTGTGGGACCGCTCTCCTCTGTCTGGGTGCTGGATCCGAAATAACTGAAAATGGCCTTCTCCAGTGGTGTGTGATATGACGCATGATTCTTTGCTGTGGGACCTCTCTCCTCTGTCTGAGTGCTGTGTCCGAAATAACTGAAAGTGGCCTTCTCCAGTGGTGGGTGATGTGACGCATGATTCCTTGCTGTGGGACCTCTCTCCTCTGTCTGGGTGCTGGGGCATAAATAACTGAAAATGGCCTTCTCCGGTGGTGGGTGATATGACGCATGATTCCTTGTTGTGGGACCTCTCTCTTCTGTCTGGGTGCTGGGGACGAAATAACTGAAAGTGGCCTTCTCCGGTGGTGGGTGATATGACGCATGATTACTTGCTGTGGGACCTCTCTCCTCTGTCCGGGTGGTGGGGCCGAAATAACCGAAAGTGGCCTTCTCCGGTGGTGGGTGATATGACGCATGATTCCTTGCTGTGGGACCTCTCTTCAATTGATATTGGTTAAATTTTATTTATTTTATTTTATTTTAATGAATTTCCCTATCCACATTTGTTTGCAGGGGATTTACCTACATTTTGCTGCCTTTGGCACCCCTCTAGCCTGTTCCTGGACTATTTTACAGCCTTTTTAGTGCCTAAAATTTCGTGTCCCCATTGACTTCAATGGGGTTTGGGTTCGGGATAAAGTTCGGGTCGATTTCGGATCCCGAACCCGAACATTTTCGGGAAGTTCGTCCGAACTTCCCGAACCCGAACTTCCAGGTGTTCGCTCATCTCTAGATCTGAGCCATTCCTTCAGAGGTCTCAGGGATCGTTGCTTCCTGAGCGTTGAGGGTGCTAGGTCCTGGAAAATCACCACAGCAGATTCTTCATAAGTCAGGTCTGCGTGGTTTCTAGCAGCTTTCAGAACGGCCATTTTGACTTGGAAGTTGAGAAATTTGCAGATCACGTCACTGGAAGGTTCAGACGATTTAGGTTTAGGACATAATGCTCTGTCAGCACGTTCAATTGTAATGTCTATCTGATATTCATGGCCCAGTAGGGACTTGCAGATCGTGAGGACCGCTGAAGGAATATTCGCTGTAGGGACCATTTCAGGGATCAGCCTGAAGCGCAGGTTGTTCCTATATCCTCTATTCTCCTGATTCTCTAGAGCGTTGTGGAGGTGATTGAGGTATGTATGACATTTTGTAAAGGATGATGCAGTAGCCCTTTGATGGTCTAGTATCGCGGCCCGGTTGTTTTCTAGGGTCTCCCCCCGATCTCCGATCTGGCGCATCTCGTGGCGAAGGACTGTAATTTCACTTACAACTGGCTCCAGCGCTTTACAGAGCACGTGTTTAAAGTATTGTCAGTGATTGGTAGTGCATTTTTGTTGTGGGGCTCCTCTATGTCACTCTCCCCATTTGAAGGATCGGTGGTGCGTCACTGACCTTGTGTGGAGGAGCCGGCGCAATCTTTGTTTCGCGCGCCACAATGGAAGCGGCTGCTGTTTTGATGAATTTGTCCATGTCCCTGCTGTTGGTTTACGTTTTCACGTTGCTAGAGTTGTTGACTTAGGGTGTCCAATCTTGAACATGATTCCACCTGTTTGCTTCTGGTTCTATGGAGAATCTAGCTGACGAAGCTTTGAGCTATGCAGCCATCATGGTCAGACGCAGGCTCCGCCCCCCACGGGTTACATGCTTGACGGCCATCAGAAGGTTCACCCAGTGGGCAGTAAAAGTTATGTACCTTTACTGCCCGTGTTTGCTAGACCACGTGTCTGTGGTCAGATGTATCTTGGCACCGACACTGTGTGCCAGAGAAATATTCACTTGCCACTGAACATGGCCATATTGCTCTGGGATGCCCTTCTGGGATAAATATTTCCTTCCGGGGACCTTCCATTGCAGTGTGCCAATGGCCACAAATTTTATAAAGGCCTCCGAGTTTACCAGTTTATATGGCACCAGTTGGCGGGCTAGCAAATCCGACAAGCCAGCGGTCAGCCATTGGGCAAGAGAGTTATCCAGTTTCATCAACTTTTTATGCTTTTTACATTTGGGCCATGGAAGTCTGCCTTCTGCCAGATGAACGCGACGATGGCACAAGGAAGGTGGAGTCCAAGACAAATGGGAAGTGAGAGGAGAAGGCAGGACGTGGAGTGCCGGGAGTGTGGCTTTGTGCGTCCTGAAGACGTTGCTCCCACTGGGCTTGGTGATGGGAGGCCAATTGGCTTCTTACGGCGGTCGTCCCTAGCTGAGTGTTGGACTTACCGCAACTTATGCAATGACAGCACAGGCTGCAGATGTTAACACTATTTTCAGCAGCTGACATGTTAAAAAAAGCCCACAGTGCAGAGCAATGTGCTGGCGTCCTGGGAGTGCCAGATGTGACCGTGCATGATGGATGGCTTGCTCCAGATACATTTTCAGTCTGATTTTTGCCTCCTGTGCCCTGCGAGCTCTGCCTGCTTCTCCTCCTTCTCATCCCTCTCTGCTCCTCCGTCTCTCCCTCTGAACTCTTCTCCTCTTCCTCTCTTGTGGGCATCCACGTGACGTCTATCAACACGTCACCATCGTCACCTTCAACACCACCGACATTTGAGTTCTCGGAGTAGGCAGCAACAGCTGGGACCTCCCTCCTTGAGCTGATCTTAGTACTGTTGTCAGAGCGCTCTGTGGCTGCCGTAGCTACCTCCTCTTCTGATGCCAAGAATGGCTGAGCATCAGTAAGGTCAGAGAATGGAAGTGAAAATAATTCCTCTGACTCAAGTGGAGGGGCTATAATGGTGGTGGTGGTGGTGTCTTTAGGGGTGCACACAGCAAAGAGTGAGGAGGCTGCAGATACAGGTGATGAGGAGAGTGCAGAAGCGGAAGGCTGAGTGAGCCACTCAACCAACTCTAGTGCGTCCTTTGAAGTAATCGCACGCACCTTCTCAACCTTCCCACTTAGGCTCTGGCCTGTAGTGATGTCCCGAACTATTCACCGGCGAATGGTTCCCGGCGAACATAGCTTGTTCGCGTTTGCCACGGCGGGCGAACATATGCGATATTCTTGTTCGCCCCTATACTTTATCATTGAGCAAACTTTGACCCTGTACCTCACAGTAAGCAGAAACATTCCAGCCAACCCGCATACCCTCCCTCCCACCTCCTATCAAAAAGCAAGGACGGCATCCATCTTAGATTCATTCTGAAGCTGCAGTGTTAGTAGTTGTAATCGCAATGCGATTAATATAACCTGTATTAATCGCATTGCGAAATCAACTTAGAGCTGAGCTCGTAATGGTTGTATTGGTAGAAGATAACAAATATCACGAATATAGTACTATATTCTCAATGTTCGTTACATTCTAGCAACAACCATTAGGAACTCAGCTCAAGTTGAATTCGCAATGCGAACATATACTCGCATTGCGAATTCAACTTAGAGCGGAATTTCCTAATGGTTGTATTCCTAGAATTGACGAAGGTAACGAATATCACAAATTAACGAATATAGCACTATATTCTCAATCTTTGTTATATTCTAGCAAGCCAACCATTAGGAACCCAGCTCTAAGTTGAATTCGCAATGCGATTAATGCAGGTTATATTAATCACATTGCAAATTCAACTTAGGGCTGGGTTTCTAACGGTTGTATTGCTAGAATATAACGAAGATCGAGAATAGAGTGCTATATTCTCAATCTTCGTTATATTCTAGCAATACAACCATTAGGAACCCAGCTCTAACTTGAATTCGCAATGCGATTAATACAGGGTATATTAATCGCATTGCGAATTCCAGTTAGAGCTGGGTTCCTAATGCTTGTATTGCTAGAATATAATAAAGATTGAGAATGTAGTGCTATATTCTCAATCTTCGTTATATTCTAGCAATATACAACCATTAGGAACCCAGCTCTAACTTGAATTCGCAATGCGATTAATACAGGTTATATTAATCGCATTGCAAATTCAACTTAAAACTGGGTTCCCATTGGTTGTATTGCTAGAATTATATAATGAAGATTGAGAATATAGCACTATATTCTCAATCTTCGTTATATTCTAGCAATAAGCATTAGGAAACCAGCTCTAAGTTGAATTCGCAATGCGATTAATGAAGGTTATATTAATCGCATTGCGAATTCAACTTACCACACTATGCGTCAACTACGTAATTTTCCATGGGAGTTTTGCCATGGATCCCCCTCCGGTATGCCACAGTCCAGGTGTTAGTCCCCTTGAAACAACTTTTCCATCACTATTGTGGCCAAAAAGAGTCGCTGTGGGTTTTAAAATTTGTCTGTCTATTTTAAGTTTATGGCGGTTCGCTCTGTTCGCCCATTTGCGAACATCTGAAGAAGTTCGCGTTCGCCGTTCGTTAACGGAAAATTTTATGTTCACGACATCTCTACCGGCGTGGTGCACCTGCCCGACCCCTACCACCCCTGCGGAACATCCTGCCTCTTCCTCTGCCTGTCATTTTCAAAAGGACCCTGTGCCTAAGTCCCTAGATAAGAGCAATATTTGTGGAAGCAGGTATAATGCAGCCCTCAATCAGTATTTTGTGGAAGCAGGTTTATCAAACCCCTTAATCAGTATTTGGTGTAAGCAGGTATATCAAACCCCTTAATCAGTATTTGGTGGAAGTAGATATATCGCAGGACTCAATCAGTATTTGATGGAAGCAGGTATATCAAACTCCGTATTCAGAATTTTGTGAAAGCAGGGTGTATCGCAAGCCTCAATCAATATTTGGTAGAAGCAGGTATATCAATCCCCATAAGCAGTATTTTGTGGAAGCTGGTATATCACAGATCTCAATCAGTATTTGGTGGAAGCATGTATATTAATTCCCTCAATCAGTATTTGGTAGAAGCAGGTATATCAAACCTTTTAATCGGTATTTTGTGAAAGCAGGTATCTCGCACGCATCAATAAATATTTGGTGGAAGCAGGTATATCAATCCCCTTAATCAGTATTGTGTGGAAGCAGGTGTATCCAGGCCTCAATCAGTATTTCGTGAAAGCAGGTATATCAATCCCCTTAATCAGTATTTGGTGTAAGCAGGTATATCAAACCACTTAATCAGTATTTTGTGAAAGCTGGTATATCTCAGACCTCAATCAGTATTTGGTGGAAGCATGTATATTAATCCCCTTAACCCCTTAAGGACACGGCCCTATTTCACCTTAAGGACCAGGCCATTTTTTCAAAATCTGACCAGTGTCACTTTATGTGGTGATAACTTTAAAACGCTTTTTCTTATCCAGGCCATTCTGAGATTGTTTTTTCGTCACATATTGTACTTCATGACAGTGGTAAAATGAAGTCGAAAAATTTCATTTTTATTTATAAAAAAAATACCAAATTTACCAAAAATTTTGAAAAATTTGCAATTTTCCATGTTTCAATTACTCTACTTCTATAATACATAGTAATACTGCCAAAAAAAGTTATTGATTTACATTCCCCATATGTCTACTTCATGTATCGATCATTTTGGGAATGCCATTTTATTTTTTGGGGACGTTACAAGGCTTAGAAGTTTAGAAGCAAATCTTGAAATTTTTCAGAAATTTTCAAAAACCCACTTTTTAGGGACCAGTTCAGGTCTGAAGTCACTTTGTGAGGCTTACATAATAAAACCACCCAAAAATGACCCCATTCTAGAAACTACACCCCTCAAGGTATTCAAAACTGATTTTACAAACATCATTAACCCTTTAGGTTTTCCACAAGAGTTAATGGCAAATGGAGATAACATTTCAGAATTTCAATTTTTTGTAAAATTTTCCATTCTAATCCATTTTTTCCAGTAACAAAGCAAGGGTTAATAGCCAAACAAAACTTAATTTTTATTCCCCCAATTCTGCAGTTTGCATGAACACCCTATATGTGGTCGAAAACTGCTGTATGGCCAAACTGCAGGGCGCAGAAGGAAAGGAGCGCCATATGGTTTTTGGAACGCGGATTTTGCTGGGCTGTTTTTTTTACACCATGTCCCATTTGAAGCCCCCCGATGCACCCCTAGAGTAGAAACTCCATAAAAGTGACTCCATCTAAGAAACTACACCCCTCAAGGTATTCAAAACCAGTTTTACAAACTTTGTTAACCCTTTAGGTGTTCCACAAGAGTTATTGGCAAATGGAGATGAAATTTACGAATTTCTATTTTTGTTACCTTGTCTCAAAAAAGTGTAATATAGAGCAACCAAAAATCATGTTTACCCTAGAATAGTACCAACAAAACTGACACCTTATCCCGTAGTTTCCAAAATGGGGTCACTTTTTGGAGTTTCTACTGTAGGGGTGCATCAGGGGGCTTCAAATGGGACATAGTGTCAAAAAACCAGTCCAGCAAAATCTGCCTTCCAAAAACCATATGGCGTTCCCTTCCTTCTGTGCCCTGCCGTTTGGCCATACAGTAGTTTACGACCACATATGGGGTGTTTGTGCAAACAAGAGAATCAAGGCAATAAATATTGAGTTTTGTTTGGCTGTTAACCCTTGCTTTGTTACTGGAAAAATGGATTAAAATGGAAAATTTGCAAAAAATAGCTGTTTTGGGACTGTTTTTATTTTTTGTTATTTACATAGTTGAACTGACAGGTTAGATTGTGTGCTATTTCTATAGAGCAGGTTGTTACGGACGCGACAATACCAAATATGACTACTTTTGGGGTTTTTTTATTTCAGTTTTACATAATAAAGCATTTTTGAAAAAAAAATTTTTTTAGTGTCTCCACATTCTGAAAGCCATAGTTTTATTTTATTTTTTTGGGCGACATATGACATTTTGGTCGCTTGCTATTACACTTTTTGTGATGTAAGGTGACAAAAATGGCTTTTGACACTGTATTTTATTTTTTTTTTTTGCTACGTTCAGCTGATGGGTTAGGTCATATGTTATTTTTATAGATCAGGATGTGACAGACGCGGTGATACATAATATGTATACTTTTTATTTATTTATATAAGTTTTACACAATAATATCATTTTTTAAAACAAAAAAAAATCATGTTTTAGTGTCTCCATAGTTTGAGAGCCATATATTTTTTTTTTTTGGGCGATTGTCCTATGTAGGGGCTAATTTTTTGCGGGATGAGATGGCGGTTCGAATGGTACTATCTTGGGGTGCATATGACTTTTTGATCGCTTACTATTACACTTTTTGTGATGTAAGGTGACAAAAAAATGGCTTGTTTGACAACGTTTTTATTTTTTATGTTTACGGCGTTCATCTGAGGGGTTAGGTCATGTTATATTTTTATAGAGCAGGTCCTTACAGACGCGGCGATACGTAATATGTATACTTTTTTTTACTTATTGTGGTTTTACACAATAATATCCTTTCTGAATGAAAAAAAAAACATGTTTTAGTATCTCCATAGTCTGAGAGCCATATATTTTTCAGTTTTTAGGCAATTGTCTCAGGTTGGGTATAATTTTTGCGGGATGAGGTGACGGTTAGATTGGCACTATTTGGGGGGTCATATGACTTTTTGATCGCTTGCTATTACACTTTTTGTGATGTAAGGTGGCAAAAAAATGGCTTTTTGACAAGGTTTTTATTAATTTTTTTTTACAGTGTTTACTTGAGGGGTTAGGTCATGTGATATTTTTATAGAGCAGATTCTTACGGACGTGGAGATACCCAATATGTCTACTTTTTAATTTTTTTTACATTTAACACTAAAAGCATTTTTGAAACAAAAAAATCATGTTTTAGTCTGAGAGGCATAGTTTTTTATTTTTGGCCAATTGTTTTAGGTAGGGGCTCGTTTTTGCGGGATGAGATGGCGGTTTGATTGGTACTATTTTGGGAGGCAAACACCTTTTTGATCGCTTTGTATTACACTTTTAGTAATGTAAGGTGCCAAAAAATGGCTTATTTACACCATTTTTTTTTTTTATGGCGTTCACCTGAGGAGTTCAGTCATGTGATATTTTTATAGAGCAGGTTTTTACGGACGGCGATACCTAATATGTGTAGTGTATTTTTTTTTTTATTTTTATTCAGTGATATGTGTTTTTTCATTTTTACTTTTTATTCACTTTTTTACATTTTTTTTTTGACCCAGACCCACTTGGTTCTGAAAGATCCAGTGGATCTGGTGTCTGTATAATACCGTACAGTACACTATATAGTGCACTGTACTGTATTTTGTACTTTAGAAAGTCTGAATAGACCTTTAGCAGGTCTATTCAGACTTTCAGCACCATGGAGAGCAGGACGCTTCTGAAAGCGTCCTGTCTCCATGGCAACCATCGCCCGCTGCCATAACTGGGCAGGGGGTGATGGGGAGGGAGTGCAGCTCCCTCCCTCTGTGATCCCATACTGTTGGGGGGCTGCAAAGGCACAGCAGCCCCCCGATGGGTGAGGGAGGGAGCTCCCTTCCTGTTAACCCTTCCATACCGCGGTCCGTACGGACCGCGGTACGGAAGGGGTTAAACGGCTGGCATCTGATCAAGCACAGATGCCAGCCGTTTCTATCAGAGTGTCAGCAATGTGCTGACACTCTGATCGCAATCGCGATCCCGCCCGCCGCACCGCCCGCCTCCCGCACCGCCTCCCGCTGCCCGCAACCACCCCCCTGCACCCCCGCAGCCACAATATGATTGGGGGCTGCAGGGGGGGTTAAAAATAAACAGTTTGGGGGCATTAACCCTCTGATCCCCGCGGTCATAGACGGTGGGGATCAGAGATCACACAGAAGCGCTGCAAACCGCAGGTCTAAATTGACCTGCGGTTTGCAGCGATCGCCCATATGGGGGGGTCACAGGACCCCCCTGGGCATTGTAGCAAAGTACCTGCTGAATGATTTCAGCAGGTACCTTGTTCCGATCACTGCCAGCTGAGCAGCAGTGATCGGAATAACTCATGACGTACCGGTACGTCATGTGTCCTTAAGGACTCGGGAAACATGCCGTACCGGTACGTCATGTGTCCTAAAGGGGTTAATCAGTATTTTGTGGAAGCAGGTATATCGCAGGACTCAATCAGTATTTGGTGGAAGCAGGTATATCAAACCCCTTAATCAGTATTTTGTGGAAGCAGGTGCATCACAGGCCTCAATTAATATTTGGTGGAAGCAGGTATATCAATCCCCTTAATCAATATTTTGCGGAAGCAGGTATATCGCAGGACTCCATCAGTATTGGGTGGAAGCAGGTATATCAAACCCCTTAATCAGTATTTTGTGAAAGCAGGTATTTTGCAGGCCTTAATTAATATTTGGTGGAAGCAGGTATATCAATCCACTTAATGAGTATTTTGTGGAAGCAGGTGTATCGCAGGCCTCAATCAGTATTTCGTGGAAGCAGGTAAATCAATCCCCTTAATCAGTATTTTCTAGAGGCTTTTATATTGCAGGCGTCAATCAATATTTGATGGAAGCAGGTCTATCAAACCCCTCAATCAATATTTGGTGGAAGCAGGTATGTCAATCCCCTTAATCAGTTTTTTTAGAAGCAGGTATATCACACCCCTCAATTATTTTGTTTGCCTCAACAGTTATATCACACCACCCTTTTTATTTGGGGAAACAGGTTACAGGTATATCACAGCCGTCAATCAGTATTTGGTGCAAGCAGGTGTATCGCAGGACTTAATCAATATTTGGTGGAAGTAGGTATATCAATCCCCTTAATCAGTATTTTGTGGAGGCTTTTATATCTCAGGCGTCAATCAATATTTGATGGAAGCAGGTCTATCAAACCCCTCAATCAATATTTGGTGGAAGCAGGTATATCAATCCCCTTAATCAGTATTTTGTGAAAGCAGGTATCTTGCAGGCTTCAATCAATATTTGGTGGAAGCAGGTATATCAAGCTCCTTAATCAGTATTTTGTGGTAGCTGGTATATGGCAGGCATCAATCAGTATTTCGTGGAAGCAGGTATATCAAACCCCTAAATCAGTATTTTGTGAAAGCAGGTATCTTGCAGGCCTCAATCAATATTTGGTGGAAGCAGGTATATCAAGCCCCTTAATCAGTATTTTGTGGAAGCTGGTATATGGCAGGCATCAATCAGTATTTCGTGGAAGCAGGTCTATCAAACCCCTTAATCAGCATTTTGTGGAAGCAGGTGTATTGCAGGCCTCAATCAATATTTGGTGGAAGCAGGTATATCAATCTCCTGAATCAGTATTTTGTGGAAGCAGGTGTATCGCAGGCCTCAGTCAGTATTTGGTGGAAGCAGGTATATCACACCCCTCAATTATTTTTTTTGCCACAACAGTTATATCCCACCATCCTGTTTATTTGGGGCAACAGGTTACAGGTATATCGCAGCTGTCAATCAGTATTTTGTGAAAGCATGCATATTGCACCCCTCAATCTGTGTTTTTTTGGGCAACACTCTTTGCAAATAGTTGTTCCAATTGCACTTGTCCCTCTATATACCTGCGGTATAGCAACAGAACCACACACAACTGCTGCACAATACAAATTGACTATATACATTCTATGTTAGAAAGTTTATTATAGGTATATCACACCCCTCAATTAGTTTTTTTGGGGCAACAGGTATATCACACCCCATGCAATTAGTTATTCCAATGGCGTTTGTCCCTCTATATACCTACTGTATTAAAGCAGAACCACACACAACTGCTGCACAATACAAATGCACTATAATATAATTTCTATGTTAGAAAGTATATTATAAGTATATCACACCCCTCAGTATGTCACACCTATCGATAGCACACCTATTCCAGTCCTTAAAATAATTTTTGTGGCCCTATTAGCTAGCGTTTGGTGTCCCTAACAGTCTGTCCCTTCTCCACAAAGCAACCTCTCCCTACACTGGCAAAACACAGAATGTAAAATGGCTGCCAGATCTGGTTCATTTATAGGGTGGGGGTGTGTCCATGTGCTGAAACGTCTCAATTGGCTGTCCTATCCCACCTGATGGATGTGTCATGGGTCAAAGTTCGGCGCAATGCAAAAGAATATGGTGCATGCGAATATCGACATATGTTCGCATGTTCAGCGAATCGCAAACGTGCAAAGTTCCCTGCAAAATGACAGCCGGTCATATTCCCAGGCTTTGTACCACTCCTCTATGTGAAATGTACATGTGAGAGATCAGACACAGACAACCACTAAATAGGAAACAAAAAATGGCATTGTGGGATACATGTGACCCCCCCCCTCCCCCAGACTACAGGTTGTGTAACCGTGCTCTAGAGTGTTAGGACGCTTTCACATGAGCATATTTGCAAGCTGTGGATGGCCTGGATTTTATGTACCAGAATCTGCTGCTAATGTTAAGAAATAGGGCTATTCGTATAGGCGTATAATTTCTGTCAGTATTTGAAATTGTTGCATGTTCTAGTTTTGTGCATATTTACTTCCAAGTATGCACATTATAGGCTATGGGAGTGCATAAAAATGTAGGAATAAAGGAATACACTTGTAAATCCAGAAGAATTACTGATTTAATACTGATGAAAGTCTGGATGGTATATAATTTGAAATCTGTGTGAATGGTGGAAAACAAACAGATTTCCATACTCTTCTGTGAAAGTGGTCTTAGGCAAAGTGAAATCACAAAATTTTATGCAAGTGCTATACAGGTGCTAAATAGTTACAATGCATTGCACTTTATAAAAAATTGTTCTGTAAATATTAGGGCGGGTTTACATTGGCGTTATTGAGTTCCGTTATAGATTTCGCTATAACTGAGATATTACGGTATATAACGTAATTCCAGGACGGAATGCAAAATGGAAGCCTGTAAGAGCCACCACTGCTAACCACTGAGGCACCGTGCTGTTCATGTTGTGGTATATCCTGCTTTAGTACATGTAAAGCATAGCAAAAAGTCATGGTGCTTGGATCGTTCCTTTAGTATTGTAGCATGAGTTCTGTGGAATCTTTGCCTAAAGATCTTATGTAGTAGATTAAAGTAATGCTGAGGACTACTATTTATTAGAGTTGAGCGGTCACCTGGATGTTCTGGTTCGACGAGTTCCGTCGAATTTTGCAAAATTGTTTGGGTTCGGGATCCAAACTTAACCCAAACTTGATCCCGAAACCGAACCCCATTGAAGTCACCAAACTTGACCCCGAACTTTTGGTCACTAAAATGGCTGTAAAATAGCCCATGACAGAGCTAGAGGGCTGCAAAAGGCAGCAAAATGAAGTTAAATGCCTGCAAACAAATGTGGATAGGGAAATGACTTAAAATAAAATTAAATAAATAAAAATTAAACATTATTAATTGGCAACTCGGAGGAGGAGGTGGATGTGGGGTAGGAGGTTGAGGAGGCGTCAGGTGGGAATGCCATCAGCAGCGCGTCTACCAGCGTGCGTTAGTAGTCACGCATCTTTTGATCAGTAACAGAGGTTTTTACAAAGTTTGGTTTCCTGCCATCAATGCAAAGCAGGGGCATATCAATGGCAAAACTGGGTTAATGTCACCCACCAATAGAACAGGTGACATTCAGAAATGTTAGGCCCCTGGCACCCAGACAGAGGAGAGGTTCATTCATGGCAAAACAGGCTTCATGTCATCCACCAATGGAACAGGCGATTCTAACTAATGTAGGCCCCTGGCGCCGAGACAGAGGAGAGGTTCATTCATGGCAAAACGAGGTTAATGTCACCCACCAATGGAACAGGCGATTTTTAGTAAGATAGGCACCTGGCACCCAGAAAGAGGAGAGGTTCATTCACGGTAAAAAGAGGTTAATGTCACCCATCAATGGAACAGACGATTTCAGTAAGTTAGGCCCCTGGCACCCAGACAGAGGAGAGGTTCATTCATGTCAAAACAGGCTTCATGTCATCAACCAATGCAACAGGCGATTTTCAGTAAGTTAGGCCCCTGGCACCCAGACAGAGGGGAGGTTCATTAATGGCAAAACAGGCTTCATGTCATCCAACAATGCAACAGGTGATTTTCAGAGATGTAGGCCCCTGGCACACAGACAGAGGAGAGGTTAATTCATGGCAAAACAGGCTTCATGTCATCCACCAATGCAACAGGTGATTTTCAGAAATGTAGGCCTCTGGCACCCAGACAGAGGAGAGGTTCATTCACGGCAAGACAGGATTCATGTCGCCCATCAATAGAACAGGCGATTGTCACTAATGTAGGTCCCTGGCACCCAGATGGAGAAGAGGTTCAATCACGGGAAAAAGATGTTAATGTCACCCTTCAATGGAACAGGCGATTTTTTGTAAGTTAGGCGCCTGGCACCCAGAGAGAGGAGAGATTCATTCACGGCAATAAGCGGTTAATGTCACACACTAAGGTAGGCCCCTGGAACAGGCGATTTTCAGTAAGTTAGGCCCCTGGCACCCAGACAGAGGAGAGGTTCATTCAAGGCAAAAAGAGGTTAATGTCATCCAACAATGGAGCAGGCGATTTTCAGTAAGTTAGGCCCCTGGCACCCTGACAGAGGAGAGGTTCATTCACGGCAAAACAGGCTTCACGTCATCCACCAATGCAACAGGCGATATTAAGAAATGTAGGTCCCTGGCACCCAGACAGAGGAGAGGATCATTCATGTCAAAAAGCGGTTAATGTCACCCACCAATGGAACAAGCGATTTTCAGTTAGTTAGGCCCCTGGCACCCAGACAGATTAGAGTTTCATTCACGGCAAAATTAAGTTAATGTGACCAACCAATGGAACAGGCGATTTTCAGAAATGTAGACCCCTGGCGACCAGGCAGAGGAGAGGTACATTCACGGCAATAGGAGGTTAATGTCACCCACCAATAGAACAGGCAATTTTCAGTAAGTTAGGCCCCTGACACCCACACAGAAAAGAGGTTCATTCACGGCAAAACAGGCTTCATGTCCTCCAGCAATGCAACAGGCGATTTTCAGAAATGTAGGCCCCTGGCACCCAGACAGAGGAGAGGTTCATTCACGGCAAAAAGAGGTTAATGTCACCACCAATGGAACAGGCGATTGTCACTAAGATCGGCCTGTGGCACCCAGACAGAGGAGAGGTTCATTTATGTCAAAACAGGCTTCATGTCATCAACCAATGCAACAGGCGATTTTCAGTAAGTTAGGCCCCTGGCACCCAGACAGAGGGGAGGTTCATTAATGGCAAAACAGGCTTCATGTCATCCAACAATGCAACAGGTGATTTTCAGAGATGTAGGCCCCTGGCAACCAGACAGAGGAGAGGTTCATTCAAGGCAAAATGAGGTTAATGTCATCCAACAATGGAGCAGGCGGTTTTCAGTAAGTTAGGCCCCTGGCACCCTGACAGAGGAGAGGTTCATTCACGGAAAAACAGGCTTCACATCATCCACCAATGCAACAGGCGATTTTAAAAAATGTAGGCCCCTGTCACCCAGACAGAGGAGAGGATCATTCATGTCAAAAAGCGGTTAATGTCACCCACCAATGGAACAGGTGATTTTCAGCTAGTTAGGCCCCTGGCACCCAGACAGATTAGAGTTTCATTCACGGCAAAATTAAGTTAATGTGACCAACCAATGGAACAGGCGATTTTCAGAAATGTAGGCCCCTGGCGACCAGACAGAGGAAAGGTTCATTCACGGCAATAGGAGGTTAATGTCACCCACCAATAGAACAGGCAATTTTCAGTAAGTTAGGCCCCTGGCACCCACACAGAAAAGAGGTTCATTCACTGCAAAACAGGCTTCATTTCACCCACCAATGCAACAGGCGATTTTCAGAAATGTAGGCCCCTGGCACCCAGATAGAGGAGAGGTTCATTCATGGCAAAAATAGGTTAATGTCACCCACAAATGGAACAGGCGATTGACACTAATGTAGGCCCCTGGCACCCAGACTGAGGAGAGGTTCATTCACGTCAAAAAGCGGTTAATGTCACCCACCAATGGAACAGGTGATTTTTAGAAATGTAGGACCCTGGCACCCAGACAGAGGAGAGGTTCATTCACGTCAAAAAGCGGTTAATGTCACCCACCAATGGAACAGGCGATTGTCATTAATGTAGGCCTCTGGCATCCAGACAGAGGAGAGGATCATTCATGTCAAAAAGCGGTTAATGTCACTCACCAATGAAACAGGTGATTTTTCAGTAAGTCAGGCTCCTGGCACCCAGACAGAGGAGAGGTTCATTCATGGCAAAAAGAGGTTAATGTCACCCACCAATGGAACAGGCAATTTTCAGTAAGTTAGAACCCTGGCACCTACACAGAGGAGAGGTTCATTCATGGCAAAACAGGATTCATGTCACCCACCAATAGAACAGGCGATTTTCACTAATGTAGGCCCCTGGCACCCAGACAGAGGAGAGGTTCATTCACGGCAAAAATAGGTTAATGTCACCCACGAATGGAACAGGCGATTGACACTAATGTAGGCCCCTGGCACCCAGACTGAGGAGAGGTTCATTCACGTCAAAAAGCGGTTAATGTCACCCACCAATGGAACAGGTGATTTTTAGAAATGTAGGACCCTGGCACTCAGACAGAGGAGAGTTTCATTCACGGCAAAAAGAGGTTAATGTGACACACCAATGGAAAAAGCGATTTTCAGAAATGTAGGCCCCTTGCGACCGGACAGAGGAAAGATTCATTCATGGCAATAGGAGGTTAATGTCACCCACAAATAGAACAGGCGATTTTCAGTAAGTTAGGACCCTGGCACCCACACAGAGGAGAGGTTCATTCACGGCAAACAGAGGTTAATGTCACCCACCAATTGAACAAGCGATTGTAACTATTGTAGGCCCCTGGCATCCAGACAGAGGAGAGGTTCGTTCACGGCAAAAAGAGGTTAATGTCACTCACCAATGGAGCTGGCAATTTTCTGTAAGTTAGGCCCCTGGCACCCTGACAGAGGAGAGGTACATGCACGGCAAAA
Source organism: Bufotes viridis (assembly GCA_033119425.1). Lineage (NCBI taxonomy): Eukaryota > Metazoa > Chordata > Amphibia > Anura > Bufonidae > Bufotes > Bufotes viridis. The sequence goes on from CM065589.1 coordinate 124,894,359, forward strand.
CAGGCTTCATGTCATCCACCAATGCAACAGGCGATTTTCATAAATGTAGGCCCCTGGCACCCAGACAGAGGAGAGGTTCATTCACGGCAAAACAGTAGAGTTGAGCAAACACCTGGATGTTCGGGTTCGAGAAGATCGGCCAAACTCCCCGAAAATGTTCGGGTTGGGGATCCAAACTCGACCCGAACTTCATCCCGAACCCCATTGAAGTCAATGGGAACCCAAACTTTTGGGCACTAAAAAGGCTGTAAAAAAGTCTGTTCAGGAAAGGGCTAGAGGGCTGCAAAAGGCAGCAAAATGTAGGCAAATCCCCTGCAAACAAATGTTGATAGGGAAAAATGAATTAAAATAACATAAAATAAATAAAAATTAAGAAATATCAATTGGAGAGAGGTCCCATGGCAGAGAATCAGACTTCAAGTCACCCACCAATAGAAAAGAGCACTTTCAGTTATTTAGGCCCCAGCACCCAGACAGAGGACAGAGGTCGCATAGCAGAGAATCAGGCGTCATGTCACCCACCAATGGAGAAGGCCACTTTCATTTATTTAGGCCCCAGCACCCAGACAGATGACAGAGGTGTCATAGCAGAGAATCAGGCGTCATGTCACCCACCAATGGAGAAGGCCACTTTTCGATAATTAGGCCCCTGGCACCCAGACGGAGGAGACAGTTCTCATAGCAGAGAATCAGGCGTCAGGTCACCCACCAATGGAGAAGGCCACTTTTATTTATTTAGGCCCCAGCACCGAGACAGAGGACAGAGGTCGCATAGCAGAGAATCAGTCGTCATGTCACTCACCAATGGAGATGGCCACTTTAATTTATTTAGGCCCCAGCACCCAGACAGAGTACAGAGGTCGCATAGCAGAGAATCAGTCGTCAAGTCACCCACCAATTTAGAAGGCCACTTTTCGATAATTAGGCCCCTGGCACCCAGACTGAGGAGAGATGTCGCATAGCAGAGAATCAGGTGTTATGTCACCCACCACTGGAACAGGCCACTTTTAGATAATTAGGCCCCTGGCACCTAGATGGAGGAGAGGTTCAACTTTTGGTTGCACCGCAATATAATGGTAAAATTTAAAAAAGAGGATTCAATAAAGAAGTGCCCCGGAGTACAAGAATATATGGTTGAGGGGGAGGCAGTTATAAATGTCTATTCTGCACAAGGGATGGACAGGTCCCGTGGGATCCATGCCTGGTTCATTTTTATGAACGTCATATTGTCCACGTTGGCTGTGGACAGGCAGATGCGTTTGTTAGTAATGACGCCCCCTGCCGTGCTGAATACATGTTCAGACAAAACGCTGGCCGTCGGTCAGGCCAGCACCTCCAAGGCATAAATCACTAGCTCTGGCCACGTGGACAATTTGGAGACCCAGAAGTTGAATGGGGCTGAACCATAAGTCAGTAAGTGGAGGGGTGTGCACACACGTACTGTTCCACCATGTTAGTGAAATGCTGCCTCCTGCTAACACGTTCCGTATCAGGTGGTGGTGCAGTTAGCTGTGGCGTGGTGACAAAACTTTTCCACATCTCTGCCATGCTAACCCTGCCCTCAGAGGAGCTGGCGGTGACACAGCTGCGTTGGCAACCTATTGCTCCTCCTCTGCCTTCGCCTTGGGCTTCCACTTGTTCCCCTGTGACATTTGGGAATGCGCTCAGGAGCGCGTCTACCAGCGTGCGCTTGTACTCGCGCATCTTTCTATCATGCTCCAGTGCAGGAAGTAAGGTGGGCACATTGTCTTTGTACCAGGGATCCAGCAGGGTGGCAACCCAGTAGTCCGCACACGTTAAAATGTGGGCAACTCTGCTGTTGTTGCGCAGGCACTTCAGCATGTAGACGCCCATGTGTGCCAGGCTGCCCAGAGGAAAGGACAAGCTGTCCTCTGTGGGAGGCGTATCGTCATCGTCCTCCCTATCCCCCCAGCCACGCACCAGTGATGGGCCTGAGCTGTGTTGAGTGCAACCCCGCTGTGAACCTGCTTCATCCTCATCCTCCTCCACCTCCTCCTCATCCCCCTCGTCCTCCAGTAGTGGGCCCTGTCTGGCCACATTTGTACCTGGCCTCTGCTGTTACAAAAAACCTCCCTCTTCTAACAGACTGGCCTGAAAGTGCTAAATATGACCCCTCCGCCCCTTCCTGGGCCACCTCCTCTTCCATAATCGCCCTCAGTGTTTTCTCAAGGAGACATAGAAGTGGTATTGTAACGCTGATAACGGTGTCATCGCCACTGGCCATGTTGGTGGAGTACTCGAAACAGCGCACCAGGGCACACAGGTCTCGCGTGGAGGCCCAGTCATTGGTGGTGAAGTGGTGCTGTTCAGCAGTGCGACTGACCCGTGGGTGCTGCAGCTGAAACTCCACTATGGCCTGCTGCTGCTCGCACAGTCTCTCCAGCATGTGCAAGGTGGAGTTCCAGCTGGTGGGCACGTCGCATATGAGGCGGTGAGCAGGAAGTCCGAAGTTACGCTGTAGCGCAGACAGGCGAGCAGCGGCAGGATGTGAACACCGGAAGCGCGCACAAACGAACCACACTGTATGCAGCAGCTCTGACATGTCGGGGTAGTTGTCAATGAACTTCTGCACCACCAAATTCAGCATATGCGCCAAACAAGGGATGTGCGTCCTAGAGCTGTGACGAGATTTCGCCCATTATCGCACACCACCAGGCCGGGCTTGAGGCCCACCGGCAGAAACCACTCGTCGGTCTGTTGTTCAATACCCCGCCACAACTCCTGCGCGGTGTGGGGCCTGTCCCCCAAACATATGAGTTTCAGAATAGCCTGCTGACGTTTACCCCGGGCTGTGCTGAAATTGGTGGTGAAGGTGTGTGGCTGACTGGATGAGCTGGTGGAAGCAGAGGAGGAGGAAGCCGAGTAGGAGGAGGAGGCTACAGGAGGCAAAGAATGATGCCCTGCGATCCTTGGCGGCGGAAGCACGTGCGCCAAAGAACTCTCCGCCTCGGGGCCCAAATGCCACTAAATTTACCCAGTGTGCAGTTAGGGAGTTATAGCGTCCCTGGCCGTGCTTACTGGTCCACGTATCTGTGGTTAGGTGGACCTTGCCACAGATGGTGTTGCGCAGTGCACACTTGATTTTATCGGATACTTGGTTGTGCAGGGAAGGCACGACTCTCTTGGAGAAGTATTGGAGGCTGGGAACAACATACTGTGGGAAAGCCATCGCCATCAGCTGTTTGAAGCTGTCTGTATCCACCAGCCTGAATGACAGCATTTCAAAGGCCAGTAGTTTAGAAATGCTGGCATTCAGGCCCAGAGCTCGAGGGTGGCTAGGTGGAAATTTACGCTTTCTCTCCAAGGTTTGTGAGATGGAGAGCTGAACGCTGCCGTGTGACATGGTGGAAATGCTTGGTGACGCAAGTGGTGGTGTTGGTGGCACATCCTCTGTTTGGTGGGCGGCAGGTGCCAACATTCCTCCCGAGGCGGAGCAAGAGGCCGAGGCAGCAGCAGAAGAGGGAGCAGGGGGAGCCTGAGTGAGTTCCTTGATTTTAAGTTGTTTACTCCACTGCAGTTCATGCTTTGCATGTAGATGCCTGGTCATGCAGGTTGTGCTAAGGTTCAGAACGTTAATGCCTCGCTTCAGGCTCTGATGGCACAGTGTGCAAACCACTCGGGTTTTGTTGTCAGCACATTGTTTAAAGAAGTGCTATTCCGAGTAACTCCTTGAAACTGCCTTTGGGGTGCTCGGTCCCTGGTGGCGGTGGCCAGTAGGAGGCAAACTCTCTTGGTGGCAGCTGTTCTGCTTTTGACCCCTGCTCCCTCTTTTGCTATGCTGTTGGCTCGGCCTCTTCCTCTGAACTATGAAAGTCAGTGGCACGACCTTCATTCCATGTGGGGTCTAGAACCTCATCGTCCCCTGCATCGTCTTCCACACAGTCTTCCTCCCTGACCTCCTGTTCGGTCTGCACACTGCAAAAAGATGCAGCAGTTGGCACCTGTGTTTCGTCATCATCAGAGACGTGTGGACTCCGATGAGGTGGCATTCCCATGTCCTCATCATCAGGAACCATAAGTGGTTGTGCATCAGTGCGTTCTATGTCTTCCACCACTGGGGAAGGGCTAGGTGGATTCCCTTGGGAAACCCTGCCAGCAGAGTCTTCAAACAGCATAAGAGACTGCTGCATAAGTTGAGGCTCAGACAGTTTCCCTGATATGCATGGGGGATGATGTGACAGACTGATGGGCTTGGTTTTCAGGTGCCACCTGTGCGCTTTTTTCCCGAAGACTGGGTGGGAGATAATGTTGTGAATGTGCTGGATCCTCTTTCGGCCACCCAATTGACTAGCGTCTGTACTTGCTCAGGCCTTACCATCCTTAGAACGGCATTGGTCCTCAGCAAATATGGCTTTAAATTCTGGCAGGTACTGGAACCTGAGGTAGTTGGTTCACTAGAAAGTGTGGCTGTGGCAGAATGGCCACGTTCCTCTCCCAGGACCAGAGGGTCCACTAACACCACCACGACCGCGACCGCGTCTCTTACTAGATGTTTTCCTCATTGTTACTGTTCACCAAGCACAACAATAAGAAAAAAAATATTTGGCCCAATGTATTGATTTCAAATTCAGGCCTTTTTTTACAGGCCCCTAACACTATCTGCCTATTTATTTATGTACCGTATTACACTAATCCAGGCACAGCAATAACCACTGATATAGGGGAATATCAATTGTAGGCCTAGTATTTAGGCCATGAATGAAGGTATCCTTTTATGGACAGATTTACACTTGGAGATGCACAGTAGCGTGAGAAAAAATATGTAGGATTATGCCTTCAGCAATTGTATTTTAACACTTTGTGTAATATACCCTTTAACAGACAGAAATACACCTGGAGATGCACGGCAGCGTGTGAATTTATTGAGGATGACCCTCTCAGCACTTTTATATACACCTTGAGTGTAATATACCCTTTTACGGACAGAAATACATGTGTATGAGTTTCACAATAGTGTGTGCAGATTTACAGGATTATGCTTTCAGCAATTGTAATGTAACACTTTTTGTAATATACCCTTTTACGGAAAGAAATAAACTTGGAGATGCACGCTGAGTGTAATATACCCGTTTACAGACAGATTAACACTTGGCCTGCAACTACTGGAACAACAGATTCAGGGTATTGCTATATTGGCAAGTGAATTTCACCCCAAAAAAAAATCTATCCTTTGACGGATAGTATTAAACTTTTCCAGTCACAGCTGGAACATCAGATTTACTGTATTTCTATTTTGGCAACTGAATTTCACTGCAGAAAATAATAAATCCTTTGACGGATACTATTAAACTTGGCCAACCACTGCTGGGACACCAGATTTACGGTATTGCTATTTTGGCAATTGAATTTCACTCCAGAAAAAAAAAATATCCTTTTCTGGACACTATTAAACTTGTCCAGTCACAGCTGGAACACCAGATTTACTGTATTTAAATTTTTGCAACTGTATTTCACCCCAGAACAAAATCTATCCTTTGACTGATGCTATTGAACTTGTCCACTCACAGCTGGAACAACAGATTTACTGTATTTCTATTTTTGCAACTGTATTTCACCCCATAAAATAATATATCCTTTGACGGATACTAGGGAAAATTGTCCAGTCACAGCTGGAACACCAGATTTAGGGTATTGCTATTTTGGCAATTAAATTTCACCTCAGAACAAAATCTATCCTGTGACGGACACTATTAAACTTGGCCAGCCACAGCCGAAACCACTGATTTATGGTATTGCTATTTTGGCAATTGAATTTCACCTCAGAAAAAAATATATCCTTTGCCGGACACTATTAAACTTGTCCAGCCACAGCTGGAACACCAGATTTACTGTATTTCTATTTTTACTACTGACTTTCACCCCAGAAAATAATATATCCTTTGACAGACACTAGGGAAATTGTCCAGTCACAGCTGGAACACCAGATTCAGGGTATTGCTATTTTGGCAATTAACTTTCACCCCAGAACAAAATCTATCCTTTGACGGACACTATTAAACTTGGCCAGCCACAGCTGAAACCACTGATTTATGGTATTGCTATTTTGGCAATTGAATTTCACACCAGAAAAAAATATACCCTTTTTTCGGACAGATTTAAGCTACGCCTGCAACAGCTGGAACACCTGATTTACTGTATTTCTATTTTTACTACTGACTTTCACCCCAGAAAATAATATATCCTTTGACGGACACTAGAGAAATTGTCAAGTCACAGCTGGAACATCAGATTCATGGTATTTCTATTTTGGTAATTAAATTTCACCCCAGAACAAAATCTATCCTGTGACGGACACTATTAAACTTGGCCAGCAACAGCTGAAACCACTGATTTATGGTATTGCTATTTTGGCAATTAAATTTCACCCCAGAAAAAAATATATCCTATGCCAGACACTATTAAACTTGTCCAGCCACAGCTGGAACACCAGATTTACTATATTTCTATTTTTACTACTGACTTTCACCCCAGAAAATAATATATCCTTTTACAGACACTAGGGAAATTGTCCAGTCACAGCTGGAACACCAGATTCAGGGTATTGCTATTTTGGCAATTAAATTTCACCCCAGAACAAAATCTATCCTGTGACGGACACTATTAAACTCGGCCAGCCACAACTGAAACCACTGATTTATGGTATTGCTATTTTGGCAATTGAATTTTATCCCAGAAAAAAATATATCCTTTGCCGGACACAATTATACTTGTCAAGCCACAGCTGGAATACCAGATTTACGGTATTTCTATTTTTGCAACTATATTTCACCCCAGAAAATAATATATCCTATGACTGACACTATGAAATTTGTCCAATCACAGCTGGAACACCAGCTTTACGGTATTGCTATTTTGGCAATTGAATTTCACCCTAGAAAATTAGCTATCCTTTGCCGGACACTATTAAACTTTGCCAGCCACTGCTGGGACACCAGATTTAGGGGATTGCTATTTTGGCAATTGAATTTCACCACAGAAAATAATCTATCCTTTGCCAGACAGCAGAGAGTATTACACTTGGCTAGCCACAGCTGGAACACCAGATTTAGGAGATTGCTATTTTGTCAATTGAATTTAACCCCTTAAAAAAATATAGAAATTTCTATCCTGATTTTCTAGGGGTCACAATAAGCACAGCCAAGCCCCTGATGTAGGATATAGCAGAAAAAAAAACTAGTATTGATGGATTGATGGACTTGGTGGCAGCTTGTGCTGGTGCACCACAAGACACAAAATGGCCGCCGATCAAAGAGACAGAAAAACGCTCTGTGCAGCCTAAAAACCAGTGAGCAAATAACTAGCAGAAGTTCAATGATTTACAGCTGTAGATCGATCACTTCATCAGGTGTTTTTGCTGATTTTTCCCTGCCTAATCTCGCCCTCACAGAAGCTGCGTCCTCTCCCTACACTAATCAGAGCAGTGTGACGTGCGGTATTTCGTGACTCCACATTAAATAGAGGGTGGGTCACATGCTGCACTTGGCCAATCACAACCATGCCATTAGTAGGCCTGGCTGTGATGGCTTCTTAGGGCAAGAAGTAAAACGCTAGCTGATTGGCTGCTGTGCAGCCCTTCAGAAAGCGGGAAGAAATCGCCAAACAATGGACCTGAACCTGAACTTTTTTGAAAATGTCCGCGTCCGGGTCCGGGTCCCGAACACCCCAAAATTCGGTACGAACCCAAACTATCCAGTTCTGGTTCGCTCATCCCTACAAAACAGGATTCATGTCACCCACCAATGGAACAGGCGGTTGTCACTAAGGTAGGTCCCTGGCTCCCAGACAGAGAATAGGTTCATTCACAGCAAAAAGAGGTTAATATCACCCACCAATGGAACAGGAGATTGTCACTAATGTAGGCCTCTAGCTCCCAGACAGAGGAGAGGTTCATTCACGTCAAAAAGCGGTTAATTTCACCCACCAATAGAACAGCCGATATTCAGAAATGTAGGCCCCTGGCACCCAGACAGAGGAGAGGTTCATTCTCGGCAAAAAGAGGTTAATGTCACCCACCAATGGAACAGCCGATTTTCACTAATGTAGGCCGTGGCACCCAGACAGAGGAGAGGTTTATTCACGTCAAAAAGTGGTTAATGTCACCCACCAATGGAACAAGCGATTTTCTGAAATGTAGTCCACCGCAATGTTCACTAAAGTAGGCTCGTGTCACACAGAGGAGAGGTTTATTCACGGCAATAAGCGATTAAGGTCACCCACCAATGGAACAGGTGATTTTCAGAAATGTAGGCCCCTGGCACCCAGACAGTGGAGAGGTTCATTCACGGCAAAAAGAGGTTAATGTCACCCACCAGACTAGCAGGCAATTTTCAGTAAGTTAGGCCCCTGGCACCCAGACAGAGGAGAGGTTCATTCACAGCAAAACAGGCTTTATGTCATCCACCAATGCAACAGGTTATTTTCAGAAAAGTTAGGCCCCTGGCATTCAGAAAGAGGAGAGGTTCATTCACGGAAAAACAGGATTCATGTCATCCACCAATGGAACAGGCATTTGTCACTAATGTATGTCACTGGCACCCAGACAGAGGAGAGGTTTATTCACGGGAAAAAAAGGGGCTAATGTGACCCACCAATGAATTAAGCGATTGTCACTAATGTAGGGCCCTGGCACTCAGACAGAGGAGAGGTTCATTCAAGGCAAAAAGAGGTTAATGTCACCCACCAATGGAGCAGGCGATTCTCACTAAGTTAGGCCCCTGGCACCCTGACAGAGGAGAGGTTCATTCACTGCAAAACAGGCTTCATGTCACCCACCAATGGAACAGGCAATTTTAAGAAATGTAGGCCCCTGGCACCCAGACAGAGGAGAGGTTCATTCACTGCAAAACAGGCTTCATGTCATCCACCAATGCAACAGGCGATTTTAAGAAATGTAGGCCCCTGGCACCCAGACAGAGGACAGGTTCATTCACGGCAAAACAGGATTCATGTCACTCACCCATGGAATAAGCGATTTTCAGAAATGTAGGCCTCTGGCACCCAGACAGGGGAGAGGTTCATTCATGTCAAAAAGAGGTTAATGTCACCCACCAATGGAATAGGCGATTGTCACTAATGTAGGCCCATGGAACCCAGACAGAGGAGAAGTTCATTCATGGCAAAAAGAAGTTAATGTCACCCACCAATGGAACAGGCGATTGTCATTAATGTAGACCTCTGGCACCCAGACAGAGGAGAGGTTCATTCATGTCAAAAAGTGGTTAATGTAACCCACCAATGGAACAGGCAATTTTCAGTAAGTAAGGCTCCTGGCAACCAGACGGAGGAGAGGTTCATTCACTGCAAAAAGAGGTTAATGTCACCCACCAATGGAACACGCGATTTTCAGAAATGTAGGCCCCTGGCGACCAGACAGACGAAAGGTTCATTCATGGCAATAGGAGGTTAATGTCACCCACCAATAGAACAGGCGATTTTCAGTAAGTTAGGCCCCTGGCACCCACACAGAGGAGAGGTTCACTCACAGCAAAAAGAGGTTAATGTCACCCACCAATGGAACAGGCGATTGTCACTAATGTCGGCCCCTGGCACCCAGACAGAGGAGAGGTTCATTCACGTCAAAAAGCGGTTAATGTCACCCACGAATGGAACAGGCGATTTTCAGAAATGTCGGCCCCTGGCACCCAGACAGAGGAGAGGTTTATTCACGATAATAAGTGGCTAATGTCACCCACCAATGGAACTGACGATTGTCACTAATGTAGGCCCCTGACACTCAGACAGAGGAGAGGTTAATTTACTGCAAAAAGAGGTTAATGTTACCCACCAGACTAGCAGGCGATTTTCAGTAAGTTAGGCACCTGGCACCCAGACATAGTAGAGGTTCATTAATGGCAAAACAGGCTTCATGTCATCCACCAATGCCACCGGCGAATTCCAGAAATGTAGGCCCCTGACACCCAGACAGAGGAGAGGTTCATTCATGGCAAAAAGAGGTTATTTCACCCACCAATGGAACAGGCGATTTTCAGAAATTTAGGCCCCTGACACCCAGACAGAGGAGAGGTTTATTCACGGCAAAAAGAGGTTAATGTCACCCACCAATGGAACAGGCGATTTTCAGAAATGTAGGCCCCTGGCACCCAGACAGAGGAGAGGTTCATTCATGGAAAAAAATGGCCTCTTGTCACCCACCAATGAAACAGGCGATTGTCACTAATGTAGGCCCCTGGCACCCAGACAGAGGAGAGGTTCATTAATGGCAAAAAGAGGTTAATGTCACCCACCAATGGAACAGGCGATCGTAAGTAATGTAGGCTCCTGTCACCCAGACAAAGAAGAGGTTCATTCATGTCAAAAAGCGGTTAATGTCTTCCACCAATGGAACAGGCGATTTTCAGAAATGTAGGCCCCTGGCACCCAGACAGAGGAGAGGTTCATTCATGGAAAAAAATGGCCTCTTATCACCCACCAATGAAACAGGCGATTGTCACTAATGTAGGCCCCTGGCACCCAGACAGAGGAAAGGTTCATTAATGGCAAAAAGAGGTTAATGTCACCCACCAATGGAACAGGCGATCGTAAGTAATGTAGGCTCCTGTCACCCAGACAAAGAAGAGGTTCATTCATGTCAAAAATCGGTTAATGTCTTCCACCAATTGAACAGGCTATTTTCTGAAATGTAGGCCCCTGGCACACAGACAGAGGAGAGGTTCATTCATGGCAATAAGAGGTTAATGTCACCCACCAATAGAACAGGCGATTTTCAGTAAGTTAGGCCCCTGGCACCCACACAGAGGAGAGGTTCACTCACAGCAAAAAGAGGTTAATGTCACCCACCAATGGAACAGGCGATTGTCACTAATGTCGGCCCCTGGCACCCAGACAGAGGAGAGGTTCATTCACGTCAAAAAGCGGTTAATGTCACCCACGAATGGAACAGGCGATTTTCAGAAATGTCGGCCCCTGGCACACAGACAGAGGAGAGGTTTATTCACGATAATAAGTGGTTAATGTCACCCACCAATGGAACTGACGATTGTCACTAATGTAGGCCCCTGGCACTCAGACAGAGGAGAGGTTAATTTACTGCAAAAAGAGGTTAATGTTACCCACCAGACTAGCAGGCGATTTTCAGTAAGTTAGGCACCTGGCACCCAGACATAGTAGAGGTTCATTAATGGCAAAACAGGCTTCATGTCATCCACCAATGCCACCGGCGAATTCCAGAAATGTAGGCCCCTGACACCCAGACAGAGGAGAGGTTCATTCATGGCAAAAAGAGGTTATTTCACCCACCAATGGAACAGGCGATTTTCAGAAATTTAGGCCCCTGACACCCAGACAGAGGAGAGGTTTATTCACGGCAAAAAGAGGTTAATGTCACCCACCAATGGAACAGGCGATTTTCAGAAATGTAGGCCCCTGGCACCCAGACAGAGGAGAGGTTCATTCATGGAAAAAAATGGCCTCTTGTCACCCACCAATGAAACAGGCGATTGTCACTAATGTAGGCCCCTGGCACCCAGACAGAGGAGAGGTTCATTAATGGCAAAAGAGGTTAATGTCACCCACCAATGGAACAGGCGATCGTAAGTAATGTAGGCTCCTGTCACCCAGACAAAGAAGAGGTTCATTCATGTCAAAAGCGGTTAATGTCTTCCACCAATGGAACAGGCGATTTTCAGAAATGTAGGCCCCTGGCACCCAGACAGAGGAGAGGTTCATTCATGGAAAAAAATGGCCTCTTATCACCCACCAATGAAACAGGCGATTGTCACTAATGTAGGCCCCTGGCACCCAGACAAAGGAGAGGTTCATTAATGGCAAAAAGAGGTTAATGTCACCCACCAATGGAACAGGCGATCGTAAGTAATGTAGGCTCCTGTCACCCAGACAAAGAAGAGGTTCATTCATGTCAAAAATCGGTTAATGTCTTCCACCAATTGAACAGGCTATTTTCTGAAATGTAGGCCCCTGGCACACAGACAGAGGAGAGGTTCATTCATGGCAATAAGAGGTTAATATCACCCACCAATAGAACAGGCGATTTTCAGTAAGTTAGGCCCCTGGCACCCACACAGAGGAGAGTTTCATTCACGACAAAACAGGCTTCATGTCATCCTCCAATGCAACAGGCGATTTTCAGAAATGTAGGCCCCTGGCACCCAGACAGAGGAGAGGTTTATTCACGTTAAAACAGGATTCATTTCACCCACCAATGGAACAGGCGATTGTCACTAATGTAGGTCCCTGGCACCCAGACAGAGAAGAAGTTCATTCAAGGCAAAAAGAGGTTAATGTCACCCACCAATAGAACAGGCGATTGTCACTAATGTAGGACCCTGGCACCTGGCACCCGGCACCCAAGAACACGGCTTTTTTTTCCTAACAACACACTAATGCACTATTTCAGTGCTGAAATTTAAAATAGGTATTTGTACGCTGTATGCACAACTGATTTGTGGACCAAGAACACGTTTTTTTCCCAAAAAATTCACAAATGCACTATTTAACGGCTGAAAATTAAACGTAGGTATTTGTACGCTGTATGCACAACTGCTTTGTGAACCAAGAACACGTTTTTTTTCCCAAAAATTCACAAATGCACTATTTAATGGCTGAAAATTAAATGTAGGTATTTGTACGCTATATGCACAACTGCTTTGTGAAACAAGAAAATTGCTCTTTCTTCCCTAAAACACACTATTGCACTATTTCAGTGCAGAAATTTAAAATAGGTATTTGTACGCTGTTTGCACAACTGCTTTGTGGACCAGGAATACCGTTTTTTTCTTCCTAAAACATAGTAATGCACTATTTCAGTGCTGAAATTCAAAATAGGTATTTGTACGCTGTATGCACAACTGCTTTGTGGTCCATGAATACATTTTTTTCCCCAAAAAATACACTGATGCACTACTTCAATGCAGAAATGTAAAATAGGTATTTGGGCCGTGTATTTTAAACTGCTTTTGGACCAGGAATACCGATGCACTATTTTACTGCTGAAATTGAAAATACATTTTGGTGCGTTGTATGCACAAGTGCTCTATAGCACCATAATTCAGATTTTTGCCCCAGACTACAGAAATGGACTATGTCACCCCTAAATTATGCAAAAGGTAATGTAGGGGACTTGACCTGCCAGAAAAAATGATTTTTTTCCTTCACTGAGCTTCCTAAAAGGATTAGACTGATGTCTCTGGCAGGCTGGCACACATGCAGTTCCATGGGCACTGGAGTGGCTAAAATGGCCGCCGACCCCCACCTCAGTAACATATGGATTAAAAAAAAACACTTTGCAGTATCACTGAGCTCAGGGCTGGGTACCAAAATGTAGGATTGCAGTAGCACCCTCCCTCAATAATTGCTGTAGCTTGAAGATTTCACACCACCAGGTTCAACAGATTTCTTTCCTAATCTCTCCCTGAGAGCACTGGCAGCAACCTTTCCCTATACTAACAGCAGCAGAGTGATGTGCGGTACTACGTGACTCCAGCTTATAAAGAGGCTGGGTCACATGCTGCACTTAGCCAATCACAGCCATGCCATTATTAGGCATGGCTGTGATAGCTTCTTAGGGCAAAGATGTAAAACGGTTGCTGATTGGCTGCTCTGTAGCCTTTCAAAAAGCATGAAGAATCGCCGAACAACGGACCCAAACCCGAACTTTTATGAAAATGTTCGGGTTCGGGTCCGTGTCCCGAACATCCTAAAATTCGGTTCGCTCAACTCTACTCTTTATTATTGTCTTCTCATTTGTTCATTGTAAATTGGATAGACTGACACATATACATACATAGAACCACATACAGACGGGTGATAGATGATAGAACAAGATAGAGATAGATAGATAGATAGATAGATAGATAGATAGATAATCAAGGCTCCAGTGAGTGACAAAGGCTCCAGTGAGTGAGCTGAAACATTGCTTGCTGATGCGTTAATAAACCATACACATTTTTTCATGCATTGTCGGAGTGCTGCCTTTTTTCTATGATAGATAGATAGATAGATAGATAGATAGATAGATAGACAGACAGACAGACAGACAGATAGATAGATAGATAGATAGATAGATAGATAATGTTTTTATTTTATATTCTTACAAAATAAATTGACTGCTGCTGATGACTTTCTGATATAAGAACACCGTGAAATCTATAGTAAAAATCTAGCAGAATTTAAAATTAAATAAAACTGACCTTTTTCTGAAATTGACAATTCTCTTCTTTGTTGCATGCTCAATGGAACACAGAGGGATTCTTATTGATTGCTCTGAAGCAATCCACTTTTGGTCTTCGTGGTACTGGATTTGCAATTATACTTAGAAGACGAATTATCGACTGGTTGGTATTACTAGACCAACATGAAATTCTTTAGCAAGCAAAGGAAATATACAGGGGAACTACAGTATCAAGATGATGTTTCTTATTGTATAATTCCTCACTTTAAAAAGAAAATAAATGAGAAATGAAATGTATACATTTACACTTGCAAGAAAAAGTATGTGAACCCTTTGTTATGATATGGATTTCTGCACAAATTGTTCATAAAATGTGATCTGATCTTCATCTAAGTCACAACAATGGACAATCACAGTCTGCTTAAAAGAATAACACACAAAGAATAAAATGTTACTATGTTTTTTATTGAACACATCATGTAAAAATTCACAGTGCAGGTGGAAAAAGTATGTGAACCCTTGGATTTAATAACTGGTTGAACCTCCTTTGGCAGCAATAACTTCAACCAAACGTTTCCTGTAGTTGCAGATCAGACTTGCACAACGATCATGAGTAATTCTTTACCTTCCTCTCTACAGGACTGTTTCCGTTCAGCAATATTCTTGGGATGTCTGGTGTGAATCGCTTTCTTAAGGTCATGCCACAGAATCTCAATCAGACGTATTTTCTTCTGTTTAAGCCATTCTGATGTTAATTTACTTCTATGCTTTGGGTCGTTGTCTGTTGCAACACTAATCTTCTGTTGAGCTTCAGCTGGTGGACAGATGGCTTTAATTTATCCTGCAAAATGTCTTGATAAACTTGGGAATTCATTTTTCCTTCGATCATAGCAATTCGTCCAGGCCCTGACGCAGCAAAGCAGCTGCAAACCATGATGCCCCCACCACCATACTTCACAGTCGGGATGAGGTTTTGATGTTGATGTGCTGTGCCTCTTTTTCTTCACACACATTGTTCTTCTAAACAACTCAACTTTGGTTTCATCTGTCCACAGAATATTTTGCCAGTACTGCTGTGGAACATCCAGGTGCTCTTGTGCAAACTGTAAACGTTCAGCAATGTTTTTTTTGGACAGCAGTGGTTTCCTCTGTGGTATCCGCCCATGAAATCCATTCTTGTTTAGTGTTTTACGTATCGTAGTTTCGCTAACAGGGATGTTAGCATATGCCAGAGACTTTTTTAAGTCTTTAGCTGACACTCTAGTTTCTTCTTCAGCTCATTGAGCAGTGTGCGCTGTGCTCTTGCAGTCATCTATACAGGACGGTCACTCCTAGGGAGAGTGGCAGCAGTGCTGAACTTTCTCCATTTATAGAGAATTTGTCTTACCGTGGACTGATGAACAGCAAGGCTTTTGGAGATACTTTTATAACCTTTTCCAGCTTTATGCAAGTCAACAATTCTTAATTGTAAGTCTTTTGAGGGCTCTTTTGTGCCAGGCATCATTCACATCAGGCAATGCTTCTTGGGAAAAGCAAACCCAGAACTGGTGTGTGTTTTTTATAGGGCAGGGCAGCTGTAACCAACACCTTTAATCTCATCTCATTGATTGGACTCCAGTTGGCTAACACCTCACTCCAATTAGCTCTTGGAGATGTCCTTAGTCTAGGGGTTCACATACTTTTTCCACCTGCACTGTGAATGTTTACATGGTGTGCTCAATAAAAAACATGGTAGCATTTAATTCTTTGTGTGTTATTAGTTTAATCAGACTGTGACTGTCTATTGTTATGACTTAGATGAAGATCAGATCACATTTTATGACCAATTTGTGCAGAAATCCATATCATTCCAAAGGGTTCACATACTTTTTCTTGCAACTGTAATTGACTATTAGGCACAAGTAACATTGACATACCAAATTAACAGTATTTGGAATTAGTACACATCTACATAAAAACATAGCTTTTTTGGAATCTAAAACAGAAAACGTTAAATGTTATATATTTATAATGCAATAAGTAAAAGGTCACATTAAACCATCTCAGTAAAGAACAAATGGGCTGGATATACATTTTCTTAAGAATGCATGATGTAAGTACTCACCCAAAATGCAGACATTAAAACCAATTATACACTACTGTATGTTCCCAATATTTGCCTTGTTACAGGAGGTGAAATTCAAACAACTCTGATGTGTGAGAATGGGATACTACTAGAGTGATCGCTTGTCCCCCATACACCTTCATTGTTTCTGAGTAGAAAATCGCTGTTTAGACAGATGATATTTTCTTAGGAACACTCCTTATTGATAATTGCACTGATCATTGGCTTGTATAAATGGGCCTTAACTGATTTCTTTCTGTCTGATTTTTTTAAAACGTATGCTAAATTTATATGCAATTTATAGTACTGATACTCTTTTCGGTGGCAAAGGAACCAAAATGTAGGGATGATGAACAAAGTTTTGTCACAAAGCATAGTGTTGAGCGCAAATATTCGAATCGCGAATTTTAATAACGAATATCGCCACTTCGAGAATTCACAAATATTTCGAATATAGTGCGTATTCGCGAATAGTGTTGATCGTGAATATTGTAATCGCAAATTTATCTCAAATTTATCGCAAATTTATCACGAAAATCGGCACTTATCAAACACCCCTAGCAACCAATGCGAAAGTTGCCTACCCTTTAGTGGTGATGGCGAATATTCTAATGGCAAATTTTTATCGCGAATAAATTACATTGCCGATTTTCGCAATCAAGTAAAAAATTAACTGGAGATCGCGAATTCTCGAATTTGCGCCAAATATTTGGCTAAAAATTCGCAAAATATTGCGAATTCGAATATTGCCTTTGCCGCTCATCACGAACAAAGAACAACAACAAGGGCAGTATTGCCATTGTATTGGATACTAAACATATTGGGGGTAATTTATCAAGCCATGTACATCAGAAAAGTGGCACCAAAAAGTATCACTTTTATTTCTCAAACTATATTTTGTTTAAAAAATTGCCAAATTTTAGTGTTTTAAGTTTTATTCACCACTTTTATAAAAATAAATAGGGAGAGCGTGAGGGGGCAGAGCATATGTGGTCCAGCAAAATGAATAGTACTTGAACCAGAAAATACCAAGACAGATCTAAGGTAGTAATGAGCGACAGGGGCAATATTCAAATTTGGGATATTTTGCGAATATTTGGTAGAAAATTAGTCATAATTTCGCAAATTAGAGAATTTGCGAATATGGTCTTGTTTGCAAAAATCGGCAATGTAATATGCGCATAATTCGCACACAATACAGGTGTGGGTCACTATAGCTACATTTTTCAAGCCGCTAGAAGTTTCCTGAGACTGGAGAAAATGGTTGGCATGGCAGAACATAACAATAGCTTTATATGCAGATAGAGTACTCCGTTATATTCGCAATTGCGAAATCGGCAATTAATGAAGCGCATATTATGTCTGCAACTTAACATTTTAGCAGGTCTGACTGCATATTAGTGATTGGTGCAAGTATTGTTGTGAACTTGTGACATCACAGCACTATGTATGTGACTTTTTTTGTATTTTGTTACATTACAGCCTTAAGTTCAATGTTTTGTTAATCTGAATTTTACATGCTGATGATGTCCACCTCTGTGCAATCTAAGTGTCACATGATCTGTCATTACATATACACACCTTTTTTCAAAGGCCCCAGAGGCTGCAACACCAAAGCAAGAGGAATCACTAACCAAACACTGCTATGAAGACCAAGGAACTCTGCAAACAAGTAAGGGTCAATGTTGTTCAAAAGTAAAAGTCAGGGTTTGGTTATAAAAAAAATCGAAATCTTTGATGATCCCCAGGAGCACCATCAAATCTATCATAACCAAATGGAAAGAACATGGCACAACAGTAAACCTGCCAAGAGACGCCCAACAACCAAAACTCATGGACTGGGCAAGGAGGGAATTATTAAGAGAGGCAGCCCAGAGACCTAAGGTAACCCTGGAGAAGCTGCAGAGTTCCATAGCAAAGACTGGAGTATCTGTACATAGGACGGCAATGAGCCGTACGCTCCATAGAGTTGGGCTTTATGGCAGGGTGGCCAGAAGAAAGCCCATACTTTCAGCTAAAAACAAAAAGGCACATTGTGAGTTTGCGAAAAGGCATGTGGGAGACTCCCAAAATGTATGGAGGAAGGTGCTCTGGTCTGATGAGAGTAAAATTTAACTTTTCGGCCATCAAAAAAAACGCTATGCCTGGTGCAAACCCAACACATCACATCACCCAAACCCAAAAAGATGTTTTTCTGCAGCTGGGACTGGGAAACTGGTCAGAGTTGAGGGAAAGATGGATGGTGCAAAATACAGGGATATTCTTGAGCAAAACTTGTACCCCTTAAAGCAACACTTGAGTGGTTTAAGGGGAAACATGTAAATGTATTGGAATGGCCTAGTCAAAGCCCAGATCTCAATCCAATAGAAAATCTGTGGTCAGACATAAAGAATGCTGTTCTCAAGCAAACCATCCAACTTGAAGGAGCTGGAGCAGTTCTGCAAGGAGGAATGGGCAAAAATCCCAATGGTAAGATGTGGCAAGCTTATAGAGACTTATCCAAAGTGAATTGGAGCTGTGATAGCCGCAAAAGGTGGCTCTACAAAGTATTGACTCTAGGGGGGTAAATAGTTATACACATTGACTTTTTGTTTTATTTTGTCCTATTTGTTGTTTGCTTCACAATAAAAAAAAAATAAAAATCTTCAAAGTTACAGGGAAGGTTCTGTATATTAAATGATGCAAATTCTTAAACAATCCATGTTAATTCCAGGTCGTGAGGCACCAAAATACAAAAAAAAGTCAAGGGGGGTGAATAATTTTGCAAGGCACTGTAAATACATACATACATACATGCATACAGTACTATGTATGAGGAATGTATATATGGACAGCTACACTATATCACTATCTAACCTACACTGACTATCTCCCACTAACTATCTGTATTATAACAAGAAACAGGGAGGGATCATGGCTTCAGATGAAAAAAATATTCTAGAATATTCCAAAACTACGAATATACTGTATATTACTATATTCTAAATATTTGTAAATTCTCGAAGTGGCGATATTCACGATTAAAATTTCTGAATCGAATATTCGCGCCCCCTTAACTAATCTAAGGAAGGTTGTAGTTGGCATAGATTTCTGTTTCTGGCTCAAATTTCTCCCAAGGAGGAGGTGGATGTGGAGTCGGAGGTTGAGGAGGCGGTGAATGTGGTGTTGTAAGTGGAAGCAGTGTGTTTTTTTTTTTTTTTTAATTGGGGTAGCCCCCAAAATAATGGGACAAATAAAAAAAAAGAAATCAAAGAATAAGTGCACTTGAGTACAAGAATGTATGGTTGAAGAGGGTATAAATGTCTAATCTGCACAAGGTACAGACAAGTCTTGTGGGATCCAAGCCTGGTTCATTTTAATGAACGTGAGCTTGTCCACGTTGGCTGTGGACAGGCGGCTGCGCTTGTCTGTAATGACGCCCACTGCCGTGCTAAATACACTTTAAGACAATACACTGGCTGCAGGGCAGGCCAGCACCTCCAAGGCATAAAGGGAAAGCTCTGGCCATGTGGACAATTTGGAGACCCAGAAGTTGAATGGGGCAGAACCATCAGTCAGTACGTGTAGGCGTGTGCACATGTACTGTTCAACCATGTTGTTCAAATGCTGCCTCCTGCTAAGATGTTCCATATCAGCTGGTGGTGCAGATTGCTGTGGCTTGGTGACAAAGCTTTTCCACATGTCGGCCATGCTAACCCTGCCTTGTGAGGTGCTGGCCATGACCCAGCTGCGTTGGCCACCTCTTCCTCCTCATTCTCCACCTCTGCCTTATGCTTCCACTTGTCCACTGGTGTCAGTTGGGAATGCGCTTGTAGTCACGCATCTTCCTATCATGCTCCAGTGAGGAAATTAAGGATGGCACATTGTCTTTGTAACGGGGATCAAGCAGGGTGGCAACCCAGTAGTCAGCACAAGTTAAAATGTGGGCAACATTGCGGTCATTGCGCAGGCACTGCAGCATGTAGTCGCTCATGTGTGCCAGGCTGCCCAGAAGTAAGGATAAGCTATCCTCTGTAGGTGGTGTATCGTCTGTGTCCTCCGTATACCCCCAGCCACGCTCCAGTGATGGCCATGAGCTGCGTAGGGTGCTCCCTTGCTTTGAACCTGGTTCCTCCTACTCTACCTCATCCTCCTCGTCCTCCAGAAAAGTGCCTCTGAGCCACTTCTGAATGACTGACCTGAAACCCTGTGAAATGCCCCCTCTTCCTCCTCCTCTTCCTCCTGTGCCACATCCTCTTCCATCATCGCCCTAAGTTTTTTTTCAAGGAGACATAGAAGTGGTATTGTAACGCTAAGAACGGCGTCATCGGCACTGGCCATGTTAGTTGAGTACTCGAAACACCGCAACAAGGCACACACATCTCTCATGGAGGCCCACTCATTGGTGGTGAAGTGGTGCTTTTCCGCAGAGAGACTGACGCGTGCGTGCTGCAGCTGAAACTCCACTATCACCTACTGTTGCTCTCACAGTCTCTCCAGCATATGCAAGGTGGAGTTCCACCTGGTGGACACGTCGCATATGAGGCGGTGAGCGGGAAGGCCGCAGTTACGCTGCAGCGCAGACAGGTGAGCAGTAGCAGGGTGAGAACGCCGAAAGTGCACACAGACGGACCGCACTTCTGCAGCAGCTCTTATATGTCTGGGTAGTTTTTAAGGAATTTCTGCACCACCAAATTCAGCACAGGCGCCAGGAAAGGGATGTGCGTCAAACCGGCTAGTTCCAGAGCTGCAACGTGATTTCGCCCATTATCGCACACCACCAGGCTGGGCTTGAGGCTCACTGGCAGCAACCACTCATTGGTCTGTTCTTCTATGCCCCTCCACAGCTCATGTGCGGTGTGGGGTTTGTTCTCTAAACACATGAGTTTTAAAATTGCCTGCTGAAGTTTATCCCTGGCTGTGCTGAAGTTGGTGGTGAAGGTCTTTCGCTGACCGGATGAGAAGGTGGTAGAAGAGAAGGAGGAGGAGGCGGAGTAGGAGGAGGAGGAGGAGGCAACAGGAGGCAAAGAATAATGCCCTGCGATCCTCGGTTGTGGAAGTACATGCTCCAAACCGCTATCCGCCTCGGGGCCCAGCTAACACTACATTTACCCAGTGTGCAGTTATGGAGATATAGCGTCCCTGCCCGTGCTTACTGGTCCTTGTATCTGTGGTTATGTGGACCTTGCCACAGATGGGGTTGCGCAGTGCACACTTGATTTTATCCTCCACTTGGTTGTGCAGAGAAGGGACGGATCACCTGGAAAAGTAGTGGTGGCTGGGAACGAAGTACAGTGGGACAGCCACCACCATCAGCTGTTTAAAACAGTCCATCTCCACCAGATGGAATGACAGCATTTCAAAGGCTAGTAATTTTGAAATGCTGGCATTCAGGACCAGGGATTGAGGGTGGGTAGGTGGGTATTTTCTCTTTCTCTCCAGTGTTTCGGAGATGGACAGCTGAACGCTTGCATGTGACATGGTGGAGATGCTTGGTGATGATGACGGAGGTGGTGGTGTTGGTGGCACAACCCCTGTATGCTGGGTGGCGGGTGCCACTGTGACTCCAGAGGTGGAGGAAGAGGCAGAGACCTCTTCAGCAGAAGAGGAAGCAGGAGAAGCCTGAGACCTTTCTTGGTTTTTAAGGTGTTTACTCCACTGCAGTTCGTGCTTTGCATGTAGATGCCTGGTCATGCAGGTTGTGCTGAGGTTAAGAACGTTTATGCCTCGCTTCAGGCTCTGATGGCACAACATGCAAACCACCCGTGTCTTGTTGTCAGGACATTGTGTGAAGAACTGCCACGCCAATGAACTCCTTAGAGCAGGCATTGGTGTGCTCGGTGCCTGCGTCTGGTGGACAGTAGCAGGCGTACTGTCTCTGGAACGGCCGCTGCGCTTTTGAACCCTGCTCCCTCTTTTGCTGTGCTGTTGCCTCTGTGTGACCACCTCCTCTTCCTCAGAACTGCACACGTCACTAGCATGAACTTGAGACCAGTCAGGGTTTAGGACCTCATCGTCCTCCACATCATCTTCCAACATTCTTGAGACCTGCCTCCTCGTTGGTCTGCACAATGCAGAAAGCCGCAGCAGTTGGCACCTGTGTTTCATCATCAGAGACGTGTTGCGG
Organism: Bufotes viridis; assembly: GCA_033119425.1. NCBI lineage: Eukaryota > Metazoa > Chordata > Amphibia > Anura > Bufonidae > Bufotes > Bufotes viridis. The sequence continues at coordinate 124,916,736 of CM065589.1, forward strand.
TGGTATTCCCATGTCCTCACACTGCCACATAAGTGGTTGATAATCAGTGGTTGATAATGATGCATTCAATGTCTTCCACTTCTGGGGCAGGGCTATGTGGATGGCATGGGGAAACCCTGCCAGCAAAATCATCAAAAAGCATAAGAGTCTGCTGCATGACTTGGAGCTTTGCAAGGGGGGAGGTGAAAGACTGATGGGGCTTGGGCTTCAGGTGCCAACTCTGAGCTTTCTGCAGAGGACAGGGTGGGAGATACTGTGAAGGAACTGGTGCCACTGTCAGCCACCCAATCTACTATCGCCTGTACTTGTTCTGGCCTCACCATCCATAGAGCAGCATTCGGGCCTAGCAAATAACACTGCAGATTCTGTCGCCTACTCTCACCTGAGGAAGGTGTTTTACATGGACCTATAGCTGTCGCAGGACGTCCTCATCCTCTCCCAGCAACAGGAGCTCCACCAACACCGCCACGACCATGTGCATGTCCTTTATTTGATGTTCTCCTCATTATTTGCTTTCACCCACCAAACTAGCAGATTGTTTATCTCAGGTGTCAATTTAACTGCCAAAAGTCAACAATTAAGTTCACTAACAGTAAGGCAGTGCCCGTGTCATAAACAGAATACATTTCTTTAGGTCACACAACAGTGTAACTGAGCAATTCAATACAATTACTTCACTATCAACAAAAATTAGATTTTTCAAACCAACAATGTATCAGCAGAGGTTAACTGTTTAAATTGACTGTCAGAAATGCAGCGTACACCGTAAATGTGCTATCTATCACAAAAAGGGTGTTTTTGCAACCATCTATGTAAATGCATTCCACAGGTTACTTAAAAAAACTGAAATACAGGGTAGGCCTCAGATCTGCTATGTAGCACAAAACCAGTGTTTATTCCACCAAATACAGAAATGCACTATGTCACCACAAAATTGTAAAACAGATTTTTCACCGGTGTATGCAAACGTGCTCTTTGGTATGAAAGTACGGGTTTATTACAGCAACTACAGAAATGCACTATTTCACCGTAAAATTTTAAAATAGGTTTTTTAGTGGTGTATGCAAACGTGCTCTGTGGTACGACAGTACGGGTTTATTACAGCAACTACAGAAATGCACTATGTGACTGTAATTCCACCAAATACAGAAATGTGCTGTCACCGCAAAATTATAAAACAGATTTTTCAGCTGTGTATGCAAATGTGATCTGCGGTACGACTGTACGGTTTTATTCCACCAACTACAGAAATGCACTATGTAACATAGTAACATAGTAACATAGTATATAAGGCCGAAAAAAGACATTTGTCCATCCAGTTCGACCTGTTTCCTGCAAGTTGATCCAGAGGAAGGCAAAAAACCCCTGTGAGGTAGAGCCAATTTTCCCCACTTAAGGGGAAAAAATTCCTTCCCGACTCCAATCAGGCAGTCAGGATAACTCCCTGGATCAACGACCCATCTTTAGTAGCTATAGCCTGAAATATTATTACGCTCCAGAAATACATCCAGGCCCCTCTTGAATTCCTTTATTGTAGTCACCATCACCACCTCCTCAGGCAGAGAGTTCCATAGTCTCACTGCTCTTACCGTGAAGAACCCTTTTCTATGTTTGTGTACAAACCTTCTTTCCTCCAGACGCAGAGGATGTCCCCTCGTCACAGTCACAGTCCTGGGGATAAATAGATGATGGGAGAGATCTTTGTACTGACCCCTGATATATTTATACATAGTTATTAGATCTCCCCTCAGTCGTCTTTGTTCTAGAGTGAATAACCCTAATTTTGATACCCTTTCAGGGTACTGTAGTTGCCCCATTCCAGTTATTACTTTAGTTGCCCTCCTCTGAACCCTCTCTAGCTCTGCTATGTCTGCCTTGTTCACGGGAGCCCAGAACTGTACACAGTACTCCATGTGTGGTCTGACTAGTGATTTATAAAGTGGTAAGACTATATTTTCATCACGGGCATCTATATACATTTTATATACTAACCTTTTTTAAGGTATGTCACCGCAAAATTATAAAACAGGTTTTTCAGCGGTGTATGCAAACGTGCTCTGTGGTACGACAGTACGGGTTCATTCCACCAAATACAGAAATGCGCTGTCACCGCAAAATTATAAAACAGGTTTTTCAGCGGTGTATGCAAACATGCTCTGTGGTACGACAGTACGGGTTCATTCCACCAAATACAGAAATGCGCTGTCACCGCAAAATTATAAAACAGGTTTTTCAGCGGTGTATGCAAACGTGCTCTGAGGTACGACAGTACTGGTTTATTACAGCAACCACAGAAATCCACTATGCCACCCCAAAATTATAAAACAGGTTTTTCAATGGTGTATGCAAACGTGCTCTGTGGTACGACAGTACAGGTTTAATACAGCAACTACACAAATCTACTATGTCACCGCAAAATACAGAAATGCACTATGTCACCGCAAAATTGTAAAACAGGTTTTTCAGCGTTGTATGCAAACGTGCTCTGTGGTACGACAGTACGGGTTTATTACAGCAACTACAGAAACTCACTACGTTACTGCAAAATTTTAAAACAGGGTTTTCAGCGGTGTATGCAAACTTGATCTGTGGTTCGACAGTATAGGTTTATTCCACGAACAACAGAAATGCACTATGTCACCGTAAAATTATAAAACAGGTTTTTCGGCGGTGTATGCAAACTTGCTCTGTGGTACGACAGTACGGGTTTATTCCACAAAATGCAGAAATGCGCTGTCACCGTAAAATTATAAAACATGTTTTTCAGCGGTGTATGCAAACATACTCTGTGGTACGACAGTACGGGTTTTTTGCAGCTAATACAGAAATGCACTATGTCACCACAAATTTTAAAATAGGTTTTTCAGCGGTGTATGCAAACGTGCTCTATGGTACGACAGTATGGGTTTATTACAGCAACTACAGAAATGCACTATGTCACCCCAAAATTATAAAATAGGTAATGTAGGGGGACTTGACCGGCCAGAAAAAAATGATTTTTTTCCTCCACTGAGCTACCAACAAATAATTAGACTGATGTCCTTGGTAGGCTGGCACACATGCAAGTCACATTCAGTTCCAAGGACACTGCAGTTGCTAAAATAGCTGTTGACCCCTACCTCAGTAACAGATGGATTAACAATTATTTTGAAGTGGGCTCAGGGCTGGTAACAAATATGTAGCATAGCACCCTCAATAATTGCTGTAGTTTGAAGATTTAACACCACCAAGTTGAACAGATTTCTTCCCTAATCTTTCCCTGAGAGCACCAGCAGCAATCTGTCCCTACACTAAGAGCAGCAGAGTGACGTGCAGCGCTACTTGGGTCCAGCTTAAATAGAGGCTAGGTCACATGCTGCACTTAGCCAGGGCTGGGACAAGGTCCACCACCAACAAAGGCTGGGCTGCCCAAGTGCGCCCCCCCCCCCCCAACTTGTGGATGACACTGCTATATGGGATCTGTGATGGATGATCTGTTATTGGGGAATCTGTGGATGACACATATGTGTCATCCACAGATACCCCCTCCCTATAACAGGGTCCGTGTAGGAATGACCCCCAATACAAGGGGTGAGGCTGTGGGGTTGTATCTGCTTTTTTGATGACAGCGTCAGCGGGGCCCGTGCAGTGACTGTATTCTACTACCCCCCCCCACACTGTATATAATCTTAACTATATAACTGTAGTGATTTACTACAGTTATATAGTTGTTAAGATTATATCCAGTGAGCGGGGGTGGGGGGGTGTAGTAGAATACAGTCACTGCACGGGCCCTGTTGTCATTTTGAAATAGCATATGTGACCCCCCACCTCTTTTATTGGTGGTCATTGAGTAAATGAACCCTGTTTTGGGGGGGTGGGGGGGTGTCTGTGGATGACAAATATGAGTCATCCACAGTTTCTCCCCATAACAGCGTTCATTTAGTGAATGACCACCCAAATTGTGATGACCCAATACATGGGAGTTGCATCTGCAGAGCATTTGTATAATGCCACCCCACACTGTAGTGTCCCCCACACAGTAATGTCCACCACACTGCCCCACACACAGTAATGTCCGCCACACTGCCCCCCACACAGTAATGTCCGCCACACTGCCCCCCACACAGTAATGTCTGCCACACTGTTCCCCACACAGTAATGTGCGCCACCCTGCCCCCCACACAGTAATGTCCGCCACACTGCCCCCCACACAGTAATGTCCCCCACACTCCCCTCGACCACACAGCAGTGCCCCCACATAGTAATTTATCATGCTCTCCCCCTCTTGTCATTCTCCCCCCCTCTTGTCATAATCCCCTCTTTTTGTCATTCTCTTTCTGCCCCCTTTCATTCTCCCCCATCTTTTCATGCTCTTTATACCCCCCCATGTTGTCATGCTCTTTCTGCCCCCCCCCATGTTGTCATGCTCTTTCTTCTCCCCCCCCATGTTGTCATGCTCTTTCTTCTCCCCCCCCATGTTGTCATGCTTTCTGCCCCCCCCCCATCTTGTCATGCTCCTTCTTCTCCCCCTCCTCTCCTCCTACCTCTGCTGTAGCGTGGCCGAGCTCTGCATGGTCTGCGCCTCCGTGGGTACAGGAGGAGGAGCCAACTGACTTGAAGTTCAAACTGTGTGCGCACTTCCTGTCAGTCCGGCCGGGTACAGGAGACTGATGCTCTCTGTACCTGGGGACTGGACAGAGCTCGGTCACGCTACAATCAGGGAATGACAGGAGGGAGCGCTGAGCGGTTCCCCCCTGTCAGTCCCTCTCCCTCTGGCCGGCCCCTGCCTGCACCCTGAGGCTGGAGCGCCCTGAGGCTGGAGCCTCCCCAGCCTCTGTGTCGGCCCGGCCCTGCACTTAGCCAATCACAGCCATGCCAATAGTAGGCATGGCTGAGATGACTTCTTAGGGCAAAGTAGTGAAACGCTTGTTGATTGGCTGCCCTGCAGCCTTTAAAAAAGTTGGAAGAAATCGCCGAACAATGAACCCGAACCCGAAATTTTACGGAAATGTTCGTGTTCAGGTCCGGGTGCAGAAAACCGTAAAGTTCGGTACGAACCCGAACTATAATGTTTGGGTTCGCTCAACTCTATTACTGATATGTATGAAATGCACACAGAGTAGATGTGGCACAAATATTTTACTTTTCCCTAAAATACACTGTTTTCACATGTGGTACTGAATTTGAAATGTGCTATGGACACTAGATTTGGTTGAGATTATTTAGATTGTCGCAAGACACACATATTTTTAATTTTAGTCAGTATATGCCCCAGTAATGAACAGAATATGGACACTAGATGCACAGATAATTTAGATTGGCGCAACAGACACTCTTTTCAAATGTGGTAGAGTATTTGTCACAGAAATCCACACTATATAGACAGTATATTTGGCACACAAAAGTTGAATTTGTCCCAAATACCAATAATTCTCTGCTGGAATACTGTATGTACGGTTATGGCCTAAACGCACACACAGATGTGCCGAAAACTAGTTAAATTTGCCCAAAATATAAATAATTCTCTGCTGGAGTAATGAATATAACTGTTGCGGACTGAACGCACACGCAGATGTGGCACAAATTAGGTTAATTTCCCCAGAATGTTTTTTTGTTCTGATGGTGCAGTGTATATCTCACTAGCAGGCATACTCTAGTGAATAAGCCCCTTTGTATAATGTCTGGTAAACACACTGCTTTCTGATGGCTACTGTAGATCTCTCTTGCAGACACACTCTAGTCAGGGGCGTAGCTAAAGGCTCGTGGGCCCTGGTGCAAGAGTACAGTTTGGGCCCCCCTTCCCTCAGTGCTTTGTGGCCAGAGAAGCACATAGCCTTCGTGCAGCCTGAGGCAAAAATTGAAAACAGAGCCCCCCATCCCATACCAAATTCTCAACCTAACCCCTTCCCTCCAGCTATAGGTGTAACCTGACCAGCATGCACTTTCTATAATACTGGTGTCTTCTTATGCAGCACAAGGGTCTTTGGGCCCCTCAGGCTCCTGGGCCCGGTAGCGGCTGCTACCTCTGCACCCCCTATAGCTATGCCCCTGACTCTAGTGAATAAGCCCCTTTTTATGATGTCTGCTAAACACACTGCTTTCTGATGCTTACTGTAGATCTCACTAATATCAAATCTTTCAGTCTTTTAAAAGCTTTTGGGTACTTAAAAAAGCGATTTTCCAGCCCTGCACTATTTGTCCCTTCCTTAAGACGCCTGTCCCTGATACTGCTGAATTTAACCCCTGGTAAAAAAAAAAAAAAAATGGTGCTGCACTGCTGTCAAACACACACTGTAGTCCTTAAGAGGACTGTTTGATCTTTCAGTAGTTTTCTTTGGAGTTAAATCTGTGAATTTCCAGCAAAATACTATCTGTTCCTGCCTACTGTCTGCTCTCCCTGACGCTGAATGATCCGAGCGCAGGACATCGGCTCCTATATAAACTGGTATGACGTGTTCCGGCCAGCCAATCAGTGTAAGGCTAATAGCTAACATGGCTATGGCATTACACTGAAGGGAATTACTTACCTGAATGTTGATTGGCTGCTTAGAAGGAGACAAACATGAGGGGAGAAGACTCGAGCAATGCGACGAGCACACGTTTGAAGGCCGATTCATTGGCCTGTATTTGTGGGAGGGGCGTAAGTAGCACATTTATACCAGGCAGGCGCCTTCCTTGGGTATGTCGACGGTGCTGCATAGTTGTATGCAGTCTGAGCCACTTGTTGCAGCACATGGGCTGAATCTGCAGCTTCCATACCAGCATCCAGGATCCCAGTTGAGGCCGTTCTGGTCGGGTGAAGGTTTGCGGCAAGCTAGTGCAGAATCGTCCCGTTACAGTTTGGATGGCGATGTGTCAGCTCCTTTGGTGAGGAGGAGCTGCATTGCACCAGAGCAATCTTCCTGGCAGCCCACGTTTGGCCCCCACATGGCAGCAAGGTTAGTCCAGTCGGCGGTGCGTCGGCTCCTTTGGTGAGTCATGTTAGTGTTGTTGCTGCCACTGGTTCCGTTGTCATTTTTGGCCTCCAATATAATCCTTCTCTTTCTGACATTCCATTCAGGGTGCCCAGCTTTGTGTCTTTCAGCCATTACTGGCAGCAGTAACAGACCAAGACCTTGAGAGTACTCTGTTGCGGTGCTCACGGCAACACTCACCACCTCTCAGTTATGCGGCATGTCCGTATGCCGGTGTCCAATTTTGGGGAAAATGAAAAAATAAAAGAGGCTGTGTCCTGAAAGGAATAAAGGAGCTTCAACTGTTTTTATGGTAACATGAATCTTTACAGTATGGTCATTAAATTACTTTATAACAAATCTCTTGCAACAAGCCAGGCTGCTGTGCAATTATCATATAAGCCAGGTAAAGTTGTCTTCATTGAAAGTAAATAAAGAAGGTTCCTTTCCATGGACTGCAAACATTTTTATTGATAACCATTAAGAAGTTATGTGCAACAAGAAAACTGTATAGCCTTCATCATGCAATATATAATCTTTATGAGCTTACTTTAAGTAAGATAATATAATATATATAATATATCTTATCAATAATATTTGAAATCTATCACCTTGGTATTTGCAGATATATATTTATAATATATATTTTTTACGGATGATCTTAAGCAGAATTTATAGAACAAGGCAATGGGGATAAACTCAATTTATAATTAAAATTAATTGTTCTGTCTCAAATTTACAGGCTCACAAAGCCAAGGTCAGAATGTATGAAATATACTTTTTTTTTTCACCCTGCTGTAATGGCTTGAACATTAACAATGCTAATAGATTGAATAACAAAGAACATTGCCAGCAAATTACACCAATATTTAATACAGTGGAAAGCATTTGGTGTAAATTGAAACCTTTAGGCAAATGACACTTTAGTATTGTTCTACACCTTGTCTAATTTATTTGAAATGCATGAGAAATGCAATAAGCTTTGGTTTGATGAATTTGGTTTAACAACATAATGTTAACAGCAGTGGCATAGCGTGGGCTGCCAGCGCCCTGGGCAAGCCAAGTAATGTGCCGCACTTGCATATGACATATGATTGCTGGGTCAACTGGAGAAAGCTTAGCATAGCATAGCCACTTCCTCCATTCACCAAATAGCGCTCATTGAATTCTATGCACCAAGCAAATGAAAAGGCAGAAGAAGTAGTAAACCACTTCCATATTCTCCTTGGGGTCCTTAACAGCTGCACACCCAATCTGCTAGATCCCCCTGTCAGCAGTATTGTCCCTCGCAAACCTCTCCGCCATGGGCAGCAGTATTATGCCCCTACGTCTCACCTCTTTTGGGGACTTGCAGGACAGGAGCAGCGAGGCTGGAGTTGGAGGGAAGGAACTTCTTCTGCAGTTCTGGTAGAAGTTAGAATGCTGTGGGTAAAATGAGGTGTGATGTCACACATGTTGCCGATGTTCACGTGGCTCTAGGCTATATTAGTAAAGCACGTTTGTGATTTTTTTTTTTTTTTTTGCCTGAATGCAGCTGTGTGAGTTAGGGTTATTGTTAGGGATTAGTGGGTTAGGGTTCCGCCCTGATTACTCACTCCACAGGGAGGACCTCCTTTTAACAACTCCATTCTAGTCTGGTAGAAGCTAGAATGTGGTGGGTAAAAGGAGGTATGATTTAACAAGGCACATGCTGCCGATGGTCATGTGGTACGAAGAATAAATTACACCTCGTACCTCACAAATCCGTACACTGCTGTATATACTATATATCTGTACCCACTGCACCTATTATACCGTATAATACATACAGTATCTCACAAAAGTGAGCACACCCCTCACATTTTAGAAAATATGTTATCATATCTTTTTATAGGACAACACTGAAGATATGACAACTAAGACCTTGTAACACTAATGAGTCACAAGACATGGGGAGGGAACATGGCTAATTGGGTAAATTTCACTTAAGTGGAGTACTCACTTTTGTTGCCAGCGGTCTAGACAGTAACGGCTGTGTGTTGAGTTATTTTGAGGGCACACCAAATGTACACTGTTATACAAGCTGTACACTGGCTACTTTACATTTAGAGATGAGCGAATCGAAGCTGACGAAGATTAGCAAGAAATGCGAATTTCCTCATGCTTCGTGGTAACAAATCGTAATTTTTTCTATTATTGAGGCTACAATGGCGTCTAAACACCAACTACACGTGTGAGGACATGGAGCTAGGAACTCTGGGAAGGCAGGATGACCCATAATGCCATGCATGCAGCCAATCAGCAGACAGACAGCCCGGTGATGTCACAGCCCTATAAATGCGGTGGCCATCTTAGATTCTGCCATTTACAATCGTACTTTGTTCAGGGACAGACTTATATGCAGGCGCTAGGGAGAGTGAAAGAAAATCTAATTGTTAAAAAAAAAAAAAAGGAAATAAGTGATTTACTAGTGCAGGGAAAGGATAGTGAGAAGAATCATTTCACAGGCAGGTAGAGACATGTGCAGATGCTCGGGAGAGTCATCGGATTTACAAGTGCAGGGAAACATTACTTGGGGATCCAGATAGTCTCATAATACAGCTCTGTCATTCCAGCAATTAGTTATTGGGGTGCAAGTGCTATGTTGAAGGCCTTTAGTGGCTTTTATCTGTGGAATAAGATAAATATATATGCAGGTCACATTTGTTGTTATTTACACTAAAATCATTTGCAGTCATTTCTGGTGAAAGAGTTTAGGGCAGTATTTCAGTAACACACGAAAAATATAAATGCTCTGCTCGTTTGCAGTCATTTCTGGTGAAATAGTATATGGAGGTATTTCAGTAATACACAAAACATTTAAATGCAATGCACTGTTGCAGTGATTTCTGATAAAAGCATATAGGGGCTTATTTCATTAAAAAAATAACAAGATATGCACACTGAACTGTTGCAGTTCTTTCTGGTGAAAGCGTACAGGCTCGTATTTCAGTACAACAAGAAAAATATATACGCACTTCACTCTTTTAATTGTCTTCTGGTTAAAGCGTATAGTGACCTTTTTCCATCCAACAAGAAATATATATTCTCGGGTCACTTCTGCAGTTATTTCTGGTGAAAGCGTATAGGGGTGTATTTCAGTACTACAAGAAAAATATATTCTAAGTTCACTGTTGCAGTTATATCTGGTAAAGCCTTTACTGGCCATTCGCTCCTGCACTTATATCTTGAAAAACCTTTATTGACATATATCAGTAGAAAAATAAAAATATATTCAGCGTTCAGGGCTGCAGTTATATGTGGGAAAGTCCTTTTTGCGGTATGGTTTTGCGGTATAGATCAAATTACGTTGTGGTGAAATTTTGTATTTACGTTTCACACACTGCGTGCTTACATGACGGCGTCCATAAGAGCAGCGCATCAATACAGGTGAATACACTATGCACTAATCCTGCACAAAAATGCGAACTAATTCACACCAGCCCGCATCTATCTGCGGTATTGCTTACTGGACACTACGGGACTTTTCTGCAGCACAGAAACCGCACAAGGACCGCATCGCGCTCTTCCAGTGCGGACCTACTTCCTCCACTATGTCCCGTTCACATCAGATCACTTCATAGATTTTTTGAAACTGACAGCCTATAACCTTGTGTTGAAAAGCCTTTAGTGGTGTATATCATTAGAAAAAGAAAAAGGTATTCAGCATTCAGCGCTGCAGTTATATGCGGTAAAATCTTTTTCAATTATTTTGGTGGGAAAAAAATTGTATTCAGCGTTAAGCGCTGCACTTATATGCGGTAAAATCTTTTTTGAATTATTTAAGTGGAGAAATAACTTTTATTCAGCATTAAGCACTGCACTTGTATGCAGTAAAATCTTTTTTAAATTATTTTATTGGAAAAAAATCTTCATTAACATCGGACACCCCAGCTATATATATAAGTGGTGCCAGCACCTCCTAGGCGCTAATAAAGGTAAATGATACTGTCAACCTGTTACAGGGAATTACAGCCTGATACCACGATACATTTTATATGACATTTAGCTTAGAGTTTAAAGTGCCCTCATATAGCAAATAGTGGGGCACTGTATCAAGATGAATCATGCGGGGATCAGCCAGGATTTCCACACACCAATGCCTGATGCATCAGACTAGATCATCCATGGTGCCACACCAACAATTTGACAAAAGAGACCGGTTTCTTCTGACTATCTGCCTCAGCTACTCTTCTGATGCTTGTATTGCACATTAAGCGCTGCACTTATATGCGGTAAAATCTTTTTTGAATTATTGGTGGAGAAATAACTTGTATTCAGCATTAAGCACTGCACTTTTATGCGGTAAAATATTTTTAAAATTATTTTATTGGAAAAAAATCTTGTATTCTGCGTTAAGCGCTGCACTTATATGCAGTAAAATTTTGGTTTAATTATTTTGGTGGAAATACAAATTTCCACCACCTCCATTAACTTTCTTATCTCTTCATTAACATCGGACACCCCAGCTAAATATATATAAGTGGTGCCAGCACATCCTAGGAGCGAATAAAGGCAAATGATACTGCCAGCCTGTTAAAGGGAATTACAGCACAATACCACAATACATTTGATATGACATTTAGCTAGAGTTTAAAGTGCCCTTATATAGCACGTAGTAGCACATGCTGCTTCCACCCCACCACTATGTCATAGGTCCACTCTATGGACTTCTCATGCTGTTCCCACCCTGCCCACTTCCTGATTGGTCCACTATTGTGGCTTTTGGCCTGGCTGACTACATTATTTATTTAACACTTCTTCTGATTTGTCAGAAGGAAGGAAAAACGAGTCGCACAATGGATCCTGTCTGTGTAGCAGCTTTAAGGCCTGTATGGTCCCATCAGAAATTACTTATGATTTGGTGGCCAAAAGCAGGAGTGGGTAGAAAACACAGAAGACATGCAAATATTTCAATCATGTGTCATCTCTGTTTTAGATCCAATACATTTTTTTTTGCCTTTAGCAATACTGATGGTCGGGGCGTAGCTATCGGGGGTGCAGAGGTAGCAGTCGTTACCAGGCCCAAGAGCCTGAAGGGGCCCAAAGACACTTGTGCCGCATAAGAAGACACACAAAGCTCTGAGGGAAGGGGGGCCCAAGCTGAACTCTTGCACCAGGGCCCATGAGCCGTTAGCTACACCCCTTATTAAGCAAATGCTGACCGAGTCAAGGCGTATGCTCCACAGACAGGATCTGTATTTTTATAATATTATAAGATTATAATCGGTGATGTCAACACAAACTTACTGCTGACACCCTCTCCACTCTGTCAGGGGAGCTCTACTTGTATAAGGGTTTAATAGAACAGGTTCTGTAGACATCTATGTGGAATCTGCTGATGAGGGTGTAAACGGAGTACGCTTCTTCTTGACGCTAACATCTACCTGTAAGGCTGAGTTGATACTTGAGTTTTTTGGTCAGTTTTGGCCCCGTGACCGCCCAAATAAGTTAAGTATGCAGTGATTCTAAGAGCCACCTGCATGTCATACGGAATCACAGTATTATTTCACTACCAAAGCAGACTCCCTATGTGTATTACTGCAAGGCTCAGTGTTCTACACCACTATAAAGAGTCTCAGCTGTCAGGAAATAGCCGTTATTTAATATAATTCGCCGAGAATATATTCGGATCAAACCGTATTTTCCCGGTGAATTCGCTCTTCTCTATTTACATTGTATCAAAGTGTCATATCTTTAGTGTTGTCCCATGAAAAGATATAATTAAATATTTACAATAATTAGAGGGGTGTACTCACTTTTATGAGATACTGTACATCACTGTACTGATATGTGAGGTACAAAGAATAATAGATGCAAGTGATACAGACATACCAGTACACTGCTCTTTATACTATATATCTGTACACACTGCATCTATTATACCTCATACCTGATGAATCAGTACACTGCTGTATACATTATATGTCAGTTATAAGGTATAATAGAAGCAGAATTCGCATACATTTGTCTGATGTACCATATTTTGACAAACAAAATTTATCAGCAGTAAGTTCGCACTTTGCGATAGTTCATGCAGGAGATGTGTCGCATTTGCGAGCCCAAGGCATCGAAAGGGTCTCACTACCTCCCAGAGGAGGTGATCACAGGAGGAAACTCCTCAATAGGGAGGCATTCTGGATCTTTAAATTGGGGTCCAGACAGCCCCATGGCCTTAATAAATGCCTAGATCTTATATTACAATATTAACAATATGAGCCTCTTTCAATGCCTTTTTGTTCTATGCTATATGTACCTTTTAGGTTTCTGCACAAATTGGATTTCGTACACAGAACTTGCCTTTGGATCTATTTATAATACATTATATTATAAGTGTAATTTTATGTTATTTAATTTGTGTTTCTTTAAATGCCATGTTTTTCTTTTACTAATGTGATGTCAGCGGGAGGGGTGTTTCCTGCTGCACCCTCCCACACAGGTGTTTCCTAATGGGGGAGGGTATATTAGGCTATTGTTTTTTCACATTCACTATGGCTGTCATGAGGAAGGACAGCTAATATTTTCTGGTCTGAAACGCGTTGACATATAATTGACATGTAACTTGTCATTCTTCACTGGAGTTTTTAACCGCTGCAATAAAGACGAAAAATTCTATTCATCTGCATTTGGAGCCAGGCTTTTCTTCGCATTATCCATTATAGTCACTGTGTGAAGAATAGTGTTGGGCACAAGTATTCGAATCGTTAATATTAATCACAAATATCGGCACTTCGAGAATTCGCAAATATTTAGAATATAGTGATATATATTCGTAATTTTGAATATTCGAATATATTTGCATATATATTTGCTTGTGGCTTGTGGCCCAATGAGAAGGCTGCAATGTCTTTGTCTGAGATAAGCAACATTCCTAGCAACCAATAGGAAAGTTGCCTACCCTTTACTATATAAGAACCTCCCTGTCAGCCATTTTGTATTGCTGTGCTCTGTGCTTCCCACACTACATTAGATCGATAGTTAGATAGCTTATATGTATAATACAGATAATTAGTGTAGGTTATATCCTGATATAGTATAGCTGTTGCAGGGTAGTGTGTTAGGTACTGTGATAGGTTCTGCTGTCCATACATACATGCAGACCTGCTTAAATGTGAAGTGTCACGTATTGTGCTAAAATATTTGCATCATTAGTGCCGATTAGAGCAATTGCGAATATAATGGAGCGCTCTAACTGCATATAAAGCTATTTTTAATGTTCTGTCGTGCCAACTATTTTCTCCAGTCTCAGGAAACTTTTAGCAGCTTGGAAAATGTAGCAAAAGTGACCCATGCCTGTATTTCACACACATTGCGCGAATATTACATTACCGATTTTTTAAGAAAATAATCTTGAATTTGCGAATTTGCGAATATATGATGAATATTCTCCCAAATATTTGTGAAATATTGAGAATTCAAATATATATGAGGTAATGGGGTTTGTGGTTAGGATTAAGGTTAAGGTTATTATTAGAGATGAGCGAATTTGGAATTTGATCCGAATATCAGGAAAAATTCGGTTCGCACCAAATCCGAATTTCCTAGCGCTTCGTGGTAAAGAATCACATTTTTTCCTAAAATGGCTGCTGCATGTGTAAGGACATAGAGCAAGGAACTCTGGGAAGGCGGGATCACCCATAATTCTATGCATGTAGCCAGTCAGCAGCCAGCCCTGTGATGTCACAGCCCTATAAATAGCCTCAGCCATCTTGGATTCTGCCATTTACTGGTGTACTCAGTGCAGGGAGAGACATCGGCAGGCGCTAGGGACAGTGTTAGAAAAAACGATTTACAAGTGCAGGGAAAGATTATTCAAGGTGTAGGGAAAGAATAGGGAGGAATCATTCCTCAACATTTATGTTGACCAGGGTTCAGTAGGGGAGGTTACAGCCTTGGTAATAGGAACAATCCTATTACACCTTGCTGCACTGACTGGGGATCCAAATTGCCATTATACAGCTCTATAATTCCAGCAAACCATTCTTATTAGGGTGCAAGTGCTATTTGAAACAGGCATTAACAGGGTTTATTACAAGAAAATATTTCAACGTCTTATTTGCCCTTATGCAGTTATATGTTCTAAAGCATGTTTTGGCTTGTATTAGTGGGGAAAAAAGGGCTTATTAGCCATTGTGTGGTGAAGTGCTAAAATTACAGTCAGTTTTGTCGTGTATAAGTGGCAAAAGTAAAATATATTTGCCGTTCAGCGGTGCAGTTATGTGTTCTTAAGTGTTTTGTGGAGTGTATTAGTGGTAAAAGAAAATATATTTGCCGTTCAGCGGTGCAGTTATATGTTCTAAAGCCCTTTTTTGTGTGTATTAGTGGGGGGAGAAAAGGACTTTTTTGCTGTTGTGTGGTGAAATGAGAAAATTACAGACTTATTTGGGGTGTTTTAATTTCCTTTTTATTTATTTATTTGATCTAACAGTATGTCAGACAGAGAAGTCCCAGGCACTGCACAGGGGAGTGGCAGAAGCCTAAATGTATCTGGTGCAGGAATAGGTCACAGCAGAATAAGGGGCCCTGGCAGCAGGGGTCACTTCGAGAGGCTTGAGCTCCCAGTGTCAGCTAGCGGTCGTGTCGTGACCAGCAACCCAGCGGTTCTTGAATGGTTGACTCGATCTTCAACTTAATCGCAAGTGACATCAGACACCCCCAACTAAGAGTCAGTGGGTTCGTTAGTCACAACCCTAAGTTGGCATGGCCTGGGAGCAGGCCCTGTGCCCTCACCTATCCTCAACCTGCCTCTGTCCTTTTCTGTTCCCTCAGCCAGAGAAGTATTGTATGATGTGGGCTTAGCTCCACTATACAGTGAGGAATAGCTAATAAAGGACAGTCAGCAGCTACTTGCAAGCCAAGATGTGAAGGAGACATCCGCCGCTTCCTTCACTAGGTCAGGTAAATAGTGATGAGGAAAGTGGCGTTGGAGCTGGTGTTGCGAGCGGTGAGGCTCCTGACCGACGGTTGAGGAGGACATCAGTGACGTGCAGACAGTAGTCGATGATGATGGTGTAGCTTATCTCACTTTGCAGCTGGGTGATGAAGGGGCTTCATCATCATCAGGAAAAGAGGGTGGCAGCTTGCCTGTGAGGCAGCGGAAGAGCCAGCAAGTCGCTAGCGTGGCCCGGAGTCAGAAGGCTGGCAGCATTAGAAGGTCGGGAGCTAAACGTGCCAGGGTGGACCACCCGCTTCGCAGGAGCCTACCTGCCCAGGAAGTAGCAGTGCACGGGATCACGGAGGCAACGGTGGTAGCAGTCAGTCAGTGCGTAGTGTTGGGGGTAAAATCACCTACTCGGCAGTGTGCCAGTTTTTGTTAATCTGCCGGAGGAGGTGAACATGGCCATATGTAGAATCTTTGGGCAGAAGTGAAGCGTTGCCAAGGTGCCAATGTTGGCACCACGGCCCTGCGTCAACATATGCAGCATCACCATAAAGTGGCCTGGGAGAACATGGCTCTGATGTGGTGGTCCAGCCTGCCGCAGCAACTGCTTAATCACCCAGTGGCAAGCACCCGGTTTCAGGCAGTCAAGGCTAAACCACCTCAGCCGAAGGAAGCTGTCTGTCCTTCCTATTAGTGATCGCCTTGCGGTTCAACCGGCGGTCGTTTCGCGGCGAACTTTGCACAATCGCAATTCACCGAATATGCGAACGTATGGCGATGTCCACCAGTACCATATCCTTTTGCATTGCACCGAACTTTGACCCATGACACATCCATCAGGTGGGACAGGACAGCCAATTTAGACTAAATGTCTATAACAGAACCCCAACTGGCAGCCTTTTTACATTCTGTGTTTTACCAGTGTAGGGAGAGGTTGCTTTGTGGAGCAGGGACAGACTGTGAGGGAAACCAAACTCTAGCTAATAGGGCCACAAAAGTCCTTTTAAGGACTGATATACACTCACCTAAAGAATTATTAGGAACACCTGTTCTATTTCTCATTAATGCAATTATCTAGTCAACCAATCACATGGCAGTTGCTTCAATGCATTTAGGGGTGTGGTCCTTGTCAAGACAATCTCCTGAACTCCAAACTAATGTCATAATGGGAAAGAAAGGTGATTTAAGCAATTTTGAGCGTGGCATGGTTGTTGGTGCCAGACAGGCCGGTCTGAGTATTTCACAATCTGCTCAGTTACTGGGATTTTCACGCACAACCATTTCTAGGGTTTACAAAGAATGGTGTGAAAAGAGAAAAACATCCAGTATGCAGCAGTCCTGTGGGCGAAAATGCCTTGTTGATGCTAGAGGTCAGAGGAGAATGGGCCGACTGATTCAAGCTGATAGAAGAGCAACTTTGACTGAAATAACCACTCGTTACAACCAAGGTATGCAGCAAAACATTTGTGAAGCCACAACACGCACAACCTTGAGGCGGATGGGCAACTACAGCAGAAGACCCCACCGGGTACCACTCATCTCCACTACAAATAGGAAAAAGAGACTACAATTTGCACGAGCTCACCAAAATTGGACTGTTGAAGACCGGAAAAATGTTGCCTGGTCTAATGAGTCTCGATTTCTGTTGAGACATTCAAATGGTAGAGTCCGAATTTGGCGTAAAAAGAATGAGAACATGTATCCATCATGCCTTGTTACCATTGTGCAGACTGGTGGTGGTGGTGTAATGTTGTGGGGGGATGTTTTCTGGGCACACTTTAGGCCCCTTAGTGCCAATTGGGCATTGTTTAAATGCCACGGGCTACCTGAGCATTGTTTCTGACCATGTCCATCCCTTCATGACCACCATGTACCCATCCTCTGATGGCTACTTCCAGCAGGATAATGCACTATGTCACAAAGCTCGAATCATTTCAAATTGGTTTCTTAAACATGACATGGAGTTCACTGTACTAAAATGGCCCCCACAGTCACCAGATCTCAACCCAATAGAGCATTTTTGGGATGTGGTGGAACGGGAGCTTCGTGCCCTGGATGTGCATCCCTCAAATTTCCATCAACTGCAAGATGCTTTCCTATCAATATGGGCCAACATTTCTAAAGAATGCTATCAGCACCTTGTTGAATCAATGCCACGTAGAATTAAGGCAGTTCTGAAGGCAAAAGGGGGTCCAACACCGTATTAGTATGGTGTTCCTAATAATTCTTTAGGTAAGTGTAGGTGTGCTATCAATAGGTGTGATATACTGAGGGGTGTGATATACTTATAATATACTTTCTAACATAGAAAGAAAATAGTGCATTTGTATTGTGCAACAGTTAAGTGCGGTTCTGGTGCGATACCGCAGGTATATAGAGGGACAAGCGCTATTGGAACAACTATTTGCAATGGGTGGGATATACCTGTTGACCCCCAGAAAACTGATTGAGAGGTATGATATACCTTCTTCCACAAAATAATGTTTGAGGGCTGCGATATATCTGTTTCCCCAAATAAACAAGGTGGTGTGATATAACTGATGTAGAAGAAAAAAAAATTGAGGCTTCCACCTGCTTCCACAAAATATTGATTTGGGGTGCTATATATCTGCTTCCACAAAATAGTGATTAAGGCCTGCGATATACCTGCTTCAACAAAATAGTAATTGAGGGGTGCAATATATCTGCTTCCAGCAAATATTGATTGAGGGCTGCGATATACCTGCCTACACAAAATATTGATTAAGAGGTATGATATACCTGCTTAAAAAAAATGCTGATTAAGGGGTTAGATATACCTGCTTCCACCAAATATTGATTAAGGCCTACGATATACCAGCTTTCAGAAAATACTGATTGGGGGGTGCGACATACTGTACCTGCTACCAACAAATGTTGATTGAGGCCTGCGATATACCTGCTTCCACAAATATTGATTGAGGCATGCGATATACCTGCTTCCACAAAATACTGATTGAGGGGTGCGATATACCTGCTTCCACCAAATATTGATTAGGCGTTGCTATATACCTGCTTCCACAAAATACTGAATAATGGGTTTGATATACCTGCTTTCACCAAATATTGATTAACAGGTTCTATATACCTGCTTCCACAAAATACTGATTGAGGGGTGCAAAATACCTGTTTCTATCAAATATTGATTGAGGCCTGCAATATAACTCCTTCCAAAAATTCTGATTGAGGGGTGCGATATACCTGCTTCCACCAAATATTGATTAAGGGGTTCTATATAACTGCTTCAATAAAATACTGATTGAGGGGTGCGATATACCTGCTTCCACAAAATACTGATTAAGGGGTTTGAAACACCTGCTTTCACAAATACTGATTGAGGGGTGTGATATATCTGCATCCACCAAATATTGATTGAGGCTTGCGATATACCTAATTCCACAACATACTGATTGAGGGGTGCGATATACCTGCTTCCACCAAATATTGTTTAGGCGGTTCTATATACCTAGTTCCACAAAATCCTGATTGCGGGGTGATATACCAGCCTCCACAAAATACTGATTAATGTGTTTGATATACCTGTTTCCACAAAATACTAATAAAGGGGTGCGATATACCTGCTTCCACAAAATATTGATTAAGTGGTTTAAAATACCTGCTTCCACAAATACTGATTGAGTGGTGCAATATATCTGCTTCCACCAAATATTGATTGAGGCTTGCAATATACCTGATTCCATAAATACTGATTGAGGGGTGCGATATATCTGCTTCCACAATATACTGATTGAGGGTTGCGATATACCTGCATCCATCAAACATTCATTGAGGCCTGCGATATACCTGCTTCCACAAAATACTGATTGAGGCCTGCGATATACCTGCTTCCACAAAATACTGATTGAGGGTTGAGATATACCTGCTTCCACCAAATATTGATTGAGGCCTGCAATATACCTGCTACCACAATATACTGATTGAGGGGTACAATAAGCCTCCTTCCATAAAATACTGATTAAGGGGTTTGATATACCTGCTTCCACAAAATACTGATTGAGAGGTGCAATATATCTGCTTCCATAAAATACTGATTAAAGGGTTTGATATAGTTTTCACCAAATATTGATTGAGGCCTACGATATACCTGCTTTTAGAAAATACTGATTGGGGGGTGCGACATACCGTACCTGCTACCAACAAATATTGATTGAGGCCTGTGATATACCTGCTTCCACCAATTATTGATTGAGGCATGAGATATACCTGCTTCCACAAAATACTGATTGAGGGGTGCGATATGCCTGCTTCCACAAAATATTGATTAGGCGTTGCTATATACCTGCTTCCACAAAATACTGAATAATGGGTTTAATATATCTTTTTCCACAAAATACTGATTAAGGGGTGCGATATACCTGCTTCTACCAAATATTGATTAACGGGTTCTATATACCTGCTTCCACAAAATACTGATTGAGGGGTGAAAAATACCTGTTTCCACCAAATATTGATTGAGGCCTGCGATATAACTCCTTTCACAAATTCTGATTGAGGGATGCGATATACCTGCTTCCACCAAATATTGATTAAGCGGTTCTATATAACTGCTTCAATAAAATACTGATTGAGGGGTGCGATATACCTGCTTCCACCAAATATTGTTTAGGCGTTTCTATATACCTAGTTCCACAAAATCCTGATTGTGGGGTGATATACCAGCCTCCACAAAATACTGATTAATGTGTTTGATATACCTGTTTCCACAAAATACTAATTAAGGGGTGTGATATACCTGCTTCCACAAAATATGGATTAAGTGGTTTGAAATACCTGCTTCCACAAATACTGATTGAGGGGTGCGATATATCTGCTTCCACCAAATATTGATTGAGGCTTGCGATATACCTGATTCCACAAATACTGATTGAGGGGTGCGATATATCTGCTGCCACCAAATATTGATTGAGACCTGCGATATACCTGCTTCCACAATATACTGATTGAGGGTTGCGATATACCTGCATCCATCAAACATTGATTGAGGCCTGCGATCTACCTGCTTCCTCAAAATACTGATTGAGGCCTGAGATATACCTGCTTCCACAAAATACTGATTGAGTGTTGCGATATACCTGCTTTCACCAAATATTCATTGAGGCCTGCAATATACCTGCTACCACAAAATACTGATTGAGGGTTGCGATATACCTGCTTCCACCAAATATTGATTGAGGCCTGCAATATACCTGCTACCACAATATACTGATTGAGGGGTACAATAAGCCTGCTTCCATAAAATACTGATTAAGGGGTTTGATATACCTGCTTCCACAATATACTGATTGAGAGGTGCAATATATCTGCTTTCATAAAATACTGATTAATGGGTTTGATATACATGTTTCCACCAAATATTGATTGAGGCCTGCAAAATACCTGCTTCCAAAAAATACTGATTAAGAGGTTTGATATCCCTGCTTTCACCAATTATTGATTGAGGCCTGCGATATAACTGCTTCCACAAACACTGGACCTTGGCACAAGGTCTTTTTGAAAATGACAGGCAGAGGAAGGGGCAGGCCGTTCCGCAGGGGTGGTAGGGATCGGGCAGGTGCACTAGGCCGGAGCCTAAGTGGGAAGTTGGAGAAATCGCGTGCAATTACATCAAGGGACGCACCAGATGGTTGAGTGGCTCACTCAGCCTTCGGCTTGTACACCCGCCTCATCCTCTGTATGTGCACCCTCCTAGCTCTCTGCTGTGTGCACCCCCAAATACACCACCAACACCACCACCATAGCCCCTCCACTCTAGTCAGAAGAATTATTTTCCATCCATTACCAGACCTTACTGATGCGCAGCCATTTCTGACACCAGATGAGGAAGAGGAGGTAGCAAGTCGGTCGCCACCCAGCGGTCTAATGACAGTACCCAGATCAGCCCAAGGAGGGAGGTCCCCGCTGTTTCTGCCTACTCCGAGATCTCAAATGTCAGGGGTGGTGAAGGTGACAATGATGACGTGTCGATGGACATCATGTGGGTGCCCACTAGAGAGGAAGAGGAGGGAAGTTCAGAGGGAGAGACGGAGAAGCAGAGAGGGAGGAGAAGGAGGAGAAGCAGGCCAAGCTCGCAGGCCACAGGAGGCAAAAATCAGACTGCAAATGTATCTATAGTGAGCCATCCACCATGCACAGTCACTTCTGGCGCTCCCAGGATGCCGGCACATGGCTTCACAGTGTGGGTTTTTTTGACGTGTCAGCTGCTGACAATAGTGTTGCCATCTGTAGCCTGTGCTGTCGAGGTAAGCCCAACACTCACCTAGGGAAGACCGCCTTAAGAAGGCACCTGACCTCCCATCACCAAGCCTAGTGGGAGCAATGCTGTCCGAACCCACAAAGCCACACCCCCGGCGCTCCACGTCCTGCCTCTTCTCATTCTCCTCTATCCTCATATTTGTCCTCCACTCCACCTTCCACCGTGCCATCGTAGCGTTCATCTGGCAGGAGGCAGGCTTCCGTGGCCCAAATGTTTGATGACGCCGGATAACCCTCTTGCTCAACGGCTGACCGCTGGCTTCTCAGAACTGCTAGCCTGCCAACTACTGCCATTCAAACTGGTGGACTCGGAGGCCTCTAGAAAATTTGTGGCCATTGGCACACAGCAATGGAAGGTCCCCGGAAGAAAATATTTCTCCCAGAAGGGCATCCCAGAGCTATATATCCACGTTCAGCGGCAAGTGAGTATTTCTCTGGCACACAGTGTCGGTGCCAAGATACATCTGACCACAGACACGTGGTCTAGCAAACACGGGCAGGAAAAGTACATAACTTTTACTGCCCACTGGGTGAACCTTCTGAAGGCCGTCAAGCATGTAACCCGTGGCTCCCGTGTGGATTTGGTGTCATCAACAAGGATTGCATGCAGGCCTGCCTCTTCTTCTCCTCCTCCTACTCCATCCTTCATAGCCTCCTCGGCTGACTCCTCCTTCCACTGCTACTGCCTCTTCTGCTGCACCCCCCAAGCTCCCCAGAACCTATTTGACGTCCCAGGTGAGAAGTTGCCATGCTGTGCTGCGGCTGTTGTCGGTCCTGCACTGCTTTAAGCTCTGCGGTCACAGGCTGATCAGTGGCTAACCCCACTCAATTTCACAGTTGGTAAAGTGATGTGCGACAACTGTGGCCCTCTGCTGAGCACGCTGAAACAGGGCAAAACGACACACGTGGCATGCTTGGCTCATGTCCTGAACTTAGTCGTGTAGCGATTCGTTGCCAAATACCCCGGGCTACAGGATGTATTGCGGCAGGCAAGGAAAATCTTGAGAATTCGTGAATATTCTGAATATAGTGATATATATTCGTATCTTTGAATATTCAACTTTTTTTTTCATCAGTAACCTCCTTTTTTTCTTGTGGCCCAATAAGAAGGCTGCAATGTCTTTGTCTGAGCTTAGTAACATCCCTGGCAACCAATAGGAAAGTTGCCTACCCCTTACGATATAAGAATTTTCTATAGTTTATTACAGTTCTGAGAGAGACAGCAGTGTTATTGCTGTGCTCTTTGCTTTCCTGTGTCACATTCCATTGGAAAGTTAGTTAGTTAATATATATAATACAGATAGTGGAAGGTAGCCAGTGTAGGTTAGATAGTGATATAGTAGTGTAGCTGTAGGTTCTGCTGTCCATACATACATGCTATATACATAGTGCTGCATGTATGTATGTGTGCTACATTCATATATACATAGTGCTGTGATGTCACAAGTTCACAACAATACTTAGTGCACCAATCACTAATATGTAGTCAGACCTGTTAAAATGTGAAGTTGTAATGTTCTGCCGTGTCAACCATTTTTTCCAGTCTCAGCAAACCTCAAGCAGTTTGAAAAATGTAGCTATGGTGACCCACGCCTGTGTTTCGCACGCAATACGCTAATATTACATTGCCGATTTTCGCAATCTAAAAAATGATAGCGAATTTGCGAATATATGCCGAATATTCTACCAAATATCTACCAATATCGCAAATTCGAATATTGCCCCTGCCGCTCATCACTACATAGTGTTGAGTACGAATATTCGGCCCCGAATTTTGGGTCTGCGGCTCCGCAAAAGATAGAACATGTCCTATTCTTGTCCGCAGCTGCGGACAAGAATAAGCATTTCTATGTGGGGTGCCGGCCGGGTGTGTTGTGGATCCGCAATTTGCTGATCCGCAACACACTACGGACGTGTGAATGGACCCTAAGTGTTGATCGCAAATATTCTAATCGTGAATTTTTATCGCGAATATATTACATTGCCGATTTTCGCAATCAAGTAAATAATGACTGGAGATCACGAATTCTCGAATTTGCGAATTTATGGCGAATATTCGGCCAAAAATTTGAGAAATAATGCGAATTCGAATATTGCCTATGCCGCTCATCACTAATCTTGGACCATTACCACTCCTGTCCTCCTCTTCAGACAAATCTTGTACATGGCATCTGGTGGATAATTAGCTTTAATACATACTGTATATAGAAAGAAAACAATGTATATGAGTCCTCAGACTTTAGTTGTGCATTCAGGAATTTTTTTACATGAAATCCTTATGCTGAATACCCTGAAGTCTTGGGTTTAGACAGGACATTTGTATTGCAGTCACATTTTTTCATCCAAATGGAAATCTACTCCTCAAGAGAGAAACAGTAAAAATGAATATTTTTTTTTTCCCTCTCTTTAGGGTACACACTATCATAGTACATCTCTGTACTGCCTTAAGTTTTATGAATCCACAATACGGCAGTCATAGAAGTCTATGGGCATTACTGTACTTCTGTATGCTTTCTATTTCTAACAGCGGCATACAGAGATTTGTTCTGTTCTGTTCCATATTAATCTGAAAAAAATGTAACATGTTCCAGCATTGCTACTAAGGAGAGTATCTCCATAAAATAGTTTTTCATGGAAACAGCACACAGCAGCACCTGGAGTGCCTACAGAACCTACAGAACAAGAACTTCAAGGGGCAAGTTTCTGGTGTTGAAAAAGTCATAAACAGGCAGTTTGTGACATTTTTGATAAATTAGGTCACTTGTGCATCAGTACAAATATATGCACTTTGTTCCGCTGTATGCCTTATGATTATTATGATCATGTGCTGATATAAAGACTAAACAAATTTGGCTATGTGAATTGATCATTCATTTAGAGAGCTCATTTAGGTTTACAACACATATTTAATGATTCTGTGTGGCTAAGTTAAAAGCCTAGAACCAGGTAACACACAATGATTAAAACATGGTATTTTGGGTTATAGTCCTTAGAGATAGCTACACATCTTTGTATTTCAGCCAGCTGAGAAATTAGTGGACTCCACATTCCAGAACAAAAATGGATCTCTATTGAACAAAACATTTGAGGAGTTTCTTTGATCTTTCCCATGGCGATTAGCCCTTCCCCACAAACTCATACATGCTGTGGTCATTAAGCATGACATTATGTGGAAAAATTGTGAGGCATGTTAATACTCCATCAGAATGTATAAAGATTATTGATTTACCCTTATGATCCCTATATTCTTTTATACCAGAGATTGATTTAGAAAAATGGTTACCGAAGGTGTTGACACAGATTAAATGCTTTCTGGAAGGCCTTTACAGACATGACATCTTCCTTTGTGATCTCTAATGAAAAGTTTTATAAATATACATGTGTTAAACATACCATGAGCTTGATGATTCCACTTTCCCCAAACTCGCATTCCAATTTTTTCACAGGAGTTTCAGGATCTTATGACTCCCTTTCGCTACCTCCTGAATCTGAAAAGGATGGACCTGGGCCCTTTCTTTATGCCAAAATCTATTATGTCCTGACTTGTATATACTGCCAAATTTCCTGTGGTTAATATTGGCCACCTCAGATATACTGGTGAGATGTTCAAGGGGATATTTCCCCATGCAAGGTGGATGTTTGCTCCGCAATTTATATGGCAAATGTACTGATAGCCACTGCTATCCTCCGGGACAGGGAAGATCTAATAAGATCTGTCTTGTTGAGCCTTGTTGCTAGTGGTCAGGAGCATTC
Source organism: Bufotes viridis (assembly GCA_033119425.1). Taxonomy (NCBI): domain Eukaryota; kingdom Metazoa; phylum Chordata; class Amphibia; order Anura; family Bufonidae; genus Bufotes; species Bufotes viridis. The sequence continues at coordinate 124,942,614 of CM065589.1, forward strand.
ACCTACTTGGTAAATACCCTCTCTATGTTACTTCTACTTTCTCATTCCCTTCTGTATCTAATAGGGGAAACATAGAGTTGAGGGCTTTATATTCTTTCTCGTTTTTGCTCTTTTTACTCAGGAATCCCCTGATGAGCCCCAGCATTGGGATGAAACATGTCATGTCGGGACATTAGTGAGGGTTCTGAGTAGGGATACAGCCGCGTCAGGGACAGGTTCTGGATAGGGTCGTCTCTATTGGGGCAGGTGCTCTGTGTTTGGTAGACAGGGACAGTTAGCCCCCTTCCCTAATACCTTATAGGGTGAGTACCATAGGGTAATACAGTTTTGGTCCCTTCACCGCCTGCATAAATATATAGGCACCTTCTCAATAGAATATACAATTGACAGAAGGATTTTATCTGGAGATTATCACCAACTTCATGGTTGAACAAGCAAGTCAACATGAATATATGTCAGAGGTGATAAGATCCAATTAATTAATCATATTTATTTTTCACCAATTTAATAAACATTGGGGCCCTATTTCTTTTAATCAATTTGAATAAAGGTTACGTTTTAAGTTATTCCAGATTCTCGATTGTTTAGTGTAGTATTTGATCCCGCTTAAACCAGACGTAGAAGGAAAATAAAAGAAGAAAATAGAAACTCTGATGCACACAGTCATGGATAGACAAACCTGTGACACATGGCCGCTGAATTCAGACCCTAACCCAGACATCTAAATTAATTCAGACCCAAGACTCAGATGCCAAATGAATTCCAACCTTAGAATAGACCCAAAAAAGAATTCAGATCTCATACGAGACCTCTAGATAAATTTAGACTCCTAACCAAGCCCTTAAAAGAATTCAGACCTCAGAATGAACACCTTAGCAAATTTGGATCCCAGGACCCTTAATTAACTGTAGACCAGACTCCTATATTCAGACTTCAAACCAGACTTCTAAATGAATTTAAATCCATTTAGTTCCCAAACCAGAATTGTATTCTTTTGCACTTTAAGATGGGCCAGTATGTCTGTGAAACATGGTCCTTTTGACGGCTTCATTTCCGAGCGCAGCTCATCAGAGTCAAATTCACTGCATTATAGTGATTGACGATGTTGCAAGTTCTAGTATGACCATTGGTCTTCTGTCCTGTTCTTACAACATCATTTGAGTATGGACAGTAAACCTACAGTCAGATTGTAACTCACGACATCATAGATCATTATCATGCAGTGATTTTAGCTCCGATGACCCATTGTTTGTCTTTGAAATGTGGCCATCACAAGGAATGTGGTTCATGGACCACACTCACCCATATGAAAGCAACATTACCCTCCTCTGTTCCGGACTAATCTTAGACTCTGCGCACAACTGCACATTGGATCTTAATGTCAACAGTATTAGGTTATTGTGTGCGCTTATGCACACCACATCCTGATGCTAGACATCACCCCCTGAGACTCCACTGCTTTCACTGCAATTGTAAACAGTTCTATACATTCTGTGTGTTATTTGCTTGCTTGCTTGACTTGACCTTTAAAATTGAGAAACAAGTAGAAAAATGTTCCGATGATGCTGGTTTGCTGCTGCCTAGAGACTTATATGCCTTACTTCAGTTGCAATTCCTTTACAGTTTCCAGTGCTATCCTCCTTTTTATTTTTATAACAAGTACTTGTAAATCCCTTTAATATTGGAATTACTTTGTGTTCTTTAAGGCTTATTTCGCAGGAGCGATGTGGAATGAGTCAGGATGTGTTCAGGGAAAAACTGATGGTTTTGAATGAAAGTTTAATCAGTTTTGTCTGTGATTGTGTTCAGTGTTTCAGTTTGTTCTGCACAGATGCAGTTTTTGATGCATTTTTCACTTGCTTGAAGAATAATACTCAAAATCTCCTACCACCCTTTATTGTAAAACACATTGCATCCTGATAATAGAGTACTATTATTACAGTAATGCCCATTAACTGCTGCTTGTAGTATTCGCAATTTATTGCGAAATATCAGCTGTACCTGGACTTAACCTTGTTTCAGGTTGCAAGTCCATTTGCACTGTGGGTTACAAAATTAAGGTGATTTCATTGGTTTCTATGGGCTACTGATCCAGTAGTTTGTGTGCACTAGCTCACTGATGAGGCTCATTGTCCTTTCTGCTGTGCTCACCCACATTCTGGCTTTTATATAAAAAATTCTCTATATGTTGTCAATATGCAAAATTACTATTATGTAGCCATAATTACCAGATATATGGTAATAAAGACTAAAATGCTAACATTTAAAGGGGTTTTACAGGCTCCTCATATTGATGACCTATCCTTAGGATAGGTCATTATTTTCTAATCAATGAAAGTAAAACACCACTCTAAACAGCCTCTTTACTAAGTATGAGGTTTTACTCCATAACACATTAATAGGTTTTTAATTTGACATCAAACAATAAAATGCATGATTTCAAAAAGGAAAGTTTAGAAAACCACATAAAATTTTATATAAGAATACTCTGATGAAAATTCCTTTTTTTTAACTTGCAATGTGCTAAATAATGTACTTTACACTCTATCAGCAGGAAAAGATACTTTGGTATTCAATTAGTGGAAATAGTACAATTTTAGTTTTGAATGTATAACCATCATTTAATTTTGTATGCAACCAAATATAAGCTTCTGTACTGCACATTGTATTCACCCAGAATGCCGAGGTCTTCTATACTCAAAGCAAAAAATAGATTAGATGACATTTTCATGCAGCTGGGTTCGTTGCTTCAGCATAGAATAAAAGTATAGAAAAGGTTAAATGCTTCTTTCTTTAGCCCACACATCTCCCAGCCCTGAGCAGTCTCTGGCAGACAGCCAACCAATCTTTGCTTCCTAATAAAACTCTGATTCCATCTGCTTCTGCAGTGCAATATATTCCACTTCAGGTCAAAAGCAGAGAGCCAGCAGTATTAACATTACACTAATCTGTAAAGACATTTTCACTAGGCTAGATAGGCTAATGTTACACACCACTTTAAAAGCTTCACGGATAAGGAACAGCAGTAATTGTCACTGGAAAATATGCAGTGTCTGGCTTTTATTAAATCTCTCAAATGACAATAAATTTGTTCCTGTCAAAAACAAACAGTGAAGAAATATGACTAATAAGGAGAGATATCTCTTAATAGAAATAGCATCCAGATGACTACACATATTGTATGGTCTTCTTGTTCTTTAATGGAGATTTATCTGAAGTATTTTACTATTACATGTTATTTATTTGTTTTTTTTTTTTTTTTTTTTGGGGGGGGAGTTTAGTCGTGTGTGCTTTTTATTTATTTTGTATTTATTTGGTAAACAACAAAAGCATTGTTATCAGACCTCGAGTTATTCCATTAGTGACCGTTAATATGCATTTTTATGGTGGTCTAGTGTATAATTAAATGGGTCCCGGCCTGTATTTACAGCTGGTGCTGCCCTAGGCCTGAAGTCTGAATGCACCCAAGTTTTGTCAATCATTTCTGTGCTTAGGATACAATCACACATTTTTATAAAACTTCATTTTTACTTATGTGATTTTAAGGGAATTTTCCTGCAAAACTATAATAATACAAACTATGTGTGAATGTAGCCTTTATTAGCTGGGTCCATGTCAGTTGGTCCTTAAATATGAACAGGTGAAATTTACACTTTAGTCTGTGCAGTGATGTGCTGTGATCATTCAGCTATGAAACTACAGCTCTGACACATTAAGCCTTTTGGGGTAAGCTGGTGTATGCCAAAATAGTTGCATACATCTACCATTGACTTTTAATATGAAATAATATATACACTGATGAATATGATGTTCTGTTGTAGTGAAAAGTGCAGCAGCCTACACTTGAATACAGTTAGCACAGTTAAATAGGTATCCAGATAGAAATCTGAACACGTTAAAAGCTTTATGTACTTACACAGTACTTACTACAGTATACTTTTGGTTATAGGTAGTGTTGAGCGAACTTAAGTTCAATAAGTGGATTTCAGGAAAAATTTGATTCACAGCAAAGCGGAATTTCCTCGGTAACTAATCGGTTTTCCCTGAAATGGCGGGGAAAAAAACATATTTACCTCATCCAGGCTGCCACGGCCATCTTGCTTGAAGATCCTGCTCGAAATGGATGGATGCAAGCACCCTCTGGATAAATATATAGAGTGCTTTAGAAAATGGCAAAATCCACCATTTTCGACACGGACGAGGACCATCCATCCAAAATTAGTTCACAGGAAAGGAGGGCCACACAGTCTTTGAAAAACAATAAGGAAATCATTATTAAACCAATAAACAAATGTGGTTCTATAGTCATAATTAGAGATGAGCGAACTTTTAAAAAATTTGATTCGGCTGCTTCTCCAAACTTTGACAAGAAATTTGATTTGTTACCAATTACTTAGTCACAACTGCGATCGCGATGTCCTCTCACCATTTAACCCCTTAGATGCCACGTTTAACGCCGATCATGGCATCTGTGACTCACATTAAGCATTTCAGAGGTTAAAAAATAATAAAAAATAAGATTCATCATTCAATTGCTCACAGAGAGGTTGTTCTCTCTCTCTCTCTCTCTCTCTTTTTTTCTACTAAAACTACTAAAACTATTTACTGCTACAAATAATTGTTTTCTCCTACACTTATATTGATCTACTTTACATTAATTGTCTCAGCTGCCACACTATTTTCATGTATTTTTTGGATAAATATGTTAATCTTAAGATACTGTGTAATGACTTGTCTGAGAAAGAGACCTGAGTAGTCTCAAAAACTTACAATTTTGTCATCATGTATTCAGTTAGCCATTAAAAGGCATCAATAACTATGAAATTGCATTTTATATCTTCCATTTACCTTTAGACATAATACTTTACCATCTCTTTTCTGCTGGCTGGATCTTTAGGCGATGGGAAGCTTTTCTCCTCTGTCATCTTCCCACTGGTGTGAGATATCAGGGGAAGGTGGCAGGGATCAGGATGAAGAAAAAGTAATGGACCATGTAGGATATTTCAGATCTGATTAGCTGAAACCAATGTGCAGGTCAAAGTCCAGCTGCTGTCCTGTAAATTACTTGCAGAGCAGCACTACAGGATGAATGCTGTATTTGTTGGTAGTCACATAGAGCTGCAGAACCCCCACTTCCCACTTCACTGGAAACCTGCACAATACTGTTCTTCAATAGAAATGTGTAATTAATGTAAAGTAGTTGCTACTTACACAATTTGCTCTTTCACTGCATATTGGTCCAGCATCAGCCACAGCCCAGGGAGGAGGGCTTTCCTGAGACTTCTGAAGAGTATCTGTTTGTGTATGTCTACTGTTAAGCATGAGATAGAAGCCATGCAGCTCCATCAATTAGCACTCATTTCAAGGAGGAAATGGAGGATCATTGTTCACTGCTCTCTTTTGCCATGTACTTAGCCCCCCCCCCCCTCTCTTTCCCATGGGAGGGGAATGCAAATAAATGTATTGAATATTTACTATTATCACCTGGCTTCAAGCCCCTACAAGGCCCTAGACCTCCTGGACCTAGAGGAAAATATGGCCCTGCATGAGTTTTCCATAAGAGCCGGTCTCCTGCTCTAACGGCATAGATTGGAAGAAGTGCTGATCCTGGACTTTTAACATCTAAGAGCTGTGGTCAATAGCAACCATGTCATCTAAATGGTGTGGTCTCCCTCTGTCTCCTATCGATACTCTCTAAATGACATTGCGGGGTGCCTATGTGTTTGCATGGCAGCCTGTAGCCTAATGAAGGTCCCAGTTCTGCCTGCAGTATATCCATTTCAGGCTGTGCCTCTATGGGGCAGCTTGCTGTTGCCTGTCAGTATAGCACAGACAGTATAATACACTATACTGCATGACCAGTACAGTATATTATAGAAGCAATCAAAAGATCACCTATCAAAATCCTCTTGTGGGACTATTAATTGTTTTTTTTTTTTTTTTTTAAAAGAGGAAATAATGTTTTATTAGATTAAAATCTCTAAATTAAAAAACACCTTTTCCATTGAAAATCTTTTTCAATGGAAAAATTTGCAAAAATAAAATTCCCACCACATATTTGGAATCACCGCAACGACCTGCACTATACAATTATCATCTAATTTATCAATGCCTTAAAAAATTCCAGAATTGCTTATTTAGCACAAAAAAAATTGAATAAAAAGGTGATAAAAAATCATGTACCCCGACATTATACCAATGAAAACTACGACTAGTAAGACTAAAAAAGGTATGGTATATAGTAAAGCATTGAAAAAAAAAAACAGCAAACACCGCAAAATTTATAATGTAAAAACTAAGTGAAGGTATTGCTGTGTTTTTCGCATCCCCCCCAAAAAGAGTTAAGAAAAGTTAATGAGTAAGCTATGTGTATCCCAAAATAGTGCCATTAAAAAATACAACTTGTCCGGCAAAAAAACAAACCCTCCTATTATTAAATTGAAAAAGAAAATAAAAAGGTTATAGAAATTGGGGACTCATACACATTGGTGGGGAGAGTCATATGGAGAAGAAATCGAGAGTGAAGAAACCCAGGAGCACTCTGGCAGTCACCTCTGCATCATATCAACATTGAATACCTTTCTCTCCCGTGCGCCCGCTTCCTCCTCTGCTGGTTGTGGCCTCCCTCAGCCCCGTGCCGCCTAGCCTGTCTGTGACACATCTGCTCAGGAGCCTTCACTACACAGAACTCCGGCAAGCCAGCACTTGACATCGGCAGCTTTCTCCTCTCTGTCTTTGATGGCGGGGAAGTTTACTTCCCACTCCTGCAGCTGCTGGGTGACGGAAACTCCAGCTGCTCCTCAGCAGCACCTGACATCAGGATCCCCGACCCACAACATGCCACCCAAGATGGCATCTGAGCAGGCCAATCAGCAGATAAGACCTTACCAACAGCTCAGAAACTGGAGAATGGGGACGGCGGAGTTGTAATTACACCTGCACGCTGCTGCAATTGCGATGGCGAGGAGCTAAACAGAGAGGAGAACACAGCGCTCATATAAATACTAGCTTGAGAACGGTTCCTGCAAGTGGACTGAAACGTTGCATGGGTGAATAAAGGACCACACATTTTTCACCACTTGGATGTGCTGCGGTGGTTTTCTTTTTTTAAGCTTATTGCTAAATATATACTGCTGGCACTCCCCCTTGAATTGGAAAATTGGCATGCTGCCCTGACTTTACCTTTTCTATGTATATACATATAATATACATATAATTAACATATATATATATATATATATATATATATATATATGTAATTACACATTTATTTAGTGCCGTACACTTTTTACAATTACTAAAAAACATATAAAATATATCTGCCGGGATTTGAACTCACAACCTTTTGCATTAGAGGCAAGAATCTTGACCACTGAGCTATACAACCCAATGATAAACTGTGCTGGAAAAACCTCATGGTAGTTTCTAAAATAGTAAGTATTCCTATACAGAAGGAATAGTTACTGATACAGAAACTAATATGAGGTATACAGCCCAGTGGTAGAGATGCTTGTCTCTAATGCAGAAGGTTGTGAGTTAAAATCCCAGCAGAAACTTTTCTGAAATATTGACTAAATTAGATTTAAATACACTGAGTGTCCCCCAGCACTGACTCCATATATGGACAAAGCTATATATGGAGTCAGAGTAGGGACTCCTAAGCCCGAACTAGAGTCCCGACACCCTCCCCTCTTCAGAGCAGTGAATTCCTGGTTTAATGCTTGGGGTCTACAATTGACTTCTATTGTGCTCTGTAGAGCACCGAGCACTTTGGTGCTAGATCAACACTACTGATTAGATCTGTTATATGAAGTTTTGTGTTAAATCATTTTGAATATGTACAGTAGTCTGCTTCCAAAAATTACATATAAATGTTTTTCTTCTTATCTAAGGTGTACTACGCACATCCTCCAAGCATAAAGACATTGGACTATATGCATAAAAAAAACTGGTCCAATAAACAGTATTTGCTCTGATTTGTCAATTTATCCATTTGTTAGGTCCCCATTTGGTAATAGCTAAATAATAACCAATAGCAATATTGGGTGGCTCACTTAAGGTGGATATGGAACGGGTGCTCAGAGTCCTGGTGGATCTCACCTAACCCCGAAGAATGTATTTATTAGTATATAGCTAGATCAGGACAAGCACACCTCACACTGGCCCAGCAAATTAATCGTAGGTATATTAAAAACTTTTATTTATTAGTAAATTAGTGTAATTGATACATATCACATACAATGCAATGGTAAAATTAATAGTAAAAAGGAATAGGGATAACGCTTGATATTCAAATCATCAATACATATAATGCAAATAAATCCATATAATTCCTAATTAGTACATTGCCAAGGTAGATAGTCTTCTATGCATTCCCTGTTGGAGACATATAATGATAACCGTAGGTCAAAAGTTCATCATTCTATTCATCCAACATCCACAATCATATAGTCAGGATGAGCTGTTTAATCACTAAAAGTCCATTAAAAGTTCATAATAAAACCAGCGTGAATCCTTAGTAAGGTAAAATATCCTTAGTCTCTCTGTTTAAAGTGCACTGTGGTTCACAATTGGGGTAACTCCTTCTATTTATAAGTCATTCATTTGAGCATCATCATGCCGTACAACACTATGAATATGATCCTTGTATCACCACCACATCATCATATTCTAATGCAGCACCCTCCTTCAATCGATCCAAGCAGTACCTGTTTGTGCGGCTATCGGCTCCGCTGTATCCACTGGCTTCCCACGTGGTTTACATGCACAGAGTACCTTACCTCCTCTGGCGCTGCTACACGGACCTTTGCTGTAGTGGAGGTATCGCTGCTCGGTTTAGCCTCCGATGGGATGACAGGGGTAGGAGCGCTCCTGTATGATTTCTTGTATTGCGGAGGTCTTTGCACCAAATGCGTTTCGGGACTAGCGCGTCCCTTCCTCAGTGGAATGCACTAATTTACTAATAAATAGAAGTTTTTAATATACCTACGATTAATTTGCTGGGCCAGTGTGAGGTGTGCTCGTCCTGATCTAGCTTTGTACTAATAAATAGCTAAATAATATTGGCACTTTTTGAATAAATATTATTATTGCACTTGCATTTTGTGCTTAGATTTGTTTATTTGTTTATTTTTAAGTTACCATTTTAGGGGCTTCATAACAATTTACTAGGTTTCAAGAGTAAAGATCCCCACACTCATAAGGTAAAAGTCAGCAAAACCTGAACATCAGCCGAACATCAGCTGACCATCTCAGAACTGAGTGTCCATGTGTATGAGGGAATCATAAGGAATAGTCTGTACATATTAACTTCAGTATGTTTTAATAATCTATATGATAATGTGGTAAAGAGTATGATATTTCACTTTTAGAAATATGGTTTACTTTAAATATGATTTTTTAGTGGATTTTTAAAGGTACTGTCCCGTCAGTCGCTGCCACACATATATTGACCCTTAGTAAAGGAAGCCTGGAGGCTTTATATTCAGTAGTGTGACCTGGATCTTTAATGCATAAGTTAATTTGACAATGAAACAAGAAAACTTATTTGCTTCCTAGGCCATCTGCATTACGTCTTCTATTTATAATGCATCAACTATTGACTTATCATAGAGTCTATGAAGTATATGAACAAAGTTAAAACTAAATGAACACTGAAAAGTGAATTATTACATCAAATATGCAAAATGACACTAATAATAATTTAAATTAAATTTGAATAAAACACGAATGTTCAGTAGTATTCTGAAATAAAACAGAGGGAAGAGTAAAGAGCTCCATTGTTAATAGGATCACATTCATTTCTCATAAAAACAAGTAATCAAAGTCATAATAAAATAACAATACTGCTAAATATGAGTCTATATTTTAGTGTCTACATGTATTAGCCATTCAATTAACTGTTTTATCATAATCATGTGAATGAGAGATATGCAACAAGGACTTCCACTAAATAGCAATCTATATGTGCACACCAGTCTTATAAATTGTGTCAGCCTGTGAACTAAGCTCTTTATGCCAGACAGTCTGTCACTCGGTAAGAGCTTGCATTCAGGCAGTTATCATTCTGCTGCAGTTTGAGCAGTCATTGCTTTAAAATTATTGCCACAAATAAGACTCAGTAAGCAGCTAAACAATTACACTGTGTATTAAGCAATGCACTACCCTGTATTCCCATTTCCCACAATCTGAACATATGATTGCTCCCTGATTGTTTGTAGCTACTGCCATTTTGAGAAGCTATTCCCAAACATATATTCACTTGTGTGGTTTTTACAGATATTTTGTTTTCAATTGGTAAAATAAATACGTATGAAATATCCTATTTTGCTTTACAGCCTATTAAAAGCCACAAGACATGAATATACAAACCCCTAGGCATAACAAAAGCCATTAAGAAATACATATTCAAAGCCGTCATGTATAAAAAAAAAATCAATTTAGATTGCCTAATTTTCTTTCCAGCTGCAAAGGAAAAAAATATTTGGCCTCTAATGAGCCATCTAAAAACTTACTGAATTAAGAAGCATATCATTATTTTAATGCAGTGTGGTATAGTTAAGCTAATGTACTTTTATCAAACAAATACTTTTTAGATGAAAGAAAGATAATTGTGGGTAGATTAGCATTGACACATTCACTTTAATATACTTCTAACATTTTCCTTTTCGTTACTTTGTTTCTTCATGCCTGGCGTGACTTGCAGTAATTGTTTTAAACTATTGACATTTCTTTACAATATAATTTCCAAATCTACATCTAAAGAGCAGGAAGCTAAAAGAAAATTATCGAAGTGCTTTGACTGTATGTTATGAATCAGAAACTTTTCTATTTATTTTATGAGCAAATAGAATTTGAGCAATCTCCATGAGTGTTGGGAAATGCATCTGACATGATTGAAAGTATTTCAGCATTCTGCTGTGAGGATTTTATGTAATTATAAAAAAATTGCGCTTTTACTTAGTCTTTCCATGCTTGAAAAGGTACTGCATTTTTTCCATTATCACCCATAGTTCCTCTAAACTTTTCTAAATTCTAAAAGGGTAATGATGAAAAGCAAATGAGAAATGCCCAATGAGTCAATGACTAGTCATCCCTGCCATACACAGTACTTTGATCACTAAACCAGACTCATAATTGGGTCATGGAACCTTTGAAAGGGAGGTGTCATCAGAAAATTACCTATTGTTGAAATCATATTTTTATGTTTAACATATTTTTAAAGATGAATGAGTTTATTTTTTCATTTTGCATATTTAAATAAAAAAACATAAAATTCTGCAGTTTTTGCACTGCCAATAGGCCTAATCATAGGTGTCACTTCTTGGTCTGTACATATTACTTTACTTCAGTTATCTGCTCATTTGTAATTCTAATCCTGCCTATAATGATATCACCTCTGTGTACAGATAAGACAGGATTCACTATTCACAATAGGTCATTCTCAAAGCTTATATATTCTTTCCTTGTACAATGACCTCTGGATAGGTCACAGAGCATGCCTAGAAAACTCTGCCATGGAAGTCAATGGGTCCTTTCCTGACCATTGTGGCTCATGTGGCTTTCCCCTGATCAGCTATTCGAAGAGGAGGCAGTGCTCCATGCAAGCACTACTTCATTTTTATTACACTGCATTTGATGAGACGACAGTGAATGGAGTACTTGTAATTACACTCGCTTCTGAGACAACGGTCAGTGTAATGAAGAGGAAGTAGTGTTCACATGGAGCACTGCCTCTTCTTCAAACAGCTGATCGGCGAGGGTGACGGTTGTTGGAACCCCACTGATCAGATAATGATGACTTGTCCTGATGATAGGTCATCAATGTAAAACCCCTGCACAATCCTTTTAAAAGCAACTCAGGCAAGATGGAAAGCTCCATAATCCTGTTCAGGAAATAGAATTTAATAAAAATCAGCAATCAGGAAATAATAAGGATATGTGTTCATTTCCACACTTAAATAATAACATATACTGTTAGTATTCAATGCTGTTTTGGGTCCAAGGGTCTAACTATAGGGAGGGTGGGGCTGAGTGACGGATGCAAGGAGAAGCAAAAACCACCATGTTGCCTTCACCAGAGTATTTAAATGAAAGGTCAGGGTAATAAGGGATGCAAATGAGCTCTTAACAACCTCTTTCTCTAAAGCCACCAGATGTAAGGCAGCTATCCCATAAGTCACTGTTTGTCCCTTTAAATAGGCCTTGAGACATAATTCAGATGTTAAATAAGCCAGCACCTTATCTGTTTCAGGGTTATTGTCCCATGTATGGCCTGTAAGTCTCTTCTTGCCCAAGTAGAGTACCCACTAAATCCTGACTTAGGCCTCTCACCCAGTTAAGCCAGTACTCTCTGCTCTGTATTGAGGAGGGGCAATTACCCCAAAACAGCTGTCTGCAGATAAGGTGCTGACTCATTTAATATCCAAGCCTCAAGGCCTATTTAAAGGGTCAAACATTGACTTATAGGATAGCTGACTTACATCTGGTGAAATTAGAGGCAGAGAGCTTATTTACATCACTTTCTTCACAGAATTCCCAGAGTGTGTATGGTATATACGTCTCCTCATGCCAATTAAGATGCTTTCTCCTCAAGGAGAGATAGGACCCCCCCACCCCCCCACCCCAGGCCAGGGCAAGAAACTAAGCATTTTCCCTCAGTAAAGGGAAGCCTAGCTTTATCTGTTTAGGCCATTAACAACATTTTATGGAGGTATTCTGAATATATAGATAGTGGTGTATACTTTTAATTGATATTTACAATCTTTGTATTGGCACTAAAACCCTCATTGCTGTCAATTTAGACAAATGTGAGCTTAAAATTTAGTAGTGTATGTGAAAATACACACTGCCCTTTTTCTGGGTGGGTCTTTAAAAAATGGTACAACTATTTTTGGATATAATAAATGTCTTTTTTTGCTATAACTTGAACATATATTGATGTTTTTCATTATACTTTTTATTGGGGTATTATAGGATCTCTTGTGTATTTAATTAAAGTAGAGTTGTTGTATAACTGGTATTCATCATTCCTTTTAGGTATGTGTATATTTAGTAATTCCAGTATACAGTATGCAGCCCCTTCCTTGCGAACCTCTAATTACCGACTATAAAGGGTTTGCACAGGTTACAGAGCATATACAGAAAATTCTCCCATGGAAGTCAAGGCGGTTCCTTTCAGTCTATTATGTCTATGGCCCATGTGGCTGCAGTAAAGAATATATCTAAATGCTGTTAACACAGTTTATGCAATATAGCTGCTCCCTAAACATGTACTGAAAATATGAATATGAATAAGACTATGCATCACTAACTGGTATAAAGAATATGCATCTCTAACTGGCAAAAGAAAAAATATAGGTCACACAATCCCTTTAATGCTCTTTGTTTTCAAATGCACACAGAGCAGCATGGAAAGGTTTTCTCCAGCCATCTGTCTTAACAGCCAGACCAAGATCTGTTAAACATAGGAATGGGAAAAGGCTAATGTCCTAGTACACATATATAGGAGATCTTAATATACTGTGTTTCTCAGCTTTGATTGCAATATGAAACAGAATGGGATCAATGTGGAGGAGGAGATTAAGGGAGGAACTGTTGTGATATTTTTTTTAGTGGGACTTCAGACTAATAGATGTTACTTTTATATTAACATTTCTGAATTCTAGGATGCTAAAAATACTATATTGTATTGAAGAAAATAAGAAACATAAGGGCTTTTAACAACAAATCACAGTAATGTTCAAGGTAGAATACTTAATTGTGCATTGCCAGTGTAGGAGCGCCTTAAATGAATACGTGAATATAGCTAAATTCTATGTCATTGAATTCATAATGTATACTCTTAAATCAATTCAGTTCAGTGCTCATAAAGTACTGTATTTTCCGCTTTATAAGATGCACTCCCCCCCCTATAAGACGCACTGTCTTATAAAGCAAATGTGCCTCAAATCAAGATGGCCGGCCCTATTGCAGGATAGCAGAAGCTGTTGCTAAGCATTGCTCTGAGCGTGCTTATGTGCTTAAGTGATGCTGAATGCCACCAGTCCAAACATCCTTACCGCGGATGTGCCGCCGGGTCTGCTCCATACCACAGGAGGATGAGAAGAGAGGAGAGCAGTTCTTCTCCTCTGAATTGCCGCCCGCATGTAATGCTGATTGGTGGTGTGCGTCGGTGGGAACTATTGCTGCTTCCTGCCACACCCAATCAGCTTGCTCCCTCCCATTTCCTTACCAGGAGTGCCGCTTTTACAGAGCTCCGGCGCTCCTGCTGTGAAAGAGAAAGTAACGGACCGCTCCTGCTATGAGAGAGAATGGAGCGCTCCTGCTGTGAAAGAGAAGCGAGGGCTCTTGCTGTGAAAGAGAAGCGAGGGCTCCTGCTGTGAAAGAGAAGCGAGGGCTCCTGCTGTGAAAGAGAAGCGAGGGCTCCTGCTGTGAAAGAGAAGGGAGGGCTCCTGCTTTGAAAAAGAAAGCAACGAAGCGCTCTGGCTGTGAGAGATAAAGCAACTGGTCCTCTGTTGCCCTCTGCTATTCCCTGGCCTGTCACCTAAAGTCCTGGGTGAGTGACAGCTCAGGGGCCAGTCTATAAATGAAATGTGTGCTAAATATGACTATAACTCCCTCATCTATAGGAATGCACCGAGGTACTGCAGTACATGGGTGCATTCCTATGGATGAGGGAGGTTATAGTCATATTTAATATAAACACAGGCCAACAATGGTACAGTCCCTGACCAGTGTTTATATTTAATGTGACTATAATCCCCCTCATTCTTAACAATACACCAATGTGCTGCAGGACATGGGCAAATTCTTTAGGATGATGGGTGTTAAAGTCATATAACAGTGCATCATCCACAGATTCCCCCATAACAGTACATCATTCACAGATCCCCCATAACAGTGTCATTGACAGATCCCCCATAAGTATAATCAACAGATTCCCCATAACAGTGCGCCATCCACAGATCCCTCATAACAGTGCGCCATCCACAGATCCCCCATAACAGTGTCATTCACAGATCCCCCACAACAACAGTGTGTCATCCATAGATCCCCCATAACAGTGTCCTCCACAGATCCCCCCTAACAGTGTCATCCACAGATCCCCCATAACAGTGTCATCCACAGATCCCCCATAACAGGGCATCATCCATAGATCCCCCATAACAGTGTCATCCACAGATCTCCCATAACAGTGTGTCCTCCACAGATCCCCCATAACAGTGTGTCCTCCACAGATCCCCCATAACAGTGTCATCCACAGATCCCCCATAACAGTGTCATCCACAGATCTCCCATAACAGTGTCATCCACAGATCTCCCATAACAGTGTCATGCATAGATCCCCCATAATAGTGTTTCATCCACACATACCGCCCATAACAGTGTCACCTACATATCCCTTATAACAGTGCATCATCCATACATCCCCCCATAACAGTGCATCATCCACAGACCCCCATTAGTTCAAAATCCACCAAAAGCACACCATTTGGTTCAAACAATTTTTTTTCTTATCTTCCTACTCAAAAACCTAGGTGTGACTTATCATCAGGTGCATCTTATCAAGTGAAAAATACAGGATATATGTTTAGATATGAAAAATTATAGTAAACATATAAAAAATGTTTCATTTGTAAACTCCAAAAGCCAGAAGGTTGATGCATTGCACTATGTACATTAATATTTTGATAACTCTTTATCTGTTTATTTCTAAAGGAAGTGGCATAAAACTAAATTAAATATCAAAACTAAATGTTGGTTAGTTATACAAGACAATAATTAAAAGTTGTTTGTTCTAAATACAGTTATGGCTTATTCTTAAGTTAGGTTGATAATGTGGTGTCTCCCCTTTCCCCATTGATCAGCAAAACATATGTGCTACTTTTAAAGATTTAGATCAACTCAAGAATAGGGATGAGCGAACCCGAACATTTTCAAAAAAGATCAGGTTTGGGTCCGTTGTTCTGCGATTTCTTCTCGCTTTGTGAAGGGCTGCACAGCAGCCAATCAGCTAGTGTTTTACTTCTTGCCCTAAGAAGCCATCACAGCCATGCATACTAATGGCATAGCTGTGATTGGCCAAGTGCAGCATGTGACCCAGCCTCTATTTAATGTGGAGTCACTTAGCGCCGCACGTCACTCTGCTCTGATTAGTGTAGGGATAGGACGCAGCTGCTGTGAGGGCGAGATTAGGCAGGGAAAACTCAGCAAAAACACCTAATGAAGTGATCGATCTACAGCTGTGAAACATTTAACTTCTGCTAGTTAATTGCTAAATGGTTTTAGGCTGCACAGAGTGTTTTTCTGTCACTTTTTTATGGGGTGATCGGCAGCCATTTTGTGTCTTGTGGTGCACCAGCACAAGCTGCCACCAAGTCCATCAATCCATCAATACTAGTTTTTTTTTTTTTTTTGCTATATCCTACATCAGGGGCTTGGCTGTGCTTATTGTCACCCCTAGAAACTTAGGATAGAAATTTCTATATTTTATTGAGGGGTTAAATTCAATTGCCAAAATAGCAATCCCTTAAATCTGGTGTTCCAGCTGTGGCCAAGTGTAATACTGTCTGTTGTCTGGCAAAGGATAGATTTTTTTCTATTGTGAAATTCAATAGCCAAAATTGCAATCCCCTAAATCAGCAGTGGCTGGCAAAGTTTAATAGTGTCCGGCAAAGGATATATTTTTTCTGGAATGAAATTTAATTACCAAAATAGAAATACCATAAATCAGTAGTTTCAGCTGTTGCTGGACAAGTTTAATAGCGTCCGGCAAAGGATATATTTTTTGCTGAGGGGAAATTAAATTTCCAAAATAGCAATACCGTAAATCTGGTGTTCCAGCTGTGACTGGACAAGTTTAATAGTATCTGTCAAAGGATAGATTTTGTTCTAGGGTGAAATTCACTTGCCAATAAAGCAATACCCTGAATCCGGTGTTCCAGCTGTTGCAGGCCAAGTATTAATCTGTCCGTAAAAGGGTATATTACACTCAGCGTGCATCTCCAAGTATATTTCTTTCCATAAAAGGGTATATTACAAAAACTGTTACATTACAATTGCTGAAAGCATAATCCTGTAAGTCTGCACGCACTATTGTGCATCTCATAGTGTATTTCTGTCCGTAAAAGGGTATATTTCACTCAAGGTGTATATACAAGTGCTGAGAGGGTCATCCTCAATAACTTAACACGTTACCGTGCATCTCCAAATGTATTTCTGTCCGTTAAAGGTATATTACACAAACTGTTAAAATACAATTGCTGAAGTCATAATCCTACACATTTTTTCACACGCTACTGTGCATCTCCAGGTGTAAATCAGTCCATAAAAGGATATATTTCATCCAGGGCCTAAATACTAGCCCTACAATTGATATTCCCCTAAATCAGTGGTTACTGCTGTGCCTGGATTAGTGTAATACGGTACATAAATAAATAGGCAGATAGTGTTAGGTGCCTGTGAAAAAAGGCCTGAATTTGAAATCAATACATTGGGCCAAATATATTTTTTCTTATTGTGGTGCTTGGTTAATGGTAACAATGAGGAAAACATCTAGTAAGTGGTGCGGACGCAGTCGTGGTGGTGTTAGTGGACCCTCTGGTGCTGGGAGAGGACGTGGCCATTCTGCCACAGCCACACATCCTAGTGAACCAACTACCTCAGGTTCCAATACACGCCAGAATTTACAGCAATATTTGGTGGGGCCCAATGCCGTTCTAAGGATGGTAAGGCCTGAGCAAGTACAGGTGCTAGTCAATTGGGTGGCCGACAGTGGATCCAGCACGTTTACAACATTATCTCCCACCCAGTCTTCTGCAGAAAGCGCACAGGTGGCGCCTGAAAACCAAGCCCATCAGTCTGTCACATCACCCCCATGCATATCAGGGAAACTGTCAGAGCCTCAAGTTATGCAGCAGTCTCTTATGCTGTTTGAAGACTCTGCTGGCAGGGTTTCCCAAGGGAATCCACCTAGCCCTTCCCCAGTGGTGGAAGACATAGAATGCACTGATGCACAACCACTTATGTCATCATCCTGATGATGAGGACATGGGAATACCACCTCATCGGAGTCCGCACGTCTCTGATGATGACAAAACACAGGCACCAACTGCTGCATCTTTTTGCAGTGTGCAGACCGAACAGGAGGTCAGGGATGAAGACTGTGTGGAAGACGATGCAGGGGACAATGAGGTCCTAGACCCCACATGGAATGAAGGTCATGCCACTGACTTTCATAGTTCAGAGGAAGAGGCAGTGGTGAGACCGAGCCAACAGCGTAGCAAAAGAGGGAGCAGGGGGCAAAAGCAGAACAGCCACCGACAAGAGAGTTCGCCTGCTACTGGCCACCGCCACCAGGGACCGAGCACCCCAAAGGCAGCTTCAAGGAGTTCCCTGGCATGGCACTTCTTTAAAAAATGTGCTGACGACAAGACCCGAGTGGTTTACACGCTTTGCCATCAGAGCCTGAAGCGAGGCATTAACGTTCTGAACCGTAGCACAACCTGCACGACCAGGCATCTACATGCAAAGCATGAACTGCAGTGGATTAAACACCTTAAAAAAAAGGAACTCACTCAGGCTCCCCCTGCTCCCTCTACTGCTGCTGCCTCGGCCTTTTCCTCCACCTCGGGAGGAATGTTGGCACCTGCTGCCCACCAAACAGAGGATGTGCCACCGACACCACCACCTGTGTCACCAAGCATCTCCACCATGTCAGACGGCAGCGTTCAGCTCTCCATCTCACAAACCTTGGAAAGAAAGCTTAAATTCCCACCTAGCCACCCTTGAGCCCTGGGCCTGAATGCCAGCATTCCTAAACTACTGGCCTTTGAAATGCTGTCATTCAGGCTGGTGGACACAGACAGCTTCAAACAGCTGATGGCCATGGCTTTCCCACAGTATGTTGTTCCCAGCCGCCACTACTTCTCCAAGAGAGCCGTGCCTTCCCTGCACAACCAAGTATCCGATAAAATCAAGTGTGCACTGCGCAATGCCATCTGTGGCAAGGTCCACCTAACCACAGATACGTGGACCAGTAAGCACACCAGGGGCGCTATATCTGCCTAACTGCACACTTGGTAAATGTAGTGGCGGCTGGGCATATAAAATGTAGAGAAGGTAACCAGTGGCACTACACCGCACCTATAGTTAATTTGGATACCAATAGCGAGAAGTGATGACTCACGGTGGTGCTCAGCCTGTAGCAGCAGTAAGTATACAAGTATCTTCAAGCGAAGGAGAATATTAAAACGAGCGTCACTCACCAATTGTAGAGGGGTACGCTTTATTTCATAGCAGGAGGGGGGTACATACGGTGCAAACACAGCATGAAGCAACAGCCGTTTGCACGTGTGCGCTTCTTCTGGCTTCTCACTATTGGCGGGGTCACGGCACTTACAAATATGCACAGGAAGCCGCATCATCGCATTAATTAGTTAATCAACACCTGAGTTTCCACAACAGTGGACAAGGATTCTTGGTGAATAGCGAGACCCCTTTAATAGTGTGAGTGCATGTGCAAGTACATAAACTAATAAAATAATAAAAATATGAATTTACAATACACACAGGAATAATTCATTAAAGAAATACATTCATGTCTATTTTCTTATTTAATCCCAAGGGACCCATTGCATCTGTACGTAGGATCCAATTTGTTTCTCTTCTGAGAAGTTCCCTCTCCCTATCTCCACCTCTCTCTGTACGGTTAACTATTTCAAGACCAGCAAAGGTCAATACACTGGGGTTTTCATTATGTTCCCTGTTCACATGATCTATTAGCCGAGGAACACCCTTTCCTGTTTTTAATGAATTTAGGTGTTCTCGGAATCTTTCAAATAAGCAGCGGATGGTTTTACCAATGTAGAAGCGTCCGCATCTACATAAAATTAAATAGACCACAAACTTGCTACGACAGGTGATAAGTGGAAAAACCTTGTGCTCTATCCCTGCAAAGGAGATCACTGACAATTGGGAATTGAAGTTGCAGAAGGAGCAACTTCTGCATCTCTTATTCCCTTTTTGTCTCTGTTCAGACAGCCATGTGCAGCATTTTTTTCTAAAATGACTTGTGTTACCACCTGGTCCCGTATTGTATGGCACCTTCTAAACGCAATTACTGGTTTTGTGCCTTTTAGTTGTTTTAATGAATCATCCCTCGCTAAAATGTTCCAATTTTTCCTTATAACCTGTTTTATTCTTTCAGCCATAGGAGGAGGGAGTTGGTGGCGGTGGGCTTACGGAATCCCTCCGTCACCAACTCCCCCCCCCCTCTATGAAATAAAGCGTACCCCTCTACAATCGGTGAGTGCCGCTCATTTTAATATTCTCCTTCGCTTGAAGATACTTGTATACTTAATGCTGCTACAGACTGAGCACCCCTGTGAGTCATCACTCCTCACTATTGGTATCCAAATTAACTATAGGTGTGGTGTAGTGCCACTGGTTACCTTCTCTACATTTTATATGAACTACTGAACTTTGCTCTGGACTTTCTCCAGTAGAGCATACACGTAACCTAATGATTATGGATTAAACTGAATCTGTACCAAGTATGATGGATAGTACAGCATACAATGAACCAAAACCGGGAGTAATGGAAGGTAGAGAGGGGGCAGACGCATATTTTCTACAGTGCAATCAAAAGGATATATACGAAATACTCAGCACAAAAGCTTTGGAAGGAAAAGTGTTACAAATGGCTGAAAAGGAGGTCCGTGTATACTGGACGATCAGCTCACTTAAATCCTACCGTGAAAGCAAAAGAGTGCCACGAGGATTAAGAGTTTTTAAAGAAATATTTCAATTCCAGGATGACCCACTTTTTGTTGCTGAATGGCATTGGATCCATCAGGAGTTTTCCCTCACCATTATGGAGACGGTGTTAAAACAAAATGAAAAAGAATATGGAAAAATAACCCACGAACTACAGAAAGCAAAGACAGTCCTGGCATCTCGACACACTAACAGCCAATCCCAAGCTTTCCTCAAACAAATGGACAAAAAACTGACCATAATACAGAGTGGCATAAAAGAAAATAAACGCGACAAATGTTTACGTGATAAGTTAAATTACGATGCAGGAAAAATGTTCATCTGGAGTACAAAACAACATAAAAAGACATGACCGAAAAGAAGAAAGAGTGATGCAATGGGTCCCTTGGGATTAAATGAGAAAATAGACATGAATGTATTTCTTTAATGAATTATTCCTGTGTGTATTGTAAATTCATATTTTTATTATTTTATTAGTTTATGTACTTGCAAATGCACTCACACTATTGAAGGGGTCTCGCTATTCACCAAGAATCCTTGTCCACTGTTGTGGAAACTCAGGTGTTGATTAACTAATTAATGCGATGATGCGGCTTCCTCTGCATATTTGTAAGTGCCGTGACTCCGCCAATAGTGAGAAGCCAGAAGAAGCGCACACGCGCGAAACGGCTGTTGCTTCATGTTGTGAACCAACAATCGGTGAGTGCCGCTCATTTTAGTATTCTCCTTCGCTTGAAGAAAGTAGTGGAGGCTGAGCACCAGGCGGAGAGTTCTTTGGCGCACGTCCTTCCGCCGCCAAGGATCACCTGTAGCCTCCTCCTCCTACTCGGCTTCCTTCTCCTCTACTTCCACCAGCTCATCCAAGCATCACGCACACGTCAGTCACACTGCAGAACAGCACCACTTCCCCACCAATGACTGGGCCTCCATGCGAGACCTGTGTGCCCTGTTGCGCTGTTTCGAGTACTCCACCAACATGGCCAGTGGCGATGACGCCGTTATCAGCGTAACAATACCACGTCTATGTCTCCTTGAGAAAACACTTAGGGCGATGATGGAAGAGGAGGTGGCCCAGGAGGAGGAGGAGGATGAGGGGTCATTTTTAGTACTTTCAGACAGTCTGTTAGAAGTGCCTCAGAGGGAGGTTTTTTGCAACAGCAGAGGCCAGGTACAAATGTGGCCAGCCACGGCCCACTACTGGAGAACGAGGAGGAGGAGGTGGAGGAGGATGAGGATGAAACAGGTTCACAGCGGGGTGGCACAAAAAAAACGAATCGGGCCCATTACTGGTGCGTGGCTGGGGGGATATGGAGGACAATGACGATACGCCTCCCACAGAGGACAGCTTGTCCTTACCTCTGGGCAGCCTGGCACACATGAGTGACTACATGCTGCAGTGCCTGCGCAACGACAGCAGAGTTACCCACATTTTAACGTGTGCGGACTACTGGGTTGCCACCCTGCTGGATCCCTGGTACAAAGACAATGTGCCCACCTTACTTCCTGCACTGGAGCGTGATAGGAAGATGCGCGAGTACAAGCGCACGCTGGTAGACACGCTCCTGAGAGCATTCCCAAATGTCACAGGGGAACAAGTGAAAGCCCAAGGCGAAGGCAGAGGAGGAGCAAGAGGTCGCCAATGCAGCTGTGTCACGGCCAGCTCCTCTGAGGGCAGGGTTAGCATGGCAGAAATGTGGAAAAGTTTTGTCACCACGCCACAGCTAACTGCACCACCACCTGATACGGAACGTGTTAGCAGGAGGCAGCATTTCCCTAACATGGAGGAACAGTACATATGCACACCCCTCCACGTACTGACTGATGGTTCTCCAAATTGTCCACGTGGCCAGAGCTAGTCTTTTATGCCTTGGAGGTGCTGGCCTGACCGGCGGGCAGCGTTTTGTCTGAACGTGTATTCAGCACGGTGGGGGCGTCATTACTGACAAACGCAGCCGCCTGTCCACAGCCAGCGTGGACAAGCTGACGTTCATAAAAATGAACCAGGCATGGATCCCACAGGACCTGTCCATCCCTTGTGCAGAATACACATTTATAACTGCCTCCCCTCAACCAAATATTCTTGTACTCCGGGTCATTTCTTTATTGAATCCTCTTTTTTTAATTTTACCATTATATTGCAGTGCAACCAAAAGTTGAATGAACCTCTCCTCCGTCTAGGTGCCAGGGGCCAAATTATCTGAAAGTGGCCTGTTCCAGTGGTGGGTGACATGAAGCCTGATTCTCTGCTATGCGACCTCTGTCCTCTGTCTGGGTGCCGTGGGCTAAATATCTGGATGTGGCCTTCTGTATTGCTGGGTGACATGAAGCCTGATTCTCTGCTATGCGACCTCTCTCCTCCGTCTGGGTGCCAGGGGCCTAATTATCGAAAAGTGGCCTTCTCCATTGGTGGGTGACATGACGCCTGATTCTCTGCTATGCGACCTCTGTCCTCTATCTGGGTGTTGGGGCCTAAAAAAATGAAAGTGGCCTTCTCCATTTGTTGGTGACTTGAAGGCTGATTCTCTGCTATGGGACCTCTTTCCAATTTATATTGCTTAATTTTTATTTATTTTATTTCATTTTAATTCATTTTCCTATCCACATTTGTTTGCAGGGGATTTACCTACATTTTGCTGCCTTTTGCAGCCTTCTAGCCCTTTCCTGGACAATTTTACAGCCTTTTTAGTGCACAAAAGTTCGGGTCCCCATTGACTTCAATGGGGTTCGGGTTCGGGATGAAGTTTGGGTCGAGTTCGGATCCTGAACCCGAACATCCAGGTGTTCGCTCAACTCTTCTCAAGAAACCTAAAGAAACTTTGAAAATCGTTTTTCTTTAAATGGTTAGTTGCACAGAGTACAACATATAGCAACTGTTATGTAGACCAATTTCAGGTACACTAGTCTGTGGTCAACTGAATTTTTTTAGGAAACTGTGCAATATTTGAAATATAAGGTAACTGTGATGGCAAAAAATCCATCATATGATATGCTATCAGCACCAGTATTGATACTGTAAAAGATTTATGTCTATGATTGTGAATTATGAAACAAGGTTTGCTTTTATTGAAATTGTTTGTTGTATCAACTTTAGACTATTGTGTATGGCCCCTTAGAACCTACTGAATCTCTCTGGGTGTCAAGTAATTAAATTACCAGCTATTATCTCATTAAACTCTCCCTGACAATAACTAACTGTATTCTGTGTTTAAAGATAAAAAAAAAATTCTCTCTCTCTGTGTCAAATACCCTATCACTGTAGTGTATAACCCCATAAAATACATGCATTTCCTGTTTGTGATCTCATTTAGCACCTAGAACACGTCAGTATAGTCCCTCTGATTGACTGAGGCTGACTGAAAGGCATTATGGCAGAGATGGCGTGCTAGGGCGCTGTTCAGAGTCATGGTCTTCCATCTTCCTTGCCCTGCTATGCTGACTTCTGATCTGCAAATTTTGTTCAAATAATAACTGATTATGTGGTGGCTCACCTGTTGCGATTTATGGAGTAAGGTGCACTGTAAAAAAGGTTTATCTTAGAAAATCTCACAAAAAACTAATTAAATACAATTCAATTCATGTGATATTTCATAAATTCTAGCATATATAAATCAATAATGAATACATAATAACTTGGTAAAAAGCATTTAAAAACACATATAGAAAATATATAAAAAAACAGTCAGAAGGAATCGATTTAATGTCCCTTTTTTTTTTTTTTTTGCTGTAATTTTGTCTAAATCAGTGCTCTCATGATTGATGTAATAAATTTAATTTTTACCATGATTTATAAAAGGGATATATTCATCATTCCAGTGAATGTGAAAAACTTTGTAAAAAAAAGAGAAAAGGAGAAAAGAAGAAAAAATGAAAAAATATATAAAAAAATATACTGTATATGGATATAGTGATCCGTGCTATAGAGTTACATAGTAACATGGTATATAAGGCCGAAAAAAGACATTTATCCACCCAGTTTAGCCTGTTATCCTGCAAGTTGATCCCGAGGAAGGTAAAAAAAAACTGAGGTAGAAGCGAATTTTCCCCACTTAAGGGGAAAAAAATTTCATCCCGACTCCAATCAGGCAATTGGATAACTCCCTGGATCAACGACCCATCTCTAGTAGCTATAACCAATAATATTATTATACTCCAAAAATAAATCCAGGCCCCGCTTGAACTCTTTTAGTGAACTCATCATCACATTTCGGAAAATACTACCTTTGAGGTCCTTGCCCTAAGCTTGTGACCTAAATCCTCTAACTTGGTCATTGGTTCCGCTATGGACCATGACCACTGGATCTTCTCCAGCCCCTCCCTGTCAACTCGTTCTGTGTCGAACTTGAGCGCAGACAACACACCATTCGTCGATCCCGGTCTTTGTGACAGATCGCCCTATCTGTACCCCTAATAATTGAGTCTCTCACTACTAGCACCTGTCTGGCCTGCCCTACTCTCCTGGTACCCTGCTGACTGGAGCCGACATTCCCCTGACTGGCAGAGGAAGTGTCCGGATGCAGCAGTGCTCTCTCTGAACTGTCATCCCCCTCATCTGCCAACCTTGCAAACTTGTTGGGGTGTGTCAGATCAGGGCTAGCCTCCCCGGCACTCTTCCCTCTACCCCACTTTCTAACTGTTATCCAGTAGTGATGAGCGGCATGGGCAATATTCGAATTCGCGATATTTCGCGAATATTTGGCCGAATATTCGCCATATATTCTAAAATTCGCGAATTTGTAATCTCTAGTCATTATTTTCTTGATTGCGAAAATTTGCATATAAAAATTTGCATATACTGGTATTTAAAAGATACGTCATGACGTATCTTTTAAATACCAGTTAATGCGAATTTGTATGCACATTTTATGCAAATTTGTATATGCGAATTTGCGCAATCAAGAAAATAATGACATTCGCATAAACTGGTATTTAAAAAAAATGAATATTCGCGATTGCGAATATATTTCGCGATATTTTAAATATTCACGAATTCTCGAAGTGCCAATATTCACGATTAAAATTCGCAATTTGCTACCACCATTCCCCACATCTCCCCCATAGAGTGCTTGCTCAGTGAGCAGCAAACTCTTTTCCAAATTGTCAGTGCCTCTCAGTGTTGAAACTTGCCCGGTTAGATACTCGATGTGTGTTTCCAAACGGGCGATTTGCTCACATTTTGGACAAAGATATGCACCCGCAAAAGGCTGTTCCAGGACTGCATACATTAGCAAGATGTGCACTGGACTGCGTTGTCAATAATGGAACACATACTAAATTAAAGATATATAGAGACTTTCTTATTCCTCTATTTATTTTCTATTTATTCTTTTCTATTCCTCCACCCCCACACTTCTATCTGAATTATCGTATCTGAAAACGAATAAATATAAAAGAGATAGAGTTGAATTTGAAGAAAAATAAATAAAATATATATATATATATATATATATATATATATATATATATATATATAAATCCGGAGATAGGCAGCCAGCACGTCCAAAGGGCTTGGCGGGTGCAAAATCTCAGAGATCCCAGAGAGAGCAGCACTCCTGAGTTAAATGGTGATGACCCAATTTATTCAAGGCAACGTTTCAGCCTACTCCATGAGGCCTTTGTGACGCTTGACAAAGGCCTCATGGAGTAGGCTGAAACGTTGCCTTGGAATAAATTGGGTCATCACCATTTAACTCAGGAGTGCTGCCTCTTCTCTGGGATCAATCTATCTATATATATACATATATATATATATATATATATATATATATATATATATATATCTTTAATTGAGTATAAACCAATAACTCTATAGCACGGATCACTATATCCATATATACTTTTTATATTTTTTTTTTATATATATTTTCATTTTTTCTTCTTTTTTTTCCACAATGTTTTTCACAATCACTGGAATGATGAATATATCCCTTTCATTAATCATGGTGAAAATCAATTTCTTATATCAATCATGAGAATACTGATTTAGGCAAAATTACAGCAAAAAAAAGGACATTAAATCGATTTCTTTGGACTATTTCTTATATATTTTCTATATGTGTTTTTATATGCTTTTTACCAAGTTTTTAAGTATTAATTATTGTTTTATATATGTTAGAATTTATAAAATATCACATTAATTGTATTTAATTTAGTTTTTTTTTTAATCTAATTAAAATGTGGGTTCTCAATACAGTCCTGGATGACAGAGTGCATGTTAATCTAATTAATTCTAAAATGGCAGATTTGTCAAAAATTTGGAATTGCGAGAATCCAAAAATTTTCGGAATTCATAACTAACACCATTATTTCAACATGCTGCATATTTCCCATATACTTTGAGATAACATCTGAAGCTGGTATTTTTCAGTAAAAAAAAATCGCACAAATTAGGACAAGTAGTCTTGGATCAGTTTATTGATAAATGTAACTAATAGATGTTGAACAATTGTTTGAATAACCAATGTTAAAAAAAAAAAAAATCACTTCCGTTCTCCAAACAGAGAATATTTAAATTGCTGTGCATTGTCCAGACATGTTGTATATTGATATAAAACAGGTGCAATAACAGTTGCATACAGTCACTGGAAAAGCATGAATAGCTTTTCTACTCAGATGAGGTATGCCACCGGTTGTAAATGACCCCCAATATTTCAGTACACTTTGCTTTTCCAAATGCTTTACATTCTAATCACTGCACTTAGCATCTGTCCCTGACAGGCAGCTTATTCAAGCTAGCAGATAACAAATGTGCTGTGATGATGGTTAAGCCTAACCTTTCCACATACACAGAATCTCTGCAGTTCCACTACTCTGATTTAATAGGTTGCCAGAATAAGTAGAGAGCAGTAATTGCCTCAGTTATAAAGCATCTTCACCTGTAAAAATAAACTCTGCGGTATCAAATCAATCTTATCATCAGCAGTTTATATGCCAATTTAATTTCATCCCGGCTTGCTGTTTTCAAAGCAAAGACAAATTGCTTTTTATGACAAGCAGTTAAAAAGAACTAACGTTTATTAAAAATTTAGAAAATAAATTATATTGAGATGGAAATCCATTCAATATTTAGAAAAATATATTTTTAATTAAAAGGCTTTTCAAAGGAGATGTAGAAAAATAGTTACTGATATGAAAGAGATACTGTACTATAGAATATGTTTTAGAGCTTTCCGGGTCATGTGATCGGTTCAAAAAGGGCAACTGAGATATAGTAGATATTAAACAATACATGACTCGAATATTATACACTGTGCAGGAATATACTACTTATAAGAATACATAACTACAATGTTACATGAGTTGTAGGACTGTAATACTACAGTCAGGGCCATATTTCATGATTCCCTGGGCACTTTAGTCCCCCCCCCCCCATTGATGTCCATACAAATTAGATAGCTGACAGCCAAATGCTCCTTACGCAGCCAGCTATCCCTCAAAATCCCCCATACACATGCATGCTTCACTGAAAGTCACACTGCAAAAAGTCTCAAAATCCCCATTGGGCAGATTATACTAAGGCCTCAAGTCATGCACACAAACGTATTATCTTTCCGCGTCCGTTCCAGTTTTTTTTTTTTGGTCCGCAAAAACAAAAAAATCGAAGTTACTCCGTGTGCATTCCGTTTCCGTATGTCTGTATTTCCGTTCCGCAAAAAAAATAGAACATGTCCTATTATTGTCCACATTACAGACAAGGATAGTACTGTTCTATTAGGGGCCAGCTGTTCCATTCCGCAAAATGCAGAATGCACACGGATGTCATCCGTATTTTTTGCGGATCCATTTTTTGCGGACCGCAAAATACATATGTTCGTGTGCATGAGGCCTTAGGCTGATGTTTCCTACATCATTGTTGCTAAGAAGTCCTCAGGAGTTAGGCATACACCTCTTAATAAATTAGCACCCTTTTTGAGCAGTCTATGCACCTGTCTGCTCACAAATGGCATGTCAGTTACAGTGTGTCACATCACACAGCTCTTCCTGCTTTCTCCTTGGCGGTGCTGGTGATTGTCACTGGGTGTGACTGAGCTGATGGCTGGAGCAGCAATCGTCCTTCTAACTCCTCCTACTCCTTCACCTTGTTGATGCTACAGCCACTGCTGATTCTAGCTTTTTTGCTGTCTCCTTCAGACAGGAGAACTCAGCACTAAATACCTCTTACATCCAGTGATGTCTCCTCCTTTGATTTTTTGACATTCTATTCCTCTTCTCAATTTAGCCCAGACCACCATGACAAATTTTTTCAGCCATGTCTTGTCCCTGCAGAGTTGACCACACAAACATCTTAGGTTCTTAACTATCTTGCTGCTTCAAACAATACTGTGCCCACTGTGCTCTCCAATGCCCACAAATACTATCCTGAAAAATAATAGTGCCATAAAGATAGTTTCTTCCATAGTAACAGTGCTCCTCAAAGTCACACCAATAGTAATTTCCTCCCAGAGTGCTCCCTTTTAAAAATACTTCCTCCTACAGTGCCCTCAATAGTGGTAATGCTCCCCAAGGGTGCCTCCATAAGAAGAAGAGCCCTCCATATGGTGCTCAATAATAATAATTCCCCATAGAACCCCCAGTAGTATGATGCCCAGAAAGAGTTCCCAATAGAAATACCCCCCCCCCCTTAGTGCCCCTAGTGGTAATAAGGCTCCCTATAGTAACCTAAATAGTAACAAGGACCTAGTATAAGCCCCCCTTTAGACCCTCTAGTAGAAGTAAGACCCATATATAAGTCATTGCTATAGAGTCCCCAGTAGTAATAAGGCCTCCCTATAGTGTCCTCAGGAGTTACAATGCCCCTTAGTAGGAGCCCCATGATTTATAATTCCTCTTGCAGTGCCACAGTATTTATAATGTCACCTGGCATTATAATGACCCGTGCATTGTCCCCTGTAGCTATCATCCTCCCTGGAGTGCCTTCAGAAATTATAATGCCCCAGTTCCTCCAACATGCAGTAAAAAAAAAATCACAAAGTGTCTCCAAACCACTCCAACAGTCCCATGTAAATAACATCACTCTCTCCCTCAGTTCCTCCAATATACATTCCCATGTAAATAGCATCATTCCCTCCCCAAGCCACCTTCAATAACAGTTCTATGTAAATAACATATTTTCCCTCCTTCCAGCTACCTCTAACACATAAATAATATTACTTTAACATTTGCTATTCACTGGTCATTTATAAAAAGCCCATGTGAATAGCCCACAGACCTTAATTGGTTTGAAAATTGTCCGTGTGATAGCCATTAACTAAACAGCCATCACACAACCATATTTCATGTTTGTGTGCATGTAGCCTAAATAACATCACTCACTTGCCTTCAGCCACCTTCTACAGGCCAAATGTAAATTACATCAGTCTCTCCCCCATCCATCTCCAATATACAGATAGGGAGGTATGGGATCTGCACACCTTGTGTGGGGTGGATGCTCATAGAGGATTAGAACAATTGTAGGTAGAAATCTATGGCACACCACACAATGAGATATTTAAAGTTGTATTTTTAATTCATAGATGTGTAAATATCTTCTTTACAACATTTTAGTCTTATTCCATATCCAGATTTTACATATTACTATAGCATAGGGTCAAATTACAGGGGTCCCGACGTTTCGGTCAATTGTGACCTTTATCAAGGGATCTGGAAGAACATAATGAAATAATGTAAATTGGAGGGAATAAGTACCGTAAAAGAAGAAAGCATGGATCTGGGAATCTTTGTCTGTATCAAAGTAATAGTAGCAAGGAAATAATCCAAGGGTAATGGTAATGATAGTAGTGAGGGACTAGGTAAGATAAGTACTGAAAAAGTTATATGTTTATATATTGGAGACCATAGGAAGAGTGCTGGAGGCATAATGTCATTTGAAATGAGGGAGAGTGACAGAAGAAGTATCTTCAAGATATAATGTTGCTAAAGAGGAATCACAGCAGATAAAGAAAAATCATAGCAGGTAAAGAAAAACATAGTGGAACCTGCCAGCTAGAAATGTGGTCAATTACCTGTGGCCCATGGAATCGTGTGAGGCTGGATATATGTGCAGCTGCGTCCTGCCGAGTTTATATACAAGAATGTAGGGCTTCCTGGTTTGTGACGTGCCGAACGGCTGACGTCATCGTGCAAAATTATGTGCGCATGCGCAATGCGAATATATGTTAAAGTGTTGGTAACGCATCAGACAGCTGACGTAATCGCGTACGATTGCGTGCGCATGCGCAATAAGAAAAAGGCTATTGTAATGCAGGAATGGTTGTCCTTACTATATGAGGTAGCGCTATTATCGCAAATCTAATGTATGGCAGGGGTGCAGTGTAGAATATTGATTAGATAGAGTATGTTGGAGTGTATTGAAAGTAGGCAGAGATGTAATAGGAGAAGAGATAATGTTAAGATAGGGACAAAGGGGAGGAAAAAATATGGTAATATGAGAGTATGTCTTTCACACTGTGTAAAGAATGGAAGGGAAAAATTGTAAAAAGGGGTTGGATTCAATGAATAGAGTAGTTAATCAGAACAATACTAAGCATATCAATGGCAATATCAATAAATAATATATAGTATGAATATAAGCAATTAAACTAGCTGTCTAGGGTGAGAAGGAGGAAGAGAGAGATGTATCCAGTATGATTCACGTTGCTTTAATAATAAACTTCTGTTCCCTTCTCGTCATGGTAGAGGTACCTGTTCCAGTACTTTAAAGCGCATTGTCGAGATTTGATGATTCGAGTGTTTAAAGTGAGCCGGAATCGATAGTAGTAATTGGTCAGTTCTGATTGTGGATTTGTGTTTGGAAATTCTGTCTCTGATATGCTGCGTAGTTTCGCCAACATAGACCAGTCCGCAAGGGCATTTGATCAGATATACAACATGAGTGAAGTCGCAAGTTAAATACCCTTTAATAGGGAATGGATAAGTGAGTGGGAATGGATAAACTAATAACATCTCCTTTAATGACGCTCGAACACTGCACAGTGAAGGCACGGATAGGTGCCCATTTTGGGAGTTCCTAGAAATCTTTGGCGTGGGATCCCAGACAAAGGGCCAATGTAAGCTCTATCTAAATGATCTCTGGTGTTCCGTGAGCGTTTGAAGCATGTAAGGGGAGGTGATTGAAACTCCTGTACATTAGGGTAAGCTTGGGATAGTATGTGCCACTGTTGACGTACCGTGTTTTGAATTTTCTGTGTGAGCGGGTGATACGTAAGTATACAGGGTATTCTATTGAAAGTATTAGAGGGTTTAGTTGCCTGTCTTGATGGTTTGGGTTGAGTCATGTGTTGTGGGTATCCCCTCTCGGGAAATTTGGATGACATCTCCTCCTTTCTCTTGATTTTGGTAGAGTGATCAATCACAATACATTCTACCCGAGTAAATTGGGATTTGGGTAATGACATTTTTGTTGCTCTAGGGTGACTACTAATGTAGTGCAAAAGGATATTTCTATCAGTAGATTTACTGTATAGATCAAAGCTGATAGAACCTTCTTGGTCTATAATCACAAGGCTGTCCACTGAGGAAGAGGTCAGAGACACATTGAGACCTCGAAACGCGTTTGGGAAAAAAACAAAAAATTTAGCTCTAAATACCTCTTAATCAGAGTACGCTGGAACTTTAAAATAAAGCCTTGGCTTATTGTGGACATGGAGTTCACACTTCCGATTGGACCACTTCTCAATCCAAGAATCGAGCCCCGTTCAGCAGGTGCCGCCTATTACAAACCACCCTTTGAACACAACGGGGGAGGATCTCGGGGAGCTTGCGAAGTGAAACTTCAGCACGCCAACATGTGGCACGCTGCCAACCAAGTGGTGAGCTGCTAGCCAGCCAAGTGTGGCGAAATACCAGTGGGATAGAGGTAAGACGAGGAGTGCTTATTGTATGGTGGGACGCCACCTTTTGCACATGGACTCTGCACCATCGGTTAGACATTTGTTTCAGAAAACTGCTTGACCAAAAGTGACCTATAGGATCTTCATGTCTACAGATAAACTGGTCCTCTTTAAGTATTAAATATCAATTTATCGAGTGCTCCCTATAGCACAAGCATATGGGAGTGCCCAGTTGGGATTAATTGGACACTAACAGTAGTAATTGAATGCGGTTTTTGTGAATCATATTGGATTTAACTGGTTGTTGCGTGACTATTTTGCAGTCCCTGGACCTTTATTTTATTTTTATTTTTATGTTGATTTTCATCATTGTAATTTATGTATTTTATTGAATTTTATTGATTGATTATTAAAATTTTGGTTTACTCTGGATTATGAGTGCCATATCGTTACCAATACTTTGATGTCCAGAAAACTGATCTTGTTGGTGTCCATCTGTACAGCGAAGCCTAATTCAGGGTAGATGTTGTTGAGGAATTGATTGAATTGAAGCATGCTAGATGTCGATCCTTCCCAAAGACAGAATATATCGTCTATAAAACGCAGCCAAATTTTAGCATGTTGTTGAAAAAGGGTGTGTGTGTAGAGATACTGTTACTCAATGGCTATCATGTACGCATTTGTGTAAGGAGGGGCCACATTGGCCCCCATCGCAGGCCCTCATTTTTGAGCGTAAAAATTGTCCACAAATAGAAAGAAATTCTCTTGTAGGACTAGTGTCAATAATGAGCTACAAAACTCCTGTTGAATTGAGTCAAGGGTGGAGTGTCTGGCCAGTAATTGTGAAGTGGCTCTGATCTCTTTGTCGTGTGTGATGGATGTATATAGGCTGTTAACGTCTAGAGTAACTAATAATGAGTTGGGCTGAGGTGGGTTAGAATTGAGTTTAGTGATGAAATCATTGGTATCCAATAAAAAGGAGCGTGATGTTTTGATGAGTGGAGTAAGTATGCAATCTAGGTATAGACAATTTTTACGCTCAAAAACGAGGGACCGCGATGGGGGCCAACATGGCCCCTCCTTACACAAATGCGTATATGATAGCCATTGAGGAACAGTATGTCTACACACACCCCATTCTCAACAACATGCCAAAATTTGGCTGCGTTTTATAGACAATATATTCTGTCTTTGGGAAGGATCGACATCTAGCATGCTTCAATTCCATAAATTTCTCGACAACATCTACCCTGAATTAGGCTTCACTGTACAGATGGACACCAACAAGATCAGTTTTCTGGACACCCTTGTGATTATAGACCAAGAAGGTTCTATCAGCTTTGATCTATACAGTAAACCTACTGATAGAAATAGCCTTTTGCACTACACTTGTAGTCACCCTAGAGCAACAGAAATGTCATTACCCAAATCCCAATTAACTCGGGTAGAATGTATTGTGACTGATCCCTCTACCAAAATCAAGAGAAAGGAGGAGACGTCATCCAAATTTCTCCAGAGGGGATACCCCCAACACATGACTCAACCCAAACCATCAAGACAGGCAACTAAACCCTCCAATACTTTCAATAGAATACCCTGTATTCAAAACATGGTACGTCAACAGTGGCACATACTATCCCAGGCTTACGCTAATGTACAGGAGTTTTAATCACCTCCCCTTACATGATTCAAATGCTCACGGAACATCAGAGATCATTTAATTAGAGCTGACATCAGCACTTTGTCCAGGACCCCACGCCAAAGATTTCTAGGAACTCCCAAAATGGGCACCTATCCGTGCCTTCACTGTGCACAGTGTTCGAGCGTCATTAAAGAAGATGTCATTTGTTTACCCATCCCCACTCTGGCAAGAAATTCCCTATTAAAGGGTATTTCACCTGCGACTCCACTCATGTCGTATATCTGATCAAATGTCCTTGCGGACTGGTCTATGTTGGCGAAATTACGCAGCATATCAGAGACAGAATTTCCAAACACAAATCCACAATCAGAACTGACCAATTACTTCTACCGATTCCGGCTCACTTTAAACACTCGAATCATCAAATCTGGACAATGCGCTTTCAAGTACTGGAACAGGTACCTCTACCACGACGAGGAGGGAACAGAACTTTATTAGTAAAGCAACGTGAATCATACTGGATACATCGCTTACATACATAGTCTCCAAAGGGACTGAACAGAGAATGTGATTTTTATTATAATGCTTGAAATATTACATAACCTCTAATATTTTATGTATTTTCTTGTTCACAGATCCATTAATATGGAAGGGAAGACATTCATCTAGCCATATACTCCTATAGCAATACCATACATCAGTGGTTTCAGCTGTGGCTGGCCAAGTTTAATATTGTCTGGCAAAGGATATATTTTGTTCTGGGGTGAAATTCAATTGCCAAAATAGCAATTCCATAAATCAGTGGTTTCAGCTGTGGCTGGCCAAGTTTAATAGTGTCTGGCAAAGGATATATTTTGTTCTGGGGTGAAATTCAATTGCCAAAATTTCAATACCCTTAATCTGGTGTTCCAGCTGTTGCAGGACTAGTTTAAATCTGTCCGTAAAAGGGAATGGTTTTTTTTGGGGGGTGAAATTCAATTGCCAAAATAGCAGTACCATAAATCAGTGGTTTCAGCTGTGGCTGGCCAAGTTTAGCAGTGTCCGGCAAAGGATATATTATGTTCTGGGGTGAAATTCAATTGCCAAAATAGCAACACTGTAAATCTGGTGTCCCAGCAGTGGCTGGCCAAGTTCAATAGAGTCTGGCAAAGGGTATCTTTTTTTCTGTGGTGCAAGTCAGTAGCAAAAATAGAAAAACAGTAAATCTGGTGTCCCAGCAGTGGCTGGCCAAGTTTAATAGTGTACGGCAAAGGTTATATTTTTTTCTGGGGTGAAATTCATTTGCCAAAACAGCAATACCCTGATTCTGATGTTCCAGCTGTTGCAGGCCTAGTTTAAATCTGTCCATAAAAGGGTATATTTTTTTCTGGGGTGAAAGTCAATAGCAAAAATAGAAAGACAGTTAACCTGGTGTCCCAGCAGTGGCTGGCCAAGTTTAATAGTGTACGGCAAAGGATAGATTTTGTTCTGGGGTGAAATTCAATTGCCAAAATAGCAATACCCTGATTCTGATGTTCCAGCTGTTGCAGGCCTAGTTTAAATCTGTCCATAAAAGGGTATATTTTTTTCTGGGGTTAAAGTCAGTAGCAAAAATAGAAAGACAGTTAACCTGGTGTCCCAGCAGTGGCTGGCCAAGTTTAATAGTGTACGGCAAAGGATAGATTTTGTTCTGGGGTGAAATTCAATTGCCAAAATAGCAATACCCTGAATCTGGTGTTCCAGCTGTTACAGGCCTAGTTTAAATCTGTCCTTAAAAGGGTATATTTTTTTCTGGGGTGAAATTCAGTTGCCAAAATAGAAATACAGTAAATCTGGTGTTCCAGCTGTGACTGGACAAGTTTAATAGTATACGTCAAAGGATAGATTTTGTTCTGGGTGAAATTCACTTGCCAATAAAGCAATACCCTGAATCTGGTGTTCCAGCTGTTGCAGGCCAAGTGTTAATCTGTCCGTAAAAGGTTATATTACACTCAAGGTGTATATACAAGTGCTGAGAGAGTCATCCTCAATAACTTCACACGCTACCGTGCATCTCCCATTGCATTTCTGTCCGTTAAAGGGTATATTACACAAAGTATTAAAATACATTTGCTGAAGGCATAATCCTACATATATATTTTCATATGCTACTGTGCATCTCCAAGTATAAATCTGTCCATAAAAGGATACCTTTCATCCAGGGCCTAAATACTAGCCCTACAATTGATATTCCCCTAAATCAGTGGTTACTGCTGTGCCTGGATTAGTGTAATACGGTACATAAATAAATAGGCAGATAGTGTTAGGGGCCTGTAAAAAATGGCCTGAATTTGAAAGTAATACATTGGACCAAATATTTTATTTCTTATTGTGGTGCTTGGTGAACGGTAACAATGAGGAAAACATCTAGTAAGGGACGCGGATGTAGTGGTGTTAGTGGACCCTGTGGTGCAGGAAGAGGACGTGGCCATTCTGCCACAGCCACACGTCCTAGTGAACCAACTACCTCAGGTTCCAGTACCCGCCAGAATTTACAGCGATATTTGGTGGGGCCCAATGCCATTCTAAGGATGGTAAGACTTGAGCAGGTACAGGCGCTAGTCAATTGGGTGGCCGACAGTGGATCCAGCACGTTCACAACATTATCTCCCACCCAGTCTTCTGCAGAAAGCGCACAGGTGGCACCTGAAAACCAAGCCCATCAGTCTGTCACATCACCCCTATGCATATCAGAGAAACTGTTTGAGCCTCAAGTTATGCATCAGTCTCTTATGCTGTTTGAAGACTCTGCTGGCCCAGTGGTGGAAGACATATAATGCACTGATGCACAACCACTTATGTTTTCTGATGATGAGGAGAGGACATAGAAATACCACCTCATCGGAGTCCGCACGTCTCTGTTGATGACAAAACACAGGTGCCTACTGCTGCGTCTTTTTGCAGTGTGCAGACTGAACAGGAGGTCAGGGAGGAAGACTGTGTGGAAGACGATGCAGGGGACGATGAGGTCCTAGACCCCACATGGAATGAAGATCGTGCCACTGACTTTCATAGTTCAGAGGAAGAGGCAGTGGTGAGACCGAGCCAAAAGCGTAGCAAAAGAGGGAGCAGGGAGCAAAAGCATAACAGCCGCCGCCAAGAGAGTTCGCCTGCTACTGGCCACCGCCACCAGGGACCGAGCACCCCAACGGCAGCTTCAAGGAGTTCCCTGGCATGGCACTTCTTCAAACAATTTGCTGTCGACAAGACCCGAGTGGTTTGCACGCTGTGCCATCACAGCCTGAAGCGAGGCATTAACGTTCTGAACCTTAGCACAACCTACATGACAAGGCAACTACATGCAAAGCATGAACTGCAGTGGAGTAAACACCATAAAAAAAAGGAACTCACTCAGGATCCCCCTGCTCCCTCTTCTGCTGCTGCCTTGGCCTCTTCCTCCGCCTCGGGAGGTATGTTGGCACCTGCCGCCCACCAAACAGAGGATGTGCCACCGACACCACCACCTGCGTCACCAAGCATCTCCACCATGTCAGACGGCAGCGTTCAGCTCTCCATCTCACAAACCTTGGAGAGAAAGCGTAAATTCCCACCTAGCCACCCTCGAGCCCTGGGCCTGAATGCCAGCATTTCTAAACTACTTGCCTTTGAAATGCTTCCAAAATGAAGACTGGCACTCGCTGAGGTTAGATTGCAGTTATTCTTGCAGAATAACTGCAATCTAACCTCAGCAAGTGCCGATCTTCATTTTGGATTCATTGCATGGGACGCCGACCCACTGACACGTGCACCGCAATTACTTCACAGCTGTGCCGACCTGCTCAACTTTGAATATTCCAGGCCTTTGAAATGCTGTCATTCAGGCTGGTGAACACAGACAGCTTCAAACAGCTGTTGGCCATGGCTGTCCCACAGTATGTTGTTCCCAGCCGAGACTACTTCTCCAAGACAGCCGTGCCTTCCCTGCGCACAACCAAGTAGCTGATAAAATCAAATGTGCACTGCGCAATGCCATTTGTGGCAAGGTCCACCTAACCACAGATACGTGGACCAGTAGCACGGCCAGGGACGCTATATCTCCCTAATTGCACACTGGGTAAATGTAGTGGCGGCTGGGCCCCAGACGGAGAGTTCCTTGGCACACGTCCTTCCGCTGCCAAGGATCGCAGGGCATCATTCTTTGCCTCCTGTAGCCTCCTCCTCCTACTCTGCTTCCTCCTCCTCTGCTTCCACCTGCTCATCCAGTTAGCCACACACCTTCACCACCAACTTCAGCACAGCCCGGGGTAAACGTCAGCAGGCCATTCTGAAACTCATATGTTTGGGGGACAGGCCCCACACCGCGCAGGAGTTGTGGCGGGTTATTGAACAACAGACCGACGAGTGGTTTCTGCTGTTGGGCCTCAAGTCCTGCCTGGAGGTGTGCGATAATGGGCAAAATCTCGTCGCAGCTCTGGGACTAGCCGGTTTGACGCACATCCCTTGCCTGGCGCATGTGCTGAATTTAGTGGTGCAGAAGTTCATTCACAACTACCCCGACATGTCAGAGATGCTGCATAAAGTGTGGGCCGTCTGTGCGCACTTCTGACGTTCACATCCTGCCACTGCTCGCCTGTTTGCGAAGGCGAAGGCGAAGGCAGAGGAGGAGCAAGAGGTCACTAACGCAGCTGTGTCACGGCCAGCTCCTCTGAGGGCAGGGTTAGCATGGCAGAAATGTGGAAAAGTTTTGTCTCCACGCCACAGCTAACAGCACCACCACCTGATACGGAACGTGTTAGCAGGAGGCAGCATTTCACTAACATGGTTGATCAGTATGTCTGCACACCCCTCCACGTACTGACTGATGGTTCGGCCCCATTTAACTTCTGGGTCTCCAAATTGTCCACGTGACCAGCGCTAGCCTTTTATGCCTTGGAGGTGCTGGCCTGACCGGCGGGCAGCGTTTTGTCTGAATGTGTATTCAGCACGGCAGGGGGCATCATTACTGACAAACGCAGCCGCCTGTCCACTGCCAACGTGGACAAGCTGACGTTCATAAAAATTAACCAGGCATGGATCTCACAGGACCTGTCCCTCCCTTGTGCAGAATAAACATTTATAACTGCCTCCCCCTCAACCATGTATTCTTGTACTCTGGAGCACTTCTTTATTGAATCTTCAATTTTTTAACTTTACCATGATCTTGCGGTGCAACCCAAATTTAGATGAACCTCTCCTCAATCTGGGCGCCGGGGCCTAAATAACTGAAAGTGGCCTGTTATAATGGTGGGTGACATGAAGCCTGAAACTCTGCCATGCGACCTTTCTCCTCTGTCTGGATGCTGTGGGCCGAAATAACTGAAAGTGGCCTTCACCAGTGGTGGGTGATATGACGCATGATTCCTTGCTGTGGGACCTCTCTCCTCGGTCTGGGTGCTGGGCTGAAATAACTGAAAGTGGCCTTCTCCAGTGGTGGGTGATATGACGCATGATTCCTTGCTGTGGGACCTTTCTCCTCGGTCTGGTTGCTGGGCTGAAATAACTGAAAGTGGCCTTCTCCAGTGGTGGGTGATATGACGCATGACTCCTTGCTGTGGGACCTCTCTCCTCTGTCTGGGTGCTGGGGCCTAAATAACTGAAAGTGGCCTTCTCCAGTGTTAAGTGATATGACGCCTTATTCCTTGCTGTGGGACCTCTCTCCTCTGTCTGGGTGCTGGGGCCTAAATAACTCAATGTGACCTTCTCCAGTGTTGAGTGATATGACGCCTTATTCCTTGCTGTGGGACCTCTCTCCTCTGTCTGGGTGCTGGGGCCTAAATAACTGAAAGTGGCCTTCTCCAGTGGTGGTGATATGACGCATGATTCTCTGCTATGGGACCTCTCTCCAAATGATATTGGTTAATTTTTATTTATTTTATTTTTTTTAATTCATTTCCCTATCCACATTTATTTGCAGGGCATTTACCTACATTGTGCTGCCTTTTGCAGCACTCTAGCCCTTTCCTGGACTATTTTACAGACTTTTTAGTGCCCAAAAGTTCGGGTCCCCATTGATTTCAATGGGGTTCGGGTTCGGGATGAAGTTCAGGTCAAGTTCGGATCCCGAACCCGAACATTTTCGGGAGGTTCACCCGAACTTCTCGAACCCGAACATCCAGGTGTTCGCTCAACTCTACCCATGTCCTCATCAGGAAACATAAGTGGTTGTGCGTCAGTGCATTCTATGTCTTCCACTGCTGGGGTAGGGCTAGGTGGATGCCCTTGGGAAACCCTGCCAGCAGATTGTTCAAACAGCATAAGAGAATGCTGCATAATTTGAGGCTCAGACAGGTTCCCTGATATGCATGGGGGTGATGTGACAGACGTGTAGCTGTGGCAGAACGGCCACGTCCTCTCCCAGCACCAGAGGATCCACTAACAAGACCATGTCAGCGTCCCTTATAAGATGTTTTCCTTATTTTTACCATCAAAACAATAAGGAAAAACTTATTTGGCCCAATGTATAGAGTTCAAAATAAGGGCTTTATTTACAGGCACCTAACACTATCTAGCTATCTATTTATGTACCTTATTACACTAATACCGGCACAGCAGAAACCACAGATTTAGGGTAATATCAAATCTAGGCCTAGTATTTAGGCCCTGGCTGAAAGGTATCCTTTTGCGGACAGAATTACACTTAGAGATGCACAATAGCATGTGCAAATATAGAGGAATACGTTTTCAGCCCTTGTATTTAGACACTTAGTGTAATATACCTTTTTACGGACAGAAATGCACTTGGAGATGCACAATAGCGCATGAAAATATAGAGGATTACGCTTTCAGCACTTGTATTTAGACCTTGAGTGTAATATGCCCTTTTATGGATGGAAATACACTCGGAGATGCACAGTAGCGTGTGCAAATATAGAGAATTTATTTTTCAGGCCATGTATTTAGACGCTGACACGCTGAATGTAATATACCCTATTGCGGACAGAATTACACTTGGAGAGGAACAGCGGAAAGCACAGATGTTTAGGATTTCTATTTCAGGGATTTTATTTAACCACAGAAAAAAATCTATCCTTTGACGGACAGTTTTAAACTTAGCCAGCCACAGCTTGAACCCCAGATTTAGGGGATTGGTATTTTGGCAATTGAATTTCACCCCAGAAAAAAAATCTATCCTTTGACGTACAGTATTAAACTTAAGCAGCCACAGCTGGAACCCCAGATTTAGGGGATTGGTATTTTGACAATTGAATTTCACCCCACAAAAAAATCTATCCTTTGATGGACAGTATTACACTTGGCGACTCACAGCTGGAACCCCAGATTTTAGGGATTGTTATTTTGGCAATTGAATTTCACCCCAGAAAAAAAATCTATCCTTTGACGTACACTATTAAACTTAGCCAGCCACAGCTGGAACACCAGATTTAGGGGATTGGTATTTTGGCAATTGAATTTCACCCCCCAAAAAAATCTATCCTTTGAAGTACAGTAATAAACTTAGCTAGCCACAGCTGGAACCCCACATTTAGGGTATTGTTATTTTGGCAATTGAATTTAATCCCAGAAAAAAAATCTATCCTTTCACGTTCAGTATTAAACTTAGCCAGCCACAGCTGGAACACCAGATTTAGGGGATTGGTATTTTGGCAATTGAATTTCACCCCAGAAAAAGTCTATACTTTGACGGACAGTATTAAACTTAGCCAGCCACAGCTGGAACACCAGATTTAGTGGACTGGTATTTTGGCAATTGAATTTCACCCCTCAATAAAATATAGCAATTTCTATCCTGTGTTTCAAGGCGAGACAGTAAGCACAACCCCTGATGTAGGACATTGCAAAAAAAAGCCTACTATTGAACCCAAAAATGTATGTTGAACTTGTTGGCAGCTCAAAACATGTGCTGGTGCACCAAAAGATCACAAAATGGCCACTGATCACCCCAGAAAAAAGTGACAGAAAAACTCTCTGGGCAGCCTAAAAACCAGTAAGCAATGAACTAACAGAAGTTGAATGATTCACAGCTGTAGATCGATCACTTCATTAAGTGGTTTTGCTGAGTCTTCCCTGCCTAATCTCGCCCTCACAGCAACTGCATCCTATCCCTACAC
Source organism: Bufotes viridis (assembly GCA_033119425.1). Classification (NCBI taxonomy): domain Eukaryota; kingdom Metazoa; phylum Chordata; class Amphibia; order Anura; family Bufonidae; genus Bufotes; species Bufotes viridis. The sequence continues at coordinate 124,984,925 of CM065589.1, forward strand.
TAATCAGAGCAGAGTGACGGGCGGTGCTATGTGACTCCAGCTTAAATAGAGGCTGGGTCACATGCTGCACTTGGCCAATCACAGCCATGCCATTAGTAGGCATGGCTGTGATGGCTTCTTAGGTCAAGAGGTAAAACGCTAGCTGATTGGCTGCTGTGCAGCCCTTCAGAAAGTGGGAAGAAATCGCCAAACAACGGACCCGAACCTGAACTTTTTTGAAAATGTTTGGGTCCGGGTCCAGGTCCCGAACACCCCAAAATTCGGTATGAACCCGAACTATACAGTTCGGATTCGCTCAACTCTAGAAACCACCCAAAATTACCCTCTTTTAGAAACTACACACCTCATGGTATTCAAAACTGATTTTACAAATTTCTGTTAACCCTTCAGGTGTTCCACAAGAATTAATGGAAAATGGAGATTATATTTTAGAAGTTCACTTTTTTGGCCAATTTTACTATTTAAATCCATTTTTCTCCGCTATCAAAGCAAGGGTTAACAGACAAACAAAACTCAGTATTTATTGCCCTTATTCTGTAGTTTACAGAAACACCCCATATGTGGTGGTAAACTGCTGTACCTGCACAAGGCAGGGCGGGGAAGGAAAGGAATGCCATATGGTTTTTGGAAGGCAAATTTCACTGGGATAATTTTAAGCTTCCATGTCACATTTGAAGACCCCCTGATGCACCCTTAGAGTAGAAACTCCCAAAAAAGACCCTATTTTTGAATCTACGGGATAACAAACATACATAGAAACATAGAAGAGGAATCTTTATGGTAAGAGCAGTGAGACTATGGAGCTCTCTGCCTGAGGAGGTGGTGGTGGTGAGGACAATAAAGGAATTCAAGAGGGGCCTGGATGTATTTCTGGAGTGTAATAATATTACAGGCTATAGCTACTAGAGATGGGTCGTTGATCCAGGGAGTACTTCTGATTGCCTGAATGGAGTCGGGAAGGAATTTTTTACTCCCCTTAAGTGGGAAAAATTGGCTTCTAACTCACAGGGTTATTTTTTTTTGCCTTCCTCTGGATCAACTAGCAGGATGACAGGCCGAACTGGATGGACAGATGTCTTTTTTCGGCCTTATGTACTATGTTACTACTATGTTACTATGTTAAGGTGGCTGTTTTGTTGGTACTATTTTAGAGTAGATATGATTTTTGATTGCTCTATATTACACTTTTTGTGAGGCAAGGTAACAAAAAATAGCTATTTTGGCACCGTTTTTATTTTTTTGTTATTTACAATGTTCATCTGACAGGTTAGATCATGGATACAGCATTTTATAGAGCAGGTTGTTATGGATGCGACAACACCAAATATGACTTTTTTAGTGTCTCCATATTCTTAAATCCCTATTTTTTTTTTTATCTTTTGGGCGACTATCTTATGTAGGGGCTAATGTTTTTCGGTATGAGATGACGGTTTGATTGGTACTATTTTAGGGTGTATATGACTTTTTGATCACTTGGTATTACGCTTTTTGTGACGTAAGGTGACAAAAAATGGCTTTTTTGAAACCATTTTAATTTTTATTTTTTTACGGTGTTCATCTGAGCGGTTAGGTCATGTGGTATTTTTTTAGAGCAGGTTGTTACGGGTGTGGCGATACATAATATGTATACTTTTTTAATTTATTTAAGTTTTACACAGTAACAGAATTTTAGAAACAAAATTTTAGAAACAAAAAAAAATATCATGTTTTAGTGTCTCCATAATCTGAGAGCCATAGTTTTTTTTATTTTTTGGGTGATTGTCTTAGGTAGGGAGTCATTGTTTGAGGGATGAGGTGACGGTTAGATTACTAGAGGTACTATTTTGGGAGGCATACGCCTTTTTGATCGCGTGGTGTTGCACTTTTAGTGATGTAAGGTGATAAAGCACAGTTTTTATTTTAATTTTTTTATTTATACTTTATTTTGGGAAAAGGACGCATTTTTATGTAATTTACATTTTGAAACGTTTAATTTTTTGGGGGAAAACTTTATTTTTTAACTTTTATTTCACTTTATTTCAACATTCAACATTTAGGGGTCTGATCTCCTTGCAATTCATTATAATTAGTGATGAGCGAGCATGCTCTGCCGAATACAGTTCGGCTCGAGCATTGGTATGCTCAGCACATGGCGGAACTTGGCCGAATACCACATGTGCTCGAGCGCCATGCTCGACTCTCTGCCCCGCACGTTTCGCAGGTTGTAAGCAGCCAATCAAGGTGCAGGTAAGTACTGCCCTCACTGTAATGCCAGTAGCCATGTTGGCTGCTGGCATTACAGCGATTGGCTGGCCGGAATGCGTCATCGGGTGCTATATAGCACCCATTGACACATGTTCGGCTCAGACGTAGACAGGGAGAGCAGAGCGTAGGCAGGGAGCAAAATTTAACAGATTTTATCAGAAGACAAGATTTGCAAAGACCCAAATGTCCTTTTAAGGACAACAGTGTGCGTTTGTGCATTTTTACAGCAGCAATCAATTTAACTCTTGCAGTCTCAGGAAGAGTGCTTCTGAAGGGACAGAGAATTTAGCAGTTTTTTCTCCCAGATACTTTTAAAAGACCCCAAAGTCCTTTTTAGGACTACTGAGTGTGTTTGACAGCAGCAAGATATTTTTATTGTGTACCTATTAGTGACATATAGGGCCAGATTCATCATTAGCTAAAGTCACTTTATTGGAGTGAAAAAGTCGCAAAAAAAACCGCAACCGGTAAAATTGCCCATTTTTTTGCGACTTTTTCAAGCTCTGCACTAAGCTCTCCAGTTTTGAGAAAGTGGGCGTGTTTTCTTCTGTAAATTAATCTCTAGATAGATTTACTATTGCGACCATTTAAAAAGTCTCAAAATAGTGTACATCATCCCCAGACTGTGTCTGTAATAATCTGGCCCACATCTAGTGACCATAGTGTGTGGCTTTGTATAAAAATACTGTACTACATCAGCAAACAGTGTCTGTAACACAAATTCCATTAATCTGGGTCTAATAGTGTCCATATTCTGTGGATTTCTGTGACATATACTGTTCGGCATCCCAAAACAGTGGCTGTATTTAAAATTACATTAATCTGGCCGTAATATATAGAGTTGAGCGGACACCTGGATGTTCGGGTTCAAGAAGTTCGGCCCAACTTCACGAAAATTTTCGGGTTCGGGATCCGAACTTGACCCGAACTTGACCCCGAACCCCATTGAAATCAATGGAGACCCAAAGGGCTAGAGGGCAGCAAAATGTAGGTAAATCCCCTGCAAACAAATGTGGATAGGGAAATGACTTAAAATAAAATAAATAAAAATTAACCAATATTAATTGGCTACTTGGAGGAAGAGGTGGAATAGGAGGTTGGGGTGGCGTCACGTGGGAATGCTATGGGAGTTGAAGTTCTCCTCACAGCCATAAAGGATTCATGTCTGCCTGCAGCGCCACAGGCCTCATTCACAGCTTCAGGCCCATGGCAACCATACATGGGAGTTGGAGAAGTTCTTATCACAGCCAAAAAGGAATCATGTGTGTCTGCCAGCAGTGCCACAGGCCACATTCACAGATTCAGGCCCAAGGCAACCATACATGGGAGTTGGAAAAGTTCTCATCACAGCCAAAAGTAGATTTTTATCTGCCAGCAGTGCCACAGGCCACATTCACAGATTCAGGCCCAAGGAAACCATACATGGGAGTTGGAGAAGTTCTCATCACAGCGAAAAAGGATTCTTGTCTGCATGCAGTACCACAGGCCTCACTCACAGACTCAGGCCCAAGACAACCATACATGGGAGTTGGAGAAGTTGTCATCACAGCCAAAAAGGATTCAGTGTCACAGGCCTCATGCAGAGACTTAGGCCCCTGACACCCACAAATAGGATAGTTCAAATCACACCAAAACAGTATTGATTTCACACAGCAGTGCCTCAGGCCACAATCACTCATTCAGGCCCATTGCTTCCGCAAAGAGGAGAGCGGTCCTGTAAAAGCAACTCAGACCTCAGGTCAACTTACAATGGAACAGGCCATTATGATTTATATAAGCCCTAGCACCCAGACAGAGGTGAGTGGTCCTAAAGCAGAAACTCAGGCCTCAGGTTAACCTGCAATAGAACAGGCCATTATCATTTATGTAGGTCCTGACACCCAGACAGAGGAGAAGTCATTTGATAGTAAAAAGAGGTTAATGTCTCCCACCAATGCAGCAGACGATTAAAGTGAACAAAGGCCCCTGACACCCAGACAGAGGAGAGGTTCATTCAACTTGGGGTTGCACCCAAAATAATGGTACAATTAAAAAAAGAGGATTCAATAAAGAAGTGCCCTGGAGTACAAGAATGTATGGTTGAGGGCGAGGCAGTTATAAATGTCTATTCTGCAAAAGGTACGGACGGACAAGTCCTGTGGGATCCATGCCTGGTTCATTTTAATGAACGTGAGCTTGTCCACGTTGGCTGTGGACAGGCAGCTGCGTTTGTCTGTAATGACGCCCCCTGCCGTGCTAAATACACGTTCAGACAATACACTGGCCGCAGGGTAGGCCAGCACCTCTAAGACATAAAGGGCAAGCTCTGGCCATGTGGACAATTTGGAGACCCAGAAGTTAAATGGGGCAGAACCATCAGTCAGTACGTGTAGGCGTGTGCACACGTACTGTTCCACCATGTTGTTGAAATGCTGCCTCCTGCTAACACGTTCTTTATCAGCTGGTGGTGCGGTGACAAAACTTTTCAATATCTCGGCCATGCTAACCCTGCTGTCTGAGGAGCTGGCCGTGACACAGTTGCGTTGGCGACCTCCTCCTCTGCCTTTGCCTTGTGCTTCCACTTGTCCACCTGTGTCAGTTGGGAATGCCCTCAGGAGCGCGTCTAACAGCGTGCGCTTGTAGTCACGCATCTTCCTATCATGCTCCAGTGCGGGAATTAAGGTGGGCACGTTGTCAATGTACCGGGGATCCAGCAGGGTAGCAACCCAGTAGTCAGCACAAGTTAAAATGTGGGCACATCTGCTGTCGTTGTGCACGCACTGCAGCATGTAGTCGCTCATGTGTGCCAGGCTGCCCAGAGGTAACAATAAGCTGTCCTCTGTAGGTGGTGTATTGTCTGTGTCCTCCGTATCCCCCCAGCAATGCTACAGAGATGGCCCTGAGCTGCGTATGGTGCCACCCTGCAGTGAAACCGGTTCCTCCTCCTCCTCCTCCTCCTCTACCTAATCCTCGTCCTCCAGAAGTGTGCCCTGGCTGTCCACATGTGTACCTGGCCTCTGCTGGTGCAGGAACTCACCCCCCCGTTTATACTGCATCTGAAACTCCAGCATATGTAAGGTGGAGTTCCACCTGGTGGGCACGTCGCATATGAGGCGGTGAGCAGGAAGGCTGCAGCGCAGACAGACGAGAAGCAGCAGAATGAGAACGCCGAAAGTGCGCACATACGGACCGCACTTTCAGCAGCATCTCTGACATGTCTGGGTAGTTTTTAAGGAACTTCTGCACCACCAAATTCAGCACATGCGCCAGGCAAGGGATGTGCGTCAAACCGGCTAGTCCCAGAGCTGCAACGAGATATCTTCCATTATCGCACACCAACAAGCCATGCTTGAGGCTCACCGGCAGCAACCACTCATCATTCTGCTGTTCTATGCTCCTGCAAAGCTCCTGTGCGGTGTGGGGTTTGTCACCCAAACACATGAGTTTTAAAATCGCCTGCTGACGTTTACCCCAGGTTGTGCTGAAGTTGGGGGTGAGGTTCTTTCGATGACCGGATGTGGGGGTGGTAGAAGAGGAGTAGGAGGAGGATGATGCGGAGTAGGAGGAGGAAGCTACAGGAGTCAAAGAATAATGCCCTGCGATCCTCGGTGGTGGAAGGACATGCACCAAACCGCTATCCGCCTCGGGCCCAGCCGCCACTACGTTTACCCAGTGTGCAGTTAGAGAGATATAGCGACCCTGGCCGTGCTTACTGGTCCATGTATCTGTGGTTATGTGGACCTTGCCACAGATGGCATTGTGCAGTGCACACTTGATTTTATCCTCCACTTGGTTAAGCAGGGAAGGGAAGGCTCGCCTGGAAAAGTAGTGGCGGCTGGGAACAACATACTGGGGGACAGCCACCGCCATCAGCTGTTTGAAACAGTCCGTCTCCACCAGACGGAATGACGGCATTTCAAAGGCCAGTAATTTTGAAATGTTGTCATTCAAGGCCAGGGCTCGAGGGTGGGTAGGTGGGTATTTCCTCCTTCTCTCCAGTGTTTGAGGGATGGACAGCTGAACACTGCCATGTGACACGGTGAAGATGCTTGGTTATGGTGTCGGTGGAACATCCTCTGTTTGCTGGTCGCCAGGTGCCACGGTGACGCCAGAGGTTGAGGGAGAGGCTGACCTCCACAGACCTCCAGTTCCGGCAAGGAGTCAGCTGGTTCTCGCGAGACTCGTCCTTTTTTCCGGAGAGGCCGGCGTCCGCGTGGAGGAGGAGGAAGAGAGCGGGCCGCAAGCACCACCGGCGGAATGGCGTGGCGGGGACAGCACAGAGCCAGACGATATTAACCCGGTCACAGGTAAGAGTCAATCACTAGTTATTAACCTGTCATCCCGGTGTCTGGACCCTGTACAAATTTCTGCCTTACAAAAGGGCTTATCATTAAGCCCCACTACTTCATTTGACAGTTTCTAGATGGACATTGACCTACAGCAATTTTTCAGGAAGGTCAGATTAAAAGCTTATTTTTCCGGATCCTCTGGAGATCAGAGTGGATTGACTCTTGATGTTCCGCAGCCATGCTTGAGATTAACTGATTTGGGCCTCAGAAATAAATCCAACTTTATGCCCCCCAAGACTCAACATCCAGTTGAGACCTATGTACAACTGGTCACTAAGGAGATACGGGAGCAATTGGACTCTATAAAGAGGGGTGGATTGCATATGATACAAAATGTTACTAAAACTGAAAGAGAGATGATCAAAATGATAATGGAGGACAACAGCCTGGTAGTTAAACCGGCTGATAAGGGGGGCTCTATAGTGGTGATGGACAGGAGCAAGTATGTGCAGGAGGTGATGCGCCAGCTGGCTGATCAAGCCACTTATCAAGTACTGAACAGAGATCCAGTGTTTGAAATTAAAAATAAGATTAAAAATATTGTTGAACATTTTGTGACACTTGGTGTAATTGACCTGCAAATGTCAACATTTTGGTAAATTTATCACCCAGAACACCTGTCCTGTACGTGTTACCAAAGGTTCACAAAACTTTGGTAGACCCCCCAGGACGTCCTATAGTGTCCTCAGTGGGGTCTATTCTATCTCCCCCAGCCATCATCCTGGAGAAGGTTCTAACCCCGTTAGTAAAAACGACGAAGTCCTTTTTATTGGATACGCCACATTTTTGGAAGGTGATTGCCGAGCAGGGTCCTGTTCCCCCTAACAGCCTCCTGGTGACCATTGATGTTGTAAGTTTATACACTTCGATAGGGCACCAGGAGGGCATACAGGCCGTTTCTACTTTATTAAGTGGAACCAGCTACTCTGAAGCAGAAAGAGATTTCTTTTTACAACTATTACATCTCGTGTTACATGAAAACTATTTTTTATTCATTGACACTTTTTATTTGCAGAAACGGGGTACTGCAATGGGGTCGAATGTGGCCCCGCCCTATGCAAATATATTTATGTCATCATTTGAAGAAAATTATGTATACAGTACTGAATTTTATGAAAAAAATGTTATTCTGTGGAAGAGATTCATAGATGACATTTTTTGCATTTGGGCGGGGCCACGTGAGACCCTATTGGAGTTTATAGAACAGCTTAATGCCGTATTCCCTACCCTGCAGTTCACTATGACATGTGATAATGACAATGTGAGCTTTCTGGACACAATGGTTAGAAAAGATTTGAGTGGCCATCTCTCTACTGATCTTTATCGTAAGGAGACTGATAGGAATAGTATCCTCCATTATGCAAGTGCCCACCCTCCTTCTTTGAAGAAAGCCATTCCGAAGTCTCAATATCAAAGAGTGAGGCGTATTGTCTCTGACCCCACTACATGTAATATGAGAATAAAAGAAATGACGGAGAGATCCAGAGAGAGAGGTTATCCTCAACCTATTTTGGACAGAGCATTGGATGAGATTGAGACAGATTTGGTTCGGAGTGAGAAACGGAGAAATGATGTGTCCAGAATAGCCTTTATTCACAAATTCCATCCGTTTAATGCAGGTATTGACAACATCATTAGGAAACATTGGCATTTGTTAGGCAAGGCATACTCACAAGTGGATGAGTTCAAAAGTCCGCCCTTGATTTGCAATAAAAGAAACCAGACTTACCGTGACAAGTTAGTTCGTGCCGATCTAGGCAGTGCTAAACTTGTTTTGAAACAACAGCGACTTTCTACACCACGCATGGGTACATATCCCTACCTGCATTGTCTACAATGCTCCCACATTATAAAGGGTCCCACGTTTCATCATCCTTATACTGGTAAGAGTTTTGATATTAAAGCTTTTTATACCTGCGATACGATGAATGTCATATATCTTATCAAATGTCCGTGCGGCCTTTTGTATGTGGGAGAGACAATGCAGGCGGTAAAAGATCGTATCAGCAAGCACAAGTCAGACATCAGAACCAAAAATTTGCTGTTACCCATTCCCAGTCACTTTGACAAACATAGACATAATGTAGCACAATTACGATTTCAGGTATTGGAACAGGTAAAGAGACCAAGAAGAGGGGGTGATATCAAGAGGCTTCTCCTGCGTCGAGAGGCATTCTGGATACACACCCTTGACACTTTGTCTCCTAGAGGCCTGAATAGGGACTATGAAATCTTGCATTTATAATGAACTTTATTAATATGTCTTTGTATCCTCCTTAGACTTCAGCTACTTGATGAAGACTTCCTGTAAGATAGACAGAGCTTCTATTGTAAGGTAGACAGGACCTTGACCGTCTTTCCCACTGTCTATATTTATTGACGTCACATGTATCTTGTTAAATAGATTTACTATCACCACCCCTTTTGGGTGATGACGTCCTTGTGGGCGGTACTTGTGAGGTATATAATGTTTGCTATTCATTTGTGGATTACCTGTTGATAAAGGCTTGCATGCCGAAACGCGTCCTGGATTGAGGACACATCTTTATTGAAATGAAATAAATCTACTTAAAGAGCAACGTCTGCTGGGATCTGTTGTACCATTATCGTTTGGAGGCTGCTCCTGTCCCGTGCAGCGCACCTGAAGTGAGTGCTGGCCAGTCCCTAACCACACTGAGGGAGAGGCTGAGGCAGCAGTAGAAGAGGGAGCAGGCGGAGCCTGACATGATTCCTGTTTTTTAAGGTATCTTTTTCACTGCAATTCATGCTTTGCATGTAGATGCCTGGTCATGCAGGTTGTGCTGAAGTTAAAAACGTTTATGCCTCGCTTCAGGCTCTGATGGCACAACAAACAAACCACCCGTGTCTTGTGGTCAGGACATTGTGTGATGAACTGCCACGCCAATGAACTCCTTGGAGGAGGCCTTGGTGTGCTCAGTGCCTGGGTGCGGTGGACAGTAGCAGGCGTACTGTCTCTGGAACGGCCGCTGCGCTTTTGCACCCTTCTCCCTCTTTTGCTGTGCTATTGCCTCTGTGCGACCACCTTCCTCAGAACTGCATGCCTCACTAGCACTACCTTCAGTCCAGTCTGGGTCTTGGACTTCATCGTCCTCCACATTATCTTCCACCCTTTCTTGACCACTGCCCTCCTCCCCGGTCTGCACATTGCAGAAAGCCACAGCAGTTGGCACCTGTGTTTTGTCATCATCAGAGACGTGTTGCGGCGGTCTTCCCATGTCCTCATCCTCTAACAAAAGTGGTTGAGCATCAGTGCATTCAAGGTCATCCTCTTCTTGGGCAGGGCTAGGTGAATGGGCAGGTGGAAACCCTGCCAACAGAGTCATCGAAAAGCATGAGACTTTCCTCTATGATTTGGGGCTCTGACTGCTTGGCTAATTTGCAAAGGGGTGAGGTGGAAGACTGATGGGCATGGGCTGCAGGTGCCAACTCTGAGCTTTCTACAGAGGACTGGGTGTTCTATACTGTGAAGGAACTGGAGGCACTGTAAGCCACCCAATCTACTATCGCCTGTACATGTTCTGGCGTCACCATCCGTAGACCGGCATTTGGGCCTAACAAATAACGCTGCGGATTCTGTCGCCTACTGGCACCAGTGGAAGGTGTTTCACTTGGAGTGGTAGTTGGCGCTGAATGTCCACGTCCTCTCCCAGCAACAAGAGCTCCACCAACACCACCACGACCATGCCCACGTCCCTTATTTGATGTTCTCCTCATTATTTGCGTTCACCCACCAAGCTGAAAGATTGGTCTCTCTCCGGTGTCAATTTGCCTACCACTAGTCGACAATTACGTTCGCTAAGGCAGTGCCCGTGTCATAAAAATGCTCTGTGGACCCAGAATAATGTTTTTTGGGCCCAAAATACACTGATTCTCAATTTCTATGCGGAAATGTAAACATTTTTTTGGTACGCTGTATGCACAAGTTGTTTCACTGCTGTGAATGGAAATTAATTATTTAATCGACGGATGCACAACTGTTCTTTTGGCCTAAAAAAATGATTTTTTCTATAAAAATTCACAAATGCAGTATTTCACTTCTATAAATTGGAAATAATTATTTAAACGACGGATACACACCTTTTTTTTTGGCCTAAAACACCGCTTTTTTCCATAAAACCCCAAAATGCAGTTTTTAACTGCTGTACATTAAAAGTAGATATTTATACTATGCATGGACACCAGATTTTGGGACCCAAAATACAGATTTGGTCACCAAAAGTCACAAATGCAGTATTTAACTGCTATAAATTGGAAATAATTATTTAAACGACGGATGCACAACTGTTTTTTTGGCCTAAAACACGGCTTTTTTCAATAAAACCCCAAAATGCAGTTTTTACTGCTGTACCTTAACAGTAGATATTTATACTATGTATGGACACCAGATTTGGGGACCCAGAACACGGATTTGGTCACCAAAATTCACAAGTGCAGTATTTAACTGCTATAAATTGGAAATAATTATCTAAACGACGGATGCACAACTGTTTTTCAGCCTAAAACACAGCTTTTTTCAAGAAGTTTTTTACTGCTGTAAATTTAAATTAGATATTTATACAGTGTATCTACAACTGCTTTGTGAAGCAGGAATTTTGCTTTCTTCCCACAAAAAAAGAATAATGCACTATTTCTCAGCTGTAATGTGAAATCGGTATTTAAGCGGTGTATTTCAAGATGCTCTGTGGATCAGGATTACCACTTTTTTGTAAAAAAAAATACACTTATGCTGTATTTCACAGTAGAAATGTAAAATTGGTGGTTGGAATGGGTATTTCAGACTGTTTGGTGGACCTTTAATAACGTTTTTTTTCTATAAGAAACAAAGAAACACTATTTCCCTGCAGAAATATAAAATATGTAGTTTGACGATATATGCAGAACTGCTTTGTGGACAAGGAATACGGGTTTTCCCCCAAAATTACACGGATTCTCTATTTCACCTATATTTCAAAAATGTCAAATATATATTTTGGCGGTGTAAAATAGGCTTGGTGGATCAGGATGACCACTGATGCATTATTTGATATCTAAAATTTTATATATCCTCCCATCCAGTGCAGGTGTTTTTAATTTGCTTGAGCAAGTATATATGAGTGAAAGGGTTCTACTAGCCCTCAGACTCAGTTCCTGAGAGCATGTGATAGGTGAGCTTTACCAACTGTTCACATGGTGCAGTACTGCGTGGCGGCCGTTGTTTGCTGTGACGTGGCGCTGGGGGGCTGGTGGGACCCGGTGCCATAGTGGCGATGCCAGACAGCAGGGGTGCTGTTTTGGCTGCTGGATCCCGCGCGACTTCTGGTGTGGTGCCATCGCGGCTGCGATCGCTGGGTGGTGCTGCGCCAAATTTAGAGTAGGACCCACTGAGAGAGGCAACCTTGGCGCGGTGAGTGGGGTTATGCCTTTTAATCAAACTGTACACTAATGCCTCTTATATAGCATGCAGCATAGGGGGCAGTACAGTAACTATTGCGCCAAGAGGCGATATTTATTTTGCCGAGAAGCAGTTAAAGATCAGAAGCTGAGCTTGTGGATGTGCGATACTACCTCTTTTTCTTTTTTTTTTAAATATGTATAAAATTGAATATCCAGACTAGACAAATGGACTATGTCACTTAAACAAAAAGCAATATAGGGGACTTGAGCAGCCAGAAAAAAACATTTATTTTTCCTCAACTGAGCTACAAAATAGGATTAGGCTGGTGTCCCTGGCTGGCTGGCACACGTGCAGTACACTGCAGTTGCTAAAATGGCCGCCGAGCACCTCCTCAGTAACAGATGGATTACAAAAAAAGATTTCCCTTGCAGTGGCTGGGTACAGACATGTTGGATTGCTGAAGCTCCCTCCCTCTCTATTTGTTGTATCTTGTGGATTAAAGTAGCACAGGTTCTTCTGATTTCTGCCTTATTCTGTCATACCAGCATCCTCTCCATAAGCTCAATTCAGCAGAGTGACGTGCGGCAGTACGTGACTCCAGCTTATAAAGAGGCTGGGTCACATGCTGCACTCAGCCAATTACAGCCATGCCATTAGTAGACATGGCTGTGATGGCTTCTTAGGGTAAGAAGTAAAATGCTTGCTGATTGGCTGCTTTGCAGCCCTTCAGAAAGTGGGAAGAAATCGCCGAACAACGGACCAGAATCTGAACTTTTTTGGAAATGTTCGGGTCCGTGTCCCGAACACCCCAAATTCGGTAAACTATACAGTTCGGGTTCGCTCAACTCTAATAATATACTGTCCATTTTCTGTCGGTTTTTGTGACATATAGTGTCCATCATCGCAAAACAGGTTCTGTATTTCCAATTACATGAATCTGGGCATAATTCAGTTTTTTTGGTGACATATACAGTCTGGCATCTGAATACATAGTCTGTATTTAAAATTACATTAATCTGGGCCTAAAATATTCAAAATTCTGGTGTTTTTTGTGACCTATACCGTCCGGCATCCCAAAACAGTGTCTGTATGTAAAATCCCATTAATATGGCAATAATATACTGTCCATATTCGGGTGTTTTATGTGACATAAACAGTCCAGTCTCCGAATACATTGTCTGTATTTAAAATTACATTAATCTGGGCCTAATATACTGTACATATTCCGGTGTATTATGTGACATATACAGTCTGGCATTCCAAAACAGTGTCTTAATTGGACAGTAAAAAAATCTGTGCCGCATCTTGTGACAAAACCTTTAATATGAAGTTAAGCACTAAGGGACGGGGAAGTGGGCGTGATGCTGATGGTGCACGCAGAGGCCGTGGCCCTGTGCAAAATGGAAATGTGCCTGATGCCAGTGCACCAGAAAAGAAGAAAAATCAACTGTTCCCAGCTTCATGTCCAACTTAGCAGGGCGGCGCAGGACAACACTGCCCAAGTTGGACTAGTGCGAACAGTTAGTCAGGATTGCTGAAGATAATGCTTCCAGTCGGTTAAGCACCACCCTCTCGTCCAGTCTCTGTAGCCAAGAGCTTGGCCAACTGAATCCTCACTCTGATCATCCTTTCTCCCACTCTGGAGAGGCTTGCTAAACGAGTGATCCTACACTCAAATTGTTCCCTAATTCCCAACCTCTTGAGCCTTTACAGGCTCAAGAAGATGACTGTGGTTAACAGCATCACGAGATGGATCATGAGACAGAGTTGTCAATTACTGAGGTTGTGGTTAGGTCAAGTCAGGAGAATGAGCAGAGTGAGGAAGTGGAAGAGGAGGTGGTGGACGACGAGGTCACTGACCCAACATGGGAAGGTGAAAAGCTGATCTGAGCAGGGGGAGAGATCCGCAGCACCGCAACAGTCTGAAAGAGGCAGTGGGTTTGCAAAAGGGAGAAGATGGCGAACACCAAATAGGCCTGCAACCGTTACACGAGCACCCCCATGCAGAAATCTACCTTGCCAAGGGGAAGGTGTTCCGCAGTATGGCGCTTTTTTGAGGAAAGTGAAGACGACAAAATAGTGGTAGTTTGCAACCTGTGCCATACCAAAATGAGCCGGTGCGTGAACACTAGCAACCTCACCACCACCAGCATGCCACATGGCATCCAAGCGCCCTAATAAGTGGGCCGGGTCCACAATCTGGGTCTGCGGGTCACACCACTGCATCCTCTTCCCTTCCTACCGCACTGCTATCCAATCACCTGTCGAAGGCGCCGGCCCGGATGCCCCTCGCCATGCACCTGGACCTTCACATAAACCGTTAGCAACAACATCCACTTCCCTGTCCCTGCGCAGCGTCCAACTGTCCATAACACAGGCATTTGAACACAAGCGCAAATAACCACCACCCATCCAGAGGCCATAGCACTAAATGCGCAACTTTCAAAATTACTGGTCCTTGAACTGATGCCATTTAGGCTTGTGGACACTGAGGCCTTCCGCAGCCTGATGTCGGCGGCCGTCCCTCGGTACGCAGTCCCCAGCCGCCACTATTTTTTACCAGCATGTGTCCCAGAACATCACCCATGCCCTGGCCAACGCAGTTACTGGGAAGGTCCACCTCACCACGGACACATGGACAAGTGCTGGTGGCCAGGACTGCTACATTTCCCTTACCGCACACTGGGTGAATGTTGTGGAGGCCGGGAGTGAGTTGTACCCTGGGATGGCACAGGTGCTACCTATGCCCAGAATTACAGGCCCTACGTCCATCAGGGTCTCCGCGAGCAGCTATGTTAGTGGCTCCAACCCCCACTTCTTCTCCTCTGCCGTCTCCTCCTCCACTTCCACCTACAACAACAGTCAGCCATCAGTCGCTAGCTGGAAGCAGTGTAGCACTGCTGTGGGTAAGCGTAAACAGGCAGTGCTGAGACTGATCTGCTTAGGGGACAAACAGCACATTGCCGCAGAGCTGTGGCAGAGCATAAGGGACCAGACCGAATTGTGGCACTCGCCACTCAACCTACAACCAGGCATGGTTGTACCAGACAACGGATGTAACTTGGTGGTGGCTTTGGAGCTCGGCAACCTGACACACATTCCATGCTTAGCCCACGTCTTAAACTTAGTGGTTCAGCAGTTTATCAAAACCTACCCAAATTTGCAAGAGCTACTAGTGAAGGCGCGCCGTTTGTATGCCCATTTCCAAAAGTTGTCCACAGCTTCAGCTGGTCTGTCAATGCTGCAGCAGCGCTTGCAACTTCCAGCTCACCGACTGTTGTGCGATGTGAGCAAGTTCTGAAACTCTACGTTCTACTTGTTGGCCATGGCCAGGCTTTGTGAGCAGCAGAGGGCAGTTGTGGAATACCAGATGCAGCATGGTCATCACCTTTCGAGTCATCTGCCACTATTCACAAGCGAGGAGTGGGCATTGATGTCAGACCTCTGTGAGATTTAAAAAAAACTTGGATGAATCCACAAAGATGGTTAGTGGTGATAACACTCTTATCAACGTAACCATCCCACTGCTGTGTCTACTCAGACGATTGCTGCTCACAATTAAGGAGGATGCTCTGAATGTTGCAGACAAGGTAATTGGGGAGGAGATGACACTGGGTGATATCAAGACCACCCACAGTTCGTCTTCTCAGCGCTTTGGACCATGAGGAGGGAGGAGGAGCTGGAGACAGTTGCCTCTGCTACAGAGGGTAGTACCCATGGAACTTTAGTTCCATCTGTTCAGCATAGATGGGAAGAAGAGGATAAGGAGGAGGATGAGGGTATGGAGAGTCATCCTGAAGTTGACATTGACGTCTTGCCTGTTGGTACTCTGGCACACATAGCTGACTTCACGTTAGGTTGCCTTTGCCGCGACCCTCGCGTTAAATGCATTTAAATGCATTTATAGATAACACAGATTACTGGGTGTTCACCCTCTCGACCCCCGCTACAAAGAGAACTTCTCATCTCTCATTCCTGTGGTGGTGAGGACAAGTAAAATGATACAATACCAAAAGGTACTTGTTGAGAGATTGCTCCAAAATTTTCCATCTGACAACGCGGCCGGCAGAGTCTGTACTTCTTTAGGCAACCGAGGAAGAGAGACAAAGGGAACACACAGCAGTTCCAACAAAGGCAGGGCACACTCTCCAAGGCATGGGACACGTTCATGACACCCCGCCAGCATCCTCACCCTGAAGCGCGGCCTATTGGTACAAGGAGGGAAAAGTTCCGGAAGATGGTAAAGGAATAAATATCAGACCATGTCAGCATCCTAAATGATCCCTAAGTGCCTTACAACTACTGGGTGTCCAAGCTGGACATGTGGCACAAACTTGCACTCTACACCTTGGAGGTGCTGGCCTGTCCTGCCGCAAGCATTTTGTCTATTTAGTGCTGCTGGTGGCATTATAACAGATAAGCGTATCCGCTTGTCCACTGGCAATGCTGACAGGTTGACTTAAATAAAAATGAACAAGGCCTGGATTTCTCCCAATTTCTCAACTCCACCAGAGGAGAGCTGACCTGATGATGAACATAAAGGTAATTTCAATCTCTCATATATAATGTACTAAATCTACAGTAGTGTATTCCCATGCACCTTTTCCACCGCAAAAAAGGGTATATGGTTGAATCTTGTTTTCTCCTCCTCCTCATCCAGATTGTATATATTCCCTCCACTCTAATTTTTTAATAGGGTTAGCTCAACTGCAGGCCCTCAACTCAAATTTTTTTATTGGGTCCGCTGAACAGCATGCACTCGCATCTAATGTTTTAGAGCGGCAGCTCATCTGCAGACACTCGCTTATAATGTTTTAGAGTGTTAGCTGAACAGCATGCACTTGCATATAATGTTTTAGAGCATCAGGTGAACAGCATGCACTCGCATATAATGTTTTAGAGTGTCAGCTCACCAGCAGGCCCTCACCCCTAATGTTTTAGAGGGTCACCAGCAGGCCCTTGACCAAATGTTTTTGGGGGTCACCAGCATGCCACCAATCATAATTTTTCCAGTGTGTGTATGATGCCCTCCTTTTTTGTGTAATAAAGGGTGTATTGCAGTGCCAGTTCCTTGTAAATTTTAGCAGCACTTTCACTTTGTGCATAGGCTTTATGAGTGTAGGAGTCCCACTACCTGAACAATTGTACCACAATGTGAATGAGGCCCTCCTTTATGTGATATACAGGCTGTTTTGGCGTGCCTCTTTCTTGTAATTTTTGGCAGCACTCGCACTTTATATACAATTGAATATACAGGAAAGAATGGTTTTTTTTTTTTTTGGGGGGGGGGGGGGGTTGGGCGTGTTTTTGTCAGTCTGTAAAAGTGGCTTAAAACTTGGACAACATGGTTCCCAGCAGCGACTTGGGAGTCCAAGATGCATCCCCATGCTGTTCCCGATCCATTTCGATGGTGTTTCTGTCACTTTCTGACCGTTTCCAATGGACCAGGTACCCTCCCCCAGGGGTGCCTGGTTGTTTTCTATTGACTTACATTATAATCGGGTGCTTGGCCGAGCACACGAACATAGCAATGTGTTCGGCCCGAACATCCGAACACCGGAATACTTTGGTGCTCGCTCATCATTAATTATTATACTTCTGTATTGTAATGCATTGGCTGTAAGTGTATTACTCAGTGTAATTCACTTACAGACTGCTTGCCTGTGAGATTCAGGGGGCTGGATCTCACAGGCTCTCCCAGAAGGCAGCCACAAAGCCTAAGGAAGGCAACGGGCTGCCTTCCCTGCCATGGGGTCCCTGTCATAGCAGCGCAGGAACCCGATGGCCACCCACCACATGTCTGACGCTCGCACGTGCCGCGGTCAACGTGAACAGTGGCCGTGCAGGGGTTTATGCGCCGGCGCATAAAACAGGTGACTGCCGGACCCCTGGCACTGATTGGGCGAGCGCAGCTCCTGCACCTGCCCGATCACCATGACGTACATGTACGGCGCTGGGCGTTAAGCCACGTACACAATAAAACCATAAAATACTGCAGTTAACTTGCTGCTGTAAAAAAGCACAATTTTTGTGCTAGATAGCACTTTTGCGTACACTGCTATATTGCCTATTTTATACTTTACCAGTGAGATACTGCATTTCTATAGTTGCTTGCAAAAAACCCTAGGAGGAGGTAGCCAGCTAACAATGTTTTTTTTTTTTTTTTTTTTTTTTTTTATTTTATTGGGTAGCCCCCAAAATAATGGGACAAATAAAAAAAAAGAAATCAAAGAATAAGTGCACTTGAGTACAAGAATGTATGGTTAAGGCCTGTATAAATGTCTATTCTGCACAAGGTACAGACAAGTCTTGTGGGATCCAAGCCTGGTTCATTTTAATGAACGTGAGCTTGTCCATGTTAGCTGTGGACATGCGGCTGTGTTTGTCTGTGATGACAACCCCTGCTGTGCTAAATACACGTTCAGACAATATACTGGCTGCAGCGCAGACGAGCACCTCCAAGGCATAAAGGGCAAGCTCGGGCCATGTGGACAATTTGGACACCCAGAAGTTGAATGTGGCAGAACCATCAGTCAGTACGTGTAGGCATGTGCACATGTACTGTTCCACCATGTTGTTCAAATGCTGCCTTCTGCTAAGACGTTCCATATCAGCTGGTGGTGATGGTTGCTGTAACGTGGTGACAAAGGTTTTCCACATGCAATAAATATGTAGAAGCAGCACCACCGGGCTCCGGGGATGGTATCCACGATGCAACAGCCAGACACGGCCACGGATCCACTCAGCCACAATCAAGGAAATAAAAATCAGGTTGTCGGCAGCATCTTCCATCAAAAATTCTTTATTCCAGACTCCAAGACATCAACGTACACATACAGGATAGCAGCAACGTTTCGGCTGGTATACAGCCTTTGTCAAGCTCATTTTACAAGCAGCAATGCACATATTTATACTAAAAACACTCCCAGTTAGTACACCCCCCAATTTGCAATGGACCAATCCCCTAAGTTAGAATTCAATACCCTATTTGCATAATCTGGTGCACCTGTATGTAAATTATCTCAGAAGGTATCAACCTCTTTCATGATCCACGCTGGGCTCCCGTCTCCCCAAGTTACCTGTCCCATTCCAATGACGTCACATATCCGCGCCTGTTTCATCAGGGCATCACACCATGCCTCTGTTACTGCGCTCCCTTGACGTCAGCGGTAGCGACCGCGCCACACACAGCGGCATGCGTCAGAGTGGCGATTACGTGACAAATCACATGATCGCCACCCCGTACAACCTAAACAACACAAGATGTTTCAAAGGGGGCGGAAGCCAGCGATACCAATAATCATTCATATATGCTTCCCACTGTAAATATACAGGTAATCAAGTTATTACATATCATGTCATACATATGAAAATGGGATATATGTCCAATCAGGGCGCATTATAACCTGGCCATACCAATTAAAATCAACAAATACATGAATTACCTGAGGATATACATATTTATTTCAGTCGATAGAGGAAACATTGAATTCTAAATTCAAACCATAAGGTTGTAACGATCTTAATGTATGAATCCATTTAAGCTCTTTTCTACGGAGAATTTTACATCTGTCCCCACCCCTTCTCGGAATTTTGACATTATCGATTGCACGAAATCGCAATTGATTCACCGAATGTTTGAATTCAACAAAGTGTTTAGCCACTGGTTTATCCAGAGCCCCTGTTCGGATAGTACTTTTATGTTTATTGATACGCTCACGTAATTCCATAGTGGTCTCACCCACGTAGATCAAACTACATGGGCACTGTATTATATATATCACGTATGATGATCTACACGTGTAATAGTCCCTAATTTTATAGACTTTACCACTATAGGGGTGTGTGAAGCTATCTCCTTTGACTATATTGCTGCAATTGCAGCAAGACAGGCATGGGAAATTGCCACATTTCTTAGGGGCCAATAATCGTTGTTGCATTACTAAACCACCTCCTACGTCTGCCTTCACGATCCTGTCTCTAAGATTAGGACTCCTTTTGTATGCCATCATTGGTGATACTGTAAATTCCTTGACCGTGGGCATCCCTCGATGAAGGATTTGCCACTCATCTCTAAGTATTCTGGCTATCCTGCCACTATCATCACCATAGATGGATACAAAAGGGATCCTTACATTTTCCTTATTCGGGATGCTCCCACCATAGTGGAGTCCCGGTCCATACCAAGGATCCTCTGCTTTTACGTCGTAACAGACTTTTCGGGTATCCCTAGTCAAGAATTTATTACACATCTCCTCTACTCTGTCGACAAATATTCTCTCATCAGAGACTATTAGTCGTACACGGAGAAGCTGACTCCAAGGAAGAGAATCAACCATTTTACGTGGATGGTTACTGTCATATATGAGTAAAGTATTTTTGTCCGAAGGTTTTGGAATAGATCACTTTTAATAATTCCATCTTCAATGTACACGCGTACGTCTAGGAACTGCAGTTCCCTCACAGAATATGTGACAGTGAACCGCAGGTCCCGGACACCCGCATTTAGGTGCTCATGGAATTCCTCTAACTCGAGTGATGTCCCATTCCAGATCAAGAAAATGTCGTCGATGTAGCGCCACCAACATAGGACCCTCTCAAAAAAGCGGGATTGATACACCAGTCGATCCTCGACCTCTGCCATGAAGATGTTTGCGTAGAGTCGGGGCCACATTCGACCCCATAGCCACACCACGCTTCTGCTGGTAGAAGGTGTCCCTGAAGAGAAAATAATTTCTCCTCAGGACCACCTCCAAGAGGTCGAGGATCAACCGGCGCGCCCCAGGAGAGAGTCCCGTGCTGGCAAGCGCCACATCGGCGACATTCAGACCATATGAGTGATCAATTGAAGTATACAATGAGACCACATCAAAACTCACCAAGAGGAAGCGCTCTGGCAAGTTCACTTCTCTTAATTTCTCCAGAAAATGTCCCGTATCCCTGACATAGGAGGGAGCCGAGGTCGCATGGACCCGCAGTATCTTATCCAGAAAGATGGAGACAGTGTTAAATATCGAGCCGCGGCCCGACACAATGGGGCGGCCCGGCGGGTCGACCAAACTCTTGTGAATTTTTGGTAATACATATATCACTGGGGTGATAGGATGGCTGACTAATAAATATTTTCTCAATTCATCATCAATGATTCCATCATATTCCGCCTTATCGCATATCTCCCCCAGGATATCTGCAATTTACCATTTGGGATCTTTAGTCAATATCTCATATACCTCACTGTCTGCCAACTGTCTGGATATCTCACCTAGGTACCTGTCAGTGTCCATGACGACCACGGCTCCCCCCTTGTCCGCTGGTTTTATCGTGATCACCTCATTGGTGCTCAGCTCACGAATGGCCTGTTGTTCTTGTCCCGTCACATTGTATCTCAATGATCTATGGTCTTCCACTCTCAACCGGTCAATACGCCTTTTGACTGCCTCAATGTAAGCCTCAAATATGTATATCCTCAGGTAATTCATGTATTTGTTGATTTTAATTGGTATGGCCAGGTTATAATGCGCCCTGATTGGACATATATCCCATTTTCATATGTATGACATGATATGTAATAACTTGATTACCTGTATATTTACAGTGGGAAGCATATATGAATGATTATTGGTATCGCTGGCTTCCGCCCCCCTTTTGAAACATCTTGTGTTGTTTAGGTTGTACGGGGTGGCGATCATGTGATTTGTCACGTAATCGCCACTCTGACGCATGCCGCTGTTGTGTGGCGCGGGTCGCATACCGCTGACGTCACAAGGGAGCGCAGTAACAGAGGCATGGTGTGATGCCCTGATGAAACAGGCGCGGATATGTGACGTCATTGGAATGGGACAGGTAACTTGGGGAGACGGGAGCCCAGCGTGGATCATGAAAGAGGTTGATACCTTCTGAGATAATTTACATACAGGTGCACCAGATTATGCAAATAGGGTATTGAATTCTAACTTAGGGGATTGGTCCATTGCAAATTGGGGGGTGTACTAACTGGGAGTGTTTTTAGTATAAATATGTGCATTGCTGCTTGTAAAATGAGCTTGACAAAGGCTGTATACCAGCCGAAACGTTGCTGCTATCCTGTATGTGTACGTTGATGTCTTGGAGTCTGGAATAAAGAATTTTTGATGGAAGATGCTGCCGACAACCTGATTTTTATTTCCTTAAAGGTTTTCCACATGTCGGCCTTGCTAACCCTGCCTTGTGAGGTGCTGGCCGCGACCCAGCTGCGTTGGCGACCCCTTCCTCCTCTGCCTCTGCCTTGTGCTTCCACTTGTCCCCCGGTGTCAGTTGGAAATGCCCTCAGGAGCGCGTCTACCAGCGTGCGCTTGTAGTCGTGCATCTTCCTATCACGCTCCAGTAAGGGAATTAAGGACGGCACGTTGTCTTTGTAACGATCCAGGAGGGTGGCAACCCAGTTGTCAGCACAAGTTAAAATGTGGGCAACTCTGCGGTCGTTAGGCACTGCAGCATGTATTTGCTCATGTGTGCTAGGCTGCCAGAAGGCAAGGATAAGCTTTCTTCTGTAGGTGGTGTATTGTCTGTGTCCTCCGTATCCCCCCAGCCACGCTCCAGTGATGGCCATGAGCTGCGTTGGGTGCCACCCTGCTGTGAACATGCTTCATCCTCATTCTCCTCCACCTCCTCCTCATCCTCCAGAACTGTGCCCTGGTTGGCCACATGTGTACCTGTTCTCTGCTGGTGCAGGAACCCACCCTCTGAGCCACTTCTGAATGACTGGCCTGAAACCCTGTGAAATGCCCCTCTTCCTCCTCCTCTTCCTCCTGTGCCACATCCTCTTCTATCATCACCCTAAGTGTTTTTTCAAGGAGACATAGATGTGGTATTGTAACGCTAAGAACTGCGTCATCGGCACTGGCCATGTTGGTTTAGTACTCAAAACACCACAACAAGGCACACAGGTCTCGCATGAAGGCCCACTCATTGGTGGTAAAGGGGTGCCTTGTTGTGGTGTTTTGAGTACGACTGACCCGTGCGTGCTGCAGCTGAAACTCCACTCTCGCCTGCTGTCTCTCCAACATATATAAGGTGGAGTTCCACCTGGTGGGCACGTCGCATATTAGGCGGGGAGCAGGGAGGCTGAAGTTACTCTGCAGCACGGACAGGCGAGAAGCAGCAAGGTGAGAAAGCAGAAAGTGCACACAGACGGACCGCACTTTCTGCAGCAGCTCTGACATGTCTGGGTAGTTTTTAAGAAATGTCTGCTCCACCAAATACGAGATTTCGCCCATTATCGCACACCAACCAGGCCGGGCTTGAGGCTCACTGGCAGCAACCACTCATCGGTCTGTTCTTATATGCTCCTCCACAACTCCTGTGCGTTGTGGGGTTTGTCCCCCAAACACATGAGTTTTAAACCGCCTGCTGACATTTACTGCTGTGCTGAAGTTGGTGGTGAAGGTCTTTCGCTGACCAGATGAGGAGGAGGAGGAAGCGGAGGAGGAGGAGGAGGAGGCAACAGGAGGCAAAGAATAATGCCCTGCGATCCTCGGTGGTGGAAGGACATGCGCCAAACCGCTATCCGCCTCGGGCCCAGCCGCCACTACATTTACCCAGTGTGCAGTTAGGGAGATATAGCGTCCCTGCCCGTGCTTATTGATCCATGTGTCTGTGGTTATGTGGACCTTGCCACAGATTGCTTTGCGCAGTGCACACTTGATTTTATCCTCACTTGGTTGTGCAGGGAAGGGACAGCTAGCCTGGAAAAGTAGTGGCGGCTGGGAACGACGTACTGTGGGAAAGCCACCGCCATCAGCTGTTTAAAACAGTCCGTTTCCAGCAGGCGGAATGACAGCATTTCAAAGGCCAGTCATTTTGAAATGCTGGCATTAGGACCACGGATCAAGGGTGGTTAGGTGGGTATTTTTTTTTTCTCTCCAGTGTTTGGGAGATAGACAGCTGAATGCTTGTGTGTGACATGGTGGAGATGCTTGGTGATGATGACAGAGGTGGTGGTGTTGGTGGCACATCATCTGTTTGCTGGGTGGCAGGTGCCACTGTGACTCCAGAGGTGGAGGAAGAGGCAGAGACAGCAGCAGAAGAGGAAGCAGGAGGAGCCTGAGACCTTTCTTGGTTTTTAAGTGTTTACTCCACTGAAGTTCGTGTTTTGCATATAGGTGCCTGGTCATGCAGGTTGTGCTCAGGTTTAGAATGTTTATGCCTCGCTTCAGGCTCTGATGGCACAACCTGCAAACCACTTGTCTCTTGACGTCAGGACATTGTCTGAAGAACTGCCATGCAAATGAACTCATTGGAGCTGGCTTTGGTGTGCTAGGTCCATGGGTGCGGTGGGCAATAGCAGGCGTACTGTCTTGGGGACGGACGCTCCGGTTTTTCAGCCTGCTCTTTTGCTGTGCTGTTGCCTCTGTGCCACCACCGGCTCTTTCTCAGTACTGCACACGTCACTAGCATGAACTTGAGTCCAGTCGAGGTCTAGGACCTCATCGTCCTCCACATCATCTTCCACCCATTCTTGACCCCTGCCCTCCTCATCGGTCCTCACACTGCAGAAAGCCGCAGCAGTTGGCACCTGTGTTTCGTCATCATCAGAGACGTGCTGCTGTGGTATTCCCATGTCCTCATCCTGCAACATAAGTGGTTGGGGATCAGTGCATTCAATGTCTTCCACTTCTGGGGCAGGGCTATGTGGATGTCCTGGGGAAACCCTGCCAGCAGAGTCATCAAAAAGCATAAAAGTCTGCTGCATGATTTGGAGCTCAGGCTGCTTGGCTGCTTTGCAAGGGGGCGAGGTGAAAAACTGATGGGCATGGGCTTCAGGTGCAGAGGACTGGGTGGGAGATACTGTGAAGGAATTAGCGCCACTGTCAGCCACCCAATCTACTACCGCCTGTACTTTTTCTGGCCTCACCATCCATAAAGCTGCATTCGGGCCTACCAAATAATGTTGCATGTTCTGTTGCCTACTCGCACCTGAGGAAGGTGTTTCACTTTGACCTGTAGCTGGCGCAGAACGGCCACGTCCTCTCCCAGCAACAGGAGCTCCACCAACACCACCACGACCATGTCCACGTCCCTTATTTGATGTTCTACTCATTATTTGTTTTTACTCACCAAACTAACAGATGGTTTATGTCAGGTATTAATTTAACTGCCAAAAGTCAACAATTAAGTTCACTAACAGTACACAGTGCCTGTGTCATGAACAGAATACATTTATTTAGGTCACACAACAGTGTAATGGAGCAATTAAATACAATTACTTTACTATTAACAAAAAATAGATTTTTCAAACCAACAATGTAACAGCAGAGGTTAACGGTTTAATTTGACTGTCAGAAATGCAGCGTACACCGAAATTTGCTATCTATCACAAAACTGGTGTTTTTGCAACCAACTATGTAAATGCGGAGTTGCACATGTTACTTAAAATGACTGAAATACAGGGTAGGCCTCATATCTGCTATGTAGCACAAAACCAGTGCTTATTGCAACAAACTACAGAAATGCAGTATGATGCCCAAAAATCATAAAACAGTTTTTTCAGCGTTGTATGCAAACATGCTCTATGGCACAACGGTATGGGTTTATTAACCCAAATACAGAACTGCAATTTTTCACCGCAAAATTTTAAAACAGTTTTTTCAGCGTTGTATGCAAATGTGCTCTGTGGCACAACAGTACGGGTTTATTAACCCAACTACAGAAATGTAGTTTTCCACCACAAATTTAGAAAACTGTTTTTTCAGCATTGTATGCAAATGTGATCTGTGGCCCTAGAGTATGGGTTTATTCCACCAACTACAGAAATGCAGTTTTTCACCGCAAAATTTTAAAACTATTTTTTTAGGATTGTATGCAAACTTGCTCTGTGGCACAACAATACGGGTTTATTAACCCAAATACAGAAATGCAGTGTTTCACTGCAAAATTTTAAAACAGTTTTTTCAGCGTTGTATACAAATGTGCCTTGCAGCCTTTTAAATAGCGGGAAGAAATCGCCGAACAACGAACCCGAACCCGAACTTTTATGGAAATGTTCAGGCTTGGGTGCGAAAAACTGTAATGTACGGTACGAACCCAAACTTTACAGTTCGGGTTCGCTCAGCCCTACGCAGGACAACAATACTACAAACAATGCAGGACTGAAATACTACAATCAATACAGAACTGCAATACTATTTTGGCACAGAATATCTACCACAATCCATATTCAAAATCAACCATCTTGACATTCCCTTATGGAAGGTTTGCATAGTATATTTTTTCTGAGCTGTGATTTGAAAATACATAAGGGGACATTTATCAAACCAGATACATCAGGCTTTTGTTGTAAAAATGCCCATTGTGACTTTTTTTTTACATTTCTGCGACATTTGGGAGGCACAACACTTTTCACAATGGTCTATTTGTAAAGCAGTAATATTAGAGTGAATTTTTGTTGCAGAAAAGTGGCATCTGACAACAGGCATCCCCTGGTGCATTTTTTAAGACTTAAGGCTCATGCACACGACCATGTATTTTGTGGTCTGCAAAACAGGAATCCCCCCCAAAAAACAGATGACAACCATGTTACATCCGTTTCTTTTGTGGATGCATTGAAATTAATGGTTAGGCATACAGCTTCAAAAAAATGGAATGGACACGGACAGAGATGAGTGAATTTATGGAAAATTCGATTCGGCTGATTCACCAAATTTCCCAAAAATATTTGCTTTGTGATGAATTACTTTGTTACATAGCGAATTCTTTTGTAAGTAGTGGGTGCAATGACAAGGAGCTGCGATAGCGCTGCCCCTATCATTGTACCCCTCAGATTGTGATGACATCATACGTGATGACATTGATGACATCAGAGATGACATCATACATCACCACGCCAGCCGAAGTGATGGCGTAATCTCGCGCCGCACGGGATTTCGGCCGAGATTTTCAAGCAAGATAGAGGCTGGCGACCTGTCACGAGCAAATGGAGGAGGTAAGTTTCAATTGTTTTGTTTTTCATAATATTTTAGGTTAAATCGATTCACTGACACGAAGCACAAGGAAACATCGTGGGATTCGATTTGCTCATCTCTAGACACGGACAAAAAAATACATTCATGTGCATGAACCCTAAGCTCAACTCAATGCAATTGCACCAAATACATGAAAACAGGGTACCGTTTGATAAATTTGGTGCAAAACCAGACTTTAAAGAGACATGAAAATGATCTTAAAATGATTTTAAAATCATTAAAAACAAAAAGATGGCATTTAGTAAGTATAAAAACACCCAAAACGAGGATGACAGGGAAATCTATAAGATGAGGCAGAGAGAGGCCAAGCAAGTTATAAGAGCTTCTAAAGCTCAAGCAGAAGAGAAATTAGCCCAGTCAGTGAAAAAAGGTGATAAGACATTCTTCAGATACATTAATGAAAATAGGAAATTAAAACAAGAAATTACCAAATTAAAAACAAAAGAAGGAAGGTATATGGAAGAGGATAAAGAACTAGCTGACTGCCTCAATGAATACTTCTGTTCAGTTTTTACAAAGGAAAATGAAGGAGAAGGACCTCAGTTAGGGAGGAAGACTAATGAATCCTTTGATGCATGTGTCTTTACAGAGGAAGAGATTCTAAGTCAGCTGTCTAAAATTAATACAAATAAATCACAGGGGCCTGATGGGATACACCCAAAGCTATTGAAAGAGCCTAGAGGTGTACTAGCAAAACCATTAACAGATTTATTTAACCAATCGCTGGTAACAGGTGTCGTCCCAGAAGATTGGAAATTAGCAAACGTTGTGCCAATTCACAAGAAAGGTAGTAGAGAGGAATCGGGCAACTATAGGCCAGTAAGCCTGACATCAATAGTGGGGAAATTAATGGAAACCATACTCAAGGAGAGGATTGTGGAACATCTAAAAACCCATGGGTTGATTGATAAAAAAAACAGCATGGGTTTACTTCAGGGAGATCATGTCAAACTAATCTTATTGACTTTTTTGATTGGATGACTAAAATAATAGATGGCGGAGGTGCAGTAGACATCACTTATCTGGACTTTAGTAAGGCTTTTGATATGGTCCCACATAGAAGGCTTATCAATAAACTGCAGTCTTTGAGCTTGGGCTCACATATTGTTGAATGGATTAGGCAGTGGCTGAAGGACAGAAAACAGAGGGTTGTAGTCAATGGAGTATATTCACACTATGGTATTGTTACCAGTGGGGTACCTCAGGGATCTGTTCTGGAGCCATATTGTTTAATATCTTTATCGGTGAAATTGCAGAAGGCCTCAATGGTAAGGTGTGTCTTTTTGCTGATGACACAAAGATTTGTAACAGGGTTGATGTTCCTGGAGGGATACACCAAATGGAAAAGGATTTAGGAAAACTAGAGGAATGGTCAAAAATCTGGCAACTAAAATTTAATGTCGATAAGTGCAAGATAATGCACCTGGGGCGTAAAAACCCAAGAGCAGAATATAAAATCAGTGATACAGTACTAACCTCAGTATCTGAGGAAAGGGATTTTGGAGTCATTATATCAGACGACCTAAAGGTGGGCAGACAATGTCATAGAGCAGCAGGTAATGCCAGCAGAATGCTTGGGTGTATAGGGAGAGGCATTAACAGTAGAAAGAGGGAGGTGCTCATGCCGCTCTACAGAGCACTAATGAGACCTCATTTGGAGTATTGTGTGCAGTACTGGAGACCATATCTGCAGAAGGATATTAAAACTTTGGAGAGAGTTCAGAGAAGAGCTACTAAACTAGTACATGGATTGCAGGACAAAACTTACCAGGAAAGGTTAAAGGACCTTAAAATGTATAGCTTGGAGGTAAGAAGAGACAGAGGTGATATGATAGAAACTTTTAAATACATAAAGGGAATCATCACGGTAAAAGAGGAGAGAATATTTAAAAGAACAAAAACTGCTACAAGAGGACATAGTTTTAAATTAGAGGGTCAAAGGTTTAAAAGTAATATCAGGAAGTATTACTTTACTGAGAGAGTAGTGGACCCATGAAATAGCCTTCCTGCAGAAGTGGTAGCTGCAAATACAGTGAAGGAGTTTAAGCATGCATGGGATAGGCATAAGGCCATCCTTCATATAAGATAGGGCCAGGGGCAATTCATAGTATTCAGTATATTGGGCAGACTAGATGGGCCAAATGGTTCTTACCTGCCGACATATACTATGTTTCTATGTTTCTATCTCAAATGATAAACGTCCCCCATAATTCTTTAACTGGATACAAATAGCATTAAAGCTACATTCAAAGGATAGATATGACATATTAATCAATTTAGAATATAAGACTAATACATTGTGTTCCCTGTGAATGTAAGTTGTTCAGAGCAGAGTAGGATGAGTATGAGGAGTAGCTTGAGAAGTAGTAACTGATGATGATGACAAGGACACTGTACTGCATATAAATGTGGTCTGGCTGTGGCAAAGGATATTGTGAGAAGGAGGAAACTATTGTTACTCCAGCTGGTAGTAACTTCTATTTTCCCACATGCCTCTTCATGTGCTGCAATAGAGCAGTGGTGCCTATGTTTGTGTTTGAATGCCCACAGCTTATTTTAATTCAGCAGATATTGCACACAGCAATACTTTTGTCAGGTGGCAGATACATGCTAGTGGCAGCTGAGCTTAGATTAGGTCTGTCATGGTTTGGGCATGTGTCTACAGTATCACCAGTTCCCAAAGCAGATCTGGCTCTAGCAGGTCTTTTGGGTGGTTGTATCCGTATGTTCCTCTGCTCTTTATTGCTGTCACTGCCACCACCCTCATCCTCTGATCTTACTTCCTCCTCAGCACCCTGAGCACCCTGAACTGGCTCCCAACACACAATCATCATCAGAGTCCTCACCCTCTCAGCCACTTTTATCAGACTGAGATATCTTATACTGGGGTCCTTGGCGCCCTTACCAATTTCCTGCCCTGTATTTGCCACCACAGTGGCTAAAAGGGCCATCACCACTACCTCCAACACAGCTATGCAAGGGGTTCCCCGCCTCCTCCTGAACCTCCTTCTTATGGCAGTCCAAATGTTGACTGCTCTCACATAATTCATGAACACCAAGACTCTTTTGACTATCTGTGTGGTCAGGTATTGTTATTACACACATGGTGCCTATGTTGGAACCCTCGGGATAATACACAATTTATTTACAAAAAAGGTCAATAAGACCCACAAATCCCTTTAGGGGTACCAAATATAACAATTTACACTAAAACGTCACTTTTATTAGATTTTTATTAAAATCCCATTTGAACAAACCCGATTTTTATTAAAATTCTCAGGGCAGGGGTCAGGGATTTTTTCTATTTCCAGCTCACTAGATCTGGGGCCAGTGATAGTAAATTGTTTTTTGTTTTTGTATTAATCTGTGTTGAAGTGATTTGCTGCACCAAGTAGTATTAGACACACTACTTATTGTAAACTGGATCTCGGTTCGGACACTATCACATAGCTACTCAGCTCTTATATTAAATACTTTGTTTCTATATACTTAGTTATACACTAAGCTTTTATAATTGAAACAAATTAGCTTTTACTTAATTTGCTTATTAGCTTAAAGTTGCTATATGCAGTTAATTTGATGCATTTGAATTACTACGAGTCCAGGAGATCTCTCTCAAAGTGCTAATGGCAACATTTGTTGCAATCCCCTATTACCAACACCTATTATTAACAGTGTGTATTTTCAGTATTCACCGTCAATCCCTCTTTATTGCTGTAGCCTTATTCCCCTGACGAAGCCGTGTGTAACGGCGAAAGATGTCGTGTGCATTTTTTAGCCAGTGCATTGTTCCAGCATCACATAGTCTTGTGAGGGCCAGCGGTAGAAATTGAATGAATGTGAATGTGGAAGGTGTAATGGCACCAATTGTGTTATTGCAGAAGCCCAGAGATACTGTCATAAATTGGGGTGTGCCGCTGGCGCCCCGGACAGAGAAATCAGGGCAAATCCCGAGCGATAATTTGATAAATAGGAAGCGGGCTACAGACAATGGAGCTCACAACCTAATTAAATACTTTCTGATTATGTGAGAACGAGGTATTGGGCCCTTCCATAACACATGTGTCACAGCAATTGTTTTTTGCAGCTTTGACAGACATCTTTTGAATAGAGTTGAGTAAACACTTGGATGTTCAGATTCGAGAAGTTCGGCCGAACTTCACGAAAATGTTCGGGTTCGGGATCCGAACTCGACCCGAACTTGACCCCAAACCCCATTGAAGTCAATGGTGACCCGAACTTTTGGGCACTTAAATGGCTGTAAAATAGTCCTGGGCTAGAGGGCTGCAAAAGGCAGCAAAATGTAGGTAAATGCCCTGCAAACATATGTGGATAGAGAAATGACTTAAAATAAAATAAAATACAGAAAAATAATAAATAAACATTCTAAACTTGAGCCCAAGTGAGTGACAGTGGCACCTGTCACCAAGTAAACAGAAGATGTGGCAGCAACGCCACCACATCTGTCATTGTCACCAAGCATCTCCACCAAATCCCATGGAAGCTATCAGCTGTCCATCTTTCAAACACTGGAGAGAGAAAGAAATAGGAAGTACCCCCCTACCCATGGCTCTGAATGCCTTATTTCAAACTTCCTGGTACTTTAAAATGCTGTCATTCTGTCTGGTGGACAGTTTTAAAAACCTTATGGTGGTAGCTGTCCCACAGTACGTGTATCCCAGCCACCGCTACTTTTGCAGGCAAGCCATCCCTTCCCTGCACAACCCAGTGGCGGACAAAATAAAGTGTGCACTGCGCAATGCTATCTGTGGCAAGTCCACATAACCAACACAGTGGGTAAATGTAGCGGCTGGCCCAGAGGCGGATAGCATTTTTGCGAATGTCCTTCTGCCCCCCAGGATTGCTGGGCATTTCTCATTGTATCCTGTTACATCCTCCTCCTCCTACTCGGCTTCCTCCTCCTCTACCACCTCCTCATCCGCTCAGCGTAACACCTTCACCACCCACAGCAGCACAGCCAGGGGGAAACGACAGCAGGCTATTTTAAAACTTGTGTGTTTGTGGGACAAACCCTGGACTGCGCAGTAGGTGCGGACAGGCATGGAACAACAGACCGATCATTGGTTGGTGACACTGAGCCTCCAGCCCGGCCTGGTGTTGCACGCTAATGGGTGAAATATACTAGCAGGTCTGGGCCTAGCCGGTTTGACGCACATTCCCTGCCTGCCACATGTGCTGAATTTGGAGTGCATAAAGTCCTAAACACCAGACAGTGAAATTAAGTTAACTTAAATCAATTAAGTTAATCGAACACACACAACAAACCCACCCCCCCTTTCACTCAAACCATTAACAAACTATTTACAAATTTTCTTAAAAACATATTAAAATAACTATAATGCAGCTAAACTTACTATATAAACAAACAAAACTATATACACGCCTTATCCTTAACTTAAGGCTAGAGACATCCAAGTGGCTCGAAGGGTGGGTTCCTGCACCAACATAGTCCCTGGCCTGGAACACAATTGTCCAGCCAGGGCACAGTTCTGGAGGATGAGGAGGATAAGTAGGACGAGGAGGAGTAGGAGAAACCATGTTCTCAGCAGGGTGGCAGCCAAGCCAGCTCAGGGGCAGCTGGGTCACCATCAGCACCTCAGAAGGCTGGGTTAGCATTGGCAAAATGTAGAAAAGCTTTGTCATCACGCCACAACAGCCTGCACCACCAGCAGATCTGGAGCATCTTAGCAGGAGGCATCATTTCAGAAACATGGTGGAAGAGTACACGTACTGAATGATGGGTTTTCCCAGGGGCGTAGCTACAGGGAGGCATGGGAGGCTACTGTTTTGGGTCCCTGACCTAGAAGGGGCCCATCCAGGAGGAGGAGGACTAAAAGACTTTGTCACGGACCTCTGAACAGTATTATACAATGAAAATATATACAGTGGCAGTATAGACAGTGTAGAAAGCGGATGGAAAATAAACCCAAACAGCCTCACACCCTACACACTCAACACCCTCACCCCCCCTTTCACTCAAACCATTAACAAACTATTTACAAATTTACTTTAAAACATATCAAAATAACTATAAGGCAGCTAAACTAACCATATAAAGAAACAAAACTATATACACGCCTTATCCTTAACTTAAGGCCAACCAAATACAAGTGGCTCGGAGGTTGGGTATCTGCACCAACATATACCCTGGCCTGCAACACAATTGTCCAGCCAGGGCACAGTTCTGGAGGATGAGTAAGAGGAGTAGGAGGAACGCTGGGCATACAGTGGACACAGATAATATACCTCCCTTAAAGAGGATAGCTTGTCCTTGCCTCTGGGCAGCCTGGCAGACATGAGCAACTACATGCTGCAGCGCCTGCGCAACGACCGCCCAGTTACTGCCACATTCTAACTTGTTCTTAATACTGAGTGGCCACCCTGCTGCATCCCCATTACAAGGACAACGTGCCGTCCTTAATTCCCTCACTGGAGTGTGATAGGAAGATGAGCCCGCTAGTAGACACGCTGCTGATGGCATTCACACCTGACACCGGGGACTGAGTGGAAGCACAAGGTGAAGGCAGAGGTGGAAGAATTTGCCAATGCAGCTGGGTCACCACCAACACCTCAGAAGGCAGGGTTATTATGGGCAAAATGTGGAAAAGCTTTGTCATCACGCCGCAACAACCTGCACCACCAGCAGATCTGGAATATCTTAGCAGGAGGCAGCATTTCAGCAACATGGTGGAACAGTACACGTACTGACTGATCGGTCTGTCTAGGGGAATAGCTACAGGGGAGGCAGGGGAAGCAACTGCTTTGGGGCCGTGACCGAAAAAGGGCCCATCCAGGAGGAGGAGGACTAAAGGACTTTGTCAGGGCCCCCTCAACAGTATTATACAATGAAATTATATACAGTGGCAGTATAGACATTGTAGAAAGAGATGGGAACAGCTGTTGGGCCTGGTCTGAGAGAGCGATCTTTAGTAGCCACAGGCATGGCGGCATTAAAGGAAGGGGTTTGCGCAAAAATTTCTGGGGAGAGGGGCCCAAATCAAAAATTTCCTGTGGTGCCCAATCATTTCTAGCTATGCCACTGGGTCTGCCCCATTCAACTTCTGGGTCATCAAATTGGGCACATGTACTGAGGTTGCCCTTTACGCCTTGGAGGTGCTGGCCTACCCTGCAGCCACTGTATTGTCTGAACGTGTGTTTAGCAAGGCAGGGGGTGTTATCACAGACAAGCGCAGCCGCCTGTTCGCAGACAATGTGGGCAAGCTTTCGTTTATTAAAAAGAACCAGGCATGGATCCCACAGGATTTGTTTATACCTTATGCACAATAGACATGTATACCGGCCTTACCCAACAATTGTTATACTACCGTTCACTTACACTTTGTTTTATTTTTTATATTTTCCCAATGTTTTGGGGTCTACATTAATTTATTTTAAAAAATGTAAAATAAAAAAACAGTTATTGATGACTACTTATTGCTTCAAAAAGGCTTTATTTCATGCAAGAGTGTAATCGCCAATTGTAAGTTCCCTGTCAGTTATGCAGTACAGGGGGTTGTACCTAGCAAAAATGGCAATATTTCAACCAACAATTTAAAATAAATCCTTTGCAGGACAGTATTTAACTTGGCCAGCCACAGCTGAAACCGCTGATTTACGGTATTGCTATTTTTTTGGCAATTGAATTTCACCCAAGAACAAAATCTATCCTTTGCCGGACACTATTAAACTTGGCCAGCCACAGCTGGAACACCAGATTTAGGGGATTGCTATTCTGGCAATTGAATTTCATCCCAGAACAAAATCTATCCTTTGCTGGACACTATTAAACTTGGCCAGCCACAGCTGGAACACCAGATTTACAGTATTGCTATTTTGGCAATTTAATTTCACCCCAGAACAAAATCTATCCTTTGCCGGACAGTATTAAACTTAGCTAGCCACAGCTATAACACCAGATTTAGGTGATTGCTATTTTGGCAATTTAATTTCACCCCAGAACACAATCTATCCTTTGACGGACAGTATCAAACTTGGCCAGCCACAGCTGAAACCACTGATTTACGGTATTGCTATTTTTTTGGCAATTGAATTTCACCTAAGAACAAAATCTATCCTTTGCCGGACACTATTAAACTTGGCCAGCCACAGCTGGAACAACAGATTTAGGGGATTGCTATTTTGGCAATTGAATTTCACCCCAGAACACAATCTATCCTTTGCCGGACAGTATTAAACTTAGCCAGCCACAGCTGGAAAACTAGATTTAGGGGATTGCTATTTTGGCAAGTGAATTTCACCCCTCAATAAAATATAGAAATTTCTATCCTGAGTTTCTAGGTGTGACAATAAGCACAGCCAAGCCCCTGATGTAGGATATAGCAAAAAAAAAAAAAAAGTATTGATGGATTGATGGACTTGGTGGCAGCTTGTGGTGGTGCACCACAAGACACAAAATGTCCGCTGATCACCCCATAAAAAAGTGACAGAAAAACGCTCTGGGCAGCCTAAAAACCAGTGAGCAATTAACTAGCAGAATTTGGAGTATTTACAGCTGTAGATCGATCACTTCATTAAGTGTTTTTGCTGAGTTTTCCCTGCCTAATCTCGCCCTCACAGCAGCTGCATCCTATCCCTACACTAATCAGAGCACAGTGATGTGCGGCGCTATGTGACTCCAGCTTAAATAGAGGCTGTGTCACATGCTGCACTTGACCAATCACAGCCATGCCAATAGTAGGCATGGCTGTGATGGCCTCTTGGGGCAAGTAGTATGACGCTTGTTGATTGGCTGCTTTGCAGGCTTTTAAAATGCGCCATAGAAATCTCTGAACACCGAACCCCGAACCCGAACCAGAATTTTTACGTATACAGTTCGGGTTCGCTAAACCCTACTTTTGAACTAGATGCTGTGAAAGACTTGCCTTTATTAGCACAGTTATAATTTGCATTACTGATTTTAAATAAATAAGCTGCTAGTGTACCTTATCCACCCCTTATCTTGCAGCAACGTACATAAGCATTACCGTGGCTATGGTAATAGTTAGAGATCAGCGAATCGAAGCTGACAAAGTGGAATTCGATCCGAATTTAAGAAAAAAATCGATTTGCACCGAAGCCAAATTTCCTCATTCTTCGTGGTAACAAATTGAATTTTTTCCTAAAATGGCTGCTGCATGTGTAAGGACATGGAGCAAGGAACTCTGGGAAGGCGGAATCACCCATAATGCCATGCATGCAACCAATCAGCAGCCAGCCAGCCCTGTGATGTCACAGCTCTATAAAAAGCCTCAGCCATCTTTGATTCTGCCATTTACCAGTGTACTTAGTGCAGGGAGAGACATCAGCAGTAGTAATGGGCGCAAATATTCGAATCGCGAATTTTAATCGCGAATATCGACACTTCGAGAATTCGCAAATATTTAGAATATAGTGATATATATTCGTAATTTTCGAATATTCAAGATTTTTTTTTCATCTGAACCCATGATCCCTCCCTGCTTCTTGCTTGTGGGCCAATGAGAACGCTGCAATGTCTTTCTCTGAGCTTAGCAACATCCCTAGCAACCAATAGGAAAGTTGTCTACCCCTTACTATATAAGAACCTCTCTAGCAGCCATTTTATGCAGAATTTTGCAGTTCTGAGAGAGACAGCAGTTTCATTGCTGTGCTCTGTGCTTTCCTGTGTCATTACATTATATAGTTAGTTAGTTAGTTAGCTTATATATTTATATAATAAGTGGCAAAATGAAAATATATTTGCCGTTCAGCGGTGCAGTTATATGTGCTAAAGGCCTTTTTGTCATGTAATAGTGACAAAATAAAAATATTTTTGCCATTCAGTGGTGCAGTTATATGTTCTATAGCCTTTTGTGGCATGTATTAGTGGCAAAAGAAAAATATATTTGCTGTTCAGCGTTGCAATTATATGTTCTTAAGCTGTTTGTGGCGTGTATTAGTGGCAAAAGAAAAATATATTTGTCATTCAGCGGTGCAGTTATCTGCTCTAAAGCCCTTTTTATGTGTATTAGTTGGTGGGAAAAGGGCTTATTAGCCATTGTGTGGTGAAGTGAGAAAATTACAGACTTTTTTCGGGTGTCCAGTTATATGTTCTAAAGCTCTTTTTGTTATGTATTAGTGGCAAAAGAAAAATAAATTTGCCGTTCAGCGGTGCAGTTATATGTTCTAAAGCCCTTTTTATGTGTATTAGTCGGTGGGAAAAGGGCTTATTAGCCATTGTGTGGTGAAGTGAGAAAATTACAGACTTTTTTCGGGTGTTTTAATTTCCTTTTTATTTATTTATTTAATCTAACAGTATGTCAGGCAGACAAGTGCCAGGCCCTGCACAGGGGAGTGGCAGAGGCCTAAATGTTTCTGGCGCAGGCAGAGATCGCAGCAGAGTAAGGAGCCGTGGAAGCAGGGGTCATTTTGAAAGGACTGAGCTCCAAGTGCCAGCAACCCAGTGGTTCTTGAATGGTTAACTCGATCTTCGACTTTGTAGAAAATGACATCAGACACCCCCAGCCAAGAGTCAGTGGGTTTGTCAGACACAACCCTTAGTTGGCATGGCCCAGGAGCAGGCCCTGTGCCCTCACCTATTCTCAACCTGCCTCTGTCCTTTTCTGTTCCCTCAGCTAGAGAAGTATTGTATGCTGTGGGCTCAGCTCCACTATGCAGTAAGGACGAGATACTAAAATACAGTAAGCAGCTACTGGCAAGCCAAGATGTGGAGGAGACAACCGCCGCCTCCTCCGCTAGGCGAGCAAGTAGTGATGAGGAGAGTGGCATGGGAGCTGGTGATGCAAGCAGTCAGGCTCCTGACCTAGAGATGGTAGAGGAGAACATTAGTGATGGTTAGAGGGTACTCGATGATGATGATTTCGCTGATCGCACTTTGGAGCCGGGTGACAAAGGGGAATCATCATCATCGGAAGAAGAGGATGGCAGCTTGCCGTAAGGCAGTGGCAGAGCACGCAAGTCGGTAGCGTGGCGTAGAGTTCGCAGGAGCCTACCTTCTTGGGAAGTAGCGATTCACTGGTTCACTGAGACAGTGGCGGTAGCAGTCAGTCAGTGTGTAGTGTTGGGGGTAAAATCACCTTCTCGTGGTGTGGCAGTTTTTTGTTAAGCTGCCGGATGAGGTGAACATGGCCATATGTAGAATCTGTGGGCAGAAGGTGAAGCATGGCCAGGGTGCCAATGTTGGCACCACAACCCTGCATCCACATATGCACCATAAAGTGGCCTGGGAGAACAGTGGCTACAATGTAGTGGTCCACCCAGTGGCTCGCAGCCGATTTCAGGCAGTCAAGGCTACACCACCTAAGTCAAAGAGAGCTGTCTGTCCTTCCCATTATCTGATGGTCCTGATGGTCCTGCTCCTCGCCCTCCTACTACTCATCAGTCATTCCAACAGCAATCGATCACCGAAGCGATTGCCAAGAGACAACAGTATGTGTACACTCATCCAACGGTGAAGAAGCTGAACATGCTCCTGTCCAAGTTGCTGGTGCTGCAGTCCCTCTCTTTCCAAGTGTGGGACTCTGCATCTTTGAGAGAACTGATGGCGTGTGCTGAGCCGAGGTGGAGAGTCCCAAGCCATCATTTCTTTGCCAAAAAAGGCAGTACCAGCCCTGCACACACATGTAGAACAGAAGGTGGGCCAGTCCTTGAGCCTGTCTGTGTCTGCCAAAGTGCATGGCAGTGCCGACGTGTGGAGCTGCAACTATGGTCAGGGACAATACATGTCCTTTATGGCACACTGTGTGAATGTGGTTCCTGCACAGCCATACCAGCAATCTGGCCAGGTGATGCCACTTCGGCCTCCACGTTCTCACACTGTTGGTCCTGCAACAATCCACATCTACCTCCTCATCCTCAACCGTGTCATCAGCCTCCACTGCTGGGACAATTCACAGTGCCCCTCCAGCTGCCACCTCCCCATTCTGTCACCGAGTCACTCTGTGGTCTTCTCATGCCGCTGACACCTCCACACTATGTCATCTTGCCACTCTGTGGTGTCTTTATGCTGCTGCCATCTCCACACTATGTGACCTTGTGACTCTGTGGCCGCCTCATGCTACTGCCACCTCCACACTATGTGACCTTGCCACTCTGTGGCCTCCTGATACTGCCGCCACCTTCACACTGTCATTGGGCCACTCTGTGGCCTCTTCCTGCTGCTGCCACCTCCGCATTGACATTGTACCACTCTGTGGCCTCTACATGCTGCTGCCATCTCCACACTGTCACCTTGCCACTCTGTGGTCCCCTGATGCTGCTGCCACCACCTCCACACTGTCATTGTGCCACTCTGTGGCATTCTCCCGATGCTGCCGCCACCTCCACACTGTCACCTTGCCACTCTGTGGTCCCCTGATGCTGCTGCCACCACCTCCACACTGTCATTGTGCCACTCTGTGGCCTCCTGATGCTGATGTCACCTCGACTCTCTGTCATTGTGCCACTTTGTGGCCTCCAGATGCTATAGCCACACCACCTCCAGACTCTCTCTGTGGTCTTTTTATGCTGCTTCCAACTCACCGCCATGTCATAAGGCCACTCTGGGGACTTCTTATGCTGTTCCCACCCTCCCCACTTCATGACTGGGCCACTATTTTGCCTTTCGGCCTGGCTGACAAAATCATCTATTTGACCCTTCTTCTGATCTGTAAGAAGGATGGACAAATGAGACTCACAGTGGATCCCGTTTGTGTGGCAGCTGTAAGGCCTGTATGGTCCCATCAGAATTGGCTTGTCATTTGGTAGCCAAAAGCAGGAGTGGGCACAAAACACAGAAGACATGCAAATATTACATTTATGTGTCATCTCTGCTTTGGATCCACTCCTGTTTTTTTGGCATTAGCAATACTGATGGATTACTGACCAAATGCTGACTGAGTGAAGGTAGATGCTCAACAGACAGGATCCATTTTTTGGGGGTTATTGTTCTGACGGATCAGAGGAAAGGCAAAATAATCAGTGATGTCAACACAAACGTACTGCTGACAGCCTCTCCACTCTGTTGGGGGGCTCTACTTGTAGAAGAGTTTAATAGAACAGGTTCTGTAGACATCTATGTGGAATCAGCTGATGTGTGAAAAGAATTGCGCTTCTTCTCGGCTCTAACATCGATATGTAAGGCTGAGTTCACACTTGAGTTATTTGGTCAGTTTTGGCCCTGTGACTGCCCAAATAAGTAAAGTGTGCAGTGATTCTAAGAGCGACACCTGTCATCTGCATGTCATACTGACACACAGGATTATTTTACTACCAGAGCAGACTCCCTATGCATTTTACTGCAAGGCACAGTGTTCTACACCACTATAAAGGCTCTTTGCAGCCAGGAAATATCAGTTTTTTAACGAAATTCACCGCGTATAAATTCGGATCGAGACAAATCTTTAAAAAAAACTCGGCGAACAGGCCGAATCGAATTTTTGAACAATTCTCTCATCTTTAGTAATGGTGTTATGATTGCTGTATGATTATTATTTTTGTTGCAGTAAAATTATTGAATACTTTTTTTAAATAATAACACACATTCACTAAAACTCGTGTGCCATCATTTTTTATTTTTTTTTGATGAGATGTCATATGTTTTTTGAATTAGACAATGTGATACTGTTGCCTTTAGTAACAGTTATAATTTGTGTAACTGATATAAAATGCATATGATGCTGATATTCACCCCTTATCATGCTTCAATATACAAGTTTAGTAGAATGGTTATAACACACTAAGATGACCAACTAAAGCGGGTAAATAGAAACTTTTCTTTTGAGAAAAATAGAGGCAATTCCTCAGTGGTTGCAAGAATGTAATGGAACCACAAGTTTATTTCTGCCGGTTTTTGTGGGGATCTGTAATGTAGAAATAGTTGCTAGAAGCTGAGCTGACAGTGGCCTTTCAGCAAATACACTTGATAGTGACCAGTTATCACTCTATCTCCCTGACTATACCCCTTAAAATACCTCAAATTCCGAAATATATCTATTATATTGCTTCTTATATTGTCCCTATTACAATTTAACAGTAGATTGCTGTTTGGCAGACAGAGCCACAGCACAGGATCCTTCCAGGTCACAAGTACTATGCAGAATGATGTTGCACCTACCTGCCTGTTGCCCCCTGGCTGATCCAGGCTGTATTTTATCTTCAGAGTCAATTAAGGCAAGATCTCCCCTTCACTTCCTCCCAGTGGTTTTGTCCACCAACATGGACAGTAAAATGGCTCTGCATGCTGTTTTACATGATTCATCCAAAGTAAATAAAAAAAGCTTTGGATTTGAACATATATACTTACATTTAGTATTCCCAAAATTAAACAATTGTTTTAAAAAAAAAAAATGCTGAATCTTTGTGTCTTTCTATATAGATCAATGCAGGGGTATTTTGTAAAATGAAAGCTTGAGTTTTACAGACATATCTCTTTTTGCAACCGACTATGAAAATAAATTATTAATCCCAAAATATTTTCCTATAATCATTAGGTAAATCAAAAGTCCAAAGAAAGGTATATACAACCTCTTTTAGAAAAACCATAGATGAAAATAATATATATGCTTCAAGAAAGAAATAGCTTCTGAATTCAGGTCACAACTGACCATGCATCAAGTACAATATTTTTCAAATCTCTAGAGAAGCCAGTGATTCAATCTCAACATGCAGAGAAAGAAAACAAATGGTGAGTGTTTGCACTGTAACAAGATGTTTATCACTGTATGAGCTCGAAAAAGGCATTTTATTGCCCAGACTATATTTTTTCATTGTGTTTTTTGATCTGCAGAAATAAAGATGTTTTTAAAAAAGCAAACAATACAAAGGATATTTCATTGTAATTGAGTTTTATATTACTTCCATTACAAATAGATCAAATAACACTTTCAATGAAAAGGCAGATTTAAGTAAGGTTTGTTGTGGCTTTGCAAAAAGATTAAATTAAAAAAATGTGGATCAGTGATAGAATATACTGTATACTAATGGTCAATAAAGCAAACTTTTGTCAAACTTTGTATAATTATAACAATATGCTAAATAAGAAGGAATAGATGAAAGCATAAAAATCGAAGCCTTGATACCCAAAGTAAGTATAAGCGAATCACTTCGTACCGAAATAGGTTTGGACTGAACTTTGCTATTTTCAGATTGTAATTTAAACGCGCTTGAATCTTTTCATTTTTTTTTTAGATGAATCCACTAAAACGGCACGTAGTGCCGTTTTAGTCATTTTAGTCCACATGTCGGGGGGAAGAAAGCAGTAGGATGGAAGGAAGGGTTCTAACATGTCCCTGAAAGTAAGTGAGTGGGAGGACTTGCACTGATTGGCTTTTAGGCCGACAGACAGCCTGGATGAGCCAATCAATGCTGCATCAGGCAGGGAGATGCCCTAGCAGAACAAGCAGAATGTCATTCTGTGCTGGACTG
This sequence comes from Bufotes viridis, assembly GCA_033119425.1. Lineage (NCBI taxonomy): Eukaryota > Metazoa > Chordata > Amphibia > Anura > Bufonidae > Bufotes > Bufotes viridis. Next base: position 125,027,293 of record CM065589.1, read on the forward strand.
TGAATGAGTGTGATTGGGTGAAGCAATGTTTGCCAATATCTCTTAGGGAGTCAGGGACACTCAGAAGTCAATCAAGCTTGTATTCTGCTGCCAGGGACAATGAAGGGAAAGGCTAGAATTAGAAATAATAATAAGAATTGTGTGTATAGAATAGGGATGAAGAGAACCTGTCAGCCATGGAGTGAGAAGTGAGGAGCTGAGTCTGTGCCTCCTAGCAGAACTGCAACTGCTGCAAACCTCAAAAGCAGCTACCTGCAAGGTAATCCTTTTCATTTTCTCAGAAATAATATTTTTTGGGGGTGGGGGTAAAATAAACAAAAGCCATACAACACGTGTTTACCATCAATCTAGCATAGCATATAGAATACTAGTGAGAACTCTGTGTCAGGACTATTTTATTTATTAATATATTTTTGTTTAGTTTGAAAAACCGTATAAATCAGTGATTCAGAACAAAATATTAGGGCTAAATCTGTTTAATATATCCACACACACATAGTTCCAATTTTGATTTAAATTTTTGGTGCGGGGAAGGATATTGGATTTAATTAAACCAGCCTATGGGTAATCTGTACACTAATACACAAGGTAGGAGAACAAATGTTATGTGAATGTTAACGTGAAAATAAGCATCAGGCCTCAAATGTCCGTTCCCGTTTTTTTTCACATGGTTGGAATAAAAAAATAAAATAAAATTGTGGATTCAATTGAATTAAACCTGCATAAAGGGGATCAGTACACCAATAAACAGTGTTGGACAACATTTTACCTGTGAATGTTAATGTGAAAATAAGCATCAGGCCTCAATCGTCCGTTTCTGCTTATTGTATTTCTACACAGAATTAAAAAACTTTGGAACTTGTTTAATTCAATTAAACCAGCATATAGGTGATTAGTACACTAATACATAGGGTAGGGCAACAATTTACCTGTGAATATATGTATTTTGTTTAACTTTAATTAAATTAAACCAGCATATAGCTCACCAATACACAGGGTAGTGCACCAAATTATCTGTGAGTGATAATGAATTTAGACCTAAATCTGTTTCCCTTAATCTCCCCATGGTGTCAATTATTTGAGGGAGGGCTATTGTTAAATATATTCATACCAGCCTATATGTGATTACTACACTGATACAGAGGGTTGCGCACAAAATCATCTGTGAGTAATAATGAATTTAGAACTAAATCCATTTCCCTTTATTTTTGTCTCCACATGTTTTCAATCAAATTTTTTTTGGGTTGGTCCTGAAATCATTAAAACCAGCTTACTAGTGATGAGCAAAAATGCTCGGCCGATCACTGATTTGGCTTGAGCATTTCTATGCTGGGCCGTTGGCGGTACTCGGCCGAGTACCATGTGTGCTCGAGTCAAATACTCAAGCCTCCTTCCCGCACTTTTGGCGCCTCCTAAGCAGCCAATCAACGTGCAGGTAAGTAATGCCCTTCAGTGTAATGCCGTAGCCATGTTAGCTACTGGCATTACACTGATTGGCTGGCCGGAATGCGTCATCGGGTACTATATAGCACCCGATGACATGTGTTCGGCTCAGTCAGCGACAGGGAGAGAAGAGCGTAGGCAGGGAAACATAGCGTGTGAAGCGAAATTTAACAGATTTTATTAGAAACAAGATTTGCAAAGACACAAAAGTCCTTTTAAGGACTACAGTTTGTGTGTGTGTTTGAGAGCACTCATATATTATTAGTACCTGCGCTCAATTTATCAGTCTCAGGGACAACCGTGCTGAGGAAGAGACAAAGTGCAGGAAGAAAAATTGCTGTTTTAACAACTACCTAAAGCTTTTCATGCAACCAATAATCCTTTTAAGGGCTAGTATGTGTGTTTGACAGCAGAAATACAGAAATATATTTTTCTTTAATACCTATTAGTGACATATACTATACATCATCCGCAGACTATGTATTTTTGTGTAAATTCAACTAATCAGCGCCACATTTATTGTCAATAGTGTGTGCGTTTAATCCATATCGATGACATATACAGTCCTCCATCCGCAAAAAAATTTTTTTTTGGGGGGGGAATTTAACTAATTTGTGGCACATCTGTGTGTGTGTTTAATCCACATCCATGACATATACTGTACTCCATCCGCAAACTCAGTTTTTTGGGGTAAATTTAACTAATTTGTGTCACATCTGAGTGTGTGTTTAATCCACATCTGTGACATATACTGTACTCCATCTGCAAACTTTGGTTTTTGGGGAAATTGAAACAATTTGTGCCACATCTGTGTGTGCATTTAATCCACATCCATGACATATACAGTACTCCATCCGAAAACTGTTTCTTTAGTTTAAATTTAAGTAATCAGGGGCCAGCCCTCATCTACTGTCTCTGTAGTGTGTGCGTGTAATACACATCCGTGACATATACAGTACTGCACCCGAAAACTATTTCCTTCACGTAAGTCCATAGTGTTTTGTTTTCTGTGACATATACAACACTCCATCCCAAAACTGTTTCTTTAGCGCAAATTTAATTAATCTAGGACTAATCTAGTCCCCATAGTGTGTGGCTTTCAGTGACATATACTGTACTACTTCCAAAAAAAACATCCACCGTACCTAGCTTCATGTCCAAGTCAGACTAGTGCGAACATTTGGTTGGTTGGATTGCTGAAGATACTGCTTCCAGTTGGTTAAGCACCACCCTCTCTTCCACCAGGTCCAGTCTCTGTAGTCTGTGCATGATGCCCTCTTTTATGTGTAATAAAGGGTGTATTGTAGTGCCGGTTCCTTGTAATTTTTGGCAGCCCTTTAACTTAGTGCATAGGCTTTATGAGTGTAGGAGTCCCACTACCTGAACAATTGTACCACAATGTGAATGAGGCCCTCCTATATTTGATATACAGGCTGTTTCGGAATGCCTCTTGCTTGTAATTTTTGGCAGCACTTGCACTTTATATTCAATTGAATATACAGGAAAGAATGTTTTTTTTTGTGGGGGGGGGGGGAGCAGGGGGTTTGTGTGTATTTTTGTCTTCTATAAAGGACACAACTCGGATAACATGGCTCCCAGCAGCGACCTTGATGTCCAAGATGCATCCAGTCATCGTCCCCATGCTGTTCCCAATCCATTTCTGTCGTGTTTCTTTCATTTTCTGACCTTTTTCAATGGACCAGGCACCCTCCCCTGATCAGAGCAGGGGGTTTCTGGTTGTCTCCTATTGACTTCCATTATACTCGGCTGCTCGGCCGAGTACACGAATATAGCAATGTGTTTGGGCCGAACACTCAAATACTTTGGTGCTCGCTCATCACTACAGCTTACACCTGATAACTAGTGTTGAGCGAACAGTTCGAGCATCATTCGGGTTTGTACCAAATTTTGGGGTGTCCGGGACACGGACCTGAACCCGGACATTTTCAAAAAAGTTTGGGTTCGGGTTCATTGTTCGGCGATTTCTTCCAGCTTTCTGAAGGGCTGCATAGCAGCCAATCAGCTAGCGTTTTACTTCTTGCCCTAAGAGCCCATCACAGCCATGCCTACTAATGGCATGGCTGTGATTGGCCAAGTGCAGCATGTGACCCAGCCTCTATTTAAGCTGGAGTCACGTAGCGCCACACGTCACACTGCTCTGATTAGTGTAGGGAGAGGACGCAGCTTCTGTGAGGGCGAGATTAGGCACGGAAAAGTCAGCAACAGCACCTAATGAACGAATCGATCTACAGCTGTGAATGATTGAACTTCTGCTAGTTACTTGCTCACTGGTTTTTAGGCTGCACAGAGCGTTTTTCTGTCACTTATTTTCTGGGTTGATCGGCGGCCATTTTGTGACTTGTGGTGCACCAGAAGAAGCTGCCACCAAGTCCATCAATCCATCAATACTAGTTTTTTTTTGCTATATCCTACATCAGGGGCTTGGCTGTGCTAATTGTCACCCCTAAAAACTCAGGATAGCAATTTCTATATTTAATTAAGGGGTTAAACACAATTGCCCAAATACCAATCCCCTAAATCTGGTGTTCCAGCTTTGGCTAGACAAGTATAATACTGTCTGCTGTCTGGCAAAGGATAGATTATTTTCTGTGGTGAAATTCAATTATCAAAATAGCAATACCATAAATCAGTGGTTTCAGCTGTGGCTGGCAAAATAGAATAGTGTCCGCCAAAACATATATTTTGTTCTGGGGTGAAATTAGTCTGGCAAAATAGCAATACCCTGAATCTGGTGTCCCAGCTGTTGCAGGCCAGATTTCATAGTGTCCGCCAAAACATATATTTTGTTCTGGGGTGAAATTCAATTGCCAAAATAGTAATACCCTGAATCTGGTGTCCCAGCTGTTGCAGGCCAGATTCCATAGTGTCTGCCAAAACATATATTTTGTTCTGGGGTGAAATTAATCTGCCAAAATAGCAATACCCTGAATCTGGTGTCCCAGCTGTTGCAGGCCAGATTTCATAGTGTCTGCCAAAACATATATTTTGTTCTGGGGTGAAATTCAATTGCCAAAATAGCAATACCCTGAATCTGGTGTCCCAGCTGTTGCAGGCCAGGATTCATAGTGTCCGCAAAAACATATATTTTGTTCTGGCCTGGGGTGAAATTCAATTGCCAAAATATCAATACCATAAATCAGTGGTTTCAGCTGTGGCTGGCAAAATATAATAGTGTCCGCCAAAACATATATTTTGTTCTGGGGGGACATTCAATTGCCAAAATAGCAATACCCTGAATCTGGTGTCCCAGCTGTTGCAGGCCAGGATTCATAGTGTCTTGCAAAACATATATTTTGTTCTGGGGTGACATTCAATTGCCAAAATAGCAATACCCTGAATCTGGTGTCCCAGCTGTTGCAGGCCAGGATTCATAGTGTCCGTCAAAACATATATTTTGTTCTGGGGTGAAATTCAATTGCCAAAATAGCAATACCCTGAATCTGGTGTTCCAGCTGTTGCAGGCCAGGATTCATAGTGTCCGCAAAAACATATATTTTGTTCTGGCCTGGGGTGAAATTCAATTGCCAAAATATCAATACCATAAATCAGTGGTTTCAGCTGTGGCTGGCAAAATATAATAGTGTCCGCCAAAACATATATTTTGTTCTGGGGTGACATTCAATTGCCAATATAGCAATACCCTGAATCTGTTGTCGCAGCTGTTGCAGGCCAAGTGTAAATCTGTCCATAAAAGGATCCCTTTCATCCAGGGCCTAAATACTAGCCCTAAAAGAGATATTCCCCTAAATCAGTGGTTACTGCTGTGCCTGTGTTAGTGTAATACGCTACATAAACAAATAGGCAGATAGTGTTAGGTGCCTGTAAAAAAAAGGCCTAAATTTGAAATCAATACATTGGGCCAAATAGTTTTTTCCTTATTGTGGTGCTTGGTGAACGGTAACAATGAGGAAAACATCTAGTAAGGGACGCGGACGCGGTCGTGGTGGTGTTAGAGTACCCTCTGGTGCTGGGAGAGGACGTGGCCATTCTGCCACAGCCACATGTCCTAGTGAACCAACTACCTCAGGTTCCAGTACCCGCCAGAATTTACAGCGATATTTGGTGGGGCCCAATGCCGTTCTAAGGATGGTAAGGCCTGAGCAGGTACAGGCGCTAGTCAATTGGGTGGCCGACAGTGGAGCCAGCATGTTCACAACATTATCTCCCACCCAGTCTTCTGCAGAAAGCGCACAGGTGGCACCTGAAAACCAAGCCCATCAGTCTGTCACATCACCCCCATGCATATCAGGGAAACTGTCAGAGCCTCAAGTTATGCAGCAGTCTCTTATGCTGTTTGAAGACTCTGCTGGCAGGGTTTCCCAAGAAAATCCACCTAGCCCTTCCCCAGTGGTGGAAGACATAGAATGCACTGATGCACAACCACTGATGTTTCCTGATGATGAGGACATGGGAATACCACCTCATCGGAGTCCGCACGTCTCTGATGATGACGAAACACAGGTGCCAACTGCTGCGTCTTTCTGCAGTGTGCAGACCGAACAGGAGGTCAGGGAGGAAGACTGTGTGGAAGACGATGCAGGGGATGATGAGGTCCTAGACCCCACATGGAATGAAGGTCGTGCCACTGACTGAAGGCAGCTTCAAGGAGTTCCCTGGCATGGCACTTCTTTTAACAATGTGCTGACAACCGAGTGGTTTGCACGCTGTGCCATCAGATCCTGAAGCGAGGCATTAACGTTCTGAACCTTAGCACAACCTGCATGACCAGGCATCTACATGCAAAGCATGAACTGCAGTGGAGTAAACACCTTAAAAGCAAGGAACTCACTCTGGCTCCCCCTGCTTCCTCTTCTGCTGCTGCCTCGGCCTCTTCCTCCGCCTCAGGAGGAATGTTGGCACCTGCCGCCCACCAAACAGAGGATGTGCCACTGACAACACCACCTGCGTCACCAAGCATCTCCACCATGTCACACGGCAGCGTTCAGCTCTCCATCTCACAAACCTTGGAGAGAAAGCGTAAATTCCCACCTAGCCACCCTCGAGCCCTGGGCCTGAATGCCAGCATTTCTAAACTACTGGCCTTTGAAATGCTGTCTTTCAGGCTGGTGGACACAGACAGCTTCAAACAGCTGATGTCCATGGCTGTACCACAGTATGTTGTTCTCAGCCGCCATTACTTCTCCAAGACAGCCGTGCCTTCCCTGCACAACCAAGTATCCGATAAAATCAAGTGTGCACTGCGCAACGCCATCTGTGGCAAGGTCCACCTAACCACAGATACGTGGACCAGTAAGCACGGCCAGGGATGCTATATCTCCTTAACTGCACACTGGGTAAATGTAGTGGAGGCTGGGCCGCAGGCGGAGAGTTCCTTGGCGCACGTCCTTCCGCCACCAAGGATCGCAGGGCATCATTCTTTGCCTCCTGTAGCCTCCTCCTCCTACTTGGCTTCCTCCTCCTATGCTTCCACCAGCTCATCCAGTCAGCCACACACCTTCACCACCAACTTCAGCACAGCCCGGGGTAAACGTCAGCAGGCCATTCTGAAACTCATATGTTTGGGGGACAGGCCCCACACCGCGCAGGAATTGTGGCGGGGTATTGAACAACAGACCGACGAGTGGTTTCTGCCGGTGGGCCTCAAGCCCGGCCTGGTGGTGTGCCATAATGGGCGAAATCTCGTCGCAGCTCTGGGACTAGCCGGTTTGACGCACATCCCTTGCCTGGCGCATGTGCTGAATTTGGTGGTGCAGAAGTTCATTCACAACTACCCCAACATGTCAGAGCTGCTGCATAAAGTGAGGGCTGTCTGTGCGCGCTTTCAGCGTTCACATCCTGCTCGCCTGTCTGCGCTACAGCGGAACTTCGGCCTTCCCGCTCACCGCCTCATATGCGACGTGCCCACCAGGTGGAACTCCACCTTGCAAATGCTGGAGAGACTGTGCGAGCAGCAGCAGGCCATAGTGGAGTTTCAGCTGCAGCACGCACTCGTCAGTCGCACTGCGGAACAGCACCACTTCACCACCAATGATTGGGCCTCCATGCGAGACCTGTGTGCCCTGTTGCGCTGTTTCGAGTACTCCACCAACATGGCCAGTGGCGATGACACCGTTATCAGCGTTACAATACCATTTCTATGTCTCCTTGAGAAAACGCTTAGGGCAATGATGGAAGAGGAGGTGGCCCAGGAGGAGGAGGAGGATGAGGGGTCATTTTTAGCACTTTCATTCCAGTCTGTTAGAAGTGACTCAGAGGGAAGTTTTTTGCAACAGCAGAGGCCAGGTACAAATGTGGCCAGCCAGGGCCCACTACTGGAGGACGAGGAGGATGAGGAGGAGGTGGAGGAGGATGAGGATGAAGCAGGTTCACAGCGGGGTGGCACCCGACACAGCTCAGGCCCATCACTGGTGCGTGGCTGGGGGGATACGGAGGACGATGACGATACGCCTCCCACAGAGGACAGCTTGTCCTTACCTCTGGGGAGCCTGGCACACATGAGCGACTACATGCTGCAGTGTCTGCGCAACGACAGCAGAGTTGCCCACATTTTAACGTGTGCGGACTACTGGGTTGCCACCCTGCTGGATCCCCGGTACAAAGACAATGTGCCCACCATACTTCCTGCACTGGAGCGTGATAGTAAGATGCGCGAGGGGAACAGGTGGAAGCCCAAGGCGAAGGCAGAGGAGGAGCAAGAGGTCGCCAACGCAGCTGTGTCACGGCCAGCTCCTCTGAGGGCAGGGTTAGCATGGCAGAAATGTGGAAAAGTTTTGTCTCCACGCCACAGCTAACTGCGCCACCACCTGATACGGAACGTGTTAGCAGGAGGCAGCATTTCACTAACATGGTTGAACAGTACGTCTGCACACCCCTCCACGTACTGACTGATGGTTCGGCCCCATTCAACTTCTGGGTCTCCAAATTGTCCACGTGGCCAGAGTTAGCATTTTATGCCTTGGAGGTGCTGGCCTGCCCGGCGGCAAGCGTTTTGTCTGAACGTGTATTCAGCACGGCAGGGGGCGTCATTACTGACAAACGCAGCCGCCTTTCCACAGCCAACATGGACAAGCTGACATTCAGAAAAATAAACCAGGCATGGATCCCACAGGACCTGTCCCTCCCTTGTGCAGAATAGACATTTATAACTGCCTACCCCTCAACCATGTATTCTTGTACTCCGGGGCACTTCTTTATTGAATCCTCATTTTTTTAACTTTACCATGATCTTGCGGTGCAACCCAAAGTTGAATGAACCTCTCCTCTTTCTGGGTGGTGGGGCTGAAATAACTGAAAATGGCCTTCTCCAGTGGTGGGTGATATGACGCATGCTTCCTTGCTGTGGGACCTCTTTCCTCGGTCTGGTTGCTGGGCCGAAATAATTAAAAGTGGCCATCTCCAGTGGTGGGTGATATGACGTATGATTCCTTGCTGTGGGACCTCTCTCCTCTGTCTGGGTGCTGGGCTGAAATAACAGAGAGTGGCCTTCTCCGGTGGTGGTTGATATGACGCATGATTCCTTGCTGTGGGACCTGTCTCCTCTGACTGGGTGCTGGGGCCTAAATAACTGAAAATGGCCTTCTCCAGTGGTGGGTGATATGACGCATGATTCCTTGCTGTGGGACCTCTCTCCTCTGACTGGGTGCTGGGGCCTAAATAACTGAAAATGGCCTTCTCCAGTGGTGGGTGATATGACGCATGATTCCTTGCTGTGGGACCTCTCCTCTGTCTGGGTGCTGGGCGGAAATAACTGAAAGTGGCCTTCTCCAGTGGTGGGTGATATGACGCATGATTCCTTGCTGTGGGACCTCTCTCCTCTGACTGGGTGCTGGGGCCTAAATAACTGAAAATGGCCTTCTCCAGTGGTGGGTGATATGACGCATGATTCCTTGCTGTGGGACCTCTCTCCTCTGTCTGGGTGCTGGGGCCGAAATAACTGAAAGTGGCCTTCTCCAGTGTTGAGTGATATGACGCATGATTCCTTGCAGTGGGACCTGTCTCCAATTGATATTGGTTAAATTTATTTATTTTATTTTATTTTAATTCATTTGCCTATCCACATTTGTTTGCAGGGGATTTACCTACATTTTAGCCCGTTCCTGGACTATTTTACAGCCTTTTTAGTGCCTAAAAGTTTGGGTCCCCATTGACTTCAATGGGGTTCGGGTTCGGGATAAAGTTCGGGTTCAATTTGGATTCCGGAACTCGAACATTTTCGGGAAGTTCGGCCGAACTTCTCGAACCCGAACATCCAGGTGTTCGCTCATCTCTACTGATAACTACACCAGTACACAGGGTTGCACACAATATAATCTGAGAGGCCCAAAAATGTCAGGGCTACGGAAGGGTTCCAAACGAAAGATCCAGAGTCAGAATGTGGGTAGTAGCAGCACCAACTATCCAGCCAGCAGTAGCAATAGTAGTAAAAGGCCTCAGTTGTCCCTGCTGGAAAGGCACAACATTGTAGTTGAGGAGAAGAAGAATGAGATTGTGTATTCAATGGCTCACTCCTGTTCTCATTCGCAGCCGGATGACATGGAGGTGACTTTAGAGTCTGACACTGTGCCGTGGAGCCAGGGGTCACAGCGTTCCTATTGCTTCTCCTCCTTGCAGCCTAACGAAGGCTTTCAATAAAGTTGTCACAGTCTTCACTGCCCCTTCCTAGTGGGGCGCCTTCCTTTTTCTAAGAAGTATCAATAAACCCCCTACCCCCCGACCTATGGCCGATAGTCAATAGTTTCTCTCTATTGATGACTTGTGTGAGAGCAGTCAACTCTTGTACTGTCCTAAGGAGGAAGTAGAGGAAGAGGTTGCAGACCCTAGGCGTTGCCGTGTTGGTGGCAACTGTAGTTATTTTATTGGTGTATGGGGCAGCAACAGTTGTAGGCAGGGAAAATGCAGAGCAGTGGAGGGGAGCCAGTAAACCCACCATGATATCCCACAGTCTGATAAAAGTGGCAGGGAGGGTGAGGACTTCGATGATGATTGTGTGTTGGACAGAACATGGGAACTGGATCGGGGTGCTAAGGAGCAGCGATGGCCTTGCGGTTCGCCCGGCTGTCGCTTTGCGGAGAACTTGATGAACATGCGAACATATGCCGATGTCCGCAGGTGCCATATTCTTTTGCATTGCGACGAACTTTGACCCATGGCACATCCATCACATGGGACAGGACAGCCAACTGAGATGTTTCAGCACAAGGATACACCCCCACCCTATAGCAGAACACAATCTGGCAGCCATTTTCCATTTTATGTTTTGGCAGTATAGGGAGAGGTTGCTTTGTGGAGCAGGGACAGACTATTAGGGACACAAAACGCTAGCTAATAGGGCCATAAAAGTCCTTTTAAGGACTGGTATAGGTGTGCTATCGATAGCTGTGATATACTGAGGGGTGTGATATACCTATAATATACTTTCTAACATAGAAAGTATATAGGGCATTTGTATTGTGCAGCAGTTGTGTGCTGTTCTGCTGCGATATCGCAGGCATATAGAGGGACAAGCGCTATTGGAATAACTATTTGCAATGGGTGTGATATACCTGTTGCCCCCCCAAAAAATGATTGAGGGGTGTGATATACCTTCTTCCACAGAATAATGATTGAGGCCTGCTATATACAGTACCTGCCTCCACAAAATACTGATTTAGGGGTGAGATATACCTGCTTCCACCAAATATTGATTAAGGGGTTCTATATACCTGCTTCCACAAAATACTGATTGAGGGGTGTGATATACCTGATTCCACCAAATATTGATTAAGGGGTTTGATATACCTGCTTCCACAAAATACTGATTGAGGGGGGCTATATACCTACTTCCAACAAATATTGATTGAGGCCTGCGATATACCTGCTTCCACAAAATACTGCTCTTCTCTAGGGACTTTGGCACAGGGTCATTTGAAAATGAAGGGCAGAGGAAGAGGTAGGCCATTCCGCAGGGGTAGTAGGGGTCAGGCAGGTGCACCAGGCTGGAGCCTAAGTGGGAAGTTGGAGAAGGTGTGTGCGATTACTTCAATGGATGCACCAGAGTCGGTTTAGTGGCTAACTCAGCCTTCCGCTTCTGCACCCTCCTCACTCTCTGCTGTGTGCACACCCAAAGACACCACAACCACCACCACCATAGCCCCTCCACTCGAGTCAGAGGAATTATTTTTCCATTCATTCCCAGACCTTACCGATGCGCAGCCATTCTTTGCATCAGATGAGGAAGAGGAGGTAGCAATGGCCGCCACCCAACGGACTGATGACAGTACCCAGATCATCCCAAGGAGGCAGGTCTCCGCTGTTGCTGCCTACTCCAAGATCTCAAATGTCAGGTGTGGTGAAGGTGACGATGATGACGTGTCGATGGATGTCATGTGGGTGCTCACAAGAGAGGAAGAGGAGGGAAGTTCAGAGGGAGAGATGGTGCAGCAGAGAGGGAGGAGAAGGAGGAGAAGCAGGCAGAGCTCGCAAGGCACAGGAGGCAAAAAGCAGACTGCAAATGTATCTTGAGCGAGCCATCCACCATGCACAGTCTAAAATCTATTCGATACACGTCCCCTGATAGGGGACGTAACAGGGATTAAACTTATAGGAATAGTACTACTTAACACACCACTCATATAGGGTGGCACAGTACATTGCACGGCTCTCGCGCAGTGCCCCAAATTCTAAGGAAGAGGACTGACCAACCATCTTTTTCCATCTCCTGGTTCCTAAAATCTATTCAATACACCGGCCCCAGAGATTAAACTGGTAAGAATAGATTTTTAATAAAAAAAAAAGAGGACAGCCTCTGCGGAGCTGGGTATTTTTTGGCCGCGTTACTGAACACTCATGCACAATGGCTGTAGGCTCATGCGTCCTTTTGCGGAGGTGACAAATCTGGTCAGTCAAACCCAAGGCAACATCATCGACCTCATCCCATATGCATTTTTTCTGGAGCATGCCCTGCGAAGAGTGCTGGATCAGGCCGTAGAAGAGTATGAAGAGGAAGAGTTGTGGTCACCATCACCACTAGAAGCAGCCTTGTCGTCGTCGATTGCTGGACCTGCGGCAACACAGAGAGAGGAGTCTGAAGAAGAGGAGTCAGAGGAGGAAGGTGGCTTTGAGGAGTTGGAAGACCAACCACAGCAGGCGTCCCAGGGGGCTTATTGTCACCTTTCGGGGACAACACCTTTTGGTGTTGTACGTGGCTGGGTGGAGGAAAAGACCTTCAATGACGTCAGTGAGGACAAGGAACGGGACATGGCTAGCTTGTTATCCAACCTTGTTCAAATGGGGAGTTAGTGCAAATGGACTGTTTGCAGTTGTTTGCGGTGCGTTAAACGGAGAGTTTGGTCTGTCAGAGTTTGGTCTGTCACTGTGAAGAGGGCGTAACCCTTACACTACCTGATCGATACAACATTATACCTGATCGTATACACAAACTTTACAATTTAGGAATGTTAGGTGATTTATGCCCTTTATGGATTAAAACCCGACTCTGCGTAAACTACGCAATTTTCCATGGGAGTTTTGTCCATGGGAGTTTTGCCAGGTGTTAGTCCCCTTGAAACAACTTTTCCATCACTATTGTGGGCAGAAAGAGTCCCTGTGGGTTTTAATATTCACCTGCCTATCGAAGTCTATGGCGGTTCGCCCACTCGCGAACATTTGCGGAACTTCACATTCGCCATTTGCGAATGGAAAATTTAATGTTCACGACATCTCTACATGTCACACGGCAGCATTCAGCTGTCCATCTCCCAAACATTGGAGAGAAGGAGGAAATACTCATCTACCTATCCTCGAGCCATGGCCCTGAATGCCAGCATTTCAAAATTACTGGCCTTTGAAATGCTGTCATTCCATCTGGTGGAGATGGACTGTTTCAAACAGCTGATGGAGGTGGCTGTTGTTCCCAGCCGCCACTACTTTTCCAGGCGAGCCGTCCCTTCCCTGCACAACCAAGTGGAGAATAAAATCAAGTGTGCGTCGCGCAACGCCATCTTAGCAAGGTCCACATAACCACAGGTACATGGACCAGTAAGCACGGCCAGGGTCGCTATATCTCCCTAACTGAACACTGGGTAAACGTAGTGGCGGCTGGGCCCGAGGCGGATAGCGGTTTGGCGCATGTCCTTCCACCACCGAGGATCGCAGGGCATTATTCTTTGCCTCCTGTTGCCTTCCCCTTCTACTCCGCATCATCCTTCTCCTCCTCCTACTCCTCTTCTACCACCCCCACATCCGGCCATCGAAAGAACCTCACCCCCAACTTCAGCACAGCCCGGGGTAAACGTCAGCAGGCGATTTTAAAACTCATGTGTTTGGGTGACAAACCCCACACCGCACAGGAGCTTTGGAGGGGCACATAACAGCAGACTGATGAGTGATTGCTGCAGATGAGCCTCAAGCCTGGCCTGGTGGTGTGCGATAATGGGCGAAATCTCGTTGCAGCTCTGGGACTAGCTGGTTTGACGCACATCCCTTGCCTGGCGCATGTGCTTAATCTAGTGGTGCAGAAGTTTCTTAAAAACTACCCAGACATGTCAGAGCTGCTGCTGAAAGTGCGGTCCGTATGTGCGCACTTTTGGCGTTCTCACCCTGCTGCTGCTCGCCTGTCTGTGCTGCCGCGTAACTTCGGCCTTCCTGCTCACCGCCTCATATGCGACATGTCCACCAGGTGGAACTCCATCTTACATATGCTGGAAAGAATGTGCGAGCAGCAGCGGGCGATAGTGGAGTTTCAGATGCAGTATGAACGGGTCAGTCGCTTTGCGGATCAGCAGCACTTCACCACCGGTGACTGAGCGTGCATGCGAGACCTGTGTATCTTGTTGCGGTATTTGGAGTACTTAACCAACATGGCCAGTGCTGATGACGCTGTTGTTAGCATTACAATACCCCTCCTATGTCTCCTTGAAAAAAATATTATGGCGATGATGGAAGAGGATGCGGCACAGGAGGAGGAGGAAGAGGGGGCATTTCACAGGGTTTCAGGCAGGTCATAGAGAAGTGGCTCAGAGGGTGGGTTCCTGCACCAGCAGAGGCCAGGTACACATGTGGACAGCAAGGGCACACTTCTGGAGGAGGATGAGGTGGAGGAGGAGGAGGAACCGGTTTCACTGCAGGGTGGCCCCCTACGCAGCTCAGGGCCATCACTGAAGCGTGGCTGGGGGGATACGGAGGACACAGACGATACACCACTTACATAGGACAGGTTATCGTTACCTCTGGGAAGCCTGGCACACATGAGCGACTACATGCTGCAGTGTGTGCGCAACGACAGCAGAGTTGCCCACATTTTACCTTGTGCTGACTACTGGGTTGCCACCCTGCTGGATCCCCGGTACAAGGACAATGTACCGACCTTAATTCCCGCACTGGAGCATGATAGGAAGATGCGTGACTATAAGCTATAGACGAGCTCCTGAGGGCATTGCCATCTGACACGGAGGGACAAGTGGAAGCACAAGGCGAAGGCAGAGGCGGAGGAGGAAGAGATCGCCAATGCAGCTGTGTCATGGCCAGCTCCTCAGACAGCAGGGTTAGCATTGTAGCATCCCGGGGTAAGGGAGAGAAAGAGGGATGCCACTGATGGAGAGGCAGACACGTGGGTCCTCTTGGGCACAGTCTAATTTGGGGGACACAGGCCGGGTGTTAGGTGAGGTGCCCTTGGTGTTAAGATTTAATGTGCCTATGGCCAGGTCCCATACAGTTTGTGACGCCAGTGCCGGTAACGGTGGGAATAATGGAGGTGCAGATACTTGAGTTGAAACAGAACTCTTCTTTACTGAAATATGGCAACTTCATACACACTCCTTGTAGTTCCACAGAAGACAATTGGTATACAGCAGGCTTCACAATATAAAGGCAGGTATAGCTTGGCAAGGTTACACAGAGGGTTAAATTGACTCACAGTACAGGCTGCATTCCTCAGGATCCTGACTGGTAAAACTTCCAAGGCCCATATGCCTAATTGCTCGCTGTATCCTTGGGGAAAACTGAAGTACCTCCTCTGATCTGAAATATCGTCTTGCACTCACTTTCTCTCTCTGCCTCTCAGCTTGACTCTAGCTGGACTGGGTAATGGCACTTTCTCTCTGCTGATTGCAGGACTCAGGAGGGAACCTTCTCCTGGACTCAGGACTCTCTCCTGGATGGAATACTCAGGACTCTCCCCTGGAAGGTGGTTTCTTTGGCACACGGCCTGGACTGGGCTAGCTCCAGTCTTTGACTGCACAGGAGCTGATCTTGCCCTCACAGGCTCAGGGCCTGCACTGCCCTCTCTCAGGCTTCAGGGCCTGGACTGACTATCCCCTGCCTGGCCTAGCTATATAAACTAGCGGCTCCCTATCTCCCTCTACTGTCCGGGAGGCTAAACTACACCCCTAGCAGGCCTGTACACAGAAACACATGACAATGCAGGGTATAACAGTGCATAAAATGTCAAAATACCAATCTCCCCACATGAGGGGGAACAACATGACCCTTGTGACCCCTTAGTAGTGCCCACCATTACCGAGTGGGACACTACAGCATGGCCGAGCTGTGGAAAAGTTTTGTCACCGCGCCACAGCAAACTGCACCACCAGCTGATAGGGAATGTGTTAGCAGGAGGCAGCATTTCAACAAAATGGTGGAACAGTACATGTGCACACGCCTCCACGTACTGACTGATGGTTCTTTCCCATTCAACTTCTGGATCTACAAATTGTCCATATGGCCAGAGCTTGTCCTTTATGCTTTGGAGGTGCAGGCCTGCCCGGCGGCCAGTTTATTGTCTGAACGTGTATTTAGCACGGCAGGGGGCGTCATTACAGACAAACGCAGCCGCCTGTCCACAGCCAACGTGGACAAGCTCACTTTCATTTAAATGAACCAAGCATGGATCCCACAGGACCTGTCCATCCCTTGTGCAGAATAGACATTTATAACTGCCTCGCCCTCAATCATGCATTCTTGTACTCCTCCAGGGCACTTCTTTATTGAATTGTCTTTTTTTAATTGTACCATTATTTGGGGGGCAACCCCAAATTGAATGAACCTCTCCTCTGTCTGGGTTTCAGGGGCCTAAAATTATGTTAATCACCTGCTGCTTTGGCGGGTGACATCAAGCTTGATTTTCTGCTATGGGACCTCTCTCCTCTGTCTGGCTGCTGGGGCCTAAATAACTGAAAGTGGCCTTTTCCATTGCTGGGTGACATGAAGCCTGATTTTCTGCTATGGGACCTCTCTCCTATGTCTGGGTGCCAGGGGACTACATTTCAGATTATCACCTGTTGCTTTGGTGGGTGACATTATCCTCTTTATCCTGTCAAATGACCTCTACATTGTCTGGTTGTCAGGGGCCTATATTTTGTTTCATCGCTTGCTGCATTCGTGGGAGACATTAACATCTTTTTACTGTCAGATGACCGCCCAATTGTCTGGTTGTCAGGGGCCTATATTTCGTTTAATCTCTTGCCTCATTTGTGGGAGACATTAAATTCTTTATACTGCCAAATGACCTGTACATTGTCTGGTTGTCAGGGGCCTATATTTTGTTTCATCACATGCTGCATTGTTGGGAGACATTAATCTCTTTTTGTTGTCAAATGACTGCCCCATTGTCTGGTTTCAGGGGCCTATATTTCATTTAATTGCTTGCTGTATTGGTAGGAGACATTAAACTCTTTATACTGTCAAATGGCCTCTACATTGTCTGGTTGTCAGGGGCCTATATTTTGTTTTATCGCTTGCTGCATTGGTGGCAGACATGAAACTCTTTATACTGTCAAATGACCTCTACATTGTCATGTTTGTCAGGGGGCTATATTTTGTTTCATCCCTTGCTGCATTGGTGGGAGACATTAACCTCCTTTTACTGTCAAATGACCGCCCCATTGTCTGGTTATCAGGGGCCTATATTTTGTTTCATCACTTGATGCATTGGTGGGAGACATTAACCTCTTTTTCCTGTCAAATGACCGCCCCATTGTCTGGTTTTTAGGGGCCTATATTTCTTTTAATAGCTTACTGCATTAGTGGGAGACATTAACCTCTTTTTACTGTCAAATGACCTCTCCTCTGTCTAGGTGTCAGGGGCCTTCATAAATGATAATGGTCCTTTCCATTGCAGGTTGACCTGAGGCCTGTGTTGCTGTTACGTGGGCCTCTCTATTCTTTGAAGGTGCCATGGTCCTGAATTAGTGAATGAGGCCTTTGGCACTACTTGGTGAAATCAATACCGTTTTGGCATGATTGTAACTCTCCTCTTTATGTGTGACATGGGTCTGAATCTGTGAATAAGTCCTGTGGCATTGCTGGGTGAAATCAATACTGTCTTGCCGTGATTTTAACTCTTTGTGGGTCCGTGGGGCTAAATGTTTGAATGAGGCCTGTGGCCCTGCAGGCAGACATGATTCCTTCTTGGCTGTGATCACAACTTCAACTCCCATGTATGGTTGCCATGGCCCCGAGTCTGTGAATGAGGCCTGTGGCACAGCAGGCAGACATGAATCCTTTTTGGCTGTGATGAGAACTTCAACTCCCATAGCATTCCCACCTGACGCCCACCCAACCTCCTATTCCACCTCCTCCTCCAAGTTGCCAATTGATATTGGTTAATTTTTATTTATTTTATTTTATTAAGTCATTTCCCTATCCACATTTGTTTGCAGGGGATTTACCTACGTTTTGATGCCTTTTGCAGCCCTATTTTACTGCCTTTTTAGTGCCCTAAAGTTCGAGTCCCCATTGACTTCAATGGGGTTCAATGTCAAGTTCGCATCCAGGTGTTCGCTCAACTCTACTAGCAACCTCACCACCACCAGCATGACCTGCCACATGGCATCCAAGCACCTTAATAAGCGAGCCGAACGCCTGGGTCCACAATCTGGGTCTGCGGGTCACACTATTGCCTCCTCTTCCCCTGTGTTACGCACTGCCGGCCAATCCCTTATCGAAGGTGCAGGCCTGGATGCCCCTCGCTCTGCACCTTGACCTTCGAATTAACCGTCAGCAACAACATCCACTTCCCTGTCCCAGCGCAGCGTCCAAATGTCGATAACACAGGCATTTGAACGCAAGCGTAAATACTGACCCACAGGCCATAGCACTAAATGCGCAACTTTCGAACTTTCTGGCCCTTGAAATGTTGCCATTTAGGTTTGTGGACACTGAGGCCTTCTGCAGCCTGATGTTGGCGGCCGTCCCTTGGTACGCAGTCCCCAGCCACCACTATTTTTCCCGGAGCGCCGTGCCCACTTTACACCAGCATATGTTCTAGAACATCACGCGAGCCCTGACCAATGCACTTACTGGGAAGGTCCACCTCACCACAGACTCATGGAAAAGTGCTGGTGGCCAGGGACGCTACATTTCCCTGACCGCACACTGGGTAAATGTTGTGGAGGCCGGGAGTGAGTCGTACCTTGGGATGGCACAGGTGCTACCCACACACATTATTGCAAGCCCTATGTCCATCAGGGTCTCCGCCAACAATTATGTTACTGGCTCCAACCCCCACTTCTCCCCCTCCGCCGCCTCATCCTCCACTTCCACCTCTAACATCAGTCAGTCATCAGTTGCTAGCTGGAAGCAGTGTATCACTGATGTGGTAAGTGTCAAGAGGCCGTGCTGAAGCTGATCTGCTGAGTGGACAAACAGCACACCGCCGCAGAGCTGTGGCAGGGTATAAGGGACCAGACCGGGATATGGCTCTCGCCACTCAACCTACAACCAGGCATGGTTATGTCTGACAATGGCCATAACTTGGTGGCGTCTTTGGAGCTCGGCAACCTGACACACATCCCATGCCTAGCCCACATCTTAAACGTAATGGTTCAGCAGTTTATAAAAACCTACCCTAATTTGCAAGAGCTACTAGTGAAAGCGCGCCGCGTGTGTGCCCAGTTCTGCAAATCGTCTACAGCTTCACCCCGTCTGTCAATGCTGCAGCAGCGCTTGCGGCTTCCAGCTCACCGACTGTTGTGCGATGTGAGCACGTGCTGGAACTCTACGTTCTACATGTTGACCAGGCTTTGTGAGCAGCAGAGGGCAGTTGTGTAATACCAGCTGCAACATGGTCTTCGCCTTTCCAGTCAACTGTTTACAAGCGAGGAGTGGGCATTGACCTATGTAAGGTTTTAAAAAATTGATGAATCCACACAGATGGTTAGTGGCGATAACACTATTATCAGCATAACCATCCCACGGCTGTGTCTACTCAAACAATCACTGCTCAAAATTAAGGATGACGCTCTGAATGTGACAGACGAGGAAATGAGGAAGAACATTACACAGGGTGATAGCCAGACCACCCACAGTTCGTCTTCTCAGCACAAATTGGGCCATGAAGAGAAGAAGGAGGAGCTGGAGACAGTTGCCTCTGCTACAGAGGGTAGTACCCATGCAACTTTAACTCTGTTCAGCGTGGATAGGCAGAAGAGATGGAGGAGGAGGATGAGGGGATGGAGAGTTATCCTGATGTTGACATCGACGTCTTGCCTGTTGGTACTCTGGCACACATGGCTGACTTCATGTTAGGATGCCTTTCCCACGACCCTTGCGTTATGCACATTTTAGATAACACAGATTACTGGGTGTTCACCCTTCTTGACGCCCGCTGCAAAGAGAACTTCTCATCTCTCATGCCTATGGTGGAGAGGACGAGTAAAATGGTACAATACCAGAAGGTACTTGTTGAGAGATTGCTCCAAAATTTTCCATCTGACAACGCGGCCGGCAGAGTCCGTACTTCCTTAGGCAACTGAGGAAGGGAAACAAGGGGAACAAACAGCAGTTCCAACAAAGGCAGGGCAACACTCTTCAAGCCATGGAACACTTTCATGACACCCCACCAGCAACCTCACCCTGAAGCGCGGCCTAGTGGTACAAGGAGGGAAAGGTTTTGGAAGATGGTGAAGGAATACATTGCAGACTGCGTCAGTGTCCTAAATAATCCCTCAGTGCCTTACATCTACTGGGTGTCCAAGCTGGACATGTAGCACGACCTTGCGCTCTACGCCTTGGCGGTGCTGGCCTGCCATGCTGCCAGCGTTTTGTCTGAGCGTGTATTTAGTTCTGCTGGTAGCATTATAACTGATAAGCGTATCCTCTTGTCCACTGACGATGCTGACAGGTTGACTCAGATAAAAATGAACAAAGCCTGGATTGCCCCTGACTTCTCAACTCCACCAGAGGAGAGCTGAGATGATTGATGATGAACATAAAGGCAATTTCAATGTATTGTTTATAATGTACTCAGTCTACTGTAGTGTATTACCATGCACCTTTTCTACCACAAAAAAGTGTATATGGTTGAATCTTGTTTTCAACTCCTCATCCTCATCCAGATTGTATATATTCCCTTTACTTCAATTTTTAAAGAGGGTCAGCTCACCAGCAGGCCCCCAACCATATCATTTTAGAGGGTCAGCTAACCCCAAGCCCTCACCTAAAATGTTTCAGACGGTCTACTGATCCTCAACCATAATGTATTAAAGGGTCATCTCACCAGCAGGCCCTAAAACATAATGTTTTATAGGGTCAGCTCACCAGTAGAGTTGAGCGAACATCTGGATGTTCGGGTTCGAGAAGTTCGGCCGAACTTCCTAAAAATGTTCGGGTTCGGGATCCGAACTCGACCCGAACTTCACCCCGAACCCCATTGAAGTCAATGGGGACCCGAACTTTTGGGCACTAAAAAGGCTGTAAAATAGCCCAGGAAAGGGCTAGAGGGCTGCAAAAGGCAGCAAAATGTAAGTAAATCCCCTGCAAACAAACATGGATAGGGAAATGTCTTAAAATAAAATAAAATAAATAAAAATTAACCAATATCAATTGGAAACTTGGAGGAGGAGGAGGTGGAATAGGAGGTTGGGGTGGCATCAGGTGGGAATGCTATGGGAGTTGAAGTTCTCATCACAGCAAAAAGGATTCATGTCTTCCTGCAGTGCCACAGGCCTCATTCCAGACTCAGGGCCATGGCACCCGCAAAGAGGAGAGCGGTTCCGTAACAGCAACACAGGCCTCAGGTCAACCTGCAATGGAACAGGCCATTATCATTTATGTAGGCCCCTGACACCCAGACAGAGGAGAGGTAATTTGACAGTAAAAAGAGTTTAATGTCTCTCACCCAGACAGCAAGCAATTAAACGAAATATAGGCCACATGACACCCA
Source organism: Bufotes viridis (assembly GCA_033119425.1). Taxonomy (NCBI): domain Eukaryota; kingdom Metazoa; phylum Chordata; class Amphibia; order Anura; family Bufonidae; genus Bufotes; species Bufotes viridis. Next base: position 125,048,855 of record CM065589.1, read on the forward strand.
GACAATGGGGCGGTCATTAGACAGTAAAAAGAGTTTAATATCTCCCACCAAGACAAAAAATGATTAAACGACATATAGGCCCCTGACACCCAGACAATGGGGCGGTCATTAGACAGTAAAAAGTGTTAAATGTCTGCCACCAAGACAGCAAGCAAGTACGTGAAATTTAGGCCCCTGACACCCAGACAATGGGGCGGTCATGACAGTAAAAAAGTTTAATATCTCCCACCAAGACAACAAATGATTAAACGACATATAGGCCCATGACACCCAGACAATGGGGCGGTCATTAGACAGTAAAAAGTGTTAAATGTCTGCCACCAAGGCAGCAAGCAAGTAAGTGAAATTTTGGTCCCTGACACCCAGACAATGGGGCAGTCATGACAGTAAAAAGAGTTTTATATCTCCCACCAAGACAACAAATGATTAAACGACATATAGGCCCCTGACACCCAGACAATGGGGCGGTCATTAGACAGTAAAAAGAGTTAATTGTCTGCCACCGAGACATCAAGCAACTACGTGAAAATTAGGCCCCTGACACCCAGACAGAGGAGAGAGTTCTCATAGCAGCAAAAGAGGCATCATGTCACCCACCAACGGAGAAGGCAACTTTTAGTTATTTAGGCCCCAGCACCCAGACAGAGGAGAGAGGTCCCAAAGCAGAGAATCAGGCTTTATGTCACCCACCAATGGAGAAGGCCACTTTCAGATATTTAGGCCCCTGGCACCCAGACGGAGGAGAGGTTCATTAAACTTTGGGTTGCCCCGCAAAATAATGGTAACATTAAAAACAGAGGATTCAATAAAGAAGTGCCCTGGAGTACAAGAATATATGGTTAAGGGGAGAAAGTTATAAATGTCTATTCTGCACAAGGGATGGACAGGTCTAGAGATGAGCGAACACCTGGATGTTCGGGTTCGAGAGGTTCGGCCGAACTTCCGGAAAATGTCCAGGTTCGTGATCCGAACTCAACCCGAACTTCATCCCGAAACCGAACCCCATAGAAGTCAATGGGGACCCGAACTTTTGGGCACTAAAAAGGCTGTAAAAGACTCCCGGAAAGGGCTAGAGGGCTGCAAAAGGCAGCAAAATGTAGGTAAATCCCCTGCAAACAAATGTAGATAGGGAAATGATGACTTAACATAAAATAAAATTAACCAATATTAATTGGAGTTAGGTCCCATAGCACAGAATCAGGCTTCAAATCACCCACCAATGGAGAAGGTCGCTTACTATTATTTCGACCCCAGCATCCAGACAAAGGAGAGAGGTCCCATAGCAGAGAATCTGGCATCATATCAACCACCACAGGAGAAGGCCACTTTCAGTGACTTAGGCCTTAGCACCCAGACAGAGGAGACATGTCAGATAGCACAAGCATTACATTTATACCATCCAGCACACGAGAAGGCCACTTTTAGTTACTTTGACCCCTGCACCCAGAAAGAGGAGAGGCCCCACAGCACATATTCAGGCATCATATCATCCACCACAGGAGTAGGCCACCATTTAGTTAATTTGACCCCTGCACCCATGTCAGATGGTACAAGCATCAGTTTTACATCACACAGCACAAGAGAAGGCCACTTTTAGAGACTTTGACCCCTGCACCCAGACGGAGGAGAGAGGTTTTCACAGCAGAGAATCAGGCATTTAGATCACCCACCACAGGAGTAGGCCATCATTTAATGGGACCCCGGCAACCATGTCAGATGGCACAAGCATCAGTTTCACATCACCCAACACAGGAGAAGGCGACTTTGAGAGACTTTGACCCCTGCACCCAGACGGAGGAGAGAGGTTTCACAGCAGAGAATCAGGCATTTAGATCACCCACCACAGGAGTAGGCCACCATTTAATGGGACCCCGGCAACCATGTCAGATGGCACAAGCATCAGTTTTACATCACCCAGCACAGGAGAAGGCGACTTTGAGAGACTTTGACCCCTGCACCCAGACGGAGGAGAGAGGTTTCACAGCAGAGAATCAGGCATTTAGATCACCCACCACAGGAGTAGGCCACCATTTAATGGGACCCCGGCAACCATGTCCGATGGCACAAGCATCAGTTTTACATCACCCAGCACAGGAGAAGGCGACTTTGAGAGACTTTGACCCCTGCACCCAGACGGAGGAGAGAGGTTTCACAGCAGAGAATCAGGCATTTAGATCACCCACCACAGGAGTAGGCCACCATTTAATGGGACCCTGGCAACCATGTCAGATGGCACAAGCATCAATTTCACATCACCCAGCACAAGAGAAGGCCACTTTGAGAGACTTTGACCCCTGCACCCAGACGGAGGAGAGAGGTTTTCACAGCAGAGAATCAGGCATTTAGATCACCCACCACAGGAGTAGGCCACCATTTAATGGGACCCGGCAACCATGTCAGATGGCACAAGCATCAGTTTTACATCACCCAGCACAGGAGAAGGCGACTTTGAGAGACTTTGACCCTGCACCCAGACGGAGAGAGAGGTTTCACAGCAGAGAATCAGGCATTTAGATCACCCACCACAGGAGTAGGCCACCATTTAATGGGACCCCGGCAACCATGTCAGATGGCACAAGCATCAGTTTTACATCACCCAGCACAGGAGAAGGCAACTTTGAGAGACTTTGACCCCTGCACCCAGACGGAGGAGAGAGGTTTCACAGCAGAGAATCAGGCATTTAGATCACCCACCACAGGAGTAGGCCACCATTTAATGGGACCCCGGCAACCATGTCAGATGGCACAAGCATCAGTTTCACATCACCCAGCACAAGAGAAGGCCACTTTGAGAGACTTTGACCCCTGCACCCAGACGGAGGAGAGAGGTTTTCACAGCAGAGAATCAGGCATTTAGATCACCCACCACAGGAGTAGGCCATCATTTAATGGGACCCCGGCAACCATGTCAGATGGCACTTGTATCACATTTATATCACCCAGCACATGACAAGGCCACTTTCAGTGAGTTAGGCCTTAGCAACGAGACAGAGGAAACAGGTCAGATAGCACAAGCATCAGTTTTAGATCAACCAACACAGGAGAGGGGCAACTTTTAGAGACTTTGACCCCTGCAGCCACACGGAGGAGAGAGGTCCCACAGCAGAGATTCAGGCATTTATATCAGCCAGCACAGGAGAAGGCCGCTTTCAGTGACTTAGGCCTTAGCACCGACACAGAGGAGACAGGTCAGATACCACAAGCATCAGTTTTACATCAACCACCACAGGAGAAGGGCACTTTTAGAGACTTTGACCCCTGCAGCCACACGGAGGAGAGAGGTCCCACAGCAGAGATTCAGGCATTTATATCAGCCAGCACAGGAGAAGTCCGCTTTCAGTGAGTTAGGCCTTAGCACCGACACAGAGGAGATAGGTCAGATAGCACAAGCATCAGTTTTACATCAACCACCACAGGAGAAGGGCACTTTTAGAGACTTTGACCCCTGCAGCCACACGGAGGAGAGAGGTCCCACAGCAGAGAATCAGGCATCATGTCAACCACCACAGGAGTAGGCCACCTTTTGTTTCTTTGACCCTGCACCCAGAAAGAGGAGAGAGGTCCCACAGCAGAGATTCAGGCATTTATATCAGCCAGCACAGGAGAAGGCCGCTTTCAGTGACTTTGGCCCCCTGCACCCACACAAAGGAGACATGTCAGACAGCACAAGCATCAGTTTTACATCAACCACCACAGGAGAAGGGCACTTTTAGAGACTTTGACCCCTGCAGCCACACGGAGGAGAGAGGTCCCACAGCAGAGAATCAGGCATCATGTCAACCACCACAGGAGTAGGCCACCTTTTGTTTCTTTGACCCCTGCACCCAGAAAGAGGAGAGAGGTCCCACAGCAGAGATTCAGGCATTTATATCAGCCAGCAAAGGAGAAGGCCGCTTTCAGTGACTTTGGCCCCCTGCACCCACACAAAGGAGACATGTCAGACAGCACAAGTTTAACATTCATATCACCCAGCACAGGAGAAGGACACTTTCATGTACTTTGGCCCCGGCACCCAGACAGAGGGAAGGTTCATTCAACTCTGGGTTGCACACCAAGATCCTACTTAATTTCAAAAATTGATTTTTCAATGAAGAAGTGGCCAGGAGTACAAGACAACATGGTTTAAGGCAGTTATTAAGGACTACTCTGCACAAGGGAGGGTCAGGTCTTGTGGGATCCATTTTTATAAACGTCAGCTTGTCCACGTTGGCTGCGGACAGGCGGCTGCGTTTGTCAGTAATGACGCCCCCTGCCGTGCTGAATACACGTTCAGATAAAACGCTGGCCGCCGGGCAGGCCAGCACCTCCAAGGCATAACATGCTAATTCTGGCCACGTGGACAATTTGGAAACCCAGAAGTTGAATGGGGCCGAACCATTCGTCAGTACGTGGAGTTGTGTGCAGACGTACTGTTCAACCATGTAAGTGAAATGTTGCCTCCTGCTAACACGTTCCGTATCAGGTGGTGGGGCAGTTAGCTGTGGCGTGGAGACAAAACTTTTCCACATTTCTGCCATGCTAACCCTGCCCTCAGAGGAGCTGGCCGTGACACTGCTGCATGGGCGACCTCTAGCTCCTCCTCTGCCTTGGCCTTGGCCTTCCACCTGTTCCCCTGTGACAGTTGGGAATGCTCTCAGGAGCGCGTCTACCAGTGTGCGCTTGTACTCGCGCATCTTCCTATCACGCTCCAGTGCAGGAAGTAAAGTGGGCACATTGTCTTTGTACCGTGGATCCAGCAGGGTGGCCACCCAGTAGTCAGCACACGTTAAAATGTGGGCAACTCTGCTGTCATTGTGCAGGCACTGCAGCATGTAATCGCTCATGTGTGCCAGGCTCCCCAGAGGTAAGGACAAGCTGTCCTCTGTGGGAGGCGTATCGTCATCATCCTCTGTATCCCCCAGCCACGCACCAGGGATGTGCCTGCGCTGTGCTGGGTGCCACCCGCTGTGAACCTGCTTCATCCTCATCCTCCTCCACCTCCTCCTCATCCTCCTCGTCCTCCAGTAGTGGTCCCTGGCTGGCCACATTTGTACCTGCCCTCTGCTGTTGCAAAAACCTCCCTCTGAGCCACTTCTAACAGACTGGCCTGAAAGTGCTAAAAACGACCCGTCATCCTCCTCCTCCTCCTCCTGGCCCTGGCCCACCTCCTCTTCCATCATCGCCCTAAGCATTTTCTCTAGGAGACATAGAATTGTTATCGTCACGCTGATAACAGTGGCATCGCCACTGGCCATGTTGGTGGCGTACTCTAAACAGCGCAACAGGGCACACAGGTCTCGCATGGAGGCCCAATCATTGGTGGTGAAGTGGTGCTGTTCCGCAGTGCAACTGACCCGTGCGTGCTGCAGCTGAACCTCCACTATGGCCTGCTGCTGCTCGCACAGTCTCTCCAGCATGTGCAAGGTGGAGTTCCACCGGGTGGGCACGTCGCATATTAGGCGGTGAGCGGGAAGGCCGAAGTTCCGCTGTAGCGCTGACAGGCGAGCAGCGGCAGGATGTGAACGCCGGAGCGCGCACAGATGGCCCGCACTTTATGCAGCAGCTCTGACATGTCTGGGTAGTTGTGAATGAACTTTTGCACCACCAAATTCAGCACATGCGCCAGGCAAGGGATGTGCGTCAAACCGGCTAGTCCCAGAGCTGCCACGAGATTTCGCCCATTATCGCACACCACCAGGCCGGGCTTGAGGCCCACCGGCAGCAACCACTGGTCGGTCTGTTGTTCAATACCCCGCCACAACTCCTGCGCGGAGTGGGGCCTGTCCCCAAACATATGAGTTTCAGAATGGCCTGCTGACGTTTACCCGGGCTGTGCTGAAGTTGGTGGTGAAGGTGTGTGGCTGACTGGATGAGCTGGTGGAAGCAGAGGAGGAGGAGGAAGCCGAGTAGGAGGAGGAGGCTACAGGAGGCAAAGAATGATGCCCTGTGATCCTTGGCGGCGGAAGGACGTGCGCCAAGGAACTCTCCGCCTGGGGCCCAGCCGCCACTACATTTACCCAGTGTGCAGTTAGGAGATATAGCGTCCCTGGCCGTGCTTACTGGTCCACGTATCTGTGGTTAGGTGGACCTTGCCACAAATGGCGTTGCGCAGTGCACACTTGATTTTATCGGACACTTGCATGTGCAGGGAAGGCACGGCTGTCTTGGAGAAGTAGTGGTGGCTGGGAACCACATACTGGGGGACAGCCATGGCCATCAGCTGTTTGAAGCTGTCTGTGTCCACCAGCCGGAATGACAGCATTTCAAAGGCCAGTAGTTTAGAAATGCTGGCATTCAGGCCAAGGGCTCGAGGGTGACTAGGTGGGAATTTGCGCTTCCTCTCAAAGGTTTGAGAGATGGAGAGCTGAACGCTGCTGTGTGAAATAGTGGAGACGCTAGGTGACGGTATCGGTGGTGGTGGTGGTGTCGGTGGCACATCTTCTGTTTGCTGCTCGGCAGGTGGCAACATTCCTCTCGAGGCGGAAGCCGAGGCAGCAGCGGTAGAGGGAGCAGGGGGAGCCTGAGCGGGTTCCTTGTTTTTAAGGTGTGTACTCCACTGCAGTTCATGCTTTGCATGTAGATGTCTGATCATGCAGGTGGTGCTCAGGTTAAGAATGTTAATGCCTCGCCTCAGGGTCTGATGGCACAGCGTGCAAATCACTCTGGTCTTGTCGTCAGCACATTGTTTGAAGAAGTGCCATGCCAGGGAACTCCTTGAAGATGCCTTTGGGGTGCTGGGTCCCTGTTGGCGCTGGCCAATAGCAGGCGAACTCTCTGGACGGCGGCTGTTCTGCTTTTGCCCCCTGCTCCCTCTTTGGCTTCGCTGTTGTCTCGGTCTCACCACTGCCTCTTACTCTGAACTATTTAAGTCAGCGGCACGACCTTCAGTCTATGTGGGGTCTAAGACCTCATCGTCCTCTTGTCACGACCATGTGTATGGTCGTGACTCGTTTCCCCGTTGTGTTGTTGGCAGTGTAGCAGCCTGAGCTTGGTGCTAGGCGGCTCGCTGTCAACGCATGCGGTTGCCTTTGGCAACATGTGTTGGTACATGTGGGTTTCCCTGTTGTGTTGTTGGCAGTGTAGCAGCCTGAGCTTGGTGCTAGGCGGCTCGCTGTCAACGCATGCGGTTGCCTTTGGCAACATGTGTTGGTACATGTGGGTTTCCCTGTTGTGTTGTTGGCAGTGTAGCAGCCTGAGCTTGGTGCTAGGCGGCTCGCTGTCAACGCATGCGGTTGCCTTTGGCAACATGTGTTTGTATGTGTGCACTTCCCCTGTTTGGTGTTTTCTGTGTTTCTGTGGAGTGCACAGGGTTAAGGTGTGGCTGCTTTGTATGGTGGGTGTGTCCTCAGGCCTCCTTAAGTGTCAGTGTTGGAGCCTGAAGGTCAGTCTTGTTTGTCCAGCCGTGGTGTGAGCATGGCTGGAATTTGGCTGTATGTTTCCACCTTGATGTCTGCGTGAGCCACCGTTATTTATTATATTGTTTGCTATGTTGTTCCTTCCCTGGTGAGTGTCTGTGTATCCCTTCCCCACCTGGTTGCTGTTGTATGGTGTGGGTATGTTTGGTGTTTGTTGACACGGGGTGATGCTCCGGAAGGGGCTTGCTTACCCGGAGGGGTATAGCGAATACCGGATGGTGTGCTGCCTGGCCAGGTCTCACCCCAGGCATCTGATATCCGCTTGGGGGTCCGGGAGGTCCTGGCGCTGCTCCTCTATCTTCAGCACGGCAGGTAAGTGTGGGTTTCTTGTACATGTTTCCTATGTTACTTGCCAGCCGTGCGGGCACACACTGTTCGGGTCCCGGCTGCTGTGGGGGCCTCTGGAGACTCCTGCTCATCCGCGGTCTAGGGTGAGCAGGTGGTCTCTGCCCTGATTTCATGTGAAGGCGAGTCAGGGCGTTCAGGGCCTTAGGTACGTGGGTATGAGCCGTCCCACCTTCAGGGTCCGCTCATACAGCCAGGAGACCAGGGCAAGTTTTAGGGACATGCCAGGAGGTCATCTTCTCCTTTGTCCCTGTTGTTAGGCCCGGCGGCCGAGGATAGTGCGCGGCGGGGGTTTTCCCCACTTCCCGCCATGACACCTCTGCATCGTCTTCCACCCAGTCTTCCTCCCTGACCTCCTCCTGTTCAGTCTGCACACTGCAATAAGACGCGGCAGTGGGCACCAGTGTTTCCTCATCATCAGAGACTCGGTCACTCTGCTGTGGTGGTATTCCCATGTCCTCATCATCTGGATACATAAGTGGTTGTGCGTCAGTGCATGGAATGTCTTCCACCGCTGGGGAAGGGCTAGGTGGACGCCCCTGGAAAACCGTGGGAGCAGAGTCTTCAAACAGAATAAGAGACTGCTGCATAACTTGAGGCTCAGCCAGTTTCCCTGATATGCATGGGGGTGACGTGACAGACTGATGGGCTTGGTTTTCAGGTGCCACCTGTGCGCTTTCCGCAGAAGACTGGGCAGAAGATAATGTGGTGAACGTGCTGGAAGCACTGTCGGCCACCCAATCGACTAATGCCTGTACCTGCTCAGGCCTTACCATCCTCATAACGACATTGGGCCCCACCAAATATCGCTGTAAATTCTGCCGGCTACTTGAGGGAGTTGGTTCACTACTTTGTGCGCCTGAGGCCGAATGGCCACGTCCTCTGCCAGCAACAGAGGCTCCACGGACACCACCACGACCGCGTCCTTGTCCCTTAATAGAATGTTTCCTCATTGTTGCGATTCAACTCGCACCACAATAAAATATATTATTTTTTAGCCCCAAAATTCCCACACTGGAAGATATGATTCCTTTTTCCGGTAATATTTACAAGAAAACTGCTGCAAATTGGACACCAGAATTTTTAAAATTCTAGTTTTGGTACATAGATTCCCACACGGGAAGATATAATTCCTTTTTACAGGAGTAAAAACGTGCGGCCTACTGTTTCTGGTCTAACTAAGACCAGATTGATTAAATTGGCCTTTTTTTCACCAAAATTACAACACTGGACAATGTAATGCCTTTTTACGGTATTAATTCCTTTTTACAGGAGTAAAAACGTGCTGCCTACTGTTTCTGGTCTAACTAACACCAGATTGATTAAATTGGCCTTTTTTTCACCAAAATTACAACACTGGACAATGTAATGCCTTTTTGCGGTATTAATTACAAGAAGACTGCTGCTAATTGGACACCAGAATTTTTAAAATGCTAGTTTGTGTACATAAATTCCCACACTGGAAGATATAATTCATTTTTCCGGTATTAATTACAAGAAAACTGCTGCAAATTGGACACCAGAATTTTTAAAATGCTAGTTTTGGTACATAGATTCCCACACAGGGAGATATAATTCCTTTTTACGGGAGTAAAAACGTGAGGCCTACTTTTTCTGGTCTAACAAACACCAGATTGATTAAATTGGCCTTTTTTTCACCAAAATTACAACACTGGACAATGTAATGCCTTTTTGCGGTATTAATTCCTTTTTACAGGAGTAAAAACGTGAGGCCTACTGTTCCTGGTCTAACAAACACCAGATTGATTAAATTGGCCTTTTTTTCACCAAAATTACAACACTGGACAATGTAATGCCTTTTTCCGGTATTAATTCCTTTTTACAGGAGTAAAAACGTGAGGCCTACTGTTTCTGGTGTAACTAACACCAGATTGATTAAATTGGCCTTTATTTCACCAAAATTACAACACTGGACAATGTAATGCCTTTTTGCGGTATTAATTACAAGAAGACTGCTGCTAATTGGACACCAGCATTTTTAAAATGCTAGTTTGTGTACATAAATTCCCACACTGGAAGATATAATTCCTTTTTCCGGTATTAATTACAAGAAAACTGCTGCAAATTGGACACCAGAATTTTTAATATGCTAGTTTTGGTACATAGAATCCCACACGGGGAGATATAATTCCTTTTTACAGGAGTAAAAACGTGAGGCCTACTGTTTCTGGTCTAACTAACACCAGATTGATTAAATTGGCCTTTTTTTCACCAAAATTACAACACTGGATGATATAATGCCTTTTGCGGTATTAATTACAAGAGGACTGCTGGTATTTCAGAACACCGGAATTTTTAAAATGCTAGTTTTGCTAGATAAATTTCCCACACTGGGAGAAATATTGCCTAAGCCTTTTTACAGTATTAATTACAACAGGAGTGCTTCTTCTGGTCTAACACCAGAATAATTTTATTATTACGGTGAAAGCTTTTTCTAATTTATATTTCTGGCACATAAAAAAAATAATATTTCTGGCTGACAGTATTGGACTTGGCTGTAGTGGCACTGGCTAGCCTAGCTGGAACAGCACATTCATGGGATTTGCTATCCAAGTGGGTTACTTTCAGTTTCACCACTGATATATTAAATATCTTTGCAGTTAGTATGGGTGACACAAGCACAGCCAAACCCCTGATGTAGTATATCTATGAAAAAATTGACTATTACATGAGATTAATGGACGTTGTGGCAGCTTTTGCTGTAGCACCACAAGTCCCAAAATGGCCGCCGCCTATCAGCCCAGTAACATGTGCCAGAAAACGGTCTGCCCAGCCAGAAAAAAAATTGACTTTGACTGAGCAGCTGAATCGCTGTTGTTCTCATTCACAGGTGTAGATTTTCACTTCTTTGGAGCTTTGGTTTAGACTCTGTGGCAGCTTGTGCTGGCGCACCACAAGTCCCAAAATGGCCACCGCCGGTCAGCCCAGTTACATGTGCCAGTAAAAATCGCTCTGGCCAGTCTCAACAAAATAGTGACTTTCAGTGAACAGCTCAGCTGAGTTGTTCTGATGCACAGGTGTAGAAAGGTAGATCATTCAATCACTTCTTTATCCCTGCCTATCTCGCCCTCGCAGAAGCTGCATCCTCTTCCTACACTAATCAGAGCAGTGTGACGTGCGGCGCTACGTGACTCCACCTTAAATAGAGGCTGGGTCACATGCTGCACCTGGCCAATCACAGCCATGCCATTAGTAGGCATGGCTGTGATGGGCTCTTAGGGCAAGAAGTAAAACGCTAGCTGATTGGCTGCTGTGCAGCCCTTCAGAAAGCGGCAAGTAATCGACGAACACGGACCCGAACCCGAACTTTTTTGAAAATGTCCGGGTTCGGGTCCGTGTCACGGACACCCCAAAATTCGGTACGGACCCGAACGATTTTCGAACTGTTCGCTCAACACTAGACAGGTCCTGTGTCCCTTGGGAAACCCTGCCAGCAGAGTCTTCAAACAGCATAAGAGACTGCTGCATAACTTGAGGCTCAGACAGTTTCCCTGATATGCATGGGGGGGATGTGACAAACTGATGGGCTTGGTTTTCAGGCGCCACCTGTGCGCTTTCTGCTGAAGACTGGGTGGGAGATAATGTTGTGAACGTGCTGGATCGACTGTCGGCCACCCAATTGACTAGCGCCTGTACTTGCTCAAGCCTTACCATCCTTATAACGGCATTGGGCCCACCAAATATTGGTGTAAATTCTGGCGGGTACTGGAACCTGAGGTAGTTGGTTCACTAGGACGTGTGGGTGTGGCAGAACGGCCACGTCCTCTTCCAGCACCAGAGGGTCCACTAACAACACCACGACCATGTCCGCGTCCCTTACTAGATGTTTTTCTCATTGTTACCGCTCACCACAATAAGAAAAAAATTATTTGGCCCAATGTATTGATTTCAAATTCAGGCCGTTTTTTACAGGCACCTAAAACTATCTGGCTATCTATTTATGTACCGTATTACACTAATCCAGGCACAGCCGTAACCACAGAATTAGGAGAATATCAATTGTAGGCCTAGTAGTTAGGCCCTGGATGAAAGGTATCCTTTTACGGACAGATTTACACTTGAAGATGCACAGTAGCGCGTGAAAAAATATATAGGATTATGCTTTCAGCACTTGTATCCTAACACTTTGTGTAATATACCCTTTAACGGAAATAAATACACTTAGAGATGCAAAACAGTGTGGGCAAATGTAGAGGATTATGCTGTATTTTAATACTTACTGTAATATACCCTTTACCGGAATGAAATACACTTGGAGATGCACGCTGAGTGTAATATACCCTTTTACGGACAGATTTACACTTGGACTGCAACAGCTGGAACATCAGATTTTGGGTATTGCTATTTTGGCAAATTAATTTCACCCCAGAAAATAATATATCCTTTGACGGACACTATGAAACTTGTCCAGTCACAGCTGGAACACCAAATTTACGGTATTGCTATTTTTGCAACTGAATTTCACCCCAGAAAATAATATATCTTTTGACAGACACTATGAAACTTGTCCAGTCACAGATGGAACACCAGATTTACGGTATTTCTATTTTTGCAACTGAATTTCACCCCAGAAAATAATATATCCTTTGACGGACACTATGAAACTTGTCCAGTCACGGCTGGAACACCAGATTTACGGTTTTTCTATTTTTGTAACTGAATTTCCCCCCAGACAATAATATATCCTTTGACGGACACTATGAAACTTGTCCAGTCACACCTGGAACACCAGATTTAAGGTATTTTCTATTTTGGTAATTGAATTTCAACCCAGAACTAAAACTATACTTTTACGGACACTTTGAAACTTGTCCAGTCACAGCTGGAAAACCAGATTTACGGTATTTCTATTTTTGCAACTGAATTTCACCCCAGAAAATAATATATCCTTTGACGGACACTATGAAACTTGTCCAGTCAAAGCTGGAACACTAGATTTACAGTATTGCTATTTTGGTAGTTGAATTTTACCCCAGAACAAAAGCTATCCTTTGATGGACACTATTAAAATTGTCCTGCCATAGCAGAAACCATTGATTTAGGGTATTGCTATTTTGGAAATTGAATTTCACCCCAGAAAAAAAATAATAAATTATTTGCCAGACAGTATTACACTTCGCTAGCCACAGCTGGAACACCAGATTTAGGGGATTGCTATGTTTTTAAGTGAATTTCACCTCTCAATAAAATATAGAAAATTCTAGTTTCTAGGGCTGACACTGACAATAAGCACAGCCAAACCCCTGATGTATGATATAGCAAAAAAAAAAAAAAATACTATTGATGGATTAATGGACTTGGTCGCACCACAAGACACAAAATGGCCGCCGATCACCCCAGAAAAAAGTGACAGAAAAACGCTCTGGGCAGCCTGAAAACAGTGAGCAATTAACTAGCAGAAGTTGATTGATTCAGAGCTGTAGATCGATCACTTCATTAAGTGTTTTTGCTGAGATAATCCCTGCCTAATCTCGCCCTAACAGCAGCTGCATCCTATTCCTACACTAATCAGAGCAGAGTGACATGCGGCGCGACGTGACTCCAGCTTAAATAGAGGCTGGGTAACATGCTGCACTTGGTCAATCACAGCCATGCCAATAGTAGGCATGCCTGTGATGGCCTCTTGGGGCAATTAGTATGCCGCTTGTTGATTAGCTGCTTTGCAGGCTTTCAAAATGCACCATAGAAATCGCCGAACAACGAACCCAAACTTTTACGTAAATGTTCGGGTTCGGGGCCATGTCACGAACACCCCAAAATTCGGTACGAACCCGAACTGTACAGTTCGGGTTCGTTCATCCCTACTCACCAGCAGGCCCTCAACCATAATGTTTTACAGGGCCAGTTTCCCAGCAAGCCCTCAACCATAATGTTTTATAGGGTCAGCTTACCAGCAGCCTCTCGCCCCTAATATTTTAGAGGGTCAGCTCAGCAACAGGCCCTCAAACATAATGTTTTAAAGGGTCAGCTCACCAGCAGCCCCTTGCCCCTAATTTTATAGAGGGCCAGTTCAGCAGCAGGCCCTCAACCATAATGTTTTAAAGGGTCAGCTCACCAGCAGTCCCTCGCCCCAAATGTTTTAGAGGGTCAGCTCAGCAGCAGGCCCTTAACCATCATGTTTTAGAAGGTCAGCTCACCAGCAGCCCGTTGCCGCTAATGTTTTAGAGGGTCAGATCAGCAGCAGCCCCTGGCCTGTAATGTTTTAGAGGGTCACCAGCAGGCCCTTGCTCCAAATATTTTTGAGGGTTACCAGCAGGCCACCAATCATAATTTTTGAAGGGTGTGTATGACGCCCTCCCTTGTGTGTAATAAAGGGTGCATTGTAGTGCCGGTTCCTTGTAATTTTTGTCAGCCCTTTCTCTTAGTGCATAGGTTTTAGGAGTGTAGGAGTCCCACTACCTGAACAATTGTACCACAATGTGAACGGGGCACTCCTTTATGTGATATACAGGTTGTATCAGAGTGCCTCTTGCTTGTAATTTTTTTCAGCACTTGCACTTTATATACAATTGAATTGAACATTTTTTCCTTAAAAATTGGTTTTGTGCCTATTTTTTTAGTCTTTAAAAGTGGCGTACAACTCGGACAACATGGTTCCCAGCAGCGACCTGGGAGTCCAAGATGCATCCAGACATCGTCCCCATGCTGTTTCCGATCCTTTTGGGTGGTTTTTGTGTGACTTTCAGACCTTTTCCAATGGACCAGGCACCCTCCCCTCTTCAGAGCAGGGGGTGCCTGGCTGTCTCCCTTTGACTTCCATTATACTCGGGTGCTCGGCCTAGCACACGGATATAGCAATGTGTTCGGCCCGAACACCCGAATACTTTGGTGCTTACTCATCACTAATACCTCCAGCCACATAATCACTTGTTCTTTTCTGTCCCGTGAATGCCTAATGTTTGGGGCCTATACTCCAGTGGCCTACAGTAAAATTGTTATCCACTGACCGTCTAATATACCTCCAGCGACATAATGACTTGTCCTTTTATGTCAGGTGAATGCCTAATGTTTGGGGCCTGTACTCCACTGGCCTACAGTAAAATTGTTATCCACTGAACACCTAATATACCTCCAGCCACATAATCACTTGTTCTTTTCTGTCCGGTGAATGCCTAATGTTTGGCGCCTGTACTCAACTGGCCTACAGTTAAATTTTCATCCACTGACCGCTAAATATACCTCCAGCCACATAATCACTTGTTCTTTTCTGTCTGGTGAATGCCTAATGTTTAAGGCCTGTACTCCACTGGCCTACAGTAAAATTGTTATCTACTTACCACCTAATATACCTCCAGCCACCTAATCACGTGTTCTTTTCTGTCCGGTGAATGCCTAATGTTTGGGGCCTGTACTCCACTGGCCTCCAGTAAAATTGTTCTCCACTGACTGCCTAATAAACCTCCAGCCACATCATCACTTGTTCTTATCTGTCCGGTGAATGCCTAATGTTTGGGGCCTGTATTCCAGTGGCCTACAGTAAAATTGTTATCCACTGACAGTCTGATATACCCCCATCCACATAATTACTTGTTCTTTTCTGTTAGGTGAATGTAATTTTTGGGGCCCGTACTCACGTGGCCTAAAAAATAAAATTTTTTGGCTCCAGCAGGGGATATATTTGAGAGTTTCCCTTAAAGACGCATAAAAATGGCCCCTGATTAAAATACATATTTTTTTGTGGGAATTTTTGCCATTGATCCCCCTCTGGTATGTCACTGTCCATCTTGTGGGACTATCTGTGCACTTCTAGTAAGAATTTGGTGGCTGCAAATATGTCCCGGCCGATGTTCGTCCATCACTACTATCAAGACATCCTATGTTGGCAATTGGCCGCTCCCTATGTTTGCCATTGCCCAGCCTCCGGCAGTTCTGAAGCAGTTCTGACTGGGGGTTTCCCTACGCGCTCACATTCCACTGCCATGGCTGTTGTGGGGGTCACCACTTTGTGGTCTCTTCATGCTGCTGCCACTTCACCACTCTGTGGTCTCCTCATGCTGCTGCCTCATCACCACTCTTTGGTCTCTTCACTCTGCCACCTCACAACTATTTCACCGGGCCACTCTCTGGTCTCCTCATGCTGCTGCCACCTCACCATTATGTCATTGGGCCACTCTGTGGACATCTCATGCAGTTCCCACCCTACCCACTTCATGACTGGGCCACTATTTTGCCTTTTTGGCCTGGTTGAAATCATGATCTATTTGACCCTTCTTCTGATCTGTCAGAAGGAAAGAAAAATTAAACGCACAATGGATCCTGCCTATGTAGCAGCTGTAAGGCCTGTATGGTCCCATCAGAATTGGCTTGTGATTTGGTAGCCAAAAGCAGGGGTGGGTACAAAACACAGAAGACATGCAAATATTCTATTCACGTGTCATCTCTGTTTTGGATCCACTCCTGTATTTTGTGGCTTTAGCAATACTGATGGATTACTGACAAAATGCTGACTGAGTGAAGGCAGACACTCAACAGACAGGATCCGTTTTTGGGAGGTTATTGTTCTGATGGATCAGAGGATGGGCAAAATAATCAGTGACGTCAACACAAACTTACTGCTGACACCCTCTCCACTCTGTCGGGGGGCGCTACTTGTATAAGCATTTAATAGAACAGGTTCTGTAAACATCTATGTGGAATTAGCTGACCACAGTGAAAAAGGAGTGCGCTTCTTTTTGATGGTAACAACGACCTGTAAGTCTCTTGAGTTACTTAGTCAGCTTTGGCACCGCAAATGCCCAAATAATTGAAGTGTGCAGTGATTTTAAGAGCGACACCTGTCATGTGCGTGTCATACTGACTAACAGTATTGTTTTACTATCACTCTCTATGCGTGTTACTGCAAGGCACAGTGTTCTACACCACTATACAGGCTCTCTGCAGCCAGGAAATAGTTGTTTTTTAACGCGGTTTGCCACGAATAAATTCGTATCGAATCTTTTCAAAAAATTTGGCAAACCAACCGAATCGAATATTTGAGAAATTCGCTAGCTAATCTCTAATTTTGTCTGAGGACTAGAAGTCATGGGATTGGTACACACAGATTTTTAAATGGTACTAGTACTAGTGTTTTTATCTCCATCATTTAAAGATAAGAGTCAAATAAATATCCTCAATCCCTATCATTTCACACTGGTGTTAGCAATTTACAATGGTAAAAATAAAATTTTTGCTATGAAATGTTTGTGAAATACATGTTCTGATGCAGTAATGCCTTCAGCACTATGGTTACAATTTGCGTTATTGAGGTAAAATGTGTTTGCTATATCTATTCTTTATTTTGCAGTAATGTACAATGTGTATAGTAACACAGCTATGATAATGGCATGTTGATTGCCGTATAATTGTAATAAAATAGTGAACTCTGTTTATAAGGAATAACATTTCTAGCCTGTGAAGTATAGAAATCTGTAATGTAATGTACAGTCTCTATCACATTATATTAATGGCTTATGTCTGTCATTGTTTTTTTGGCAAACAGAGCCACAGCAAAACATCTTTCCGGGTCAAAAGAACAAAGCAGAATTGCATCCTATGACACTGGCTATAACAGGATAGAAGGTCCCAGCAACAGGTCTTGATATGCTCAAAAAAGGTTTTATTCAGAAAACAATATTGTCCATAACACAGGACGCGTTTCGGCACACAGGCCTTTCTCAACAGCAAATAAATCACAGTGATACACGGTTATTTATACAACAAGGTGTACATCAGGTAGGAGTGTCTCCTGGTGACGTCAACGCCCAGGTGGGGGCGGTACTAATACAGATAATCAAGGAAACTCAAACCTTGAATATCAGAGATGGCAAAGTAATATATAAGAATAGGATAATATTACTAATACTATAGCTACCGTATCGCAGAAAGTCCTTCAGCGAGCAGTCGAAAGTCTAAAAAATAATAGTAAATAGAGATTAATAAAAAATGAACCGGCCAGCAAATTTAAACATGCATAATTTCATAGTCTCTATTTAAACCCCTTGGATATAGGGTATCGAGGGTATGGATCCAGTAAGCTTCACGACGTAAAAGTAATTTTTTGATGTCTCCCCCTCTCCTAGGTCTTGTCACTCGCTCTATAACCTGGAATTTTAACTGGGCAATAGTATGTTTGTGTTGTTCAAAATGTGCGGGGATGGGTAACATCAGGTTACCAGTTCTAATAGTGGACTTATGCTTACTCACACGATCCCTGATCGTTTGCATAGTCTCACCCACATACAATAGGCCACAGGGGCACTAAATCAGGTATATAACGTTGGTGGATTCACACGTAAAAAAACCTTGTACTGGGTATGCACGTCCAGTATGTTTATGATAAAAATTGGAACCCTTGATTATGTGAAAACAGTGCAGGCACGGAAAGGTGCCCTTCCGCTGAGTGGCTAGTACACTTTGTTTCAAAGCGCCTTTAGTGCTGCCCAAGTCAGCATGAACCAGTTTATCCCTATAACTCAAATTCCTTTTGTTACAGATAAGTGGTGGATTCTTAAATTGATCTATCTGGGGATACGCTTTATTTAACAGGTGCCAGTGTTTCCAAGTTTCTGCGTGATAGTGAAGATTACCACTTAGGCAGAGTCTACAAATGGCAGGGTTCTTCACAGCGCAACAAATCGGGTTACAGAAGACATACAAGACCAGGATCCTTTACCTCCAGCTCCGGAAGCGAATCCACGGACCATCAGGAGACCCGTACTTTTTTTCGCAGGGCCAGTCGGCGTCCTCATGGAGGAGGAGGCGTGCGGGACGTAAACATCGCAAGCAACGCGACTACTCTGGGAACGGGTCAAGCGATCCTGACCCGCTCGCAGGTAAGAACCAATCGCTTGTCATTAACCTCTCCTCCAGGATTTTGAGCCCCACACAGATGTCAGCCTTACAGAGGGGATTGACATTTAGCCCCTCTTCACATTTTGACACGTTTCAATATGACATTGACTTGAATCATTTTTTCCGCAAGTTACGCCGGGAGACATCAAAAAATTACTTTTACGTCGTGAAGCTTACTGGATCCATACCCTCGATACCCTATATCCAAGGGGTTTAAATAGAGACTATGAAATTATGCATGTTTAAATTTGCTGGCCGGTTCATTTTTTATTAATCTCTATTTACTATTATTTTTTAGACTTTCGACTGCTCGCTGAAGGACTTTCTGCGATACGGTAGCTATAGTATTAGTAATATTATCCTATTCTTATATATTACTTTGCCGTCTCTGATATTCAAGGTGTGAGTTTCCTTGATTGACTGTATTAGTACCGCCCTCACCTGGGCGTTGACGTCACCAGGAGACATTCCTACCTGATGTACACCTTGTTGTATAAATAACCGTGTATCACTGTGATTTATTTGCTGTTGAGAAAGGCCTGTGTGCCGAAACGCGTCCTGTGTTATGGACAATATTGTTTTCTGAATAAAACCTTTTTTGAGCATATCAAGACCTGTTGCTGGGACCTTGTATCCTATTACGTGTGGAATTGGTCCTGTCCCGTGCAACGCCACAAGCGAGTGCTGGCCAGTTTCTTATACACTGTCTATAACAGGATCTTGCTGAATACTGCACCTGATTGGCTAATAAGGCTGTATGTCAGCCTCTGTGATAATCACCGCAAGCCCCGCTCACTTCCTCTCAGTGTCATATGACCCTCCTTCTTCCTCCTCCCTCGTGTTTTATCCACCAACATGAACAGTAAAATGTTGCTGAGCACCGTTTTTTCATGATTAGTATGAAGCGTATTAGAAAAGCTTTGGCCTCATTTGGCAGACAAATTTATGCAAAGTTCAGAATGAATCGGATGAATCGGATGAATCGGATTCTATAACAATCGTTTCACTCATCTTCAATTGGAATATAAGGACTTGTTAATAATATCATAAAGTAGCATGCCCTTTTATGTTGTGCTAGTAATCATAATTCCACCTGATCAATGAGGATTATTTCCAAAGACCCAATATTTGTTCAGTATTGTGAAACAGTAGTGAAAACCAGGAGTGGAACCTAAGTATAATGAAAAGTTTTGTACCTGCTTTGTGTTTTGGATCCACTCCTGGGTTTGGATTCTAAATACTAATGTATAATTACAGATGAGCAAATCAAAGTTGACGAAATGAAATTCGATCCGAATTTCAGGAAAATTTAGATTTGCACCGAAGCCGAATTTCTTCACTTTTCGTGTTGACGAATTGCAATTTTTCATAAAATGGCTACTGCACATGTGCGGACATGGAGAAATGAAATCTGGGAAGGTGGGATCACCCATAATGCCATGCATGCAGCCAGCCAGATGTCACAGCCCTATAAATAGCAACAGCCATCTTAGATTCTGCCATTTACCAGCGTACTTAGTGTAGTGAGAGACGTGTCTGCAGGTGCTAGAGACAGTGATAGAAAAGACTGGATTGTCGTGAAAAAAAGATTTATAAGTGCAGGGAAAGAATAGGGAGGAATCGTTCCACAGCATTTATGTAGAACAGGGTTCAGTAGGGGACGTTACAAACGGTAATAGGAACTATCCTATTATAACTTGGTGCACTGACTGGGAATCCAAATTGCCATTATACAGCTCTGTCATTCTAGCAAACCGTTCTTATTATCGGGTTGAAAGTACTGTTTGATACAGCCATTAACAGGGTTTATTACAATGAAATATTTCTACAGTACGTCTAATTTGCCCTAGTGCGGTGCAGTTATATGTTGTGAAGCCCTTTTTGCCATGTATTAGAGGCAAAAAAAAATTTTTTGCCCTGGTGCGGTGCAGTGGTATACTCTTAAGCCCAGTTTGCCGTTTATTAGTGGCGAAATAAAAATATTTTCGCAGTTCAGCGTTGCACTTATCTGTTGAAAAGCCTTTTGTGTTGTGAAAAGGTAAAATAAAATTATGGCCTAATTGCCGTTCAGTGGTGCAGTGATATATTTTAAAGCCTTGTTTGCCGTATATTAGTGATGAAAGAAAAAATATTTGATCTAACATTTGATTATTTGATCTAACAGTATGTCAGACAGAGAAATGCCAGGCCCTGCACAGGGGAGTTGCAGAGGTCTAAATGTTTCTGGAGCAGGCAAAGCTCGCAGCAGAGTCCCAAGTGACATCAGACACCCCCAGCAACAAGTCGGTGGTTTCCGACTTGGCATGGCTCGGGAGCAGGCCCTGTACCCCCACTTGTCCTGAACATTCCTCTGTCATTTTCAGTTCCCTCAGCGCGAGAAGTATGATATTCCCTTGGCTCAGCTCCACTTTTCAGCGAGGACGAGCTACTAGAGGATAGTCAGCAGCTACTGCCCAGCCAAGATCTGGAGGAGACATCTGCTGCTTCCTCTACTAGGCAGGCAAGTAGTGATGAGGGGAGTGGCGTTGAAGCTGGGGTTGCGAACGGTCAAGCTCCTGACCCAGAGACGGTTGAGGAGGACATCAGCGACTTGCAGAAAGTACTTGTTGATGATGTAGCTGATCTTACTTGGGAGCCGGGTGACAAAGGGGCTTCATCATCATCGGGAGAAGAGGGTGGCAGCTTGCCCGTAAGCTGGCGGCGGAGGCAGCAAGTCGCTAGCGTGGCCGGGAGTCAGCAGGGTGGCAGCAGTGGGAGGTCGGGAGCCAAACGTGCCTGGGGTAGACCTACCACTTTGCAGGAGCCTACCTGCCCGGGAAGTAGCATTGCTGTCACGACCTTGGTTAAGGTCGTGACTGTGTTGTTGCCAGCAACAACGTGTCGTCTGCACGTGGGGGCTGCTATCCTGTTGCCTCACATGCGCTTGTCGTTGGCAATGTGTTGTTGCGTATTTCATGTGAGGGCAGGGCCATGGCAGCTCTGAGTTGGTGTGGTGACACAAATCCACACATGCTGTTGCCGGTGGCAACATGTGGTTTAGCATGTGTGTGCTCACCTTGTTTGAGAGCACTTTCCTTGGGTGTGGTTTTCACATGGTTAATGTCTGTGTGCTGGGTGTGTCCTCTGGCCTCCTTAAGTGTCTGTGTTTGGAGCCTGAGTTCAGTTTGTTTGTCTCCAGCCTTGGTGTGAGCATATGCTGGAGGTGGTTGCTTGCACCCATGTTATGTCTGTGTGAGTCACCCTTATTTGTTATATTGTTTTTTATGCATTGTTCCCTATGCTTTGTATTCTATGTAGCCTCTCCAGTGTGCAAGTGTGTACCCCTTCCCCACCTGGTGTTGTTGTATGGTGTGGGTATGCCTGGAGCTTGTAGTCACTGTGTGTTTGCTCCGGAAGGGGCTTGCTTTCCCGGAGGGGTTTAAGCAAAGACCAGATGGTGTGCTTCCCTGCCAGGATCTCCCCCCATGCATCTGGTGTTCGCATGGGGGTCCCGGAGGTCCTGGCGCTGGTCCGTAATCTCCAGGGCGGCAGGTAAGTGTGGGTTCTCTATATGTATCTCATGTTACTTGCCTGCCATGCGAGCGCACACTGTCTGGGTCCCAGCTGCTGTGGGGGCCTCTGGAGACTTCTGCTCATCCGTCGTCTAGGGTGAGCAGGTGGTCTCTGCCCTGTTCTTATCTGAGGGCGATGCAGGGTTGGCAGGGCCATAGGTACGTGGGTATGAGCCGTCCCACCTTCATGGTCCGCTCATACAGCCAGGAGACCAGGGCCAGTTTTAGGGATGTGCCAGGAGGTCACCTGCTCCCTTTATCCCTGTTTGTAGGCCCGGCGGCCGAGGATAGTGCGCGGCGGGGGGTTTTCCCCACTCTCCGCCGTGACAGGTGCACGGGTTCACGGAGGCAGCGGCGGTAGCAGTCGGTGCATAGTGTTGGGAGTAAAATCACCTACTCAGCGGTGTGGCAGTTCTTTGTTAAGCCTCCAGGAGAGGTGAACATGGCCATATATAGAATATGTGGGTGAAGGTGAAGCGTGGCCAGAGTGCCAATGTTGGCACCATAGCCCTGCATCAACATATGCAGAATCACCATAAAGTGCTCTGGGACAACTGTGGCTCCGAAGTGGAGGTCCAGCCTGCCGCAGCAACCGCTGCATCGCCTAGGGGCATGCACCCAGTTTCAGGCAGTCAAGTCTCCACCACCTCAGCCGAAAGGAGGTGTCTGTTTTAACCATCATCTGCTGGCCCTGATGTTGCTGCTCTTCCTACTTCTCGTCAGTCATTCTGTCAGCAATCGGTCAACGAAGTGATTGAAAAGAGACAGTATGTGTGCACTCATCTAACGGCACATAAGCTGATAGTGCTCCTGCCCAAGTTGCTGGTGATGCAGTCCCTCCCTTTCCAAGTGGTGGACTTTGCACCTTTCAGAGAACTGATAAATTGTGCTGAGCCGAGGTGGAGAGTCCCGAGCCATTGTTTCTTTGCCAAAAAGGCAGTACCAGCCCTGCACACACATGTAGAACAGAAGGTGGGCCAGTCCTTGAGCCTGTCAGTGTTTGCCAAAGTGCATGGCAGTGCCGACGTGTGGAGCTGTAACTACGGTAAGGGACAATACATGTCCTTTACAGCCCACTGGGTGAATGCGGTTCCTGCACAGTCATACCAGCAACTTGGCCAGGTGACGCCGCTTCCGCCTCCACGTTGTCACGACGTTGGTCCTGCAACAATGTCTGCCTCTTCCTCCTCATCCTCCACCGTGTCCTCAGCCTCCACTGCAGGGACAATTCAAAGTGCCTCTCAAGCATAACACATGTGCAGGGTACGACGGTGTCACCTTGTTCTGCACCTCGTTTTCCTGGGCGAATGGAGTCTCACAGAGGAGGCACTGCTCTGTGTCCTTCATCAAGAAATCCAATCCTGGCTTTCTTGACAAATGAAAATCGGAACCATGGTGACTGACGACAGGAATAATATGGTGTCGGCGCTGCATCAAGGAGGGCTGAGCCATGTGCCCTGCATGGCACACGTGTTCAAACTGGTTGTCAAGTGGTCCCTGAAGTCTTCCACCCATCTGCAAGACATCCTAAAAATGGCCAGGAAACTTTGCATGCACTTCAGCCACTCGTACACCACAAAGCACACCCACCTTGACCTGCAGCGGTAGAACGGCATCCCCCAACATAGGCTCATATGCGATATTTCAACCCGTTGGAATTCCCCCCTCCACATGTTTCGCCGCCTATATGAACAGAGAAAGGCCATAAACGATTTCTTGATGATCCAAGCCTATAGGGGATGTGTAACGTCGATGTCAGCCAGTGGCAGCTCATGCGTGACACCTGCCGTTTGCTCAGGCCCTTGGAGGAGGGCACGTTATTTGTCTTTCGCCAGTACTATGGGATAAACGATGTCATTCCACTGCTTCATGTCCTGGAACAAATGCTGGTAAATCTGGCTGGTCAGGGGACTGTAGGGACGGGCTGCACCTCAATTGGGAAGGGGCAGCTGTGTTGGGGAGATATATGGCTACAAAAATTGAAGGAGTGTTTAAACTAGGGACTGGGGGGAGGGTAATTACATTATAGAAGGGGAAGATAGTGCAGATAGAGACCAGGGGTGAGGTAGTGTGACTGGGGGAGGAATGTATGTATATTAATGCCAGAAGCCTGACTAACAAGACTGGTGAACTGGAATTAGTGATGTGTGAGGAGGACTATGACATAGTGGGAATACCTGAGACATGGATGGATGATAGCTATGACTGGGCAGTAAATGTACAGGTTTACAGTCTGTTTAGAAAAGATCGTCAAAACCGGAGAGGGGGAGTGGTCTGCCTTTATGTGAAGTCCTGTCTAAAGCCCACAATTCGAGAAGACATCTGTGAGGCACATGAACATGTGGAGTAACTGTGGGTAGAAATACATGGAGGCAAAAACAAAAATAAATTACTAATAGGAGTTTATTATAAACCACCTAATATACCAGAGTCCACAGAAAATCTATTACTAAACCAGATAGACGAGGCGGCAAATCATAATGAAGTCATTATGGGGGATTTCAACTACCCAGATATAGCCTGGGATATTGAAATCTGTACATCCCATAAAGGAAACAGGTTCTTGGCAATAGCCAAAGACAATTACCTTTCCCAACTGGTTCAGGACCCCACTAGAGGGACAGCCATACTGGACTTAGTATTAACCAATAGACCTGACAACAAAAATAACAAACTTCAAAAAAGCAAAATTTAGCCAACTAAGCGAGGCCATAGGCCTAACTAACTGGGAGAAAGTCCTCAAAAATAAAAAATACAACCACAAAATGGGAGATTTTTAAAAGCATTGTAACATCTAATTGTGAAAGGTACATACCTTATAGGAATAAAAGGCAAAGAAACAATAAGAAACCAATGTGGATAAATAGAACTGTAAAGAAAGCAATACATGACAAAAAGACAGGAGGGGAGCCAGGAAGCACTGATAAACTATAAGGAAAAAAATAGAACATGTAAAAAAACTAATAAAAATTGCCAAACTAGAGGCCGAGAGATTAATTGCCAAAGAGAGTAAAACTAACCCTAAAATGTTTTTCAATTATATAAATGTTAAAAAATATAAATCTGAAGGAGTGGGCCATCTACATAGCAATGAGGAGGGTGTTGCGGAGAGCGACGAGGATAAATCAACACAATTAAATATTTTTTTCTCAACTATAGATGAGGAAAATAAAGTGTCAGATGAAATGCAGAATGTAAAAGTAAATTCCCCATTAAAAGTGCCCTGTCTGACCCAGGAAGAAGTACAACAGCGACTTAAAAAGATTAAAATAGACAAATCGCCAGGAACGGATGGCATACACCCCTGTATCCTAAGGGAATTAGGTAATGTCATAGCCAGACCTTTATTTCTGATATTTACGGACTCTATACTGCCAGGGAATGTTCAACGGGATTGGCGCATAGCAAATGTGGTGCCAATATTCAAAAAGGGTCCAAACACAAAGCCTGGAAATTATAGACCGGTAAGTTTAACATCTGTTGTTGGTAAACTGGTTTAAATGGGTTTCTAAGAGATGCTATCCTGGAGTATCTCAATGAAAATAAGCAAATAACGCCATATCAGCATGGCTTCATGAGGGATCGGTCATGCCAAACGAATTTAATCAGTTTCTATGAGGAGGTAAATTCTAGACTTGACAGCAGCGAATCAATGGATGCCGTATATCTGGACTTCTCCAAAGCATTTGACACTGCACCTCATAAAAGATTAGTATATAAAATGAGAATGCTTCGACTGCGAGAAAATGTCTATATGTGGGTAAATAACTGGCTGAGTAATAGAAAACAGAGGGTGGTTATTAACGGTACACACTCAGATTGGGTCACTGTCACTAGTGGGGTACCTCAGGGGTCAGTATTGGGCCCTATTCTCTTCAATATATTTATGAATGATCTTGTAGAAGGCTTGCACAGTAAAATATCAACTTTTGCAGATGACACTAAACTGTGTAAAGTAATTAACACTGAAGAGGACAGTTTTCTGCTACAGAGGGATCTGGATAGATTGGAGGCTTGGGCAGAAAAATGGCAGATGAGGTTTAACACTGACAAATGTAAAGTTATGCACATAGGAAGGAATAATGCAAGTCACCCATACATACTAAACGGTAAAACACTTGGTAACACTCACATGGAAAAGGATCTAGGAATTTTAATAAACAGCAAACTAAGCTGTAAAAACCAGTGTCAGGCAGCTACTGCCAAGGCCAATAAGATAATGGGTTGCATAAAAAGGGGCATAGACTCCTGTGATGAGAACATAGTCCTACCACTTTACAAATCACTAGTCAGACCACACATGAAGTCCTGTGTACAGTTCTGGGCTCTTGTGAACAAGGCAGACATAGCAGAGCGGTGGAGGGTTCAGAGGAGGGCAACTAAAGTAATAACTGGAATGGGGCAACTGCAGTACCCTGAAAGATTATCAAAATTAGGGTTATTTACTTTAGAAAAAAGATGACTGAGGGGAGATCTAATAACTATCTATAAATATATCAGGGGTCAGTACAGAGATCTCTCCCATCATCTATTTATCCACAGGACTGTGACTGTGTGGAACTCTCTGCCTGAGGAGGTGGTGATGGTGAGTACAATAAAGGAATTCAAGAGGGGACTGGATGTATTTCTGGAGTGTAATAATATTACAGGTTATAGCTACTAGAGAGGGGTCGTTGATCCAGGGAGTTATTCTGATAACCTGATTGGAGTCGGGAAGGAATTTTTCCCCCTTAAATGTGGAAAATTGGCTTCTGCCACACAGGTTTTTTTTGCCTTCCTCTGGATCAACTTGTAGGAAACAGGCCGAGCTGGATGTTTTTTTTCGGTCTTATATACTATGTTACTATGTTACTATTCATTTGTAGAAAGCTGTTTTAAAACTAGAGGTACACTTTAAAGGGGTTTTCCCATCTCAGACAATTGGGGAATTTCGCTAGGATATGCCCCCATTGTCTGTTAGGTGTGGGTCCCACAATGAGAACGGAGCGGGGAGATGAGCGGAGGGCGCACTGCGCATGCGCAGCCGCTCTCTATTCATTTCTATGATGCCGCCAAAAATTGGCGAGCTCTGGCTTGGCTATTTCTGCCTGCCCCATAGAAATGCATGTGCAGTGCGCTCCCATTCACTACTATGGGAGCAGCAGGGAGCAGTGCTTGGTGGTGGACGGACCCCAGGAAATCCGGGGTCCTCCAGCCACAGCGCTTCTTGCTTCATTCGCGTTGTAGGTGCGGGTCTCAGAGGTGGGACCTGCACCTATCAGACAATGGGGGCATAACCTAGTGATATGCCCCCATTGACTGAGATGGGAATAATCCTTTAACCCCTTAAGGACTCAGCCCTATTTCACCTAAAGGACTTGGCCATTTTTTGCAAATCTGACCACTGTCACTTTATGTCTGAATAATAGTGATGAGCGGCAGGTGCCATATTCGATTTCGACGAAATTCGCGAATATTCGAATGAATATTCGTTTCGTATTCGTCGAAATCGAATATTCGTCATTTTTTCTAGTTATCGCGATTAAAATGCGATTTAAATAATCGCATATTGCGATTTGTACTTAAGGCTACTTTCCTATTGGTTTCATATCTAGAATTAGCGAGGATGACGAATATGACGAATGTATTCGTCATATTCCTCAAAACGAAGATAACGAAGTATTCTACATCTTCGCTTTAGCAACCTATTCGTCAACCTCGCTAATTCTAGCAATCAAATAGGAAGGTTGACTATAGAGACAGCTGTAGTTAAATTCGCTATGCGATTTTTTTTTATTTTTTAATAAATAGAATACTTATAATAATTTTATCAAGTAATATAATTATTGTATTAAAAAAAATCGCATAGCGTAATTTAACACAGCTGTCTGGTAAGTCATCCTTCCTATTTGATTGCTGCTAGAATTAGCGAATAGCGAAGTTGACAATGACGAGACGAATAGGTAGCTAAAACGAAGATGTAGAATACTTGCTATCTTCGCTTTGAGGAATATGACGAATACATTCGTCATATTCGCTATTCGCTAATTCTACCAAGCCAACCATAACTTCTGTGCTCATGGAGCGTCCCCATCACCATGGGAACGTCTCCATATACTAAAATGTACTGTCGGATTTGAGGAATTACGTTGAAATCGCAATGCGATTAATTCAAGTTATATTAATCGCATTGCGATTTCAACTTAGAGCTGGGTTTATAATGGGTCAGCTTGCTAGAATTAACGAAGTTAACGAATATGGAATATAGCAGCAGTGTTAAGTTGAAATCGCAATGCGATTAATTTAACTTAAAGTATTCAGCATTGCGATTTCAACTTAGCACTGCTAGTGCATAGCCATATATTCCATATTCGTTAATTCTAGCCTATGTAAGATAGCAGTGCTAAGTTGTAATCGCAATGCGATTAATATAACTTGAATTAATCGCATTGCGATTTCAACGTAATTCCTCAAATCCGACAGTACATTTTAGTATATAGAGATTTTCCCATGGAAGGGGACGCTCCATGAGCACGGAAGTCGGCAGAAGCGGCAACGGGCACTGACTGGAGCAGCCAGGAAGCCAGGAATCCTCATGACAGGTAAGAACTACTTTTGGGAAGTGGGAAAGAAAAAAATATAACTAAAAAAAAAAAAAAAAAAAAACGAATATTCGAAATAGCGAATTTATAGCGCTATATTCGAAATATTCGCGAATTAGCGAAGTGCCGATATTCGCTAAAAAAATTCGCTTTTCGAATATTCGCGCTCAACACTACTGAATAACTTTAAAACGGTTTTACTTACGCAGGCCGTTTTGAGATTGTTTTTTCGTCACATCTTGTACTTCATGACACTACTAAAATCGGGTCAAAAAAGTTAAATTTTTTGCATAAAAAAATACCAAATTTAACAAAAATTTGGAAAAATTTGCACATTTCAAAGTTTCAATTTCTCTACTTTTCTAATACATAGTAATACCCCCAAAAATAGTTATTACTTTACATTCCCCATATGTCTGCTTGATGTTTCCATCATTTTGGGAATGCTATTTTATTTTTTGGGGATGTTACATAGCTTTGAAGTATAGGAGCAAATTTTGAAATTTTTCAGAAATTTTCCAAATCCCACTTTTTATGGACCAGTACAGGTCTGAAGTCACTTTATGAGGCTTACAGAATAGAAATCACCCAAAAATGACACCATTCTAGAAAGAACACCCCTCAGGGTATTCAAAACTGATTGTACAAACTTTGTTAACCCTTTAGGTCTTCCACAAGAATTCATTGAAAATGGAGATGAAATTTCAGAATTTCGATTTTTGGAAAATTTTCATTATAATCAATTTTTCCAGGAACAAAGCAAGGGTTAAGTGTCAAACAACACTTAGTATGGGTTGCCCTGATTCTCTAGTTTGCAAAAACACCCCATATGTGGTCCTAAACTACAGTTTGGCCAAACCGCAGGGCATAGAAGGAGGAGCGCCATATGGGTTTTGAATGGCAGATTTTGCAGGACTAGTTTTTACACCATGTCCTATTGCAAGCCTCCCTGATGCATTCTAGCATAGAAATTCCAAAAAGTGACTCCATCTAGAAAGTACACCCCTCAAGGTATTCAAAACTGGCTTAACAATCTTTGTTAACCCTTTTGGTGCTCCACAAGAGTTAATGGCAGATGGAGAAACAATTTTGAAATTTCAATTTTTGGAAAAGTTTCCAATAAAAACATTTTCCAGTAATAAAGTAAGGGTTTACTGCCAAACAACACTCAGTATGGGTTGCCCTGATTCTCTAGTTTGCAAAACACCCCATATGTGGTCCTAAACTACTGTTTGGCCAAACCGCAGGGCATAGAAGGAGGAGCGCCATATGGGTTTTGAATGGCAGATTTTGCAGGACTGTTTTTTTTTACACCATGTCCTATTGCAAGCCTCCCTGATGCATTCTAGCATAGAAATTCCAAAAAAGTGACTCCATCTAAGAAAGTACACCCCTCAAGGTATTCAAAACTGGGTTAACAATCTTTGTTAACCCTTTTGGTGCTCCACAAGAGTTAATGGCAGATGGAGAAACAATTTTGAAATTTCAATTTTTTGGAAAAGTTTCCAATGAAAACATTAATTCCAGTAATAAAGTAAGGGTTAACTGCCAAACAACACTCAGTATGGGTTGCCCTGATTCTCTAGTTTGCAAAAACACCCCATATGTGGTCCTAAACTACAGTTTGGCCAAACCGCAGGGCATAGAAGGAGGAGCGCCATATGGGTTTTGAATGGCAGATTTTGCAGGACTGTTTTTACACCATGTCCTATTGCAAGCCTCCCTGATGCATTCTAGCATAGAAATTCCAAAAAGTGACTCCATCTAAGAAAGTACACCCTCAAGGTATTCAAAACTGGGTTAACAATCTTTGTTAACCCTTTTGGTGCTCCACAAGAGTTAATGGCAGATGGAGAAACAATTTTGAAATTTCAATTTTTGGAAAAGTTTCCAATAAAAACATTTTTCCAGTAATAAAGTAAGGGTTAACTGCCAAACAACACTCAGTATGGGTTGCCCTGATTCTCTAGTTTGCAAAAACACCCCATATGTGGTCCTAAACTACTGTTTGGCCAAACCGCAGGGCATAGAAGGAGGGGAGCGCCATATGGGTTTTGGAAGGCTGATTTTGCTGGAATAGTTTATTTACACCATGTACCCTTTCAAGCCCCCTGCTGCACCCTTGAGTAGAAACTCCATAAAAGTGACCCCATCTAGGAAACTACAGGATATGGTGGTTGTTTTTTTGGGACTATTTTAGGGTAGATATGATTTTTGGTTGCTCTATATTACACTATTTTGAGTGAAGCTAACAAAAAATTTAAAATTTAAAATTGTTTCTACATTTGCCATTCATTTTTGTGGATCACCTAAAGGGTTAATAAACTTTGTAAAGTAATTTTTGAATACCTTGAGGGGTGTAGTTTCTTAGATGGGGTCACTTTTTTGGAGTTTCTAGTCTAGGCTACATCAGGGGGGGCTTCTAATGGGACATGGTGCAAAAATAAAAATCTGCCTTCCAGAAGCCATGTGGCGTTCCCTTTGTTCTATGTCCTGCCGTGTGGCCATATAGCCATTTACGACCACATACGGGGTGTTTCTGCAAACTGCGGAATGAGGGCAATAAATATTTAGTTTTGTTTGACTGTTAACCCTTGCTTTATTAACGGAAAAAATAGATTAAAACGGAAATTTTTAGCACCATTTTTATTCCATATTTTTAACGCTCTAGATCTGAGGGGTTGGGTCAAATGTTAATTTGATAGGGAAGATTCTTACGGACGAGGCGATACCTAATATGTCTACTTTTTTATTATTTAAGAGTTTACACTAGGTTATCATTTTGGGAACAAAAAATTAAAAAATTTACTATCTCTAGACTGGGAGCTACAGTTTTTTTTTTTAGTTGGGCGACTATCTAATGTGGGGGCTCATTTTGTGCGGGGCGAGATGGCGGTTTTATTGGCACTATTTGGGGGCGCATATGGCTTTTGAATTGCTAGATATTACACTTTTTGGGATTCAAGGTGACAATAAAAATTGCTTTTTATATAGTTTTTATTTTATTTTTTGCAGAGTTTGTCAGAGGGCCAGTTTATGGGGTATTTGTATAGAGAAGATTTTTACGGACGCTGCGATGCCCAATAAGTGTGCCTCTCAGAATTTGGAGTTTTACAACATCTGGAAGATCGCAGTTTGAGGAAGCTAATATTTTGGAAAAAAATTGTTTATGTGACTCCAAAGTCTGAGAGCCATACTTTTTTATATATTTTCTAGGGGCCTGTCGGAATTATAAAATTATAAAAATTTAGAACTCCATGGAAGTGTGATACTCCCTGAAGCAACCATCAATGCAGAGGCCCGGATGATCGGGGCAAGTGTCACATTGAGTAGTGGTGTCCTTCCGTATCCCCCTCTTGCGACACACTCTGCACTTTTTTGGGTTCGTCCCCTCTTTCCAGTATGGGGGACCACACCTGGAAAGTGTTGGCCAGGGACGACCCGGGCTCCTCCAATTCCCGAGGTACTCCGACCTGCTCTTTCCCGGTCAGAAAAGATCAGGTCCCTGAGGACTGCCTCATAGAAATGGAGGAAAGTCCCTGTGCTGCCAGCGCTTGAACAGTACAAAAGCGTTGTACATGGCAACCTGCACCATGTAGACCGCAACTTTTTGTACCATGCCGGGTTTTCCGCATGGCATTATATGGTTGGAGAACTTGATCAGATAGATCAACTCCACCCATATACCGATTAGTAATCGACGATACAATCGGGCTTGAGGACCGTTGCCGTGGTACCTCGCACAGAGACTGGGGTGGTGCCTTTACCATGGATTGTGGTCAGTACAAGGACATCCCTCTTGTCCTTATACCTGACCAACAGCAGGTTTCCACAAGTAAGGGCACGGGTCTCACCCCTGGGGATAGGTACCTGGAGGGGGTAGGTAGGGAGGCCACGTTGATTTTCCGCACGGTCCCACAAGCGAACGTGGATCTGGCGGCAAGGGACCTGAACAAGGGGATGCTGGTATAAAAGTTATCCACGTACAGGTGGTAACCCTTATCCAACAGTGGGTGCAAAAGGTCCCACACGATTTTCCCGCTAACACCCAGAGTGGGGGGACATTCTGGGGTTCAATACGAGAATCTCGCCCTCGTAAACACGAAATTTGTAAGTGTACCCTGAGGTACTCTCACAAATTTTGTAGAGCTTCACGCCATACCTCGCTCGCTTGCTGGGAATGTATTGGCGGAAAGCGAGTCTCCCCTTGAAAGCAACGAGAGACTCATCAATCACGACCTCCCTTCCAGGTACGTAGGCCTGTGCAAACTTGGCCCCGAAATGATCGATGATCGGCCGTATCTTATACAGCCGGTAATAGGCGGGATCAGTTCGGGGGACATACTGCATTATCTGCATAATGCAGGCATTTCCCGGATGGCCTCGAATCTGGGACGTGTCATGGCTGAACTGTACAGTGGGGTCTGGTAGAGGACGTCCCACTCCAGTACAGCCTGACACTGGGTTTGACCAGGCCCATATGCAGCACGAGGCCCCAAAGCGTCCTCATCTCGGCTGCACTGACTGGCGATCCAGCCACGGGCCTGGCCAAAAAGAGCCTGGGTGCTGAGCGACGAACTGTTGGGCATACAGGTTCGTCTGCTCCACCATCAGATTCATCAGCGGGTCACTGAAAAAAAAACTAAAGAAGTCCATTTCAGTGAACCCCACTGTGGGAATCTGGATTCCAGGATTGCCAGCAAAATCAGGAATCGCAGGCTCAAAGTCCACTGGGGACACCAGCTAAGGTCACCGGTGGGGGCTCCGGTGCACTTGTTTGGTGGGCCGGGAAACCAATACTGAGCCCCAGGGCTGCTCGTGCTGGGATGGGCCACGGGGTCCCTAGCGCGTGAGGGCCCTGGCTCCGCCTGGCGGTGTCTCCGCCGCCTTGGGGGCTCATCATCAGATGATGATGATGAGGACGACAGGAGGAAGGTGGGGTCATCCTCATCCTCACTGGCGCTCTCGGTGTCGGAGAGCATCTGGGCGTATGCCTCCTCCACCGTGAACAGCCGGCGGTCCATGGGTGTGTGTGTGTGTGTGTGTGTGTGTGCGTTCAGTGTAAAATAAACTTTATTTAGTGTGCGTGTGTGTGGGGCCGGGTGTTCACGAACAAATGTACCACTAAAAAAAAAAAAACCTTACTAAAAAGGGAGGTGTGAAAAAAAGTCAAACTCACTGATCAGTAGAAAACTGATCAGCGGTCAGTGTGCAATGCACTAATAGTGGCCGGACACTAAAGAGCGCCCGACCAAAATTAGTGCACAAAAAAAAAAACTTGCACAACTAAAAGGGGGGGGGGGGGGTAGGGGGGGCTACAGCAGGGTCTAGGGTCTCACAGCTGAGTGTGCTGCGGACCCCAGACACCAACTACCTGCAAAAAAAAAATGAATAAGATGGAATAAAAAAAAAGATCTGTCCCTGAACTGACCCTGCCTGACCTAACCCTGTCCCTGACTTACCCTGAAGATCGGTGCTTCTGGGGGCTGCTGGGGGCTGCTGGGGGCTGCTTGGGGCTGCAGGGCACGTCTCCTCTCTCCAAGAGCAGGAACCAAAAGGAAGCTGCTCGAAGAGAGGAGGAGATTTGAATCTGCCGCCGCAGCAGCCACCTCTCTCCCCGGCAACCAATCACAGGGGCCCTCCGGCAGCCAATCACAGGGCATGCAGACATGTATGACGTGATTGGATGGTGTCCTCACGCCACCCGATCACCGTCATTTCACAGGTGACGCGATGTACCCGGAAACGCAACAAACCGCAGGTCTGAATTGACCTGCGGTTTGTTGCGATCGCCGACACGGGGGGTCACATGACCCCCCCTCGGCATTGTCACAGGATGCCTGCTGAATGATTTCAGCAGGCATCCTGTTCCGATCACCACCCGCAGCGCTGCGGTGATCGGAACTTCTCAGGGCGTACATGTACACCCTGAGTCCTTAAGTACCAGGACGCTAGGGCGTACATGTACGCCCTGCGTCCTTAAGAGGTTAAAGAAGCACAAAACTGATATGTTGTCTTATAGGGGTTGAGAGGGGTATACATGACACAAGGATACTTTCTTTGGTGCCGTTTGAACCCTAGTGTCATGCATCCTCTAAAAAAGCCTTTCAACAGAATCTGTCGCCATGATTTTGAGTTGTACTGCAGAAGAGGTCTTCAGATAAGTATTGTTTATTTTCAAACTACTACTGTTGTCAGCTCATAAAGTTGCACAGAAATCCATTGTCAAAACTTCGGAGCTCAGCATTCCATATTGTGTATTTCAGCACAGCTTTGAGTGCTGACAGCAGGAGAATGGGGGGCAGTTTGAAAAAAATATACACTGATCTGATGTCTTTTTATGCAATACTTGAGATAATAAAAAACATAACCATAGCAAAGGCAGGTGCACTCTGCGGCAATACAAAACCCTCACGCTGATGTTAAAATTGAGAGGTTAGTTCGACACATTCTACTAGGAGGACATGTCTTAAGCTCGGACACCACGTCAAGGTCTCTCAAGTAGCCCGAGACCCTACCACTCAACCTACCTCTGCCGTATGGGCAATACCAGGGGCCGTTGGGCATTACGGGAGCGTAAGGCCTGACTCACAAACAGCTCACCAGTGACCTCAAGCATGTAACCATGCTTGCAATGGGAGGTGCCTGTGAGCCCCACCCGAGACCGGCTGATATGGCCCAGAACCTCCCAGGTGCACCTGAATGTAGCCTGTAGATGAAAAGCAGGCACATTTAAATTGGAGTTTATACACCTCCAAACATATAAACCATTAGAAAACGGGGTGTGGTGTTTACCAAGCAGGATATGCTCATCCCATATGCAGTTGTGCATGTATATAGGGGAGCACATCCTGCCCTTGAAGTCCGTTGCTAGGGGCAATCAACAGCAAAGAATGCATACAATGAAAGATGCCAGCAACGGACTACAAGTAGCACAACAACCATCCTACATACGATAACGATAATGTGGATGTGGAGAAAAATCAAAAACATAACCATAGCAAAGGCAGGTGCACTCTGCGGCAATACTAAAACCTCACACTGATGTTAAAATTGAGAGGTTAGTTCGACACATCCTACTAGGAGGACATGTCTTAAGCTCGGACACCACTACTTGAGATAATACCCTAAAATCATAGTAACAGTTTCCTTTTAACTAGGCATAACATAAAGGGGTAATTAATACTTGAGCTGTGTGCCAGACTCCTCCCCACATACAAAGACACAGAACGGTGGAAGTATATGGAAGTTTAGGCAGGGTGCTGAATCTCCTTAAAGACACCAGTCCTGTATGGAGACTTACTGGAAGTTCTCCATGGTATGGAGACTTATTGGCAATGCTCCATGGAAAATTTAATATACAAAGAGATATCTCCCAAGAAAGAGATGCATCTCAGCAGTTCCACCTATTGAAAGCAGCTACAGTAACTTTTTATATAGGACTGGTCTATTTAAGGAGATTGGAAGCTGCTTCCAAGGCATCACACTGAGCCAGTCTGAATCCTAGTCCATACCAATGAGGGCAAGTATTTTAAAAAGGCTGTTTACAGATGGAAATCCGCCCTGGCCACTCATAGGAAGCCACTTTCAATAGGTGGCACTGTTGAGGTGGATCGTTTTGCACAAAATATATTGAAGAATCTGCCCCACTGAGTCAATTTTGGCTGAAGCATTTTTTTTAAATCTCTTTGGTTGAAGTTTTTAGAATTCCCTTAAAGAGGACCTGTCAACACTCCTGATATGCCTGTTTTAATAGCTTCATGCATTCCCCATGTAATAACAGTTTTAGAGCCTCTATTCTTATGTTGTGCTATTCCTTTATAATTTCAACTAGAAGTTATGAATGAATTGCTATTAGCCTTCATTAAAAAGGACCTTTCACCGGTCCAAATTTTGTTAGGTAAAGCTATGTACATGCAGAGCGGCACCCAGGGATGTCCCTGCATTTACTATTATCCCTGGGTGCTGCTCCGTTCATCCGCTGTAGCCCCCGGTACCGGCGAACGCGCTGCTGCTAATTTTGCTGTGGGAGGAGACATACTCTTTTGCCCTGGGCGTCTCCTTCTCCCAGGCTGGAGTGCTGTCCAATCGCAGCGCTCAGTTCATATCCTGCAATGTCTGTGGGTGACGCTCTGCATGTACATAGCTGGGGAAGCCTTCAGTAAGGGTACAGAGGGAAGATAACCAGTTGGGAGTGTGTACCTGCACAGACTGACTCATTCCAATCAGTGCTGCCAGTTTTCAGACTGTGCAGGAACACACTCCCAACTGGTTACCCCCCCGGTACCGGCGAATGCGCTGCTGCTAATTTTGCTGTGGGAGGAGACATCCTCTTTTGCCCTGGGCGTTTCTTTCTCCCAGGCTGGAGTGCTGGCCAATCGCAGCTCTCAGCTCATATCCTGCAATGTCTCTGGGTGACGCTCTGCATGTACATAGCTGGGGAAGCCTTCAGTAAGGGTACAGAGGGAAGGTAACCAGTTGGGGGTGTGTACCTGCACAGACTGACTCATTCCAATCAGTGCTGCCAGTTTTCAGACTGTGCAGGAGCACACTCCCAACTGGTTAACTCCCGTCTGTACCCTTACTGAAGGCTAATAGCAATTTATTCATAACTTTTAGTGCAAATAAAAAAGGAATAGCACAACATAGAGCCATAAGAATAGATGGTTCAGAATTGTTATTACATGGGGAATGCATGTAGCTATTAAAACAGGCATGTCAGGAGAGGGGAAAGGTCCTCTTTAAGAGCTTTATTATATTTGAGAACATACATTTTCTATAGTAAAATATTAATTGGCTCAAATTTTAGAGCAGTTAATAAAATTCTATAATTGAAACTATAATAGCAAATAATTAACATGAGGTAGTAACTCTAAATGGGAGCTATGGAAAAGATTAGTAAATGAAGGCATGTGAACTGTTATATTATTGATAGTAATAGGGATCGACCGATTATTGGATTTACCGATATTATCGGCCGATATTGAGGATTTTCAAAGTTATTGGTATCGGTATCGGCATCTACCTTGCCGATATGCCGATAACGAATTGCGAACAGCAGCGCGATCCATGTTCTCTCAGCAGCACAGGGGAGAAGGAAGCAGTGTCTCCCTTCCCTCTGTGCCGCTGCTGCCGCTGCTGCCGCTGCCTCCAGTGGGAGGAGAGAAGGGAGGATGAGTGAAGGGGTTATGGCCAAGGCGCCACCAATGATGTTAACTCATTCATTCAAATTCTACAGGAGGCAGGTGAATCATATAGCCACACCCGACCTGTATGAGAGGTAGCTGTGATCTGCAGCAGTTAACCCCTGTAAGCCTGGGGCTCCGATTAGTTACCATGGCAGCCAGGACGCTGCTGAAGCCCTGGCTGCCATAGTCAGCTCCTTGCTGCTGTGTGCACAAAGCACAGGGCAGCGGGGAGAGTGTAAGATCCTATTCACCCTAAGAGAGCTCTATTAGGGTGAATAGGACAAGGGATTAAAAGATCCCAGGTTCTAGCCCCTAAGGGGGAAATAGTTATTAAATTTTAAAAATATCAATATCGGTCGATCTCTAGATAGTAATTAGCATCCATGACATAGTATACAAAAGGAAGCTGGCAATCTACATGGCCATTTTGTATAAATGATCCACTCAGCAATATGCCAATACAAAGAGAAAAAAAAACAAGCAAAGATGCTGTCTCAGCTTCATCCTAGATGTAATTTAAGGATTGCTCAAGTGATTCTTTAAAACTGCATAAAAGCAGTTCTACTTTTGCCCTACAGACAATATTTCTATAAGAGTCTGTGCATACATCTGCATGATTTCTTGGAATGATTTAAATTGAATACATTGTTAATTTGTTGCATTCAGAATGGACAGAGAAATAGTCATTAGATTAAATAGTGATTTTTCAGCTCCAGTAGTTTCTCATCTTCTCCACCCATTTACCATGTGGTACTTCTCACAGAAGGAGAATATTGTTACATATATAGTTTTCAGCATACAAATTCGTATCTATCATTCTCATTACAAAGTTAAACAGCTTATATACAAAGTAAAAATCCACCTTGATCTTTTTTATTACAGCAGATTTGATAGATGCTATAATCAAAATGTAACAGGAATCTGCCATATAGGGTGTAACACTATGATTATTTGTATTATGTTTATTTGTGTTGGTCGAGCACCAAAGTGCTCAGATGCTCGAGTAGAACACCTCGGGATTCTCGGGTGTTTAACCGAGCACCCGAGCACAATCGAAGTCAATGGGAGAACCCGAGCATTAAACCAGGCACCCCATGCTCTAAAGAGGGGAGGGGGTCTGGTTCACAGGAAAAGGTCAGAAATTGATGGAAACACCACAAAAATGGTTCGGGAACAGCATGAGGAGGATGTCTGGATGCATCTTGGGATAATACGAACAAAAACGAAGATAAAATCGCTTTTAGAGGAAAAATTGTTAGGAAACATTCTTTCCTGTATATTTACTTGTATGTAAAGTGCAAGTGCTGCCAAAAATTACAAGGAAGAGGCACTCCGATACAACCTGTATATCACAAAAAGAGGGCCTCATTAACATTGTGGTACAATTGTTCAGGTAGTGGGACTCCTACACTCATAAAGCCTATGCACTAAGTGAAAGGGCTGCCAAAAATTACAAGGAACTGGCACTACAATACACTCTTTATTACACATAAAGGAGAGCATCATACAGACCCTTGAAATTATGATTGATGGCCAGCTGGTGACCCTCTAAAAAATTAGTGGTGAGGGCCTGCTGCTGATTTAACCATCTAAAACATTATGGGCGAGGGCCTGCTGCTGATCTGACCATCTAAAACACCATGGATGAGGGCCTGCTGCTGAGCTGAACATCTAAAACATTATGGGCGAGTGCCTGCTGCTAATCTGACCATCTAAAACATTATGTGCCAGGGCTTGCTGCTGAGCTTACCAGCCAAAACATTATGGGCGAGGATCTCGTGCAGAGCTGACCCTCTAAAACTTTAAGGGCGAGGACCTGCTGCTGATCTGACCATCTAAAACATTATGGGCGAGGGCCTGCTGCAGAGATGACCATCTAAAACATTATGGGCGAGGGCCTGCTGCCGAGCTGACCTTCTAAAACATCATGGGCGAGTGCCTGCTGCTGATCTGACCATTTAAAACATTAGGGGTGAGGGCCTGCTTCCGAGCTGACCATCTAAAACATTATGGGCGAGTGCCTGCTGCAGAGATGACCATCTAAAAAATTAGGGGTGAGGGTCTGCTGCTGAACTGACTGCGTATCGGTAAGGTCTGGAAATGGATGGGAAAATAATTCCTCTGACTCGAGTGGAGGGGCTATGGTGGTGGTGTCTTTGGGGGTCCACACAGCAGAGAGTGAGGAGGGTGTAGATACAGAGGATAAGGAGGGTGCCGAAGCAGAAGGCTGAGTGAGCCACTCAGCCAACTATGGTGTGTACTTTGAAGTAATCGCACGCACCTTCTCCAACTTCCCACTTAGGCTCCGGCCTGGTGCACCTGACTGACCCCTACCTCCCCGGCGGAACGGCCTGCCTTTTCCTCTGCCTGCCATTTTTAAAATGACCCTGTGCCTAAGACCCTAGAGAAGAGCAGTATTTGTGGAACCAGGTATATCGCAGCCCTCAGTCATTATTTTGTAGAAGCAGGTATATCAAACCCCTTAATCAGAATTTGCTGGAAGCAGGTATATCAAACCCCTTAATCAGTATTTTGTTAACACAGGTATCTTGCAGGGCTCAATCAATATTTGGTGGAAGCAGGTATATCAATCCCCTTAATCAGCATTTTGTGGAAGCAGGTATATCGCGGACATCAATCAGTATTTGATGGAAGCAGGTCTATCAAACCCCTCAATCAATATTTGGTGGAAGCAGGTATATCAATCCCCTTAATCAGTATTTTGTGGAAGCAGGTATATCACACCCCTAAATTATTTTTTGGCCACAACAGTTATATCACACCACCCTGTTTATTTGGGGCAACAAGTTACAGGTATATCACAGCTGTCAATCAGTATTTTGTGGAAGCAGGTATATCAGGACTCAATCAGTACTTGGTGGAAGAAGGTATATCAAACCCCTTAATCAGTATTATGTGAAAGCAGGTATCTCGCAGGCCTCAATCAATATTTGGTGGAAGCAGGTATATCAATCTCCTTAATCAGTATTTTGTGCAAGCAGGTATATCTCAGGACTCAATTAGTATTTGGTGGAAGCAGATATATCATTCCCCTTAATCAGTATTTTGTGGTAGCAGGTATATCTCAGGACTTAATCCATATTTGGTGGAAGCAGGTATATCAAACCCCTTAATCAGTATTTTATGAAAGCAGGTATCTCGCAGGCCTCAATCAATATTTGATGGAAGCAGGTATATTAATCCCCTAATTAGTATTTTGTGGATGTAGGTGTATCGCAGGTCTCAATCAATATTTGGTGGAAACAGGTATATCAATCCCCTTAATCAGTATTTTGTGGTAGCAGGTATATCTCAGGACTCAATCAGTATTTGGTGGAAGCAGGTATATCAAATGTCTTAGTCAGTATTTTGTGGATGCAGGTGTATCTCAGGACTCAATCAGTATTTGGTGGAAGCAGGTATATCAATCCCCTTAATCAGTATTTTGTGGAAGCAGGTATATCACACCCCTCAATTATTTTTGGGGCACAGCAGTTATATCACTCCACTAGAGATGTAGCGAACATAAAATTTTCCATTCGCGAACAGCGAACGCGAATTTCCGCAAATGTTCACGAACAGGTGAACAGAGCGAACCGCCATAGACTTCAATAAGCAGGCAAATTTTAAAACCCATAGGGACTCTTTCTGGCCACAATAGTGATGGAATAGTTGTTTCAAGGGGGACTAACACCTGGAGTGTGGCATGCCGGAGGGGGATCCATTGCAAAACTCCCATGGAAAATTACGTAGTTGAAGGGCTTTTTTGGGGTGCTGTCGGGACGCTTTCCTTACAGCAGATGAGTCTTTGAGGACTGGAGTGGACACAGAACACTGGCCTAGCTAACGGTTTCCCTATTAATTCAGCAGCACTCTCCCTGCTCTAACTAACACTGCAGCTTCAGAATGAATCTAAGATGGATGCTGTACTTTCTTTTTGATAGGAGGTGGGAGGGTCTGGGAGGGAGGGTATGCTGATTTGCTGGAATTTGTCTGCTGACTGTGAGGTACAGGGTCAAAGTTTGCTCAATGATGACGTATGAGGGGGCGGACCCAACACTGCATATGTTCGCCCGCCGCGGCCGGGAACTGTTTGCCGGCGAATAGTTCGGGACATCTCTACACTCCACCCTGTTTATTTGGGGCAACAGGTTACAGGTTTATCGCAGCCATCAATCAGTGTTTGGTGGAAGCAGGTATATCGCACCCCTCAATCTGTTTTTTGGGAGGCAACAGGTATATCACTTTGTAAATAGTTGTTCTATTAAACCAATGTGGATAAATAGAAACCAATGTGGATGAATAGATCTGTAAAGACAACAATAAATGACAAAAAGAAAGCATTTAAATCACTAAAACAGGAGGATAGCTAGAAAGCACTGAAAAACTACAAGGAAATAAATACAAGATGTAGAAAACAAATAAAAGCTGGCAAACTAGAGACCGAGAGATTAATTGCCAAAGAGAGCAAAACTAACGGTAAAATGTTCTTCAATCATATAAATGGTAAAAAGTATAAATCTGAAGGTTTTGTCCCTTTACAGAGTGATGAGGGGGGAGTTGCAGAGAATGATGAGGAGAAAGCAAAGCTATTAAATATTTTTTTCTCCACTGTATTCACTGTAGAATAAAATGCAGAATGTAAAAGTAAATTCCCCATTAAAAGTGCCCTGTCTGACCCAGAAAGAAATACAGCGGCGTCTTAAAAAGACTAAAATAGACAAATCGCCAGGACCAGATGGCATACACTCCCGTATCCTAAGAGAATTAAGTAATGTCAGAACCAGACCCTTATTTCTGATATTTAAGGAATCTATACTAACAGGGAGTGTTCCACAGGATTGGCGCATGGCGAATGTGGTGCCAATATTCAAAAAGGGTACAAAAACAATGCCTGGAAAATATAGGCCGGTAAGTTTAACATCGGTCATGGGTAAACTGTTTGAGGGTTTTCTAAGACATGCTATCTCAGAGCACCTCAATGAAAATAAGCAAATAACGCCATATTAGCATGGCTTCATGAGGGATCGGTCATGTCAAACTAATTTAATCAGTTTCTATGAGGAGTTAAGTTCTAGACTTGACAGCGGCGAATCAATGGATGTCGTATATCTGGACTTCTCCAAAGCATTTGACACTGTACCTCATAAAAGGTTAGAACATAAAATTAGGATGCTCGAACTGGGAGAAAATGTCTGTAAGTGGGTAAGTAACTGGCTGAGAGATAGAAAACAGAGGGTGGTTATTAACGGTACACACACTCAGATTGGGTCACTGTCACTAGTGGGGTACCTCAGGGGTCAATACTGGGCCCTATTCTTTTCAATATATTTATTAATGATCTTGTAGAAGGCTTGCACAGTAAAATATCAATTTTTGCAGATTACAGTAAACTGTGTAAAGTAATTAACACAAAAGAAGACAGTTTACTGCTACAGATGGATCTGGAAAGATTTGAGGCAGAGAAGTGGCAGACTAGGTTTAACACTTACAAATGTAAGGTTATGCACATGGGTAGGAATAATAGTCACCCGAACTACTAAATGGTAAAATACTGGGTAACACTGACAAGGAAAAGGACCTAGGAATTGTAGTGAACAGCAAACTAAGCTGCAGCTGCTGCCAAGGCCAATAAGATAATGGGTTGCATCAAAAGGGGCATAGATGCCCGTGATGATGGTAGTCCTACCACTTTACAAATCACTGGTCAGACCACACATGGAGTACTGTGTACAGATCTGGTCTCCTGTGAACAAGGCAGAAATTTCAGAGCTGGAGAGGGTTCAGAGGAGGGTAACTATAGAAATAACTGGAATGAGGGATCTACAATACCTTGAAAGATTATCAAAATTAGGGTTATTCACTTTAGAAAAAAGACGACTGAGGGGAGATCTAATAACTATCTATAAATATATCAGGGGTCAGTACAGAGATCTCTCCCATCATCTATTTATCCCCAGGACTATGACTGTGACAAAGGGACATCCTCTGCGTCTGGAGGAAAGAAGGTTTGTACACAAACATAGAAGAGGATTCTTTACGGTAAGAGCAGTGAGACTATTGAACTCTCTGCCTGAGGAGGTAGTGATGGTGAGTTCACTAAAAGAGTTCAAGAGGGGCCTGAATGTATTTCTGGAGTGTAATAATATTACAAGATATAGCTACTAGAGATGGGTCGTTAATCCTGGGAGTTATTCTGATTGTCTAGAAGGAATTTGTTCCCCTTAAGTGGGGAAAATTGGCTTCTACCTCACAGAATTTTGTTTCTTTTTCTCGGGATCAGCTTGCAGGATAACAGGCCGAAATGGATGGACAAATGTCTTTTTTCGGACTTATATACTATGTTACTATGTTACTAATAGCGCTGGTCGCTTAATATACCTGCGGTATTGCAGCAGAACCGCACACAACTGCTGAACAATACAAATGCACTATAATATACTTTCTATGTTAGAAATTATATTAAAAGTATATCACACCCCTCAGTATGTCACACTTATCAATAGCACACCTATACCAGTCCTTAAAAGGACTTTTGTGGCCCTATTAGCTAGCGTTTAGTGTCCCTAACAGTCTGTCCCTGTTCCACAAAGCAACCTCTCGCTACACTGACAAAACACAAAATGTAAAATGGCTGCCAGATCTGGTTCATTTATAGGGTTGTCCTGTCCCACCTGATGGATGTGTCGTGGGTCAAAATTTGGCGCAATGCACAAGAATATGGCGCATGTGAATATCGTCATATGTTCGCATGTTCGGTGAATAGCGAATGCGCAAAGTTCGCAGCACAACGACCGCCAGGCGAACCGCAAGGCCATCTCTAATCAGCAGCATTGCTACTTTCCTGTTCCTCACCGCCTTGCGCATATTAAATGGTCTATACGTGCTTGCAAGTATGTCACACGTACAGTACCGCAGGTTTTGTAAGAGTATGTGCAAATAAAGTACACAGAATGTCACTGATATTTAGGTTGC
Organism: Bufotes viridis; assembly: GCA_033119425.1. NCBI lineage: Eukaryota > Metazoa > Chordata > Amphibia > Anura > Bufonidae > Bufotes > Bufotes viridis. The sequence goes on from CM065589.1 coordinate 125,093,740, forward strand.
GCAAAAGTTATACATGAGGTGTAGCGCAAGTAATACCGCTGTCACCACCGGATAATAAAAAAATTACACTAAATTAATGTCACTAATATTTAGAATGCTAATATCGTTATACAGGAGGTATAGCGCAAGTAATGTCACTGTCACCCCCGGCTAATAAAAAATTAAACTGATTGAATGTCACTAATATTTTGGATGCACAAACATTCTTCAGGAGATGTGGTGCTGGTAATGTCGCTGTCACCACCGGCTAATAAAAAATTACACTGAATGAATGTCACTGATATTTAGGATGCCCAAAAGTTATACAGGAGGTATAGCGCAAGTAATGTCACTGTCACCCCCGGCTAATAAAAAAGTTACACTGAATGAATGTCACTGATATTTAGGATTCACAAATGTTATACAGTAGAAGTGGCGCTGGTAATGTCGCTGTCACCACTGGCTAATAAAAAATTACAGTGAATGAGTGTCACTGATATTCAGGATGCACAAACGTAATATAGGAGGTATAGCCCAAGTAATGTCGCTGTCACCACCGGTAATAAAAAGTTAAACTGAATGAATGTCACTGATATTTAGAATGCACAAAAGTTATACAGGAGATATAGTGCAAGTAGTGTTAAGTGAACAGTTTGAGAATAGTTCGGGTTCGTACCGAATTTTGGGGTGTTCGGGACACGAACCCGAACATTTTCTAAAAAGTTCGGGTTCGTTGTTCGGCAATTTCTTCTGGCTTTCTGAAGGGCTGCACAGCAGCCAATAAGCTAGTGTTTTACTTCTTGCCCTAAGAGCCCATCACAGCCATGACTACTAATGGCATGGCTGTGATTGGCCAAGTGCAGCATGTCACCCAGCCTCTATTTAAGCTGGAGTCACGTAGCGCCGCACGTCACACTGCTCTGATTAGTGTAGGGAGAGGACGCAGCTGCTGTGAGGGCGAGATTAGGCAGGGAAAATTCAGCAAAAGCACCTAATGAAGTGATCGATCTACAGCTGTGAATGATTCAACTTCTGCTAGTTACTAGCTCACTGGTTTTTAGGCTGCACAGAGCGTTTTTCTGTCACTTATTTTCTGGGGTGATCGGCGGCCATTTTGTGACTTGTGGTGCACCAGAACAAGCTGCCACCAAGTCCATCAATCCATCAAAACTAGTTGTTTTTTTTGCGATATCATACATCAGGGGCTTGGCTGTGCTAATTGTCATCCCTAGAAACTCAGGATAGCAATTTCTATATTTTATTAAGGGGTTAAATACAATTGCCAAAATACCAATCCCCTAAATCTGGTGTTCTAGTTTTGGCTAGCCAAGTATAATACTGTCTTCTGTCTGGCAAAGGATAGATTATTTTTTGTGGTGAAATTCAATTGTCAAAATAGCAATCCCCTAAATCTGGTGTCACAGCTGTGGCTCGCAAACTATAACAGTGTCCGCAAAAACATATATTTTGTTCTGGGGTGAAATTCAATTGCCAAAATAGCAATACCATAAATCTGGTGTCACAGCTGTGGCTGGCAAACTATAATAGTTTCTGCAAAAACATATATTTTGTTCTGGGGTGAAATTCAATTGCCAAAATAGCAATACCATAAATCTGGTACACAGCTGTGGATGGCAAAGTATAATTGTGTCTGCCAAAACACATATTTTGTTCTGGGGTGAAATTCAATTGCCAAAATAGCAATACCATAAATCAGTGGTTTCAGCTGTGGCTGGCCAAGTTTCATAGTGTCCTGCAAAGGATATATTTTGTTCTGGGGTGAAATTCAATTGCCAAAATAGCAATACCATAAAGCAGTGGTTTCAGCTGTGGCTGGCCACGTTTCATAGTGTCCTGCAAATTATATATTTTGTTCTGTGGTGAAATTCAATTGCCAAAATAGCAATACCCTTAATCTGGTGTTCCAGCTGTTGCAGGCCTAGTTTAAATCTGTCCGTAACAGGGTATATTTTGTTCTGGGGTGAAATTCAATTGCCAAAATAGCAATACCATAAATCAGTCTCAGCTGTGGCTGGCCAAGTTTCATAGTGTCCTGCAAAGGATATATTTTGTTCTGGGGTGAAATTCAATTGCCAAAATAGCAATACCATAAATCAGTGGTTTCAGCTGTGGCTGGCCAGGTTTCATAGTGTCCTGCAAATTTTATATTTTGTACTGGGGTGAAATTCAATTGCCAAAATAGCAATCCCCTAAATCTGGTGTCCCAGCACTGGCTGGCAAACTATAATAGTGTCCGCCAAAACATAAATTTTGTTCTGAGGTGAAATTCAATTGCCAAAATAGCAATACCATAAATCAGAGGTTTCAGTTGTGGCTGGTCAAGTTTCATAGTGTCCTGCAAAGGATATATTTTGTTCTGGGGTGAAATTCAATTGCCAAAATAGCAATACCATAAATCTGTGGTTTCAGCTGTGGCTGGCAAACTATAATAGTGTCCGCCAAAACATATATTTTGTTCTGGGGTGAAATTCAATTGCCAAAATAGCAATACTCTGAAACTGGTGTCCCAGCAGTTGCAGGCCAAGTGTTAATCTGTCCGTAAAAGGGTATATTTTGTTCTGGGGTAAAATTCACTTGCCAATATAGCAATACCCTGAATCTGGTGTTCCAGCTGTTGCAGGCCAAGTGTAAATCTGTCCAAAAAGGATACCTTTCATCCAGGGCCTAAATACTAGCCCAAAAAGAGATATGCCCCTAAATCAGTGGTTACTGCTGTGACTGGATTAGTGTAATACGCTACATAAATAAATAGGCAGATAGTGTTAGGTGCCTGTAAAAAAAGGCCTGAATTTGAAATACATACAATACATTGGACCAAATATTTTATTTCTTATTGTGGTGCTTGGTGAACGGTAACAATGAGGAAAACAACGCGGTCGTGGTGGTGTTAGTGTACCCTCTGGTGCTGGGAGAGGACGTGGCCATTCTGCCACAGCCATACGTCCTAGTGAACCAACTACCTCAGGTTCCAGTACCCGCCAGAATTTACAGCGATATTTGGTGGGGCCCAATGCCGTTCTAAAGATTGTAAGGCCTGAGCAGGACAGGCGCTAGTCAATTGGGTGGCTGACAGTGGATCCAGCACGTTCACAACATTATCTCCCACCCAGTCTTCTGCAGAAAGCGCACAGGTGGCGCCTGAAAACCAAGCCCATCAGTCTGTCACATCACCCCTATGCATATCAGGGAAACTGTCTGGGCCTCAAGTTATGCAGCAGTCTCTTATGCTGTTTGAAGACTCTGCTGGCAGGGTTTCCCAAGGGAATCCACCTAGCCCTTCCCCAGTGGTGGAAGACATAGAATGCACTGATGCACAACCACTGATGTTTCCTGATGATGAGGACATGGGAATATCACCTCATAGCAGTCCACACGTCTCTGATGATGACGAAACACAGGTGCCAACCGCTGCGTCTTTCTGCATTGTGCAGACCGAACAGGAGGTCAGGGAGGAAGACTGTGTGGAAGACGATGCAGGGGACGATGAGGTCAAAGACCCCACATGGAATGAAGGTCATGACACGAGGCAGTGGTGAGACCGAGCCAACAGCGTAGCAAAAGAGGGAGCAGGGGGCAAAAATCCGAACAGCCACCACCAAGAGAGTTCGCCTGCTACTGGCCACCGCCACCAGGGACCGAGCACCCCAAAGGCAGCTTCAAGGAGTTCCCTGGCATGGCACTTCTTTAAACAATGTGCTGACGACAAAACCCGAGTGGTTTGCACGCTGTGCCATCAGAGCCTGAAGTGAAGCATTAACTCTAATTCTAAACCTTAGCACAACCTGCATGACCAGGCATCTACATGCAAAGCATGAACTGCAGTGGAGTAAACACCTTAAAAGCAAGGAACTCACTCTGGCTCCCCCTGGCTCTGGCTCCCCCTGCTCCCTCTTCTGCTGCTGCCTTGGCCTCGTCCTCCTCCTCGGGAGGAATATTGGCACCTGCCGCCCACCAAACAGAGAATATGCCACTGACAACACCACCTGCGTCACCAAGCATCTCCACCATGTCACACGGCAGCGTTCAGCTCTCCTTCTCACCATGGAGAGAAAGCGTAAATTCCCACCTAGCCACCCTCGAGCCCTGGGCCTGAATGCCAGCATTTCTAAACTACTGGCCTTTGAAATGCTGTCATTTAGGCTGGTGGACACAGACAGCTTCAAACAGCTGATGTCCATGGCTGTCCCACAGTATGCTATTCCCAGCCGCCACTACTTCTTCAAGACAGCCGTGCCTTCCCTGCAAAACCAAGTATCCGATAAAATCAAGTGTGCACTGCGCAATGCCATCTGTGCCAAGGTCCACCTAACCACAGATATGTGGACCAGTAAGCATGGTCAGGGATGCTATATCTCCCTAACTGCACACTGGGTAAATGTAGTGGCGGCTGGGCCCCAGGCGGAAAGTTCCTTGGCACACGTACTTCCGCCGCCAAGGATCGCAGGGCATCATTCATGGCCTCCTGTAGCCTCCTCCTCCTACTCGGCTGACGTTAGCCCTGGGTAAACGTCAGCAGGCCATTCTGAAACTCATATGTTTGGGTGACAGGCCCCAAACCGCGCAGGAGTTGTGGCGGGGAATTGAACAAAAGACCGACGAGTGGTTTCTGCCGGTTGGCCTCAAGCCCAGCCTGGTGGTGTGCGATAATGGACGAAATCTCGTTGTAGCTCTGGGACTAGCCAGTTTGACGCACATCCCTTGCACATCCCTTGCCTGGCGCATGTGCTTTGGTGGTGCAGAAGTTCATTCACAACTACGCCGACATGTCAGAGCTGCTGCATAAAGTGTGGGCCGTCTGTGCGTGCTTCCGGCGTTCACATCCTGCCACTGCTCGCCTGTCTGCGCTACAGCGTAACTTCAGCCTTCCCTCTCACCGCCTCATATGCGACGTGCCCACCAGGTGGAACTCCACCTTGCACATGCTGGAGAGACTGTGCGAGCAGCAGCAGGCCATAGAGTTTCAGCTGCAGCACGCACGCGTCAGTCGCACTGCGGAACAGCACCACTTCACCAACAAAGATTGGGCCTCCAAGCGAGACCGGTGTGCCCCGTGGCGCTGTTTTGAGTACTCCACCAACACGGCCAGTGTCGATGACGCTGTTATCAGCGTTACAATACCACTTCTGTGTCTCCTTGAGAAAACGCTTAGGGCGATGATGGAAGAGGAGGTGGCCCAGGAGGAGGAGGAGGAGGATGAGGGGTCATTTTTAGCACTTTCAGGCCAGTCTGTTAGAAGTGGCTCAGAGGGAGGTTTTTTGCAACAGCAGAGGCCAGGTACAAATGTGGTCAGCCAGGGCCCACTACTGGAGGACGAGGAGGATGAGGAGGAGGATGAGGATGAAGCAGGTTCACAGCGGGGTGGCACCCGACACAGTTCAGGCCCATCACTGGTGCGTGGCTGGGGGGATACGGAGGACGATGACGATACGCCTCCCACAGAGGACAGCTTGCCCTTACCTCTGGGGAGCCTGGCACACAAGAGCGACTACATGCTGCAGTGCCTGCGCAATGACAGCAGAGTTGCCCACATTTTAACGTGTGCGGACTACTGGGTTGCCACCCTGCTGGATCCCCGGTACAAAGACAATGTGCCCACCTTACTTCCTGCACTGGAGCGTTATAGGAAGATGTGCGAGTACAAGCGCACGCTGTTAGACGCGCTCCTGAGAGCATTCCCAAATGTCACAGGGGAACAGGTGGAAACCCAAGGCGAAGGCAGAGGAGGAGCAAGAGGTCGCCAACGCAGCTGTTTCATGGCCAGCTCCTCTGAGGGCAGGGTTAGCAAGGCAGAAATGTGGAAAAGTTTAGTCACCAAGCCACAGCTAACGGCACCACCACCTGATACGGAACATGTTAGCAGGAGGCAGCATTTCACTAACATGGTTGAACACTACGTCTGCACACCCCTCCACGTACTGACTGATGGTTCGGCCCCATTCAACTTCTGGGTCTCCAAATTGTCCACGTGGCCAGAGTTTTTATGCCTTGGAGGTGCTGGCCTGCCCGTTGGCCAGCGTTTTGTCTAAACGTGTATTCAGCATGGCAGGGGGTGTCATTACTGACAAACGCAGCCGCCTGTCCACAGCCAACATGGACAAGCTGACTTTCATAAAAATGAATCAGACATTGATCCCACAGGACCTGTGACTCCCTTGTGCAAAATAGACATTTATAACTGCCTCCCCCTTAATTATTCTTATACTCCGGGGCATTTCTTTATTGAATCCTCATTGTTTTAACTGGGGCCGAAATAACTGAAAGTGGCCTTCTCCAGTGTTGGTTGATATGACGCATGATTCCTTGCTGTGGGACCTCTCTCCTCGGTCTGGGTGCTGGGCCGAAATAACTGAAAGTGGCCTTCTCCAGTGGTGGGTGATATGACGCCTTATTCCTTGCTGTGGGACCTCTGTCCTCTGTCTGGGTGCTTGGGCCAAAATAACTGAAGGTGGCCTTCTCTAGTGGTGGGTGAAATGACGCATGATTCCTTGCTGTGGGGCCTCTCTCCTCTGTCTGGGTGCTGGGCCGAAATAACTGAAATTGGCCTTCTCCAGTGGTGGGTGATATGACGCATGATTCCTTGCTGTGGGACCTCTCTCCTCTGTCTGGGTGCTGGGGCCGAAATAACTGAAAGTCGCCTTCTCCAGTGGTGGGTGATATGACGTCTTATTCCTTGCTGTGGGACCTCTCTCCTCTGTCTGGGTGCTGGGGCCAAAATAAATGAAAGTGACCTTCTCTAGTGGTGGGTGAAAGGACGCATGATTCCTTGCTGTGGGACATCTCTCCTCTGTCTGGGTGCTTGGCCGAAATAAATGAAAGTGGCCTTCTCCAGTGGTGGGTGATATGACGCATGATTCCTTGCTGTGGGACCTCTCTCCTCTCTCTGGATGCTGGGGCCAAAATAACTGAAAGTGGCCTTCTCTAGTGGTGGGTGAAATGACGCATGATTCCTTGCTGTGGGACCTCTCTACTCTGCCTGTGTGCTGGGGCCGAAATAACTGAAAGTGGCCTTCTCCAGTGGTGGGTGATATGTTGCATGATTCCTTGCTGTGGGACCTCTCTCCTCTGTCTGGGTGCTGGGGCCGAAATAACTGAAAGTGGCCTTCTCCAGTGGTGGGTGATACGACGCATGATTCCTTGCTGTGGGAGCTCTCTCCTCTGTCTGGGTGCTGGGCCGAAATAACTGAAAGTGACCTTCTCCAGTGGTGGGTGATATGACGCATGATTCTCTGCTGTGGGACCTCTCTCCAATTGATATTGGTTAATTTTTATTTATTTTATTTTTTTTATTCATTTACCTATCCACATTTGTTTGCAGGGCATTTACCTACATTTTTCTGCCTTTTGCAGCCCTCTAGCCCTTTCCTGGACTATTTTACAGCCTTTTTAGTGCCCAAAAGTTCGGGTCCCCATTGACTTCAATGGGGTTCGGGTTCGGGATAAAGTTCGGGTCGAGTTCGGATCCCGAATACGAACATTTTCGGGAAGTTCGGCCGAACTTCCCGAACCCGAACTTCCAGGTGTTCGCTCATCTCTAAGCGCAAGTAAAGTCGCTGTCACCACCGCATTATATAAAATTTTACTGAATGAAAATCACTGATATTTAGGATGCACAAAAGTTATACAGGAGGTATAGCGCAAAGAAAGTTGCTGTCACCACTGCCTTATAAAAAATTTAACTGAATGAATATCACTGATATTTGGGATGCACAAACGTTATACAGGAAGTATAGTGCAAGTAATGTCGCTGTCACCACCTGCTATTAAAGAATTTCACTGAATTAATGTCACTGATATTTAGGATGCACAAATGTTATACTAGAGGCATAACGCAAGTAATTTCGCTGTCACCACCGGCTAATAAAACATTACAATGAATTAATGTCACTGATATTTAGGATGCACAAACGTTATACAAGAGGCATAACGCAAGTAATGTCACTGTCACCACCGGCTAATAAATCATTACACTGAATTAATGTCACTGATATTTAAGATGCATAAACATTATTATCCTATAAATATAGGAGGTATAGCGCAAATAATGTTGCTGTCAACACGGGCTAATAAAAGATTACACTAAATTAATGTCACTAATATTTAGGATGGGCAAACGTTGCAGGTAACGTAACTGTCTGCAGCGGACACCGTCTACGGAAAAAGTACACTGGATGTCACAGATATTTTTAAGCTGCGTACACTATAAACAGAAAATGTAGCGCAGATAATGTCGCTGTCTGCCGCGGCCAAACAATTGCAAGCTATTTAGCGCAGGTTGCGCTAGAAATATATATAGCTGCCACATATAACCATAGCCCTTAAAGGGACTTTTGGGTCTCTAACAAGTTTTAGCAATTTAGTGCTGGTTGCGCTTAAAATATAAATTGCTGCCACACACAATAGCCCTTAAAAGGACTTTTGGGTCTATAACAAAATATTACTATTCTACTCCTACACTATCTCTCCCTTCTACTCTCCAGCCCTCCCTGACTAACACTGAGCCGAACAAGTGTCATCGGGTGCTATATAGCACCCGATGACGTGTTCCCGACAGCCAATCACTGTAATGCCATCAGCCAACATGGCTACAGCATTACAGTGAATGGCAGAACTCACCTGCACGTTTATTGGCTGCGTAGCAGTCAACAAACCCGTGGGGAGGAGACTCGAGCATCGAGCCCGAGCACACGCAGTATTCGGCCTAACACCATGATGCTCACCCAACACTTAGCAATAAATGTTCACATATAGTAAGAGATAAAAAAATGTTTTGATTATGATCACTAAATTCTTGTTGTCCCACAATTTTTATGTTGAGGACTTCCATGAAGGAAGGGGGGCAAATTTTAGACATTGTTTGCAAATATTTATGTGGCCCTTAGAGGGGGGACGACGACATTTTTTGTATAATTTTGACAACCCTAACATTATGTCTATTGCTTAGATAGAAAGGTATATAGATGATATGTTCGTTGCCTGAAAAGATTATCAACAAGATTTTCAAGATTTAGTGCAGTATATTAACAACAATCCATTAAATTTGAAATTCAATGTGCAGGTTTATGGGAGGTTCATCTATTATATTTCTTGACATTGAACTTGACATAAACAATAATAATATTATAATAAAACCCTACAGGAACGAGACCGAATAGAACATCTTGTTATCCTCGATCAGTTATTAACAATATTCCATGTGCCGAGTGGGTTAGACTTTGTAAGAAATGTTAAACAAAGACCACCTTTTTATTTATTTTATTTTTTTTAAACATAATTTTTATTGCAATTTTTACACAATGGAAAACATACATTGTAAAACATGACATGAGGTTATATATATATATATATATATATATATATATATATATTTAACTCCCTCCCTCCCCCCCTTAACACATTGTCAAGATGCCATATCTCTGGGAGAATACAAGATCACTATCACTGTAGGACAAGTCAATTGATCAGTTAAATAAGATCATTAGCGTGTTCCGTTGAGTAAAATGCCATTATATATCTCAACCATTTGGCGTGGTAATTTTTGATACTTTTTGCTCGAGACCACCTTTTAAATAAAACATGATAAACTAAGAAAGTGCCTAAAGATTAGAGAGTACTCTGAAACTAGTCTGAATAATGCCCTAAAAAAGGTATCTCAATTAGCTAGGTTAATTGGGGAAGAGTGTAAACAAAACAGCTCTATATTTTATTCTAAAGATCAATCACAGCAGGTGACTTTTAGATGACAAAATTTCGATCCTGGCTCGGGATCCCAATTTGGAACAGCAATGTAGAGAAATCCGCAGCACTCGTCAAATTCAGTCAGTGGTGTTTTATTTAGTAGTTAGGTAGCATACATAGTTAATTTATGCTGCCTAACTACTGAATAAAACAACACTGAATTGGACGAGTGCTGCAGATTTCTCTACATTTTTTACACTAATTTGCTACACTGTGCTACAGTTTTGGTTCCTGCCTGCTTTGTTCCTCCATCCATTACCCCACCCTCAAGCTCTCCAATATCTCCAGTTAAGTGTTGCCAAATATCTTCAATTCCAGTATTATAAACTGTTCTGACTGCTCCTGTGATTGTGGTGCAGTTCCCCAGCCACGTTTCCAACTGTCAAGTTCTGCCAAAGACCACATAATCAGAATAAGTGATTATTCAGATTGTACTTGCAGTTTTTGTGTGTTTTGGTAAATTTGATTTTTGTTATTCTGAGCTCCAGCTGTTTGCACTAGAGTCTCTGCCCTGAGTGGGTCTGGCTTCTGCCCTGAAGCAAACTCTAGATACCTATTTAGGGGTTAAAGGGTGAATACCAGGGGAAAACAGTGTATCAATAAACATTTCACATTTAGTACAAACTTGAATGTTAAAAATGTATCTTTGCTTTCAAAACATTTTAGGGACTTCTATGCTGGGCAAATTTCCACGTTTCAGGCATTAAAAAGGTTGTTAAGCCATTTAGGGGTAGCAAAAATTACACCAGAAAATTCATATTGGATTTTTATTTTGGGAACAAGACAACCAATTAGTCTTAGCTCGCAGCACAATCTTATATTGTGCTATTAAAATATATATATAAGGGGGAGATTTATCAAACTGGTGAAAATTGGAACAGGCTTATTTGCCCATAGCCATAGCAATCAGATTTCACCTTTCATTTTCCAAAGGAGCTGTGAAAAGTGAAAGATGGTATCTGATTGGTTGCTATGGGCAACTAAGCCAGTTCTACTTTACACCAGTTTCATAAATCTCCCCCATAGTGTCTTATAAGTCTGTGTATATGAATAACAATGCCTATAGATATAATCGAGAAATATAATCTCCCCATTATATCTAGGATATGACTTGCTTCAGCCCGTGCTTGTTGTATAAAATATATTATGATCAAATTTTTGCAAAATAAATGTGGAGCCCCAGTATTGGGTCTACAACACAATGAAAGCCAGATATCCCTCAAAGGAAGGAAACCGTGCAAAGGGGTGTCTCCATTACAGAGATCACCAAATCCACCATATTAAGTGGCCCCTATGTCAAGATCCCGCTTTTTTACAAGCTTTAAGGATGTGACCGAGAAAACCTAAGCCAGTTATCCATCCACAGACAGCTGTTTTGGGGTGTTGCTCTTTATCAGTGTGGAGTAGGATTCTGGCTAACCCAGAGCAATGCCTTGGAGACTACTCAAACAAAATAATAGCTGATCTCAGGGAGACCAGCAACAGAAAACACCATGGAGCCTCATTTAAAAGTCTCAACACAGCATTCCAAAGTGCAAAGCTCCCTGGGAAACAGTAACATGCAAAATAAATGTGGAGCCCCAGTATTGGGTCTACAACACAATGAAAGACAGATATCCCTCAAAGGAAGGAAAACCGAGCAAAGGGGTGTCTGCATTACAGAGGTCACCAAATCCACCATATTATGTGGCCCCTATGTCAAGATCCTGCTTTTTTACAAGCTTTAAGGATATGACGGGGAAAACCTGAGCCAGTTATTCATCCACAGACAGCTGTTTTGGGTTTGTTGCCCCTCATAAGTGTGGAGTAGGATTCTGGCTAACCGGGAGCAATGCCTTGGAGACTACTCAAACAAAATAATAGCTTATCTCAGGGAGACCAGCTACAGAAAACACTGCGGAGCCTCATTTAAGAGTCTCAACACTGCAATCTAAAGTGTAAAGCTCCTTGGGAAACAGTAATATGCTAAATAAATGTGGATACCCAGTATTGGGTCTACAACAAAATAAAAGCCTGCTATCCCTCAAAGGAAGAAAAACCAAGCAAGGGGTGTCTCCATTACAGAGATCACCAAATCCACCATATTAAGTGGCCCCTATGTCAAGATCCCGCTTTTTTGCAAGCTTTAAGGATGTGACGGGGAAAACCTAAGCCAGTTATCCATCCACAGACAGCTGTTACAGGGTTTTCCAGGGAGCTTTGCACTTTGGATTGCTGTGATGAGACTCTTAAATGAGGCTCAGCAGTGTTTTCTTCGGCTGGTCTCCCTGAGATCAATTATTATTTTGTATGATCACATTTTTGCTACATTCAGGATTTATAATATATGCCATTCACCTGGGAGTGAAGTAAACTCTACATAATAATTGATATATTTTAAATGCTCTGTTTTAGTAGTAAGTCTTGATGAAGGAGTGAATAATCCAAAATGGATAGATGCTTAGTCATGCCATAATTCATGATGGAATGTTATTAACTTTGGATAACAAAGTGGACATTTTATTGGATAACATCATTGAGGTGGGATTTGTTGTTCTAGCCATGCAAATACAATCAACATCTTCTCTCCATGATGTCCTTGACCTGCTGTTGATTATAGCAAACAGATTATGCTGTGTGCTAACCAGTGTTTAATGCCAGAGATTCCTTGCAGAAGTCATTCTAATTGAAAAAAAAAACAGATGACTAGCAAAACATCCTCAAGAGACAATGCTACAAGTTGCTCTGACCTATATGATTGAGAACTTTCACAGACATTGTGAATGGCATTTTTCCCTGAGTTTTCACATCCATTAATATGACCTTACATAAAGGAAAGAAATATGCTAAATGAAAACATATAAAAATAGATGCATAGTCAAGAACTAATGCATAATTTACTTTGAGTGTTATATTGTACATGTCTGATTTTAACAAGTATATACAATTGTGTAAAGAAAATAACTCAAGTTACATGCAGAAATCAAAGGGTAAAATACAAAATAAATTTTATAGTGACTTAAGTGATGTTTGTTATTCTTGTATTATACATATACTTTTACATTATACATATACATATTCTATATATAATGATCTACATATAACAGTACTGTGTCATGTTCATAGCAACCGACGGCAAATAATACCAGTTTGTTTATTTTATTAAATAAAATTATGAGATGGGTGGAAAATCTTGTTAGACATCCTGCGGTGAATTACTTTTTTCTCATTTCATCCATGCAGTGCGCATTGTAGATAAAACGGGTATCTGCCAGCAAAACCACATGATCAAAATTGCCTGAATTGGAAGAAAAGACCATTACAGATATAGAGAGATCTGCAAATATTTGAAAAATTAACATACATCTAATCTTTTTGTATCTACAATATTTGGAATAAAATAAAATAAATAAAAATTTGTATTATAATTGTATTTTTGTATTTATTGTAAAAAAAAAACTATACAGATATCATTAAATTTGATGATTTATAATGAAAAGTGGGATTTATTATCTAAAGTCTAGTATTCCAGTCTCTAAACTAAAAAAAATACCTAAAAGAATAACTACCATTAAGCAGCACACATAACGTGGTTATGCTTGGTACTGCAGCTCAGCCTATTCAAGTGGGCCTGAGCATAGTTGAGCTTCAGTACCAAGCACACCCTCACACATATCGACATTACATCATCAGGTACTGCAGTGATGAGCCCACATTTTTCTGATTGGTAAAGCCACAGGTTGAAGCCCCCTTTGCCCTCATGGGCTATGCCAAGGAGAGGCCATTTTTGTAATATCATGTAAAGCCATTTATTAGTTAATGAACACGGAACCATGCTGTTATCCTGTTTTTATCCTTACTGTATTATTGAAGCATCGATGATAGTTTCTACTTCCTGAGAATGAATGCTCTTTAGGGCTCATGATCATGACCGTATTTTGCTTCCGTGTCTGTTACATTTTTTTGCAGACCGTATGCGGTACTATTCAGTTCAAATGGTCCGTATAAAAAAGGAAGTTACTCCATGGGCATTCTGTTTCTGTATGTCCACATGTCCGTTCCGTAAAAAAAAAATTGAACATGGCCTATTATTGTCCGCATAACAGGCAAGGATAGAACTGTTCTATTAGGGGCCAGCTGTTTAGTCCTGCAAAATACGGAATGCAGACGGACGTCATCCATTTTTTTTTTTGCAAATCCATGTTTTGGCCATGTGCATGAGCAAGTGTATCTTTTTTTTGTTTCCTCTGTCCATTTATTACCATACTATTTGAGCTAAGCCAAAATAAAAAATGAGATTATACTCTAAATATATATTTTTTTAAAAACAACCTATTGTCTGGTGCATACATGTGCTATTAGTCAAATAAAAGTCATTTGCAATTCTAATAATTAGTACATGACTCCAGATACACATAGTAACATAGTAACATAGTATATAAGGCCGAAAAAAAGACATTTGTCCATCCAGTTCGACCTGTTTCCTGCAAGTTGATCCAGAGGAAGGCAAAAAACCCCTGTGAGGTAGAGCCAATTTTCCCCACTTAAGGGGAAAAAATTCCTTCCCGACTCCAATCAGGCAGTCAGAATAACTCCCTGGATCAACGACCCATCTTTAGTAGCTATAGCCTGAAATATTATTACGCTCCAGAAATACATCCAGGCCCCTCTTGAATTCCTTTATTGTACTCACCATCACCACCTCCTCAGGCAGAGAGTTCCATAGTCTTACTGCTCTTACCGTGAAGAACCCTTTTCTATGTTTGTGTACAAACCTTCTTTCCTCCAGAAGCAGAGGATGTCCCCTCGTCACAGTCACAGTCCTGGGGATAAATAGATGATGGGAGAGATCTTTGTACTGACCCCTGATATATTTATACATAGTTATTAGATCTCCCCTCAGTCGTCTTTTTTCTAGAGTGAATAACCCTAATTTTGATACCCTTTCAGGGTACTGTAGTTGCCCCATTCCAGTTATTACTTTAGTTGCCCTCCTCTGAACCCTCTCTAGCTCTGCTATGTCTGCCTTGTTCACGGGAGCCCAGAACTGTACACAGTACTCCATGTGTGGTCTGACTAGTGATTTATAAAGTGGTAAGACTATATTTTCATCACGGGCATCTATGCCCCTTTGATGCAACCCATTATCTTTTGGCCTTAGCAGCAGCTGCCTGACACTGGTTTTTACAGCTTAATTTGTAATTTATTAAAATTCCTAGATCCTTTTCCATGTCAGTGTTACTGAGTGTTTTACTATTTAGTATGTACGGGTGACTTGCATTATTCCTTCCCATGTGCATAACTTTACATTTGTCAGTGTTAAACCTCATCTGCCATTTCTCTGCCCAAGCCCCCAATCTATCCAGATCCCTCTGTAGCAGAAAACTGTCCTCTTTAGTGTTAATTACTTTACACAGTTTAGTGTCATCTGCAAAAATTGATATATTACTGTGCAAGCCTTCTACAAGATCATTAATAAATATATTGAAGAGAATAGGGCCCAATACTGAACCCTGAGGTACCCCACTAGTGACCGTGACCCAATCTGAGTGTGTACCGTTAATAACCACCCTCTGTTTTCTATTACTGAGCCAGTTACTTACCCACATACAGATATTTTCTCCTAGTCCAAGTGTTCTCATTTTATATACTAACCTTTTATGTGGTACAGCGTCAAATGCTTTGGAGAAGTCCAGATATACGACATCCATTGATTCGCCGCTGTCAAGTCTAGAACTTACCTCCTCATAGAAACTGATTAAATTAGTTTGACATGACCGATCCCTCATGAAGCCATGCTGATATGGTGTAATTTGCTTATTTTCATTGAGATACTCCAAGATAGCATCTCTTACAAAACCTTCAAACAGTTTACCCACAACAGATGTTAAACTTACCTGCCTATAATTTCCAGGCTCTGTTTTTGGACCCTTTTTGAATATTGGCACCACATTTGCTATATGCCAGTCTGGTGGAACATTCTCTGTCAGTATGGAGTCCGTGAACACATCTGTCTTTTTAAAATAAAGTAACATGTTGCTGCCACTGACTCTTGTGTCTGGTTATAAGAAAATTACATATCTTATATACAGTACTAATCAATTGCAAAACCTAGAGTGTATGTGCAGCACATTAATTATCTTTCTGACTCAGCCTTTTTAACATAGTCATTTTGCAGTGTAAATTTCGAAGGTCAGAGATGACTTACTGCCTGAAATAATTTTAAAGGGATGACTACAATGATTTTTCATTGTAGCACTATGATGACAGCAACTGTTACATTGAGTCAATTACCTTGCTCTGTACTTGAACTGAATATTTTGCAGACTGAGTGAAATACAAGATACACAAACATCTCCATAGTGATAGAGAACTTACATAAAAGCGTTGAGAAAGGAAGCCTGGTTAATGAGCTGTGACTATTTGCCACTGAGCAATGCACATGTCTTCCCATCACTAATAGAATTAATAGCCATAATATTTGCTGGGGAAAATTAAAGGGTACACTACAGTTACAGAGTTGATAAATAAGAAAGCATAATAAAATAAGAATGTGATGCAATTATCAAGGTCCATTTGACAAAAGCATGTTTCAGAGAAATGGCATTGCATAACAACTTTGTTACAGATGGAGCAGAGATTCATTTTATATTTTACTGTTTCTTTTTTGCGCTATTATACCGATATGCAATATCTCTGCTCCAATTAATGCCAAAACATACTGAGATAACATGAGAAGCATAGTTAAGGAGGGCTAATAGAGGATGTATCCTAGATGGTGGGTTCATAAGGGGATCAACAATACATTCTTCACTGAACTGGATATTCAGATAACGGGCGAGAGCAGTGGACTGAAATTTTGCATTGGGTGATATAAAATCTAATTGCAACTCAACTCATACTATTTAAAGGAGCTTTCCACCTTTGGGAAATGTTTTTAGTTAGAATATTAGCTCATCATATGCTGTGTCACTACTGAGATCGCCCGTGATTGGCTATAATCTGTTGAATCTGAAAGCAAATGTTTAAAGTGTAACAATCATTTCAGTTTATTTTTAATACAATGTAGGGATATGAATGTTACACAACTTTGTAATATACTTTACTAGGGAAAGATGTTTCTTTGTACAGGGGAGGGTCTCTCTTCAATGTTCTAGTCAAGACAATCCCTACAGCCCCTCCTGCACCTCACAATACATGGTGGTAGTTCCTGCACAGCACAAAAACATGCAGCTGACACCCTGCTACAGTGGTTGGCAGTGTTTCAGAGCTAACAGTGATCCTGACCATTTGACCCCTTACATGCTATGGTCAATAGTGATTGTAGCACCTAAGTGGCTTTGCTCTGCTCATGGGGTGTTGATGAGTTTCCATGGCTGCCAGGAATCTAAAAACAAAAGCTCTGCCATGAAAGCAATCCCATCCGTTCTATCCTGCATTAAAAGGCTGCCTGTGAGTATAACACTGATAAGGAATAATGGACTGCAATAGAGAGGTATTGTATTGTATTATAGAACAGCTCAAACTACCATATTTCAAGTACAGTAGGACTAGAAAAATAAACTATTGAAATAGATTAAAATTGATATAAAAAAATCTCAATTAAATATATATATATATATATATATATATATATATATATATATATATATTGCATTGTCTATCTCACTTTGTGACTACTGTGCCAGATTTTGTTCCTTGTTCATCCAACCTCCAAAAAAAAAGAGTCAAACCCCAAACTTGTATCAATGAAACCATGTAAAAAATGTTACGGCTCTTGGAATCGACGTGACAAAAACATATCATTTTCTTAAATAAAGTGTGTCATTTTGCAAAAGTATTCAAATATATTGGCCCAGAGAATAAAGTTTGCATGCCATTTGCACTGTATGATAAACACCATGTGAAATTTCTGGCCCCACAATAAAAAATATTTACATAAAACATTGTATGGTTCCCTTAAAAATGAAATCTAGCCTGTCACACCGCCAGAAAAATGAAAAAATATGACCTTCCAAATGCAGATATGACAAAAAATGATGTGCCCTTACAGGATATATGGGGACGGGGAATAAACAGCTACTAGACACATGATACAATGCTTATATCAGGATAAGCAACAGGATTAAGCAATTTTGAAAAAGTGAAGTCTGGGGACCATCATCCAGTCCCAATTCATACAGATAGTTTGCAGAATCTAAAGAAGGCCGCACCGCCCGCAGCGTACAGTACATCAGACTGCGTTTTCGTGGACACAGAGGACCGCCATCCAGTATCTTCTTAAGTCCACTCTTCCTCCCCTCTATCTCCATTAGGATATACTATTTATCTGGGAGTTAGAAAGGACAATAGCCCTTTGATTTACACTATTTGCCTCCTTTATCTGTTATTGGTACTATTATTAGTCCATATACTGGAAGGTGATCTAAGGGCTATCTTTCTTTATAATTCATGACCCATTTGGATCCTTGCTTTAGGGTCCATTTTTTGGTATTCTCCACCTTAAATAGTACCCCAGTACAACTTGTGAGTACCCTTCATATTCTCCTGATGATTGTCTTTAATAAGACATGAAACATGCATGTAGGGAATAGGGAATACTTTCTAGTGCAGGGTCTTGATAGGGTTTGACAGGGAAAGGTTCCGGACGGGGTAGCCCTTCTAAGGACGAGTGCCCTGTGGTGAGGCTGCTACTATATCATTAGTTACCAGGGCCTTTTCCATCACAGGGTTACTTTAGGGTAATAATAGGACCCCATTTCCTATTCCCTTCCCTTTCCCTTTCTCCTATACTACACTATTTACCAGAGGAACGATAATTCCATCGGCTGAACCTAGCACCACAAACCAATACAGACTGTGTTCTACATGAAGACTGCAGTACGGTAGGACATTGGTGTATCAGTGCCGCCGTGCACTCCCTATTCAAGGAGGATTATTGTTGTGGTGCAATCCCATTATTTTAAATTGTGTATCTTGGGCATTATTTTTAACTAACATATTAAATGTTAAGTTTTAATAGATCCATCATACGGTGTTTTCCATAAGTTTTCTGAGGTGGACTTCTTGGTTTAATATTGATTACTGTTTAATGAGAACCTAAAGAACACAATGATAAGGAGAACATAAAATGACTCAACTAGCTACATCAACTCAACTAGCTACATCTATATTCTACATTTTCATTGTAACCATAATTTCATACTCATTGAATACATTTTAAACAAAAGTGAAACTAAAAGCATAGAAAGCATAAGATGCATGATATATGAAAGTTCATAGGGCATTGCTAAGTAAAAATGAAGTATGGATAAGAAAATACATTTACAGGCCCATTATCTAATCAGCATATACAAAGAACTCTGGTTTTATATTTTTTATCCTCTGTTACACATATACATAGATATACCTTCTATTTAAATTTCATTTGCATCATATATAAAATAAGATGCTAAAAAGCATGTACTTTAACGGAGTGAGAAAGAGAGAATAGCTTTGGCTGCACATCCTGCTCTATTTCCTTTGTTATTCTAGATCAGAGGGCTCCGGCCTTTTGAACCTTATAAGCTGCATTTGGCTTTGAGAGATGATTGATATTTACATTCAACTCAAAAACAGAGGAGAGAACAAGATAAAGAAAAAAATGTAGGTATGAAATTTGACACTTAGGCCCTGAAGACTGGTGTGTGCCGAAGGAGGAATTTAATTTATGACATGGAGCAGGCTTTGTTATATATTTGTGGTCGGATCGGCTATCCGAAAGGTGTACCTAACCTATCTAACCCTATCTACAACAAGCAGTAGAATTATGCCATAACTGCTGCGGTAGGGCAGCCTAAAGGGGGCCACCCTAATATGAAATGACTGTAAGATGGTGTGGGTGGGTGGGTGAAATCAGCTGAATCGGCGTCAGCCTGGGCTCACAAGAGCCTGTAAATAGCCTAGCAATCAGCCAGCCTAGGCCCGCAGGTGCATGTAACTAGTCTTGTGATCCGCCTCCCCTCCCACAAATGCAGCAAATATATTTGCTTAAAACTTGTGGTCGGATCGGCTATCCGAAAGGTGTACCTAACCTATCTAACCCTATCTACAACAAGCAGTAGAATTATGCCATAACTGCTGCGGTAGGGCAGCCTAAAGGGGGCAAAAAGAGCAGACCTTAGTTTAGAGCAAAATATATACATACCATTACTACACCCACTTTAAACGTAAAAGACATTCCCCGATGAAGGTGCGGAATATACCGTACATATCAGAGTGACTACCATCAACCTTACCTCTGTCATGTGCACCGGCACATCATTCTTGGAGGTGGCTAATGCTGATGCGATTGAAGGAGTGGCCGGTAACCAGAAACTATTTACTCCTATGTATACTAACAACATATGAACATATTACGAGAAGGTCTGGATCCAGAGAGCTGCAGACTGAAACAAACAATGGTGAATCTGTTGGAAGGCCTAAATGAATTCCAAGCATTCGCCGAGGGCCCTGACCGGGCACCAACTGTTCCTGGTTGCAAACTACTACACCTCTACTTATTCCCCAGGCCACACCTTATATACATATATATATAAAGGCCCCAAAAGTTAGAACATGGCGTATGTCTACTTACTCTATTAGTAGGTTAAGCGGAATATGTGAACACGCCAGGCCTGGGGAACCATCAACACGGATACATGGCTATTTCAATTAACGAGCTAATGTCGCCTGTAGTGAGGACAGAGAACGTACACACCATACCTGCAGTTGTGACAGGAAATAAGCTAAAGGTCGTGATAACTATGAATGCTGTGCCTGTAGTCGTGATAGGACTTGTCGAGTCTGTAGCTGTGAGACATTGTGAATGTGCCTTATTACTGTACCTCCTACTGGAAGTCTGACTGATACCCAGGACATAGGCCCGACACCAACACCCTCAGCCCGAGTGGCGAGCAAAGACATGGAAACTAGTTGTAGTGGGGCCACGAGGCCGACCTCAAATGGTGAAGTCATATATGAAAACATTTAATCGTAGAAGCCATGCGTGAGAGACTAATGGCGGTGCCATGCGTGAGAGACACTAACGGCGGAGTCATGTGTGTAAAACATGAACGAAGAAGCCATGCGTGAGAGACTCTAATGGTAAAGTCATATGTAAAACACTAATTGGAGAAGCCATGCGTGAGAGACTAATGGCGAGGTCAAATGTCAAACACTAACTGGAGAAACCATGCGTGAGAGACTCTAATGGCGGTGCCATGCGTGAGAGACTCTAATGGCGAAGTCATATGTCAAACACTTAATGGGATAAGCCATGCGTGAGAGACTAATGGCGTTGCCATGCGTGAGAGACTCTAATGGCGGAGTCATGTGAGTAAAACACAAACTGAGGCCATTGGTGATAGACTTTAATGGCGAAGTCATATGAAAACACTTAATGAGATAAGCCATGCGTGAGAGACTTTAATGGCGGACACTTAAATGGAGAAGCCATGTGTGAGAGACTCTAATGGTAGTGCCATGCGTGAGAGATTCTAATGGCGGACACTTAATTGGAGAAGCCATGCGTGAGAGACTGATGGCGGAGCCATATGTGTAACACTAAATCGGAGAAGCCATGCGTGGGAGACACATGGCAGAGTCATATGTGCAATACCTAATTGGAGAAGCCATGCGTGAGAGACTCTAATGGCAGTGCCATGTGTGAGAGACTCTAATAGCGGAGTCATATGTGTAACACTAAATCGGAGAAGCCATGCATGAGAGACTCTAATGGCAGTGCCATGTGTGAGAGACTAATGGCGGACACTTAATTGGAGAAGCCATGCGCGGGAGACTGATGGCGGAGTCATATGTGTAACACTAAATCGGAGAAGCCATGCGTGAAAAACTCTAATGGCGGACACTTAATTGGAGAAGCCATGCGTGAGAGACTATAATGGCAGTGCCATGCGTGAGAGACTCTAATGGCGGAATCATACGTGTAACACTAAACTGGAGAAGCCATGCGTGAGAGATTCTAATGGCAGTGCCATGCGTAAGAGACTCTAATGGCGGACACTTAATTGGAGAAGCCATGCGTGAGAGACTCTAATGGCAGTGCCATGCGTGAGAGACTCTAAAAGCGGAGTCATACGTGTAACACTAAATCGGAGAAGCCATGCGTGAGAGACTCTAATGGCGGACACTTAATTGGAGAAGCCATGCTTGAGAGACTCTAATGGCAGTGCCATGCGTGAGAGACTCTAATGGCGGACACTTAATTGCAGAAGCCATGCGTGAGAGACTCTAATGGCAGTGCCATGCGTGAGAGACTCTAAAAGCGGAGTCATAAGTGTAACACTAAATCGGAGAAGCCATGCGTGAGAGACTCTAATGGCGGACACTTAATTGGAGAAGCCATGTGTGAGAGACTCTAATGGCAGTGCCATGCGTGAGAGACTCTAATGGCAGAGTCATACGTGTAACACTAAACCGGAGAAGCCATGCGTGAGAGACTCTAATGGCAGTGCCATGCGTGAGAGACTCTAATGGCGGACACTTAACTGGAGAAGCCATGCGTGAGAGACTCTAATGGCAGTGCCATGCGTGAGAGACTCTAATGGCAGTGCCATGCGTGAGATACTCTAATGGCGGAGTCATACGTGTAACACTAAATCGGAGAAGCCATGCGTGAGAGACTCTAATTGCGGACACTTAATTGGAGAAGCCATGCGTGAGAGACTCTAATGGCAGTGCCATGAGTGAGAGACTCTAATGGCGGACACTTAATTGGAGAAGCCATGCGTGAGAGACTCTAATGGCAGTGCCATGCGTGAGAGACTCTAATGGCAGTGCCATGCGTGAGAGACTAATGGCGGACACTTAATTGGAGAAGCCATGCGTGAGAGACTCTAATGGCAGTGCCATGCGTGAGAGACTCTAAAAGCGGAGTCATACGTGTAACACTAAATCGGAGAAGCCATGAGTGAGAGACTCTAACGGCGGACACTTAATCGGAGAAGCCATGCGTGAGAGACTGATGGCGGAGTCATATGTGTAACACTTAATTGTAGAAGCATTGCATGAGAGACTATAACGGCGGAGTCATGTGTGTAAAACATAAAACGGAGAGGCCATGCGTGAGAGACTAATGGCGGTGTCATGCGTGAGAGACTCTAAGGGCGAAGTCATATGTCAAACACTAAATCAGCGAAGCCATGCGAGAGGGACTCTAATGGCGGACACTTAATCGGAGAAGCATTGCTAGAGAGACTATAACGGCGGAGTCATATGTGTAACACTTATTTGGAGAAGCCATGCGCGAGAGACTTAAATGGCGGAGTCATATGTGTAACTCTGTATCTGCGAAGTCATGCGTGAGACTCTAATGGCGGAGTCATGTGAGTAAAACATAAACCGAGAAGTGTGCGTGGGAGACTAATGGCGGAGCCATACATGCGAGACTAATGGCAGATTTATTATTATTATTATTTTTTTTTATAAAGCACTTAAGCGGCACCAGTATGACTTGGGAACTCGCGTAACCATGAACCCCTCTGACAGGGAACCTAAGACGCTAAAAGGCTACGACCATATGGTACCCCTAACGAACAACATGAAGGACGGTAAAAGGGCCACCCGGAGCCATGAGGCCGAAGCGATCATCGGGCCCCCCGAAGCCATGAGACCCCTCGAAACCATGAGACTGAACTGAATGACTATACAGTGACGATAAAAAATTAAATGTGAGCCAGACCCGATGGGATATGCATAGACATTAGGGAAGCAAACCCACGTGCATAAATAAACATAACCATCCGTGAATTTGAAAAGACGGGCGACAACGAAGCCAGAAGCCTAACAATTCGCTAAGAGAGGACCCTTATCTTGACAAATAAAGGATTTGTAAAACATAGTAGGAAACGTACTCCAATTGGGCCACTGACCGCTGAAAAGCTATTTGGTTAACTGGGGCAAGGGACCAATCTGAGTGAATATGAACCAAAAGTAAAGCGGACCGGTCTAAGTAACCGCAAACCAGGACTGAAACACCAAAAATAATAAAAATGTGTAACACTAAATCGGAGAAGCCATGCGTGAAAAACTCTAATGGCGGACACTTAATTGGAGAAGCCATGCGTGAGAGACTATAATGGCAGTGCCATGCATGAGAGACTCTAATGGCGGAATCATACGTGTAACACTAAACCGGAGAAGCCATGCGTGAGAGACTCTAATGGCAGTGCCATGCGTGAGAGACTCTAATGGCGGACACTTAATTGGAGAAGCCATGCGTGAGAGACTAATGGCAGTGCCATGCGTGAGAGACTCTAAAAGCGGAGTCATACGTGTAACACTAAATTGGAGAAGCCGTGCGTGAGAGACTCTAATGGCGGACACTTAATTGGAGAAGCCATGCGTGAGAGACTCTAATGGCAGTGCAATGCGTGAGAGACTCTAAAAGCGGAGTCATAAGTGTAACACTAAATCGGAGAAGCCATGCGTGAGACACTCTAATGGCGGACACTTAATTGGAGAAGCCATGCGTGAGAGACTCTAATGGCAGTGCCATGCGTGAGAGACTCTAATGGCGGAGTCATACGTGTAACACTAAACCGGAGAAGCCATGCGTGAGAGACTCTAATGGCAGTGCCATGCGTGAGAGACTCTAATGGCGGACACTTAACTGGAGAAGCCATGCGTGAGAGACTCTAATGGCAGTGCCATGCGTGAGAGACTCTAATGGCGGACACTTAATTGGAGAAGCCATGCGTGAGAGACTCTAATGGCAGTGCCATGCGTGAGAGACTCTAATGGCGGAGTCATACGTGTAACACTAAATCGGAGAAGCCATGCGTGAGAGACTCTAATGGCGGACACTTAATTGGAGAAGCCATGCGTGAGAGACTCTAATGGCAGTGCCATGCGTGAGATACTCTAATGGCGGAGTCATACGTGTAACACTAAATCGGAGAAGCCATGCGTGAGAGACTCTAATTGCGGACACTTAATTGGAGAAGCCATGCGTGAGAGACTCTAATGTTAGTGCCATGAGTGAGAGACTCTAATGGCGGACACTTAATTGGAGAAGCCATGCGTGAGAGACTCTAATGGCAGTGCCATGCGTGAGAGACTAATGGCGGACACTTAATTGGAGAAGCCATGCGTGAGAGACTCTAATGGCAGTGCCATGCGTGAGAGACTCTAATGGCGGAGTCATACGTGTAACACTAAATCGGAGAAGCCATGAGTGAGAGACTCTAACGGCGGACACTTAATCGGAGAAGCCATGCGTGAGAGACTGATGGCGGAGTCATATGTGTAACACTTAATTGTAGAAGTATTGCATGAGAGACTATAACGGCGGAGTCATGTGTGTAAAACATAAAACGGAGAGGCCATGCGTGAGAGACTAATGGCGGTGTCATGCGTGAGAGACTCTAAGGGCGAAGTCATATGTCAAACACTAAATCTGCGAAGCCATGCGAGAGGGACTCTAATGGCGGACACTTAATCGGAGAAGCATTGCTAGAGAGACTATAACGGCGGAGTCATATGTGTAACACTTATTTGGAGAAGCCATGCGCGAGAGACTTAAATGGCGGAGTCATATGTGTAACTCTGAATCTGCGAAGTCATGCGTGAGACTCTAATGGCGGAGTCATGTGAGTAAAACATAAACCGAGAAGTCGTGCGTGGGAGACTAATGGCGGAGCCATACATGCGAGACTAATGGCAGATTTATTATTATTATTTTTTTTTTTTATAAAGCACTTAAGCGGCACCAGTATGACTTGGGAACTCGCGTAACCATGAACCCCTCTGACAGGGAACCTAAGACGCTAAAAGCCTACGACCATATGGTACCCCTAACGAACAACATGAAGGACGGTCAAAGGGCCACCCGGAGCCATGAGGCCGAAGCGATCATCGGGCCCCAAGCCATGAGACCCCTCGAAACCAAGAGACTGAACTGAATGACTATACAGTGACGATAAGAAATTAAATGTGAGCCAGACCCGATGGGATATGCATAGACATTAGTGAAGCAAACCACGTGCATAAATAAACATAACCATCCGTGAATTTGAACAGACGGGAGACAACGAAGCCAGAGGCCTAACAATTCGCTAAGAGAGGACCCTTATCTTGACAAATAAAGGATTTGTAAAACATAGTAGGAAACGTACTCCAATTGGGCCACTGACCGCTGAAAAGCTATTTGGTTAACTGGGGCAAGGGACCAATCTGAGTGAATATGAACCAAAAGTAAAGCGGACTGGTCTAAGTAACCGCAAACCAGGACTGAAACACCAAAAATAATAAAAAAAAATTATTTTTATTTTTATATATATATATATATATATATATATATATATTTTTTTTTTTAAATGAACAGAAAAAGTAGAAGTAGGCCTTCGGATTGTAACAAACCAACGAGAAAACAAGCAAGCCTGAAAAGAATGCAGCTATTATGTTTATCGGGAGAGCAGTGTCAGAGCGGTGTGCAGACTGTCCTAGTGAAAATACTGGCTTAACCATGATGTCAAAAAAAAAAAAAAAAGGTAAATGTAGCTATAGGCAGAAGCAGTGTATAACGCATGGTGTAAGAACAGGTGGGTGACTGCAGCTCTGGATGTGAGTAGTGCCCAACACATGGTATGGGCGCAGCTCTGAGTTTGAGCATGATATAAAGCAGCCGTATGAATGCAATCTAAAGTGAGTAGAGTATTAACGTGATACAACAGAAGCATGAACGCAGCTCTGGTAGTGAATGGAGTATAGGACAAAATGTAAATGCAGACACACAGACGTAGCTTTTGCAGGTAACGAACCTAGCCATGATCATTAGTGCCCAACCCCCTTCGCCCCAGAGCGCTACAAGTCACAGACCGTGTAACCAAGTCCGATCCCACGTTGAATGCCAGTACTCGCCTGGCACCTTCTGCCATTGCCCAGGTGCGAATGAACCTCCACATAACGCTGCAGGATTATTATTATTATTATTTTTTTTTTAAATGATGGTCACCACAACACCACCTTGTGTTCCAGAGCATCAGCACTCAAATACAGGCGCCTTTATCAACCTGCTAGTGGCCCCATATATGGGCCACTGATACACATTCACCAACACCTTGCGTGTCTGGCGCTAACTGCAGACCTGTGCCCCACATGTACAACAGTGACAGAAACATTAACTTTTTATTTTTTATTTTTATGACCCTTGATACACGACCCTTCCAGAGAGATAACTACGTAATACCAACACCAATAACTATATGCAGTAGCCCCCAACAATCCCCTAAACAGCTGGACAAAAAACAACAGTCACTTGACCATTAGCGCCCAACTTTGCTTCATCCCAGAGTATTACGAATCACATACCGCAGTGTGGGTCTCATGCCAACAAGTGTGATTCTACAGTGAATGCCAGCGCTCGCCTGGCACTTTGTCGCTGCCCAGGCGTGAATGAGCCTGCACACGATGCAGCTGCGCTACATGTTGCAGACCACAGCGTGGGTCCCGTGCAAACCATTCCGATCCTACCATGAATACCAGTGCCTTCCTGAGAGATTCTGCCATCGTAGAGCCGTAAGGAGCCTCCACACCATGCTGCAGTATCCTAGAGCTGACCCAGAGGTAGTGAAATCAGCTGAATCGGCGTCAGCCTGGGCTCACAGGAGCCTGTAAATAGCCTAGCAATCAGCCAGCCTAGGCCCGCAGGTGCATGTAACTAGTCTTGTGATCCGCCTCCCCTCCCACAAATGCAGCAAATATATTTGCTTAAAACTTAATGCCTCCTACAACAGTCCATGCCACAGACTAAAATACAGTATACTCCAGCTCTTAGCTGGCATAGATTTTGGTCATCATTTACACCAGTTTCTGATATAAATGATAATGAATGTGTGGGGGTCTATGGCCCCACCTGCACTCCTCCCTATCCTCCTTTTGGAAATTGGGAAGGCGGTGTAAAGACACTCTAGTTGTGATTACATTTTATTTTTGCAACTTTGTAGGGCCAAAAACACAGCATAATGAATCAAAAATCCCCCCCTTTGCTCTGTGGAAGGTAGTGGATGTTTTTTTTATATCTAAAACATATTGTCATAACTTAGAGTTTCTATGTCAAGCAATAAAGATGGTGATCACAAGAGGATACTTGCTCTGGATTGTTTTATTTAGGGACAGAAGGTTTATGTGCTGCTGGAAAATATGGAACATGACTTTTACCCCAATTGATATGGTAACATATACCTCTTATTTACACAAAATTATCATGTAGGTGGTAGCTAAAGGGGTTGTCTCATTTTAACAAATAGCATTTATTATGTAAAGGAAGTTAATATATGGCACTTACTAATGTATTTTTATTGTCCATATTGCTTCCTTTGCTGGCTGGATTTATTTTGCCATCACATTATACACTGCACATTTCAATGGTTATGACCACCCTGCAATCCATCAGTGGTGGTCATGCTTGCACACCATATGAAAAAGCACCACCTTATGTGCACTCTCTTGTACCTGGCCAACCAAAAAGGCTGGCCCTTTTTTCTTTAGTGTGCCAGCATGGCCATCACTGATGGATTGCATGGTGGTAGTAACAGGGGTGGGATTCAAATTTTTAACAACAGGTTCCCTACTCAGCGGTGGATATGCAGCGTCACGGCACATGTTTACACATACATACACCATATATATGCAACACACATAAATACACCATATACATGGTGCACATAAATACACCATATTTACACTACACACATACCACCCAACTTTTAAAAAGCCTTAGGAGGTAAACTCTGGAATAAAAGCGCTTATCTCCAGCTGCTGCTGCAATTTTAACAACCGGATCTGGAGAACTTGAGGGAACTATTAAACCTACAAAACCTCATAAAGCATTGCACCTATCAATGGCCAACATAAAACACCACTAAGCCGATCAAGACCACAGATATCTTATTATGTAGAAAAATATCTTTATTAGAAAAATACTTGTGCAACAGCACAATAAACAGGAGTAAAGTGCAGGAGAGTAAGTAGATGTTACAAATGACACACCTGATACAGGGAAAATTATTTTGGCTGGGGATCAGAGCACTGCAAATCACATTAGATCAATTATATTGGATTATATGCAGTAATTGTATACAATTGCACAAAGCTACATCTATGAGTATATATACTTAATATATGCAGATCTAAACTGTCTCAGATATCTAACAATAAGAGTTTGGCCATGGCAGGGATCGCATGAAATGCCCAATCCAAAGATATGGAATGATAAGCAATATCATGCGATAACCGCAGCCAGGCCCAAACGATATTGTCAAAATAATGAAAATATATACATAGATAGTTGGATTAAACAGTCATGAATCTAGGGATAAACAGTTAGAGGTCCTATGCACAATTGCAAACAACAATATCAGGACATACCCATAGTAGCGCAGTGTGAACAGACCCCAGTCAAACAGCCACCTCGACACGTGTTTCACCACCAGGCTTCGTCAGGAGGTGCAGGTATGTATAATGAAGGGGTATATATATGTTGGGAGGTGGGCGGGACTCCATGTAAAACGGAGCGTGCTAATTGCAATGAAGGTTATTATTATCATGATGATCACCTGTTTGGGTGCACATGCGGCGCGACTCTGGACGTGTTGACACAACGCCATTCTTCTGCGCGTCCACTCTCCACCACTGCGCAAGTCTGCGCACATGATGATGAGTTCGGAGCGCGTCCGAATGACGTAGGCCAGCGCACGTACCAGGCCGCGTCCTACAACCCAGACATGTGATCAATTACATGACCGCAGCGGATACAAAATATAAGAAATAACCATCAGATCTTAACTATTGCCGTGTCTACAAAGTTTTAATAATGTGCCAGCTAATTCATCATTAATATCGCAACTAAATGAAAAATATATGCTGAATCGGCAGTTATGTCATAGATCTACCATAAAAATAAAACCGAGCGGTCACACCTACCATGGACCTCAGAGTTAACCCTCCAATATATCTCTAAAAAAACCACTATTGTGCCCATAAAGAATGATGCAAACCCTATATTAACAATGTGAAATAAGGAAAAAATAATAATTTTTTCTTTTTTACGTGACCAATCAACCCAAAAACATGATTATATATGTGCCGTACTTAAACATACATAATTGACAACTATTGATTCATACAATAATGAGTGAAAAGATAAAATAAGTGTACATTCATAAAAATTACATGATTGGGAATCACATAAAATAAATATATAAAGTGCAAAATACAGTGATAAATACAAACAATTCATATTAAACAGTGAATTAATCACACAGTAGGAAAAAAAAATAAAAAAAAAAAGGAAGGGGGAAGGAGTTTTTTTTTCTATTTCTTAGATGTTAGACTCCATGATACATCAAAAAGTCCTTCAAGGTGACGTCTTCCAAAATACTTTCATGCAAACGCACTATCATTCTCGCCCATCCTCTCCAACGGAAAAGGAAGAAAGAACCGTCTAAACAAGATACAATATACAATAATTAAAAACATTATACCCCAACACTTAAAATTCACGTTACAAAAAAGGCTTGAAGCTATTATATTCGTTTAATCCCTCTGGAACTACTGTATTAAGAAGTGTAATTTATTTTGTCTCCTTACGGAGAAGAGCACCTTTTACATCACCTCCTCTAATGCCCAATCTGACTCTGTCGATTCCTCTTACTCGCAGAAGTGTGGGGTCGCAGTTGTGGAATTTCCAGAAGTGTCGTGGCACCGATTCAAGTTGGTCCCAATTTTCTTCTGATACATCACTGGCCATCCGAATCCTACTGGCATGTTCCAAGATGCGCACTTTAAAAGCCCTAGTGGTCATGCCAATATAAATTAGCCCACATGGGCATGTCATCCAATAGATTACCGCCTCCGTCTTGCAAGCTATATGATATACAATTTTGAATTCTCTTTCCTGATGGGAACTCCAAAATGTGGTGGAACGGGGCATAAATATGCAGGCGGCACATCGTCCACATGCATAGGATCCCCAATTTGGCCCTTTACTTCCAAAGATTCCCCTTGGAGGATTTGCGACATAATGGCTTCTTGTTAGAATGTCCCGCAAAGTGCGGGATCTCTTCCACGTAATCTGCGGGTAAGAGGGCAGACTTGAACGTAAATCCTTATCAGTTTGGAGTATTTGCCAATGCTTGGTAAAAATTGCCTGTATTACCCGCCAATTCTCATTGAAGGGAGTAATAAATCTCACCATTTGGTTATTGACAGAATCACTCTTACTTTTCCTCTTTGTCAGCAGGGCCTCTTGTGGAGCCTCTTTGGCCCTTTGATAACCCTTCCGAATTGTTTCCAATTGATAGCCCCTATCTCTAAACCTTTTCGTTAAATTACTTGACTGCTCCTCAAAGGAACTATCTTCTGAACATATCCGTTTCATTCTCAAAAATTGTCCCTGTGGAATTGCCTGAATTACCTTTGGATGGTGCGAGGAGGATGCCTGGAGAAGGGCATTAACAGAGGTAGGCTTCCTAAATACATCAGTCGTAATTTTGCTACCCAAACCCTTCCGAATCATTATGTCCAAGAAATCGACCTGTTCCAGACTATATTTCCAGGTCAACTTAATGTTGAGCTGGTTTTGATTCAGGTCATATAAAAATCTATCCAAGTGAGACGTGGAGCCCTGCCAGATGAAAAACACATCGTCTATATACCTCGACCAGAGGAGTACGGAATCGTAACCAAAAGTACAAGGGATAATCTCTCTCTCCCACAGCCCCAGAAAAAGGTTGGCGTATGAGGGCGCACAAGACGCCCCCATCGCCGTTCCCTGGCGCTGTAGGAAAAATCGATCCCTAAACAAAAAATAATTGTGAGTTAAAATAAATTCCAACAATCTCAAAATAAACTCAACCAACTCAACATCCAAATTGGTCATAAACAAAAAATAACGTGATGCTCGCATCCCCTGGTCGTGGCATATAGACGTGTATAGGGACTCCACGTCGCACGTGACAAGATAGGCCTCTCTGTCAAGATAGATACCATCCAATCTACGAAGCATATCTGCCGTATCCTGGACATAAGAGGGAAGGGTCTCAACACAGCCCTTTAAATAAAAATCAACAAACTTGCCGATATTGGCACAGAAACCCCCATCCCCGAGACGATAGGTCGTCCCGTAGGGCATGTGGGATTCTTGTGCACCTTCGGCAGTAAATATAATGTCGGGCTGACAGGATGATCAGCTGTCAGACCAGTCAACATTTTCTGATTAATCAAACCTCTGTCAAGGCCCTCCCTCAATAACCCATCCAACTCGCACTTAAAACCAAAGGTGGGATTAGACTCCAATTTCCTGTAACATCTAGTATCTCTTAATTGTCTAAATGCCTCTCTCTCATACATCTCCACCGGCCAGATCACAACATTACCCCCCTTATCCGCTTGTTTTATAACCACCCCATCCAAGGATTTTAGTTCTCGCAAAGCCTGTCTCTGTGCTCTGGTAAGATTATCGCCGCCCTGTCTCCGGGAGACATTCATCAATTCAGTTTTCACAAGTTTAGTAAAAATATCTACCGCTGGGCACAGAGACTTAGGGGGGAATGTCTGTGACCGCCGGTGGAGGTGCGTGGGAGAGGGGCCTACTGTCTCAGGCTCCTGTTCCTCCAGTAGGGACTCCAAGTCCTGAAGTGCTTGTAATTCAACAGCAGAAGAGAGGGATGAATCTCCATCCCTTCTGCTGAAGCACTTTTTAAGAACCAATTTCCGGGCAAAAAGTTCAAGATCCTTAATAACTTCAAAATGATCCACCCGGCTATTAGGTGAAAATGAGAGCCCCTTCTGGAGAACCTGCTGTTGTGGAACAGTCAATGAAAGGTTAGATAAGTTAATTACCTTCAATTTCTCGGTCTCTTCTCTTTCCCATTGAGGATTCTGCTTTTCCTTTTTGAGGCTGGAGTACAGACGAGCTGCTGTTGTTTGTCTAAATCTGGACCACGTCCTAGACCTGAACGTATTTCTAAAAAAGAGGCTCCACATTCTTCCTCAGATGTAAACAAGGTAACGGAGGATGATCGTGCTCTAATCCTATTGTTTCTCTGCCACTTAAATACCTGCTGTTGTTGATAGTCCCTCAGGTCCCTCTGATATTTACTCGTTTTGATGGCTTGTATCTCTTTTTCCCACTTAGTGAGATCCTCATCCAAGAGTTTATCAAACTCTTCGATTTCCTCCTTAGTAATTAACTGCTGGATCTTATCCTTTAGCCCCTCTATTTCTTTTTCAATAGTGTCTAAGGCTTTGCGATCAGCTCCAATTAATAATTCAATCAGAGTCTGGGAGCACTTTGTGAGAGTTTCCTCCCACTTGCCCACAAAGCTTGGATCGTCACACTCAAGTGTTGGAAAAACTTGAATTCGTAATCCCCGTGGGACAATATTTTTTTGTAGATAATTTTCAAGTGCTGCCTTATTCCACCACAATTTGGTACGTTTCCTCAGGGAATCCCGGATTTTTTGCTTCAACTCCTTTATATCTTTTTTCTCTGTGTCGGGTGTCGCTTTCTCCCCAAACACTGCTCCTAACTGGATTAACCAGTTCTTGTCTCGTTTCTTATAATCCATATATGAGGAATTTTCTAAAAAAACACAAACAATTAAACCTACAAAACCTCATAAAGCATTGCACCTATCAATGGCCAACATAAAACACCACTAAGCCGATCAAGACCACAGATATCTTATTATGTAGAAAAATATCTTTATTAGAAAAATACTTGTGCAACAGCACAATAAACAGGAGTAAAGTGCAGGAGAGTAAGTAGATGTTACAAATGACACACCTGATACAGGGAAAATTATTTTGGCTGGGGATCAGAGCACTGCAAATTACATTAGATCAATTATATTGGATTATATGCAGTAATTGTATACAATTGTACAAAGCTACATCTATGAGTATATATACTTAATATATGCAGATCTAAACTGTCTCAGATATCTAACAATAAGAGTTTGGCCATGGCAGGGATCGCATGAAATGCCCAATCCAAAGATATGGAATGATAAGCAATAACATGCGATAACCGCAGCCAGGCCCAAACGATATTGTCAAAATAATGAATTTTGATCGGCTTAGTGGTGTTTTATGTTGGCCATTGATAAGTGCAATGCTTTATGAGGTTTAGTAGGTTTAATTGTTTGTGTTTTTTTAGAAAATTCCTCATATATGGATTATAAGAAATGAGACAAGAACTGGTTAATCCAGTTAGGAGCAGTGTTTGGGGAGAAAGCGACACCCGACACAGAGAAAAAAGATATAAAGGAGTTGAAGCAAAAAATCCGGGATTCCCTGAGGAAACGTACCAAATTGTGGTGGAATAAGGCAGCACTTTAAAATTATCTACAAAAAAATATTGTCCCACGGGGATTACGAATTCAAGTTTTTCCAACACTTGAGTGTGACGATCCAAGCTTTGTGGGCAAGTGGGAGGAAACTCTCACAAAGTGCTCCCAGACTCTGATTGAATTATTAATTGGAGCTGATCGCAAAGCCTTAGACACTATTGAAAAAGAAATAGAGGGGCTAAAGGATAAGATCCAGCAGTTAATTACTAAGGAGGAAATCGAAGAGTTTGATAAACTCTTGGATGAGGATCTCACTAAGTGGGAAAAAGAGATACAAGCCATCAAAACGAGTAAATATCAGAGGGACCTGAGGAACTATCAACAACAGCAGGTATTTAAGTGGCAGAGAAACAATAGGATTAGAGCACGATCATCCTCCGTTACCTCGTTTACATCTGAGGAAGAATGTGGAGCCTCTTTTTTAGAAATACGTTCAGGTCTAGGACGTGGTCCAGATTTAGACAAACAACAGCAGCTCGTCTGTACTCCAGCCTCAAAAAGGAAAAGCAGAATCCTCAATGGGAAAGAGAAGAGACCGAGAAATTGAAGGTAATTAACTTATCTAACCTTTCATTGACTGTTCCACAACAGCAGGTTCTCCAGAAGGGGCTCTCATTTTCACCTAATAGCCGGGTGGATCATTTTGAAGTTATTAAGGATCTTGAACTTTTTGCCCGGAAATTGGTTCTTAAAAAGTGCTTCAGCAGAAGGGATGGAGATTCATCCCTCTCTTCTGCTGTTGAATTACAAGCACTTAGAGTCCCTACTGGAGGAACAGGAGCCTGAGACAGTAGGCCCCTCTCCCACGCACCTCCACCGGCGGTCACAGACATTCCCCCCTAAGTCTCTGTGCCCAGCGGTAGATATTTTTACTAAACTTGTGAAAACTGAATTGATGAATGTCTCCCGGAGACAGGGCGGCGATAATCTTACCAGAGCACAGAGACAGGCTTTGCGAGAACTAAAATCCTTGGATGGGGTGGTTATAAAACAAGCGGATAAGGGGGGTAATGTTGTGATCTGGCCGGTGGAGATGTATGAGAGAGAGGCATTTAGACAATTAAGAGATACTAGATGTTACAGGAAATTGGAGTCTAATCCCACCTTTGGTTTTAAGTGCGAGTTGGATGGGTTATTGAGGGAGGGCCTTGACAGAGGTTTGATTAATCAGAAAATGTTGACTGGTCTGACAGCTGATCATCCTGTCAGCCCGACATTATATTTACTGCCGAAGGTGCACAAGAATCCCACATGCCCTACGGGACGACCTATCGTCTCGAGGATGGGGGGTTTCTGTGCCAATATCGGCAAGTTTGTTGATTTTTATTTAAAGGGCTGTGTTGAGACCCTTCCCTCTTATGTCCAGGATACGGCAGATATGCTTCGTAGATTGGATGGTATCTATCTTGACAGAGAGGCCTATCTTGTCACGTGCGACATGGAGTCCCTATACACGTCTATATGCCACGACCAGGGGATGCGAGCATCACGTTATTTTTTGTCTATGACCAATTTGGATGTTGAGTTGGTTGAGTTTATTTTGAGATTGTTGGAATTTATTTTAACTCACAATTATTTTTTGTTTAGGGATCGATTTTTCCTACAGCGCCAGGGAACGGCGATGGGGGCGTCTTGTGCGCCCTCATACGCCAACCTTTTTCTGGGGCTGTGGGAGAGAGAGATTATCCCTTGTACTTTTGGTTACGATTCCGTACTCCTCTGGTCGAGGTATATAGACGATGTGTTTTTCATCTGGCAGGGCTCCACGTCTCACTTGGACAGATTTTTATATGACCTGAATCAAAACCAGCTCAACATTAAGTTGACCTGGAAATATAGTCTGGAACAGGTCGATTTCTTGGACATAATGATTCGGAAGGGTTTGGGTAGCAAAATTACGACTGATGTATTTAGGAAGCCTACCTCTGTTAATGCCCTTCTCCAGGCATCCTCCTCGCACCATCCAAAGGTAATTCAGGCAATTCCACAGGGACAATTTTTGAGAATGAAACGGATATGTTCAGAAGATAGTTCCTTTGAGGAGCAGTCAAGTAATTTAACGAAAAGGTTTAGAGATAGGGGCTATCAATTGGAAACAATTCGGAAGGGTTATCAAAGGGCCAAAGAGGCTCCAAAAGAGGCCCTGCTGACAAAGAGGAAAAGTAAGAGTGATTCTGTCAATAACCAAATGGTGAGATTTATTACTCCCTTCAATGAGAATTGGCGGGTAATACAGGCAATTTTTACCAAGCATTGGCAAATACTCCAAACTGATAAGGATTTACGGTCAAGTCTGCCCTCTTACCCGCAGATTACGTGGAAGAGATCCCGCACTTTGCGGGACATTCTAACAAGAAGCCATTATGTCGCAAATCCTCCAAGGGGAATCTTTGGAAGTAAAGGGCCAAATTGGATATCCTATGCATGTGGACGATGTGCCGCCTGCATATTTATGCCCCGATCCACCACATTTTGGAGTTCCCATCAGGAAAGAGAATTCAAAATTGTATATCATATAACTTGCAAGACGGAGGCGGTAATCTATTGGATGACATGCCCATGTGGGCTAATTTATATTGGCATGACCACTAGGGCTTTAAAAGTGCGCATCTTGGAACATGCCAGTAGGATTCGGATGGCCAGTGATGTATCAGAAGAAAATTGGGACCAACTTGAATCGGTGCCACGACACTTCTGGAAATTCCACAACTGCGACCCCACACTTCTGCGAGTAAGAGGTATCGACAGAGTCAGATTGGGCATTAGAGGAGGTGATGTAAAAGGTGCTCTTCTCCGTAAGGAGACAAAATAAATTACACTTCTTAATACAGTAGTTCCAGAGGGATTAAAGGAATATAATAGCTTCAAGCCTTTTTGTAACGTGAATTTTAAGTGTTGGGGTATAATGTTTTTAATTATTGTATATTGTATCTTGTTTAGACGGTTCTTTCTTCCTTTTCCATTGGAGAGGATGGGCGAGAATGATAGTGCGGTTGCATGAAAGTATTTTGGAAGACGTCACCTTGAAGGACTTTTTGATGTATCATGGAGTCTAACATCTAAGAAATAGAAAAAAAAACTCCTTCCCCCTTCCTTTTTTTTTTTTTTTTTTTTTTCCTACTGTGTGATTAATTCACTGTTTAATATGAATTGTTTGTATTTATCACTGTATTTTGCACTTTATATATTTATTTTATGTGATTCCCAATCATGTAATTTTTATGAATGTACACTTATTTTATCTTTTCACTCATTATTGTATGAATCAATAGTTGTCAATTATGTATGTTTAAGTACGGCACATATATAATCATGTTTTTGGGTTGATTGGTCACGTAAAAAAGAAAAAATTATTATTTTTTCCTTATATCACATTGTTAATATAGGGTTTGCATCATTCTTTATGGGCACAATAGTGGTTTTTTTAGAGATATATTGGAGGGTTAACTCTGAGGTCCATGGTAGGTGTGACCGCGCGGTTATATTTTTATGGTAGATCTATGACATAACTGCCGATTCAGCATATATTTTTCATTTAGTTGCGATATTAATGATGAATTAGCTGGCACATTATTAAAACTTTGTAGTGCGGCAATAGACACGGCAATAGTTAAGATCTGATGGTTATTTCTTATATTTTGTATCCGCTGCGGTCATGTGATTGATCACATGTCTGGGTTGTAGGACGCGGCCTGGTACGTGCGCTGGCCTACGTCATTCGGACGCGCTCCGAACTCATCATCATGTGCGCAGACTTGCGCAGTGGTGGAGAGTGGACGCGCAGAAGAATGGCGTTGTGTCAACACGTCCAGAGTCGCGCCGCATGTGCACCCAAACAGGTGATCATCATGATAATAATAACCTTCATTGCAATTAGCACGCTCCGTTTTACATGGAGTCCCGCCCACCTCCCAACATATATATACCCCTTCATTATACATACCTGCACCTCCTGACGAAGCCTGGTGGTGAAACACGTGTCGAGGTGGCTGTTTGACTGGGGTCTGTTCACACTGCGCTACTATGGGTATGTCCTGATATTGTTGTTTGCAATTGTGCATAGGACCTCTAACTGTTTATCCCTAGATTCATGACTGTTTAATCCAACTATCTATGTATATATTTTCATTATTTTGACAATATCGTTTGGGCCTGGCTGCGGTTATCGCATGATATTGCTTATCATTCCATATCTTTGGATTGGGCATTTCATGCGATCCCTGCCATGGCCAAACTCTTATTGTTAGATATCTGAGACAGTTTAGATCTGCATATATTAAGTATATATACTCATAGATGTAGCTTTGTACAATTGTATACAATTACTGCATATAATCCGATATAATTGATCTAATGTGATTTGCAGTGCTCTGATCCCCAGCCAAAATAATTTTCCCTGTATCAGGTGTGTCATTTGTAACATCTACTTACTCTCCTGCACTTTACTCCTGTTTATTGTGCTGTTGCACAAGTATTTTTCTAATAAAGATATTTTTCTACATAATAAGATATCTGTGGTCTTGATCGGCTTAGAACTTGAGGGAACTGGCTGAATCCCATGTCTGCCCCCTGCCCCGCAGCTCACCTGGCCTGGTCCCGTCTGCAGCAGCTGGCTTCTCCTCTGTGTGGTCCTGTTATTTTGGCTCTGCCTCAGACAATCTGTGGCTTGAGGACTGTATTTTTCGCCTTCTAAGACGCACCTAGATTTTAGAGGAGAACAATAGGAAAAAAATATTATCATTACACCTCAGGTCAGACCAGCAATCAGACCCCCAATGTTAATCAGACCTCAAATCAGACCCCCAATGCCTCAGATCAGCCCCCATGTCAGCCATCAGCCCCCCATGTCAGCCATCATGCCCCCATGTCAGCCAACAGCCCCCCATGTCAGCCATCATGCCCTCATGTCAGCCATCACCCCCTCAATGTCACATTTCACCCCCTCAATGTCACATTTCTCACCCCTCCCTGTCAAATCACCTGTGTCACATCAGCCCTCACATTTCTCCCCCTCTATCTATGTTGTCACATCTCTCCCTTCCCTGGCCCCCTCCATGTTGTCACATGTAGCCCCCTCCTTCCATGTTGTCACATTTCTCCCCCCTGGCCCCCTCCATGTTGTCACATTCCCCCCCCCCCTGGGCCCCTCCATGTTGTCTCATTTCTCCCCCCTGGCCCCCTCCATCCTCCATGTTGTAACATTTCTCCCCCACTGGCCCCCTCCATGTTGTCATATTTCTCCCCCCTGATCCCCTCCATGTTGTCACATTTCTCCCCCCTGGCCCCCTCCATCCTCCATGTTGTAACATTTCTCCCCCACTGGCCCCCTCCATGTTGTCATATTTCTCCCCCCTGATCCCCTCCATGTTGTCACATTTCTCCCCCTGGCCCCTCCATCCTCCATGTTGTCACATTTCTCCCCCCCTGGTTCCCTCCGTGTTGTCACATTTCTCCGCCCCCCCCGGCCCCTCTATCCTCCATGTTGTCACATTTCTCCCCCATCCATGTTGTCACATTAAATTCTCCCCCCCTGGCCCCCTGCAGACCATGTTGTCACATTTCTCCCTCCCCCTTGGCCATGGCCTCCTCCTTGCCATCCATGTTGTCACATCACACTCACTTTGACAAACAACACGACCTGACCTGTTCTGACAGTGACACTCCTGTTGGCTACCTCCGCTACTGCCTCTGCTCTGGCCACTTCCCGCCGGCGCGGCGCCGCTAATTCACCAGCCACGCCCCCTTGGCCTGAGCCCATGTGACTGTGTGTTGCCAGAGCAGCCGAGACACGCAGGCTGGGGGCAGCCGAGCGACAGTAGTGTAGTAAATGACAAGTCAGATTTTAAAAAAAAGCGTTGCGTGCGGGCACTGCTGGGGGAGATGATCAATGAGTGAGCCGAGCCACTCCGTGACGGGCGAACATATGCGATGTTCGGTCTGCCCCCTATACATCATCATTGAGCAAACTTTGACCCTGTACCTCACAGTCAGCAGACACATTCCAGCCAATCAGCATACCCTCCCTCCCAGACCCTTCCACCTCCTATCAAAAAGCAAGGACAGCATCCATCTTAGATTCATTCTGAAGCTGCAGTGTAAGGCCCCATTCACACATCCGCAATTTTGTCCACATCCATTCCGCAATTCTGCGCAATGGATGTGGACCAATTCATTGTGAATGGGGCCGGACGTGATGCCGAGAGCACACTATGTGCTGCGCAAAAGATAGAGCATGTCCTATTCTTGTCCGCAACCTGAGGACAAGAATAGGCATCTCTATGGGGAGTGCCAGCATGGTGTGTTGTGGATCCGCAATTTGCGGATCCGCAACACACTATGGACGTCTGAATGGGGCCTTACTTAGAGCAGGGAGAGTGCTGCTGCTGCTGAATTAATAGGGAAAGCGTTAGCAATGCCAGTGTTCTGTGTACACTCCAGTCCTCAAAGACTCATCTGCTGTAAGGACAGCATCCTGACAGCACCCCAAAAAGCCCTTTTTAGGGCTGGTACATCAGTCTGCTTTTATTTTTATTTTCTATATACATATTGCAGTTGCCTGCCCGTGTGTGAGAGGCCGCAGGCCCACAGACTATACTGTGTGCACATCACTCATATAGGATGGCACAGTACCTTGCAGATAAAAAAGTCATTTAATTTTTAACCTTTAATATAATTGCAGTTGCCTGCCAGTGTGTGTCAGGCCAACTGACTGTACAGTTCCCACTGCCAGTGCCCACCACTCATATAGGGTGGCACAGTACCTTGCAAATAAAAAAGTCATTTAATTTTTACCCTTTAATATGATTGCAGTTGCCTGCCAGTGTGTGTCAGGCCCACAGACTGTACTGTGCCCACTGCCCACCACTCATATAGGGTAGCACAGTACCTTGCAGATAAAAAAGTCATTTAATTTTTATCCTTTAATATGATTGCAGTTGCCTGTCAGTGTGTGTCAGGCCCACAGACTGTACTGTGCCCACTGACCACCACTCATATAGGGTGGCACAGTACATTGCACGGCGCACACGCAGTGACCTAAAATTCAAACGAAGCAGGCCGATCATGGGTCTTTTTCCATCTTCAGGTTCCAAAAATCTATTCACTACACCGGCCCTGGCCCTGATAGGGGAGAAAACAGAAATTTAACTGATAGGAATAGTACTTAGTTAACACTAGTTGCATTGGTGGCAAATTCCATTGCAAGTGCCCAAAATTAGAAGGAAGCGTACAGAGCTAGCTATTTTCCCTATCTCCCCATTCAAGGATTCAATTCAATACACGTCCCCTAATAGGGGACTTAACAAATATTAAAATGGTAAAAGTAGTTCACACTATTTGTATTGGTAGCAAAGTACATTGCGC
The DNA here is from genome assembly GCA_033119425.1 of Bufotes viridis. Taxonomy (NCBI): domain Eukaryota; kingdom Metazoa; phylum Chordata; class Amphibia; order Anura; family Bufonidae; genus Bufotes; species Bufotes viridis. The sequence continues at coordinate 125,135,208 of CM065589.1, forward strand.
GGCGCACGCGCAGTGCCCCAAATTGGAAGTAAGAGGACCGACCAATCAACTTTTTCCATCTCCCCGTTTCTAAAATCTATTCGATACACTTCCCCTGATAGGGGATGTAACAGGGATTAAACTGATAGGAATAGTACTACTTAACACACCACCCATATAGGGTGGCACAGTACATTGCACGGCGCACGCGCAGTGCCCCAAATTGGAAGGAAGAGGACCGACCAACCATCTTTTTCCATCTCCCGGTTTCTAAAATCTATTCCATACACCGGCCCCTGATAGGGGAAAAAACTGAGATTAAACTGGTAAGAACAGATTTTTTTAATAAAAAAAAAAGAGCACAGCCTCTGCGGAGCTGGGTATTTTTTTGCCGCGTTACTGAACGCTCATGCACAATGGCTGTAGGCTCATGCGTCCTTTTGCGGAGGTGACAAACCTAGTCAGTCAAACCCAAGGCAACATCATTGACCTCATCCCATATGCGTTTTTTTCTGGAGAGTGCTGGTAAGGCCGTAGATGAGCATGAAGTGGAAGAGTTGTGGTCACCATCACCACCAGAAGCAGCCTTGTCGTCGTCGATTGCTGGACCTGCAGCAACGCAGAGAGAAAAGTCTGAAGAAGAGGAGTCAGAGGAGGAAGGTGGCTTTGAGGAGGTGGAAGACCAACCACAGCAGGCATCCCAGGGGGCTTGTTGCGACCTTTCGGGGACCCTTGGTGTTGTACGTGGCTGGGTGGAGGAAGAGAACTTCAATGACGTCAGTGAGGACAAGGAATGGGACATGGCTAGCTTGGTATCCAACCTTGTGCAAATGGGGAGTTTGCGGTTGTGCAAATGGACTGTTTGCGGTTGTTTGCGGTGCGTTAAATGGGGAGTTTGGTCTGTCAGAGTTTGGTCTGTCACTGTGAAGCGGGCATAACCTTTACACTACCTGATCAATACAACATCATATCTGATCGTATACACAAACTGAATGTTTTAAAGCATATTATTCCAAACAATTTAGGAATGTTAGGTGATTTATTTCCGTTATGGATTAAAACCCGACTCTACATCAACTACGTAATTTTCCATTGGAGTATTGCCATGGATCCCCTTCGACATGCCACAGTCCAGGTGTAAGTCCCCTTGAAACAACTTTTCCATCACTATTGTGGCCAGAAAGAGTCCCTGTGGGTTTAAAAATTCGGCTGCCTATTGTAGTCTATGGCGGTTCGCCCGCTTTGCCTGCTCGCGAACATTAGCGGAAATTAGCGTTCGCTGCTCACTGAACGGAAAATTTTATGTTCGTGACATCTCTAAATTGAATCAAACCAGCAAAGGAAGCAATATGGATTATAGCAATATATTAGAAAGTGGCTTGTATTAACTTCCTCTACATAATAAATACTATTTTCTGAAGTGAGACAACCCCTTTTAACTTTGCTGGTCTTGTGTTCTTATATAGCGTATTTAGAGAAGAAGAAATAATTCCAATTGATTCAAATTTTTTTTTCCTATGTACTCATTGATCTAATGTTTTACAATTTATCAGAAGATACAATCCTTTGTTGGAACAGAGCGAGCGCAGTGGCCAACTTCATTGTCAGCTATATAGCAGCTTACGAACGGTTCATTAACATTATTGATGGCAACTAAAAGATTTAAATTAATATTGACTCTCGTCAGTTGTGTTTTCTTTATCTAAACAGTATATAATCTGCTTATGTTAATATTATGACTAGATAGTTTGCAAATCTCTTAGAGTTTGTTCACAAAATGTTTATAGCCTAGCTTGAAAAAAAAAAAGTTTAAATGTACTATATGGTTTAAAACTAGTTTTCTATAAGCCAACTATATGCCGAAAGAATATCCTTTTAGTATAGCTTTGACAGGTTATCACCTGGATACTGTTTCTGCACAATATGGAAAAGCACAGTAAAATACATTATTTGATAAAAAAAAATATACACACTAAAAGAGTTTTTAGGATTTTCCTCTGGTCATCAGTATAAAAATCTTAGAAAATCAGTTTAAAGATTTTTACAACCATTTTAATTGCTACAGTGCATTGAAAATAAAACTATTTTTCAAATACTATTTCTTATAAAACTTCTAACTATTGTGTTTACTGGCCTTATGCAGAATCATGATTCACCATGGCATCAAACAACAAGCAAGCCCTTTGTAGTTTTATCCTGCAATAATACTTCTTTATATCTATCCATTAACTCTTACTGACATAAATTTGGTAAGTTAAAAGAAGAATAAAAGGGTGAATGGAAGAGAGTATAACTGCAGGATTAGACTATAGGCGGTTTGTTTGTAGTCTGTAACCATCATATATCAGAGGGAGAGAAAATGAATAAAAAAAACAAGTAAGAGACCACAGAGAAAAGTATGACACCTCTGAGTGTCATAAACCAATGTTCAGTCCAATTGGAGCACTTACAATTTTGGTAGAATCAATTCAGACCCAAATTCAATTTGTTGACTGGTCCGGCTGAATCAAACCTGAATTACATTTTGAGTGATTTGCTCATCCTTACTAGAGATGAGCGAATCAAATCCAATGAAATGGAATTTGATTTGAATTTTAGGATAAATTTGATATGCCATGAAGCCGAATTTCCTCATGCTTCGTGGTAGTGAATCCATTTAACCTGATGTAGTGTAAAAAACTAAAAAAAAAGAAAACACTTAACTTCTCCATTTGCTCATGAGGGGCCAGCCACCGCCATCTTGATTGAACATTTTAGTCGAAATCCCTTGCATGGTGACGTATGATGTCATCTCGGGCTGCGCTAGATTTCATGGCAGCTCTTCAAGCAAGATGGCGGCTGGCCCGTTTGCGGGCAAATGGAGGCAGTAAGTATGATTTAATTTTTTTTTCTTCTAATTTTACACTGTTTTTACTCTCAGATGCCACGATCATGTATGAACTCGACATCTGAAAGGTACAGTGATGGGGAAATGCTCTATCGCAGCTCCCTGTCATTGCATCTGCTACTTGCAATTTTTTAAAAAAATGTGCTTTGTGACAAAGTAATTAGTCACAAAGCGATTATTTTTATGAAATTCGGTGAAGCAGCCGAATCAAATTTTCCAAAACCTCGCTCATCTCTAATCACTACCAAATATTTAGGCATGTGAGCATTGTCCATGATCAACTAACAACAGGAGCCTGCTTATTGTGGATAACATTATCTGACATCGTAAAACTATAGAAAGTACAGTACTAAGCAAACATTTTAGGCAGGTGTGAAAAAAGCTGCAAAGTAAGATTTCTTTCAAAATTAAAAGTGTTAATAGTCTATATTAAACAATTAAGAAAATACAAAGTGACTGCACAAAATAAATCTAACTCAAATCCATATTTGGTGTGACCACCCATCAGGGATTTTGTAGGATTATGCTTAGGTGTATGATTAACCAATTATACCAAACAGGAGATAATGATCTTCATTTTCATATATAGGTTGAAACATAGTCATCAACTGAAATTGAAAAAGCTGTGTAGGAGGCTTAAGACTGCTTAAGGAACAGCCAAACTCTGCTACAAAGGTAAGGTTATGGAAAACAGGTTCATGTCACAGGTCATACACCATGAAAAAGCTAAGGACAGCAAGAAGACACAAGGTAGTTATACTATATATTCAAGATCTCTTCCGGGAAGGATGTCAAAGCAGACTGGGGTTTCAAGATATGTAAAGATTAAGGACCATAGATGCAGTGATGGGAATATAGTGGGAATATATAGATGGGAATATAGTGCAGTAGATAAAAGACACATCATGCTTAGTTCTCTTTGAAATTAGAAGATTTTCAGTAGTGCCATTGGCTTAGAACTGGCAGAAACCAGTGGGACCCAGGTTAACCCATTTACTGTTCAGAGAAGTTTGTCTAGAAGTGGTCTTCAGGCCAAATTACTCAACTGTGTATTAAAACATAGGCACTATGATGCAGAAAAATAGTAGTAGGTGCATTGGACTGATGAGTAAAAATTTTACAGAAAGCAGTTTTTTTGCTGAATGAATGGAGATCAGTACAATAATTAGTGTCTGCAGGCAACAGTGAAGCATGGTGGAAATTTCTTGTAAGTTTGGGGCTGCATTTAGGCAAATGGAGTTGGGGATTTGTTCAGGATTAATTGTGTACTCAATGCTAAGAAATATAGGCAGCAAAAGAGTATCAGCTCACCTGATAGCAAAGTGGTGTATGAACACTTGCCTGGTTCCCAGGAAAAGTGATTCAAATAGTAGAGGAAGCTCAGCACTGCATAAAATAAAAAATCCTTAATTTAGAATCTGGAACAATTGAAATTAATTCTACCTTTTTTTCTGGAGAGTGCTGGTAAGGCCGTAGATGAGCATGAAGTGGAAGAGTTGTGGTCACCATCACCACCAGAAGCAGCCTTGTCGTCGTCGATTGCTGGACCTGCAGCAACGCAGAGAGAAAAGTCTGAAGAAGAGGAGTCAGAGGAGGAAGGTGGCTTTGAGGAGGTGGAAGACCAACCACAGCAGGCATCCCAGGGGGCTTGTTGCGACCTTTCGGGGACCCTTGGTGTTGTACGTGGCTGGGTGGAGGAAGAGAACTTCAATGACGTCAGTGAGGACAAGGAATGGGACATGGCTAGCTTGGTATCCAACCTTGTGCAAATGGGGAGTTTGCGGTTGTGCAAATGGACTGTTTGCGGTTGTTTGCGGTGCGTTAAATGGGGAGTTTGGTCTGTCAGAGTTTGGTCTGTCACTGTGAAGCGGGCATAACCTTTACACTACCTGATCAATACAACATCATATCTGATCGTATACACAAACTGAATGTTTTAAAGCATATTATTCCAAACAATTTAGGAATGTTAGGTGATTTATTTCCGTTATGGATTAAAACCCGACTCTACATCAACTACGTAATTTTCCATTGGAGTATTGCCATGGATCCCCCTTCGACATGCCACAGTCCAGGTGTAAGTCCCCTTGAAACAACTTTTCCATCACTATTGTGGCCAGAAAGAGTCCCTGTGGGTTTTAAAATTCGGCTGCCTATTGTAGTCTATGGCGGTTCGCCCGCTTTGCCCGTTCGCGAACATTAGCGGAAATTCGCGTTCGCCGTTCACGAACGGAAAATTTTATGTTCGTGACATCTCTAAATTGAATCAAACCAGCAAAGGAAGCAATATGGATTATAGCAATATATTAGAAAGTGGCTTGTATTAACTTCCTCTACATAATAAATACTATTTTCTGAAGTGAGACAACCCCTTTTAACTTTGCTGGTCTTGTGTTCTTATATAGCGTATTTAGAGAAGAAGAAATAATTCCAATTGATTCAAATTTTTTTTTTCTATGTACTCATTGATCTAATGTTTTACAATTTATCAGAAGATACAATCCTTTGTTGGAACAGAGCGAGCTCAGTGGCCAACTTCATTGTCAGCTATATAGCAGCTTACGAACGGTTCATTAACATTATTGATGGCAACTAAAAGATTTAAATTAATATTGACTCTCGTCAGTTGTGTTTTCTTTATCTAAACAGTATATAATCTGCTTATGTTAATATTATGACTAGATAGTTTGCAAATCTCTTAGAGTTTGTTCACAAAATGTTTATAGCCTAGCTTGAAAAAAAAAAAGTTTAAATGTACTATATGGTTTAAAACTAGTTTTCTATAAGCCAACTATATGCCGAAAGAATATCCTTTTAGTATAGCTTTGACAGGTTATCACCTGGATACTGTTTCTGCACAATATGGAAAAGCACAGTAAAATACATTATTTGATAAAAAAAAAAAATATACACACTAAAAGAGTTTTTTAGGATTTTCCTCTGGTCATCAGTATAAAAATCTTAGAAAATCAGTTTAAAGATTTTTACAACCATTTTAATTGCTACAGTGCATTGAAAATAAAACTATTTTTCAAATACTATTTCTTATAAAACTTCTAACTATTGTGTTTACTGGCCTTATGCAGAATCATGATTCACCATGGCATCAAACAACAAGCAAGCCCTTTGTAGTTTTATCCTGCAATAATACTTCTTTATATCTATCCATTAACTCTTACTGACATAAATTTGGTAAGTTAAAAGAAGAATAAAAGGGTGAATGGAAGAGAGTATAACTGCAGGATTAGACTATAGGCGGTTTGTTTGTAGTCTGTAACCATCATATATCAGAGGGAGAGAAAATGAATAAAAAAAACAAGTAAGAGACCACAGAGAAAAGTATGACACCTCTGAGTGTCATAAACCAATGTTCAGTCCAATTGGAGCACTTACAATTTTGGTAGAATCAATTCAGACCCAAATTCAATTTGTTGACTGGTCCGGCTGAATCAAACCTGAATTACATTTTGAGTGATTTGCTCATCCTTACTAGAGATGAGCGAATCAAATCCAATGAAATGGAATTTGATTTGAATTTTAGGATAAATTTGATATGCCATGAAGCCGAATTTCCTCATGCTTCGTGGTAGTGAATCCATTTAACCTGATGTAGTGTAAAAACTAAAAAAAGAAAACACTTAACTTCTCCATTTGCTCATGAGGGCCAGCCACCGCCATCTTGATTGAACATTTTAGTCGAAATCCCTTGCATGGTGACGTATGATGTCATCTCGGGCTGCGCTAGATTTCATGGCAGCTCTTCAAGCAAGATGGCGGCTGGCCCGTTTATGGGCAAATGGAGGCAGTAAGTATGATTTAATTTTTTTCTTCTAATTTTACACTGTTTTACTCTCAGATGCCACGATCATGTATGAACTCGACATCTGAAAGGTACAGTGATGGGGAAATGCTCTATCGCAGCTCCCTGTCATTGCATCTGCTACTTGCAATTTTTAAAAAATGTGCTTTGTGACAAAGTAATTAGTCACAAAGCGATTATTTTATGAAATTCGGTGAAGCAGCCGAATCAAATTTTCCAAAACCTCGCTCATCTCTAATCACTACCAAATATTTAGGCATGTGAGCATTGTCCATGATCAACTAACAACAGGAGCCTGCTTATTGTGGATAACATTATCTGACATCGTAAAACTATAGAAAGTACAGTACTAAGCAAACATTTTAGGCAGGTGTGAAAAAAGCTGCAAAGTAAGATTTCTTTCAAAATTAAAAGTGTTAATAGTCTATATTAAACAATTAAGAAAATACAAAGTGACTGCACAAAATAAATCTAACTCAAATCCATATTTGGTGTGACCACCCATCAGGGATTTTGTAGGATTATGCTTAGGTGTATGATTAACCAATTATACCAAACAGGAGATAATGATCTTCATTTTCATATATAGGTTGAAACATAGTCATCAACTGAAATTGAAAAAGCTGTGTAGGAGGCTTAAGACTGCTTAAGGAACAGCCAAACTCTGCTACAAAGGTAAGGTTATGGAAAACAGGTTCATGTCACAGGTCATACACCATGAAAAAGCTAAGGACAGCAAGAAGACACAAGGTAGTTATACTATATATTCAAGATCTCTTCCGGGAAGGATGTCAAAGCAGACTGGGGTTTCAAGATATGTAAAGATTAAGGACCATAGATGCAGTGATGGGAATATAGTGGGAATATATAGATGGGAATATAGTGCAGTAGATAAAAGACACATCATGCTTAGTTCTCTTTGAAATTAGAAGATTTTCAGTAGTGCCATTGGCTTAGAACTGGCAGAAACCAGTGGGACCCAGGTTAACCCATTTACTGTTCAGAGAAGTTTGTCTAGAAGTGGTCTTCAGGCCAAATTACTCAACTGTGTATTAAAACATAGGCACTATGATGCAGAAAAATAGTAGTAGGTGCATTGGACTGATGAGTAAAAATTTTACAGAAAGCAGTTTTTTTGCTGAATGAATGGAGATCAGTACAATAATTAGTGTCTGCAGGCAACAGTGAAGCATGGTGGAAATTTCTTGTAAGTTTGGGGCTGCATTTAGGCAAATGGAGTTGGGGATTTGTTCAGGATTAATTGTGTACTCAATGCTAAGAAATATAGGCAGCAAAAGAGTATCAGCTCACCTGATAGCAAAGTGGTGTATGAACACTTGCCTGGTTCCCAGGAAAAGTGATTCAAATAGTAGAGGAAGCTCAGCACTGCATAAAATAAAAAATCCTTAATTTAGAATCTGGAACAATTGAAATTAATTCTACCTGTACACTAGAAACATCTAGACTGAATTGATTTTAATGTGTTTTGGTTTCAAAATAAAGGATTTACTATTTTATTGACTGCTAGACCTACTATTCTATTTGTATCACTTATTCATCATGCAGCAGGACAACCACCTCAAATTTATGGCCAATGTCATTAAGAACTATTTTCAGAATAAAGAAGAATTATAAGTCCTGGAAGTAATCATATGGCCCCTGCAGAGGGCCCGGATCTTAACATCATCGAGTCTGTCTGGGATTAGATGAAGCGACAAAAGGATTTGAGCAAGCTTACATTCACAGAAGATCTCCAAAATGTTTGGAACGACCTCCCTGACTATTCCCTTCAAAAACTATGTGCAAGTGTAGCTAGAAGAATTGATTCTATTTTAAAGGCAAAGAGTGGTCAACCCAAATATTGATTTGATTTAGATTCATTCTTTGCCCATTCACTTGCATTTTGTTAAATAAAGAAATAATCTATTAGCACCTCTATTTTTTTAAGAATTCTTACTATGTAGCATTCTCAACATCTGCCTAAAACATTTGCACAGTACTGTATATTGTCTTTTCAGGTTTCTATATTATATCAACTGATTATTGTGACTATTGAAGAAAGGAAAACAGATTTGCTATATAAAGCCAACCACTGCCTAGATGATTAATTTAAGTACTTTGTAAGTCCTCTAAAATGACTTTCCTATTCTAAACTGAACGTGATTTTGTCTTTGAAAATCTGGCATATCTAAATATGTGTGAATTTTACTGCTTTCAAATATGAAGCCTAGAACAGTGTGTATACTGTATATCTAACAGGATTTGATCAATTTAAATAAAATGTTTCACAACTAAATATAACTGCTTAAAATGTAGGCAAAGTCAAACTTTCCTAAAAATCTAATTTACAGAGTATATTTGTCAGAAAGCCAAATGCACACATTTCTAAACATGGCTTCAAATGCTATCAGTTAAACATAGACTATATAGTTTATTGAATATATTATTTGTTGGTACTAAAAGCTTGCCAATATTGATTCATATTATAAATATATTAATTTGTAATGTGTTGTATGTAATGTAGAGATTGATTCTAAACTATTCCAACTCATTTAAAAATTTCACAAACATTTGGCTGGCAAACAAATCTGATGTTTTGGCAATTTATTTTGGACGAATAGCACAAATGTATCCAGTTAAGAGTCTTTCAATTCTTGTTTGAGGGATTTTCGTCCATTCTTTCTTGCAAAAGTTTTTAGTTCTTTAAGATTCCTGGGCTGTCTTGCATTAACTGCTCTTTTGAGGTCTATCCACAGATTTTCAATGATGTTCAGATTAGGAGACTGTGATGGCCATGGTAAAAACTTAAACTTGTGCCTTTTGAGGTAGTTTCATGTTGTGATTTCTTAAATTTGAACTGTAATTAAGAAACACAGTAGCGGTTAACAAGAACAGTGGATGTCAAGAGAAGAAAATTGTCAGAGACAGCTACTTGTAGAAAGACAAATCAGAACTGCAAAAGACCTGCAGGAAGAAGAAGTATAATTTGGAGTTTTGGCACGTTGTTCTACTGTTCAGCAACACCTGCAAAAATTTGGCCTTCATGGAACAGTTATCAGAAGAAAACGTCAACTGCATCATCCCCACAAAATTCAGCATCAGAAGTTGTAAAACAGCATCTAAACAAGCCTGATGCATTTAAAAAAAAACAAGTCCTATAGACAGTTGAGGCTAAAATAGAACTATTTGGCTGAAAGGTATGTTTGGAGAAAAAAGGGCACATAATTTCATTAAAAAAACACATTTCCAACCATTAAGCATGGGGATGGATCAATCATGCTTTGGGGTTGTGTTGAAGCAAATGGCACAGGGAAAATTTCACAGGTAGAGGGAAGAAAGGATTCAATAATATTCCAGCAAATTCTGGAACCAAACATAACACCAACTGTAAAAAAGCTAAAGTTGAAAAGAGGATGGCTTCTACAAATTTTATATATCTGAAAATCCACAATAGACTACCTCAAAAGGCTCAAGCTAAAAGGTTTACCATGGCCCTTACAATCCCCCAATCTGAACATCCTTGAAAATGTGTGGATATGCCTCAAAAGAGTAGAGCATGCAAAACGGCCAAGGAGTGTCACATAACTGGAATGCTTTTGCAAGGAAGAATGGATGAAAAATCCTCAAACAAGAATTGAAAGACTCTTGGCCGGCTACAAAAGTAATTTACAAACTGTAATACTTGCCAAAGAGGGTACTACTAGGTACTAACCATGCAGGGTACCCAAACGTTTGATTCAGGCCCTTTTCTTTTTTGTTATTTTGAAAATATGAAATTATTCATATAGGCGTCATGTCACCCACCAATGGAGGAGGCAACTTTTCGATAATTAGGCCCCTGGCACCAAGACGGAGGAGAGAGGTCTAATAGCAGAGAATCAGGCGTCATGTCACCCACCAACGGAGAAGGCCACTTTTATTTATTTAGGCCCCAGCACCCAGACAGAGGACAGAGGTCGCATAGCAGAGAATCAGGCGTCATGTCACCCACCAATGGAGGAGGCCAGTTTTCTATAATTAGTCCCCTGGCACCCAGACGGAGGAGAGAGGTCTCATAGCAGAGAATCAGGCGTCATGTCACCCACCAATGGAGAAGGGCACTTTCATTTATTTAGGCTCCAGCAGCCAGACAGAGGACAGAGGTCGCATAGCAGAGAATCAGGCGTCATGTCACCCACCAATGGAGGAGGCCACTTTTCGATAATTAGGCCCCTGGCACCCAGACGGAGGAGAGAGGTCTCATAGCAGAGAATCAGGCGTCATGTCACCCACCAATGGAGAAGGGCACTTTCATTTATTTAGGCTCCAGCACCCAGACAGAGGACAGAGTTCGCATGGCAGAGAATCAGGCATCATGTCACCCACCAATGGAGGAGGCCACTTTTCGATAATTAGGCCCCTGGCACCAAGACGGAGGACAGAGGTTGCATAGCAGAGAATCAGGCGTCATGTCACCCACCAATAGAGAAGGCCACTTTCAATTATTTAGGCTCCATCACCCAGACAGAGGACAGAGTTCGCATAGCAGAGAATCAGGCGTCATGTCACCCACCAATGGAGGAGGCCACTTTTCGATAATTAGGCCCCTGGCACCCAGACGGAGGAGAGAGGTCTCATAGCAGAGAATCAGGCGTCATGTCACCCACCAATGGAGAAGGGCACTTTCATTTATTTAGGCTCCAGCACCCAGACAGAGGACAGAGGTCGCATAGCAGAGAATCAGGCGTCATGTCACCCACCATTGGAGGAGGCCACTTTTCGATAATTAGGCCCCTGGCACCCAGACGGAGGAGAGAGGTCTCATAGCAGAGAATCAGGCGTCATGTCACCCACCAATGGAGAAGAGCACTTTCATTTATTTAGGCTCCAGCACCCAGACAGAGGACAGAGGTCGCATAGCAGAGAATCAGGCATCATGTCACCCAGCAATGGAGGAAGCCACTTTTCGATAATTAGGCCCCTGGCACCCAGACGGAGGAGAGAGGTCTCATAGCAGAGAATCAGGTGTCACGTCACCCACCAATGGAGAAGGCCACTTTCATTTATTTAGGCCCTAGCACCCAGGCAGAGGACAGAGGTCGCATAGCAGAGAATCAGGCGTCATGTCACCCACCAATGGAGAAGGCCACTTTCATTTATTTAGGCCCCAGCACCCAGACAGAGGACAGAGGTTGCATAGCAGAGAATCAGGCGTCATGTCACCCACCAATGGTGTAGGCCACTTTTCAATAGTTAGGCACTTGGCACCCAGACTGAGGAGAGAGGTCTCATAGCAGAGAATCAGGCGTCATGTCACCCACCAATGGAGAAGGCCACTTTAATTTATTTAGGCCCCAGCACCCAGACAGAGGGCAGAGGTCACATAGCAGAGAATCAGGCATCATGTCACCCACCAATGGAGAAGGCCACTTTTTGATAATTAGGCCCCTGGCACCCAGACAGAGGAGAGAGGTCGCATAGCAGAGAATCAGGCTTCATGTCACCCAGCAATGGAGAAGGCCACTTCCAGATATTTAGCCCACGGCACCCAGACAGAGGACAGAGGTCGCATAGCAGAGAATCAGGCTTCATGTCACCCACCACTGGAACAAGCCACTTTCAGATAATTAGGCCCCTGGCACCTAGATGGAAGAAAAGGATCATTCAACTTTTGGTTGCACCGCAATATAATGGTAAAATTAAAAAAAGAGGATTCAATAAAGAAGTGCCCCAGAGTACAAGAATACATGGTTGAGGGGGAGGCAGTTATAAATGTATATTCTGCACAAGGGAGGCACAGGTCCTGTGGGAACCATGCCTGATTCATTTTTATAACCGTCAGCTTGTCCACGTTGGCTGTAATGTCAATAATGACGCCCCCTGCCGTGCTGAATACACGTTTAGACAAAATGCTGGCCGCCGGGCAGGCCAGCACCTCCAAGGCATAAAATGCTAACTCTGGCCACGTGGACAATTTGGAGACCCAGAAGTTGAATGGGGCTGAACCATTAGTCAGTACGTGGAGGGGTGTGCAGACGTACTGTTCAACCATGATAGTGAAATGCTGCCTCCTGCTAACACGTTCCGTATAAGGTGGTGGTGCAGTTAGCTGTGGCGTGGTGACAAAACTTTTCCACATTTCTGCCATGCTAACCCTGCCCTCGGAGGAGCTGGCCGTGGCACAGCTGCGTTGGCGACCTCTTGCTCCTCCTCTGCCTTCGCCTTCCACTTGTTCCCCTGTGACATTTGGGAATGCTCTAAGGAGCGCGTCTACCAACATGCGCTTGTACTTGCGCAGCTTCCTATCACACTCCAGTGCAGGAAGTAAGGTGTGCACATTGTCTTTGTACTGGGCACCCAGCAGGGTGGCAACCCAGTAGTCCGCACAAGACAAAATGTGGGCAACTCTGCTGTCGTTGCACAGGCACTGCAGAATGTATTCGCTTATGTGTGCCAGGCTGCCGAGAGGTAAGGAAAAGCTGTCCTCTGTGGGAGGCGTATCGTCATCGTCCTCCGTATCCCCCCAGCCACGCACCAGTGATAGGCCTGAGCTGTGTTGGGTGCCACCCCGCTGTGAACCTGCTTCATTCTCATCCTCCTCCACATCCTCCCTGGCTGGCCACATTTGTACCTGGCCTGAAAGTGCTCTGAGGCACTTCTAACAGACTGGCCTGAAAGTGCTAAAAATGACCCCTCATCCTCCTCCTCCTCCTGGGCCACCTCCTCTTCCATTATCAACCTAAGTGTTTTCTCAAGGAGACATAGAAGTGGTATTGTTACGCTGATAACGGCGTCATTGCCACTGGTCATTGCCACTGATCTCGAAACAGCGCAACAGGGCACATAGGTCTCACATAGAGGCCCAATCATTGGTGGTGAAGTGGTGCTGTTCTGCAGTGCGACTGACCCGTGCGTGCTGCAGCTGAAACTCCACTATGGCCTGCTGCTGCTCGCACAGTCTCTTCAGCATGTGCAAGGTGGAGTTCCACTTGGCGGGCATGTTGCATTTGAAGCGGTGAGCGGGAAGGCCGAAGTTACGCTGTAGCGCAGACAGGTTAGCAGCGGCAGGATGTGAATGCCGGAAGCGCGCACAGACGGCCCGCACTTTATGCAGCAGCTCTGACATGTCGGGGTAGTTGTGAATAAACTTCTGCACCACCAAATTCAGCACATGCGCCAGGCAAGGGATGTGCGTCAAACCGGCTAGTCACAAAGCTGCGACGACATTTCGCCCATTATCGCACACCACCAAGCCGGGCTTGAGGCCCACCGGCAGAAACCACTCGTCTGTCTTTTGTTCAATACCCCACCACAACTCCTGCGCGGTGTGGGGCCTGTCCCCCAAACATATGAGTTTCAGAATGGCCTGCTGACGTTTACCCCGGGCTGCGCTGAAGTTGGTGGTGAAGGTGTGTGGCTGACTGGATGAGCTGGTGGAAGAAGATGAGGAGGAAGCCGAGTAGGAGGAGGAGGCCACAGGAGGCAAAGAATAATGCCCTGTGATCCTTGGCGGCGAAGAACGTGCGCCAAGGAACTCTCCACCTGGGGCCCAGCCGCCACTACATTTACCCAGTGTGCAGTTAGGGAGATATAGCGTCCCTGGCCGTGCTTACTGGTCCACGTATCTGTGGTTATTTGGACCTTGCCACAGATGGCGTTGCGCAGTGCACACTTGATTTTATCGGATACTTGGTTGTGCAGGGAAGGCATGGCTGTCTTGGAGAAGTAGTGGTGGCTGGGAACAACATACTGTGGGACAGCCATGGCCATCAGCTGTTTGAAGCTGTCTGTGTCCACCAGCCTGAATGACAGCATTTCAAAGGCCAGTAGTTTAAAAATGCTGGCATTCAGGCCCAGGGCTCGAAGGTGGCTAGGTGGGAATTTGCGCTTTCTCTCCAAAGTTTGTGAGATGGAGAGCTGAACGCTGCCGTGTGACATGGTGGAGATGCTTGGTGACGCAGGTGGTGGTGTCGTTGGCACATCCTCTGTTTGGTGGGCCGCAGGTGCCAACATTCCTCCCGAGGCGGAGGAAGAGGCCAAGGCAGCAGCAGAAGAGGGAACAGGGGGAGCCTGAGTGAGTTCCTTGTTTTTAAGGTCTTTACTCCACTGCAGTTCATGCTTTGCATGTAGATGCCTGGTCATGCAGGTTGTGCTAAGGTTCAGAACGTTAATGCCTCGCTTCAGGCTCTGATGGCACAGCGTGAAAACCACTCGGGTCTTGTCGTCAGCACATTGTTTAAAGAAGTGCCATGCCAGAGAAATTCTTGAAGCTGCCTTTGTGTTGCTCAGTCCCTGGTGGCGGTGGCCAGTAGCAGGCGAACTCTCTTGTCGGCGGCTGTTCTGCTTTTGCCCCCTACTCCCTCTTTTGCTACGCTGCTGTCTCGGTCGCAAACAGCGAACGCGAACTTCCACAAATGTTCGCGGACGGGCGAAGCGGGCGAACCGCCATCCATAGACTTCAATAGGCAGGCGAATTTTAAAACCCACAGGGACTATTTCTGGCCACAATAGTGATGGAAAAGTTGTTTCAAGGGGACTATCACCTGGACTGTGGCATGCCGTAGGGGAATCCATGGCAAAACTCCCATGGAAAATTACGTAGTGGATGCAGAGTCGGGTTTTAATCCATAAAGGGCATAAATCAACTAATATTCCTAAATTGTTTGGAATAACATGCTTTAAAACATCCATTGTGTGTATATGATCAGGTATGATGTTGTATCTATCAGGTAGTGTATGTGTTACGACCGCTTCACAGACATTGACAGACCAAACTCCCCTTTTAATGCACCGCAATCAACCGCAAACAGTCCATTTGCACAACTGCAAACTCCCCATTTGCACAAAGTTGGATACCAAGCTAGCCATGTCTCGTTGATGTCATTGAAGGTTTTTTACTCCACCCAGCCACGTACAACACCAAGGGTCCCCGAAAGGTGAATTGAATTGATTTTTCGAACTGGGAGATGGTTAAAAAAACGCTGGCTCCCTCCCCGTTGTTTTAATCCACGGTCACTGCGTCTGTGCCGTGCAATTTACTCTCACACCCGATATGAGTGTTATTTTCTGTAGTTCTCTTCTCATCAGTTTAATCCCTATTACGTCCCCAATTTGGGTTCCATTTATTGAATTGATTTTTCGAACGGGGAGATGGTTAAAAAAACGCTGGCTCCCTCCCTTTTGTTTTAATCCACGGTCACTGCGTCTGCGCCGTGCAATTTACTGTCACACCGGATATGAGTGGTATTTTCTGTAGTACTATTCTCATCAGTTTAATCCCTGTTACGTCCCCTATCAGGGCATGTATTGAATGGATTTTAGACAACCGCAAACAGTTGTCAAAAGTTGACAAACTCCTTGCAGAAATGTGATTTATCTGTGTGCGTCCTTCTTGTTACTTTCAATTTGAGGCACTGCGCGTGTGCCGTGCAATGTACTCTGCCACACGGTATGAGTGGTGTCTTAACTAGTACTATTCCTATCAGTTTAATCCCTGTTACGTCCTATATCAGTGATTGCCTTTTGTGAAAAAAATAAAAATAGGCCGGGTACCTTCGACTGCCTTCACAGTGACAGACCAAACTCTCATACACCAAACTGAATTGATTTTAGGAACCGGGAGATGGAAAAAGCAGCTTGGTCGGTCCTCTTACTCCCAAATTGGGGCACTGCGCGTGCACAGAGCAATGTGCTGTGACACCCTATATGAGTGGTGTCTTAACTAGTACTATTCCTATCAGTTTAATCCCTGTTACGTCCCATATCAGGGATTGCCTTTTGTGAAAAAAATTTTTAGGCAGGGTACCTTCGACTGCCTTCGCAGTGACATACCAAACTCTCATACAGCAAACTGAATTGATTTTAGGAACCTGAGATGGAAAAAGCAGCTTGGTCGGTCCTCTTACTCCCAAATTGGGGCACTGCACGTGCACAGAGAAATGTGCTGTGACACCCTATATGAGTGGTGTCTTAACTAGTACTATTCCTATCAGTTTAATCCCTGTTACGTACCCTATCCGGGGACGTGTGTCGAATTGATTAACCATTGTCGAATTAACGAACCATTACAACATCATGAAATAATTTAGTTCTGAGCTCTGTACTTGCTTTGTATTGGAATTGATGGGGATTTTTTTAATTGTCTGCATTATTTCTAATAAACTATTAAGAGACTTTATTATGATTTTTTATTTTATGTATTAAAAACCAACTTTTAAAAAAAAAGGTAAATTAATGTTTTTTCTATGAAATATTACCCAGCCGATCGCTTTTGGTCTGACCATAATGAAGCAACGGCCTTATCATCTGGGGTGTGGCAACATTGCCAACACACTCATAGAGGTGATGATTGCGTCATTGTGATACGCGAACCCTTCACCACAACAAGATAACGAAGGGGAATTGACACTGGTATGTGCCATTTTTTTTGGTTTTGTTTTTGCAGCCACAGTGCTGCACCATAGGACAGAAAAATTAGGCATGTACACATGCCTGAAAAATAATGGCATTGTTGCAGCCGCTGTTGTAGCAGCAGCCGGAAACATTGATGTTTTCTAGGCAGAAAAGTGACTAAAACATTGCGGCTTGAACCCTAGTTGGTGGCGGAGAATTCACAAGTCATCTGGTATTCAGACATTAAATACAGCAGTGTGGGACCATTTTGAGGCCAAGGCATGTCATCAGGCGTTTTGTTAGTCAAACGTATCCCCCACTGTCAGTCCCTTTGGGATCCATGCCTCATTCATCTTTATGAAGTCGAGGTAATCAACACTTTTTTGACCGAGGCGACTTCTCTTCTCAGTGACAATGCCTCCTGCTGCACGGAAGGTCCTTTCTGCTAGGACACTTGAAGCAGGGCAGGCCAGAAGTTCTATCGCAAACTGGGATAGCTCAGGCCACAGGTCAAGCCTGCACACCCAGTAGTCAAGGGGTTTATCGCTCCTCAGCGTGTCGATATCTGCTGTTAAGGCGAGGTAGTCTGCTACCTGTCGGTCGAATCGTTCTCTAAGGCTGGATCCCGAAGGGCTGTGGCGATGTGTAAGACTGAAAAAGCTCCGCATGTCCTCTATCAACAACACATCTGTAAATCGTCCAGTCCTTGCAAGCCGTGGTAGGAGGAGGATTACATTCACCTCTTCCCCAGTTAGATTCCCGTTGTGCTGTGACATCACCCTTATAAGCTGTGTAAAGCATATTTTTTCGTTTGGTTTTGAACTGCTGCATCCTTTCCGACTTTCGGCAATTTGGTAACATTTCTGCCACTGTCTGCTTATACAGGGGGTCTACTAGTGTGGCCGTTCTCCTTCATCCTTTTTATACGAGGGTCCCTCAACAGACATGACAGCATGAAAGACCCCATTTGAACAAGGTTGGATGCAGAGCTACTCATTTCCCGTTCCTCGTCCTCACTGATGTCATTGATGGTCTGTTCTTCCTCCCAGCCACGTACAACACCACGGGTCCCAGATAGGTGACAACAATGAGCACCCTGGGGTGCCTGCTGTGGTTGGTCTTCCTCCTCCTCAAAGCCACATTCCTCTTCTGACTCCTCTTCCTCATACTCCTCTTCCAGCGTTGCCGCAGGTCCGACAAGGCTGTTTCTGGTGGTGATGGTGACCACAACTCTTCCACTTCCTCTTCACGCTCATCTACAGCCTGATCCAGCACTCTTAACAGGGCATGCTCCAGGAAGAAAACAAATGGGATGAGGTCGCTGATGGTGCCTTCGGTGCGACTGACTAGGTTTGTCACCCCCTCAAAAGGACGCATGAGCCTACAGGCATTGCGCATGAGCGTCCAGTAACGTGGCAAAAAAATTCCCAGCTCCGCAGAGGCTGTCCTAGCACCCCGGTCATACAAATACTCGTTGACGGCTTTTTCTTGTTGGAGCAGGCGGTCGAACATAAGGAGTGTTGAATTCCAACACGTCGGGCTGTCGCAAATCAAGCGCCTCACTGGCATGTTGTTTCGCTGCTGAATATCGGAAAAGTGCGCCATGGCCGAGTAGGAATGTCTGAAATGGCCACACACCTTCCTGGCCTGCTTGAGGACGTCCTGTAAGCCGGGGTACTTAGACACAAAGCGTTGTATGATGAGATTCAACAAGTGCCATGCACGGCACATGTATCAACTTGCCCAAATTCAATGCCGACAACAAATTTGTTCCATTGTCACACACCACTTTGCCAATCTCCAGTTGGTGCGGGGTTGGTGATCCACCTGTGCATTTAGGGCGGACAGGAGTGCTGGTCCTGTGTGGCTCTCTGCTTTCAGGCAAGTCAACCCCAAGACAGCGTGACACTATTGTATCCGGGATGTGGAATAGCCCCTGGGGAGCTGGGGGGATTCAGTTGATGTGCAGCCAGACGCCGCAGCAGAAGAGAACTCAGCCGAGGAGTAGAGGAGGTGGCAGTAGGCCTGCCTGCAAGTCGTGGCGGTGTCACCAACTCCGCTGCGGAGCCACGCATTCCATGCTTGTCAGCCATCAGCAGGTTGACCCAATGCGCAGTGTACGTGATATACCTGCCCTGACCGTGCTTTGCAGACCAGGTATCAGTGATCAGATGGACCCTTGCCCCAACACTGTATGCCAGAGATGCCATGACTTCCTTTTCAATAACATAGTAGAGGTTTCGGATTGCCTTTTTTTTTTAAAAAAATTTGTCTGGGTACCTTCCACTGTGGTGTCCCAATAGCGACAAATTTTTTGAAGGCCTCAGACTCCACCAGCTGGTATGGTAAAAGCTGGCGGGCTAAGAGTTCCGTCAAGCCAGCTGTCAGACGCCGGGCAAGGGGGAGACTCTGTGACATTCGCTTCTTACGCTCAAACATTTCCTTGACAGACACCTGACTGTGGGCAGATGAGATGGAACTGCTGAAGGTGAGAGGCGGAGTGGTGGGTGGTTGACAGGGGGCAAGGAGGACAGCAGTGGTTGACGTGGCTGAAGATGCTGGACCAGGAGGAGGAAGGTGGCTTTGAGTTTGTGTGCTGCTTGTACGCATGTGTTGATCCCATTGGCGTTTGTGATGTGAGATCACGTGCCTTTGCAAAGCAGTTGTACCGAGGTGGGTGTTGGACTTCCCACGACTCAGTTTCTTTTGGCACAGGTTGCAAATGGCATTGCTGTTATCAGAGGCAGACACACAAAAAAAATGCCACACTGCTGAGCTTTGCAATGACGGCATTCTGGTGGTGGCAACAGCATGCGTTGACTGGCGTGCTGTCTGGCTGACCCCGGGTGCTGATACATAATGTCTGACTGTGCCACTAAGTCCATTCGACGACCTCCCCCTGCTTCCAACTCGTCTCCTCATTCTCTCTGTCTCCCCTTCTGAACTTTCCACCTCTTCTTCTCTTCGAGCAGGCACCCACGTGGCATCTATTGACACATCGTCATCATCAACCGCTTCACTTGTATCTGACACCTCAGCAAAGGAAGCAGCAGCGGATACAACATCATCATCACACTGTACGTCCATGTGTGTAATCCTGCCTGACTGAGACATATCCCTGTAATCTACATCATCTGGCAATAATGGTTGCGCATCACTAATTGCATCCAACTGATGTGTAAATAACTCCTCTGATGGATCAAGTGAAGCGGCTGTGGTGGCTGTGGTGGTAGTGGTGGTGGTGGCGGGGGCGGGAGCGTGGTAACTTGAGAGCAGGTGACCGAAGCTGAGCTAGAGGAGGATGGTGCGTCAAGGTTCTTAGCAGAAGCTGTTGAAGATTGGGTGTCCTGTCTAAGCCAGTCAACTATGTCCTCAGAATTTTTCGGGTTCAGGGTACGTGGCCTCTGAACACTGGGCATTATTCCAGGGCCAGTGGAAATCACAGCACCATGACCACGATGGCCCCTGCGGGGTGGCCTGCCTCTGCCTGTCATTTTTTTTTAGATAAGTGGTACTACGCTTGCTAGGTACTGTGCCACCCGGTATGAGTGTTGGGCACTAGCAGAGGGCACACTACAGTCTGTGGGACTGACACACACACACTAGCAGGCAGGCAACTGAAATTAGATTAAAGTGTACAGATAAAGTGCCTTATTGTAAGGCAAAGTCCAGTGCCACACGGTATGATTGATGGGCACTGGCAGTGGGCACACTACAGTCTGTGGAAGTTGGGCTGACACACACTAGCAGCAGGCAAGCAACTGAAATTAGACTAAAGTGTAAAAATTAAATGCCTTATTTATCGGCAAGCTACTGTGCCACCCGGTATAAGTGGTGGGCAATGGCAGTGGGCACACTAAAGTCTGTGGAAGTCGGCCTGACATACACTGGCAGAAGGCAAGCAACTGAAATTAGACTAAAGTGTAAAAATTAAATGCCTTATTTATCGGCAAGCTACTGTGCCACCTGGTATAAGTGGTGGGCAATGGCAGTGGGCACACTAAAGTCTGTGGAAGTCGGCCTGACACACACTGGCAGCAGGCAAGCAACTGAAATTAGACTAAAGTGTAAAAATTAAATGCCTTATTTATCGGCAAGCTACTGTGCCACCCGGTATGAGTGGTGGGCACTGGCAGTGGGCACACTACAGTCTGTGGAAGTCGGCCTGACATACACTGGCAGAAGGCAAGCAACTGAAATTAGACTAAAGTGTAAAAATTAAATGCCTTATTTATCGGCAAGCTACTGTGCCACCCGGTATAAGTGGTGGGCAATGGTAGTGGGCACACTAAAGTCTGTGGAAGTCAGCCTGACACACACTGGCAGCAGGCAAGCAACTGAAATTAGACTAAAGTATAAAAATTAAATGCCTTATTTATCGGCAAGCTACTGTGCCACCCGGTATGAGTGGTGGGCACTGGCAGTGGGCACAATACAGTCTGTGGAAGTGGACCTGATACACACTGGCAGCAGGCAAGCAACTGAAATTAGACTAAAGTATAAAAATTAAATGCCTTATTTATCGGCAAGCTACTGTGCCACCCGGTATGAGTGGTGGGCACTGGCAGTGGGCACACTACAGTCTGTGGAAGTCGGCCTGACACACACTGGCAGCAGGCAAGCAACTGAAATTAGACTAAAGTGTAAAAATGAAATGCCTTATTTATCGGCAAGCTACTGTGCCACCCAGTATGAGTGATGGGCACTGG
This sequence comes from Bufotes viridis, assembly GCA_033119425.1. Lineage (NCBI taxonomy): Eukaryota > Metazoa > Chordata > Amphibia > Anura > Bufonidae > Bufotes > Bufotes viridis. The sequence continues at coordinate 125,156,974 of CM065589.1, forward strand.
CAGTGGGCACACCACAGTCTGTGGAAGTCAGCCTGACACACACTGGCAGTAGGCAAGCAACTGAAATTAGACTAAAGTGTAAAAATGAAATGCCTTTTTTATCGGCAAGCTACTGTGCCACCCGGTATGAGTGGTGGGCACTGGCAGTGGGCACACTACAGTCTGTGGAAGTCGGCCTGACACACACTGGCATCAGACAAGCAACTGAAATTAGACTAAAGTGTAAAAATGAAATGCCTTATTTATCGGCAAGCTACTGTGCCACCCGGTATGAGTGGTGGGCACTGGCAGTGGGCACACTACAGTCTGTGGAAGTCGGCCTGACACACACTGGCAGTAGGCAAGCAACTGAAATTAGACTAAAGTGTAAAAATGAAATGCATTATTTATCGGCAAGCTACTGTGCCACCCGGTATGAGTGGTGGGCACTGGCAGTGGGCACACTACAGTCAGTGGAAGTCGGCCTGACACACACTGGCAGGAAACTAACCTTAGATTAAAGGGTAAAAATGAAATGCCTTTTTTTATGCAAAGTCCTGTGCCACCTGGTATGAGTGGTGGGCACTGGCAGTGGGCACACTACAGTCAGTGGAAGTCAGCCTGACACACACTGGCAGGCAACTAAAGTTAGATTAAAGGTTAAAAATGAAATGCCTCTTTTTTATGCAAAGTCCTGTGCCACATGGTATGAGTGGTGGGCACTGGCAGTGGGCACACTATAGTCTGTGGGCCTGCAGCTCCTCACACACGGGCAGGCCAGGCAACTGCAATATATATATGGAGAAGAAAAAAAAAGCAGACTAATGTAGCAGGCCTAAAAAGGGCTTTTTGGGGTGCTATCAGTACGCTGTCCTTACAGCAGAGATCAGATGAGTCTTTCAGGACTGGAGTGGACAGTGAATACACTAGCATAGCTACCGATTTCCCAATTAAATCAGCAGCAGCTACACTGTCCCTCCTCTCACTAAGACTGCAGCTTCCGAATGAATCTAAAATGGATGCTGTCCAGGAGATGGGAGGGTCTGGGAGGGAGGGTGCTGCTGATTGGCTGGAATGTGTCTGCTGACTGTGAGGTACAAGGTCAAAGTTTTCTCAATGATGATGTATAGGGGGCGGACCGAACATCGCATTACGCGAAAAAGCTATGTTCGCCGGGAACTGTTCGCCTGCGAGTAGTTCGGGCCATCTCTACTCACCACTGCCTCTTCCTCTGAACTATGAAAGTCAGTGGCACGACCTTCATTCCATGTGGGGTCTAGGACCTCATCGTCCCCTGCATCGTGTTCCACTCAGTCTTCCTCCCTGATCTCCTGTTCGGTCTGCACACTGCAAAAAGACGCAGCAGTTGACACTTGTGTTTCATCATTATCAGAGACGTGCAGACTCCGATGAGGTGGTATTCCCATGTCCTCATCATCAGGAAACATAAGTGGTTGTGCATCAGTGCATTCTATGTCTTCCACCACTGTGGAAGGGCTAGGTGGATTCCCTTGGGAAACCCTGCCATCGGAGTCTTCAAACAGCAGAATAGACTGCTGCATAACTTGAGGCTCTGACTGTTTCCCTGATATGCATGGGGGTGATGTGACAGACTGATGGGCTTGGTTTTCAGGCGCCACCTGTGCGCTTTCTGCAGAAGACTGGGTGGGAGATAATGTTGTGAACGTGCTGGATCCACTGTCGGCCACCCAATTGACTAGCGCTTGTACTTGCTGAGGCCTTACCATCCTTAGAACGGCATTGGACCCCACCAATTATCGCTGTAAATTCTGGCGGGTACTGGAACCTGAGGTAGTTGGTTCACTAGGACGTGTGGCTGTGACAGAATGGCCATGTCTCCTCCCAGCCTCAGAGGGTCCACTAACACCACCACGACCGCGTCCATGTCCCATACTAGATGTTTTCCTCATTGTTACCGTTCACCAAGCACCACAATAAGAAAAAAAATATTTGGCCCAATGTATTGATTTCAAATTCAGGCCTCTTTTTACAGGCACCTAACACTATGTGCCTATTTATTTATGTACCGTCTTACACTAATCCAGGCACAGCAGCAACCACTGATTTAAGGGAATATCAATTGTAGGCCTGGTATTTAGGCCCTGGATGAAAGGTATCCTTTTATGGACAGATTTACACTTGGAGATGCACAGTAGCGTACGAAAAAATATGTAGGATTATGCATTCAGTAATTGTATTTTAACACTTTGTGTAATATACCCTTTAACGGACAGAAATAGACTTGGAGGTGCACGGTAGCGTGTGAAGTTATTGAGGATGACCCTCTCAGCACTTGCATATACACCTTGAGTGTAATATACCCTTTTACAGACAGAAATAAACTATGAGATGCACAATAGTGCGTACACATTTACAGGATTATGCTTTCAGCAATTGTAATGTAACACTTTTTGTAATATACCCTTTTACGGAAAGAAATATACTTGGAGATGCACGCTTAGTTTAATTTACCCTTTTACGGACAGATTAACACTTGGCCTGCAACAGCTGGAACACCAGATTCAGGGTATTGCTATATTGGCAAGTGAGTTTCACCCTAGAACAAAATCTATCCTTTGACGGATACTATTAAACTTGTCCAGCCACAGCTGGAACACCAGATTTACTGTATTTCTATTTTTGCAACTGTATTTCACCCCAGAAAATAATATATCCTTTGACGGACACTAGGGAAATTGTCCAGTCACAGCTGGAACACCAGATTCAGGGTATTGCTATTTTGGCAATTAAATTTCACCCCAGAAAAAAATTTACCCTTTTACGGACAGATTTAAACTAGGCCTGCAACAGCTGGAACACTAGATTTACTGAATTTCTATTTTTGCTACTGACTTTCACCCCAGAAAATAATATATTCTTTGACGGACACTAGGGAAATTGTCCAGGCACAGCTGGAACACCAGATTCAGGGTATTGCTATTTTGGCAATTAAATTGCACCCCAGAACAAAATCTATCCTGTGACGGACACTATTAAACTTGGCCAGCCACAGCTGAAACCACTGATTTATGGTATTGCTATTTTGGCAATTGAATTTCACCGCAGAAAATAATATATCCTATGACGGACACTATTAAACTTGTCCAGTCACAGTTGGAACACCAGATTTACGGTATTGCTATTTTGGCAATTGAATTTCACCCCAGAACATTACGTATCCTTTGCCGGACACTATTAAACTTGGCCAGCCACTGCTGGGACACCAAATTTATGGTATTGCTATTTTGGCTATTAAACTTCACCCAAGAACAAAATATATCCTTTGCCGGACACTATTAAACTTTGCCAGCTACTGCTGGGACACTAGATTTAGGGGAGTGCAATTTTGGCAGTTGAATTTCACCACAGAAAAAAATCTATCCTTTGCCAGACAGCAGACCGTATTTCTCTTGGCTAGCCACAGCTGGAACAGCAGATTTAGCGGATTGCTATTTTGGCAATTGAATTTAACCCCTTAATAAAATATAGAAATTTCTACCCTGAGTTTCTAACCAGTGAGCAATTAACTAGCAGAAGTTGAATGATTCACAGCTGTAGATCGATCACTTCATTAGGTGTTTTTGCTGACTTTTCCCTGCCTAATCTCGCCCTCACAGAAGCTGCGTCCTCTCCCTACACTAATCAGAGCAGTGTGACGTGCGGCGCTACGTGATTCCAGCTTAAGTAGAGGCTGGGTCACATGCTGCACTTGGCTAATCACAGCCATGCCATTAGTAGGCATGGCTGTGATGGCTTCTTAGGGCAAGAAGTAAAACGCTAGCTTATTGGCTGCTGTGCAGCCATTCAGAAAGGGGGAAGAAATCGCCGAACAATGGACCCGAACCCAAACTTTTTTGAAAATGTTCGGGTCCCTGTCCGTGTCCTGAACACCCCAAAATTCGGTAATGGTGGTAAAATGAAATGGTGGCAAAAAAGAAAAAACATACTCACCTCATCCATTTACTTGCAGAGTGGTTGTTACGGCCATCTTGTTTGAAGAAACCATGAGAAATCTCCAGCACTGTGACATGTGATGTCATCATGACTCCGCGCCTCGCCTGCGTAATGACATCATCACATTACCGTGCAAGATTTTGCATGGTTTCTGGATTTCTAGATGGCAGTGAGGGCCTCTCCGCAAGCAAATGGTAAGTTGAGTCAATTTTAATGTCTGATGTCGCGATCAGCGATGAGCATTGCACCTGAGGGGTTCAATGAGGGGGGCGCAATCGTCATTTTGCCCACTACATACAACAGAATGCAATTTGTGATGAAATAATTCATAACAAATAAAATTTATTTGCAAAATTCAGCAAAGCAACCAAATTACATGTTTGATAACTTTGCTCATCACTAATCACCAGTAAAGCAAGAACAGACAAAATCTAATCAACTTTATTTAACTGTTTTAGATCGCTTTCAAACAAATATATCTGCTAAGTAACCTTCAACTTAAAAAAGAGAATTACATCCTAGAAAGCTTACAACTCTCTTAATTAAATATGTAAGCCAGATCTCTTTCTAGAAGGACAAGAGAACCAAAAATGTCTCAAGAGAAACTTACCTCACTTGGTTGCCTTGTGGGGTTCTGTTTGTGGTGCTCTTTATCATTAGGGAGCCAAAAAAAATAAGTATGAGTTTTATATGCCTGACAATAATACTCTTGGTTTCTAGGAAGAGTATATGCAAATCACATATCTTAATTTGGCTGGCATGAGAAAAGATTAGCATTCCTTTCTGTTTTGGAAGAAAAGCTCATTTGAAGATCTTTCACAGAAAGCAAAAGGTATGAAAATTAGCTTGGCTGACAAAAAAAAAAAAAGAAGGGATATCCTATCTAATGCCAAAATAATTAATATATGCAATTTGTGATATACTGTACCTAGAAACCAAGAGTAGTGTCGCAAGGCATACAATACTCATGCATTTTTGGTTTCCCTAATGAAAAAGTAAGACAAGTTTCTCTTGAGCCATTCCAATTCTCTTGTTCTTCTAGAAAAAGAACTAGTTTATCTGTTTCGTTGAGCAATGTATATTTTTTATGGGATGTTGTAATTCTCTTGGTTTATATGATGTTGAAGGAAAATGGTGAAATAAGATTGCTAAAGGTGTTGTTTGATTAGGAAAGCTAGTTTGAAAATCTTTTCCAGTAACCCAGAGGAGCATTGCCTGGCCTACAATATTGTGCACATTTACTCTGCATACCAGGCGCATCACCTGGACTACAATACCGCACATATGTAATTGGCATAATAGGAGCATTGCCTGGTCTACAATACTGCACATGCGTATTTGGGGTATCATGGGCTCTCCATAAAGAAAATTACCCCTTAGACCAGTGTTCCTGAACTCCAATCCTCAGGTCTCACCTACCAGTTACGATTTGAGAATATGGCACAGAATAAAAACCTGTGGTAAATCCTGATGCATTTACACTAATTATATCACCTGCTCAATACTAAGGAAGTCCTTCAAACATGACTGGCAGGTGGGCCCTAAGGACTGGAGTTGAGATATATATATATATATATATATATATATTGTTAAGAAACACACATTTCTGTTCTTACTCTGATGACTTAATCTGGGAATATCAACAGTAGTAGTAACCCAGAAAACCCCATTAATAACAATACTTCCTTTCCATAGCACAAAGCCACACTTTAAAGCTGTTTGTTTTTCATGATAGTGGAGAGCAAACAATTTGCTTTGCTATGAGATTACAGAAGGATTCAAGCTCCACAGTCAACATAAATGCATAAATTATCACTGTTTTGCTGGTTAAATTGCCAACACTATATTAATAAAAGATAATAATATTTAGGCCATATGGCATGTTTTTAAAACCCACATTATCATGGTGCAAAATTCAGCATGGATATTTCTTTAATATAAGAAGAGCCTAGCGTCTGGTTTGAGAGATAGGACAGAATTAATTTGTTTCTCAAAAAGTAGATAATAAAAATACACTTCCTATGACAGAGAATATTCATACGGTGTATGAATATTTTATGTAGTTCATTGGTTTTCACCTTCTGTTGATGTGACATATTTTTTTTAGCAACCATATATAGATAAGAGAGATGGTATCTAAAAATGGACACATGAGTACATATATAAAACAGAATGCATGAAAAATAACATTGTAACAAGCAGTAAGCTTTGTAATAATAGTTTAATCTGAAGTATTCTGACAGCTGGCCGGGTTGATGAGAGCTGTTACCAAGGAGCTTTGGATGCCTGCTGAGAACATCCACAGCATGCTGATTTATAGCAGCAGTGTTGAACTGCATAATGTCAGCACCTCTCACTAAAGTAATAATAAACAGGAATGATATGGTTTATTTTTCTGTATGAATTGGTCAGACTATGCCTGGAAAGCACTAACCCAATGGGGGATAATAGTGTGGTTCTCATAGGAGCTGTAACTGCGGCTGAACAATTTCCACTGGCAAGGTTTGTAGAAATAGATATTCTTAATATAGTCATTTTACAATAAGTGATGCTTTTTCTCATTTTGGTTAGTAGTTATAAGTGGAATTTCATGGTTGGAGAGAGTTATTGCAAAAAGCCATACCAAGAATTAACTCTGTACTTCCCATCCTGACTGCCATTCGAAATAGTACGAATGAACAGTAAGTGTTAATCTTAAACGGGTTGTCTTATCTCAGACAATGGGGGCATATCACTAGGATATGCCTCCATTGTCTTATAGGTGCAGGTCCCACCACTGGGACCTGCACCAATATAGAGAACGGAGCCCCACAAAGTGGTGGCTGGAGGACTTGGCTAATTTTGGCGGCCCCATAGAAATGAATGGAGCGTGTGCAGTGCACCCTCCATGACTTTCGAGGCACTCTTCTCGATATAGATATGGGTCCCAGCAGTGGTACCCTCACCTATCAGACAATGGGGGCATATCCTAGCAATATCCCCCATTGTCTGAGATGAGACAACCCCATTAAATGGTAAATTTGTTTTACTGAGAAGTATAAATCTATATATGCTACACTTGTTAGTCTTCATTCAACCGCATAATCCCAACCTCTGTCCCTACCTTCTTACACAATCTGTCCTAACCAACAACACACAGCTGGTTGATAGTTCCTCCTTATCTAAGTGCTAGGGCCTATATAGGAAGACAAAATAAAAAAGTGACTGATCAGTAGAGATGTCCTTGCGGTTTGCCAAGAGGTCGTTTCGTGGTGAACTTTGCGCATTCGCGATTCGCCGAACGTGCGAACATATGGCGATGTCCACCGGCGCCATATTATTTTGCATTGCGCCGAACTTTGATCCATGACACATCCATCAGGTGGGACAGAATAACCAATTGAGACGTTTCAGCACCTGGACACACCCCCACCCTATAAAAGAACCCGATCTGGCAGCCATTTTACATTCTGTGTTTTGCCAGTGTTGGGAGGGGTTGGCTTTGTGGAGCAGGGACATGCTGTTAGGGACACTAAACGCTAGCTAATAGGGCCACAAAAGTTCTTTTAAGGACTGGTATAGTTGTGCTTTGGATAGGTGTGACATACTGAGGGGTGTGATATACTTATAATATACTTTCTAAAATAGAAAGTATATTATAGTGAATTTGTATTGTGCAGCAGTTGTGTGCGGTTAAGCTGCGATACCGCAGCTATATAGAGGGACAAGCGCTATTGGAACAGCTATTTGCAATGGGTGTGATATACCTGTTGCCCCAAAAAATACTGATTGAGGGCTGTGATATACCTGTTGCCCCAAATAAACAGACTGGTGTGATATAACTGTTGTGGCAAAAAAAATTATTGAGGGGTGTGATATACCTGCTTCCACAAAATACTGATTAAGGGGTTTGATATACCTGATTCCACCAAATTTTGATTGAGGGGTTCAATATACCTGCTTCCACAAAATACTGATTAAAAGGTTTGATATACCTGTTTCCACCAAATATTGATTGAGGCCTGCAATATACCTGCTTGCACAAAATACTGATTAAGGGGTTCGATATACCTGCTTCCACCAAATATTGATTGAGGGGTGCTATATACCTGCTTCCACAAAATACTGATTAAAAGGTTAGATATACCTGTTTCCACAAAATATTGATCGAGGCCTGCAATATACCTGCTTCCACAAATACTGCTCTTCTCTAGGGACTTAGGCACAGGGTCATTTTGAAAATGACAGGCAGAGGAAGAGGCAGTCCGTTCCGCAGGGGTGGCAGGTGCACCAGGCCGGAGTCTAAGTGGGAAGTTGTAGAAGGCACGTGCAATTACTTAAAATTGGGGAGAGGGAGAGACGGAGCAGCAGCGAGGGAGGATAAGGAGGAAAGGCAGGCAGAGCTTGCAGGGCACAGGAGGCAAAAAACAGACTGCAAATGTATCTGGAGCGAGCCATCCACCATGCACGGTCACTTCTGGCACTCCCAGGATGCCGGCACATGGCTCCGTAGTGTGTTTTTTTTACGTTTCAGCTGCTGACAATAGTGTTGCCATCTGCAGCCTGTGCCGTGAACACATAAGTGGCGGTAAGCCCAACACTCACCTAGGGACGACCGCCTTAAGAAGGCACCTGGCCTCCCATCACCAAGCCCAGTGAAAGCAACGCCATCAGAATCCACAAAGCCACACTCCTGGCGCTCCACGTCCTGCCTTTTGTCCTTCTCCCCTCTCCTCCCATTTGTCCTCCACTCCACCTACCACCGTGCTGTCATCACATTCATCTGGCAGAAGGCAGGCTTCCGTGGCCCAAATGTTTAAGCATAAAAAGTTGATGACTCCAGATAACCCTCTTGCCCAATGGCTGACCACTGGCTTTTCGCAACTGCTAGCCCGCCAACTACTGGCATATAAACTGGTGGACTAGGGGGCCTTTAGAAAATTTGTGGCCATTGGCACATGGCAATGGAAGGTCCCCAGAAGAAAATATTTCTCCCAGAAGGGCATCCCAGAGCTATATGGCCACGTTCAGCGGCAAGTGAATATATCTCTGGCACACAGTGTCGGTGCCAAGATACATCTGACCACAGACATGTGGTCTAGCAAACACGGTCAGGTAAGGTACATACCTTTTACTGCACACTGGGTGAACCTTCTGATGGTCGTCAAGCATGTAACCCGTGGCTCCCGAGTAGATTTGGTGTTACTGCCAAGGGTTGCATGCAGGTCTGCCTCTTCTTCTCCTCCTCCTACTCCATCCTCCGTCTCCTCCTCGGCTGACACCTCCTTTTCCACTGCTACCGCCTCTTCCGCTGCACCCCCAAGATCCCCAGAACCTATTTGACGTTCCAGGTGAGACGTTGCCATGCTGTGCTGCGGCTGTTGTGCCTGGAAACCAAGAGTCATTCTGGTCCTGCACTGCTTTCAGCTCTGCTGTCACAGGCCGATCAGTGGCTAACCCCGCTCAATTTGACAGTTGGTAAAATGGTGTGCGACAACCATTAACGACTACCTGTACGAACTCTGCAGCAGGACAAGTTCTGGGGAGCTTGGTTTCTTTTCACCTCGCCAGTGGCTGCTCATGCGCAACTCATGCAGACTTCTGCGGCCATTTGATGAGATCTCCAAACTGGTCGCTCCACCACTTCCAATTTAGTGCAAATGGGGGCCTTCATGCTCCAGTGTTTGAAGAGGGACCCCCGTATAAAAAGCATAAAGGGCAAGGATCAGTCTGGATGTCAACATACTTAGACCCCCAGTACAAACACAAAATGGTGGACATGTTGCCAACATCACAGAGGGCTGGCAGAATGCAGCATTTCCAAGCCTTGCTGCGAGAGATGCTGCATTCTGCTGTTGCTGGCGCTGGCATAGGAATTTCAATCCACAACTAAAGAGGTGCGGGTGCCAATCTTACCGAGCCTGCAAGATTGGGCAATTCGATGATGTAATGGTCACTTCGGATATGAGATCATTCTTGCAGCCTACTCATCGACAGCCGCCCTCCAGATCCAGCCTCAGGGAACGCCTAGACCGACAGGTGTCCGACTACACGCGGGTTAACAGCCGATGTGGACGCTCTGAGAACCGAGTAACCCCTGGACTACTGGGTGTACAGGCTTGATCTGTGGCCAGAGCTGGCACAATTTGCCATGCAACTCTTGGCTTGCTCCTTGTCGAGTGTCCTGTCCGAAAGGACATTCAGCGCAGCAGGGGGGATTGTGACTGAAGCGCACTCGCCTAGCTCATGACAGTGTGGACTACCTCACATTTCTAAAAACTAGTGTTGAGCGAACAGTTCGAGAATAGTTCGGGTTCGTACCGAATTTTGGGGTGTCCGGGACCCGGACCCGAACCCGGACATTTTCAAAAAAGTTTGGGTTCGGGTTCGGTGTTCGTCGATTTCTTCCCGCTTTCTGAAGGGCTGCACAGCAGCCAATCAGCTAGCGTTTTACTTCTTGCCCTAAGAGCCCATCACAGCCATGCCTACTAATGGCATGGCTGTGATTGGCCAAGTGCAGCATGTGACCCAGCCTCTATTTAAGCTGGAGTCACGTAGCGCCGCACGTCACACTGCTCTGATTAGTGTAGGGAGAGGACGCAGCTTCTGTCAGGGCGAGATTAGGCAGGTTAAAGTCAGCAACAGCACCTAATGAACGGATCAATTTACAGCTGAGAATCATTGAACTTCTGCTAGTTACTTGCTCGCTGGTTTTTAGGCTGCACAGAGTGTTTTTCTGTCACTTATTTTCTGGGTTGATCGGCGGCCATTTTGTGACTTGTGGTGCGCCAGAAGAAGCTGCCACCAAGTCCATCAATCCATCAATACTAGTTTGTTTTTTTTGCTATATCCTACATCAGGGGCTTGGCTGTGCTAATTGTCACCCCTAGAAACTCAGGAAAGAAATTTCTATATTTTATTAAGGGGTTAAATACAATTGCCCAAATACCAATCCCCTAAATCTGGTGTTCCAGCTTTGGCTAAACAAGTATAATACTGTCTGCTGTCTGGCAAAGGATAGATTATTTTCTGGGGTTAAATTCAATTGCCAAAATAGCAATACCATAAATCAGTGGTTTCAGCTTTGGCTGGCAAAATAGAATAGTGTCCGAGGTAACACACACACGTACAGACGCACGTACACGATTCTTGAATAGTTGTATTATCGCGATAATAAAACTAACAGTGTAAAGTTGACTGTATTGCTCTAAGTTATATTCGCGTACAAATGTAACTTCTATTACAGCACACCAATACTAAAACTGACTAAGAGACAGCTTTAAGTTCTATTCGAACGCGATTGCAACTTTGGAACTTAAAGTGGTGTACGATTTTAAAAGTTGAGTACTAAAAGTTGGAATCGCAATGCGATTCTTATGTATTTGCTGTATTTGCGATTACAACTTTGAGCTACCGATCACCATGGGAACGCCTCTCCAGTAGAATGTACTGTCGGATGTGAGAATTAAGTTGAAATCGCAATGCGATTATTATATATCTGCTTAATCGCATTGCCGTTTCAACTTAGCATTGCTAATAATTCCATCCATATTCGCTAACTTACTGACTCAGTAAGTTAACGATATGGATGGAATTATTTAGCAATGCTAAGTTGAAATCGCAATGCGATTAAGCAAATATATAAGAATCGCATTGCGATTTCAACTAAATTCTCAGATCCGACAGTACATTCTACTGGAGGAGGCGTTCCCATGGTGATCGTTAGCTCAAAGTTGTAATCGCAATGCGTTTATTGCGGTATATTATCCCTCTGGGTGTCTTTTACAGCCTTTTTAGTACCCAAAAGTTCTGGTCCCCATTGACTTCTATGGGGTTCGGGTTCGGGATGAAGTTCGGGTTGAGTTCGGATCACGAACCCGGACATTTTCCGGAAGTTCGGCCGAACCTCTCGAACCCGAACATCCAGGTATTCGCTCATCTCTACTAAAAACTAATGTGGCATGGATCTCGGAGGAATTCAACACCTGTGACAACTATGTGAAATTGAATTTCCTCATGCCAGCCCACACATATTTGCCACTACCCAAAACAAAGAATGGTCCTTGTCTTATGTATATATAGCGGCATAAAAGGCCTTTTCTGTCAGGTGAATGCCTAATTTTTGGGGCCTGTACTCCAGTGGCCTACAGCAAAAATTTTATCCAGTGACCACCTAATGTACCTCCAGCCACATAATCACAAGTTGGTAGGGACTATACAGGGACACTGCCCCAACTAGTAACACCTAGCGATTCATTTATAACTTCTAGAAAAAATAATAATGGCAAGCATAGAGTCATAAGAATAGGTGATTCAGAATGATTACATGGGGAAAGCAAATAGTAAAATAGACATGACAGCAAAGATGACAGGTCCTGTTCAAAGATACATTCAATTGCTGCAAATCTACAGTGCAGAGACTGCACCACAAATTTGAAGCAACTTACAGTACAATGCATGTGAATGGGGTTTATAAAGCCATATGTATCAAAATTAGAAAAAAATCGGAATGGAAAAAGGAGCATGCATGCAAGTTGTTAAGCAGAGCTTTGAGGTGTGACAGGGTGAACCAAAAGGTGAGCTTTTGGTGGATTTTGAACTTATGCTGGTCTGTGGATGACACTATTATGTGGGATCTGTGGGGGACACTGTTATGGGGGTCTGTGGCTGACACTGTTATTGGGGTCTGTGGCTGACACTGTTATGGGGGGGGTCTGTGGCTGATGCTGTTATGGGGGTCTTTGGCTGACACTGTTATTCTTGTCTGTAGCTGAAACGTTTATTGGAGTCTGTGGTTGACACTGTTATTGGGGTCTGTGGCTGACACTGTTATTTGGGTCTGTGATTGACACTGTTATTGGGGTCTGTGGCTGACACTGTTATGGGGGGCGATCCGTGGTTGACACATAAAAAGCACTTTATGCTTGTAACGGATCAACAGGTGTGGACCCGCTGTGCCACTTACCGGTTTGGCTTTGGGCCAAACTTGGGAGCGGAGTCTAAGTGTCCCCCTGGTTTTCACCCTTTATCCCGCTCCAGGATGCGGTAGCTGGACTCAGCTGCAGGGGAGACACCAGGTCGCTACCGCAAGAGTGGTCCCGGGTAAGTGGCAGCTGGCCGGGCAGGCCAGAAAGCCCCGATGCTAGCACCGGGGAAACAGGCAATATAGCAGACAGCCGCAGGATAATGCTGAGCTAAGCAAGCGGTATAGCAGAGCTAGTGCTGTGAGAACAGCAGAGCTGAGTTAGTCCAGGTGGAGCTAGTGTAACAATCTGCACAGCAGACAGAGGCGTGGTCGACAGTCCGGGTCTTTAACTTGAGAGCAGCGAGGTACAAGAGGATCAATCAGAGACGAGGTCAGGATACAGGCAGAGGTCATAAGCAGGATATCGAATGCAGGAACAGCAGGAGCCTTAGCTGTAGGAAGTACAATATTGCTCAGGCATTGCAGGAAGGGGGAAGCACCCTTATAAAGGTAGTGCCTGGCCAGGATTGGAAAGAGGGCGGAATCAGGGGCGTGCATTAACCCTTAAGGTACCAGGACGCCTGCAGCTCCTACAAGATACAACAGAAGCTGTCGTAGCCTGCGACAGCGCAAGAAAGCGGGTCTGGAGCCTGCAGCGAAGAGGAGGAGCCCTGTGTGCAGCTCAACTAAGATACGTAGTCGGACGCACTGCACTCTGGCAGCTGCCAACTGCCATTGTTACAGTATCCCCCCTCTCACGCCCCTTCTTTTTGGCCTTGATGCGCTGAAAAAAGCTTCTGAGAAGATTCAGAGCATGTACATTCTCCTCCGGCTCCCAGGAACGTTCCTCAGGACCATAATTCTTCCAGTCTACAAGGAAGTACCTCTTACCACCAACAACCTTGGAATCGAGGATGTTCTGTACTTCAAATTCAGGCTCACTGTCAGTAGGCACGGAAGTAGAGGTGGAGGGAGGCCTGGAAAAGGAGTTGAGGACCAACGGTTTCAGAAGAGATACATGAAAAGAATTTGGAATCCGGAGAGAAGGAGGCAACCGGAGTTTATAAGAAACACGGTTGATACGCTCAAGGACCTCAAACGGGCCCAGAAACCATAGAGTAAATTTGTAACAGGGTACCTTCATGCAGATGTTCCGGGAGGAAAGCCAGACTTTGTCGCCAGAATAGAACTGAGGAGGAGGTCTACGTCTGGTATCCGCATTTTTCTTCATACGAGTAACAGCCTGAGAGATGGAATCCTTAGTCTGTCTGCAGATGCTGAGGAAGTCTCTGAACAAAGAATTATCAGCCGGTACCTCGGAAGATGCGGACAAGGGTAAAGGAGCACGAGGGTGTAGTCCATACATGTAGAAGGGAGAAGAGCCCGTGGATTCTCCGGAATGGCTGTTGTACGGGAATTCCGCCCAAGGCAGGAGCTGCACCCAATGATCATGCTGAGCAGAGACAAAGTGACGTAGGTAGTTCTCCAAAGTCTGATTAACTCGTTCAACTTGCCCATTAGACTGAGGGTGGTATCCAGAAGAAAAGTCCAACTTCACCTCAAGTAGCCCACAGAGCGCTCTCCAGAATTTGGAAGTAAATTGTACCCCTCGATTGGACACAATGTGCAGAGGTAGGCCATGAAGGCGGAAGATGTGTTCGAAGAAGGGCAATCCAGGAAGCGGAATAAAATGTGCCATCTTGGAGAATCTGTCTACCACTACCCAGATTACAGGACAGCCAGCAGAGGACGGGAGGTCTGTGATAAAGTCCATAGCAACATGCTGCCAGGGAACTTCCAGAATGGGTAACGGTAGTAGCAACCCTGCTGGTTTGGTTCGGGGAACCTTGTTGCGGGCACAGGAGGTACAGGCAGACACAAATTCCCGGACATCTTTGGGTAGGGTCAGCCACCAGTAGTGACAGGACAGCAACTCAAGGGTCTTAGATACCCCAGGGTGACCAGCGTACTTGAAGCAATGTCCCCAGAAGAGAATCTTCCTCCTCTTGGCTTGTGGAACAAAAATCTTCCCCGGAGGAATATCTTTTACTCGAACTGGTGCCACTGAAACCAGGCAGGACGGATCGATGATATGTTGAGGTTCCTCAATCTGATCTGCTGGGTCAAAGGAACGGGAAAGCACATCAGCCCTCACATTTTTGTCTGCCGGTCGAAAATGCAGAAGGAAATTGGATCGGGCAAAGAAGAGTGCCCATCGAGCCTGACATGGATTAAGACGCTGTGCAGACTGCAGATAAGTCAGATTCTTGTGGTCAGTGTATATAACCACTGGATGCAAAGCCCCCTCCAGAAGGTATCTCCATTCTTCCAAGGCCATCTTGATAGCAAGCAGTTCTCTATCACCGATGGAGTAGTTTCTTTCTGCAGAAGAGAAGAGCTTGGAGAAGAAACCACACAAGACAAATTTCCCTTTGGAGGTCTTCTGTAGCAGGACTGCACCTGCACCAATAGAAGAAGCATCCACTTCTAGGAAGAACTGTTTGGAAGTGTCTGGATGATGGAGGACAGGAGAAGCAGCAAAGCAATCTTTGAGTTGTCGGAATGCAGATTCAGCTTCAGGGGTCCATTTCTTTGCATCCGCCCCTTTCTTAGTCAGCACAGAAATAGGGGCTGTGAGAGAAGAAAAGTTTGGAATGAACTGCCTATAGAAGTTGGCAAATCCCAGAAATCTTTGAATAGCACGGAGACCTTGAGGACGAGGCAAATTCTGGATGGCAAAGACCTTGTTGGGGTCCATTTGCAGACCAGTGCAGGAAACAATGTACCCCAGAAAGGGTAAGGGAGACTGCTCAAAGACACACTTTTCGAGCTTGGCAAACAGACCATTCTCCCTTAGGCGCTGCAGAACCAGGCGCACTTGTCACCGGTGAGTGGACAAGTCGGTTGAATAAATGAAAATATCGTCGAGATACACTACAACACACTTGTATAACAGGTCCCGGAAGATGTCATTTACAAATTCTTGGAAGACTGCAGGAGCGTTGCAAAGGCCGAATGGCATAACCAAGTACTCATAGTGGCCATCATGGGTATTGAATGCCGTCTTCCACTCGTCGCCTTCACGGATTCGGATCAGGTTATATGCACCACGTAGATCCAATTTAGAAAATATCTGTGCGCCTCGGATACGGTCAAACAATTCAGACATCAGGGGCAGAGGATACTTGTTCTTGACTGTAATCTTGTTCAGTCCACGATAATCTATACATGGACGGAGTGACCTGTCTTTCTTGGACACAAAGAAGAAACCGGCTCCAGCCGGCGAGGTAGACTTCCGGATAAACCCCCTCTCCAGGTTCTCCTTAATATACTCGGCACTGCTGCAGTTATTTCTGTTGAAGGCGTATAGAGGCGTATTTCAGTACTACAAGAAAAATATATTCCCAGTTCACTGTTGCAGTTATATCTGGTAAAGCCTTTACTGGCATATTGCAGTAGAAAAAGAAATATACATTCACCATTCGCTGCTGCATTTATATCTTGAAAAACCTTTATTGACGTATATTAGTAGAAAAAAAAATATTTTCAGTGTTCTTTCTTGCAGTTATATGTGGTAACGCCTTTAGTGGCGTATTTCTGTAGAAAAATCAAGATATATTGTTACGTTCAGCGCTGCAGTTATATGTGGGAAAGTCCTTTTTGCGGTATGGACTAAATTACGTTGTCATGCAATTTTGTATTTACGTTTCTCACACTGTGTGCTTACGTAACAACGTTACACCAATATAGGTGAATACACGATGCACTAACCCTGCTCAAAAATGCGAACTAATTCACACTAGCCTGCATATATCTGCGGTATTGCTTACTGGACACTATGAGGACTTTTCTGCAGCACAGGAACCGCAT
This sequence comes from Bufotes viridis, assembly GCA_033119425.1. Taxonomy (NCBI): domain Eukaryota; kingdom Metazoa; phylum Chordata; class Amphibia; order Anura; family Bufonidae; genus Bufotes; species Bufotes viridis. Next base: position 125,173,742 of record CM065589.1, read on the forward strand.
GAGGACCGTGCCTCGCTCTTCCAGCATGGACCAACTTCCTGAGCTACGTCATGTTCACTTCAGATCACTCCGCCTCAGGCACCGTTGTTTTTTTGAAACTGACAGCCTATAACCATCTGTTGTAAAGCCTTTAGTGGCGTATATATGTGGAAAAAGAAAAATATACTCGATGTTCACTGTTCCAGTTATATGTGGTAAAGCCTTTAGGGGCGTATATGAGTAGAAAAAGAAAAAGATATTTGCTGTTCATCGCTGCAGTTATATGCTGTAAAATCTTTTTGGAATTATTTTGATGGAAAAAAAATTGTATTAAGCGCTGCAGTTATATGTGGTAAAATCTTTTGTGACTTATTTCGGTGGAAGTAAAATTGTATTCAGCATTAAGCGATGCACTTATATGTGGTAAAATCTTTTTGGAAATATTTAGGTGGAAAAAAAATCTTGTATTCCGCATTAAGCGCTACACATATATGCAGTAAAATCTTTTTTGAAATATTTTGGTGGAAAAATATCTTGTATTCAGAATTAAGCACAGCATGTATATGCTGTAAAATCTCCATGATGTCTCTATGATAAATCTTACAAAAAAACCAAGCCCAAAACAAATTAGATCATAATAATAGGTCTCCACTTTACACGTAATATTAGGGTCCTATGGGTGGTAGACTCTAAAAACAATAAACTTTATTGATATTCATTAAAAATAAACAACACGGCGGATCCGATAGTTTCTATATATATAAATAAAGATTCCCCCAAAACCAAATAACATACTATAAAAAATATGTGGATCACAGCAGGGAGGGAAAATAGGTAAAAGCAATAATGGGAAATAGGCTATGAGGCGACAGGTGTGGTATCCCTACCGTATCCCTTATGTATCCCTCAGCCCAAAGAACGCACCTGGTGGTGGTGGGTCTTTGTCCACGTGCCTATCCCTGGAACCCTGCGTATCCTTTAATACACCTAAACACCTCAACGCGTTTCCCCCTACCAAAGGGTTCCTCAGGGGGTTAATATAGCAAAACCAAATGTGTACAAAGATGAAAAAAAGATATAACCGTAACCATAACAGAAGAGGGGGCTGGTTTCAACCAGCTATGCCTGATGAGAGTGAGGCAGTAAATAAGAATTAAAATAATGCACATAGTCAGTTAACAGTTCCCTGTTAGTGACATACTAGCCACACAGAGATGGAGGGAAAACTTACATATTGTTGCAGTCACACACGGTATCCAGCCCCCTCATGGGTCCTCTGATGTCCAGGACCTGAGGGAGACTGGTACCGGTGTACTATATAAAGGCACATGAAAAGCAGAAGACTGTCATCACCTGGGCGTCTGACGTCACATCCGGGTGGGCTGGCTCCATTTCCTATATTCAGATTGGCGATGCGTTCCACAGTGGGACGCACCGCAGATAGAGACGCCGGCCCATGTGACATAGGGCCCATGCAACGTCAAACCCAGTTGTAGCGGACGTCACTTCCTACCTGTAAAGATGGCGATGCGTTCCAGGGCGGAACGCACCGCAGTGAATGTCCAGAGCATTGGACGCCAAAGTGACGTCACTTCCGGTAACGATGCGCTCCACACTGGAACGCACCGCCACCAACATCACCTACAATAACAAAAGACCCCTCTGGCCCGCATTAAATGAGCAAAAGGATAGTCGTTCAACAGTAAGGCAGGGATATATATGTAACTGAATATATGTCAGAAGCGTAACATAGAGTTAGTGCCCCATTGATTTCCCCTCAAATGGTGACAATTGAAGACTGTGTACGGGAGAAGAAAGAAAAAACAAAAATATAAAAATATAGCCATATATATTTTAGCCATATCTCAGTATCCAATAGAGGTAAAATGCATAGACTCGATAATTATATTTATAGTTACAAAGCAACTGTATAAAGCCACAGCAGATAAGCTGTACGCTAAATTTTTGGACACTTCTCGTGTCACTGGTCAGCTAAGGTACATAATGCGCATATACAACTTGAGGCGAGCGTCATATCATTACGGAAAAAAAGACTCACAAAAAACAGCTGAAGGTCAATCTATCATTAAGGCCCATAGGGGACTGGGATCGAAAGCGGTATATCCATTCCGTCTCTTTACATAGAACCTTTCGATCCCAGTCCCCACCACGGAGGGGTTGTGGGACAACATCAAGGGCCATGAATTTCAAGGCTCCCGGATCACCTCGACGAACAGAGTTAACGTGCTCTGCCACCGATGTATCCCTCTCATTAGTGACATCGTTAACATGCTCGCATATCCTCCTACGGAATTCCTGTATAGTTTTTCCAACGTAGTCAAGGGGACACGAACATTGCACCACATAAATAACACCTCTCGTTCTACAGTTGGCAAATTGTCTGAGAGAGAAGATACGGCCTGTTGCAGAGCATGTTATGGATCTCCCTGTTCTAATGTACCCACATGCTTTGCACTTTCCACATCTAAAAACACCAGTTTGTCTCCTGGTCAGCCAATTCCCCTCCGCTGGTGGGGGAGTATAATGGCTCCGGACCAAGCGGTCCCTAAGACTTCTCCCCCTCCTATATGTGATACTAGGGTGTGTCGAGAGCGACTCCCTAATGTCGCAGTCTTTAAGGAGAATATGCCAATATTTACCCAAAATGGCTCTGACCTCTTTGTTGGCGTTATCAAATGTGGAGATAAAGCGTGTAATCTGTGGCTCATCCGTTATCTGTTTAGGGATCAGGAGGTCATCCCTCACCCGCCCTTCCGCCTCCTGAAAGGCTTGGCGGAGTATACCATCCGGGTATCTCCATTCCCTGAATCGCTGATAAAGGCGCTTAGATTCCTTATAGAAATCGGCTGAGGTGGAACAGTTCTGTTTGACCCGAAGGTACTGTCCTTTAGGGATGCCCCTCTTTTGTGGAATAGGGTGGTGACCCTCCCATCTCAGCAGACTATTTGTAGCCGTAGGTTTACGATAGATCGTAGTAGTCAGTCTATCGACATGTTTTTCAACCCTAACGTCCAGGAAGGTAATCTCCCTTTCATGGATCTCGTAGGTGAAGGCAAGGCCCAAAGTGTTGATGTTGAGTTCCTGAACGAAGTGGCGGAACTCGGATGTGGTCCCGCCCCATACGATGAAGATATCATCGATGTAGCGGGACCACAATCCGATTTTATCCCGCCACCAAGGATGATCATTAGGAAACACAATAGTATCCTCCCACCAGCCCAGAAGGAGGTTGGCATATGTGGGGGCACATGGGCTCCCCATCGCCATCCCTCTGAGCTGGTGGTACAGGCGGCCATTGAAGAGAAAAAAGTTATGTGTTAGCACAAATAACAAAAGCTCCACAACAAACCTATTGTGGTCAGCACAGTGTATGTCTCTTGTATTGAGAAAAAAATTGACCGCCTCAATGCCCTTGTTGTGGGGTATACTGCTATAAAGCGACTCAACGTCTATGCTGGCTAATAGACACCCAGCATCCACAGTGATGGTGTCGATTTTTCTCAAAAAGTCTGTGGTGTCACGTGTATATGACGGTAGGGTGACAACAAAGGGCCTCAAAACATGGTCAATGTAGATTCCACAGTTTTGTGTCAGGGAATCAACCCCCGACACTATAGGGCGTTCCTTAAGGGGATTGATCCCTTTATGTATTTTCGGTAGCCCATAGAAGGTGGCTATCTGTGGAGTCTCATTGACAATAAACGCAGCCTCCGTTTTCGTTATAACTCCCCTACTAAGACCTCTCTTGACGATTCCTTTCAAGTCAAAGAGATAGACCTGGCTGGGATCACTCTTAAGGATTTCATAGCTGCCTGCATCCTTCAATATGTTCATGCACATTGTGCAGTACTGTTCATGCTTCAACAGCACCAGATTACCTCCTTTGTCTGATGGTTTTATGACCACTTGTTTCTCGCATTCGAGAGCTCTGAGTGCATCCCACTCGGTCTTGGGGAGATTAGATCTATATTGCACTTTGCCGATTCCTTCAATCTCAGCGGTCACCATCTCGAGAAAAATATCTATATACTCATAATTAGATCCAGGAGGTAATCTGGTGCTGCGGGGTCTAAGGCCAGTGAATGGTCCCTGACCCGGATTCCTCTGGCCTTCTTCCTGAAGTTCCATTAGTAACTGAAGGTTTGGAAAATCAGTTTCAGCTATCCCCAGTTTGGCACAGGTTTGCCTATTATAGTTCTTGTAGAACTTCCGCCACTTAAGCTTTCTACAAAATAGGTGTAAGTCCTTGATCCAGACAAATTGATTAAACGTCTCAGTAGGAACAAAAGATAAACCTTTAATTAAGACTGTATTCTCAGCGGGGGTAAGGGGCCTACCAGACAAATTGATCACCTGTAGCTTGTCCCCTCTGTACGGTCCCTGTTCCGATCTTTGAGTTGATAAGGTGTTTGGCCCGAAGCTAAAAAAGGTTGTGTCTGCGTATTGGTAATAGAGGAGGAAGAAGGTGGCCCAGAAAAGTTTCCAGCCCCCATTGGGATTGATCGCCTTATACCTCTTGGCCATCTTCTCTGTCCTCTTACGTTAACAGCACCCCTGTTAGTTCCTGTATTCGCTCGGCCCCTCTCTGGGTCCGTATCTGACAATTCCTGTTCTGAGGAAGATACCTCAGATTCTACCGGATGACTCTCTCTCTTCTCCACCAAATAAGCTCTCTTTTCTCTAAAGTCACTTAGATCCCATGTAAATTGTCTGTGTTTACGTTCCTTTAGAATCGCCTGATATTTTTCTACAGATGTCTGTAGGAACGCCTCCCGTTTTTCAAATTCGGGGTCTGATTTGAATTTCAGAGTGGTGTCTATGAGCTCCCTCAATTTTTTGGTAGTTTTATCGAAGATCTTTTGTTCTGCCTGTAGTAGGATTTTCATCAAATTGAGGGAGCTCTTAGTCAGCTCCTCTTCCCACTCTTCTTGTATGTTATTTGGTTTTGGGGGAATCTTTATTTATATATATAGAAACTATCGGATCCGCCGTGTTGTTTATTTTTAATGAATATCAATAAAGTTTATTGTTCTATGATAAATCTGCAGCATGGGGGCCCCTGTGTGGCTTCTAGACACTTTCAAAATAATCCTTCAGTGGAGCGAATAGATGCCAGAAGACCAGGACACACCATGACCTTCCTAGGAGTTTGTATTCGGCGATGCTGTTATGTGTGGAAAAATCTTTAGTGACTTATTTCGGTGGAAAAAAAAATCTTGCATTCTGCGTTAAGTGCTGCACTTATATGCGGCAAAATCTTTTTTGAATCATTTCGGTGGAAAAAAATTTTTTATCCAGATTTAACCGCTGCACTTATATGCCGTAAAACCTTTTTTGAATTATTTCGTTGGAAAAAAAACTTGTATTCTGTGTTAAGCTCTGCACTTATATGCGGGAAAATCTTTTTTTAAATATTTCGGTGGAAAAAAATCTTGTATTCAGCATTAAGCAATGCACTTATATGTGGGAAAATCTTTTTAAATTATTTCATTGGAAAAAAATCTTGTATTCTGCATTAAGCGCTGCACTTATATGTGGGAAAATCTTTTGTGAATTATTTTGGTGGAAATACAAATTTCCACCTACTCCATTAGCTTCCTAATCTCTTCATTATCATTGAACACACTAACTTTACACCCTCCCCCCCACCCCCAGCTATATATATAAGTGGTGCCAGCACCAACTAGGAGCGAATAAAGGTAAATGACACTGCCAGCCTGTTAAAGGCATTACAGCATGATACCACAATAAATTTGATATGACATTTAGCAAGAGTTTAAAGTACCCACATATAGCACATAGTGGGACACTGCATCAAGATGAATAAGCGTGGATCAGCCAGGATTTCCACACACCAATGCCTGATGCATCAGACTAGATCATCCATAGTGCCACACCAACAATTTGACAAAAGAGACCGGTTTCTTCTGGCTACTTGCCTCAGCTACTATTCTGATGCTGTTACCCACCTAATGCCACACATCTGATGCCAAGTGCTCCTTCTTTCACCCACCATCTTCAGCAGGTACTGGTATTGCCACCCACCTCCAGAGTATGTCACCTTACCTTTGTGGCCTCCTGATGCTGCCGCCACCTCCAGACTCTGTCCTTGTGCCACTCTGTGGCCTCCTCCTGATGCTACTGCCGCCACCTCCAGACTCTGTCATTGTGCTGCCCTGTGATCTCCTTATGCTGCCACCACCTGCAGACTTAGTCACTGTGCCACTCGGTGGCCTCCTCATACTTCCGCCAACTCCAGACTCTGTCATTGTGCCACTCTGTGGCATTCTCCTAATGCTGCTGCTGCCCCCAGACTCAGTCATTATGCTTATACTGCTGCCAACTCCAGACTCTGTCATTGGGCCACCTCACCACTATGTCATAGGGCCATTCTGTGGACTACTCATGCTGTTCCCACCCTCCCCACTTCATGACTGGTCCACTGTTTTGGCTTTAGGCCTGGCTGACATCATCATTTATTTGACATTTCTTCTGATCCTATCTGTGTAGCAGCTTTAACCACTTCAACCCCCCTAGCTTAAACACCCATAATGACCAGGCCACTTTTTACAATTCCGCACTACACTACTTTCACCGTTTATTGCTCCGTCATACAACTTACCACCCAAATGAATTTTACCTCCTTTTCTTCTCACTAATAGAGCTTTCATTTGGTGGTATTTCATTGTTGCTGACATTTTTACTTTTTTTGCCATTAATACAAATTTAACGACATTTTTGCAAAAAAATGACATTTTTCACTTTCTGTTGTAAATTTTTTTTTTAAAAACTACATTTCTATATAAATTTTTCTCTAAATTTATTGTTCTACATGTCTTTGATAAAAAAAAGTCCAATAAGTGTATATTTATTGGTTTGGGTAAAAGTTATAGCGTTTACAAACTATGGTGCAAAAAAGTGAATTTTCGGCATTTTGAAGCAGCTCTGACTTTCTGAGCACCTGTCATGTTTCTTCAGGTGCTAGAATGCCAGGAAAGTATAAATACCCCCCAAATGACACCATTTTAGAAAGAAGACACCCCAAAGTATTCGCAAAGGGGCATGGTGAGTTCATGTATCATTTCATTTTTTTTCACAAGTTAGTGGAAAATGACTCTTTCTGAGGAAAAAATAAATAAAAAAAAGTTTCAATTTCTGCTAACTTCTGGCAAAAAAAAAAAAAAATCTCAGACGGACTCACTATGCCCCTCAGTGAATGCCTCGGGGTGTCTACTTTCCGAAATGGGGTCATTTGTGGGGTGTGTTTACTGTTCTGGCATTTTGGGCGGGGCTAAATTGTGAGCCGCCATGTAAAACCTAAAGGTACTCGTTGGAATTTGGGCCTTTTGCACTTAGGCTGCAAAAAGTGTCACTTATGTGGTATCGCCGTACTCAGGAGAAGTAGGGCAATGTGTTTTGGGGTGTATTTTTACATATACCCATGTTGGGTGAGAGAAATATCTCTGTAAATTGTCAACTTTGTATAAAAATTTTTAAAAGTTGTCGTTTACAGAGATATTTTTCACACAAAGTATGGGTATATATAAAATACACCCCAAAACACATTGCTCTACTTCTCTGAGTACGGCGATACCACATGTGCCACTTTTTGCAGCCTGAGTGCAAAGGCCCTAAAACCAATTAGTACCTTTAGGATTTCACAGGGCATTTTTACGCATTTGGATTCCAGACTTCTTCTCACGCTTTAGGGGCCCCTAAAATGCCAGGACAGTATAAATACCCCACATGTGACCCCATTTTGGAAAGAAGACACCCCAAGGTATTCCGTGAGGGGTATGGTGAGTTCATGTAAAATTTTCTTTTTGTCACAAGTTAGTGGAATATGAGACTTTGTAAAAACAAAATAAAAAAAAATATATCAATTTCCGCTAACTTGTGCCAAAAAATAAAAATTCTGTGAACTCGTCAAGCCCCCACGGAATACCTTGGGGTGTCTTCTTTCAAAATGGGGTCACATGTGGGGTATTTATACTGACCTGGCATTTTAGGGGCCCCTAAAGCGTGAGAATCCAAATGCGTAAAAATGGCCTGTGAAATCCTAAAGGTACTCATTGGTTTTAGGGCCCTTTGCGCACCCAGGCTGCAAAAAGTGTCACTCATGTGGTATCCCCGTACTCAGGAGAAGTAGGGCAATGTGTTTTGGGGTGTATTTTTACATATACCCATGCTGCGTGTGAGAAATATCGCTGTAAACGACAACTTTTTACATTTTTTTATTCAAAGTTGTCAATTTACAGAGATATTTTTCTCACCCAGCATGGGTATATGTAAAAATACACCCCAAAACATGTGTGACACTTTTTTGCAGCCAAGATGCGCAAAGGGGCCCAAATTCCAATGAGTACCCTTTAGGAGGGCATTTTTACGCATTTTTCTTCTCACGCTTTAGGGCCCCTAAAATGCCAGGGCAGTAGAAATACCCCACATGTGACCCCATTTTGGAAAGAAGACACCCCAAGGTATTCCATAAGGGGCATGGCGAGTTCATAGAAGATTTTTTTTTTTTGGCACAAGTTAGTGGAAATTTATTTTTTATTGTTTTTTCTCACAAAGTCTCCCTTTCCGCTAACTTTTGACAAAAAGTTTAATTTTTCATGGACTCATTATGCCCCTCAGCGAATACCTTGGGGCGTCTTCTTTCCAAAATGGGGTCACATGTGGGGTATTTATACTGCCCTGGCATTTTAGGGGCCCTAAAGCGTAAGAAGAAAAATGCGTAAAAATGCCCTCCTAAAAGGTACTCATTAGAATTTGGGCCCCTTTGCGCATCTTGGCTGCAAAAAAGTGTCACTCATGTGGTATCGCCGTTCTCAGGAGAGGTAGAGCAATGTGTTTTGGGTGTATTTTTACATATACCCATGCTGGGTGAGAGAAATATCTCTGTAAATTGACAACTTTGAATAAAAAAATTTAAAAAGTTGTCGTTTACAGCTATATTTCTCACACACAGTATGGGTATATATAAAAATACACCCCAAAACACATTGCCCTACTTCTCCTGAATACGGCGATACCACATGAGTGATACTTTTATGCAGCCAAGATGCGCAAAGGGGCCCTAAAACCAATGAGTACCTTTAGGATTTCACAGGCCATTTTTACGCATTTGGATTCTCACGCTTTAGGGCCCCTAGAATGCCAGGACAGTATAAAAACCCCACAAGTGACCCCATTGTGGAAAGAAGACACCCCAAGGTATTCCGTGAGGGGCATGGCGAGTTCACAGAAAAAAAAAATATTTGGCACAAGTTAGCGGAAATTGTTTTTTTTTTTTTTTTTTTTTACAGTCTCATATTCCACTAACTTGTGACAAAAAATAAAATTTTGCATGAACTCACGATACCCCTCACGGAATACCTTGGGGTGGCTTCTTTCTAAAATAGGGTCACATGTGGGTATTTATACTGTCCTGGCATTTGAGGGTCTCCGCAATCATTACACGTATGGCCAGCATTAGGAGTTTCTGCGATTCTCCTTATATTGAGCATACGGGTAATGAGATTTTTTTTTTCCGTTCAGCCTCTGCAAAAAATGAACAGCACAGATTTTTTCATTTGCATCGATCAATGTGGATGAAAAAATCTCTGCCAAAATCAGTGACTGCGGTGCGGAGGGCTGGGCGCTAACTACCTAACAAGTAGCTAACTAACTGGTGGTGATATGAGACCCTTATGCCCCATTCACACGTCCGAAATTCTGTTTGCGGAACGGAATTGTGGACCCATTCATTTCTATGGGGACAGACTTTGTCCCGCTCGGATCCGGAATTACGGATCAGCGCTTCGAGTCTGCACTTCCGTTCCGCAAAAATATAGAACATGTCCTATTCTTGTCCGCAATTGCGGACAAGAAAAAGCATTTTCTATATAGTTCTGGCAATGTGCGGATCTGCAAAATGCGGAAAGCATATTGCCGGTGTCCGTGTTTTGAGGATCCGCGGATCCGTGAATCCACGGATCCGATCCGCGGATCCGTGAATCACGGATCCGCAAAACACATATGGATGTCTGAATGGAGCCTTACAAGGGGTGTGATCAATGACAGGGGGGTGATCAGGGGGTCTAGATGGGGTGATCAAGGGGTTAATAGGTGAGGGGGGGTGGGGGGGGGTTAGTGTAGTGTTTGGTGCAACTTTACAGTGTTACCTGGTCCTCTGGTGGTTGATCCCAGCAAATGGGACCACCAGAGGACCAGGTAGCAGCTATATCAGACGCTGTTCACAAAACAGAGTCTGGTATAGCTGTTTGATGCAATTTAATTCGCATCTACAGCCTGTCAGCGATGGATCATCGCTGGCAGGCTGTAGCAGAACTGCCGAGACATGCTTCACTGTGATCGCGCGGGCGCTCGCGCGCGTGTTCTCAAGAAGTCTCGGCTCTCGCGAGATGACGCGCCGATGGGTCGTCTCAGAGCTACAGGACCGCCCGCAGGACGCATCCCTGCGTTAGGCGGTCCTGTAGCGGTTAAGACCTGTATGGTCCCATCAGAATTGGCTTATGATTTGTTAGCCAAAAGCAGGAGTGGGTAGAAAACACAGAAGACATACAAATATTCCATTCACGTGAAATCTCTGTTTTAGATCCACTCAGTTTTTTTTTGCTTTTATGAATAAGCGACAGAGTGGGCACTCAATATCAGGACAGGATGGAAGGAAACACAGACCGAAAATAAAAATTATTTTAATAAAATAGCAGAAAATCTAAAACATACTGAGGCATAATGATGAACCCCACGCTTACGGTGTTCATTTTAGGACATGGTCAGATATCATAGTCAACTATCAAAATAATGCCAGTGTGACACCTGACCCTGACACCGACACCTGACCCTGACACCTGACTCTGACACCTGACCATGACACCTGACTCTGACACCTGACCCTGACACCTGACCCTGACACCTGACTCTGACACCTGACTCTGACACCTGACCCTGACAACTGAGTTTGAATTATGCTTTTCATATGTCAGGGTCAAAGTGAGAATGAGTTATATATCTAAAATATATCTATGCCATTCAGTATATGAAAAGTAGAATGAAACTAAAATTAGGTGCGAGGCTGACGCCTGACTTAGGTCAGTAGTCAGATATCAGCGTCACACATGACTTGAATTTGCCTCAAATCTAGGGCTTAATAAAATATTACATTTTTTAAAGGCTCAAAGGGGTCTTGAACCCAGGCCCACTGGACTCAAGAGAAGTGCACTATCACTGAGCTATTAGCTTGGTTAGTGTAAACATGGCATTTTATTCATCTATGCCATTCAGTATATGGAAAGTAGAAAGAACCTAAAATTAGGAGCGAGGCTGACTTAGGTCAGAAGTCAGACATCAGCGTCATACATGACTTGAATTTGCCTCATATCTAGGGCTTAATAAAATGTAAAAATGTTTAAATGCTAAAAGGGGTCTTGAACCCAGGCCCACTGGACTCAAGACAAATACACTACCACGGAGCTACAAGCTTGCTTAGTGACAGGCCGGGATTTTATGTAGCTATGTGATTTTGTATACAAATACATCGTATATATATAACTCATTCTCACTTTGACCCTGAGCTATGAAGAGCATAATTCAAACTCAGTTGTCAGGGTCAGAGTCAGGTGTCAGAGTCAGGTGTCAGAGTCAGGTGTCAGAGTCAGGCGTCAGAGTCAGGTGTCAGGGTCAGGTGTCAGGGTCAGGTGTCAGGGTCAGGTTTCAGAGTAAGGTGTCAGGATCAGGTGTCAGAGTCAGGTGTCAGAGTCAGGTGTCAGAGTCAGGCGTCAGAGTCAGGTGTCAGGGTCAGGTGTCAGGGTCAGGTGTCAGGGTCAGGTTTCAGAGTAAGGTGTCAGGATCAGGTGTTAGAGTCAGGTGTCAGGGTCAGGTGTCAGAGTCAGGTGTCAGAGTCAGGTGTTAGGGTCAGGTGTCACACTGGCATTATTTTGATAGTTGACTATGATATCTGACCATGTCCTAAAATGAACACCGTACACGCTGTAAATGTTATAAATGAATGGCATAAAAATGAGGATATAACATAAACAAAAGTAGCAGAGTAAAAACGACAACATAAAATACACAACTAAGCGGCAATGAGACCTCCTCAGTGGACGTGAGTTGATGTAATGGTGTTTACTGAGGTCCAATAACCCCTAAAGTCTCACTTGGAGAATATCCTAAAGTCCCACAATATAAAAGAGGTAGATAGAATAATAGTGGCACTAGTGTGCAGAAGGAACACGTTACCGCTCCAGTAGTAAATGTTGCAAATGGCGGCTGGGTCTCCACATATAGTTTTGAATGGCATCCACTTTCCTGTAATTCTTCAGACACAGTAACATGCAGCATCCCACATGACGTGTCATATGATCAGGTGAAGCGTTCTCTGAGTGGAGACCAGGTCCTAAAGTCCACCTTGTATAGGGAATTTTGTGGAACCTTTAAATCCTTGACTGGATAATGATATATCCGTATAGATATGCAGGAATCAATAAGTCCACAATACCGTCAGAAGATCCACATAAAATAGTTCGCCCAATGCTGCCAACCATATGCGTTTTGGAGGTCCTCCTCCTTCCTCAATGGTAGGCAGCATTGGGCATAATGGTTGGCTTTTATAGGGCAGTCATTAGTTCTCCAGGTGTAGGCTGGAAGCATGTAAAACCTGTTTTGGATTACTTCTTTCACCATTCTAAAAGATCCACATAAAAAAGGGGTTATTGTATATATTTCTCCCTTCATTTGGCAACAAATGTCCTTCTAGAGTAATAGTTTACAAAATTTATTTGTTTTCCATGGAAAAAACGCATATGCGGTTTCTATGTGTTTTTAATGCTTTTTTTCCACCATATTGCGTTTTTAATGCGTTTTTTCCAAAAAATCATGCTAAACTTCATATATCTTCATCCCATAGCCATAGAATGTAGGATAAGTATAATAAAGCAAGTATAATCCATAAAACATGTTAAAAAACCCAATAAATATAAATATCAAGTACAATCAAGATGTTGAATATAAACAAATGATCCCACAGACAGAACTACATTAAAAATATACCAAATATATGTAAAGGATATAGGAGTAATTTCTTTAAAACAGTGTGTTAGGGGTGGAGGCCCACAGGAGAGTGTAATCGAGTCTAGATAAACAGTCTCTTAATGGGCGCCCATCCCAACCTTGAATGTGGTTATAGAAACCCAAATAATTCTAACTCGGCATTTAAGCCAGATGGGATTATCGTTTCAAAATTAAAAATAAATCTTGATTCAATTCTCAACATATGTGCTACATGATCTCCTCCCCTACGTTGTCTCTTCACCTTATGTAAAACTATAAAGGTAAGACCACTCGGATCCTGGTTGTGAAGCTCCTTAAAGTGTTTAGACACTGAATGTTGCATGTAACCCTTCTTAATATTAGCAATGTGTTCTCCAATTCTGACCTTATGGGCTCGTTTTATTCTCCCTATGTATTGCTTTTGACACCTACATTGCAATAAATAGATGACATCTGTATTAGAACATGATAAATGTTCACCAATATTATGTCGAAAACCATTTTGAGTAGAAATAACTGTATCTGTCCTTTTCTGAAATTTCGGAGTGCTACATAAATAAAAAAAGGTATACATGTTAAGTATCGCAGCATCCGTAAACAACCTGCTCTATAAAAATAACACATGACCTATCCCCTCAGATGAACACAGAAAAAAAATAATATAAATACGGTGTCAAAAGTTATTTTTGTCACCTTACATCACAAAAAGTGTAATAGCAAGCGACCAAAATGTCATATGCACCCCAAGATAGTGCCAATCAAACCGTCATCTCATCCTGCAAAGAATGAACCCTACATAAGACAGTTGCCCAAAAAATAAAAAATAAAAATATGGCTTTTAGAATGTGAAGACACTAAAAATAATTTTTTTCAAAAAAATTATGAAAAACTGAAACAAAAAAACTAAAAGTAGTCATATTTGGTATTGTCTCATCCGTAACAACCTGCTCTACAGAAATAGCACACAATCTAACCTGTCAGATCAACGATGTAAATAACAAAAAAAAAAACGTTCCCAAAACAGCTATTTTTTTTGCAATTTTTCCATTTTAATCCATTTTCCCAGTAACAAAGCAAGGGTTAACAGCCAAACAAAACTCAATATTTATTGCCCTGATTCTGTAGTTTGCAGAAAAACCCCATATGTGGTCGTAAACTGCTGTATGGCCAAATGGCAGGGCGTAGAAGGAAGGGAACGCCATATTTTTTGGAAGGCAGATTTTGCTGGACTGGTTTTATGACACTATGTCCCATTTGAAGCCCCTCTGATGCACCCCTACAGTAGAAACTCCAAAAAAGTGACCCCATTTTGGAAACTACGGGATGAGGTGGCAGTTTTGTTTGTACTATTTTAGGGTAAATATGATTTTTGGTTGCTCAATATTACACTTTTTTTGAGGCAAGGGTACAAAAAATAGAAATTCAGAAATTTTATCTCCATTTGTCAATAACTCTTGTGGAAAACCTAAAGGGTTAACGACATTTGTAAAATCAGTTTTGAATACCTTGAGGGTGCAGTTTCTAGAATGGGGTCATTTTTGGGTGGTTTCTAATATGTAAGCCTCACAAAGTGACTTCAGACCTGAACTGGTCCCTAAAAAGTGGGTTTTTGAAAATTTCTGAAAAATTTCAAGATTTGCTTCTAAACTTCTAAGCCTTGTAATATCCCCAACAAATGAAATGCTATTCCCAAAATGACCGATACATGAAGTAGACATATGGGGAATGTAAATCAATAACCTTTTTGGCAGTATTACTATGTATTATAGAAGTAGAGAAATTGAAACTTGGAAAATTGCTAATTTTCTACATTTTTGGTAAATTTGGTATTTTTATAAATAAAAATTAAATTTTTGACTCCATTTTACCACTGTTATGAAGTACAATATGTGACGAAAAACAATCTCAGAATGGCCTGGATAAGAAAAAGCGTTTTAAAGTTATCACCACATAAAGTGACACTGGTCAGATTTGCAAAAAATGGCCAGGTCCTTAAGGTGAAATAAGGCTGAGTCTTTAAGGGGTTAAAGTAATTGACAGAAGGGCACCACCAGGAGTGGAGCCTGCTGCTTAATTTGACTCAACACCGGAAACCTTACCCGGCCCGGACACGGAAAGGATTGACAGATTAAAGGTCTTTCTCGATTCTGTGGGTGGTGGTGCATGGCCGTTCTGAGTTGGTGGAGCGATTTGTCTGGTTAATTCCGATAACGAACTAGGCTCCTCCGTGCTAACTATTTACCTGACCCCGGCAGTGAGGATTGTGTTGACCAGACTCTTGGATAGTGATACTGGACTTGTAGGTGAGGGCCTGATGGTGAGCTGACCCTGTAAAAGATTGTAGGTGAGGGCTTGCTGGTGAGCTGACCCTCTAAAACATTAGGGGTGAGGGTCTGCTGCTGAGCTGACCATTTAAAAAATTATGTTGGAGGGCTGCTGCTGAGCTGACCATTGAAATCATTGTGGGCGAGAGCCTGTTGGCGCTTTGTTGACTCTAGATAACTTTTGCGTGATCGCACATTCCTGTGATGTCAACGATCCATTAGGATGTCTTTCCTATCAACTTTTTATGTTATTTTATGCACCTACAATGGTGACCACGGGTAACAGGGAATCAGGGTTCGATTCCATAACTGGGAGCCTGAGAAATGGCTATGGCTACCACATCCAAGCTAGGCAGCCGGAGGCGTGCAAATTTCCCACTCCCGACTCGGAGAGGTAGAAACAAAAAATAACAATTCAGGACTCTTTCTAGGTCATTGGAATGAGTAATAAAAAATTACAGGGAATGTCACAGGTATTTAGGATGATGAAATGTTATACAGGAGTGGTACCACAGGTAATGTCACTGTTCGAAGCGTCTATGGAGTACACTGTATCTCACAGATATGCAAGGGCCTGCAGGTGGGCTGACCATCGAAAACATTATGGGCGAGGACCTACTGTCGTTTTGTTGACTATAGATAACGTCTGGGTGATCGCACGTCCCTTTGACGTCGACGATCCATTTGGATGTCTGCACTATCAACTTTGGAGCAATTTTTCCACAAGGACCTTCTGGTATAGCACTGTTTTGCTTGTCCTCTCCACCAGAGGAATTGGAGATGAGCCGTTCTCGTTGTAGCAGGGGTCGAGAAGGGTGAACAACCAGTAATCCGTGGTGACTAAAATGCGTATAACGCATGGGTCTCGGGAAAGGCAGCCTAACATGAAGTTAACCATGTGTGCCAGAGGACTAACAGGCAAGACTTAACTGTCGTCATCAGGAGGTGAGCTTAGGAGAAGATTGTAGGTAAGGGCCTGCAGGTGAGCTGACCCTGTAAGAGATTGTAGGTGAGGGCCTACAGGTCAGATGACCCTTTAAAAGATTGTAGGTGAGGGCCTACGGGTGAGCTGACCCTGTAAAACATTAATTTCGAGGCCCTGCAGATGAGCTGACCCTGTAAAACATTGTAGGTGAGGGCCTGCAGGTGAGCTGACCCGTAAAAGATTGTAGGTGAGGGCCTGCTGGTGAGATGACCCTGTAAAACATTATATTTGAGGGCCTGCTGGTAAGCTGACCCTGTGAAAGTTTGTAAGTCAGGGCCTGTAGGTGAGCTGAGCCTGTAAATCATTATATTCGAGGCCCTGCAAGTGAGCTGACCCTGTAAAAGATTGTAGGTGAGGGCCTGAAGGTGAGCTGAGTCTGTAAAACATTATATTCGAGGCCCTGCAAGTGAGCTGACCCTTTAAAAGATTGTGGGTGAGGGCCTGCAGGGTAAGCTGACCATGTAAAACATTAATTTTGAGGCCCTGCAGGTGAGCTGACCCTGAAAAACATTTTAGGTGAGGGTCTGCAGGGGGAGCTGACCCTGTAAAACATTACATTTGAGGCCTATAGGTGAGCTGACCCGCTAAAAATTTATATGTGAGGGCCTGCAGGTGAGCTGACCCTCCAAAAATTTATATTCGACGAATAAGCATGTTGATATGATGGAAGAGGAGGAGGAGGATGAGAAAAGGAAGATTCAACCATATACTCATTTTTGTGGTGGAAGGGGTGCATGGGAATACAGTGTGCTGAGTACATTATAAACAACACATTTAAAGGGCCTTTATGTTCATTAGTTCAGCTTTCCTCAGGAGTCAAGAGGTCAGGGGCAATCCAGGCCAGTCAACCTGTCAGCATTTTTAGTTGACAGGCGGATACGCTTATCTGTTATAATGCCACCAGCAGCACTAAATACCCGCTCAGACAAAATGCTGGAGGCAGGGCAGGCCAGCACCTCCAAGGCGTTGAGCGCCAGTTCGTGCCACGTGTCCAGCTTGGACATCCAGTAGTTGTAAGGCACCGAGGATCATTGAGGACGCTGACACGGTCTGCTATGTACTCCACCATCTTTCAAAATGTTTCTCTCCTTGTGACATTGAGCCGTGTATCAGGGTGAGGATGCTATCGTGGTGTCATAAAACTGTCCCAGGCTTTGGAGAATGTTGCCCTGCTTCTGTTGGAACTGCTGTGTATTCCCCTTGTCTCCCCATTCTTGGTCCCCCAAGGAACTACGGACTTCCACCGCCGGCTTTGTCAGATGGAAACTTTTCAACAAGGATCTTCTGGTATTGCACCGGTTTGCCCGTCCTCTCCAATAGAGAGATGAGAAGCTCTCTTTGTAGCGGGAGTCGAGAAGGGTGAACAAACAGTAATCCATGTTGTCTAAAATACGTATAACCCGCGGGTCACGGGAAAGGCAGCCTAACATAAAGTTAGCCATGTGTGCCAAAGTACCAACAGGCAATAGTTTGCTGTCGTCATCAGGAGGATGACTCTCAATCTCCTCATCCTCTCTCCCCTCTTTTGCCCACCCATGCTAAACAGATGGAATTAAACTTCCATGAGTACTACCCTCTGTAGCGGAGGCAACAGTCTCCTGCTCCTTCTCCTCTTCATCGTCCAATATGCGATGAGAAGATGAACTGAGGGTGGTCTGGCTATCACCTTGTGTAATGTCTTCCCCCATTTCAATCTCTTCCACATGCAAAACAACGTCCTTAATTGTGAGCAGCGATCATTTGCGCTGGATGTATTTCCATATAATATTACAGGCTATAGCTACAAGAGAGGGGTCGTTGATCCAGAGAGTTATTCTGATTGCCTAATTGGAGATGGCAAGGAATTTCTTTCCCTTAAGTGGGGAAGGTTGGCTTTTGCCTCACAGGGGTTTTTGCCTTCCTCTGAATCAATTTGCAGGAAGCAGGCCGAACTGGATGGACAAATGTCTTTTTCGGTCTTACAGTCATGTGAAAAATTAGGACACCCTTTGAAAGCATGTGGTTTTTGTAACATTTTTAATAAATGGTTATTTCATCTCCGTTTCAACAATACAGAGAGATTAAAGTAATCCAACTAAACAAAGAAAACTGAAGAAAAGTCTTTTCAAGATCTTCTGTAAATGTCATTCTACAAAAATGCCTATTCTAACTGAGGAAAAGATAGGACACCTTCACATGTATTCCCTCTTAAATTGGCTCAGATCTCACACAGGTATATCACACCAGGTGCACATAATTAGTAGATCGTTACTCTGCATGTTGAATGAGGCTTGCCCTATTTAAACCTCAGACATTTAGTTTGGTGTGCTCCTGACTGTTGAAGTGAGAGTGAGCACCATGGTGAGAGCAAAAGAGCTGTCAGAGGACTTCAGAAAAAATATTGTAGCAGCCTATGAGTCTGGGAAGGGATTTAAAAAGATCTCAAAAGATTTTGAAATCAGCCATTCCACTGTCCGGAAGATAGTCTACAAGTGGAGGGCTTTCAAAACAACTGCCAACGTGCCCAGGACTGGTCGCCCCAGCAAGTTCACCCCAAGAGCAGACCGCAAGATGCTAAAAGAGGTCTCCAAAAACCCTAAAGTGTCATCTCGAGAACTACAGCAGGCTCTGGCTACTGTTGATGTAGAAGTACATGCCTCTACAATCAGAAAGAGACTGTACAAGTTTAACTTGCATGGGAGGTGTGCAAGGAGGAAACCTTTGCTTTCAAGAGAAACATCGAGGCCAGACTGACATTTGCCAGAGATAAAGTTGACAAAGACCAGGACTTCTGGAATAATGTTCTTTGGACAGATGAGTCCAAAATTGAATTATTTGGACACAACAGCAGAGGACATGTTTGGCGTAAACCAAACACAGCATTCCAAGAAAAGAACCTCATACCAACTGTGAAGCATGGAGGTGGAAGTGTCATGGTTTGGGGCTGCTTTGCTGCAGCAGGACCTGGTCAGCTCACCATCATAGAATCCACGATGAATTCTACTGTGTATCAGAAGGTGCTTGAAGAACATGTGAGACCATCAGTTAGAAAATTAAAGCTGAAGCGGAACTGGACCATGCAACATGACAATGACCCAAAACATACTAGTAAATCAACCAAAGATTGGCTGAAAAAGAAGAAATGGAGAGTCCTGGAATGGCCAAGTCAAAGTCCAGATTTGAATCCCATTGAGATGCTGTGGGGTGACTTGAAAAAGGGCTGTACGTGCAAGATACCCCTCAAACATCTCACAGCTGAAAAAGTTCTGCATTGAGGAGTGGGGTAAAATTTCCTCAGACCGATGTCGAAGACTGGTAGATGGCTACAAGAACCGTCTCACTGCAGTTATTTCAGCCAAAGGAGGTAACACTCGCTATTAGGGGCAAGGGTGTCCTATCTTTTTCCTCAGTTAGAATAGGCATTTTTGTAGAATGACATTTACAGAAGATCTTGAAAAGACTTTTCTTCAGTTTTCTTTGTTTAGTCGGATTACTTTAATCTCTCTGTATTGTTGAAACGGAGATGAAATAACCATTTATTAAAAATGTTACAAAAAACCACATGCTTTCAAAGGGTGTCCTAATTTTTCACATGACTGTATATGCTATGTTACAATGTTGATAGCGTTATCGCTGCTCACCATCTGTGTGGATTCGTCAAAGTTTTTTAAAACCTCACAGAGGTCAGACATCCATGCCCACTCCTCGCTTGTGAATAGCGGAATATGACTGGAAAGGTGACGACCATGTTTCAGCTGATATTCCACTACTGCCCTCTGCTGCTCACAAAGCCTGGCCATCATGTAGAATGTGGCACGTGCTCACGTCTCACAACAGCCAGTGAGATGGCAATTTTAAATGCTGCTGCAGCGTTGACAGATCGGCGGAAGCTGACGATGACTTGCGGAATTATGCACACACGCTGCGCACCTTCACCAGTAGCTCAGGCAAATCGGGGCAGGTTTATAGAAACCGCTGAACCACTAAGTTAAAGATATGGGCTAGGCATGGGATGTGTGTAAGCTTGCCGAGCTCCAAAGCTGCCATCAAGTTACGGCCATTATCGGACAAACCATACCTGGTTGAAGGTTGAGTGGCGAGAGCCACAGCTCAGTCTAGTCTTTTATCCCCTGCCACAGCTTTGTGGCGGTGTGCTGTTTGTCCCCTAAGCATATTAACTTCAGCACGGCCTGTTGACGCTTCCCCACAGCAGTGCTAGACTTTTTCCAGCTATCGGCTGATGGCTGTCTGGTGCTGCGTGCGGATAATTCATTGATGGAAGTGGAGGAGGAGGTGGAGGAAGAGGAGTGGGGGTTGGAGCCACTAACATAGGTGCTGCCGGAAACCCTGATCAACGTAGGGCCAGCAATCCTCGGCGTCTGTAGCACCTGTGCCATGGTTTTGACTCGCTCCCGGCCTCCACAACGTTTACCCAGTGTGCCGTCAGGGAAATGTAGCATCCCTGGCCGAAAGCACTTGTCCATGTGTCCATGGTTAAGTGGACCTTCCAGTAACTTCATTGGTCAAGGCACATGTGATGCTTCAGGACACATGGTAGTGTAAGGCAGGCACGACACACCATGAAAAATAGTGGAGGCTGAGGACTGCGTAAAACGGGATGGCCGCTGTCATCATGCTGCGGAAGGCCTCAGTGTCCACAAGCCTAAATGGCAACATTTCCAGGGCCAATAATCTGCGCATTTAGTGCTATGGCCTGTGGGTGGTTGGCTGTGTATTTGCACTTGCATTCAAATTCCTGGGGTAAGGACATTTGGATGCTGTGATGAGATAGGGAAGTGGATGTGGTCGCTGATGGTGCTTGTGAAGTTCCAGGTGAAGGGTGGGAGGCATCCGGGCCTGCGCCTTCGACAGAGGATTGGCCAGCAGCAAGTAACCTAGGGGAAGAGGAGGCAGTGGTGTGACCCGCAGACACAGATTGTGGATCCAGGCATTCGTCCCACTTATTAGTAGTGATGAGTGGCAAGGGCAATATTTGAATTCATGATATTTCGCGAATATTTGGGCGAATATTCACATATATTCGCAAATTCACGAATTCCTGATCTTCAGGCATTATTTTCTTGATTGCGAAAATTCGCATTAAAAAAACTTTGCATAAACTGGCACGAATATATTTTACGATATTCTAAATATTGGCGAATTCTCAAAGTGCTGTTATTCGTGATTAAAATTCGCAATTCGAATATTCGTGATCAACACTACTTATTAGGGTGCTTGGGTGCCATGTAGTGGATCATGCTGGTTGTGCTGAGGTTGCTAGTGTTCACGCCTCGGATTATTTTAGTACTGCACAGGTTGCAAACTAGTATTCTTTTGTCGTCCGCACTTTCCTTTAAAAAGCGCCATACTGCGGAACACCTACTCCTTGGCAAGGGAGATTTTTGCAAGGGAGTGCTCCGTGGAACAATTGCGGGCCTGTTTGGTGTGGCCTGCCTTTTCCCTTTTGCCACCTCACTGGCTCTTCCAGCCTGTTGTGGTGCTGCAGATCCCTCCCTCTCTATACTGCTGTCCACGCTCGGCTTTCCACCTTCCCAGGTTGGGTCAGTGACTGGAAGTTTGGGTTCAGCCGAACTTCACAAAATAGTTTTGGTTCGGGACCCGGACTTGACCCGAGCTTTACCCCGAACCTGAACCCCATTGAAGTCCCAAAGAGGCTAGAGGGCTGGAAATTGAAGCAAAATGGGGGTAAGAGTAGGACAAGTGCCCTGCAAACAAATTTGGATAGGGAAATAACTTAAAATAACATAAAACACATAAAACTTAGAAATAAAAGCTCTAAACACGAGCACAAGTGAGTTACAGTGGCACCTGCCGCCCCGCAAACAGAGGATGTGGCAGTAACGCCACCACATCTTTCACCATCACCAAGCATCTCCACACTATCCCATGGAAGCGTTCAGTTGTCCATCTCCCAATTAGAAAAAGAAATAGAAAAAGGAAGAATGCCAGGATTTCCAAATTCCTGGTCCTTTGAAATGCTGTCATTCTGTCTGGCTGAGATGGATGGAGACTTTTAAAAAAACTTATGGTGGTGGCTGTCCCACAGAACGTGGTTCCCAGCCTCCACTACTTTTCCAGGCGAGCCATCCCTTCCATGCACAACCAAGTGGCGGACAAAATCAGGTGTGCACTGCGCAACGCCATTTGTGGCAAGGTCCACATAACCACTAATACGTGGACCGGTAAGCAGGGGCAGGGAAGTTATATTTCCCTAACAGCACACTGGGTAAATGTAGTGGCGGCTGGGCCAGAAGCGGATAGCAGTTTGGCGCATGTCCTTCTGCCCCCGCGTTTCTATTTGCCTCCTGTTGCCTCCTTCTCCTACTCCGCTTCCTCCTCCTCTACCACCTCTTCATCCTTTCAGTGTAACACCTTCACCACAAGCATCAGCACAGCCAGGGGGAAACGACACCAGGCTGTTCTGAAACTCATCTGTTTGGGGGACAAACCCCACACCGCGCAGGAGCTGTGGACGGGCATGGAACAACAGACCGATGAGTGGTTGGTGTCACTGAGCCTCAAGCCCGGCCTGGTGGTGTGCGATAATGGGCGAAATCTCATAGCAGCTGTGGGCGTAGCCGGTTTGACACACATCCCTTGCCTGGCGCATGTGCTGAATTTGGTGGTGCAGAAATTCCTGAACACCTGACAGTGAAAATCAATTCAGTTAATCCAGCTCTTAGATTCTGGTGGGACAAATTTACTCTTATGGGTGCTCAAGGACCCCTGCGGCCTGAGCCGCAGATGTGAATTTGTCGGTTAGATTGTCAGGTAACATTTCCACTGTTTTCAGGACTTTTTATTATAAATCGTAACAAAAACTATACAAGGAACATTTCAAAAAGAGAAAATTAACCCAACCAGACTCCCACCCTACACCCCCCACCCCCTTTCACTCAAGCCACTCATTAATGCCCATTCACAAACTATTTACAAATTTACTTATAAACATATTTAAATAACTATAAGTCAGATAAACTAATAAGGCCAGTCATATACAAGTGGCTTGGAGGGTGGGTTCCTGCACCAACATAGGCCAAGTATACAATTGTCCAGCCACAGTTCTGGAGGAGGAGGAGGAGGAGAAGAAGAAACAGTGTTCACAGCAGGGTGGCACCCAAATCAGCTCATGGCAATCACTTGAGCGTGGCTGGGGGATACGGAGGACACAGATGATACACCTCGCACAAAGGACAGCTTGTCATTGCCTCTGAGCAGCCTGGCACATACGAGCGGCTACATGCTTCTGTGCCGGCACAACGACTGCCGAGTTACCCACATTCTAACTTGTGCAGATTAATGGGTGGCCACTCTGCTGGATCCCCGTTACAAGGACAACGTGCCGTCCTTAATTCTGTCACTGAAGCGTGATCGGAAGAAGCCAACGCTGGTAGACGTGCTGCTGATGGCATTCACACCTAACACCGGGGGCTCAGTGTAAGCACAAGACTAAAGCAGAGGAGGAGGAGGAAGAAGTCGCCAAAGCAGCTGGGTCACTGCCCGCACCTCAAAAGTCAGGGTTAGCATGGCCGAAGTGTGGAAAAGCTTTGTCACCACGCCACAACAACCAGCACCACCAGCAGATATGGAACGTCTTAGCAAGAAACAGCATTTCCGCCAAATGGTGGAATAGTATCTGTGCACACGCCTGCACGTACTGACTAATGGGCCTCATTTAAAAATTTGCTGTTGGGCCCAGTCATTTCTAACTACGCCACTGGGTCTCCCGCATTCAACTTCTGGGTCACTAAATTGGGGACATGGCCTCAGCTTCACCTTTATGCCTGGGAGGTGCTAGCTTGCCCTGAAGTCACTGTATTGTCTGAACGTGTGTTTAGCACGGCTGGGGGCGTTATCACAGACAAGCGCAGCTGCCTGCCACAGCCAACTTGGACAATATCACATTCAGGATTTATTTATACCTTATGCAGAATAGACATGTATACCAGCCTCACCCAACCATTGTTATACTACAGCGCACTTTTTCTTTGTTTTCTTTTTATATTTCCGAATGTTTTGGGGTCTACCCCAATTTATAAAAAAAATGCAACCGCAAATTGTAATGAACTAAGTTCCCTGTCTGTTATGCAGTGCAGGGGTACTTTGAAAGAAAGAAGGGGTACAGATCAGCCAACAATCTGAATGCCACCTAATTTACAGCATATATTTCCCAGTCAGGTATGCAGGGCAGGGGTAGTTTGAAAGAAAAAGGGGTCATGGAGCGTGTCCGTCATCAGGCATCTATTTTCCCCGCTAAAGGATTATTTTAAAAGTGTATAGAAGCCACAAGGAGTCCCCACACTGCAGATTTATCATGGAGACATCATGGAGATTTTACAGCATATAACTACAGCACCCAACAATGTAAACGCCGCCGAATTTACAGAATATAATTCCTAGTCAGGTTTGCAGTGCAGGGTACTTTGAAAGAAAGAAGGGGAACAGATCACCTAACAATCTGAAGGCCACCTAATTTACTGAATATACTTCCAAGTCAGGTATGCAGTGCAGGGGTACTTTATGGCCCAAGAATGTAACATACGAGGGGTTTGTATACGGCAAAACTGGCAAAAGGTCACCCACCAATGTAACAGATGATTTTTTTAAATGTAATGCCCTGTCACTTATGCAGAGCAGTGGTTTGTATATGGCAAAAATTGGCAAAATGTCACCCACCAATGTAACAGATGATTTTTGAAATGTACCACCCTGTCACTTATGCAGAGCAGGGGTTTGTATATGGCAAAAATTGGCAAAATGTCACCCACCAATGTAACAGATAATGTTTTGAAATTTACCGCCCTGTCACTTATGCAGAGCAGGGGTTTGTATATGGCAAAACTGGCAAAATGTCACCCACCAATGTAACAAATGATTTTTGAAATTTACCGCCCTGTCACATGGAGTACTGTGTACAGTTCTGGGCTCCTGTGAACAAGGCGGACATAGCAGAACTGGAGAGGGTTTAGAGGAGGGCAACTAAAGTAATAACTGGAATGGGGCAACTACAGTACCCTGAAAGGTTATCAAAATTAGGGTTATTTACTTTAGAAAAAAGACGACTGAGGGGAGATCTAATAACTATGTATAAATATATCAGGGGTCTGTACAGAGATCTCTCCCATCATCTATTTATCCCCAGGACTGTGACTGTGATGAGGGGACATCCTCTGCGTCTGGAGGAAAGGTTTGTACACAAACATAGAAAAGGATTATTCTGTAAGAGCAGTGAGACTATGGAACTCTCTGCCTGAGGAGGTGGTGATGGTGAGTACAATAAAGGAATTCAAGAGGGGCCTGGATGTATTCCTGGAGTTTAATAATATTACAGGCTATAGCTACTAGAGAGGGGTCGTTGATCCAGGGAGTACTTCTTTCCTCTGGATCAACTAGCAGGATGACAGGCCGAACTGGATGGACAGATGTCTTTTTTCGGCCTTATGTACTATGTTACAATGTTACTATGTCACTTATGCAGAGCATGGGATTGTATATGGCAAAAATTGGCAAAATGTCACCCACCAATGTAACAGATTATTTTTTGAAATTTGCCGCCCTGTCACTTATGCAGAGCAGGGGTTTGTAAATGGCAAAACTGGCAAAATGTCACCCACCAATGTAACAGAGGATTTTTTGAAATTTACCCCCCTGTCACTTATGCAGAGCAGGGGTTTGTTTATGGCAAAAATTGGCAAAATGTCAACCACCAATGTAACAGATGAGTTTTAGAGATTTACCTTCCTGTCACTTATGCAGAGCAGGGGTTTATATACGGGAAAAAAGGCTAAATGTCACCCACCAATGTGCAAATAAACAGTTTTTTCAGTGTTGTATGCAAAAGTGCTCTGTGGTACTACAGTACGGGTTTATTACAGCAACTACAGAAATGCACTGTCACCCCAAAATTACTAAATCACATGCTGCACTTAGCCAATCACAGCCATGCCAATAGTAGGCAGCCCTGCAGCCTTTCAAAAAGTGGGAAGAAATCACCGAACAACGAACCCGAACCCGAACTTTTACGGAAATGTTGGGGTTCAGGTCCGGGTGCGGAAAACCGTAAAGTTTGGTATAAACCCGAACTATACAGTTTCGGGTTCGCTCAACTCTATCAGTGACATCATCGTCAACCACAAATACTCAATTCAGTCAGCGGACCGATAGATTAAAACTATCAGGAATAAGGAGGGGGTGACTGTTCCTCACTTGCAGTTGGTGCCACCTCACATTACATAGACCATTTGTTTATTCCATGGGTGCAGGGTCTATCATAAACCTGAGGATAGCTAGGCTACATTAAGGATCAGGTGTAGTTTGCATGTGTGGTACTGCTGTGCAAAACTAGGAGTTCATTGGTGCATAATTAGGTGCAGCCTAGGTTGCTACCATTAAGTGTTATCTTGCTGAGAGTGCTGGCAATGTTATACATTTTATTTGAGCTGACACAACTATTATTAAGTCTCTGCTGGCCACTCTGGGGTACAGTTAGGAGTGGGAATTTATTTCTCATTCACACTCTTAATGGTGTCTATTGCCGTTGGAATTATGACACTCAAATTTTTAGGTATCGCACAAACTTGTGGCACTTATTGCCAATGGTAATAGGATTGTATGATTGGTGAAAATCATATACAGTCGATTCACATTTAAACTAAGAGCACTACTCAGTTCTGTTGTGTAGAAACTGTAGCTCAGTATCAGCACACTACATTTAATTCCTGTGCCTGAGAGATGTCTCTCTGTGCATATAGAAAATCCACAAGCGAGTGCCAGTCTTTCTTCTCTACATCGTCTGTTGGGATTCCCGCCCACTGACACGTGCACTGCTAATGTTTAAGAGTAGAGATGAGCGAACACCTGGATGTTCGGGTTCGAGAGGTTCGGCCGAACTTCCGGAAAATGTCCGGGTTCGTGATCAGAACTCAACCCGAACTTCATCCCGAACCCGAACTCCATAGAAGTCAATAGGGACCCGAACTTTTGGGCACTAAAAAGGCTGTAAAAAA
Organism: Bufotes viridis; assembly: GCA_033119425.1. Lineage (NCBI taxonomy): Eukaryota > Metazoa > Chordata > Amphibia > Anura > Bufonidae > Bufotes > Bufotes viridis. The sequence continues at coordinate 125,201,113 of CM065589.1, forward strand.
CTCCCGGAAAGGGATAGAGGGCTGCAAAAGGCAGCAAAATGTAGGTACATCCCCTGCAAACAAATGTAGATAGGGAAATGATGACTTAACATAAAATAAATAAAAATTAACCAATATTAATTGGAGTTAGGTCCCATAGCACAGATTCAGGCTTCAAATCACCCACCAATGGAGAAGGTCGCTTACTATTATTTCGACCCCAGCATCCAGACAAAGGAGAGAGGTCCCATAGCAGAGAATCTGGCATCATATCAACCACCACAGGAGAAGGCCACTTTCAGTGACTTAGGCCTTAGCACCCAGACAGAGGAGACATGTCAGATAGCACAAGCATTACATTTATACCATCCAGCACAGGAGAAGGACACTTTTAGTTACTTTGACCCCTGCACCCAGAAAGAGGAGAGAGGCCCCACAGCACATATTCAGGCATCATATCACCCACCACAGGAGTAGGCCATAATTTAGTTAATTTGACCCCTGCACCCATGTCAGCTGGTACAAGCATCAGTTTTACATCACCCAGCAGTGCCAGCAAAAGAGAAGGCCACTTTTAGAGACTTTGACCCCTGCACCCAGATGGAGGAGAGAGGTTTCACAGCAGAGACTCAGGCATTTAGATCACCCACCAAAGGAGTAGGCCATCATTTAATGGGACCCCGGCAACCATGTCAGATGGCACAAGTATAACATTTATATCACCCAGCACAGGAGAAGGCGACTTTGAGAGACTTTGACCCCTGCACCCAGACGGAGGAGAGAGGTTTTCACAGCAGAGAATCAGGCATTTAGATCACTCACCACAGGAGTAGGACATCATTTAATGGGACCCCGGCAACCATGTCAGATGGTACAAGCATCAGTTTTACATCACCCAGCACAAGAGAAGGCCACTTTGAGAGACTTTGACCCCTGCACCCAGACGGAGAAGAGAGGTTTTCACAGCAGAGAATCAGGGATTTAGATCACCCACCACAGGAGTAGGCCACCATTTAATGGGACCCCGGCAACCATGTCAGATGGCACAAGTATAACATTTATATCACCCAGCACATGACAAGGCCACTTTCAGTGAGTTAGGCCTTAGCAACGAGACAGAGGAGACAGGTCAGATAGCACAAGCATCAGTTTTACAGATCACTCACCACAGGAGTAGGCCACCATTTAATGGGACCCCGGCAACCATGTCAGATGGCACAAGTATAACATTTATATCACCCAGCTCAGGAGAAGGCGACTTTGAGAGACTTTGACCCCTGCACCCAGACGGAGGAGAGAGGTTTCACAGCAGAGAATCAGGCATTTAGATCACCCACCACAGTAGTAGGCCATCATTTAATGGGACCCCGGCAACCATGTCAGATGGTACAAGCATCAGTTTTACATCACCCAGCACAAGAGAAGGCCACTTTGAGAGACATTGACCCCTGCACCCAGACGGAGGAGAGAGGTTTTCACAGCAGAGAATCAGGCATTTAGATCACCCACCACAGGAGTAGGCCATCATTTAATGGGACCCCGTCAACCATGTCAGATGGTACAAGCATCAGTTTTACATCACCCAGCACAAGAGAAGGCCACTTTTAGAGACTTTGACCCCTGCACCAGATGGAGGAGAGAGGTTTTCACAGCAGAGAATCAGGCATTTAGATCACCCACCACAGGAGTAGGCCACCATTTAATGGGACCCCGGCAACCATGTCAGATGGCACAAGTATAACATTTATATCACCCAGCACAGGAGAAGGCGACTTTGAGAGACTTTGACCCCTGCACCCAGACGGAGGAGAGAGGTTTCACAGCAGAGAATCAGGCATTTAGATCACCCACCACAGGAGTAGGCCACCATTTAATGGGACCCCGGCAACCATGTCAGATGGTACAAGCATCAGTTTTACATCACCCAGCACAAGAGAAGGCCACTTTGAGAGACATTGACCCCTGCACCCAGACGGAGGAGAGAGGTTTTCACAGCAGAGAATCAGGCATTTAGATCACCCACCACAGGAGTAGGCCACCATTTAATGGGACCCCGGCAACCATGTCAGATGGCACAAGTATAACATTTATATCACCCAGTTGAGTTAGGCCTTAGCAACGAGACAGAAGAGACAGGTCAGATAGCACAAGCATCAGTTTTACAGATCACCCACCACAGGAGTAGGCCACCTTTAGTTAATTTGACCCCTGCACCCAGAAAGAGGAGAGAGGTCCCACAGCACATAATCAGGCATCATATCAACCACCTCAGGAGAAGGCCACCATTTAGTTACTTAGGCCTTAGCACTGACACAGAGGAGACAGGTCAGATAGCACAAGCATCAGTTTTACATCAACCACCACAGGAGAAGGGCACTTTTAGAGACTTTGACCCCTGCAGCCACACGGAGGAGAGAGGTCCCACAGCAGAGAATCAGGCATCATGTCAACCACCACTGGAGTAGGCCACCTTTAGTTAATTTGACCCCTGCACCCAGAAAGAGGAGAGAGGTCCCACAGCACATAATCAGGCATCATATCAACCACCTCAGGAGAAGGCCACCATTTAGTTACTTAGGCCTTAGCACTGACACAGAGGAGACAGGTCAGATAGCACAAGCATCAGTTTTACATCAACCACCACAGGAGAAGGGCACTTTTAGAGACTTTGACCCCTGCAGCCACACGGAGGAGATAGGTCCCACAGCAGAGAATCAGGCATCATGTCAACCACCACTGGAGTAGGCCACCTTTTGTTTCTTTGACCCCTGCACCCAGAAAGAGGAGAGAGGTCCCACAACAGAGATTCAGGCATTTATATCAGCCAGCACAGGAGAAGGCCGCTTTCAGTGACTTAGGCCTTAGCACCGACACAGAGGAGACAGGTCAGATAGCACAAGCATCAGTTTTACATCAACCACCACAGGAGAAGGGCACTTTTAGAGACTTTGACCCCTGCAGCCACACGGAGGAGAGAGGTCCCACAGCAGAGATTCAGGCATTTATATCAGCCAGCACAGGAGAAGGCCGCTTTCAGTGACTTAGGCCTTAGCACCGACACAGAGGAGACAGGTCAGATAGCACAAGCATCAGTTTTACATCAACCACCACAGGAGAAGGGCACTTTTAGAGACTTTGACCCCTGCAGCCACACGGAGGAGAGAGGTCCCAAAGCAGAGAATCAGGCATCATGTCAACCACCACAGGAGTAGGCCACCTTTTGTTTCTTTGACCCCTGCACCCAGAAAGAGGAGAGAGGTCCCACAGCAGAGATTCAGGCATTTATATCAGCCAGCACAGGAGAAGGCCGCTTTCAGTGACTTTGGCCTTAGCACCGACACAGAGGAGACAGGTCAGATAGCACAAGCATCAGTTTTACATCAACCACCACAGGAGAAGGGCACTTTTAGAGACTTTGACCCCTGCAGCCACACGGAGGAGAGAGGTCCCACAGCAGAGAATCAGGCATCATGTCAACCACCACAGGAGTAGGCCACCTTTTGTTTCTTTGACCCCTGCACCCAGAAAGAGGAGAGAGGTCCCACAGCAGAGAATCAGGCATTTTGATCACCCACCACAGGAGAACGCCGCTTTCAGTGACTTTGGCCCCCTGCACCCACACAAAGGAGACATGTCAGACAGCACAAGTATAACATTCATATCACCCAGCACAGGAGAAGGACACTTTCATGTACTTTGGTCCCGGCACCCAGACAGAGGGAAGGTTCATTCAACTCTGGGTTGCACCCCAAGATCCTACTTAATTTCAAAAATTGATTTTTCAATGAAGAAGTGGCCAGGAGTACAAGACAACATGGTTTAAGGCAGTTATTAAGGACTACTCTGCACAAGGGAGGGTCAGGTCTTGTGGGATCCATGCCTGGTTCATTTTTATAAACGTCAGCTTGTCCACGTTGGCTGCAGACAGGCGGCTGCGTTTGTCAGTAATGACGCCCCCTGCCGTGCTGAATACACGTTCAGATAAAACGCTGGCCGCCGGGCAGGCCAGCACCTCCAAGGCATAACATGCTAATTCTGGCCACGTGGACAATTTGGAAACCCAGAAGTTGAATGGGGCCGAACCATCCGTCAGTACGTGGAGTTGTGTGCCGTATCAGGTGGTGGGGCAGTTAGCTGTGGCGTGGAGACAAAACTTTTCCACCTTTCTGCCATGCTAACCCTGCCCTCAGAGGAGCTGGCCGTGACACTGCTGCGTGGGCAACCTCTAGCTCCTCCTCTGCCTTGGCCTTGGCCTTCCACCTGTTCCCCTGTGACAGTTGGGAATGCTCTCAGGAGCGCGTCTACCAGTGTGCGCTTGTACTCGCGCATCTTCCTATCACGGTCCAGTGCAGGAAGTAAAGTGGGCACATTGTCTTTGTACCGTGGATCCAGCAGGGTGGCCACCCAGTAGTCAGCACACGTTAAAATGTGGGCAACTCTGCTGTCGTTGCACAGGCACTGCAGCATGTAATCGCTCATGTGTGCCAGGCTCCCCAGAGGTAAGGACAAGCTGTCCTCTGTGGGAGGCGTATCGTCATCATCCTCTGTATCCCCCCAGCCACGCACCAGGGATTTGCCTGCGCTGTGCTGGGTGCCACCCCGCTGTGAACCTGCTTCATCCTCATCCTCCTCCACCTCCTCCTCATCCTCCTCGTCCTCCAGTAGTGGTCCCTGGCTGGCCACATTTGTACCTGCCCTCTGCTGTTGCAAAAAAACCTCCCTCTGAACCACTTCTAACAGACTGGCCTGAAAGTGCTAAAAACGACCCGTCATCCTCCTCCTCCTCCTCCTGGCCCTGGCCCACCTCCTCTTCCATCATCGCCCTAAGCGTTTTCTCTAGGAGACATAGAATTGGTATCGTCACGCTGATAACAATGGCATCGCCACTGGCCATGTTGGTGGCGTACTCTAAACAGCGCAACAGGGCACACAGGTCTCTCATGGAGGCCCAATCATTGGTGGTGAAGTGGTGCTGTTCCGCAGTGCGACTGACCCGTGCGTGCTGCAGCTGAAACTCCACTATGGCCTGCTGCTGCTCGCACAGTCTCTCCAGCATGTGCAAGGTGGAGTTCCACCGGGTGGGCACGTCGCATATTAGGCGGTGAGCGGGAAGGCCGAAGTTCCGTTGTAGCGCTGACAGGCGAGCAGCGGCAGGATGTAAACGCCGGAAGCGCGCACAGACGGCCCTCACTTTATGCAGCAGCTCTGACATGTCTGGGTAGTTGTGAATGAACTTTTGCACCACCAAATTCAGCACATGCTCCAGTCAAGGGATGTGCGTCAAACCGGCTAGTCCCAGAGCTGCCACGAGATTTCGCCCATTATCGCACACCACCAGGCCGGGCTTGAGGCCCACCGGCAGCAACCACTGGTCGGTCTGTTGTTCGATACCCCGCCACAACTCCTGCGCGGTGTGGGGCCTGTCCCCCAAACATATGAGTTTCAGAATGGCCTGCTGACGTTTACCCCGGGCTGTGCTGAAGTTGGTGGTGAAGGTGTGTGGCTGACTGGATGAGCTGGTGAAAGCAGAGGAGGAGGAGGAAGCCGAGTAGGAGGAGGAGGCTACAGGAGGCAAAGAATGATGCCCTGTGATCCTTGGCGGCGGAAGGACGTGCGCCAAGGAATTCTCCGCCTGGGGCCCAGCCGCCACTACATTTACCCAGTGTGCAGTTAGGGAGATATAGCGTCCCTGGCCGTGCTTACTGGTCCACGTATCTGTGGTTAGGTGGACCTTGCCACAAATGGCGTTGTGCAGTGCACACTTGATTTTATCGGACACTTGCATGTGCAGGGAAGGCACGGCTGTCTTGGAGAAGTAGTGGCGGCTGGGAACCACATACTGGGGGACAGCCATGGCCATCAACTGTTTGAAGCTGTCTGTGTCCACCAGCCGGAATGACAGCATTTCAAAGGCCAGTAGTTTAGAAATGCTGGCATTCAGGCCAAGAGCTCGAGGGTGACTAGGTGGGAATTTGCGCTTCCTCTCAAAGGTTTGAGAGATGGAGAGCTGAACGCTGCTGTGTGAAATAGTGGAGACGCTAGGTGACGGTGGCGGTGGTGGTGGTGGTGTCGGTGGCACATCCTCTGTTTGCTGCTCGGCAGGTGGCAACATTCCTCTCGAGGCGGAAGCCGAGGCAGCAGCAGTAGAGGGAGCAGGGGGAGCCTGAGCGGGTTCCTTGTTTTTAAGGTGTGTACTCCACTGCAGTTCATGCTTTGCATGTAGATGCCTGATCATGCAGGTGGTGCTCAGGTTAAGAACGTTAATGCCTCGCCTCAGTGTCTGATGGCACAGCGTGCAAACCACTCTGGTCTTGTCGTCAGCACATTGTTTGAAGAAGTGCCATGCCAGGGAACTCCTTGAAGATGCCTTTGGGGTACTGGGTCCCTGTTGGCGCTGGCCAATAGCAGGCGAACTCTCTGGACGGCGGCTGTTCTGCTTTTGCCCCCTGCTCCCTCTTTGGCTTCGCTGTTGTCTCGGTCTCACCACAGCCTCTTCCTCTGAACTATTTAAGTCAGCAGCACGACCTTTAGTCCATGTGGGGTCTAAGACCTCATCGTCCTCTGCATCGTCTTCCACCCAGTCTTCCTCCCTGATCTCCTCCTGTTCAGTCTGCACACTGCAATAAGATGCGGCAGTGGGCACCAGTGTTTCGTCATCATCAGAGACTCGGTCACTCTGCTGTGGTGGTATTCCCATGTCCTCATCATCTGGATACATAAGTGGTTGTGCGTCAGTGCATGGAATGTCTTCCACCGCTGCGGAAGGGCTAGGTGTACGCCCCTGGAAAACCGTCGGAGCAGAGTCTTCAAACAGAATAAGAGACTGCTGCATAACTTGAGGCTCAGCCAGTTTCCCTGATATGCATGGGGGTGATGTGACAGACTGATGGGCTTGGTTTTCAGGTGCCACCTGTGCGCTTTCCGCAGAAGACTGGGCAGAAGACAATGTGGTGAACGTGCTGGAAGCACTGTCGGCCACCCAATCGACTAACGCCTGTACCTGCTCAGGTCTTACCATCCTCATAACGGCATTGGGCCCCACCAAATATTGCTGTAAATGCTGCCGGCTACTTGAGGGAGTTGGTTCACAACTTTGTGCGCCTGAGGCCGAACGGCCACGTCCTCTGCCAGCAACAGAGGCTCCACGGACACCACAACGACCGCGTCCTTGTCCCTTAATAGAATGTTTCCTCATTGTTGCGATTCAACTCGCACCACAATAAAATATATTATTTTTTAGCCCCAAAATTCCCACACTGGAAGATATAATTCCTTTTTACGGTATTAATTTCAAGAAAACTGCTGCAAATTGGACACCAGAATTTTTAAAATGCTAGTTTTGGTACATAGATTCCCACACGGGGAGATATAATTCCTTTTTACAGGAGTAAAAACGTGAGGCCTACTGTTTCTGGTGTAACTAACACCAGATTGATTAAATTGGCCTTTTTTTCACCAAAATTACAACACTGGACAATGTAATGCCTTTTTGCGGTATTAATTACAAGAAGACTGCTGCTAATTGGACACCAGAATTTTTAAAATGCTAGTTTGTGTACATAAATTCCCACACTGGAAGATATAATTCCTTTTCCTGTATTAATTACAAGAAAACTGCTGCAAATTGGACACCAGAATTTTTAAAATGCTAGTTTTGGTACATAGATTCCCACACGGGGAGATATAATTCCTTATTACAGGAGTAAAAACGTGAGGCCTACTGTTTCTGGTGTAACTAACACCAGATTAATTAAATTGGCCTTTTTTTTACCAAAATTACAACACTGGACAATGTAATGCCTTTTTCCGGTATTAATTCCTTTTTACAGGAGTAAAAACGTGAGGCCTACTGTTTCTGGTCTAACTAACACCAGATTGATTAAATTGGCCTTTTTTTCACCAAAATTACAACACTGGACGATATAATGCCTTTTTGCGGTATTAATTACAAGAGGACTGCTGGTATTTCAGAACACCGGAATTTTTAAAATGCTAGTTTTGCTAGATAAATTTCCCACACTGGGAGAAATATTGCCTAAGCCTTTTTACAGTATTAATTACAACAGGAGTGCTTCTTCTGGTCTAACACCAGAATAATTTTATTATTACGGTGAAAGCTTTTTCTAATTTATATTTCTGGCACATAAAAAAAAAAAATATTTCTGGCTGACAGTATTGGACTTGGCTGTAGTGGCACTGGCTAGCCTAGCTGGAACAGCACATTCATGGGATTTGCTATCCAAGTGGGTTACTTTCAGTTTCACCACTGATATATTAAATATCTTTGCAGTTAGTATGGGTGACACAAGCACAGCCAAACCCCTGATGTAGTATATCTATGAAAAAATCGACTATTACATGAGATTAATGGACGTTGTGGCAGCTTTTGCTGTAGCACCACAAGTCCCAAAATGGCTGCCGCCTATCAGCCCAGTAGCATGTGCCAGAAAACGGTCTACCCAGCCAGAAAAAAAATTGACTTTGACTGAGCAGCTGAATCGCTGTTGTTCTGATTCACAAGTGTAGATTTTTCACTTCTTTGGAGCTTTGGTTTAGACTCTGTGGCAGCTTGTGCTGGCGCACCACAAGTCCCAAAATGGCCACCGCCGGTCAGCCCAGTTACATGTGCCAGTAAAAATCGCTCTGGCCAGTCTCAACAAAATAGTGACTTTCAGTGAACAGCTCAGCTGAGTTGTTCTGATGCACAGGTGTAGAAAGGTAGATCATTCAATCACTTCTTTATCCCTGCCTATCTCGCCCTCACAGAAGCTGCATCCTCTCCCTACACTAGTCAGAGCAGTGTGACGTGCGGCGCTACGTGACTCCAGCTTAAATAGAGGCTGGGTCACATGCTGCACTTGGCCAATCACAGCCATGCCATTAGTAGGCATGGCTGTGATGGGCTCTTAGGGCAAGAAGTAAAACGCTAGCTGATTGGCTGCTGTGCAGCCCTTTAGAAAGCGGGAAGTAATCAACGAACACCGGACCCGAACCCGAACTTTTTTTTAAATGTCCGGGTTCGGGTCCGTGTCACGGACACCCCAAAATTCGGTACGGACCCGAACGATTTTCGAACTGTTCGCTCAACACTATTTAAGAGCAGTGCCGACCATTTCTACAATATACATTTAATTCCTGTCCCTGAGAGCTATCTCTCTGTTAGGTGTCTCACAGGCCTAAGATATCTGCCCCTAAACAAACAGTGGTGGTCACACACATTCATGGGTCGTATCAGCCCTCCATTCCTGCCTAAAATCTAACACTCCTCCACCCGACCTGTTTCGCCGCAATGCGGCTTCGTCAGGGGCTTGGAGCAAAAGCCTCATCGTCCACAAAATCCTCTTCCACTTCCTCACTCTAATCATCCTCCTGATTTGTTGACCTAAGCACAATCTTAGTGATTGACAACTGTGTCTCATCTTCTTCATCAACCTCTTATGACAGTAATTCCGGTTGACTTATTGGCAACTGTGTCTCATTATCATCCACCTTATTAAACACTACTTGCCATTCCCCTCCGTTATCTTCTTGTGACTGTGGATGCTCAAGAGGTTGGGAATCTGGGCCCAAGATCTCATGTCCCTCTTCAAGCGTGCTTGGCGAGTAGGGCAAATGAAGTAATGACGATGAAAAGAGGTCATGTAAATATCCGAGTGTGGGATCACTTGTTTGGCCAGACTTTTCATGGTGGGAGGAAGAAGGATCAGGGTGAGGATTGTGTTGGCCAGACTCCTGGCTACTGACACTGATTGGTGGAAGACAGTTTGTTGCTTAACCCCTTTGGGACACATGACGTACCGGTACGGCATGTTTCCCGAGTCCTTAAGGACACATGACGTACCGGTACGTCATGAGTTGTTCCGATCACTGCTGCTCAGCTGGCAGTGATCGGAACAAGGTACCTGCTGAAATCATTCAGCAGGTACCTTGTTACAATGCCCAGGGGGTCCTGTGACCCCCCCATATGGGCGATCGCTGCAAACCGCAGGTCAATTCAGACCTGCGGTTTGCAGCGCTTCATTGCGATCTCTGATCCCCGCGGTCTATGACTGCGGGGATCAGAGAGTTAATGTCCCCAAACTGTTTTTAACCCCCTGCAGCCCCCAATCATACTGTGGCTGCGGGGGTGCAGAGGGTGGTTGCGGGCGGCGCGAGGCGGGCGGGAGGCGGGCGGTGCGGCGGGCGGGATCGCGATTGCGATCCCCCGCCCGCCTCCCTGTAATCTATCCCTGGTGTCTAGTGCTTCTATCAGAGTGTCAGCACATTGCTGACACTCTGATAGAAGCGGCTGGCATCTGTGCTGCAGATGCCAGCCGTTTAACCTCTCCGTACCGCGGTCCGTACGGACCGCGGTATGGAAGGGTTAACCGAGAGGAGCGCTCCCTCCCTCTCCCATCGGGGGCTGCTGTGCCTTTGCAGCCCCCAACAGGATGGGATCGAAGAGGGAGGGTGCTCCCCTCCTCCTATCCATCACCCCTGCCCAGTTATGGCAGGGGTGATGGTTGCCATGGAGACAGGACGCTTTCAGAAGCGTCCTGCTCTCCATGGTGCTGAAAGTCTGAATAGACCTGCTAAAGGTCTATTCAGACTTTCTAAAGTACAAAATACAGTACAGTGCACTATATAGTGTACTGTACTGTATTACTACAGACACCAGATCCACTGGATCTTTCAGAACCAAGTGGGTCTGGGTCAAAAAAATGTAAAAAAGTGAAAAAAGTAAAAATGAAACAAACACATAACACTGAATAAAAACTAAAAAAATAAAATACACTACACATATTAGGTATCGCCGCGTCCGTAAAAACCTGCTCTATAAAAATATCACATGACTGAACTCCTCAGGTGAACGCCATAAAAAATAAAAAAAAATGGTGTAAATAAGCCATTTATTGGCACATTACATCACTAAAAGTGTAATACAAAGCGATCAAAAAGGCGTTTGCCTCCCAAAATAGTACCAATCAAACCGCCATCTCATCCCGCAAAAAACGAGCCCCTACCTAAAACAATTGGCCAAAAATAAAAAACTATGCCTCTCAGACTAAAACATGATTTTTTTGTTTCAAAAATGCTTTTAGTGTTAAATGTAAAAAAAAAAAAAAGTAGACATATTTGGTATCTACACGTCCGTAAGAATCTGCTCTATAAAAATATCACATGACCTAACCCCTCAAGTAAACACTGTAAAAAAAATAATAAAAACTTTGTCAAAAGCCATTTTTTGCCACCTTACATCACAAAAGTGTAATAGCAAGCGATCAAAAAGTCATATGACCCCCAAATAGTGCCAATCTAACCGTCACCTCCTCCCGCAAAAATGATACCCAACCTGAGACAATTGCCTAAAAACTGAAAAATATATGGCTCTCAGACTATGGAGATACTAAAACATGTTTTTTTCATTCAAAAAGGATATTATTGTGTAAAACCAAAATAAATAAAAAAAGGTATACATATTATGTATCGCCGCGTCCGTAAGGACCTGCTCTATAAAAATATAACATGACCTAACCCCTCAGATGAACGCCGTAAACATAAAAATAAAAACGTTGTCAAACAAGCCATTTTTTTGTCACCTTACATCACAAAAAGTGTAATAGTAAGCGATCAAAAGTCATATGCACCCCAAGATGGTGCCAATCAAACCGCCATCTCATCCCGCAAAAAATGAGCCCCTACATAGGACAATCGGCCAAAAAAATATATATATGGCTCTCAAACTATGGAGACACTAAAACATGATTTTTTTTGTTTTAAAAATTATATTATTGTGTAAAACTTATATAAATAAATAAAAAGTATACATATTATGTATCGCGCGTCCGTCACAACCTGATCTATATAAATAACACATGACCTAACCCCTCAGCTGAACACAGCAAAAAAAATATAAAAATACGGTGTCAAGAGCCATTTTTGTCACCTTACATCACAAAAAGTGTCATAGCAAGCGACCAAAATGTCATATGCACCCCAAGATGGTGCCAATCAAACCGCCATCTCATCCCGCAAAAAATGAGCCCCTACATAACACAGTCGCCCAAAAAATAAAAATAAAACTATGGCTTTCAGAATGTGGAGACACTAAAAAAATTATTTTCAAAAAGGCTTTATTATGTAAAACTGAAACAAAAACCCCAAAAAGTAGTCATATTTGGTATTGTCGCGTCCGTAACAACCTGCTCTATAGAAATAGCACACAATCTAACCTGTCAGTTCAACTATGTAAATAACAAAAAATAAAAACAGTCCCAAAACAGCTATTTTTTTGCAAATTTTCCATTTTAATCCATTTTTGCAGTAACAAAGCAAGGGTTAACAGCCAAGCAAAACTCAATATTTATTGCCCTGATTCTCTTGTTTGCAAAAACACCCCATATGTGGTCGTAAACTACTGTATGGCCAAACGGCAGGGCACAGAAGGAAGGGAACGCCATATGGTTTTTGGAAGGCAGATTTTGCTGGACTGGTTTTTTGACACTATGTCCCATTTGAAGCCCCCTGATGCACCCCTACAGTAGAAACTCCAAAAAAGTGACCCCATTTTGGAAACTACGGGATAAGGTGTCAGTTTTGTTGGTACTATTCTAGGGTAAACATGATTTTTGGTTGCTCTATATTACACTTTTTTGAGACAAGGTAACAAAAATAGAAATTCGGAAATTTCATCTCCATTTGCCAATAACTCTTGTGGAACACCTAAAGGGTTAAAAAAGTTTGTAAAACTGGTTTTGAATACCTTGAGGGGCGTAGTTTCTTAGATGGAGTCACTTTTATGGAGTTTCTACTCTAGGGGTGCATCGGGGGGCTTCAAATGGGACATGGTGTCAAAAATCCAGTCCAGCAAAATCTGCCTTCCAAAAACCATATGGCGCTCCTTTCCTTCTGCGCCCTGCAGTTTGGCCATACAGCAGTTTACGACCACATATAGGGTGTTTCTGAAAACTACAGAATCGGGGCAATAAAAATTGAGTTTTGTTTGGCTGTTAACCCTTGCTTTGTTACTGGAAAAAATGGATTCAAACGGAAAAATTTTCAAAAAATCGAAATTCTGAAATTTTATCTGTATTTGCCATTAACTCTTGTGGAAAACCTAAAGGGTTAATGACGTTTGTAAAATCAGTTTTGAATACCTTGAGGGGTGTAGTTTCTAGAATGGGGTAATTTTTGGGTGGTTTCTATTATGTAAGCCTCACAAAGTGACTTCAGACCTGAACTGGTCCCTAAAAAGTGGGTTTTTGAAAATTTCTGAAAAATTTCAAGATTTGCTTCTAAACTTCTAAGCCTTCTAACGTCCCCAAAAATGAAATAGCATTCCCAAAATGATCGATACATGAAGTAGACATATGGGGAATGTAAATCAATAACTTTTTTGGCAGTATTACTATGTATTATAGAAGTAGAGTAATTGAAACTTGGAAAATTGCAAATTTTTCAAAATTTTTCAAAATTTGGTATTTTTTATAAATAAAAATGAAATTTTTCGACTTCATTTTACCACTGTCATGAAGTACAATATGTGACGAAAAACAATCTCAGAATGGACTGGATAAGAAAAAGCGTTTTAAAGTTATCACCACATAAAGTGACAATGGTCAGATTTTGAAAAATGGCCTGGTCCTTAAGGTGAAATAGGGCCGTGTCCTTAAGGGGTTAACCGACTGGAAGCATTATCTGCTGAAATCCAACCGACCACCTGGTCGCACTGGTCTGACTTCAAGAGTCGTTGTCCTGTGCAACCCTGCAAACTGGGACATGAAGCTAGGTATAGTGGATGATTGTTTTTCTTGTGCTCTGGCAGCAGGCAAGGCTTCTACGCACCCAGGGCAATAGCCTCTGCGTACACCATCACCACCACGGCCACTTCCCCGTCTATCACTGCTCGTCTTATTCATTTTAAATGTTATATAAGCTTGAAAGTATGTCACACGTACAGTAGCATAGGATTCGGAAGTGTATGCTCAAAAAAATATAAAAAGGTATTTGGGATGGAAAAAGTACACTGTATGTCACTGATACATTTTTTAAACGCACACCTTACAATTTAGATATGGTCTGGTAATGTCACTCTCACAAGATGACACCATCTATTGAAAAAGTACACTGTATGTCGCTGATAAATGTTTTAAACCCACTCCTTACACTTTAGATGTGGGCCTGGTATAGTCACTCTCACAGGATGACACTGTCTATTAAAAAGTATACTGTATGTCACTGATAAATGTTTTAAACGCACACCTTACACTTTAAGGATGTTGCCCTGGTAATGTCACTCTCACAAGATGACACCGTTTATTGAAAAAGTACATTGTATGTCACAGCTACATTTTTTAAACGCACACCTTACAATTTAGATGTCGGCCTGGTAAAGTGACTCTCAGAAGCGGACACAGTTCATTTAAAAAGTACACTGTACGTCACTGATAAATTGTTTAAACGCACACCTTACACTTCAGATGTTGGCCGCTTGCCGTCACACTAACGCCAATAGGCGTCCGGACGGCAGCAGTCTCAGGTCTGAGCGACGACTATTGGCGTCATCTCGTCGTGAGACCTGAGATTTCCTGTGAACGCGCGCTCACAGGAGCGCGCATTCACAGGATTGCACAGTATTTAAGTTTAACTACAGCCTGCCAGCACTGATCATTGGCTGGCAGGCGGTAGATTTTTAAAAGAACCAATCAAATAGGTATATCAGACGCTATTTTGTAAATAGCATCTGATATACCTGCTACCTGGTCCTCTGGTGGCCCCTTTTGCTTGGATCGACCACCAAAGGACACAGGCCGCTCTGTAAGTAACACCAAGCACAACACATACATTACACACACACCCCCTGTCACTTATTAACCCCTTATTAACCCCTGATCACCCCATATAGACTCCCTGATAACCCCCCTGTCACCCCTCTGTCATTGATCACCCCCCTGTAAGGGTCCCTTATCACCGCCAGTTAGCTAGCTACCTGGTAGGTAGTTAGCGCCCAGCCCACCGCACTGCATTCACTGATTAGTCACTGATTAGCATCATCGCTGTCGCTAATCAGCAATAGTACTATATAGTATCTGTAAGTGATCAAAACTGATCGCAATCAGATCTATATGAGTACATTAGGGTCACCTTAGGCTCTACAAAAAATGCAGTGTTTGCCCGATCAGGCCTGATCTTGTGCCCACACTTGCGTTCAGTCCACCCCACCGCAGTGACAGAAATTATTTTTTTGTGATCACTACAAAAACACCGTAAAATCGCTGCGGCACTATAAAGATCACTTTTAAGCTTTTTGGATCTTTATTAGCGATCGCAGCTTTAGGCCTATTGCACACGAACGTGTGCACCCCGTGCCCGTGTTGCGGGCCGCAAATTGCGGCCCACAATGCTCGGGCACCGGCCGTGGGGCAGCCGCAGCGGATCGCGGACCCATTCACTTGAATGGGTCCACGATCTGCCCGTTCCGCAAAAAGATAGGACATGTTCTATCTTTTTGCGGGACGGAAGTACGGAACCCCACGGAAGCACACCGTAGTCATTCCATTCTGCACCGTTCCGCATCTCCGGATTTGTGGACCCATTGAAATGAATGGGTCCACATCCGTGATGCGGAATGGCCACGGAATGGTGCCCGTGTATTGCGGATCCGCAAATGCGGTCCACAATACAGGCACGGGGTGCACACGTTCGTGTGCCATAGGCCTTACTTCGCAAGCACTCCTTTTTACTAGGCAGGTGTGCTCTTTTCCTGGGTAGACTCAGAGGAATACCCCCTAAATTTAGTTAGCCCAAAATGTCAAAAAAGGGGTATTCCGCTGAAGAGGCCTACAGGATTCTGGCCCTGATGGATGAAAGCGATGGGGACGCCTCACCCGCTGAATCCAGTGGTTCAGAATATGAACCTGTAGACAGCAGTGGCACTCTAACCGCTAGTGAAGATGACGAGGTTGAGGTCCCTGCTATGGTCAGGCGTACGCGACCCCATGTCAGTGTTCTGCATAACCCGCGTAATGAGCCTCATTTGCAGCAGAGTGGTGCTAGCACTGATATTTTTATTGTGCAGCATACACCAGCAGCACAGCATATCCTGGACCTTCTACCAGCAGTTCTTGGTGCCCAAAAAAAAAAAAATCTTCTATGAAGTCGCCATGCCCCTCACGGAATACCTTGGGGTGTCTTCTTTCCAAAATGGGGTCACTTGTGGGGTATTTATACTGCCCTGGCATTTTAGGGGCCCTAAAGCGTGAGAAATAGTTTGGAATCCAAATGCGTAAAAATGCCCTTTGAAATCCTAAAGGTACTCATTGGACTTTCGGCCCCTTTGAGCACCTAGGCTGCAAAAAAGTGTCACTCATGTGGTATCGCCGTACTCAGGAGAAGTAGGGCAATGTGTTTTGGGGTGTATTTTTACATATACCCATGCTGGGTGAGATAAAAATATTTGTAAATTGACAACTTTGTATAAAAAAATGGAAAAAGTTGTCATTTACAGAGATATTTCTCACAGACAGTATGGGTATATAAAAGCTATAACTTTTGCGCAAACCAATAAATATACACTTATTGGATTTTTTTTATCAAAGACATGTAGCACAATAAATTCTGATACAAAATTGTATAGAAATGTAATGAACAATGTAATGTAATGAACAATTTTACCAGAAAAAGTTAAAAATACACTTTTTTGAGAAAATTGCAGTCTTTTTTGATTAATATCAGAAAAACTAAACTTCTCAGCAGCAATCAAATACCACCAAAAGAAAGCTGTATTTGTGAGAAGAAAAGGAGGTAAAATTAATTTGGGTGCCAAGTTGCATGACCGAGCAATAAACCGTTAAAGTTGTGAAGTGCCAATTTGTAAAAAAGGGCCTGGTCACTAGGGGGTATAAACCTGTGGTCCTTAAGTGGTTAAACGCACACCTTACACTTTAGATGTTGGCCTGGTAATGTCACTCTCACAAGAAGACACCGTCTATTGAAAATGTACACTGTATGTCACTGATACATTTTTTCAACAGACACCTTACAATTTAGATGTTAGCCTGGTAAGGTCACTCTCAGAAGATGACACAGTCTATTGAAAAAGTACACTGTATGTCACTGATAAATTTTTAAATGCACACAGTACACTGGAAGTGTTCCCATTCTAATGTCACTGTCCGCAGCGGACACCGTCTATTGAAAAATACACTGTATGTCACAGATAATTTTTTTCAGCACAAAGTTACACTGCAGAAGTTCCGCAGCTAATGTCACTATCCGCAGCGGACACCGTCTATTGAAAAAGTACACTGTTTGTCACAGAAACTTTTTTTTAGCGCACACGTTATACTGCAGATATGGCGCAGCTAATGTCACTATCCGCAGTGGATATCATCTACGGAAAAAGTACACTGCATGTCACTGATATTTTATGGGTGAGCATAACTTTAAACAGGAGATGTGGAGCGGATAATTTAACTATCCGCAGCGGACACTGTCTACAGAAAAAATACACTGGATGTCACTGATATTTTAGGGATACGCACACTTTACACAGAAGATGTGGCGCGAATAATTTAACTGTCCACAGTGGCCTATTACACAGTATTTAGTGCAGGATGCGCTAAAAATATATATTGCTGCTGTCACACACAATAGTCCTTACAAGGACTTTTGGGTCTCTGAAATTTTTTTGAATAAAAATCTTCTAATTACACTCCCTATACTGTCTGTCCCTTCCTATGCATAGCTCTCCCTAACACTGAGCAATTTAGCGCAGGTTGCGCTATAAACATATATTGCTGCTGTCACACACAATAGTCCTTAAAAGGACTTTTGAGTCTCTGAAACGTTTCTGTTCAAAAATAACTTCAATTACACTCCCTACAGTGTCCCATCCTATGCTCAGCTCTCCCTGACTAACACTGACCCGGACACGTGTGATCGGGTGCTTTATATCTCCGACTATACGTTCCGGCCAGCCAATCACTATAATGCCAGTAGCCAACATGGCTACTGGTATTGCAGTGAGGGCAGTACTTACCTGCACGTTTATTGGCTTTGTAGCAGTCAAGAAACGTGCGGGGAGGAGACTCGAGCATGGCGCTCGAGCAGATGTGGTACTCGGCCGAGTACCGCCATTTGCCCAGCATCGAGATGCTCGAGCACACCTGGTGTTTGGCCGAGCATGCTCGATCAACAGTAATATCTGCACAATAGAAAAAGTGATATAATGAACTAATCTATTTTTTAAGTATGGGTTAAATTTTATATATGAGCTGTCTCTTCTCATTTAGCAGATATTGTTCCCTAATCCCAATTCTCCGTCATCATAGTTATCATGTATTATCTCTGTTTACACTCATTTTAAGGTTTATTTACACTTTGCAGACTAGCAGACAATAATCAGGAAGGAAGCATTCCTTCACGACAATTGCCTACTCATCAGTGGAGGAGAAACGTTACATTTACATACAGAGTTAGATGAAGGAAATCCGCAGCACTCTTCAATTGATCAGAAAAATCCAATAGGTTTATTCAGGCAGCATACAGAAGTGACGTTTCGACTACAACAGTCTTTATCAAGCATTTACATACAGAGATCACCTCCACGTGGCTACTGCTATCGCATGTCCTCATATGGATTCATTGTTTCTGGGCCGCAGATCACATTTCATACTGTCCGATGTGCTGTCTAGAAACAATGTTAAATTGATTATTTAGTACAGCATGTTAATTATGACTCAATCTTATAATATTCTATCATTGAAATAAAAAATATAAACATATCATAATACGCAAATAGAAAACAATCAAAACATTTCATGATATACAGAACGATTGCAAAAAGGATTCAAATGTTATATTTATGTTTCAAAATAATAGAACTATTTTATTTCCATTAAAGTATTCAAAATATCAGCATGTACTTTCCAAAATTCAATTTGCCATGTTTGTAAAAGGGTGTTTGGATTAGTGAATTATTTAAAGATTTTCAGCATGGTAACCATGCAATCTCTCTTTAGATTTCCTCCGGCTATTCCTAGCAGGGTATCAATTTGCTTGTTTATAGGGAAGATGCTTGAAATTATAGAGCCGTTTAGTATGATGAGCTTTAACTAGGTTGATCATTGATTTAGGAGCATGTCAAGCAGATTTATTAGGCATTTGTAGTGACATTCACAGGGGCCAGTGTTGACATTGTTAAAAAGCTATTATGTTCACTTATTTTGCTGAACACAGAATATAAACAACGGTATGGAATTTCCTCTAACTTAAGAGTAATTTAAGCTCTTTGTACACAGTATACATAGTAACATAGTAAAATAGTATATAAGACCAAAAAAAGACATTTGTCCATCCAGTTCGGCCTGTTTCCTACAAGTTGATCCAGAGGAAGGCAAAAAAAACCTGTGAGGCAGAAGACAATTTTCCCCACTTAAGGGGAAAAAAATTCCTTCCCGACTCCAATCAGGCAATCAGAATAACTCCCTGGATCAATGACCCCTCTCTAGTAGCTATAGCCTGTAATATTATTACACTCCAGAAATACATCCAGTCCCCTCTTGAATTCCTTTATTGTACTCACCATCACCACCTCCTCAGGCAGAGAGTTCAATAGTCTCACTGCTCTTACCGTGAAGAATCCTTTTCTATGTTTGTGTACAAACCTTCTATTCCTCCAGATGCAGAGGATGTCCCCTCGTCACAGTCCTGGAGATAAATAGATGATGGGAGAGATCTCTTTACTGACCCCTGATATATTTTTACATAGTTATTAGATCTCCCTTCAGTCATCTTTTTTCTAAAGTGAATAACCCTAATTTTGATAACCTTTCAGGGTACTGTAGTTGCCCCATTTCAGTTATTACTTTAGTTGCCCTCCTCTGAACCCTCTCTAGCTCTGCTATGTCTGCCTTGTACACAGGAGCCCAGAACTGTACACAGTACTCCATGTTTGGTCTGACTAGTGATTTGTAAAGTGGTAGGACTATGTTCTCATCACGGGTATCTATGCCACTTTTGATGCAACCCATTATCTTACTGTCCTTGGCAGTAGCTGCCTGACACTGGTTTTTACAGCTTAGTTTGCTGTTTATTAAGATTCCTATATCCTTTTCCATGTCAGTATAGAGTTTGTAAATATCATAAATAAAGGTCTGGCTATGACATCACTTAATTCCCTTAGGATATGGGGGTGTATGCCATCCGGTCCTGGCAATTTGTCTATTTCAATCTTTTTAGGCCGCTGTTGTACTTCTTCCTGGGTGAGACAGGGCACTTTTAAAGGGGAATTTACTTTTACATTCTGCATTTCATCTGACAGTTTATTTTCCTCAGTGAATACAGTGGAGAAAAAATATTTAATAGTTTTGCTTTATCTTC
Source organism: Bufotes viridis (assembly GCA_033119425.1). Lineage (NCBI taxonomy): Eukaryota > Metazoa > Chordata > Amphibia > Anura > Bufonidae > Bufotes > Bufotes viridis. The sequence goes on from CM065589.1 coordinate 125,221,453, forward strand.
ATCGCTCTCTGCAACACCCCCCTCATTGCTGTATAGAGGGCCGACTCCTTCAGATTTATATTTTTTACCATTTATATAATTGAAGAACATTTTAGGGTTAGTTTTACTCTCTTTGGCAATTAATCTCTCGGTCTCTAGTTTGGCAGTTTTTATTAGTTTTTTACATATTCTACTTTTTTTCCTTATAGTTTATCAGTGCTTCCTGGCCCCCCTCCTGTTTTAGTGATTTATATGCTTTCTTTTTGTCATTTATTGCTTTCTTTACGGTACTATTTATCCACATTGGTTTATTATTGTTTCTTAGCCTTTTATTCCTATAAGGTATGTACCTCTCACAATTAGATATTACAATGCTTTCAAAAATGTACCATTTTGTAGTCGTATTTTTATTTTTGAGGACTGTCCCATTTGAGGACTGTCCCATTTTTGAGGACTGTCCCAGTTAGTTAGGCCTATGGCCTCTCTTAGTTGGCTAAATTTAGCTTTTTTGAAGTTTGTTATTTTTGTTCCTCCCTTTAGAAACTCTTGTTTGAAGGATAATTGGAAGGTTATAACTTTATGGTCACTATTTCCTAGGTGTCCCCCAATCTGCACATCTGTTGTTCTATCAGGTCTATTGGTTAATACTAAGTCCAGAATGGCCGTCCCTCTAGTTGGGTCCTGAACCATTTGGGAAAGGTAATTGTCTTTGGCTATTACACACCAAAAGATGGCGCTGGGCAAGCGCCTAACACCGGACCGCCCACTTAAATAGAACACCAAAAAATTCATCCGGAATAACCAAAATAATCTTTATTAGTATATTCATATATAAAAATCATGATGACAACATAAAAATAGCAGTAAACTAGAGCTGGTGGTATAAAAAGCACCAGAGGGATATCAGGAGAGAAATGTGCAAATGGTGTGCAAATAACAGCGTATAATATCAGATGATCGACCTATATAAGGAAACACATAGTCAAATATAAAGTGCCTAGTGCGACATAAGTAAAAGGATGATCTCCAAAGAGGTCAGACTACCTGGTGTGAACAAGTAACAATCTCCTGCGTCCCCAACCCGACGTACGTTTCACCAAGAGCGGCTTCTTCAAGGGTATAAAGTGCTGTGAAGATACTGCATCCCTCTCCCCTGTATATATCCCCCACCCATCAATCTGATAGGTCACAAACATTGAACACACCTGAAGTAACTCGCCTGGTTGTAAGCCACAGGATGTGACGTCATGCGGCTCAGTCTGGAGCGCATACGTCACTTCTGGAAACGGCAGGCGTGCGTCTCAGCTTGGAGCGCACGTCAGCCGGACCAGGTAAAGGCAAACCACGGTGAACATGGGGCGGCCGCCCCGATCTCAACATACACTAAGGCCACAGAGATAATGTAATGTAAGATGAGAACTAGCGAATAAAAATATATATACAAGCTCATACCTTGCATTAGAAGCATAATAGAAAAAGTGCAGTAGTGCAAAAAGTGAATAGAAGTGCAAGTGCTGTGAGTAAGGTGAAAGAAGTTAGCCACTAACGTGAATTACATAATACATACATATAAACATGATAGCATGTAAAGTGAAATAGTGCCTACAAAACAGAATTATGTACATAATTGTGTGGTCAAAAAAATTTTTTGGTCAATAAAAATTTTTTAAAAAAAGGTTACAAAATCACAACAATAAACAAGATAGGATATGGGAAAAAAATCACAAAATACATGATGAGATATGAGAAAAAAGGGAAAAAAAGGGAAAGAAAAAAAAAAAAACATTGGAATACAAAAACACTTGTGATTAAATATTCGCAGTAGATGTCATCAATACATGATTCCAGAATGCCAGGATGAAGAGTGACCGGGTATCTATGATAATAGAAAACAGCATTAATATCATATCCACGTACCTATCAGAATATAACAGGACAACCGGGGCAATGACAAAAACACAAATTTTTTAAAAGGACAATAATAATAATCATAAAAACCACCGTAAGGTGGTAATATAGGAGAGAAGCCCCTACAATATCCCACTATGACCCTGGACATAATTACAAAAATGGAGCAAAATTAAAATCCTCATTGAGACCCTTCGGGAACACCGTGTCAAGTTTGTATATCCACTTAAACTCTCGCTGAGCTAATAACTGTTTCCAATTCCCACCCCTTTGATCGAAGAGAACCCGATCGATGCCACTTACTTTCAACAAATGTTCATTGCAGTTATGATAGTCTCTAAAGTGTCTAGGGATGGTTTTCAAGGAACTCAGATCCCGTTCTTCTTTTGCCGCAGCGATACCCAACACATGCTCACGTACTCTCTTTTTCAGTTGTCTTGTGGTCATGCCCACATATAACAATTTACATGGGCAGCTCGCCACATATATAACTCCTGTAGTATTACACGTGATCTGATGCGTAATTGTGTACTCTGAGTTCCTTGAACTCATTCTGTTTTGTAGGCACTATTTCACTTTACATGCTATCATGTTTATATGTATGTATTATGTAATTCACGTTAGTGGCTAACTTCTTTCACCTTACTCACAGCACTTGCACTTCTATTCACTTTTTGCACTACTGCACTTTTTCTATTATGCTTCTAATGCAAGGTATGAGCTTGTATATATATTTATATTCGCTAGTTCTCATCTTACATTACATTATCTCTGTGGCCTTAGTGTATGTTGAGATCGGGGCGGCCGCCCCATGTTCACCGTGGTTTGCCTTTACCTGGTCCGGCTGACGTGCGCTCCAAGCTGAGACGCACGCCTGCCGTTTCCAGGAAGTGACGTATGCGCTCCAGACTGAGCCGCATGACGTCACATCCTGTGGCTTACAACCAGGCGAGTTACTTCAGGTGTGTTCAATGTTTGTGACCTATCAGATTGATGGGTGGGGGATATATACAGGGGAGAGGGATGCAGTATCTTCACAGCACTTTATACCCTTGAAGAAGCCGCTCTTGGTGAAACGTACGTCGGGTTGGGGACGCAGGAGATTGTTACTTGTTCACACCAGGTAGTCTGACCTCTTTGGAGATCATCCTTTTACTTATGTCGCACTAGGCACTTTATATTTGACTATGTGTTTCCTTATATAGGTCGATCATCTGATATTATACGCTGTTATTTGCACACCATTTGCACATTTCTCTCCTGATATCCCTCTGGTGCTTTTTATACCACCAGCTCTAGTTTACTGCTATTTTTATGTTGTCATCATGATTTTTATATATGAATATACTAATAAAGATTATTTTGGTTATTCCGAATGAATTTTTTGGTGTTCTGTCTTTGGCTATTGCCAAGAACCTGTTTCCTTTATGGGATGTACAGTTTTCAGTTTCCCAGTCTTTATCTGGGTAGTTGAAGTCCCCCATAATAACGACTTCATTATGATTTGCCGCCTCGTCTATCTCGCTTAGTAATAGATTTTCTGTGGACTCTGGTATATTAGGCGGTTTATAATAAACTCCTATTAGTAATTTATTATTATTTTTGCCTCCATGTATTTATACCCACAATGACTCCACATGTTCATGCCCCTCACAGATGTCTTCTCGAATTGTGGGCTTTAGACAGGACTTCACATAAAGGCAGACCCCTCCCCCTCTCCGGTTTTGACGATCCTTTCTAAACAGATTGTAACCTTTTATATTAACTGCCCAGTCATAGCTATCAGTCTCAGTTATTCCCACTATGTGGTCATGCCCTGCTCTGGTGAGGTGTGGAGGTCTGTCAGGTTGGCAGCACGTGTGTAGTTTTCTGTTTACTTGGAGTGAGCTGTACCTGTCTCCCTTCAGGTGCACTGGGTGGGGTCGTTTGTGTCTCTTGCAGGTTATAGCTTCTTTCTCACTCTGAGGAAAGGTGGATTGCTGTTTCTGCTCTGCTTCAAAGATAAGTGTGCTTTTGGTTTCCATTTGTGAACTGTCTAGGCTGTTAGTTAGACACCTGCTTCCTCAAGGATTAGAGAAAGCAGGCTACCTTTTTTCCCCCTTGTCCACTATCTCAGGGACTATAGAGTTAATTCATTTTTAGGCACGGGGGCACGTTTATTCCCATCTTTGGGGTCTAAACGTGTGCACAGCAGTCTAGGGTCAGCTGATAGGATCTTGTCAGGAGGTGACCATTATCCCCAGCTTTTGCCTAGACGCTTGTTTGTTGTTTCTTGTGTGTCTATTGTATCTTGTACCCTTCCCGGTGTGACATTATAACCATCCCGCCATAATGATTCCTAGACTGCCATTTCTCTGCTGCTAGGAAATGAAGTCAGTTGATGCATTAGTGGATCACATGCAGAGATTATCCCTGGAGGTTGCGGATCTGCATAATTCTGTCACACATTGTCAGAATGCTCTGGCATCAGGTGCTATTGGAGGAGGTCAGATTTATGGGCAGCCTAGAGTCGCACTTCCTGATAGATTTTCAGGGGGTATGGATGACTTTATTCGCTTAAGAGAGTCATACAGGCTGTACTTTCGGTTGCAGCCGTCTTCGTCTGGCGATGAGAGTCAGAGAGAAGGGAAAAATTATTTCCTTGCTTAAAGCGGACGCTCAATCCTGGGCCTTTTCGCTGCCGACCGGTTCTCTGGCACTTCGGTCGGTGGAGTAATTTTTTAAGGCCTTGGGATTGATTTATGATGACCCAGATCGAGTCAATGGCGGAAACTAGGTTGCGTAATTTGATTCAAGGAGAACATACTGCAGAGGTGTACTGCGCTGAATTTCGGAGATGGGCTACGGAGACTGAGTGGAAAGACCCCGCGCTGCGTAGTCAGTTTTGTCAGGGGTTATCAGGGAGATTGAAAGATGCCCTTGCTTTTCATGAGTATCCGAATATGTTGGAAAATGCTATGTCTTTGGCAGTGCACTTAGATAGACGCATTAGAGAGAGGAATAAGGCCCCATCAGTGCAAGGGATTCCTTCTGACAGTGGTTTTGTCTCACCGGTTCCCCAGGTTAATATGACATGTAATTCTGGCATGGGGGAGGAACCCATGCAGCTGGGTCAGATGTCTTTTAGTTCACGTAATAGGAACTTTAGGAGGTTGCATAAGTTATGTTTTTACTGTGGAGCAAATGGTCGTTTTGTTTATGCTTGTCCTTTGCTGAAACCGCAAGTTGATAAGAATGGTCCACAAAGAGGTTTACTTAAAAAAGAAAAAGAAACATTCCTTACTCTATCCCTTAGCAAGCAGGAATGCAATCTCCCTGCAATACCCGTTTTCTCCTTCTAGAATCAGGAAAATTTAAGTTTGAAGTGTTTATTGACTGTGGTGCTGGAGTAAACCTTATTGATTTTCTGTTTCTTCAAAATCTGGGCCTAAGTACGTGCACTTTGGAGAGAGAGCTTTCGGTGTTTGCAATTGATTTTTCCCCTCTTTCTCAGAAGAATCTCAGTCATATTGTTCATGGTATTCGGCTATGGGTGGGTGATTCGCATATTGAAATAATTTTGTGTTTTGTCATGAAAAACTTGCCTGCTCTTATGGTCCTTGGTTTGCCATGGTTGATTAAACATAACCCTACTATTGATTGGCAGGCAAGACAGATCATTGGTTAGAGTGAATTTTTTTCAGACAATTGCTTTAGTGCATCTATCGCAGGGGTGTCTTCTACGATTTTACCTCAGTATCTGTCAGATTTTGCAGATGTCTTTTCAGAGGGTGGGGCTCAGGAGTTGCCTCCTCATCGTGAATATGATTGTCCTGTTAAATTATCCCAGGGGCCAAGTTGCCAAAGTCTCGGCTGTACAATCTTTCTCAACCCGAAAGAGAGGTCATGCGGAAGTACATAGCCAATAGTTTGGAAAAGGGTCATATTAGGCCCTCCAAGTCTCCGGTCGCAGTTGGTTTTTTCTTTGTAAAGAAAAAGGATGGATCGCTTAGACCTTGCTTGGATTTTCGAGAATTAAATCTAATTACGGTCCGTAATCCGTATTCCCTTCCTTTGATTTCTGACCTTTTTGATCAAATTGTTGGAGTCAAGATTTTCTACAAGTTAGATTTAAGAGGGGCCTACAATCTGATCAGAATCAAGGAGGGGGATGAGTGGAAAACGGCCTTCAACACACACGAGGGTCATTTCGAAAATCTGGTTATGCCTTTTCGGTTAACGAACGCGGCAGTGATGTTTCAGCGATTTTTCAATGACATTTTTTCATCATTTCGTGGGAAGGTTCATTGTAATTTACTTGGATGACATATTAATTTACTCCCCTGATCTGAAGACCCATCAGGATCACGTGAGACAGATTTTGACGATCCTTCGGGAGAATAAATTATATGTTAGGTTGGAGAAATTTGTGTTTTCTGTCCTGGAGCTTCCGTTTTTGGGATACCTGCTTTCTGGTTCTGGTTTTCAGATGGACTCCGAAAAGGTCCGGGCAGTTCTGGAATGGGACCAACCAGAGAATCGGAAAGCTTTGATGCAGTTTTTGGGGTTTACCAATTATTATAGAAAATTCATTTTTAACTACTCTACCATTGTAAAACCGCTGACCGATATGACTAGGAAGGGCGCCGACTGCTCTATCTGGTCAGATGAGGCATTGCAGGCCTTTTCAGCTATTAAGGAGTGTTTCACGTCTGCTCCCATTCAAATGCAGCCTGATGTGTCTCAACCATTTGTTGTGAAGGTTGATGCATCAGAGGTGGGGGATGGAGCAGTGCTGTCGCAGGGTCCATCGCCTGGCAAGTGGCGTCCGTGCGCCTTCTTTTCCAAGAACCTCTTGGTCACCGAGAGAAATTATGGATGAAGGAGATAGGGAATGGCATCACTGGTTGGAGGGGGCATATCATCCCGTTACTGTATATACTGATCATAAGAATTTGTCTTTTTGCAGTCCACCAAGTGCCTAAATCCTAGACAGGCTAGATGTTCACTGTTCTTAACTAGATTCAATTTTGTGGTTACTTTTCGCCCGGGGATTAAAAATGTCAAGGCAGATGCTTTGTCTCATAATTTTCCCGGGGGAAGTGATTCGGAGGCTCCTGCTCTGATTTTGGCTGATGGGGTGGTTGTTTCCACTCTTTATTCTGAGTTGGAGATGAAGGTGTTGGAAGCCCAGGAGGAGGCTCCTGATTCTTGTCCCCCACGGAGGTTGTTTGTTCCTTCTAGACTGCGATACAAAGTATTAAACGAACATCACAATACCGTCCTTGATGGACACCCTGGTGGCAAGTCCACCTTTGATCTTATTTTTCAGAGGTTCTGGTGGCCTGGGTTACGTAAGAGTATTGAAGATTATGTAGCAGCTTGGGAGACCTGTGCGCGGTCAAAGGTTGCTCACACTAGACCTCCTGGTTCACTTCTTCCTTTTTCTATCCCTTCTCGTCCTTGGACGCACTTGTCTATGGATTTTATTACTGATCTGCTAAGTTCCTCCGGGAAAACTGTGATTTTGGTGGTTGTGGACCGTTTAAGCAAGATGGCTCACTTTGTATAGTTAGCTAATCTGCCCAATTCTAAGACTCTTGCTCAGGTATTTGTTGAATAACATGGTATTCCCTCGGATGTGGTTTCTGATAGGGGTACTCAGTTTGTTTCCAGGTTTTGGAGGGCGTTCTGCTCTCGTCTTGGCATTCAACTTTCGTTCTCTTCGGCTTTTCATCCGCAGTCGAATGGGCAGACAGAGCGTACTAACTAAAACCTGGAGACCTACTTGAGGTGTTTTGTGGCTGAGAATCAGGAGGACTGGTCCTCATTCCTATCTCTAGCAGAGTTTGACTTGAATAACCATAAGCAGGAATCCACGGGTAAGTCGCCATTTTTTTGCTGCAAACGGTTTTCATCCTCAGGTTGGTACCTTTTCTGGGACTGGTTCCTCTGGGATGCCAGAGGAGGAGAGATTCTTTTCTGCCTTGTCTTCTATCTGGCGGGGGATCCAGGGCAATTTGGAGAAGATGGGTGAGAGGTATAAACGAATGGCTGACAGGAGACATGTGACTGGTCTGGACATGTGACTGCTCTGTGTGGGTGATCTGGTGTGGTTATCTACAAAAAATATTAAACTAAGAGTACCATCTTGGAAACTGGATCCAAGATTTATTGGACCTTTCAAAATATCTGTGGTTGTCAATCCAGTTGCGTTTCGTTTGGATCTTCCACAGGCCTGGAAGATCCATGATGTGTTAAGAAATATGTGAGACCAGTGGAACAATCGCCATTGCCTCCTCCCCCTGTTCTGGTTGATGGTAACTTTGAGTTTGAGATCTCTAGGGTTCTTGACTCGCGTGTTCTTCGGGGTTCTCTTCAGTACTTGGTTCACTGGAGGGGATACCGTCCCGAGGAGAGGACGTGGGTGCTGGCTGTGGATGTTAATTCCAGCCGACTGGTGAGGGCCTTTCACAGGTCACACCCAGATAAAGTTGGTCCTGGGTGTCCGGCGGTCACCCATAGAAGGTGGGGTACTGTCATGCCCTGCTCTGGTGAGGTGTGGAGGTCTGTCAGGTTGACAGCATGTGTGTAGTTTTCTGTTTACTTGGAGTGAGCTATACCTGCCTCCCTTCAGGTGCACTGGGTGGGGTCGTTTGTGTGAGTTTAAATCAAGCACCTACCCAGAGTCCCTTGCGGGTTATAGCTTCTTTCTCACTCTGAGGAAAGGTGGATTGCTGTTTCTGCTCTGCTTCAAAGATAAGTGTGTTTTTGGTTTCCATTTGTGAACTGTCTAGGCTGTTAGTTAGACACCTGCTTCCTCAAGGATTAGAGGAAGCAGGCTGCCTTTTTTCTCCCTTGTCCACTATCTCAGGGACTATAGGGTTAATTCAGTCTTAGGTACAGGGGCACGTTAATTCCCACCTTTGGGGTCTAAACGTGTGCACAGCAGTCTAGGGTCAGCTGATAGGATCTTGTCAGGAGGTGACCATTATCCCCAGATTTTGCCTAGACGCTTGTTTGTTGTTTTTTGTGTGTCTAAAGTATCTTGTACCCTTCCCGGCGTGACACTATATCATAGTCCTCCTCACACGTCACTAATTCCAGTTCACGAGTCTTGTTAGTCAGGCTTCTGGTATTAGTATACATACATTTGAGAGGTTTATGGATATTTTTTACCCTACACCTTTCATTCTGAACTGTTCTAGTCCCCCCTTCCATTCCTCCCCCAGTCACAATACCTCGCCCCGGGTCTCTATCTGCATCATCTTCGCCTCCTATAATGTAATTACCCCCCCCCCCCCAGTCCCTAGTTTAAACACTCCTCCAACCTTCTAGCCATCTTTCTCACAGCTGCCCCTTCCCCATTGAGGTGCATCCCGTCCCTACGATAGAGCCTGTAGTTGACAGAGAAGTCGGCCCAGTTCTCCAGGAACCCTAACCCCTCCTTCCTACAACAGTTCTTGAGTCACTTGTTAACCTCCCTAATCTCCCACTGCCTTTCTTGTGTGGCTCGTGGTACAGGCAGTATTTCAGAAAATACTACCTTTGAGGTCCTTGCCCTAATCTTTTCACCTAAATCCCTGAAATCAATTTTAAGGACTCTCCACCTTCCTCTAACTTTGTCATTGGTTCCGATATGGACCATGACCGCTGGATCTTCTCCAGCCCCTCCCATTAATCAGTATACATTGAGATTTGGCAATAAAAACATCTATAGATCACTGGATACTAAAAATAAAATAATAAAGTTATACTAAGTATTTTATTTAAAACAAGAAAAGGAGGGGCTCGTGCCCTGCGTAACCCAGGCGCAGCCTCAAACCACTGGTGTGCAGGGACGTGCACACATAGGGCTCAAAGGGGGCCTGAGCCCCTGCCCCTTTAATGCCATTTTTTCGTCTTTTTTTATGTTGTCCCCCAAGGCAAGCAGCTGACCGGTCGGGCACTTTTTTTTCCAATTGCGCTGCAGGTGCCGGGCTTGGCCCGTGAGGCACATCCGCACCCGCAGCAGTATACAGCCAGCGCTGCAGTCCAGTCAGGGTCAAGTCACGTGGGGCGGCGCACCTCGTGCAGGGAGTCTGGAGTGGAGCTGAGCTGACTGGGCCCATGCGGCGCATCCACCCCCGCAGCAGTATTCAGTGAATCAGCTCTGCAGTCCAGTCAGGGTCAAGTCACATGGGGCGCCGCATGCCGCGCAGGGAGTTTTCTGGAGCAGAGCTGCATGAGACTGCAGTGCCAGTCTGTAACTGCTCACCGCCGGTGTCCAGTCTGTGAGTGAGAGTGACAAGTGAGCTCCTGTCGAGTGATAATCCGCCCCTGCTTGCCTTGTTGGGACAACATAAAAAATAGTAATTACTAGACTGTGAGTATTGAGTGCCACTTCTGCGTCTGCCAGACTGCCATTGACTGTTAACTGTGCCATCATGGAGGGGGAGAAATGTACCATGGGGGAGGGGGAGGGGGAGATGTGCTGCTGCCAGGCCCAGGCCTATGGAGGGGGAAAATGTGCCATTGTTGGGCCATGGGAGGGGGGGGGATTGAGATGTGCTGCCAGGCCAGGCCTATGGGCAAAAACAGTGTCATACACAGATCCCCCATAACAGTTCCATCCACAGATCCCCATAACCATGCCATCCACAGATCCCCCATAACCATGCAATCCAACAGATCCTCCATAACAGTGTCCTCCACAGATCCCCTCCCCAAAACAGTGTGTCATCCACAGATCCCCCCATAACAGTGTGTCATCCACAGATCCCCCATAACAGTGTCATCCACAGGCCACCATTAGTTCAAAACCCACCAAAAGCACACCTTTTGGTTAAAAATATTTTTTTTCTTATTTTCCTGCTCAAAAACCTAGGTGCTGCTGATCTGTGGCCCCCTCAACCCCCCCCCCCCCCCAGACACATGATGCGCTACGTTGTGTGTAATGCGAAAATTATGACAATTGCCTTAATTTTTTTACTTAAGCCCCTGCCCTTCAAAATGTCTGTGCATATCCCTGCTGGTGTGTATGTTGATGTATGGGAATGTAGAGGGTTGATATCACCTACATCCATATAACACTTCTCATACACCCGGAGGATCCTGGATCATAATTAGAATATAACACTAGGTGGCTCTCTTCTGGAGGAAAACAGACCCCGGTGCTCTGTATAGGGTTCCCCCAAAATGGAACCAGGAATATGTATAGTATATATAGAAAATACAGGCACTCAAATATGGAAACTGCAAAGGATAAATATAATGGACACAGTAATAGCAATTCATCAATGTAAAACAATTAATCAGATATAAAAAAAAAAAATTATTAAAAAGATGCCAGCAATCTTCACCTCAAATCAATCTTCCATCAACACAATCTACCGTCATCACTTATACGTATTTCTACAAATCTCAACACATCCATACACTAAGACTCAGTTGATACAATATTGTTCACTCTAAAAAATGATAATAATAATAATATTCACTCTAAAAAATGATAATAATATTATTCGTTTGGGTCACTCGGATGTGTAGTGACTGTATATCACCAATTGCATCAATGTTGCAGAGTCCTCAATGAAGGCTGTTGTCCTTCAGTTGGTAATCAATAATTAGTTATTATTGAGAAAAAATAAAAATAAAAAATATAAAAATATAAAAAGGTATAAACAGGTATCTTCAATGAGCATTTGATTCTTGATGGTGGATATATAGTATGTTGTACCCACTCTATTTATGGTATTGCAATGTATGCAGGTGCTTTGGATCAATGTCCCAAGATGTTGTAATGCATCCGATACCCATACAGTAGTTTGTATTATACAACACTCAATTATTGGCGCTTGTACGTTACCGCTCTTTAGTTTTCAGTTCTCCGGTGTCCGGTATTCGGATCTCACTTAGTTCGGAGTTGGTGAGGTAGCGTCCTTGTGGGGATGCAGCGCGGCGTCCGCGCTCTTGCTTCCGGGTATGAAGAGTCACGTGGCGTCCCACGTGTTATTGTGACGTCACTTTTTTCTTATCTCAGTGCGCTAAGGACCGCGTTCTACAGATCTTTATAATCTGTTTCTTTTATAGCACCAAATTTGTAGCCATACGCGTTTCGGGATATTCAAATCCCTTCTTCAGTGGCAATATAGTGTCGATATGTTTTCTACATCCTTTTTATATTCATTGGTTGGTGCCCATTGGTTGTAATGTGATTGTGAATCCTTAAAACGGCAACGTTGTTCAGTGTTCTTAAAGAGGCATTGTAACTCGTTTAAGCAACAGTATTATTCCATAATTTTTAAGGCAGTGGTATAGCCTACATTCTGAGGGCAAAATTGTTGAGTTTTTCAGGGACAGCGTTATTCTATAATTTATATATATATAAGAAACATATAGTATCTACATATAAAATAACATAAATAGGATAATGTTTAAGGGATGTTTTTGTGATGTTTTTGTGAGATGTTTTTGTGAGTACTCTTATCCTTTTACTACCTTCTTTTTTGTTTTTTATTTTTTGTTTTTTTATTTTTTATTTTTTGTTTCTTATTTTTTATTAGTTATTTATCTTCTTTCTATACATTTGTAGACAGCACAGAGAATAGGGAGGTGGACCCCACCCAGAGAAGACATGGAGGTATTGATAACCAACCAGACACTCCATCTCCTGTCTAGTGAGGGGAACACCCCCTATAAAAAGCCAAAAACTTCCATCTCGGCGTTCAGTCCTTTTGGTAGAAGGGATTCGAAGTCATAGATACGTCTTGACTCCAATCTGGACATGGCTGCGATGTGATCACCACCACGCCAAGATTTATTGACTTTTTCTATAGCACAAAAGCTCAATGTCGAAAGATCTTGATGATGTATTTCCTTAAAGTGGCGTGACAATGAATGTTTCATGTAGCCCCTCTTAATGTTACCTATGTGTTCTGATATTCTTCTTTTTAATGTTCGTTTGGTCCGACCAATATACTGCTTTGGACATCCACACTGTACTACATAGATAACATTAGAGGAGCCACATGACAAATGATCTTTTATCTCTATATTAAAGGAGTTTGATGTGGATTGTACTTTAGTAGTTTTCTTTTGGAATTTGGTATTTTTACAGTTAGTGCAGGATCCACAGCGATAAAAGCCTTTCAAATTGGGCCATCCGTTGGTATATCTATTTTTTATCTTTTTTTGTGTCGGTGCAACACGATTGCCCAGGTTTAAGGCCTTCGTGTATACAATTTTTGGACTCAAGGGGAGTAATGGGCCAATAGTCTTATCTGCCAGAAGGAAATGCCAATGTTTTTTAAGCATATTTTCTACTTTTTTATATTTATCATTGAATGGCAAGATAAGGCGTATCTTGTCATCCTTGGATTCTTCTTTTATTGTCACGCCACTTTAAGGAAATACATCATCAAGATCTTTCGACATTGAGCTTTTGTACTATAGAAAAAGTCAATAAATCTTGGCGTGGTGGTGATCACATCGCAGCCATGTCCAGATTGGAGTCAAGACGTATCTATGACTTCGAATCCCTTCTACCAAAAGGACTGAACGCCGAGATGGAAGTTTTTGGCTTTTTATAGGGGGTGTTCCCCTCACTAGACAGGAGATGGAGTGTCTGGTTGGTTATCAATACCTCCATGTCTTCTCTGGGTGGGGTCCACCTCCCTATTCTCCGTGCTGTCTACAAATGTATAGAAAGAAGATAAATAAATAATAAAGAATAAAAAATAAAAAAATAAAAAACAAAAAAGAAGGTAGTAAAAGGATAAGAGTACTCACAAAAACATCTTACAAAAACATCACAAAAACATCCCATAAACATTATCCTATTTATGTTATTTTATATGTAGATACTATATGTTTCTTATATATATAAATTATAGAATAACGCTGTCCCTAAAAAACTCAACAATTTTTGCCCTCAGAATGTAGGCTATACCACTGCCTTAAAAATTATGGAATAATACTGTTGCTTAAACGAGTTACATTGCCTCTTTAAGAACACTGAACAACGTTGCCGTTTTAAGGATTCACAATCACATTACAACCAATGGGCACCAACCAATGAATATAAAAAGGATGTAGAAAACATATCGACACTATATTGCCACTGAAGAAGGGATTTGAATATCCCGAAACGCGTATGGCTACAAATTTGGTGCTATAAAAGAAACAGATTATAAAGATCTGTAGACCGCGGTCCTTACGCGCTGAGATAAGAAAAAGTGACGTCACAATAACACGTGGGACACCACGTGACTCTTCATACCCGGAAGCAAGAGCGCGGACGCCGCGCTGCATCCCCACAAGGACGCTACCTCACCAACTCCGAACTAAGTGAGATCCGAATACCGGACACCGGAGAACTGAAAACTAAAGAGCGGTAACGCATAAGCGCCAATAATTGAGTGTTGTATAATACAAACTACTGTATGGGTATCGGATGCATTACAACATCTTGGGACATTGATCCAAAGCACCTGCATACATTGCAATACCATAAATAGAGTGGGTACAACATACTATATATCCACCATCAAGAATCAAATGCTCATTGAAGATACCTGTTTATACCTTTTTATATTTTTATATTTTTTATTTTTATTTTTCTCAATAATAACTAATTATTGATTACCAACTGAAGGACAACAGCCTTCATTGAGGACTCTGCAACATTGATGCAATTGGTGATATACAGTCACTACACATCCGAGTGACCCAAACGAATAATATTATTATTATCATTTTTTAGAGTGAATATTATTATTATTATCATTTTTTAGAGTGAACAATATTGTATCAACTGAGTCTTAGTGTATGGATGTGTTGAGATTTGTAGAAATACGTATAAGTGATGACGGTAGATTGTGTTGATAGAAGATTGATTTGAGGTGAAGATTGATTTGAGGCATTGATTGCTGGCATCTTTTTAATATTTTTTTTTTTTTTTATATCTGATTAATTGTTTTACATTGATGAATTGCTATTACTGTGTCCATTAAATTTATCCTTTGCAGTTTCCATATTTGAGTGCCTGGATCATAATTAGCTGTCAGTTTCGCCAATATATAACCCAACCGCAAAGTCAGGGGCACCGTAGTCTGGGAGGCATAAATAAGAGGAATCTCAAATCCTATAGGAGAGTTATGTTAAAAAATCACAGAGCCATCTACTAGTTTGCTCATATGGCTCCGTGTGCCTAAACCCGCCTATTCGAGGAAGCCGACATAGTATCTTGTCTTGCTGTAAGATGCAGAGCCCAGTGATACTATATTTATGGTGCTCTGAAACTTGTATCACAAATCTCCTTGGATGATGCTAAGCACTTGCTCAGTCACCCGGAATCTTGTAGTAGGTATTTGCTTTGTCTGACCTACTAACTCCCCAATTTCTAAAAAGGTTACTACCGCTATACAACTCCTCTTATAATTGCTACCCTCTTGCCTCATCAGGAGCTCTAAGACGAAGAAAAGAGTTGACATAGTGCATTTGTATAGTAAAAAGTGCGGACACAGCTGATGGTGCCAGACCCCCAGATGAAGATTTCAGGAAGAGGTAAAGATAAAGAACCAAGTGCCGTCTCAACTGATGGTGTGAGGCTTCACTGGCTGGAAACACAGAAGATAGCAAGATATGGCCCCACTTGGTACACTGAGGCCGCACGTCCGGCACTGGTTTGGCCGTAGCACTTGCAGTGCAAAGAGAAAGCCCCGCTTATAGAGCCTGGGTCAATCCAGCGGAGCCACAAGCCATGTATCTCATCTCATGCAAATGTGGCATACAATATGTCAGAAAGACTATTCGGGAATTTGAAAGTCGGATAGGGGGAACACCTCGGGATGTATGAAATGACAATGACACACGGTAACCAAACATGCACAATTTTTCCACCAGGCAAATCCGAAAGTCCTAAAATTCCAGGGAATTGAGATGATACGACGATCACCATGGGGTGTCAATTTTTATAATCTAAAGAAGCACAGTGGATATTTAGACTACAAACCGTAAAACCACCTTGCCTAAACGATCAGAAATCATTAGCTTTTTTTATTGAATAGCGTCAACACCAAACGTTTGCCCTAAATGGGTTAATATCCACAGCATCTCAATGATGCTGTTGCTATCCACTGTTCCACATTGAATACACCTTAGTTTGGAATAGGACCAGTAATCAGGGAGGGGACAATTGTTGACACCACTCATTGGGAGAGGCTTCTCCCAATGATTAATATTGGTTAACACCACACCACTACACTGGGATTAGGGTAACCTACAGTATGTACTAATTTGCATGGGAGCAGTTGTACCATAGGTGTGGCCTTGTTCTTTTGCTACAATGTGTGGGAGGATGCCATTTCTGACATCTCCCTACCACGAGTGTCAAACTCTCTGTCTCTATAATGGGTGACATATACAATCTGTTATTTTTACCAGAAAAACAGGAATGCCAATCACTCGGTGTTTGTATCATCATGTATTTGGACGGGCGACATGATCGCATGATCTTGTACCTCCATCATGGGTCTCAAACTTTGACTGCTGATATACTTTCACTACTTTGTAGCGATTCTGCTACAACTTTAAATGTGATGTAGCGATCCTCTCCTACAATATTTTCTCTCCTATGTGAGTCTTTTTTTCACCCCTTGGTTATGTTCATCTAATATTTATGGGTATTTCAGCCCCCTCTCCACCCCTTTTACTTACCACTCGGACACCATACACTAGCTGCAGTACTCACTGAGGACAGGATTAAACTATATCCCCACCCGTTTTGCTGAGTAGACGGCAGATTTGGGTAGTTGCCGGGTCTATAGGCGGGGCTTTTTCCTTTTAAGGAACAGGTGCACTGCACACACTATGGCCAAACCAGTGCCTCAGTGTACCGAGTGGGGCTGCACTCTCTGTATCCTGCCATCTTCTGTGTTTCCAGCTAGTGTGGCTTCACACCATTAGTTGAGAGTGAGACGGCACTTGGTTCTTTATCTCTATGTCTTCCTGACATCTTCTTCTTATTTCCCGGCAACATCAGCGTTTATTGCTCCGTCATGCAACTTACCACCCAAATTAATTTTACCTCCTTTTCTTCTCACTAATAGAGCTTTCATTTGGTGGTATTTCATCGTTGCTGACATTTTTACTTTTTTTGCTATTAATAAAAATGTAACGACATTTTTGCAAAAAAAATGAAATTTTTCACTTTCTGTTGCAAAATTTTTCAAAAAAGACTACATTTCTATATAAATTTTTCTCTAAATTTATTGTTCTACATGTCTTTGATAAAAAAAAAATCCAATAAGTGTATATTTATTGGTTTGGGTAAAAGTTATAGCGTTTACAAACTATGGTGCAAAAAAGTGAATTTACGCATTTTGAAGCAGCTCTGACTTTCTGAGCACCTGTCATGTTTCTTCAGGTGCTAGAATGTCAGGATAGTATAAATACCCCCCAAATTACACCATTTTAGAAAGAAGACACCCCAAAGTATTCGCGGAGGGGCATGGTGAGTTCATGTATAATTTCATTTTTTTTCACAAGTTAGCGGAAAATTACACTTTCTGAGGAAAAAAATAAAAATAAATAAAGTTTCCATTTCTGCTAACTTCTGGCAAAAAAAATAAATCTCAGATGCACTCACTATGCCCCTCAATAAATACCTTGGGGTGTCTACTTTCCGAAATGGGGTCTACTTTCCGAAATTTGTGGGGTGTGTTTACTGTTCTGGCATTTTGGGCGGGGCTAAATTGTGAGCAGCCATGTAAAACCTAAAGGTACTCGTTGGAATTTGGGCCCCTTTGTGCACCCAAGCTGCAAAAAAGTGTTACTCATGTGGTATCGCCGTACTCAGGAGAAGTAGGGCAATGTGTTTTGGGGTGTATTTTTACATATACCCATGTTGGGTGAGAGAAATATCTCTGTAAATAGTCAACTTTGTATAAAAAAATTTAAAAAGTTGTCGTTTACAGAGATATTTCTCACAAAAAGTATGGGTATATATAAAAATACACCCCAAAACACATTGCCCTACCTCTCCTGAGTACGGCGATACCACATGAGTGACACTTTTTTGCAGCCTGGGTGCGCAAAGGGGCCCTAATTCCAATGAGTACCTTTAGGATTTCACAGGGCAGGTCCGTGTATCCACGGATCCGCAAAACACATATGGACGTCTGAATGGAGCCTTACAAGGGGTGTGATCAATGACAGGGGGGTGATCAGGGAATCTAGATGGGGTGATCAAGGGGTTAACAAGGGGTTAATAAGTGAGGGGGGGTTAGTGTAGTGTTTGGTGCAACTTTACATAGCTACCTGGTCCTCTAGTGGTCGATCCCAGCAAATGGGACCACCAGAGGACCAGGTAGCAGGTATATCAGACGCTGTTAACAAAACAGCGTCTGATATACTTGTTTGATGCGATTTATTTCGCATCTACAGCCTGCCAGCGATTGATCATCGCTGGCAGGCTGTAGTACAAGTTGTGAGACGCCGACGCGTCAACTCAGAACTACAGGACCGCCCGCCGGACGCATCCGTGCGTTAGGCGGTCCTGTAGTGGTTAAAGGTATGGTCAAATAAAGCAGAAATTCTGTTACAGATTTGCTGCATTTCCATTGCAAAAAGTGCACCAAATCTAAGGCTAAATCCCCATATCTTACATTCAGACTAGGAATGAGCGAATTACATAAAGTAGGGCATCATACACACCCTTGAAAAATTATGATTGATAGCCTGCTGGTTACCCGCAAAAACATTTGGAGCAAGAGACTGCTGATCTGATCATCAAAAACATTAGCGGCAAGGGCCTGCTGCTTAGTTGACCCTCTAAAATATTAGGGATAAGGGTCTGCTGGTGAGCTGACCCTGTACAAGATTGTAGGTGAGGGCCTGCAGGTGAGCTGACCCTGTAAAAGAATGTAGGTAAGGGCCTGCTCGTGAGCTTACCCTCAAAAAGGTTATAGGTGAGGGCCTGCAGGTGAGCTGACCTTGTAAAACATTATATGCAAGGGCCTGAAGGTGAGCTGACCCTGTAAAACATTATATGCGAGGGCCTGCTGGTGAGCTGACCCTGTAAAATATTGTAGGTGAGGGCCTGCTGGTGAGCTTACCCTCTAAAAATGTATATGTGAGGGCCTGCTGGTTAGTTGAACCTGTAAAACATTAGATGCGACGGCCTGCAGGTGAGCTGACCCTGTAAAAAATTATATGCCAGGGCTTTGGCTACTGAGACTGGACTTGGTGGAAGACAGGGTGGTGCTTAACTGACTGGAAGCATTATCTGCTGCAATCCAACCGACCACCTGGTCGCACTGGTCTGACTTCAAGAATTGTGTCCTGCGCCGCCACCCTGCAAACTGGGACATGAAGCTATGTATCGTGGATGATTGTTTTTCTTGTGCTCTGGCAGCAGGCACAGTAGGCAACGCGCCCAGGGCCATGGCCTCTGCGTGCACCATCAGCATCACGGCCACTTCCCTGTCCCTTACTGCTCGCCTTGTTCATATTATGCTACTTTCACACTGGCGTTTTGGATTCCATTTGTGAGATCCATTTCAGGGATCTCACAAACGGTCCAAAACGGATCAGTTCAGCCCCAATGCATTCTGAATGGATAAAGATCCGTTCAGAATGCATCAGTTCAGCTCTGTTCTGCCTCCATTCCGTTCTGGAGGCGGACACCAAAACGCAGCTTGCAGCCTGTGACATCATCACAGGTCCTTTGCCTTTCCAGCAGCTAGCAGCTTCTTCAGGCGTAGAGTTTGTGTATTGCATACTTTTGAGTTAGGGAGGAGGGAATTTTGACTGACTTCTGAGGGAGTTTTGGATGAGGGAGGAGGGCGTTTTGGCTGAGGTCTGAGGGAGGAGGCAGTTTTGGATGAGGGAGGAGGGCATTTTTGGCTGATGTCTGAGGGAGAAGGCAGTTTTGGATGAGGGAGTTTTGGCTGATGTTTGAGGGAGGAGGCAGTTTTGGATGAGGGAGTTTTGTCTGATGTCTGAGGGAGTTTTGGCTGACATCTGATGGAGTTTTGGATGAGGGAGGAGGGCGTTTTTGGTGAGGTCTGAGGGAGGAGGCAGTTTTGTATGAGGAAGAAAGGAGTTTTGTCTGACAGAGGATGGAGTTTTGCCTGAGGGAAGAGGACTGATGGAGTTTGGGCTGACGAAGGAGGGTGTTTTGCCTGACGGAGGATGGAGTTGTGGATAATGTCTGACGATGTCCTAATATGGACAGAGTACTTCTCATTGTCCCTGCATCTGACCAGGCAAGACATACTCATATCAGCGCCAGTGGGCAGGGACTAAGCAACCTAGATCCGCCCCTGACCCTGTATACTGGCTCCGATTTCACAGTCTCCCGGCGCAGTGTAGTCGCAGGACCTGTGATCACATGACGAGGCACGTGATTGTGACGTCACATCATGTGATAAGTCACGTGACCGGGAGCAATGGAGGCGGCGGCTGATGCACGGCTATTTAAACAGTATAGAGCGTGGAGGCCACTGGTGATGCTGCCATAAGCGGATCCCCTCTGGACAGGTTCGGCATCATTGGAGCCCGGTCCCATGAAGCTGGTTGGCTGGCCACATCATGGCATAAGATAAGCCCTCCACTTTCTCGACTATGTTTACTTGTGCAGGTTCACATACAGGTTTCCTGCACTGTTTGTATATATGCAGTTTGGCTTGTGCAGCTTGCATTGCTTCATAGTCCCCTGATCAACTGGCAGAGGCCAGGGAAACGCGTTGGGCATATGGGCATTCCATAATCCACACTTGTGTGTTTTATTTACATTTAAAGGGAACCTGTCACCAGGATTTAGTGTATAGAGCTGGGGACATGGGCTGCTAGATGGTCGCTAGCACATCCGCAGTACCCAGTCCCCTTAGCTCTATGTGCCTTCATTGCGTCAAAAAAAGGATTTTTGTGATATGTAAATTACCCTGATATGAGTCCTGTGTCCGGAGATGAGTCAAACTTATTTAGCGCAGCACCGCCCCGCGTCCTCGGAATCTCCTCCTTACTGGCCGACGTCACATAGCTGGAGTGCCGAAATCTCGCGATGCGCGAGCTAGCGCATGCGCAGTGTCGGCATCATGTTCCTATCCTGTGCTGGCATCAGCACAGGGAACAAACTACGCATGCGCCAGCTCGCGCATCGCGAGATTTCGGCGCTCCAGCTATGTGACGTCGGCCAGTAAGGAGGAGATTCTGAGGACGCGGGGCGGTGCTGCGCTAAGGAAGTTTGACTCATCTCCGGACACAGGACTCATATCAGGGTAATTTACATATCACAAAAATCCTTTTTTTGACGCAATGAAGGCACATAGAGCTAAGGGGACTGGGTACTGCGGATGTGCTAGCGACCATCTAGCAGCCCATGTCCCCAGCTCTATACACTAAATCCTGGTGACAGGTTCCCTTTAAGGCAGCTTGAGGTGTCAATATAACTGTGTCCCCTGGCTCCCTTAAGGTGGACGGTGTCTGTAGGGCATCCTACCGGCTGGGCAGTCAGTGCACGTTAGGGGCGGATTAGGGTGTATTAAGAATCATTAGGCTTAGGGCATTGTTATATAGGGATCTGTATAGGGGCAGAGACCCAGCATTTCCCTCCCTCCCCTTGCCTCTTGTTACCCTAGACAGTTCATTGTCCACCAGTTTTTGTTCACGATATTTTGGTGTATACTGGCCATTTAAAAAAAAAAAGGTTTTGTAATAAACGTTATGTTTTTAAAGGTAACCCGATTATTATTGAGAGATTTTTTGGTCATAATAATATGAGGGAATTTGGGGATAACTTTATTGGGATGGGGACTCTCGGGCTAAACTGAAAATAAAATAAAATAAAAGCAGTAACTAAATAGGAGTAAAATAACTTTTTTTGTGTGTGTTTTTTTAACTAACTGAAGACACGGACACTGACACAGACAGACACAACACCAACTAAACTGTAGAAAACTAGGAAGTAAAACTGACGCTAATAAACTTTTTTTTTTTACTAACGGAAGATGCTGACACTGACGCAGACAGACGCAGCAACAACTACACTACATAAACTAAACTATGATAAACTAAGACGACAAAGTAACACTAATATATATATATTTTTGAACAAGGACACTTAACTAAAACTGTAAAACACAACTAAAGACTACACTGTACTATAACTAACCTAGACCCTTCCCTTGAACCTACACTATTCCCTAAAACTATACCCTACATTACACCCTGCACTAAAACCCTATCAGCTACACTAAACGGTTTATAAGCTAACTTTACCCTACACTAGAACCTATCTGCTACACTAACCTACCCTATCTAACACTAAATATCAACATATTTTAGTTGAGATTCAGAAGTGATTTGCTTTTAAAAAGCACACCACAGCACCAGACAGTTATCAGGCTCCTTTCACAACAACCACCACATCAAACTGCACAAAATGGCTGCCGGCAAAAATCTTATATAGTAAGAGGTGGGTAACTTTCCTATTGGTTGCTAGGGATGTTGCTAACCTCTGACAACTATATTTGCAACTTCTCATTGCCCCACAAGAAAGAAAGGCGGGATCAATGTACTCTCTCAGTGCAAATATTCGCATCACATTAAATATTCGCATTGCAAATATTCGCACTTTAGTCGTCACTTACTCTGTGTAAATAATGGAGCCTTCTGATCCTCGATTACTCTTTTGAACCACAAACTAGAAGCAGCCTGCTTCTAGCTTGTGGTCCAGTTGAGAGTTAGATGATGTGTACTGTGCAAATAAAACAAAACGAATATTCAGCATTGCGAATTTACCAATATATTCGTTACATGTTCTCCCACAGAAGGGAGGGAGCTTTGGCGCTCAGTCATGTGACATTTGCATCGCAGAAAAAAAATACATTGCGAGAATTTGCGCTACATAGTCAGCCTTGTCTGGCGTTCAACATGTGATACTCGACCGCATCGCTGAAAAAAAATCGCATTGCGAGAATTCACACTACACAGTCAGCCTTGTCTGGCGCTCAGCCGCTCAACATATAATACTCGCACCCCTGAAAAAAAATCTCATTACAAAAATTCGCACTACACAGTCAATGTAAGTATTTGAAATGGAGCCTTGGACCACAAGCTTGAAACTGGGAGCGATGACGCATTTTTTTTACACAGTACACATCAACAAACTTCACTGATGATGTGTGTATTGTGAAAAAAAATTAAAATAAATGAATATTTGTAATTACGAATATATATCGCTATATTCTAAATATTCGCGAAATCGCAACGTGCCGATATTCGCAAAATAAAATTTGCTTTGCGAATATTCGCGCTCAACACTAGTTGTTAGGTAGTGTAATAGGTTCTGCTGTCCATAGATACATACATACATAGTGCTGTGATGTCACAAGATCACAATACTTAGTGCACCAATCACAAATATGTAGTCAGACCTGCTAAAATGTGAAGTTGCACGTATTGCGCAAAAATATGCGCATCATTAATTGCCGATTTGTGCAATCGCGAATATATCGGAGCACTCTATCTGCATATAAAGCTATTGTAATGTTTTGCCGTGCCAACCATTTTCTCCAGTCTCAGGAAACTTCTAGCAGCTTGAAAAATGTAGCAATACTGACCCACGCCTATATTGTGTGCGCAATACGCGAATATTACATTGCCGATTTTCTCATTTAAGAAAATAATCGCAAATTAGCGAATTTATGACGAATATTTGCCCAAATATTCGCGAAATATTGCAAATTCAAATATTGCCCCTGCCGCTCTAGTCATCAATAGTTTAATGTGTGCCTTAAATAGGCTTACTTTCCCTAAAGCTATAGCTCCAAAAAAATAGTATTGAGGAGATACAGTATTTTTGCATGTCCTGAAGACCACTGGTTTGACTGTGTTTAGCTGCATTCACCCATATCATTCCAAGAAACATTGCAGAATGTTATACAGCTCTAGTTTAGCTAGAGTGATTCTGTTGCTTCATTGGCATTGATTTCATTGCATTCAATTTATTGAGCACTTTTCTGCCTCTCGGCCCTTTGTTATAGTGTACATGAAATAGCTAGGGCACTAGGGCACTAAGAATAGTAAAAAAAAATATATAATTTTGAAGTTTAGGATACAACCAGCTGTCTTGCTTTTATATATTATAACATATTTTTCGGAATAAGTGAATACGTTTCATAAAATACATAAAAATGAAATATCAACCCCTTCTGTTAAGGTCAGAATTTGACACCAAAAGCATTCATTATGCAGTTTCCCAACCTCTATGCCCAATTCCCAAATCCAAGCATCTTGAGGATGAGGGGGAGAAGGTTATATTTGTATACCATAATTCTGTGCTCCTATAATTGGCAGTAGGCGCATATCTTTATATAAAGATAGGTAAACAGTTTTACCTTAGAGTCACCACAACCCTTGAATAACTTTAACTCTGTAATTCAACACAGCACTACAAGGAAAATGAATGGCCAACCATGTAATACGTGGACGGGTTTGCAGAATTGGCTATTTTAAAACTATAAGGATGGGTTTACATAATATTTTTGGCATATGTTTAACGTATACATTGGGGGGGGGATACAAAAGTGTTGCAGACCACGCTTTTGTATCCTGCAGATTCTAGTTAAAAAAAAAAAGTATACGTTAACATTTATGTTTTTTTTTTTTTTTTTTACAATGAAACACTATGGTTAACAGATGCCACTGTATGGCATCAGTCTGAGGCATCTGTTCATGTATACATTTTCTGTATATGCCAAAAGGATGGCAAAAATGTGATGTGAACCCTCCCTAACACCTTTCCTAGGCATATCCCATTAAACCTCCAAGGGTAAATTCACACAGAATTTTTTGAAGGTGGTTTTGAGGCAGATTTTCCTGCAACTTTTTTAACCAAAGACAGAAATGGATCCAGCAGGAAGGAGAAGTATAAGGCCTTTTGAATTCACTTCTGCCTTTGACTAAAAATCCTGCAGAAAAATGTGCCACAAAATCTCCTAAAAAAACTCAATTTTAACCTATTTAACCTACCCCTAAGGTTAGAAGGCACACACATTTGCCTCAAAGATTTTTGTGCAGAAATATACAGCGTAATGCAACATCAACCAAATAAATAAACATGACAATCTCATTTACACATTGCAGAAATTTTGCACATGCAAGTTGACCTGCCATGTGGATTTTAAAATCCGTAGCATGTCAATTTATATCACAGATGTGGCTTAGATTTCATGCAAAAAATGCCTTTGATTTATGTGGGGATGTTATTTTCTACAAAAAACCTGCAGGAATAATTGTTGATGTAGATTTTGCATCGGACTGGCAGCAGCATTTCTATAGGACAAGATATCATCACAGGAGACCGGGTTGTACAGAGATCGGCATGGGTGCAGGCACGAATGCCAGAATAGAAATGAATGAATAATGTCGCCTGCACCTTAAAAATATCTCTAGAATCTGCCCTTTTCTCCCTATGGAAACAACAAAAACTCTCATTGTTGCCCTGATCCATTCCTCCCTCGATTACTGTAACTATTAATTGGCCTCTCCCTCACCAGACTTTCCCCTATCTAATCTATCCTTAATGCAGCAGCCAGGGTCACCTATCTGTCTAACTGCTACTCCGATGGCTCCACTCTGTGCCAGTCATTAAACTGGTTGCCCATACGGTAAAGAATCCAATTTTCCAATTTAAACTGCTTGTTCTCACCCATAATGCTGCACCCCCTACATCTCTTTCCTCATCTTTGTCTACCTCCCTACCCATGCTTTACGTTCTGCAAATGATTTACGACTGACATCAACCAATATCAAACCTTTTACTCCCGGTTCCAAGACTTCTCCTGAGCTACACCAGTTCTTTGGAATGCCCTACCCCAAGAAATTTGGTTAAATCACAACATACACAGTTTAAGGCGCTCCCTAAAAACACATATTTTTAGGGTGGCCTATCACATCCCCTGATCTAACTCCTCTCCATATCTAGCCCATGTATTATCATTTACTGAACCTGATCCTCCACCAAACTCTCCACTGCACCCATGCACCCAAAAGCACTACAGATATCGGTTGGTGACTGGCTCATGCAGCTTTATATCTACTCCATTATTTTCCCAGAATTGCTGGACCATTGTACAAAACAAGCACTTTTACCTTTTGTGTCACCTTTTCCCTCATAGATTGTAAGCTCTTGCAGTAGGGCCATCATTCCTCTTGTTCTAATTATTGACTTGCCTGTTGTTATGTTCTGACTGTTTGTACATGCACCCCTGAATTGTAAAGCACGGTGGAATCTGTTGGTGCTATATAAATAAAGATTGATATTATTATAATATTAAAAACCTTATCCCGCATGGTCTCAACCATTGTCCTGAGCATAGGGGAGAGATGTGACAAGCGCTCATGTGCTAGGGACAGTGTTGTTGCAAACTGTTAATAGGACAACATTGGAGAGGAAAGTGCAAGGAAACTGCAGGGAGAGTGCAGGAAGACTGCAGGGACAGTGTAGTGTCATGTGCCTCACTGTGCAGTGCATCGACATTCCGACTTAATCTGTTATTTTAGTGATACAGTTAGTGTGCCTAGGTCTTAAAGGCAGGTGTCCTATATTGCCATGGGTATCACGGCTGTTGCTGACACCCTCCCTACTGTGTCATGGGGCCACTGCTATATGTAAGTGAGCAATAAAAGTCATACTTACAAGTTGCTGGTACATGCATGATTCAGGGGTGTGCTCTCCGAATGATTGCATGGAGGAGAGAGTGTGAATGATGTCTGCCTCAGCATCCATCATGATGTACCATTTTTATATTGGAATAATTCAAAGAAATAAAAAGAAAAAAAAGTCTTGTACCAACTTTTGAGTATGACTTCTATTGCTCACTTACATATACACTCACCTAAAGAATTATTAGGAACACCTGTTCTATTTCTCATTAATGCAAATATCTAGTCAACCAATCACATGGCAGTTGCTTCAATGCATTTTGGGGTGTGGTCCTGGTCAAGACAATCTCCTGAACTCCAAACTGAATGTCAGAATGGGAAAGAAAGGTGATTTAAGCAATTTTGAGCGTGGCATGGTTGTTGGTGCCAGACGGGCCGGTCTGAGTATTTCACAATCTGCTCAGTTACTGGGATTTTCACGCACAACCATTTCTAGGGTTTACCAAGAATGGTGTGAAAAGGGAAAAACATCCAGTATGCGGCAGTCCTGTGGGTGAAAATGCCTTGTTGATGCTAGAGGTCAGAGGAGAATGGGCCGACTGATTCAAGCTGATAGAAGAGCAACGTTGACTGAAATAACCACTCGTTACAACCGAGGTATGCAGCAAAGCATTTGTGAAGCCATAACACGCACAACCTTGAGGCGGATGGGCTACAACAGCAGAAGACCCCACCGGGTACCACTCATCTCCACTACAAATAGGAAAAAGAGGCTACAATTTGCACAAGCTCACCAAAATTGGACTGTTGAAGACTGGAAAAGTGTTGCCTGGTCTGATGAATCTCGATTTCTGTTGAGACATTCAAATAGTAGAGTCCGAATTTGGCGTAAACAGAATGAGAACATGTATCCATCATGCCTTGTTACCACTATGCAGGCTGGTGGTGGTGGTGTAATGGTGTGGGGGATGTTTTCTGGGCACACTTTAGGCCCCTTAGTGCCAATTGGCCATCGTTTAAATGCCACGGGCTACCTGAGCATTGTTTCTGACCATGTCCATCCCTTCATGACCACCATGTACCCATCCTCTGATGGCTACTTCCAGCAGGATAATGCACCATGTCACAAAGCTCGAATCATTTCAAATTGGTTTCTTGAACATGACAATGAGTTCACTGTACTAAAATGGCCCCCACAGTCACCAGATCTCAACCCAATAGAGCATCTTTGGGATGTGGTGGAACGGGAGCTTCGTGCCCTGGGTGTGCATCTCTCAAATCTCCATCAACTGCAAGATGCTATCCTATCAATATGGGCCAACATTTCTAAAGAATGCTATCAGCACCTTGTTGAATCAATGCCACGTAGAATTAAGGCAGTTCTGAAGGCAAAAGGGGGTCCAACACCGTATTAGTATGGTGTTCCTAATAATTCTTTAGGTGAGTGTAGTATCGGCACATTGAGGTAAAAAGAATACACAAGTCTGCATGTTTGAAAGACTGTCAGTGCTGGATTAAGCAGAGCTCCCCGTGTGGACTTGCATTTGTTACAGGTGGCAGATGAGCTACATATTATATATGGGGCCACAACCGTCACTGTTACAGTTGTGTATGGAGCATCTCACTGCAGCAGCTCACTCCATACATTCTCTCAATCACTGTGATGTATGGGTATACCTGATTTATAGTAATTTATGAAAAATTAATTTGTAACTAATCAAATTTTTTGGCAAATGTCGGAAAATCGCCCAAATAGAATTTTTCAAATCTTCGTTCATCTCTAATTACTTGCTAGCCATGCTTTTAGACCTTCACTATCAAAGCAAAATGGGGGAATGCTTTCCTCTTCATGAAAAGGAGGCCAAATTGCTTTATTATTAGGACAACTGTACACTTAGCTTTTTGCGCCTGCCGGACTTGAATGCCCATCCCTTCCCCCTGCCACCCTTTCACCCACTGCCCATCATTTGAAAGCACTGCACTGCAGTTGTGTGAAATCAGTTGAGCATGCCCCTTAAATCTCCACAAACCTGTGTCGGTAATATGAAAAATCTGTGTGCACTGTCACAAAGATGTTTGAGATCTTTTATTCATAATAAAATAACAGCACATAATGGCATAATAAAACCCATAATAGCATTATATAAAACTTTGCCATGCAAATATACTTTTTTTATAAATAGTTGTGTTTGGACTTGTAATCCATCACTATGGTCCAGGCCAGTTTCATTAGTTTGTTATTTTAAATTATTCTGTTGAACCATAATTCAAAAGCAATGTCTGATTTTTAAAATTTTTATTTACTATTGCGTTTGTCAAACTCAAGTTATTTCAGTGACCATTGTGGGTGTTTCTTTCTTTAACAGAAGTGTACCAGCAATTTTGTCCACATTTTTGGTCATTCTCTAAAGACACATTCAGAGAATTTTATAAGAATGTTTAAAAGAAAATAGACAAATCAACCACAAAACCAGAATTACTCCTGCGTAGTGTTGATTGCGAATATTCTAATTGCGAATTTTTATCGCGAATATTGGCTCTTCGAGAATTCACGAAAATCTGGAATATAGTGCTATATATTCATAAGAGCAAATATTCTATTTTTTTTTTTCATCAGTACTACTGCTTCTTGCTTGTGGTCCAATGAGAAGGCTGCAATATCTTCATCAGAGCTTAGCAACATCCCTAGCAACCAAACACCAAACAGTGGGATACAAAATTCACCCTGCGTGGAGTAATAAAAATAACACCTATAACACTAAAATCACCACGCAAACATAATCAATAATTCACGTTTATTATTATTACATAATTGCCAAGACAAATACACATTAAGTCATTAAATTGTAAGATACATAAACTGTGAGTAACGGAATGTGGAGAGATAAAACTCCAGTACTGGGAATTAGATCATTTAATCACAAGGCTCTACAGTCATAACACAATATATCTATTCGCATTGACGCTGTAGAGCAACACCCAGCATTTAACTTTTGTAGTTGCCACCACGCTTACTGATACAATCCCCATGCCAATGTGTTGCAAAGCACCACTACCGCAAAAATGAGAGTTTATAAGGAATAATAAAAAGGTGTAAACCAAGAGCACATATAAAGCTGTATTACTAACCCAGACTGGAGACAGACATGGCCCAACGTCCGTTTCACTTTTGCACTTCTTCACAGGACACACAGTCTAGAGCTTTGTGATTAAATGATCTAATTCCCAGTACTGGAGTTTCGTCTCTCCACATTCCGTTACTCCCGGTTTATGTATCTTACAATGTTATGACTTAATATGTGCCCTGGGAAGAAGCGCGAAAGCGAAACCGACGTTGGGCCATGTCTGTCTTCAGTCTGGGTTAGTAATACTGCTTTATATGTGCTCTTGGTTTATACTTATTTATTATTCCTTACAAAATATCGTTTGTGTGGTGATTTTAGCGTTATAGGTGTTATTATCGCTAGCAACCAATAGGAAAGTTCCCTACCCCTTTACCATATAAGAAACTTCCCAGCAGCCATTTTCTGCTGTTTTTGCAGTTCTAAGAGAGAAAGCAGTGCCATTGCTGTGCTCTGTGCTTTGCTGACTCATCTGGATCCTAATTTAATTACATTAAATAGATAGCTTATATATATTACAGATAGTGGGAGATAGTCAGTGAAGGTTAGATAGTGATATAGTGCAGGGTGTTAGGTAGTGAAATAGGAATTACTGTGATGTGATAGGGATTAGTGTCTCTGTTATGCCTCATTCACACTTCAGTGTTTCCCGGACGTGTGCTGTACGTGTTCTCCGCGGACAGCACACGTCCCCATTCATTTGAATGTGTGTATTCACAGATCAATGTTTTAGCACGGTCTGTGGGTCCATGTTTTCAGCACGGATGCATGTCCGATCTTGTCCGTGTTCCCAGATCCCTCATGCCCATTATAGTCAATGAGTCCATGAAAACCACAGATACAACACGGATGCCATCCATGTTGCATCTGTGTTTCACGGATTAATAAAAAGAGATTATTTGAAAATTATTTTCCAGCTGCTCAGTGTCAGTGAAAAAGGGATGGCACACGGTCAGCAAAAAACGGACCAACGGACCCAACACGGATCTATCATGGGAGCAAACACGGATTGAACACTATCCGTGTTACCACTCGAGCCAAAACTGACACTGACGTGTGCATGAGGCATAAGACACAGTGCTGTGATATCACAACAATACAATCAGTAATATTTACTCAGACCTGATAAAATGTGAAGTTGCACATATTGCACACAAAAATGCACATCATTAGAACTGTGACTGGAGATCACGAATTTATTGCGAATATTATGTGAAAAATTTGTGAAATATTACGAAAACTAATATTGCCTATGCCACTCTTCACTACTCCTGCGTACAAACGATAGATAGATAGATAGATAGATAGATAGGTAGATAGATAGATAGATAGATAGATAGATAGATAGATATTTCGCTGCTATAATAATTCCCTTTGCAATATTATCACTTTAACAAATGCTTATCCTCAGCATCTTATCCTGAGCATCTTATCCTTATCCTCAGATCTTTCCATTCTAAGACAAGCTGCGTGCAACCTACTGAGTTGGAATGCTAATTGGGTTTGACATGTGCATGGATACAAAATGCATCATGCCATTCAGCTTACCAGCAGTGAAACTGATTACTAATTATATGCGTTTCCTGCATGGTGGCAGAATACCAAGATGGAGATGTTGAAAATATAAGCTGGCAATACTATCTAGGTTGTTTAAACTACTGACTACGTGTTCTGAAACCAACAGAGGTAATTGGTATGCATGTAGAATCTGGCAGGCAGAGCGCATCACTTATTTATAGACTCTTTGATGTAACTTGAGAAAAAATGTTAAAGCATGGTTCAAAAAGAAATTTACACTTACCATTAAAACGTAATGGGAAGCGTAAATTATTATTTTAAGTAACTGTTTTCAAGCATATATTACTTATATTCTTCTGGCTAGGTGGTTTATGTTCCATATCTGAATTTGTATTGCTATAGAAAGATGATATGAACACTTTTTTATTCTAAAAATACATTTGCAGATAAGGGTTGCCGATTGGCAATACATTGGTTCTAATGATCAAAAGCTCTCAATATTGAAGAAAAAAATCTAAATAATTGCCATTCCATTGAAATTTTGTGATTTTAACAAAAGGGGAAGATGTCTGTCAATATGTGTTCATGAGATATCTCACTAAAGGCTATATATCTGCAATAGCAAAAGGTCGCTTGGCCAGGCCGAGTATTCACGTGTTCTCAATGAGGCTGCAATCTGGCAGAAATTAAATCTAACACGCCAGACCTTCTTTACCCCAACATCTGGGGGATATTGAGACACCACTGTCATGCCACGTGATTCAGGCCCTTGATCTGCATTTGTTAGGCACAAGTGATGTCATAATGGTGATGTCATATCGATAATAATGATACACAGCCTTGGGATTGGCTGTACAATTCAAGATCCTGGACAGAATGTATATCTACAGTATCTCACAAAAGTGAGTACATGACTCACATTTTTGTAAATATTTTATTCTGTCATTTCATGGTACAACATATGACAATTTGACACAATGTAAAGTAGTCAGTGTACAGCTTGTATAACAGTGTAAATTTGTTGCGCCCTCAAAATAACTCAACACACAACCATAAATGTCTAAACCACTGGCAAAAAAGTGCTCGTCTTGGAGGTGTGTTTGGGGTCATTATCATGTTGGAATACTGCCCTGCCGTCCAGGTTCTGAAGGGAGGGGTATCATGCTCTTCTTCAGTATGTGACAGTACATGTTGCCATTCGTGGTTCCCACAGTCAACTGTAGGTCCCCACAGCACTCATGCAGCCCCAAACCATCACACTCCCACCACAATACCTGACTGTAGGCAAGACACACTTGTCTTTGAACTCCTCACCAGGGTACCGCCACATACGCTTGCCACCATCTGAACCAAAAGGTTTATCATGGTCTCATCACAGCACAGGACATGGTTCCAGAAGTCCATGCCCTTTGTCTGCTTGTCTTCAACAAACTGTTTGCGGGCTTTCTTGTGCATCATCTTTAGAAGAGGTTTCCTTTTGGGATGCCAGCAATGCAGACCAATTTGATGCAGTGTGCAGCGTATGGTCTGAGCACTGACAGGCTGACCCCCTACCCCTTTAACCTCTGCAGCAACACTGGCAGGACTCATATGTCTATTTTGAAAAGACAATATCTGGATATAGCACTGAGCACGTACACTCAACTTCTTTGAGGCCAGTTCTGAGTGGAAACTGCCTTGTTAAACCGCTGTATGGTCTTGGCCTCCGTGCTGCAGCTCTTTTTCAGGATGTTGGCAATCTTCTTATATTATAGGCCATCTTCATGTAGAGGGTTGCCATGTTGAACTTCCAGTGACCAGTATAAGAGAGTGTGAGAGCGATAACACCAAATTTAACATACTTGATCCCCGTTCACACCTGAGACCTTGTAACACTAACGAGTCACATGACACCGGGGAG
Organism: Bufotes viridis; assembly: GCA_033119425.1. Classification (NCBI taxonomy): domain Eukaryota; kingdom Metazoa; phylum Chordata; class Amphibia; order Anura; family Bufonidae; genus Bufotes; species Bufotes viridis. Next base: position 125,254,510 of record CM065589.1, read on the forward strand.
GGAAAATGGCTAATTGGGCACAATTTGTCCATTTTCAATTAGGGGTGTACTCACTTTTGTTGCCAGTGGTTTAGACATTAATGGCTACGTGTTGAGTTATTTTAAGGGGAACATCAAATTTACACTGTTATACAAGTTGTACACTGACTACTTTACATTGTATCAAAATGTCATATATTCAGTGTTGTCCCATGAAAAGATATCACAAAATATTTACAAAAATGTGAGGGATGGACTGACTTTTGTGAGATACTGTAGGAGGTATTGTCTGGGATCCAGTGCTGAACGTTTCTGCTTCCCATTCCACTGATGACACTGGACTGTCAGGGTAGGGGGTGGACACTAGCTTGTATTAATAAGCAGTGTGTTCCAGTAAAAATGTGTAGGCAGGCCTTCTAGGGGCTGATCCTTGTAGTAAAAAGGCAAAAAGTTGTGAATGATATTATAGAAAACCCCATTTAGTTGCACGCCAGCACTACCACTGTGTTTTTGGATAGTGCCTTTTCATGCACCCTTTTTTAACAGGACAATAAAAGTTAAGTTTTAATAGGGCCTGCTAATATTACAGGCTACAGCTACTAGAGAGGGGTCGTTGATTCAGGGAGTTATTCTGATTATTCTGATTGGAGTCGGGAAGGAATTTTTTTCCCCTTGTGGGGAAAATTGGCTTCTGCCTCACAGGGGTTTTTTGCCTTCCTCTGGATCAACTTGTAGGAAACAGACCGAACTGGAGGGACAAATGTCTTTTTTCGGTCTTATATACTATGTTACTATGTTACTATGATATTATGCTAGTGGGAGGCTGAATTATAGGAGGCCATTTAGCTCCTAGTTGTTTTGGACGTTCTTCTATGCATTTCCTCCCCCCTGGCCCAAGCTTTATTTTCACCAAAGTATCTTTGTTGTGAGAACAATTTTTGCAACAGAAAGTAAAATACAAAAGCAACTAGTTTTTCATGCTGAATTATATTAAAATAACCTTCAGTGGTGGTACAAACCTTTTAAATGCCTCTGTACTGCTTATTTTTGTTCAAAAAGAAAGCAACTATCAGAACATGGTTACATTTTTACCTTTCTGGCTAAAAAGATGGATATGAAATGTATACTGTAAAATAAAATAATAGTGATATTGTATGATCAACAGCAGGGGGGAAATATTAGTTCAGCAAACATAGAGAGAGAAATGAATATGTAGAAATAATGCTAAAGGAGGGAAAAAGACACAAATCTGCTCACATTTCTTGCCTAACTGTTAGATTTTAACAGTAGATACTCTTAAATCAGGATTTAGCTCCATATATACTAATGTTGGGCAAAGCAATCTAAAAAACTCAATAAATGTTTCAAGCCAGATTCTGCAATAACTAAATCATTGGTAAATTGATAATATCAGATGACAGTGACACTTAATTTTACCATGACAAGATTAATGTGATTGTCTCAAAAGATAAAAGCAAGTTAGAAAAGAGCTAAAAAGCAGTAAACTAGCAGAAAGCCAGGAAAAAGATGAAATCATTATCTAACAATGATGGGCTTGGAGATGAGAGAGGTCAATATTTTTAATTAGACTGGTCTCAGAACACTCTTATGTCTACCATTATTATAGCGCTGTTTTATCTTTACTCTACTGATATGTCCTTAATTTTAATTGCAGTACAGGATTAGTGATTACATGGTTTTTAATGGATTTAGATAACCTTCTACTGTATCAATGCAATTTTATTTTCATTTATTGATACATACAGTATATACCGTGGGGCTGGGTCTTATAACAATATATATCAATTGACAAAGATTTTAAAGGAATATGTCACCACGATTCTGGACTGTTATCTGCAATAATAAATGAGTAGTACTGCAGATAAGGAGTCTAGATCGTCATTTTTCATTTTCCTACTGTCCCCCATTACAGCTGAGCTGAACTGCACAGTCTGGACTGTGTGCTAGCATGAAGGATAACGGAGGATAAGGTGATTAGAGAGGAGCGAATTTTTCAAGAATTCGATTTGGTCGGTTTACCAAATTTTTGGAAAAATTTGGTTTGACAAGAACTTATTTGCAGTGAATCACGTTGCAGCGAGCCTTTAAAGTGGTGTAGAACACTGTGCCTTTCAGTAACATGCATAGGGAGTCTGCTGTGGTAGTAAATTAATACTGTGAGTCAGTATGACACAAAGATGACAGGCGTTGTTCTTAGAATCACTGCACACTTCACTTATTTGGGCAGTCAAGGGGCCAAAACTGACCAAATAACTCAAGTCTTAACTCAGCCTTACAGGTTGATGTTAGCGTCAAGAAGAAGCGCACTCCTTTACACCATCATCAGCTGATTCCACATAGATGTCTACAGAAACAGTTTTATTAAACGCTTAGGCAAGTAAAGCCCCCTACAGAGTGGAGAGTGTTTCAGCAATAAGTTTGTGTTGACGCTCACTGATTATTTTGCCATTCCTCTGATGCGTCAGAATAATAACCCCCAAAACGGATCCTGTCTGTTGAGCATCCACCTTCACTTGGTCAGCATTCCATCAGTATTGCTAATGCCAAAAAAACAGGAGTGGATCCAAAACAGAGATGACACATGAATGGAATATTTGCATGTCTTTTTGTGGTTTGTACCCACTCATGCTTTTGACTACCAAATCATAAGCCAATTCTAATGGTACCATAGAGGCCTTACAGCTGCTACACAGACAGGATCCATTGTCTGTCCTTCTAAAAGATAAGAAGAAGGGTCAAATGAATGATGATGTAAGCCAGGCCGAAAGGCAAAATAATGGCCCAGTCATAAAGTGGGAGGGTGGAAAAAGCATGAGAAGTCCACAGAGTGTCCCTATGGCATAGTGGTGAGTTGGTATCAGCATGAGGAGACAACAAGGTGTCCCAATGACAGAGTCTGGAGGTGTCAGCAGCATCAGGAGGAGGCCACAGAGTGACAAAATGACAGCGTGGAGGTGGCAGGAGCAGAATCAGGAAGCCACAGAGTGGCACAATGACAGAGTGTGGAGGTGTCAGCAGCATCAGGAGGAGGCTACAGAGTGGCACAATGACAGTGTGCATGTGGCAGCAACATCATCAGGAGGTCACAGAGTGTAGAGGTGTGGCAGCAGCACCATCAGGAGGAGGCCACAGGATGGCACAATGACAGTGTGGAGGTGGTGACAGCATCAACAGGCCACAGAGTATGGAGGTGGCGGCAGCTGTAGCATCAGGAGGAGGCCACAGGATGGCACAATGAGTGTCTGGAGGTGGCAGCAGCAGAATCAGGAGGCCACAGAGTGGCACAATGACAGAGTGTGGAGGTGGCGGCAGCAGCATTGGGAGGAGGCCACAATGTGGCACAATGACAGTGTGGAGGTGGCAGCAACATCAGGAGGCCACAGAGTGGCAAGAAGACATACTGTTGAGGTAACAGCAGCATGAGGAGGCCACAAAGTGGCACAATGACAGTGTAGAGGTTGCAGCAGCATCAGAAGACCACATAGTGGCAATATGACATGGTGTGAAGGTGTCAGCAGCATCAGGAGGATGCCGCAGAGTGGCACAATGACAGTGTGCATGTGGCAGCAAGATCATCAGGAGGCCACAGAGTGTAGAGGTAGAGGCAGCAGCACCATCAGGAGGAGGCCACAGGATGGCACAATGACAGTGTGGAGGTGGCGACAGCATCAAGAGGCCAGAGAGTGTGGAGGTGGCGGCAGCTGTAGCATCAGGAGGAGGCCACAGGGTGGCACAATGACAGTGTGGAGGTGGCAAGGTGACATACTGTTGAGGAAGCAGCAGCATCAGGAGACAACAGAGTGGCAAGGTTACATAGTGTGGAGGGGGCAGCAGCATCAGGAGGCCACAGAATGGCAAGGTAACATAGTGTTGAGGTGGCAGCAGCAAAAGGCTTTATAATATATAACTGCACAGCTGAACGGCAAATATATTTTCTTTTTTCACTAATACATGACCCAAAGGCTTTAGAACATATAACTGCACTGCTAAACAGCAAATAGATTTTTCTTTTTGTTCACTTATTTTATTCCACTTATACACTCCACAAAAGGCTTTAGAACATATAACTGCACTGCTGAACGGCAAATAGAGTTTTCTTTTTTCCTCTTATACACTCATTGAAAGGCTTTAGAACCATTACCTGAACCTCTGAGCAGCGAATATATTTTTCTTTTTTCCATTTATACACTCCACAAAAGGGCTTTCGATACATATAACTGCACTGCTGAACAGCAAATAGGCCCTTCTTTTTTTCCACTTATACATGACTCAAAAGCTTTAGAACATATAACTGCACCGCTGAGCGACAAACAGGCCCTTATTTTTTCCACTTATACACTTCATAAAAGGCTTTAAAATATTTTACTGCACTGCTGAACAGGAAATTGGCCCTTATTATTTTCCACTTATACACGACTCAAAAAACTTTAGAACATATTACTGCACTGCTGAGCGGCAAATAGGCACTTATTTTTCCACTTATACACAACAGAAAAGTCTTTAGAACATTTAACTGCACTGCTAAACAACAAATATATTTTTCTTTTGGCACTAACACATGACAAAAAGGGCTTTAGAAAATATAACTGCACCGCTGAACGCAAATAAATTTTTTTTGTGCCACTAATACACGCCAAAAAGGGCTGTAATTTTCGCACTTCACCACACAATGGCTAATAAGCCCCTTTTTTTCCCCTGCTAATACAAGCCTAAAAATGCTTTAGAGCATATAGCTGCACCGCACAAGGGCAAATAAGACATAGAAATATTTCCTTGTAATAAACCCTGTTAATGGCTGTATCAAACAGCACTTGCATCCCAATAACAAGAATGGTTTGCTGGAATTACAGAGCTGTATAATGGCAATTTGGATTCCTAGTCAGTGCAGCAAGGTGTAATAGGATTGTTCCTATAAACCAGGCTGTAACTCTCCTACTAAACCCTATTGTACATAAATGCTGTGGAATGATTCCTCCCTATCTTTCCCTACACCTTAAATAATATTTCCCTAAACTTGTACATCGTTTTCTTTTTGTCACAATGAAGAATTTCCAATCACTGTCCCTAGTGCCTGATGACGTCTATCCCTGCACTAAGTACACAGGAATATGGCAGAATTCAAGATGGCTAAAGCTATTTATAGGGCTGTGACCCACAGGGCTGGCTGGCTACAATTTGACTTCATGCATGGCATTATGGGTGATCCTGAATTCCCAAAGTTCCTTGCTCCAAGTCCTCACTCATGCAGCAGCTATTTTAGGAAAAAATGCAATTCGTTACCACGAAGACTGAGGAAATTCGTATTCGAGGCGAATCGAATTTTTCCTGAATTTTGGATCGAATTCCATTTTGTGAACTTTGATTCGCTCTTCTTTAATGGTGATAATTGATAAATCTATATTGTACCTATGAGAATCCTCACTGTAAAAGAGAAGTAAAGAATGAAGTATCAGGACATGCGCAAATCGCACTGATGATCGGTGGGGAAAAATAGACTAAGTTCCGTGACATGCGCAGTGAGTGTGAGCTTGGGGTTTGCAGACCAAGTCCGTGCTCGTGTGAGGGAGCTGAGAGAGAGAAAGAGGCCATGCACATAGCAGCACTTCAGGTAGGAGAAGAGAAAAGAACGGGGCAGGTGAAGAAAGCTGCTAATCAGCGACTGTAGACTCAGGCTGCTGCTGATGGAGCTGGTACTGCTCCTGCCCTACCCACCCCTCTTCCCCCAGCAGCCATGGCAATGTAATGTAGGCGCAGAGGGCCCCCCACTATACATGTGAGCGTATGGTCGATGGCGCAGATAGGCAGTGGCAAGCTGACTACATAGGATGTCTCTGTAGTATTTAGGTTTGTCCTCCCTCTCGGTGGGTGTAAAAAAGGCCCCCATTTTGGACTAGAAGTGAGGGTCCAACAAGGTGGAGAGCCAGAAGTCATCCCTCTGCCGAATGGTGACAATTCGGCGGTCACTACGCAAGCAAGTGAGCATGCATCAGGTCATTGCAAGTGACTCGGAGGGACTCCCTGCCTCCATCTCCACAGCATACTGCCACAGTGTGTCTGGGTCCTCTGTCTCTCTACCTCATTGCCCTGTAGCTCCTCTGGCTGCCCCTGCTTCTTCACTCCTGTCAGCTGAGTAGAAAAAATCACCCACTTTGCTACACATTGCCTGTGCTCCAATGTCATTATCCCATTTCGCCTCCTCCTCCAGTTCAGCCCCCACAGGGCTCATGTGGCCGTGAGATCTCGACGCCACGTCTCCTGTGCCCTGACCAGCCATTGTTACCACAACCTGTTTCAGGACAGTGGAAAACGTTGAATTAGTTCTCTGAAAGGTGCCGAGTCCACCTCTTAGAAAGGGAGGGAATGCAGCACCAGCAACTTGGACAGGAGCACATTCAGCTTCTGCGCCATTGGATGATAGCACGTATACTGCTGTCTCTTGGCAATTGCTTCAGTGATCGTTTGCTGACTGAATGACTGATGAAGAGTAGGAAGCGGAGGAACAGGAGCATCTGGACCAACAGAAGATGGGAATGACAGACAGCTCCCTTCGGCTGAGGTGGTGGAGCCTTGACAGCTTGTAACTAGGTGTGTGCCACTGGGTGATGCAGCGGTTGCTGTGACAGGTTGGACCACCACATCGGAGCCACAGTTCTCCAAGGCCACTGTATACCGACGCTGTATACGTTGACTTAGGGCCGTAGTGCCAACATTGGCATCCTGGCCACATTACAACTTCTGCCCAAAGATTCTACATATGGCCACGTTCACCTCCTCCAGCGGCTTAACAAAAAACTGCCACATCGCCAAGTAGGTGATTTTCGCCCCAAACAGTCCACACTGACTGACTGCTACCGACGCTGCCTCCTTGAACCCCTGCACCACTACTTCCCGGGCAGGAAGGCTGCAGCGAAGCAGGTAGTCTACCCCGGGCACGTTTGGCTCCCTACCTCCCACTGCTGCCAGCATGCTGACTCCAAGCCATGCTACCACCTTGCTGGCTGAGCCGCTGCCTCACAGGCAAGCTGCCACCCTCTTCTCCTGATGATGATGATGAAGCCCCTTCTGAACCCGGCTCCCAAGTGCGATCGGCTTCATTATCAAATAGTAGTGTCTGCACGTCACTGATGACCTCCTCAACGTTCTCTGGGTCAGGAGGCTGACCGCTCGCAACACCCCCTCCACGCCACTCTCCTCATCATTACTTGCCCACCTAGCGAAGGAAGAGGCGGATGTTTCCTCCAGATCTTGGCTGGGCAGTAGCTGCTGACTGTACTCTAGTAGCTCGTCCTCGCTGTATAGTGGAGCTAAGCATACAATACTTCTGTGGCTGAGGAAACAGCAAAGGACAGAGGCAGGAAGAACCCAAAGACTGTTGGCTGGGGGTGTCTGATGTTAGTTGGGATGAAGTGAATGACCGAGTTAACCAATCAAGAACCGCTGGGTTGCTGGTCAAGACACGAACACTAGATGACACCGGGAGCTCAGGCCTCTCGCTATGACTCCTGCTGACACGCTGCCGCGACCACTGCCTAATCCAGAATTATTTATGCCTCTGCTACTCCTCTGTGCATGGCCTGGAACTTCTGTGTCTGACATACTTTTAGCTGATCTAAGTAAATTAAAAGCAAATAAAAAAAAAACTAAAAGCTACGATAATATTTTTCTTTGAGTACTGAAAAAGGCCACAAAGCGCTTTCACCACAAATAACTGCAAGAATTAAGTGTGTATATATTTTTCTTTTTGTACTGAAATAGGCCACTAAACCCTTTCACCACAAAAAACTGCAACAGTGAAATGCGTATATATTTTTCTTTTGTACTGAAAAGACCACTTAACGCTTTCACCACAAAAACTGCAACAGTGAAATGCTTATATGTTTTTCTTTCTATACTTAAATTGGCCACTAAACGCTTTCAACTCATATAACTGCAGAAGTGAACTGATAATATTTTTTTCTTCCTGTACTGAGACCACTAAACACTTTCACAATAAATAACTGCAACAGTGAAATGCGTATATATTCTTTTTTTTTGTGCTGAAATAGGCAACTAAATGCTTCCCCCACAAATAACTGCAACAGTGAAATGCGTATATATTCTTTTTTTTGTACTGAAATATGCCACAAAACGCTTTCACCACAAATAACTGCAACAGTGAAGTGTGCATATATTTTTATTTCTGTACTGAAATAACACACTAAACGCTTTAAACACATAACTGCAGAAGTGTACTGATACTATTTTTTTCTTTCTGTACTGAGGCCACTAAACGCTTTCCCCACAAATAACTGCAACAGTGAAATGCGTATATCATTATTTTTGTGCTTAAATAGGCAACTAAACGCTTTTCCCACAAATAACTGCAACATTGAAATGCGTATATATTTTTTTCTTTTGTACTGAAATAGGCCACAAACGCTTTCACCACAAATAACTTCAAATGTGAAGTGCGTATATATTTTTCTTTCTGTACTGAAATATTCTACTGAAACGATTTCACCACAAATATCTGCAACAGTGAAGTGAGAATATTTTTTCTTTTGTACTGAAATATGCCACTAAACACTTTCAACACAAATAACTTCAACAGTGCAGTGCGTATATATTTCTCATCTTTTACTGAATTAGGCCACTAAACGCTTTCACCACAAATAACTGCAACAGTGAAGTGTGTATATCTTTTTCTTTTGTACTGAAATAGAACACTAAACGATTTTAACACAAATAACTGCAACACTGAAGTACGTATATATATTTTTGTACTGAAATAGGCCACTAAATGCTTACACCACAAATAAATGCAACAGTGAAATGTGTATATATTTTTCTTTTTGTACTGAAATAGGCCACTACCTGCTTTCACCACAAATAACTGCAACAGTGAAGTGCGTATAAAAAAATTTTTGTACAGAAATAGGCCACTAAAGCTTTCACCACAAATAACTGCAACAGTGAAGTGTGTATATATTTTTCTTTTTGTACTGAAAAAGGACACTAAGCCATTTCAGCACAAATAACTGCAACAGTGAAATGCAAATATATTTTTCTTTCTGTAGGCCACTAAGTGCTTTCAACACACATAACTGCACAAGGGAACTGAGAATAGATTTTTCTTTTTGTACTGAAAAAGGCCACTAAATGCTTTCAGCACAAATAAATGCAACAGTAAAGTGCATATATATTTTTCTTTTTGTACTGAAATAGGCCATTAATTGCTTTCACCACAAAAAACTGGAACAGTGTACTGCGTATATATATTTATTATTTTACTGAAATAGGCCAATAAATGCTTTCACCAAAAATAACTGCATCAGTGAAGTGCGTATATATTTTTTTTTCTGTAGTGAAATAGGCCACTAAACGCTTTCAACACATAACTGCAGAAGTGAACTGATAATATTTTTTCATTCCTTACTGAGGCCACTAAAAGGCTTTCACCACAAATAACAGCAACAGTGAAATGCTTATATAATTATTTTTGTGCTGAAAAAGGCAACTAAACGCTTTCACCACAAATAAATGCCACAGTGAAGTGAGTATATAATTTTCTTTCTATACTGAAATTGGCCACTAAACGCTTTCAACTCATATAACTGCAGAAGTGAACTGATAATATTTTTTTCTTCCTGTACTGAGGCCACTAAACGCTTTCACAACAAATAACTGCAACAGTGAAATGTGTATATATTCTTTTTTTGTGCTGAAATAGGCAACTAAATGCTTCCCCACAAATAACTGCAACAGTGAAATGCGTATATATTCTTTTTTTTGTACTGAAATAGGCCACAAAACGCTTTCACCACAAATAACTGCAACAGTGAAGTGTGCATATATTTTTATTTCTGTACTGAAATAGCACACTAAACACTTTAAACACATAACTGCAGAAGTGTACTGATACTATTTTTTTCTTTCTGTACTGAGGCCACTAAACGCTTTCCCCACAAATAACTGCAACAGTGAAATGCGTATATCATTATTTTTGTGCTTAAATAGGCAGCTAAACGCTTTTCCCACAAATAACTGCAACATTGAAATGCGTATATATTTTTTCATTTTGTACTGAAAAAGGACACTAAACACTTTCACCACAAATAACTGCAACAGTAAAGTGCGCATATTTTTTTCTTTTTGCAATGAAATATACCACTAAACTGTTTCACCACAAATAACTGCAACACTGAACTATGTATATATATTTTTTGTATTGGAATAGGCCACAAAACGCTTACACCACAAATAACTGAAACAGTGAAGTGCATATACAGTATGTTAAGGATTTCTCACACTTCCGCTGAGTAAATCTGTACCGCGTCTCCCGAAATCCAAGTAAATCCAAATGTGTGGTGATTCTAGCTCCCAATCCCCCCAAACAAGAGCCAAGACTTCAAGAAGGGGTAAAACGATCTCTTTATTAATGGCCACAGCTTAGCCTTTTATGCAACTCCTCCAGCAAGGGCTACTCCCTGGGGACCTGATAGAGGACAGGCGCACAACATACAGTGACCAATCAATACACAGCCAGATATATCCCACCCCCTCATGAACAGTAACCTCTCTCCTCTCTATCCTGGAGATGATTGGATTAAAGGGGCCAGGCATAGTTCCATGCGGTCGACGACCAAGCCCTGCTGGGTGCTTCTTCAAGTTACAATGGCCCATTGTGCTCATTAATAGCGTCACAGGCAATGTCCATTCTGTTTACTAATTGCGTCACAGGCAGAGGGGGTGGTTGTGTGCATGTAAAGGGCGAAAATAGGGCTAACTACACGAACAGCAGATTAAATGCAACCGGCTGGTCATTCCTAAAACAGGGGTTTTGTCACATAGCTCCCCTTAGTTCCATGGGTCGGCATACCCACCTAGACCCCAACGGGATGGTTTGGGGATGCCCGAGAAGCAGTTGTCAATGGGTCCAGTTCTGTTTGGCGAGACAACCTGTCTGCGTTGGCATTCTGTTTCCCTGGTCTGTACTGCACAGTGAAATTATAAGGCTGCAGTGCCAGGCTCCATCTCAATAGTCTGGGGTTGTCTCCTGCCACTCGGTTGAGCCAAATTAGTTTCTTGAGGGCCCAAATGAGGGCGAGGCACTCTTTCTCCACTGTGGCATAACTGACTTCCCTGGATATCAGTTTTCTGCTCAGGTGAACCACGGGGTGCTCCATGCCCTCCTCCCCGACCTGACTCAGTACGGCTCCCAGTCCAAACATTGAGGCATCTGTATGGACGAGAAATTTTTTGAATGATCTGGTGCTGCTAATACAGGTGCCTTGCTGACGGCCGTTTTGACTTTTGAAAAGAGTCTGCACACTCTGGGGACCATACAACATGCTTGGGGAGAGATTTTTGGTGAGGTCTGTGAGGGGCTTAGCTATAGTGCTGTAATCCTGCACAAACTTTTGGTAATAAACAGCGGTCCCCAAAATGCCATAACTTGTGTTTTGGTGCGTGGCTGGGGCCACTGGGTTATGGCTTCTACTTTGGCAGGTTCGGGCCTCTGTTTTCCAGAGCCCACTCGGTGACCTAGGTACTGCACCTTGGCCATCCATACGTGACACTTCTCTGGCTTTAAGGTTAGGCCGGCAGTCTGGATTCTCTTGAGCACTACAGACATGTGCTCCAGGTGGGCCTCCCATGTGCAAATAAAGATGGCAATATCATCTAGATATGCACATGCAAAGTCCTGATATCCCTCTAAGAGCCAATCAGCCATCGTCTGAAAAGTAGCCGGGCATTTTTCATCCCAAATGGCATGACCTTAAACTGGTACAGGCCAAATGGGGTGAGGAAGGCCGACTTTGGGATGGCCTCCGGCTCCAAAGGGATCTGCCAATATCCCTTGCACAGATCTATAGTGGTCAAGTAATTCCATTTTGCCATCCGGTCCAACAATTCATCTACCCTGGGCATGGGGTAGGCATCGGTGACTGACCGGTCATTGAGCCTCCGGTAGTCGACGCAGAACCGGGTCGTACCATCCCGCTTCGGCACCAACACTACCGGGGAGGCCCAAGGGCTCTGAGAGGGTTCTATCATCCCTAAGGCTAACATGTCTAGTATCTCCTTATGCATGCTCTCCCTAACGGCCTCGGGAATGTGATATGGCTGCTGCCGGAGGGGTACCTGACCTGGGGTCTCTACTCTGTGGACTGCCAGTGTCGTGTACCCTGGAATGACAGAGAACATACCACTAAATTCCTGTAGCAATTGGAAGGCTTGCTGTCTTTCCTCGAGGTTCAAGTTGTCTCCCAGATTTACTTGTTCTACCCCTACGGCGCTGGCAGCTAGCATATCAGGTAAAGGGATGCCCTCACTATCTTCGCTGGCTGGGACGCATACTGCGGATATCTCCTCGGCCCTTTCCAAGTATGGCTTAAGCATGTTCACATGAAAGGATCTTCTGATCCGTTCATTTGAACAGCGCACTACCACATATGTAGTATCACTGATCCTGGCTGCTATCTTGTAAGGACCCAGCCAGGCAGCCTGTAATTTGTCTGTTTTGGTGGGCCTCAAGACTAGTACTTTTTGGTCGAGTTCTAATACTCGGTCTCTTGCCCCCCCTATCATACCACTGTTTCTGGCGCTTTTGTGCCGACTGCAAGTTTTTCCGAACCGTGGCGGTTAGGGCTTGCAGCCGGTCCCTCAGTTCCAGAACGTAGGGCACAATAGGGGTTCCTGCCTCTCCCACGTCTCCCTCCCAATGTTACCGTACCAGGTCCAGGGGTCCCCGTACCCTTCTCCCATACAGTAATTTGAAGGGAGAAAATCCGGTGGACTCCTGGGGCACTTCCTGGTACGCGAATAATAAGTGGGGAAGGAAAGCTCCCCAATTAAGGCAGGTCTCCATGAAGGTCTTTAGCATCTGTTTCAGCGTGCCATTGAATCGCTCACAGAGACCGTTCATCTGGGGGTGATAAGGGGAGCTCAGGATAGGCTTTACTCCACAGCTCTGCCAGAGCTGCTGGGTAATGGCTGCCGTGAACTGTGTCCCTTGGTCAGACACAATCTCCCGTGGGAATCCCACGCTGGTAAAAACCTTGAAAAGGGCCTCTACTACCGTCTCAGCCTGAATATTAGAGAGGGCCACTGCCTCCGGGTACCTAGTGGCATAATCTACTATAGTGAGGATATACCTCTTGCCCGTGGAGCTAGGTTTGCTAAGGGGTCCCACTAGGTCTACTGCTTCACGGAAAAAGGGTTCTCCTATGATGGGGAGGGGTCATAGCTTAGCCCAGGGAGTGGTCTCCTCTCTTCCCTACATGCTGACATACCTCCAGGTCCTACAGTACTGGTCTATGTCCTGTGTGATTCCGGGCCAAAAGAAGGTCTGGGTCAATCTATTCCGGGTTTTCTTTATCCTTAAATGTCCAGGTAGGGGAATGTCGTGGCTAATCCGCAACAGTTCGGTTCGGTATTTGCGGGGTACTATTAGTTGTTTCTTGGTCACTTGGCTGGCCCCTTGTCCGATCCCATCTGTCACCCTGTATAACTGTCCATTGTCCCATTGAAACCTGGTCTGGTCTGTGTCTACCTGGGGTTTCTTACGGCTCTGCGGTAACTTGCTAGCATAGGGTCTTCCATTTGTTCCTTCTCAAAATCTTGGGGGGTGTCCCAGTACATCGTGGGGTTTAAGGCAAAGGTTGGGACATTAGTTCCTACCTGAGGTTCCTGAGAGTGTGCGATCTCTGTTGCCTGGGTCTGCTGCCGAGTAGTCACGGGTAAAGCTCCCTCCTGGGCGGGCGTAACAAACTGGGAGGTCATACATCTCAAGTCATTCCCCAGAAGCACTTCGGCCAGCAGGTCAGCCATAATCCCCACCTCCAGTGATTTAGGCCCTGTACCCCAGTCCATATGAACCCAGGCTGTTGGTATCTTATGGAGGGCCCCTCCAGCTACCCGGACAGCTACGGTGCGTCTGGTGTGTTGGGACAGCTTGACCTGGTGAGGTTGGACCAGGGTGATGGTGGCTCCGCTGTCTCTCAGGCCACTAGCCTCCTGTCCATTTAGGCAGACTGACTGTCGGTGATGTTCCTGGTTGTCTCCAGCGGCCTGTACGGGGTTGACCTCGTGCAGTACGGACCATTGCTCAGTGGGTTCTGGGGTGAATGCGCTGCATAACCGCCTTGGGTATCTTTACTGTAGTCCTCCTGGATGCAATGGGCTGCGGCTCAGCGCAGTGGCGCTGTTTGTCGTCCCCCTTGGTTAGACGTGCGCTGCAAGCAGTTGGGTTTGATGTGTCCTATTTGGTTACACCCATAGCACATCGGTGGTGGCCTCCACGCTCCCTGATTGCTTGGGATGGTGTGGGACGCATGGTGCTTGTCTGGTGTCGAGGATGTTGGGGTGTAGGTGGGGGTACGCTGGACCACCGGTGCTCTGCTACTCTCCTTAGTCCTGCTATCGTGATGTTCATCAGCAAGTCTAGCAGCCTCTTCCACCGTCCGAGGCTTGCTGTCACGAACCCAGTCTCTAACATCTGGTGGAGCAAAATCAAAAAACTGCTCTAGCAGTAACAACTGTAAGGCATCTGCCAACATGGTCGCCTGGCACCCCTGCATCCAGTTGCGGGCAGCGTGGTGCATACGGAAGGCCCACTCGGTAAAAGTGTCTCTGTCCATTTTCCTGAGGGCCCTGAACTTTTTCCTATATGCCTCTGGCGTGACGGCATAGCGGGCCAGCAATATTTCCTTTACCTTGTCATAGTTCTTGACCTATTCATCTGGCACCACTCTGTAGGCTTCCGCTGCTTGGCCTGATAGCTTATTGCTCAATATTCCAGCCCAGTTATCTTTCTCCAGGTTCTCCAATGCACATTGTCATTCGAAATCCTGCAAATAGCTGTCTATGTCCAGTTTCGCCATCTGTAAAGGCTTTAAAAGCAGCATAATTAATATTATGTGTCTGTCCATTAGCAGCTCTCTGTAGTGCCATTACATCCCGTTGTTGTGTCGCAGTCGCTTGTATTCTTGCGCTGTCTGCTTGCGTTGCTTGTGCCATAATTTGGGTGATAGTCTCTTGTGATGGGTTGGGCCCCAAAATGCTAAGCCTCCATCTTACGTCCTTTTGAAATTCAGTTTCTTCTGGCATCTCCATGTTAGCGTCGCTGGTTCTGTCGCTCTCTAGCAATTTGGCAATTATTGTAGATTTCGGCTTGTTACTTGCCACTATGCCGCGAGCTTCCAAGTACTTCCTTTAACGTTGTTCGTTTGAGCCGTTCGTATCTGTGGGCCATTCACTCCTTCTGTCGGTTCAATATATCCATTCAGGAGAAAATCCCGCCGCTTGCCACCAGTGTTATGGATTTCTCACACTCCCGCTGAGTAAATCTGTACCGCGTCTCCCGAAATCCAAGTAAATCCAAACTAGAGTCAAGACTTCAAGAAGGGGAAAAACAATCTCTTTATTAATGGCCACAGCTTAGCCTTTTATGCAAGTCCTCCAGCAAGGGCTACTCCCCTGGGAACCTGATAGAGGACAGGCGCACAACATACAGTGACCAATCAATACAGAGCCAGATATATCACACCCCCACATAAACAGTAACCTCTCTCCTCTCTATCCTGGAGATGATTGGATTAAAGGGGCCAGGCATAGTTCCATGCGGTCGACGACCAAGCCCTGTTGGGTGCTTCTTCAAGTTACAATGGCCCATTCTGCTCATTATTCGCATCACAGGCAATGTCCATTCTGTTTACTAATTGCGTCACAGGCAGAGGGGGTGGTTGTGTACATGTAAAGGGCGAAAATAGGGCTAACTACACGAACAGCAGATGAAATACAACCGGCTGGTCATTACTAAAACTGGGGTTTTGTCACAATATATATTTTACTTTTTGTACTGAAATAAGCCACTAGATGTTTTCACAACAAATAACTGCAACAGTGAAGTGTGTATATATTTTTCTTTTTGTACTGAAATAAGACACTAAACCATTTCAGCACAAATAACTGTAACAGTGAAATGCATATATTTTTTTTCTTTCTGTACTGAAATAGGCCACTAAGTGCTTTCAACACACATAACTGCACAAGTAAGCTAAGAATATATTTTTCATTTTGTACTGAAAAAGGCTACTAAGTGCTTTCACCACAAATAACTGCAACAGTGTACTGCATATATATTTTTATTCTTGTAGTGAAATAGGCCATTAAATGCTTTCACCACAAATAACTGCAACAGTTAAGTCCATATACCTTTTTCTTTCTGTACTGAAATAGGCCACTAAACGCTTTCAACAAATATAACTGCAGAAGTGAACTGATAATATATTTTTTCTTTCTGTACTGAGACTACTAAACACTTTCACCATAAATGAAATGCGTATGTATTTTTTTTTGTGCTGAAGTAGACCACTAAACGCTTTCAACACAAATAAATCTAACAGTTAAGTGCGTATATATTTTTCTTTCTGTAATGAAATAGGCCACTTAACGCATTTATCACATATAACTGCAGAAGTGAACAGATAATATTTTTTTTCTTCCTGTACTGAGGCCACTAAATGCTTTCACTACAAATAACTGCAACAGTGAAATGTGGATATCATTTTTTGTGCTAAAATAGGCTACTAAATGCTTTCCCCACAAATAACTGCAACAGTGAAGTGCGTATATATTTTTCATTTTGTACTGAAAAAGGCCACTAAATGCTATAACCACAAAAAACTGCAACAGTTAATAGCGTATATATTATTCTTTTTGTACTGAAAAAGGCCACAAAACGCTTTAACCAAAAATAACTGCAACAGTGAAGTGCGCATATATTTTTCTTTTTGTAATAAAATATGCCACTAAACGCTTTCACCACAAATAAATGCAACAGTGAAGTAAGTATATATATTTTCTTGTACTGAAATAGGCCACTAAACGCTTACACCACAAATATATGCAACAGTGAAATGTGTATATATTTTTCTTTTTGTACGGAAAAGGACACTAAACAATTTCAGCACAAATAACTGCAACAGTGAAGTGTATATATATTTTATTTTTGTACTGAAATAGTCCATTAAATGATTTTACCACAAATAACTGCAACACTGAAGTGCGTATATATTTTTCTTTTTGTACTGAAATAGGCCACTAAAAGATTTCACAACAAATAAATGCAACAGTGAAATGCATATATATTTTTCTTTTTGTACTATAATAGGCCCTTAAACGCTTTCACCACAAATAACTGTCACAGTGTACTGCGTATATATTTTATTTTTTTACTGAAATAGGTCATTAAATGCTTTCACCACAAAAATCTGCAACAGTGAAGTGTATATATTTTCCTCTTTGTACTGAAATAGGCCACTAAATGATTTCACCACAAATAACTGCAACAGTGAAATGCATATATAATTTTCTTTCTGTACTGAAATAGGCCACTAAATGCTTTCAACATATATAACTGCAGAAGTGAACTGAGAATATATTTTTCTTTTTGTACTGAAATAGGCCACTAAACGCTTTCACCACAAATAACTGCAACAGTGAAGTGTGCATATATTTTTCTCTTTGTACTGAAATAGGCCACTAAATGATTTCACCACAAATAACTGCAACAGTGAAATGCATATATATTTTTCTTTCTGTACTGAAATAGGCCACTAAATGCTTTCACAACAAATAACTGCAACAGTGAATAGCGTATATATTTTTCTTTTTGTACTGAAATAGGCCACAAAACGCTTTCACCACAAATAACTGCAAATGTGAAGTGCATATATATTTTTCTTTCTGTACTGAAATATACCACTAAAAGATTTCACCACAAATATCTGCAACAGTGAAGTGAGTATATTTTTTTGTTTTTGTACTGAAATATGCCACTAAACACTTTCAACACAAATAACTTCAACACTGCAGTGCGTATATATTTTTCATCTTTTACTGAATTAGGCCACTAAACGCTTTCACCACAAATAACTACAACAGTGAAGTGTGTATATCTTTTTCTTTTGTACTGAAATTGGACACTAAATGATTTCAACACAAATAACTGCAACAGTGAAGTGCATATATATTTTGATTTCAGTACTGAAATAGGCCACTAAACGCTTTCACCACAAATAACTGCAACAGTGAAGTGTGTATATATTTCTTCTTTTTGTACTGAAATAGGCCACTAAATGATTTAAGCACAAATAACTGCAAAAGTGAAATGCATATATATTTTTCTTTTTGTACTGAAATAGGCCACTTAACGCTTTCAACACATAAAACTGCAGAATTGAACTGATAATATTTTTTTCTTCCTGTACTGAGGCCACTAAACGCTTTCACCACAAATAACTGCAACAGTGAAATGCATATATATTTTTCTTTCTGTACTGAAATAGGCCACTAAATGCTTTCACAACAAATAACTGCAACAGTGAATAGCGTATATATTTTTCTTTTTGTACTGAAATAGGCCACAAAACGCTTTCACCACAAATAACTGCAAATGTGAAGTGCGTATATATTTTTCTTTCTGTACTGAAATATTCCACTAAAAGATTTCACCACAAATATCTGCAACAGTGAAGTGAGTATATTTTTTGTTTTTGTACTGAAATATGCCACTAAACACTTTCAACACAAATAACTTCAACACTGCAGTGCGTATATATTTTTCATCTTTTACTGAATTAGGCCACTAAACGCTTTCACCACAAATAACTACAACAGTGAAGTGTGTATATCTTTTTCTTTTTGTACTGAAATTGGACACTAAATGATTTCAACACAAATAACTGCAACAGTGAAGTGCATATATATTTTGATTTCAGTACTGAAATAGGCCACTAAACGCTTTCACCACAAATAACTGCAACAGTGAAGTGTGTATATATTTCTTCTTTTTGTACTGAAATAGGCCACTAAATGATTTAAGCACAAATAACTGCAAAAGTGAAATGCATATATATTTTTCTTTTTGTACTGAAATAGGCCCTTAAACTCTTTCACCACAAATAAGAGTCACAGTGTACTGCATATATATTTTATTTTTGTACTGAAATAGTCCATTAAATGCTTTTACCACAAATAACTTCAACAGTGAAGTGCATATATATTTTGATTTCTGTACTGAAATAGGCCACTAAGCGCTTTCACCACAAATAACTGCAACAGTGAAGTGTGTATATATTTTTCTTTTTGTACTAAAATAGTATACTAATTGATTTCAGCACAAATAACTGCAACAGTGAAATGCATATATATTTTTCTTTCTGTACAGAAATAGGCCACTGAATGCTTTCAACACATATCACTGCAGAAGTAAACTGAGAATATATATTTTTTTGTAGTAAAATAGGCCACTAAACGCTTTCACCACAAATAAATGCAACAGTGAAGTACGTATATATATTTCTCTTGTACTGAAATAGGCCACTAAACGCTTACACCACAAATATATGCAACAATGAAATGTGTATATATTTTTCTTTTTGTACGGAAAAAGGACACTAAACAATTTCAGCACAAATAACTGCAACAGTGAAGTGTATATATATTTTATTTTTGTACTGAAATAGTCCATTAAATGATTTTACCACAAATAACTGCAACACTGAAGTGTGTATATATTTTCTTTTGTACTGAAATAGGCCACTAAAAGATTTTACAACAAATAAATGCAACAGTGAAATGCACAAATATTTTTCTTTTGTACTATAATAGGCCCTTAAACGCTTTCACCACAAATAACTGTCACAGTGTACTGCGTATATATTTTATTTGTTTACTAAAATAGGTCCATAAATTCTTTCACCACAAAAACTGCAACAGTGAAGTGTGTATATATTTTCCTCTTTGTACTGAAATAGGCCACTAAATGATTTCACCACAAATAACTGCAACAGTAAAATGCATATATATTTTTCTTTCTGTACTGAAATAGGCCACTAAATGCTTTCAACACATATAACTGCAGAAGTGAACTGAGAAAATATTTTTCTTTTTGTACTGAAAAATGCCACTAAATGCTTTCACCACAAATAACTGCAAAAGTGAATAGCGTATATTTTTTCTTTTGTACTGAAATAGGCCACAAAACGCTTTCACCACAAATAACTGCAAATGTGAATTGTGTATATATTTTTCTTTCTGTACTGAAATATTCCACTAAAAGATTTCACCACAAATATCTGCAACAGTGAAGTAAATATATTTTTTGTTTTTGTACTGAAATATGCCACTAAACACTTTCAACACAAATAACTTCAACAGTGCAGTGCGTATATATTTTTCATCTTTTACTGAATTAGGCCACTAAACGCTTTCACCACAAATAACTACAACAGTGAAGTGTGTATATCTTTTTCTTTTTGTACTGAAATAGGACACTAAACGATTTCAACACAAATAACTGCAACAGTGAAGTGCATATATATTTTGATTTCTGTACTGAAATAGGCCACTAAACGCTTTCACCACAAATTACTCCAACAGGGAAGTGTGTATATATTTTTATTTTTGTACTAAAATAGGATACTAATTGATTTCAGCACAAATGACTGCAACAGTGAAATGCATATATATTTTTCTTTCTGCACAGAAATAGGCCACTAAATGCTTTCAACACATATCACTGCAGAAGTGAACTGAGAAAATATTTTTTTGTACTGAAATAGGCCACTAAACGCTTTCACCACAAATAACTGCAACAGTGAAGTGCGTATATATTTTTATTTCTGTACTGAAATAGGCCACTAAACGCTTTCACCACAAATATCTGCAACAGTGAAGTGAGTATTTTTTTCTTTTTGTACTGAAATATGCCACAAAACACTTTCAACACAAATAACTTCAACAGTGCAGTGCGTATATATTTTTCATCTTTTACTGAATTAGGCCACTAAACAATTTCAACACAAATAAATGCAACAGTGAAATGCATTTATATTTTTCTTTCTGTACTGAAATAGGCCACTAAGTGCTTTAAACACCTATAACTGCAGAAGTGAACTGAGAATATATTTTCTTTTCGTACATAAAAAGGCCACTAAATGCTTTCACCACAAATAAGTGCAAAAGTGAATTGTGTATATATATTTCTTTCTGTACTGAAATAGGCCACAAAATGCTTTCACCACAAATAACTGCAGAAGTGAACTGATAATATTTTTTTCTTCCTGTACTGAGGCCACTAAGCACTTTTACCACAAATAACTGCAACAGTGAAATGCGTATATAATTTTTTTTTGTTCTGAAATAGGCCACAAAACGCTTTCACCACAAATAACTGCAACAGTGAAGTGCGTATATATTTTTATTTCTGTACTGAAATAGGCCACTAAAGGCTTTCACCACAAATAACTGCAACAGTGAAGTGTGTATATATTTTTTCTTTTTGAACGGAAATAGGCCACTAAATTATTTCAGCACAAATAACTGCAACAGTGAAATGCATATATATTTTTCTTTCTGTACAGAAAACAGCCACTAAATGCTTTCAACACATATCACTGCAGAAGTGAACTGAGAATGTATTTTTCTTCGGGGCGTGATGACGTGAGGAGCTTGCGTCGCGCTCTCCTCCTCTTCCTCCAGCTCTCCTCCTCCCCCCCTTCGTTCACCTGCCGTGGCGTGCTGCCGCCGCGATGCTGCTAAGGCCTCGTGGATTCCGATCCCCGCCAGTACCGGCCTGCTGATCCTGACGCTGCTCCAGCTGCTCTGGCCGTGTCTCCTGGTCCTCTCCCGCTGGGTTCCTGGTGCCTTCTGCTCTCTTCGCTTCTCCTGCTCTCCGGCGCTGCAGTGAGGCTCTCTCCTCCACCTTCTCCCTCCAGACCTACTCCCTCGATCTGCCTGGATCCCTCGGGTCTTCTTAAGGCTTCCATCTGCCCCGGTTTTGGTGGGTGAAGACGCCGGACATGTAAGACGTTTTTATCCCTGTGCGACCCTTTGTGACTGTGTGTCTGGGGATATCTACTCCGCTTCCCGCTTGCCCTTTGCCCTCCTGCCCTTTCAGTGCTGCTCCTGCTCCCTGTGTGATTTATGGCAATCTCCTGTCCACTACTGATTCAAAGCAAGGGGAGTGAAAGAAAGGGAGAAAATATAAAGAAGCTAAAGGGTTAAGGACGGGCTAAGGAGAAAAAAAAAGGGGAAAAAAACAACAAAAAAAAAAAACATAAGTGACTAATTCATAAAGGTGGAAAGGGAAAAAAAAGAGAAAAAGGAAGAGAGGAGAGGGAAGAAAGGAGAAAAAGGGGAAGGAAATTTAAAAAAAACATATATAACTAAAGAAGAGGAAAAAAATACTAAAGAAAGGAAGAAAGAAATAACAACAGAGGAAAAGATCCGAAAAGAAAAGTTCCAAAAAGACTCAAAAATTATTACAAGATAAATAAAACAAAGGGAATAATTAAGGAAAAACAAGAGGGAAGAGAGTGAGGGAAAAAAATAT
Source organism: Bufotes viridis (assembly GCA_033119425.1). Taxonomy (NCBI): domain Eukaryota; kingdom Metazoa; phylum Chordata; class Amphibia; order Anura; family Bufonidae; genus Bufotes; species Bufotes viridis. The sequence continues at coordinate 125,276,891 of CM065589.1, forward strand.
ATATATATATATATATAAAGAAATATAAAAACTTAAAAAAAAAAAAAAAAGAGGGGAGAGAAGTCCTCAAATAGCTTTAAATGGCTCCAAGCGGCGATCAGTCGATTCCTCTGGAACTAGGACAGGGGTTAAGGTCACCGAGGAAAAATCGACCAACTTTGGAAATCCCCAATTGAGAAGGGACTCGTTAAAGGGAAACTAGGGGTAAATTTAAAAAAATGTGACTGTTTCCCAAGTAGAAGAATTTTCTGAGGACGGGCGATCAGTAGCAGACTCCGAGAAAGGGGAGGAAAGTTTGTTATTACCTACAGAAAGTGAGAACGAGCCCTTAGCTCTGGAAAAATTCTGTGCGCCGTAAAAATAACGGTACTTTAATGCAGGGGATGGCTACCCAATTGGGGTCAATGCAGAGCGATATATCCCTAATAAGGGAAGACTTGGCTAAAATCCGAGATCGAGTTCTCAATATGGAGAAAGTGGTCGACTCCCTTCAAACGGATGTGGACACGTTAAAACTGAGGACTTTAACCGCTGCCTCAGAAAATCAGCGCTTACAAGCTAAGCTTGAGGACTTGGAAAACAGATCAAGGCGATATAATATCCGTATAGTAGGATTTCCAGAAGGAGTTGAAGGCCCACAGCTGATCCAACAGCTCAAAGAGGTGATACTCAATAATTTGGGTGATGAATATTTTTCCTCCATGTTCCAAATAGAGAGAGCGCATCGTATTCCAGGGGGAAGCCTATACCAGGGAAACTACCACGAGCAATTTTAATGAAGTTGCTATTGTCTGTGGACAGAGACACAATTCTGAGAAGAGCTAGAGAATGCTCACCTATTGAACATCAAGGGACTAAATTGTTATTCTTTCCTGACTTTGCTCGGGAGACCCAGGAAAAAAGGAGAAGCTTTGTTGAGATTAAGAAACAATTGGCTGCTAAGGACATTAAATATTCCCTACAGTATCCAGCGAAGCTAAGAGTGATTTATAATGGGACCTCTCAGTTTTTTGAAAAACCGGAGCAAGTGCGAGAATGGATGGACCGGTTGGGCATTTGAAATTTTGTGGCGTGGTGACGGGGGGCTGGGGGGTGATGGGGTTAGTGGGGGAGAGTGGCCGGAAGATAAGAGGTTTGCTGACAGGATCGGGCGGACCAGTGGGGAGGGAATGGGAGGGAGGGAATGGGGGGGAATGGGGGAGGGAATGGGGGAGGGGAATGGGGGAGGGTGGGACTTGCCTTGCAGGGTTTTTTTTTTTTTTTTGTGTGATTAATGGCGGTTAGAATCCTTTCGTGGAATGTCAGAGGCCTCGGAGAGAGGGTTAAGAGACAAGCCATCATGGATGCAATAAAAGAGTTCTCCCTGCTATTGTCTGCATAGTAGAGACCCATCTCACTAAGGAGACGGTGTCTCGACTGACAGTAGGGTGGCAAGCTCAATCATATCATTCTACCTTTAGTAGTTCCTCAAGGGGAGTTTCAGTTTTAATTCACCGTTCTATAGATTTCACGTTAATAGAGTCTTCCATAGACGATCAGGGAGATTTATTTTTTGTATGGTAGACTCTATGGACGTGATTACACTCTGGCCTTTTTTACATACCTCCGCCGTTTTCGGTTTACTCACTCAATCGGTTGTTGGTATTTTTGGAAAAGAGACCGGAGTGTCGACTTGTCCTGATGGGAGATTTTAACGCTGTTATGGATCCTAAAAGGGACAGATTGACTTTGGATGCAGACTTGGGCAGGAACTCTGGTACTTCTCCACTGGCCCAGTTCTGTATGGAGGTGGGCTTGGTGGATATATGGGAACATCTGGGCGGAGGCAAGAGAGTGTACTCCTGTGTTAGTAGGGGCGGTAGAGCAATGTCCAGAATTGACTTAGCGCTCACTAATGTGAACAATCGGAATAATATTAAAACCATACGATATGGAGTAAGAACCATTTCAGACCATTCCCCTGTAATAATTGAACTTTGCAGTGGGGGATAGAGACACTATGGGGCTTGGGTTTAAGCTGAATCCATACTGGCTTACCATTATGGATAATTCCCCTCTATCAAACTACTGATATCCTCCTTTTGGGAGGTAAACCTCCCCTCTGCTAAGATCAATATAGTATGGGATGCTTTAAAAGCATATTTGAGAGGAGTTCTGATAAGTGATATCACTGCTATGAGGAGGACCTTCAGAAAAAAAGAAGATGAATTGGCTAGGAACGTGGTGTTTACAACTGAGCGGTTTACGAATCAACCTACGGATGAAAATAGGGATAAGATGCAGAAAGCTAGCCGTTCTCTTGAGGAATATGTAGTTGAAAAGGCAAATCATAGTTTATTTTTTAAAGGACAAAAATACTTCTCAGAGTCTGGCCGCCCTGGTAAGCTCCTTGCCAGAATAGTTTCACAACAGGAGAAGAAAAAAAGGCTATAACCTGGATTCGTAGCCCAGATGGCGTAAACATACATGAACCTGAGGGAGTTAGAGATATTTTCTTGCAATACTTTTCTCAAATATATAAGGCATCCCCTAGTGTTTCACCGGACTTGGCGAGGTGCTTCCTGGACGGAATTTCTTTGCCGTCTTTAGCAGAGATTCAAAAAACTCTCTGGAAAGAAGTGACCCTCCTGGAGCTCCAGGAGGCTCTGGGGTCCGTCTTGGGGAACTCCTCGCCAGGTTTAGATGGTATTCCGTATGAGTTTTACCGTAAGTACAGTGAAGATACTCTTCCCCATCTGTTGGAAGTATTTTCCCACGCGTTGGACGAGGGAAATCTCCCAACTTCTATGATGGAAGCCTTAATAGTTTTAATTCCAAAAAGGATAAGGATCCGTCGGATTTGAGCTCTTATAGGCCTATCTCACTACTAAATACGGATGTTAAGCTATTGTCAAAAGTTATGGCTAGGAGACTTTCTAGGGTCTTGCCTTCGGTTATTCATCCAGACCAGAACGGTTTTATGCCAGGAAGGGGCACTCATTATAATCTGCACAGGTTTTTTCCAACATTCAGACGTCCGGGAGCGAGGCCCGCTCCATTCTGTCACTAGACGCCACTAAGGCGTTTGACAGAGTCGAGTGGGTTTTCCTCTGGGAAGTGATGAGAAAAATGAATTTTGGCCCTAAATTTATAGCAATGATACAACTGTTATATAAATCTCCAACCGCTAGGATTAGGATCAATGACATGTTAACTGAGAGCTTTGAACTAGGGAGAGGTACCCGACAAGGATGTCCCCTTTCTCCTCTTCTGTTTAATATTTACATTGAGCCTCTTGCGGTTAGTATAAGGCAGGATACAAGGGTGGCTGGTTTCGGGGTAATGGGAAAACAGGATCGCATCTCCCTTTATGCGGATGATATCCTGTTTTTATCCAACAAACAGATAGTGTACTTCCCGAGTAATGGAGTTAGTTAATCTTTTTGGGAACTCTTCCGGGCTGGAGGTTAATTGGGCCAAGACGACTCTCCTTCCAGTGGATGAAATGCGAGGATCCGCTGGTCTGATGACTAGTGGACTATCGGTTTCGGAGACGTTGAAATACCTGGGGATGACAGTTTCTGCTAATATACAAGATTATCTACAGCTCAACCTGTCTCCTTTATTACAAAGATTGAGATCTAAAATTAAGATATGGCAAAAATCCTGTTCGCTAGAGCGGATAGAGTCTCGTTAATAAAAATGGTGGTGCTGCCCCAGGTTCTCTACGTCCTCCGTAACTCCCTATATGGATAGAGGACAAGTACTTCAGGTTAATTGAGCGGATGCTAAACGATTTATTATGGGGAGGAAACGGGTGAGATTAAAGGCTATGTATTTTTCTATGCCCTATAGGCAGGGAGGTCTTAATCTCCCTTACTTTAAGGGCTATGTTATGGCTTCCCAACTCTATTTTTTCAACGATTGGGAAAATAGCCATCTCTGCAGGAAGTTGGTTAAAGATTCAGGTTTCTCAGACTTCTATACAGTGTTGGAGTCTGACTATTTATATAAGATACAGGATGAATATAAACCCTTCTGCAGAATGGCTATGAAAGCATGGAGGGTTATTAAAAGCTGGATGCAAGTCAGTGCATCACTGATTTGTACCCCATTGTGGCACAACCAAAAGTTATTGAGTTTGGAGGACTCAAATTGTCAGCAATATTGGAAGAATAAGAATATCTACTTTTGAGTCAAGTGATTAAAAATGGGCAGATTCTTACTCGTTCGGAGCTAGAACAAGAGGATAATGTAGGTGAGGTGGCTTGGTATGCATATCTTCAATTGCGTTTGGCACTGCTAAGTATTTCTGATAAGCACTTATTTAATATAGACACTCCGGAATTTTTACATAAGCTGATTCAAAAGAAGGGTGGTATGAAAGTTAGAATTTCACATTGTTATAGGTACCTTATAAAAAATTATTTCACGGATTGCTTATCTCCAGGGCAAAGATCCTGGTCTACTTTATTGTCAGATTCGGGTTCCCCGGATTGGGAGAATATAGGTGATAATTTAAGTTGGGTTTCGCACATTTTGCAATTATTTGATTTTGCAATTATGTTATCATGTTTTTTCTTTTTTAAATCTTATATGTTTTTAATATTGTAATAAAATATTAAAATTAAAAAAAAAAAAAAAAAAAAAAAAAAAAGAGAATGTATTTTTCTTTTTGTACTTAAATAGGCCACAAAACGCTTTCACTACAAATAACTGCAACAGTGAAGTGTGTATATATTTTTTCTTTTTGTACTGAAATAGGCCACTAAATGATTTCAGCACAAATAACTGCAACAGTGAAGTGCTTATATATTTTTATTTCTGTACTGAAATAGGCCACTAAACGCTTTCACCACAAATAACTGCAACAGTGAAGTGTGTATATATTTTTTCTTTTTGTACTGAAATAGGCCACTAAATGATTTCAGCACAAATAACTGCAACAGTGATATGCATATATATTTTTCTTTTTGTGCTGAAATAGGCCCTTAAACGCTTTCACCACAAATAAATGCAACAGTGAAATGTGTATATGTTTTTATTTTTGTACTGAAATAGGCCACTACATGCTTTCACCACAAATAACTGAAATATTGAAGTACATATATATTTTACTTTTGTACTGAAATAGGGCACTAGATGTTTTCACCACAAATAACTGCAACAGTGAAGTGTGTATATATTTTCTTTTTGTACTAAAATAGAACACTAAATGATTTCACCACAAATAACTGCAACAGTAAAATGCATATATATTTTTCCTTTCTGTACTGAAATAGGCCACTAAATGCTTTCAACACATATAACTGCAGAAGTGAACTGAAAATATATTTTTCCTTTTGCACTGAAATAGGCCACAAAACGCTTTCACCAAAAATAACTGCAACAGTGAAGTGCGTATATATTTTTATTTCTTTACTGAAATAGGCCACAAAACGCTTTCACCACAAATAACTGCAACAGTGAAGTGCGGATATATTTTTAATTCTGTACTGAAATTGGCCACTAAACGCTTTTACCACAAATAACTGCAACAGTGAAGTGCGTATATATACAGTATATGTACTGAAATAGGCCCTTAAACGCTTTAACCAAAAATAACTGTCAGTGTACTGCGTATATTTTTCTTTCTGTACTTAAATAAGCTATAAATGCTTTCACCACAAATAACTGCAGGAGTGAACTGAGAATATTTTTTCCTTTTGTACTGAAAAATGCTACTAAATGCTTTCCCCACAAATAACTGCAGGAGTGATCTGAGAATATTTTTTCCTTTTGTACTGAAAAATGCCACTAAATGCTTTCCCCACAAATAACTGCAACAGTGACTAGCGTATATATTTTTCTTTTTGTAATGAAATATGCCACTTAACGCTTTCACCACAAATAACTGCAAAACTGAAGTAGGTTTATATATATTTTGTACAGAAATATACCATTAAACGTTTACACCACAAATAACTGCAACAGTGAAGTGCATATACATATTACTTTTTGTACTGAAATAGGACACTAAATGCTTTCAACACAAATAACTGCAACACTGTGCGTATATACATTTTTTTTGTACAGAAATAGGCCTCTAAAGCTTTCACCACCAATAACTGCAAGAGTGTAATGCAAATATATTTTTCTTTCTGTACTGAAATAGGCCACTAAGTGCTTTCAACACACATAACTTCACAAGTGAACTGAGAATATATTTTTCTTTTTGTACTGAAAAAGGCCACTAAATGCTTTCACCACAAATAACTGCAACAGTGAATTGCATATATATTTATCTTTTTATACTGAAATAGGCCATTAAATGCTTTCACCACAAATAAGTGCAACAGTAAAATGTGTATATATTTTTCATTTTGTACTAAAAAAAGGCAACTAAACGCTTTCACCACAAAGAACTGCAACAGTGAAGTGCGTATATATTTTTCTTTCTGTACTGAAATAGGCCACTTAACGCTTTCAACACATAAAACTGCAGAATTGAACTGATAATATTTTTTTCTTCCTGTACTGAGGCCACTAAACGCTTTCACCACAAATAACTGCAACAGCGAAATGCATATATATTTTTCATTTTGTACTGAAAAAGGCCACTAAATGCTTTCCCCACAAATAACTGCAACAGTGAATATCCTATATATTTTTTCTGTACTGAAATAGGCCATAAAACGCTTTCACCACAAATAACTGCAACAGTGAAGTGCGCATATTTTTTTCTTTTTGTACTGAAATAGGCCACTAAACGCTTGAACCACAAGTAGCTTCAACAGTGAAATGCGTATATATTTTTATTTTTGTACATAAAAAGGCCACTAAAGGCTTTCCCCACAAATAAGTGCAACAGTGAATAGCGTAAATATTTTTCTTTTTGTATGGAAAGAGACCACAAAATGCTTTAACCACAAATAACTGCAACAGTGAAGTGCACATATACTTTTCTTTTTGTAATGAAATATGCCACTAAACGCTTTCAAAAAAATTAATTCAACAGTGAAGTACGTATATATATATTCTTGTACTGAAATAGGCAACTAATTGCTTACACCACAAATAAATGCAACAGTGAAATGTGTATATATTTTTCTTTTTGTAATGAAATAGGACACTAAACGATTTCAGCACAAATAAGTGCAACAGTGAAGTGCGCATATTTTTTCCGTTTTGCAATGAAATATGCCACTTAACTCTTTCACCACAAATAACTGCAACACTGAAGTATGTATATATATTTTTTGTATTGAAATAGGCAAAAAAACGCGTACACCACAAATAAAGGCAACAGTGAAGTGTGTATATGTTTTTCTTTTTGTACTGAAATAGGCCACTACATGCTTTCACGAAAATAACTGCAACAGTGAAGTGTGTATATATTTTTCTGTTTGTACTGAAATAGGACACTAAACAATTTCAGCACAAATAACTGCAACAGTGAAATGCATATATTTTTTTCTTTCTGTACTGAAATAGGCCACTAAGTGCTTTCAACACACATAACTGCACAAGTAAGCTGAGAATATGTTTTTCTTTTTGTACTGAAATAGGCCACTAAAAGATTTCACAACAAATAAATGCAACAGTGAAATGCATATATATTTTTCTTTTTGTACTATAATAGGCCCTTAAACGCTTTCACCACAAATAACTGTCAGCAGTGTACTGCGTATATATTTTATTTTTTACTGAAATAGGCCATTAAATGCTTTCACCACAAATAACTGCAACAGTGAAGTGTGTATATATTTTCCTCTTTGTACTGAAATAGGCCACTAAATGATTTCACCACAAATAACTGCAAAAGTGAAATGCATATATATTTTCTTTCTGTACTGAAATAGGCCACTAAATGCTTTCAACACATATAACTGCAGAAGTGAACTGAGAATATATTTTTTTTGTACTGAATAGGCACTAAACGCCACCACAATAACTGCAACAGTGAAGTGCGTATATTTTTTTTTGTACTGAAATAGCACTAAAGACCATAACTGCAACAGTGAATGAATATATCTGTACTAAATGCTTTATGTACTGAAATATGCAACACTAAGAGTATTTTTCTTTTTGTACTGAAATAGGCACTAAGCTTCACACAAATAACTGCAACAGTGAAATGCATATATATTTTTCTTTTTGTACTGATAATAGGCCACTTAAACGCTTTCACCACAAATAACTGTCACAGTGTACTGCGTATATATTTTATTTTTGTACTGAAATAGGCCATTAAATGCTTTCACCTACACAAATAACTGCAACAGTGAAGTGTGTATATATTTTCCTCTTTGTACTGAAATAGGCCACTAAATGATTTCACCACAAATAACTGCAAAAGTGAAATGCATATATATTTTTCTTTCTGTACTGAAATAGGCCACTAAATGCTTTCAACACATATAACTGCAGAAGTGAACTGAGAATATATTTTTCTTTTTGTACTGAAATAGGCCACTAAACGCTTTCACCACAAATAACTGCAACAGTGAAGTGTGTATATATTTTTCTTTTTGTACTGAAATAGGCCACTAAATGATTTCACCACAAATAACTGCAACAGTGAAATGCATATATATTTTTCTTTCTGTACTGAAATAGGCCACTAAATGCTTTCAACACATATAACTGCAGAAGTGAACTGAAAATATATTTTTCTTTTTGTACTGAAAAATGCCACTAAATGCTTTCACCCCAAATAATTGCAAAAGTGAATAGCGTATATATTTCTCTTTTTGTACTGAAATAGGCCACAAAATGCTTTCACTACAAATAACTGCAAATGTGAATTGCGTATATATTTTTCTTTCTGTACTGAAATATTCCACTAAAAGATTTCACCACAAATATCTGCAACAGTGAAGTGAGTATATTTTTTTGTTTTTGTACTGAAATATGCCACTAAACACTTTCAACACAAATAACTTCAACACTGCAGTGCGTATATATTTTTCATCTTTTACTGAATTAGGCCACTAAACGCTTTCACCACAAATAACTACAACAGTGAAGTGTGTATATCTTTTTCTTTTTGTACTGAAATAGGACACTAACCGATTTCAACACAAATAACTGCAACAGTGAAGTGCATATATATTTTGATTTCTGTACTGAAATAGGCCACTAAACGCTTTTTCCACAAATAACTGCAACAGTGAAGTGTGTATATATTTCTTCTTTTTGTACTGAAATAGGCCACTAAATGATTTCAGCACAAATAACTGCAAAAGTGAAATGCATATATATTTTTCCTTTTGTACTGAAATAGGCCCTTAAACCCTTTCACCACAAATAAGAGTCACAGTGTACTGCATATATATTTTATTTTTGTACTGAAATAGTCCATTAAATGCTTTTACCACAAATAACTGCAATAGTGAAGTGCATATATATTTTGATTTCTGTACTGAAATAGGCCACTAAACGCTTTCACCACAAATTACTGCAACAGTGAAGTGTGTATATATTTTTCTTTTTGTACTAAAATAGGATACTAATTGATTTCAGCACAAATAACTGCAACAGTGAAATGCATATATATTTTTCTTTCTGTACAGAAATAGGCCACTAAATGCTTTCAACACATATCACTGCAGAACTGAACTGAGAAAATATTTTTTATGTACTGAAATAGGCCACTAAACGCTTTCACCACAAATAACTGCAACAGTGAAGTGCGTATATATTTTTATTTCTGTAATGAAATAGGCCACTAAACGCTTTCACAACAAATAACTGCAACAGTGAAGTGTGTATATATTTTTCCTTTTGCACTGAAACAGGCCACTAAATGATTTCAGCACAAATAACTGCAAAGTGAAATGCATATATATTTTTCTTTTTGTACTGAAATAAACCCTTAAACGCTTTCACCACAAATAACTGTCATAGTGTACTGTGTATATATTTTATTTTTTTACTGAAATAGGCCATTAAATGCTTTCACTGCAAAAACTGCAACAGTGAAGTTCATATATATTTTGATTTCTGTACTGAAATTGGCCACTAAATGATTTCACCACAAATAACTGCAACAGTGAAGAGTGTATACATTTTCCTCTTTGTACTGAAATAGGCCACTAAATGATTTCAACACATATAACTGCAGAAGTGAACTGAGAATATATTTTTATTTTTGTACTGAAAAATGCCACTAAATGCTTACACCACAAATAACTGCAACAGTGAATAGAGTATATATTTTTCTTTTGTACTGAAATAGGCCACAAAACGCTCTCACAACAAATAACTGCAAATGTGAAGTGCGTATATATTTTTCTTTCTGTACTGAAATATTCCACTAAACAATTTCACCACAAATATCTGCAACAGTGAAGTGATTAAATTTCTTCTTTTGTACTGAAATATGCCACTAAACACTTTCAACACAAATAACTTCAACAGTGCAGTGCGTATATATTTTTCATCTTTTACTGAATTAGGCCACTAAACAATTTCAACACAAATAACTGCAACAGTGAAATGCATTTATATTTTTCTTTCTGTACTGAAATAGGCCACTATATGCTTTAAACACCTATAACTGCAGAAGTGAACTGAGAATATATTTTTCTTTCCGTACTTAAAAAGGCCACTAAATGCTTTCACCACAAATAAGTGCAAAAGTGAAGTGTGTATATATATTTCTTTCTGTACTGAAATAGGCCACAAAATGCATTCACCACAAATAACTGCAGAAGTGAACTGATAATATTTTTTTCTTCCTGTACTGAGGCCACTAAGCACTTTACCACAAATAACTGCAACAGTGAAATGCGTATATAATTTTTTTTTGTTCTGAAATAGGCCACAAAACGCTTTCACCACAAATAACTGCAACAGTAAAGTGCTTATATATTTTTATTTCTGTACTGACATAGGCAACTAAACGCTTTCACCACCAATAACTGCAACAGTGAAGTGTGTATATATTTTTTCTTTTTGTACGGAAATAGGCCACTAAATTATTTCAGCACAAATAACTGCAACAGTGAAATGCATATATATTTTTCTTTCTGTACAGAAAACAGCCACTAAATGCTTTCAACACATATCACTGCAGAAGTGAACTGAGAATGTATTTTTCTTTTTGTACTTAAATAGGCCACAAAACGCTTTCACTACAAATATCTGCAACAGTGAAGTGCGTATATATTTTTGTTTCTGTACTGAAATAGGCCACTAAACGCTTTCACCACAAATAACTGCAACAGTGAAGTGTGTATATATCTTTTCTTTTTGTACTGAAATAGGCCACTAAATGATTTCAGCACAAATAATTGCAACAGTGAAATGCATATATATTTTTCTTTCTGTACAGAAAACAGCCACTAAATGCTTTCAACACATATCACTGCAGTAGTGAACTGAGAATGTATTTTTCTTTTGTACTTAAATAGGCCACAAACGCTTTCACTACAAATATCTGCAACAGTGAAGTGCGTATATATTTTTGTTTCTGTACTGAAATAGGCCACTAAACGCTTTCACCACAAATAACTGCAACAGTGAAGTGTGTATATATTTTTTCTTTTTGTACTGAAATAGGCCACTAAATGATTTCAGCAAAAATAACTGCAACAGTGAAATGCATATATATTTTTCTTTTTGTACTGAAATAGGCCCTTAAACACTTTCACCACAAATAAATGCAACAGTGAAATGTGTATATGTTTTTATTTTTGTACTGAATTAGGCCACTACATGCTTTCACCACAAATAACTGAAATATTAAAGTACATATATATTTTACTTTTGTACTGAAATAGGGCACTAGATGTTTTTACCACAAATAACTGCAACAGTGAAGTGTGTATATATTTTTCTTTTTGTACTAAAATAGAACACTAAATGATTTCACCACAAATAACTGCAACAGTAAAATGCATATATATTTTTCTTTCTGTACTGAAATAGGCCACTAAATGCTTTCAACACATATAACTGCAGAAGTGAACTGAGAATATATTTTTCTTTTTGCACTCAAATAGGCCACATAACGCTTTCACCAAAAATAACTGCAACAGTGAAGTGCGTATATATTTTTATTTCTTTACTGAAATAGGCCACAAAATGCTTTCACCACAAATAACTGCAACAGTGAAGTGCGGATATATTTTTATTTCTATACTGAAATAGGCCACTAAACGCTTTCACCACAAATAGCTGCAACAGTGAAGTGCGTATATATTTTTCTTTTGTACTGAAATAGGCCACTACATGCTTTCACCACAAATAACTGAAACAGTGAAGTACATATATATTTTACTTTTTGTACTAAAATTGGGCACTAGATGTTTTCACCACAAATAACTGCAACAGTGAAGTGTGTATATATTTTTCGTTTTGTACTGAAATATGCCACTAAATGATTTCACCATAAATAACTGCAACAGTAAAATGCATATATATTTTCTTTCTGTACTGAAATAAGCCACTAAATGCTTTCAACACATATAACTGCAGAAGTGAACTGAGAATATATTTTCTTTATGTACTGAAATAGGCCACAAAACGCTTTCATCTGAAATATCTGCAACAGTGAAGTGCGTATATATTTTTATTTCTGTACTGAAATAGGCCACAAAACGCTTTCACCACAAATAACTGCCACAGTGAAGTGTGTATATATTTTTATTTCTGTACTGAAATAGGCCACTAAACGCTTTCACCACAAATAACTGCAACAGTGAAGTGCGTATATATTTTTCTTTTGTACTGAAATAGGCCCTTAAACGCTTACACCACAAATAAATGCAACAGTGAAATGTGTATATGGTTTTCTTTTTGTACTGAAATAGGCCACTACATGCTTTCACCACAAATAACTGAAACAGTAAGTACATTTATATTTTACTTTTTGTACTGAAATAGGGCACTAGAAGTTTTCACCACAAATAACTGCAACAATGAAGTGTGTATTTATTTTTCTTTTTGTACTGAAATAGGCCACTAAATGATTTCACCATAAATAACTGCAACAGTAAAATGCATATATATTTTTTCTTTCTGTACTGAAATAGGCCACTAAATGCTTTCAACACATATAACTGCAGACATGAACTGAGAATATATTTTTCTTTTTGTACTGAAATCGGCCACTAAACACTTTCACCTCAAATAACTGCAACAGTGAAGTGTGTATATATTTTTTCTTTTTGTACTGAAACAGGCCACTAAATGATTTCAGCACAAATAACTGCAACAGTGAAATGCATATATATATATTTTTTTCTGTACTGTAATAGGCCCTTAAACGCTTTTACCAAAAATAACTGTCAGTGTACTGCGTATATTTTTTCTTTCTGTACTGAAATAAGCCATAAATGCTTTCAACACATATAACTGCAGGAGTGAACTGAGAATATTTTTTCCTTTTGTACTGAAAAATGCCACTAAATGCTTTCCCCACAAATAACTGCAGGAGTGAACTGAGAATATTTTTTCCTTTTGTACTGAAAAATGCCACTAAATGCTTTCCCCACAAATAACTGCAACAGTGACTAGCATATATATTTTTCTTTTTGTAATGAAATATGCCACTTAACGCTTTCACCACAAATACCTGCAACACTGAAGTAGGTTTATATATATTTTGTACAGAAATATACCATTAAACGTTTACACCACAAATAACTGCAACAGTGAAGTGCATATACATATTACTTTTTGTACTGAAATAGGACACTAAACGCTTTCAACACAAATAACTGCAACACTGTGCGTATATACATTTTTTTTTTGTACAGAAATAGGCCTCTAAAGCTTTCACCACAAATAACTGCAAGAGTGTAATGCAAATATATTTTTCTTTCTGTACTGAAATAGGCCACTAAGTACTTTCAACACACATAACTTCACAAGTGAACTGAGAATATATTTTTCTTTTTGTACTGAAAAAGGCCACTGAATGCTTTCACCTCAAATAACTGCAACAGTGAATTGCATATATATTTATCTTTTTATACTGAAATAGGCCACTAAATGCTTTCACCACAAATAAGTGCAACAGTGAAATGTGTATATATTTTTCATTTTGTACTAAAAAAGGCAACTAAACTCTTTCACCACAAAGAACTGCAACAGTGAAGTGCGTATATATTTTTCTTTCTGTACTGAAATAGGCCACTTAACGCTTTCAACACATAAAACTGCAGAATTGAACTGATAATGTTTTTTTCTTCCTGTACTGAGGTCACTAAACGCTTTCACCACAAATAACTGCAACAGCGAAATGCATATATATTTTTCATTTTGTACTGAAAAAGGCCATTAAATGCTTTCCCCACAAATAACTGCAACAGTGAATATCCTAAATATTTTTTTTGTACTGAAATAGGCCATAAAATGCTTTCACCACAAATAACTGCAACATATTTTTTTTGTACTGAAATAGGCCACTAAACGCTTGAACCACAAGTAGCTTCAACAGTGAAATGCATATATATTTTTATTTTTGTACTGAAAAAGGCCACTAAAGGCTTTCCCCACAAATAAGTGCAACAGTGAATAGTGTATATATTTTTCTTTTTGTACGGAAAGAGACCACAAAATGCTTTAACCACAAATAACTGCAACAGTGAAGTGCACATATATTTTTCTTTTTGTAATGAAATATGCCACTAAACGCTTTCAAAAAAATTAATTCAACAGTGAAGTACATATATATATTTTCTTGTACTGAAATAGGCAACTAATTGCTTACACCACAAATAAATGCAACAGTGAAATGTGTATATATTTTTCTTTTTGTAATGAAATAGGACACTAAACGATTTCAGCACAAATAACTGCAACAGTGAAGTGCGCATATTTTTTCCGTTTTGTAATGAAATATGCCACTTAACTCTTTCACCACAAATAACTGCAACACTGAAGTATGTATATATATTTTTTGTATTGAAATATGCAAAAAAACGCGTACACCACAAATAAATGCAACAGTGAAGTGTGTATATGTTTTTCTTTTTGTACTGAAATAGGCCACTACATGCTTTCACGAAAATAACTGCAACAGTGAAGTGTGTATATATTTTTCTGTTTGTACTGAAATAGGACACTAAACCATTTCAGCACAAATAACTGCAACAGTGAAATGCATATATTTTTTTTCTTTCTGTACTGAAATAGGCCACTAAGTGCTTTCAACACACATTACTGCACAAGTAAGCTGAGAGTATATTTTTCTTTTTGTACTGAAAAAGGCCACTAAATTCTTACACCACAAATAACTGCAATAGTGTACTGCATATATATTTTTATTCTTGTACTGAAGTAGGCCATTAAATGCATACACCACAAATAACTGCAACAGTTAAGTGCATATACATTTTTCTTTCTGTACTGAAATAGGCCACTAAGCGCTTTCAACACATATAACTGCACAAGTGAACTGATAATATATGTTTTCTTTCTGTACTGAGACCACTAAACGCTTTCACCACATATAAATGCAACAGTGAAGTGCGTATATATTTTTCTTTTTGTACTGAAATAGGCCACTAAACGCTTTTACCAAAAATAGCTGCAACAATGAAATGCGTATATATTTTTCTTTTTGTACTGAAAAAGGCCACTAAATGCTTTCCCCACAAATAACTGCAACAGTGAAGTGTGCATATATTTTTCTTTTTGTAATGAAATATGCCACTAAACGCTTATACCACAAATAAATTCAACAGTGAAGTACATATATATATTTTCTTGTACTGAAATTGGCCACTAAATACTTACACTACATATAAATGCAACAGTGAAATGTGTATTGTAACAACTCGGTGTCATTTAGCTCTTCCAGATCGCTGTCTTAACACCTTAGACGGTTGGCACACATCAAGAAGCCACTCCACCACTGTAGATTCGGGTGCAAACTGGCCACGACCAGCTTTATTGTCCCAACAGCAGTACAAATAAATCATAAAAATAAATCCTCGGCCGTCTGGCCACTGACTAAACAGTCTTTCCCTCTCTATCAGGATCTGGGTCTACCACCCAGCTCCCCAAGACACATCACCAGTGCTTACCCTACAGACAGGGTTAGGGGTCCCACCTCCCACAGGTCTTGACACATCCTGCTCCTTTCCCAGACTGGGAACCACACACAAGTCCAGCAACAGGATTAAATAGCATCCCTGGACATGAGCATTGTCTAAAATCCCGGACTGGATCATGGGGAACAGGCACCCACCCAGCACATTGCCTGCTCCCAGTAAAAGCCCGTCCTGGACTAGCTAGAGCCAGCTAAGCTAATTATTTTGGTGTCCACCAACTAACTTAGTGGCCACCTATAGGGCCTTTACTTCACTAAGACCGGGCCCTTGGTGACACGCTCCTGGTGCAAACACCCCCTTTTATGCTTCCCCAGGACTTTACTACACCCCTCCTATTCACATTGCCACAGTATATACAGTATTTTTCTTTTTGTACTGAAATAGGCCACTAAACGATTTTACCACAAATAACTGCAACAGTGAAGTGCGTATATAATTTCTTTTTGTACCGAAATAGGCCACTTAACGCTTTCACCGCATGAACCAGCATGCATTGGCTGCATGCAATGCATTATGGGCCATCCCGCCATCCCAGTGTTCCTTGCCCCATGTCCTCACACGTGTAGCCACCATTTTAGCCACCAATTTGGGAAACATTGCGATTCGTTAGCACAAAGCGCGAGAAAATTCGCATTCTTTGAGAATCAAATTTTTCCTGAAATTTGTAACAAATTCCACTTTGTCAGCTTCAATTCGCTCATCTCTAATTTTATATTATGGATCTATTGAATGTTATGTTTTAAAAGTAAGAATTGGCACATGAAACAAAAATGCGTTATTGGTCTTATGGACCATCTGCAATTAATTTAAACATGATGGAGAGGACTCCTGTGCACATGCACAAGTATATTTCAGCACAGCTTTAAATGCAGCATGGGAACGGGAGGCAGCAGAAAAATAAATAAAAAATAGGGATCTTGCCTAGAAAACTCTCCCACAGAAGTCAATGAGGTCCCCACCAGTCTATTATGTCTATGGCACATGGTGGTTACTGTTAAAACCACCTCAAGCAAGATGGCATTATTATTTTTATGAAATGGAATTAAAAATCTACACATGATTAGGAAAAAAGCATATATGTCTCTTACACCTATTATAGTTGATGCATTCCCTTCAAAGGGAATCTGTCACAGGGATTTTGGACTATTGTCTGCAGTAGTACATAAATAGTACTGCAATATGGAGTCAAGATCACAGTTTTTTTTTTTTTTTTTTTACTGCTGCATTTAAAGCTGTGCTGAAATATACTTGTGCATGTGCACAGGAGTTCTCTCCATCATGTTAAGGGCTCATGCACACATTGTGGTCCGCAATGCACGGGCATCGACTGTGGGACCACCGCATGCGGATCATGGACCCATTCACTTGAATGGGGTCCGTGATCCGCATCCGATGGTCAGCACCGCAAAAAAATAGTGCATGCACTATGTTTTTGCGGTGGGAGGCACAGTCAGAAAACACATGGAAGTACTCCATAATGCTTCTGTGGGCTTCCAATCCGTGCCTCTATTCCGCACAGCATCTCTCGGATTGCGGACCCATTCAAGTGAATGGATCCGCATCTGTGATCGCGGTGTGGACACAGCCAGTGACCGTGTATTGCAGATCAGCTGTATGCAGGCCGCAGTATGGCCGGGCAACGGCCATGTGCATTAGCCTAACACACAGCCCAGACTGTGTAGTTCAGCGCAGCTTTGAGTGCGGACAGCAGGGTAAGGGGGACAGTAGGAAAATAACTGACTATCTAGACTCCATATTTGCAGTACTACTCATGTACTACTGCAGATAATAGTCCAAAATCCTGGTGACAGATTCCCTTTGATGGAATGCATCACCTATAATAGGTGTGAGAAACACATATGCTTTTTTCCTAATCTTGTATATAATTTTAATTCCATTTCTTGAAAATAATTATGAGGGCTGCCATCTTGCTTGAGGTGTTGTTAACGGTAACCAGCTTGTGCCATAGGCATAATAGACTGGTGGGGACCTTCTTGCCATGCTCTGTTACCTGTTTGGAGATCAATGTTCAAGGTAGGAAAAGAAAAGCTTTGACAATCACCTACTGTGAATGATGGATCCTGTGTGTCATCTAAGTATAGGTGATATCTGTAATCTGTGATGATAATAAAATGACTGCTGAAGGACTAAGAAGAGGGGCCTATAATTAGACTTAGTGGCCAATGCAAAGGACTTGTTTTAAATATAGATGATTGCATGGAAAATTAAAAAGAACCACCAAAATTCTTTAAAAATATGTTTAAAGGGGTGGTTTCATGAAAAATATATTTTTTTTGCAAAGCAGCACCTGGATTCGAATATGATATTTTCAAGTAATTAAAAATGTAGTATATAATTGAGTTATTCAATAAAATGTATCTATATAACACCACCTACTCCTTGTTCTCTACCTTATTTCCCTGTCCACCTGGCTCAGGCGGTTGTACATGATCAGCTCTATCTCTTGTTAGATGGTGTGACAGTTACACGGATAGAGCTCTGGCAGAAAGAACACACAAATAAAATGCTCCCTAAGCTGCCAGCTTCCAATGAATCTAGCAGTGCAATGAATGGGAAGAACTCTGGATCCATGGGGGTACAGGGCTGTTTCTAGCTTTTTTAGAAAGAGATTGTCTTGTATTATACAATGTCTGATTTAAATTTTTACATTAATCATAGGATAACCCCTTTAACACAAAAATTTAAACACTAGGTCATTTTCTGATGACACTTTGCCATTAAAGGAAAATGTTCTAAATGATCTAAATTAAGCAGGATGTGATAATTCAGGTTCTTTGACACACCCAACATCTAGGTTAACTGTACCTAATCTGAATCCAACTAGAATAGATAAACCAGTAGGATCTAAAAGTGATTTTTTTTAAAAAACACTGGATCTTGGTTTTCATAGTAATCATATATCCTACTGATCTAAACTTTTAAAAGCAGGCATTTGTCTTCTTTAATTAAGATCTTTGTCAGTGAACTACACACATTCACAAAGACACAAATGAACAGTGTTATGCTATCAGTATTTTATACATCTTGGCAAGAGGCATATGTTCTTATAAGACGTGAATTTAAGCTTTTATTTATCACAATAGTGATGAATAATGACTAGTAGAGTTGAGCGGACACCTGGTAGTTCGGGTTCGACGGGTTCGGCCGAACTTCACAAAAAAGTTCAAGTTGAAGTCAATGGTGGCCCGAACTTTTGGGCAGTAAAATGGCTATAAAAAAGTCCTGGAAAGGGCTAGAGGGCTGAAAAAGCCAGCAAATGTGGGTAAGTGCCTTGCAAACAAATGTGGATAGGGAAATAACTTAAAATAAATAAATAAAAATGACAAATCAAAATCTTGATCTAGGAGGAGGAAATGGATGTAGAGTAGGAGGTTGAGGAGGCGTCAGGTGGGAATGCCATCAGCAGCACGCCTACCAGCGTGCGTCTGTAGTCACGCATTATTCGATCATTAACAGACATTGTTACCAAATTTGGTTCCCTGTCAGCAATGCACAGCATTGGTTTTTCAGCGGCAAAACGGGGTTTATATCACCCACCAATGGAACAGACGATTTTTTAAAATGTAGGCCCCTGGCATCCAGGCAGAGGAGGGGTTAATTCACAGAAAAACGGGGTTAATGTCACCCACCAATAGAACAGACGATTTTTAGAAATTTAGGTCCCTGTCACCTATGCAGAGCAGGGGTTTATTCATGGCAAAACGGGGTTCATGTCACCCACCAATGGAACAGGTGATTTTTAGAAATGTAGGCCCCTGACACTCCAGCAGAGGAGGGGTTTCTTCACGGCAAAACCGGGTTAATGTCACCCACCAATGGAACAGGTGATTTTTAGAAATGTAGGCACCTGGCACCAGGTAGAGGAGGGGTTAATTCACGGCAAAATGGGGTTAATGTCACCCACCAATTGAACAGGCGATTTTAAGAAATTTAGTTCCCTGTCACCTATGCAGAGCAGGGGTTTATTCACGGCAAAACAGGGTTCATGTCACTCACCAATGGAACAGACGATTTTTAGAAATGTAGAACCCTTGCACCCAGGCAGAAGAGAGGTTAATTCATGGCAAAACGGGGTTCATGCCACCCACCAATGGGACAAGCGATTTTTAAAAATGTAGGCCCCTGGCACCCAGGCAGAGGAGGGGTTTATTCATGGCAAAAATTATAATTTTCACCCAACAATTTAAAATATGATTTTTTAAATTTTAGGTCCCTGTCACCTATGCAGAGCAAGGGTTTGTACCCGGCAAAAATGTTAATATTTCACCCAAAAATTTAAAAGAAGATTTTCCGCATTTTCAGTCACTGCCACCTATGCAGAGCAGGGGTTTGTACCCAGCAAAAATGGTAATATTGCACCCAACAATTTAAAAGAACATTTTCCACATTTTCGGTCACTGCCACCTATAAAGAGCAAGGGTTTATACCCTGCAAAAATGGTAATATTTCACCCAACAATTTAAAAGAAGAATTTCCGCATTTTCGTTCACTGTCACCTATGCAGAACAGGGGTTTGTACACAGCAAAAATGGTAATTTTGCACCCAACAATTTAAAAGAAGATTTTTCAAATTTTCGGTACCTGTCACTTATGCAGAGCAGGGTTACTGCGCATATGGAGCGCAGGCCGCAAAGGTAATTCCTGGCCTTAAAAAATATGTTTTTTCCACCACCCATGAATAACATGAATTTAAGTGGTATAATTTGGGGTGTAGGACCTCATCGTTCTCAACATCATCTTCCACCCAGTCTTCACCCCTGCCTTCTTTGTCGATCTGCACTACGCAGAAAGCTGCAGCAGTTTGCACCTGTGTTTCGTCATCATCAGAGACGTGCTGCGGTGGTCTTCCCATGTCCTCATCCTCAAACCTAAGTGGTTGGGCATCCGTGCACTCAATCTCTTCTACTTCTGGGGCAGGGCTATGGTTATGGCCCTGGGATACCCTGCCAGCAAAGTCATCAAAAAGCATAAGAAAATGCTGCATGACTTGGGGCTCAGATTGCTTGGTTGATTTGCAAGCTGGTGAGGTGAAAGACTGATGGTCATGGGCTGCAGGTGCCAACTCTGAGCTTTCAGCAGTGGGAGACAATGTTAAGGTACTGGAGGCACTGTCAGCCACCCAATCTACTAGCGCCTGTATTTGTTCTGGTCTCACCATTCGTACAGTGGCATTCGGGCCTACCAAATAACGCTGCAGGTTCTGTCGCCTACTTGCACCTGGAGAAGGTGTTTCACTTGGACCTGTAGTTGGCGCTGAACGGCCAGGTCTTCTCCCAGCAACAGGAGCTCCACTAACACCACCACGACCATGCCCACATCTCTTATTTGATATTCTCCCATTATTTGCGTTCACCCACCAAACTAACAGATGGTTTATCTCCTGGTGTCAATTTAACTGCCAATAGTCAACAATTAAGTTCACTAACAGCAAGGCAGTGCCCGTGTCATAAACAGAATAAATTTATTTGGGTCACATAACAGTGTAACAGAGCAATTCAATACAATTACTTCACTATCACCAAAAATTTTATTTTTCAAACCAACAATGTAAAAGCAGAAGTTAATGGTTTATTTTGACTGTCAGAAATGCAGCGTACACCACTAATGTGCTATCTACCACAAAACCTGTGTGTTTGCAACCAACTATGTAAATCCGGAGTTCAAAAGGTTACTTAAAATGACTGAAATACAGGGCAGGCCTCAGATCTGCTATGTAGCACAAAATCAGGTTTATTGCAACAAACTACAGAAATGCAGTATGTCACTGCTAAATCTTAAAACTGTTTTTGTAAGTTGTATGCCAAACTGCTCAGTGGAACAACAATACGGGTTTATTTCCCCAAATACAGAAATGCAATATGTCACTGCTAAATTTTAAAATAGGTTTTTCAGCATTCTATGCAAAAGAACTCTGTGGACACGGGTTTATTTCCCCAAATACACAAATGCTGTATGTCACTGCTACATTTTAAAATAGTTTTTCCGCTTTCTATGCAAAAGTGCTCTGTGGAACAACAATACGGGGTTATTTCCCCAAATATACAAATGCTTTATGTCACTGCTAAATTTTAAAATAGGTTTTTCAGCGTTCTATGCAAAAGTACTCTGTGGAACAATAATACGGGTTTATTTCCCCAAGTACACAAATGCTGTATGTCATTGCTAAATTTTTAAATACATTGTTGTGCGTTGTATGCCAAACTGCTCTGTGGAACAACAACAATATGGGTTTATTTCCCCAAAATACAGGAATGCAGTATGTCACTGCTAAATTTTAAAATAGGTTTTCAGCATTCTATGCAAAAGTGCTCTGTGGAACAACAATGCTGTATGTCAAAATGCTGTATGTCACTGCTAAATTTTTAAATACATTTTAGTGCGTTGTATGCCAAACTGCTCTGTGGAACAACAATACGAAGCTTATTTCCCCCAAACACAGGAATGCAGATATGTCACTGTTAGAATTTTAAAATAGGGTTTTTCAGCGTTTCTGGCGCAAAAGAACTGTGGGGAACATAAAATACGGGTTTATTCCCCCAAATACATAAATGCTGTATGTCACTGCTAAACAATATCTGAGGTTTTATTTCCCCCAAATAAGGAGTGCAGTATGTCACTATTAAATTTTTTTTTTTTTTTTTGTCACTGCTAAATTTTAAAACGATTTTCAGCGTTGTATGCAAAGTGCTCTGTGGAACAACAATACGGGTTTATTTCCCCAAATACAGGAATGCAGTATGTCACTGTTAAATTTTAAAATAGGTTTTTCAGCGTTCTATGCAAAAGAACTGTGTGGAACAAAAATACGGGTTTATTTCCCCCAAATACATAAATGCTGTATGTCACTGCTAAATTTTAAAATAGTTTTTTCAGCGTTCTATGAAAAAGTGCTCTGTGGAACAACAATATGGGTTTATTTACCCCAAATACACAAATGCTGTATGTCACTCCTACATTTTAAAATAGGTTTTTCAGCGTTCTATGCAAAAGTGCTCTGTGGAACAACAATACGGGTTTATTTCCCCTAAATACACAAATGCTGTTGTCATTGCTAAATTTTTAAATACATTGTTATGCGTTGTATGCCAAACTGCTCTGTGGAACAACAACAATATGGGTTTATTTCCCCCAAAATACAGTAATGCAGTATGCCACTGCTAAATTTTAAAGTAGGTTTTCCAGCGTTCTATGCAAAAGTGCTCTGTGGAACAACAATACAGGTTTATTTCCCCCAAATACACAAATGCTGTATGTCACTGCTGTATGTCACATTTTAAAATAGGTTTTTGTTCGTTGTATGCAAACGTGCTCTGTGGTACGACAGTACAGTTTTTTTCCACCAACTACAGAAATGCACTATGTCACCGCAAAATTTTAAAATAGGTTTTTCAGCGTTCTATGCAAAAGTACTCTGTGGAACAATAATACGGGTTTATTTCCCCCAAGTACACAAATGCTGTTGTCATTGCTAAATTTTTAAATACATTGTTGTGCGTTGTATGCCAAACTGCTCTGTGGAACAACAACAATATGGGTTTATTTCCCCCAAAATACAGGAATGCTGTATGTCACTGCTAAATTTTAAAATAGGTTTTCCAGCATTCTATGCAAAAGTGCTCTGTGGAACAACAATGCTGTATGTCAAATGCTGTATGTCACTGCTAAATTTTTAAATACATTTTAGTGCGTTGTATGCCAAACTGCTCTGTGGAACAACAATACGAGTTTATTTCCCCCAAATACAGGAATGCAGTATGTCACTGTTAAATTTTAAAATAGGTTTTTCAGCGTTCTATGCAAAAGAACTGTGTGGAACAAAAATACGGGTTTATTTCCCCCAAATACATAAATGCTGTATGTCACTGCTAAATTTTAAAATAGTTTTTTCAGCGTTCTATGAAAAAGTGCTCTGTGGAACAACAATATGGGTTTATTTACCCCAAATACACAAATGCTGTATGTCACTCCTACATTTTAAAATAGGCTTTTCAGCGTTCTATGCAAAAGTGCTCTGTGGAACAACAATACGGGTTTATTTCCCCTAAATACACAAATGCTGTTGTCATTGCTAAATTTTTAAATACATTGTTGTGCGTTGTATGCCAAACTGCTCTGTGGAACAACAACAATATGGGTTTATTTCCCCCAAAATACAGTAATGCAGTATGCCACTGCTAAATTTTAAAGTAGGTTTTCCAGCGTTCTATGCAAAAGTGCTCTGTGGAACAACAATACAGGTTTACTTCCCCCAAATACACAAATGCTGTATGTCACTGCTGTATGTCACATTTTAAAATAGGTTTTTGTTCGTTGTATGCAAACGTGCTCTGTGGTACGACAGTACAGTTTTTTTCCACCAACTACAGAAATGCACTATGTCACCGCAAAATTTTAAAATCGGTTTTTCAGCGGTGTATGCAAACGTGATCTGTGGTACGATAGTATGGGTTTATTCCCCCAACTACAGAAATGCACTATGTCACCCCAAAATTATAAAATAGGTAATGTAGGGGGACTTGACCTGCCAGAAAAAAGGAATTTTTTCCTCCACTGAGCTACCAAAAAATAATTAGACTGATGTTCCTGGCAGGCTGGCACACATGCAGGCCACATACAGTTCCAAGGACACTACAGTTGCTAAAATTGTCGCCGACCTCCTCCTCAGTAACAGATGGATTAAAATTTATGTACAAGTATGTAACATAGCACCCTCAATAATTGCTGTAGCTTAAAGAGTTAATACCACCAAATTCAACAGATTTCTTCCCTAATCTGTCCCTCACAGAAGCGGCAGCATCCTATTCCTACACTGAGAAGAGCAGAGTGACGTGCGGCACTACGTGACGCCAGCTTAAATAGAGGCTGGGTCACATGCTGCACTTAGCCAATCACAGCCATGCCAATAGTAGGCATGGCTGTGATGGCTTCTTAGGGCAAAGTAGTGAAACGCCTTTCTTGAAAAGGAAAAACTAAAATATTGCACATAAATATTCACACCCAGAACTTAGCAATTATTGCCTCCGATCTCCTTAGTAGTGATGAGCGAGCATGCTCGGCCGAGTATTGGTTCGGCTCGATCATCGATAAGCTTGGCCCTCGGCTATACTGGGATGAGCACCACATGTATTCGTCGCATTGCTCGAGTCTCCTCCCTGCACGTTTTGCGCCTTCTAAGCAGCCAATCAAGGTCCAGGTAAGTAATTCCCCTCAGTGTAAGGCCATAGCAATGTTAGCTCTAAGCCTTACACTGATTGGCTGGCCGGCACACTTGATAACATTTCATATAGGAGCTGAGGTCCGGTGCTCGGCTCACTCAGTGTCAGGGAGAGCAGACAGTAGGCAGGGACAGATAGCGTTTTTCTCTAAACTTACTGATTTCACTCCGAAAACCTTATTGAAAGACCTAACAGTCCTTTTAAGGACTAGAGTGTGTGTCTGACAGCAGTGCAGCACCTTTTTTTTTGTAATAAGGGAGTTAATTCAGCACTATCAGGGACAGGCATCACCAGGAAAGTACAGATAAGTGCAGGGCTTGAAAATCGCTTTAATAACTTTGATAAGACAAAGATTTCCGATTAGTGACATCTACAAAACGCCATCATTAAGCAGTGTGTTGGGCAGATATTATCAAAAGGGGCTTAATCACTACAGTGTTCTTTGGTACTGAGATATACACTGCACCATCATAAAGCAGTGTGTTGGGCAGACATTATTAAAAGGTGCTTATTTACTTCAGTGTGCCTAGTGTGGTGGTGAAAATTTGTATTTCTCGGTCTCCTGTACATTACAGAAAGCAAATACAGTGTGTATTGCAAAAATTGCATTATCTCTGGGCTAGTGGGGTGCCGAAAAATTGTATTTCTGTCTCCTGTACATGACAGAAAGCAAATACAGTGTGTACTGTGAAAATTACATTATCTGTGGCCTAGTGTGGGGGTAAAAAATTGTATTTCTCTGTCTCCTGTACATTACAGAAAGCAAATACAGTGTGTATTGTAAAAATTACATTATCCGTGGGCTAATGTGGTGCCAAAAAATTGTATTTCTCTGTCTCCTGTACATTATAGAAAGCAAATACAGTGTGTAGTATAAAAATAACATTAGCTTTGGCCTAGTGTGGTTGTGAAAAATGGTATTTCTCTGTCTCCTATACATTATAGAAAGCACATACAGTGTTTACTGTAAAAATTATATTATCTGTGGCCTAGTGTGGTTGTGAAAAATTGTATTTCTCTGTCTCCTTTACAATACAGAAAGCAAATGCAGTGTGTACTGTAAAAATTACATTATCTCTGGGCTATTGGGGTGGTGAAAAATTGTATTTCTGTGTCCTGTACATTACGGAAAGCAAATACAGTGTGTACTGTAAAAAATACATTATCTGTGGCATAGTGTGGTGGTGAAAAATTGTATTTCTCTGTCTCCTGTACATTATAGAAAGCAAATACAATGTTTACTGTAAAAATTGCATTATCAGTGGCCTAGTGTGGTGGTAAAAACTTGTATTTCTCTGTCTCCCTTACATTAGAGAAAGCACATACAGTTTGTACTGTAAAAATTACATTATCTCTGGGCTAGTGTGGTGCAAAAAATTGTATATCTCTGTCTCCTGTACATTATAGAAGGCAAATACAGTGTTTACTGTAAATATTATATTATCCGTGGCCTAGTGTGGTTATGAAAAATTGTATTTCTCTGTCTCCTGTACATTGTAGAAAGCAAATACAATGTTTACTGTAAAAATTGCATTATCCGTGGCCTAGTGTGGTGGTAAAAACTTGTATTTCTCTGTCTCCCTTACATTAGAGAAAGCACATACAGTTTGTACTGTAAACATTACATTATCTCTGGGCTAGTGTGGTGCAAAAAATTGTATATCTCTGTCTCCTGCACAATATAGAAAGCAAATACAGTGTGTAGTATAAAAATTACATTATCTTTGGCCTAGTGTGGTGGTGAAAAATGGTATTTCTCTGTCTTCTATGCATTATAGAAAGCAAATACAGTGTTTACTGTAAATATTATATTATCCGTGGCCTAGTGTGGTTATGAAAAATTGTATTTCTATGTCTCCTGTACATTATAGAAAGCAAATACAGTGTGTACTGTAAAAATTACAATATCACTGGGATAGTGGGGTGCCAAAAATTTGTATTTGTCTGTCTCCTGTACATTACAGAAAGCAAATACAGTGTTATTGTAAAAATTACATTATCCGTGGCCAAGTGTGGTGGTGAAAAATTTTATTTCTCTCTCTCCTGTACATTACAGAAAGCAAGTACAGTCTGTACTGTAAAAATTACATTATCTCTGGGCTAATGTGGTGCCAAAAAATTGTATTTCTCTGTCTCCAGCACATTACAGAAAGCAAATACAGTGTGTACTGTAAAAATAACATTATCTCTGGCCTAGTGTGGTGGTTAAAAATTGTATTTCTCTGTCTCCTGTACATTACAAAAGGCAAATACAGTGTGTACTGTAAAAATTACATTATCTATGGCCTAGTGTGGTGGTTAGAATTGTATTTCTCTGTCTCCTATACATCATAGAAAGCAAATACAGTGTTTACTATAAAAATTACATTATCCCTGGCCTACTGTGGTGGTGAAAAATTGTATTTCTCGGTCTCCTGTACATTACAGAAAGCAAATCCAGTGTGTACTGTAAAAATTTCATTATCTCCTGGGCTAGTGGGGTGCCGAAAAATTGTATTTCTCTGTCTTTTGTTCATTACAGCCATCAAATACAGTGAGTACTGTAAAAATTACATTATCTGTGGCCTAGTGTACTTCTGAAAATCTTTATTTTTCTGTGTTCAATACATTACAGCAAGCCAATACAGTGTGTACTGTAAAAATAACATTATCTCTGGGCTAGAGTGGTGCCGAAAATCTGTATTTTTCTGAATCTAGTTCTGTCCTGCATCAGAAAACTGCGTCTTTAGCGGACAGTAAAACAATCTGCGCCATATCTACAGACAAAACCATTAATATGAAGAAGGGGAGCACAAAGGGAGGGAGAAGTGTGTGTGATGCTGATGGTGCAAGCAGAGGCCGTGGCTTTGGGCATGATTCTGATGGTGCAAGCAGAGGCCGTGGCCCTGGACGTCATGCTGATGGTGCAAGCAGAGGCTGTGGCCCTGGGCGTGATGCTGATGGTGCAAGCAGAGGATGTGGCCCTGGGCGCAATGAAACTGTGCTTGCTGCCAGTGCACCAGAAAAATCAAAAAAATTTGGCGCCGCAGGACAACAGGTGGTCGGTTGGATTGCAGAAGATAATGCTTCCAGTCGGTTGAGCACAACCATCTCTTACACAAAGTCCAGTCTCTGTAGCCAAGAGTCTGGTCAACTGAATCCTCACTCTGATTCTCCTTCCCCCCACCATGTCGCGTCTGGGCAAACAAGTAATCCCACACTCGGATATTCACATGACCTCTTTTCATCGCCAGTACTTGTTTTGGTTCTCTTTCCAAGAACGTTTGAAGAGGTTCCTGAGATATTGTGCCCTGATTCCCAACCTCTTGAGGCTTCACAGTCTCAAGAAGATGACGGTGGTGAACTGCAATCATTCGTTCATGAGGTCGATGAGGATGAGACACAGTTGCCAATCACTGAGGTGATGGTTAGGTCAAGTCATGACTGGAGGATGAGTAGAGTGAGGAAGTGGAAAAGGAGGTGGTGGATGATGAGGTCACTGACCCAACATGGTTAGGTGAAAAGCTGAGCGAGGACAACAGTAGAGAGGGAGGTATCCGTTGCACCGCAACAGACTGAAAGAGGCAGTGGGGTGGCAAAAGGGAGACGTAGACCCACACCAAACAGGCCCGCAACCGTTACACCGAGCACCCCCTGCGAAAATCTACCTTGCCAAGTGATAGATGTTCCGCAGGATGGAGCTTTTTAGAGGAAAGTTCAGACGACAAAAGAGTGGTAGTTTGCAACCTCTGCCGTACCAAAATGAGCCGGGGCGTAAACACTAGCAACCTCACCACCGCCAGCATGATC
This sequence comes from Bufotes viridis, assembly GCA_033119425.1. Classification (NCBI taxonomy): domain Eukaryota; kingdom Metazoa; phylum Chordata; class Amphibia; order Anura; family Bufonidae; genus Bufotes; species Bufotes viridis. Next base: position 125,305,941 of record CM065589.1, read on the forward strand.
AGCCAGATGGCATCCGAGCACCCTAATAAGTGGGCCGAATGCCTGGGTCCACACGCTGCGTCTGAGAGTCCCACCACTGCCTCCACTTCCCCTGTGTTACGCACTGCTGGCCAATCCCCTGTCGAAGGCACAGGCCCGGATGCCCCTCAACCTGCATCTGGACCTTCGCATAAACTGTCAGCAACAACATCCACTTCTATCTGACAATGTGGCCGCCAGAGTCCGTACTTCCTTAGGCAACCGAGGAAGGGAGACAATGGGAACACACAGTAGTTCTAATAGAGGCAGGGCAACACTTTCCAAGGCATGGGACACTTTCAAGATGCCCCACCAGCCACCTCACCCTGAATCGCGGCCTAGTGCTACAAGGAGGGAAAAGTTTTGGAAGATGGTAAAGGAACACATTGCAGACCGTGTCAGTGTCCTAAAGAATCCCTCAGTGCCTTACAACTATGGGGTGTCCAAGCTGGACATTTGGCACGAGCTTGCTCTCCATGCCTTGGAGGTGCTGGCTTGCCCTGCCGCCAGCGTATTATCTGAGTGTGTATTTAGTGCTGCTGGTGGCATGATAACAAATAAGCATATCCGCTTGTCCACTAACAATGCTGACAGGTTGACTCAGATAAAAATGAACAAGGCCTGGATTGCCCCTGACTTGTACTCTCCAACAGAGGAAAGCTGAGCTAAGGAGGAACAAAAACAAAATTTAAATGTATTCTTTATAATGTACTCAATCCACATGATTCAGATAGTTTTTTTACCCCTTTCACCACAATAAAAGGGTGTATGTTTGAATCTTGTTTTCTCATCCACCTCCTCCTCTGACTCCTCTTCCATACAGAATATATATGCCCTCACTACAATCTTTTGTACGGTTCGCTCGGCTTCAGGCCCTCACCTCCAATGCTTTATACCGTCTGCTCACCTGTAGGCCATCACTGCAATGTTTTATGGGGTTCGCTAGGCTTCAGGCCCCCACCTCCAATGCTTTATAAGGTCTGCTCACCTGTAGCCTATCACTGCAATATATTATGGGGTTCACTAGGCTTCAGGCCCTCACCTCCAATGCTTTCTACCGTCTGCTCACCTCTAGACCATCACTGCAATGATTAATGCGGTTCGCTAGGCTTTAGGCCCTCACCTCCAATGCTTTATGCTGTCTGCTCACCTGTAGGCAATCACTGCAATGTTTTATGGGGTTCGCTAGGCTTCAGGCCCTCACCTCCAATGCTTTATAAGGTCTGCTCACCTATAGCCTATCAATGCAATATTTCATGGGGTCTAGTGGGCTTCAGGTCCTCATCTCCAATGCTTGATACCGTCTGTTCACCTGTAGGCCATAATTGCAATGATTTATGGGGTTCACTAGGCTTAAGGCCCTCACCTCCAATGCTTTATACCATCTGCTCACCTGTAGGGCATCACTGCAATGTTTTATGGGGTTCGCTAGGCTTCAGGCCTTTACCTCCAATGCTTTTTGAGGTCTGCTCACCTGTAGCCTATCACTGAAATATTTTTGGGGTTCACTATTCTTCAGGCCCTCACCTCCAATGCTTTATAACGTCTGCTCACCTGTAGCCCATCACTGCAATATTTTATGGTGTTCACTAGGCTTCAGGCCCTCACCTCCAATGCTTTATACCATCTGCTCACCTGTAGGGCATCACTGCAATGATTTATGGGGTTCGCTAGGCTTCAGGCCCTCACGTTCAATGCTTTATACCGTCTGCTCACCTGTAGGCCATCATTCAATGTTTTATAGGGTTCGCTAGGCTGCAGGCCCTCACCTCAAATGCTTTATAAGGTCTGCTCACCTGTAGTCTATCACTTCAATATTTTATGGGGTTCACTAGGCTTCAGGCCCTCACCTCCAATACTTTTTAGGGTCAGCTCACCTGTAGCCTATCACTGCTATATCTTATGGGGTTCACTAGGCTTCAGGCCCTCACCTCCAATGCTTTATACCGTCTGCTAATCTGTAGGCCATTACTGCAATGATTTATGGGGTTCGCTAGGCTTCAGGCCCTCACCTCCAATGCTTTTTGAGGTCTGCTCACCTGTAGCCTATCACTGCAATGTTTTATGGGGTTTGATAGGCTTCAGGCCCTCACTTCCCATGCTTTATAAGGTCTGCTTGCCTGTAGACTATCACTGCAATATTTTATGGGGTTCACTAGGCTTCAGGCCCTCACCTCCAATGCTTTATACCGTCTGCTTACTTGTAGGCCATCACTGCAATGATTTAGGGGGTTCGCTAGGCTACAGGCCCACACCTCCAATGCTTTATACAGTCTGCTCACCTGTAGGCCACCAGTGCAATGTTTTATGGGGTTTGCTCACCTTCAGGCCCTCACTACAATTTTTTATTCGGTCCGCTCACCTTCAGGCCCTAAACTATAATGTTTTAGACGGTAACCAGCACGCCCTTGCTCCAAATGTTTTTGAGGGTCACCAGTAGGCATGAATGATAATTTTTCAAGAGTGTGTATGATGCCCTCCTTTATGTGTAATAAAGGGTGTATTGGAGTTCCAGATCCTTATAATTTTTGGCAGCCCTTTCACTTAGTGCATAAGCTTTATGAGTGCAGCAGTGTACCTGAACAATTGTAGCACAATGTGAATGAGGCCCTCCTTTATTTGATATACAGGCTGTATCGGAGTGCTTCTTACTTGTAATTTTTGGCAGCATTTGCACTGTATATTCAATTGAATACCCAGGGAGGAATTTTTCTTAACAATTTTACCTCTAAAAATGTATATTTTTTTAGGGGGCGGGATTTGGGGGGGGTATTTTGTCGCTATGTAAAAGTGGCGGACAACTGGGACAATATGGTTCCCAGCTGCGACATTGGAGTCCAAGATGCACCAAGACATGGTCCCCATGATGTTTCAGATCCATTTCGGGTGTGTTTCGGGTGACTTTCTGACCAATGGACCAGTCCAGGCACCCTCCCCTTAACCGAGCAGGGGGTACCTGGTTGTCTCCCATTGACTTCCATTATACTCGGGTGCTCGGCCGAACGCACGAATATCGCTATGTGTTCGGACCGAGTACCCGAACACTTTGGTCCTCGCTCACCACTACTCCTTAGGTATGATGCTGCTAAGGTTTGTATATCTGGATTTGGAAAAATTCTGACATTCTGCTATGCAGATGCTCTTTAGCTCTGTAAGGGTAAATGGGAATCACTTATGAGCAGCCATTTTCAAGTCTCTCCAGTGTTTTTTTAGTTCAAACCAGGGTGCGGGGCCATTCAAAAACCTTCACAGAGTTGTCACTAAGCCACTCCTGTGTTGGATGTGTGGTCATTTTCTTGTTAGAAGGTGAACCCTTGGCCCAGTCTGAGATCCAGATATGTATGCCAGTACATGTAGTTTGTATGTAGTTTTAAGACCTTATATAGAGAGGGTGCTGTCTTTCTAAATAATGTCCAATAAACTGAATTTACCACATGTGGACTCTAATCAAGCAAGGTGTAGCAACATGTCAAAGATAAACAAAATAAATGGGAATCCCTCAGAGCTAAATTTTAAATGTCAAAGCAAAGGATCTAAATGCATATGTCCTTTTTTAAAGATTTTAGTTTTTCCTTTTTTTATAAATTTGCAAACATTTTAAAAATTCTGTTTTCACTTTCTCATTATGGGTTTTTAAGTGCAGACTGGTGGAGGGACTTAATATTTTTATTGTAGCACACTGCCAAAACGTAACAAAATGGGAAAAACGTGAAGTCACAGAGTATGTGACTTTCTGAATGCGTTTTTATAGTTTTAGTGGTTAGTGAGAAAAGATAGGATTTTAGAATATTTTTTTAAATATAGATGTGTTCTGGAAACTTAGAATTACCACCAAATTTCTTTAAAAATATATTTAATGCAAGAAACATTATTTAAACAATGAGTCATTTTCACGTGGTTTGATCTAGCAATTTGAAACATGCAGGTTATGTTATACTATGATACTAAAGAACATAACCCAAGCTTTACCACTTGATTTAATCCCATTTCTAAAATTCTATCCAACAGCATAGATGGTAAGCTATAAGGAGAGTATCTATATTGAAAACAAAGATTGGGCATGCTGAAAATAAACATATCTGATCCATATTTCTCTTGACAACACTATATACGTTACATAGTTGACCCGTCGTAATTGGTTCATCGACTTTCATCTGCCATGTATGGTCACCTTTCCTGAAGACAGGGCTAATGTGTATTATAGTAATCTTTGTATAGTTCTGTGGAGTATGTTGGCACTACAATATATCAGTCATTGATTAGTGTGTAAGGATATGGGTGGAGCCCTGGAATCATGAATGCAGCAGACTCATAACTATATTTTACTGTATTCTTAAAGAGCTCTTTTTCTTGTGGTGTTTGGTAATAGCTCATTATACCCTTCATTATGATATGCTTCTCTTAAATAGGACCGCATATTTTATGATAGTTTCACTTTATGTGAAAAACAAACAAACTAGTTTCAATGAAAAATAAGTGAATCCAGATTCTGCATTGATTATATATAAAACGTGGTCTAAATATATCTAAGCCACAATTATAGAGAAACACAATCTAACTGAACTGGTAGAATAAAACTGTTGTAGCATTAATGTCTTTTAAATACAATTTCAAGCAAAAGTAAGTGAACCGTTTAAAATTTCCTAGATTTCTGTTTTGGTTGCATAAATTGTTGTACAAGTTATACCTTTCATAAGTTTTATTAAGCACATTGTGTAAACATTCAGAGAGAAGGGAGAAAAAGTGATCCTTTGAACTTAATAACCAGTAGATCCCTCCACAAGCAGCAATGACCTCCACCAAATGTTTCCGGTAGCTGCAAATAAGATTTGCAAAAGGCTGAGGAAAAATTTTGGACCATTCCTATCTACAAATGTGTTTTTGAAGAGGTAGAGGACCAATGGCTCCTGAAGACCAGCAAAGACCAGATCTATGAATATAGTCTAAAGGGTGAATATCAGGATGCTGGCAGGATAATGCCCGTAGAGTTAGTCCAAAGCAAAACTGGTCCATACCCACTGTCTGTACATTACCCTTGGGTTCTTTCTCATCTTTTTCTGGGTTGCCCGTTGTTCTTTTGAAGTGATCTTAACCGGATGTTTGCTCCTAAAAGAAGTATAAAAAGTCTAGCATGTTTTCCTTTTCCTCTATAACATATCTTATAAGTAGGGATGAGCGAACCCGAACTGGATAGTTCGGGTTCGTACCGAATTTTGGGGTGTTCGGGACACGGACCCGAACATTTTCAAAAAAGTTCGGGTTCATGTCCGTTGTTCGGCGATTTCTTCCTGCTTTCTGAAGAGCTGCACAGCAGCCAATCAGCTAGCGTTTTACTACTTGCCCTAAGAAGCCATCACAGACATGCCTCCTAATGGCATGGCTGTGATTGGCCAAGTGCATCATGTGACCCAGCCTCTATTTAAGCTGGAGTCACATAGCGCTGCACATCACAATACTCTGATTAGTGTAGGGAGAGGACGCAGCTTCTATGAGGGTGAGATTAGGCAGCGAAAAGTCAGCAAAAACACTTAATGAAGTGATCGATCTACAGCTGTGAATCATTCAACTTCTGCTAGTTAATTGCTCACTGGTTTTTAGGCTGCACAGAGCCTTTTTTCTGGGGTGATCGGTGGCCATTTTGAAGTCCATCAATCCATCAATACTAGTTTTTTTTTTTGTTATATCCTACATCAGGGGCTTGGCTGTGCTTATTGTCACCCCTAGAAACTCAGGATAGAAATTTCTATATTTTATTAAGTGGTTAAATTCAATTGCCAAAATAGCAATCCCCTAAATCTGATGTGCCAGCTGTGGCTAGCCAAGTGTAATACTGTCTGCTGTCTGGCAAAGGAAAGATTTTTTTCTGTGATGAAATTCAATAGCCAAAATAGCAATACCTTAAATCTGGTGTCCCAGCACTGCCTGGCCAAGTTTAACAGTGTCCGGCAAAGGATAGATAATTTTCTGGGGTGAAATTCAATTGCCAAAATAGCAAAACCATAAATCAGAGGTTTCAGCTGTGGCTGGCCAAGTTTAATAGTGTTCGACAAAGGATATATTTTTTTTTGGGGTGATATTCAATTGGCAAAATAGCAATACCGTAAATCTGGTATCCCAGCACTGGCTGGACAAGTTTAATAGTGTCCGTCAAAGGATTGATTTTGTTCTGGGGTGAAATTTAATTGCAAAAATAGCAATACCCTGAATCTGGTGTTCCAGCTGTGACTGGACAATTTCCCTAGTGTCCGTCGAAGGATATATTATTTTCTGGGGTGAAATACAGTTGCAAGAATAGAAATACAGTAAATCTGGTGTTCCAACTGTTGCAGGCCTAGTTTAAATCTGTCCGTAAAAGGATATATTTTTTTCTGGGGTTAAATTTAATTGCCAAAATAGCAATACCCTGAATCTGGTGTTCCATCTGTGACAGGACAATTTCCCTAGTGTCCGTCAAAGGATATATTATTTTCTGGGGTGATATTCAGTAGCAAAAATAAAAATAGAGAAAATCTGGTGTTCCAGCTGTTGCAGGTCTAGTTTATATCTATCCGTAAAAGGGTATATTTTTTTCTGGGGTGACATTTAATTGCCAAAATAGTAATACCCTGAATCTGGTGTTCCAGCTGTTGCAGGCCTAGTTTAAATCTGTCCGCAAAAGGGTATATTTTTTTCTGGGGTGAAACTTAATTGCCAAAATAGCAATACCCTGAATCTGGTGTTCCAGCTGTGACTGGACAATTTCAGTAGTGTCCGTCAAAGGATATATTATTTTCTGGGGTGATATTCAGTAGCAAAAATAAAAATAGAGAAAATCTGGTGTTCCAGCTGTTGCAGGTCTAGTTTATATCTGTCCGTAAAAGGGTATATTTTTTTCTGGGGTGAAAATGAATTGCCAAAATAGCAATACCCTGAATATGGTGTTCCAGCTGTGACTGGACAATTTCCCTAGTGTCCGTCAAAGGATATATTATTTTCTGGGGTGAAACACAGTTGCAAAAATAGAAACACAGTAAATCTGGTGTTCCAGCTGTGACTGGACAAGTTTAATAGTATCCGTCAAAGAATAGATTTTGTTCTGGGGTGAAATTCACTTGCCAATATAGTAATACCCTGAATCTGGTGTTCCAGCTGTTGCAGGCCAAGTGTTTATCTGTCCGTAAAAGAGTAAATTAAACTCAGCGTGCATCTCCAAGTATATTTCTTTCCGTAAAAGGGTATATTACAAAAAGTGTTACATTACAATTGCTGAAAGCATAATCCTGTAAATCTGCACGCACTATTGTGCATCTCATAGTGTATTTCTGTCCGTAAAAGGTTATATTACACTCAAGGTGTATATACAAGGGGGGAGAGTGTCATCCTCAATAAGTTCACACGCTATCGTGCATCTCCAAGTGTATTTCTGTCCGTTAAAGGGTATATTACACAAAGTGTTAAAATACAATTGCTGAAGGCATAATCCTACATATTTTTTCATACGCTACTGTGCATCTCCAATTGTAAATCTGTCCATAAAAGGATACCTTTCATCCAGGGCCTAAATATTAGGCCTACAATTGATGTGTATGAGTCTGCTGCATGATCAAAAAACCTACAGGAGATTACCAACAGACCCTACGGCGGAGTTTAGGAAGGAACTGGCGACGATCCTTGATGACGCATTGATAGATAAGATTATTAATAAATCGGAGTATGATTTTCTGTTGCCCAAATTCCCCGTCTTGGCTGCATTCTATAGTTTACCAAAGGTGCACAAGAAGGGTCCAGAACTAAAGGGTCGTCCGATTGTCTCGGGCATAGGAAGTCTCACTGCTAATATTAGCACGTATGTGGACATGATACTGCGTCCCTTCGTGACTTCCTTACCTTCCTATGCCCGAGACACAATGGACGTGCTCAAAAGACTGGAGGGTATTCAATGTGAGAGGGGGACTATGCTCGCTAGCCTCGATGTCGAGGCACTCTACAGCTCCATACCCCATGAATCTGGGTGTGGGGCTGTGGAGGGGTTCCTTCGACAGAGGGGGACACAGTTTCAGAGACATAGTGATTTTGTGATGAAACTGCTCCGGTTCATCCTCACACGTAATGTCTTCATTTTTGACCGACACGTCTTCCACCAGCTCAGGGGGGTGGCCATGGGGAGCCCATGTGCCCCCACGTTCGCTAACCTCTACCTGGGCTGGTGGGAGAGGGATGTGGTCTTTGATGAGTCCATGGATCAGTACACGTCATCGGTGTTACTATGGCTAAGGTACATCGATGACGTGCTGGTCCTATGGAAAGGATCTAGTGACAAATTCGACCAGTTCGTGTCCGCACTTAACGTAAATGATGTGGGTCTATTCTTTACCCATGAGATCCATTCAGATGCAATTAATTTTCTTGATATTAAGATCAAACTTAACCATGAGGGGAAAATTAGTACGTGTCTATATAGGAAGGAGACGGCTACCAATAGCCTCCTTGATTGGGAGAGCGGCCATCCACTTGCCCTGAGACGTGGAATCCCGAAGGGACAATACCTCAGGGCAAGAAGGAACTGCTCAGAGATGGGTGAGTTTAAGGCAGCAGCCGCTGACCTGAGAGAGAGATTTAGCACAAGAGGGTACCCATCAGGAGTTTTGAAACAGGCATACCATCATGCGTTGTCGGCTGATAGGGCCCAGTTGCTTACTCCCAGGGACAGAAATCAACAAAACCCCTTTCCTAGGATCACGGCCACGTTCGATAAAGCACATCTCGTGGTACGGGATGTGCTAAAGCGGTACTGGCCGGTTTTAAAATCGGATCCAGATATTGGGCACCTGGCACCAGACACTCCGCCGATTACATTCAGGCGGGGAGCCAACCTGCGGGACAAACTGGTACATAGTACCTTCACATGTCAGAGACCAGTTACATGGCTTAATAGTGAAGCCAAAGGAACCTTCCCATGTGGGTCATGCCTAATGTGCAGCTATGTGAAGCGGGGTCGTGTTTTTGAAAGCCATGTCACGGGTAAACGATACACGATTCGCTCGCTCATTCGCTGCACGACGGCTGGTGTCATCTATCTTATCACATGCAAATGCGGTATCCAATACGTCGGTAAGACGAGACGCGAACTTAGACGGCGTATTGGTGAACATCTATTTGACATACGCAATTCCAGAGACACATCACTGGCACGACATGTCTGTGATATGCACGCAGGGGATCCAACTGGATTGATGGTCCAGGGAATAGACATTGTAGAAAGGTCAGTTCGTGGTGGGGATGTGGATCCCTCTTTGCTTCAGAAGGAAGCGAGATGGATTTTTCATCTCCAAACCATTCAACCGAAGGGGCTTAATGACAGCATTTCATATGCCTGCTTCTTGTAGAAGCACCCGTTTAGGCGGAGGGTATATCTTCCACTACGTCCTTCTCGTCATTACGCATCTATTTCCCCTACACACTGAAAATTGGATATTCAAGCAAATATGTCCTAGCTCTATATGATATGACTTGGCCGCGAATATTCTTCCTCTATGAATTACAGGACTGCGATTTGTGGTCCCCGTAGGTCTGACTATGTGAACAGGAGTGTGGGAGGTGTTGGAACAGCGGTGGGAGGACCCCACCTGTTTGGTGTCCACGCCCCCATCTGATGTCATGACCTATGGGCGGGGTATTAAGCTTATATGCCCGCATGTTGGGCGGCCGCGCACGGCCGTCACAGTGCCGGAGCCCCTGCACGCAAAAGGTGCTCGGGACATCGTCTCTCTAAATGAGTGTATGCATGAATGAGTGGATAACTCCTGATGATACAGGGCGGAATGCTAGCCCTGTGGAAACGCGTTGAGTAACAACCATTATATCTCGGCACATACAAACAGGAGACGGCAGTTGCTGTGGGCTATGCACGTCTCACACAGGCTCTGCATGTAACCGAGTAACAAGTACGGTATCTCGGCACATGCAAACAAGAGACGGCAGTTGCTGTTTGCTATGCACGTCTCATACAGGCTGCACGTATAATCAGTGAAAATTGGGTGATTTGTTGATCAGTCAGCTGGCTTTATGGGACACCAGGTTATGTCAGAGGTCGCTCAGCTCCTATGAGCAATATTGGCCGACCCTAATTATACCGGTACCGAACCATATATGACTATATGACTAGCTGAATTTCACCTAGTGTGACACTGGTCACAGCCTGCGTTATTCCTGTACTAATTGGTCAGAGTGACTGGGTGTGGTTGGAGTATATGTTAGACTCCCTCTCCACACATCATACACTCTGAATACCTGAAGGGATCTTTTGTCTTTTTAACCCTTGATCATTCAATAAAGTATTCATTATTTTTATTTTTATACGTCTATTCAGGTAGTTAAATACTACAATTGATATTCCCCTAAATCAGTGTTAAATGCTGTGCCTGGAGTAGTGTAATACGGTACATAAATAAATGGGCAGATAGTGTTAGGTGCCTGTAAAAAAAGGCCTGAATTTGAAATCAATACATTGGGCCCAAAAATGTTTTTCTTATTGTGGTCCTTGGTGAACATTAACAATGAGGAAAACATCTAGTAAGGGACACGGACGCAGTTGTGGTGGTGTTAGTGGACCCTTTGGTGCTGGGAGAGAACGTGGCCATTCTGCCACAGCCACACGTCCTAGTGAACTAACTACCTCAGGTTCCAGTACCCGCCAGAATTTACAGCGATATTTGGTGGGGCCCAATGCCTTCTAAGGATGGTAAGGCCTGAGCAGGTACAGGCGCTAGTCAAGTGGATCCATCACATTCACAACATTATCTCCCACCCAGTCTTCTGCAGAAAGCGCACAGGTGGCACCTGAAAACCAAGCCCATCAGTCTGTCACATCACCGCCATGCATATCAGTGAAACTGTGAGAGCCTCAAGTTATGCAGCAGTCTCTTATGCTGTTTGAAGACTGGATTCCCCAGTGGTGGAAGACATAGAATGCACTGATGCACAACCACTGATGTTTCCTGATGATAATGACATGGGAATACCACCTCATCGAAGTCCGCACGTCTCTGATGATGACAAAACACAGGTGCCAACTGCTGCGTCTTTTTGCAGTGTGCAGACCGAACAGGAGGTCAGGGAGGAAGACTGTGTGGAAGACGATGCAGGGGACAATGAGATCCTAGACCTCACATGGAATAAAGGTCGTGCCACTGACTTTCGTAGTTCAGAGGAAGAGGCAGTGGTGAGACCGAGCCGACAACGTAGCAAAAGAGGGAGCAGGGGTCAAAAGCAGAACAGCCGCCGCCAAGAGAGTTCGTCTGCTACTGGCCACCGCCACCAGGGACCGAGAACTTCAAAGACAGCTTCAAGGAGTTCCCTGGCATGGCACTTCTTTAATCAATTTGCTGATGACAAGACCCGAGTGGTTTGCACGCTGTGCCATCAGAGCCTGAAGCGAGGCATTAACATTCTGAAACTTAGCACAACCTGCATGACCAGGCATCAACATGCAAAGCATAAACTGCAGTGGAGTAAACACTTTAAAAGCAAGGAACTCACTCAGGCTCCCCCTGCTCCCTCCTCTGCTGCCGCCTCAGCCTCTTCCTCGGGAGGAATGTTGGCACCTGCCGCCAACCAAACAGAGGATCTGCCACCGACACCACCACCTGCGTCACCAAGCATCTCCACCATGTCACACGGCAGCGTTCAGCTCTCCATCTCACAAACCTTGGAGAGTAAGTGTAAATTCCCACTTAGCCACCCTCGAGCCCTGGGCCTGAAAGCCAGCATTTCTAAACTACTGACAATTGAAATGCTGTCATTCAGGCTGGTGGACACAGACAGCTTCAAACAGCTGATGGCGATGGCTGTCCCACAGTATGTTGTTCCCAGCCGCCACTACTTCTCCAAGACAGCCGTGCCTTCCCTGCACAACCAAGTATCCGATAAAATCGAGTGTGCACTGCGCAATGCCATCTGTGGCAAGGTCCACCTAACCACTGATACGTGGACAAATATGCACTGCCAGGGACGCTATATCTCCCTAACTGCACACTGGGTAAATGTAGTGGAGGCTGGGCCCCAGGCAGAGAGGTCTTTGGCGCATGTCCTTCTGCCGCCAAGGATCGCAGGGCATTATTCTTTGCCTCCTGTAGCCTCCTCATCCTACTCGGCTTCCTCTTTCTCTTCTTCCACCTGCTCATCCAGTCAGCCACAGACCTTCACCACCAACTTCAGTACAGCCCGGGGTAAATGTCAGCAGGGCGTTCTGAAACTCATATGTTTGGGGGACAGGCTCCACACTGCGCAGGAGTTGTGGCAGGGTATTGAACAACAGACCGACCAGTGGTTTCTGCCGGTGCGCCTCAAGCCCGGCCTGGTGGTGTGCGATAATGGGCGCATGTGCTGAATTTGGTGGTGCAGAAGTTCATTCAGAACTACCCCGACATGTCAGAGCTGCTGCATAAAGTGCGGGCCGTCTGTGCGCACTTCCGGCGTTCACATCCTGCCGCTGCTCGTCCGTCTGCGATACAGTGTAACTTCGGCCTTCCCGCTCACTGCCTCATATGCGACGTGCCCACCAGGTGGAACTCCACCTTGCACATGCTGGCCAGACTGTGCGAGCAGCAGCAGGCGATAGTGGAGTTTCAGCTGCAGCACGCATGGGTGAGTCGCTCGGCGGAACAGCACCACTTCACCACCAATGACTGGGCCTCCATGCGAGACCTTTGTGCCCTGTTGCGCTGATTCGAGTACTCCACCAACATGGCCAGTGGCGATGACGCCGTTATCAGCGTTACAATACCACTTCTATGTCTCCTTGAGAAAACACTTAGTGCGATGATGAAAGAGGAGGTGGCCCAGGAGAAGGAGGAGGATGAGGGGTCATTTTTAGTACTTTCAGGCCAGTCTGTTAGAAGTGTCTCAGAGGGAGGTTTTTTGCAACAGCAGAGGCCAGGTACAAATGTGGCCAGCCAGGGCCCACTACTGGAGGATGAGGAGGAGGTGGAGGTGGATGAGGATGAAGCAGGTGGCACCCAACACAGCTCAGGCCCATCACTGGTGTGTGGCTGTGGGGATACGGAGGACGATAACGATACGCCTCCCACAGAGGACAGCTTGTCCTTACCTCTGGGCAGCCTGGCACACATGAGCGACTACATGCTGCAGTGCCTGAGCAAAGACAGCAGACTACTGGGTGTGTGGACTACTGGGTTGCCACCCTGCTAGATCCCCGGTACAAAGACAATGTGCCCACCTTACTTCCTGCACTGGAGCATGATAGGAAGATGTCCGGGTACAAGCGCACGCTGGTAGACGCGCTCCTGAGAGCATTCCCAAATGTCACCGGGGAACAAGTGGAAGACCTAGACAAAGGCAGAGGAGGAGCAAGAGGTCGCTAACGCAGCTGTGTCACGGCCAGCTCCTCTGAGGGCAGGGTTAGCATGGCAGAAATGTGGAAAAGTTTTGTCACCATGCCACAGCTAACTGCACCACCACCTGATATGGAACGTGTTAACAGGAGGCAGCATTTCACTAACATGGTTGAACAATACGTGTGCACACCCCTCCACATACTGACTGATGGGTTCGGCCCTATTCAACTTCTGGGTCTCCAAAATGACGCCTGATTCCCTGCTATGCGACCTCTGTCCTCTGTCTGGGTGCTGTGGCCTAAATAAATGAAAGTGGCCTTCTCCATTTTTGGGTGACAACACGCCTGATTCTCTGCTATGCGACCTCTGTCCTCTGTCTGGGTGCCGTGGGCTAAATATCTGGAAGTGGCCTTCTCTATTGCTGGGTGACATGAAGCCTGAATCTCTGCTATGCGACCTCTCTCCTCCGTCTGGGTGCCAGGGGCCAAATTATCGAAAAGTGGCCTTCTCCATTGGTGGGTGACATGACGCCTGATTCTCTGCTATGCGACCTCTGTCCTCTGTCTGGGTGCCGTGGGCTAAATATCTGGAAGTGGCCTTCTCTATTGCTGGGTGACATGAAGCCTGATTCTCTGCTATGCGACCTCTCTCCTCCGTCTGGGTGCCAGGGGCCTAATTATCGAAAAGTGGCCTTCTCCATTGGTGGGTGACATGACGCCTGATTCTCTGCTATGTGACCTCTGTCCTCTGTCTGGGTGCTGGGGCCTAAATAAATGAAAGTGGCCTTCTCCATTGGTGGGTGACTTGAAGCCTGATTCTCTGCTTTGAGACCTCTCTCCAATTGATATTTCTTAATTTTTATTTATTTTATTTTATTTTAATTTATTTCCCTATCCGCATTTGTTTGCAGGGGATTTATCTACATTTTGGTGCCTTTTGCAGCACTCTTTCCTGGACTATTTTACAGCCTTTTTAGTGCCCAAAATTTCGGGTCCCTATTGACTTCAATGGGGTTCAGGTTCGGGATGAAGTTCGGGTCTAGTTCGGATCCCGAATCCGAACATTTTTGGGAAGTTCGGCCGAACTTCTCGAACCCGAACATCCAGGTGTTCGCTCAACTCTACTTATAATGTCTTCTGAAAGTTGGTAGCATCAAGGTATGATTAACACTAACCAATCTTTCCTGACAGTAACATGTTTATCAGTAACCAGGCTTTGATTAGAGATGAGTGAATTTTTTCAAAATTCGATTAGCCGGTTCGCCAATTTTTTGGGGAAGAATTCGGATCTGTACGAATTTATTTGTGGCGAATTTCATGAAAAAATGGCTATTTCCTGGCTTTTGAGAGCCTTTATAATGGTAGAACCTTGCAGTGATAGCGTTGATCACGAATATTTGATATGCGAATTTTCATCGGGAATATCGGCACTTTGAGAATTCGCAAATATTTAGAATATCAGGAAATATATTCGTAATCGTGAATAATGTTTTTTTTTTTTTTAAATACCAGTTGATGCAAATTTTAATGCACATTTTTATGCAAATTATTTATGCAAATTTTCGCAATCAAGAAAATAAATAGTGGAGATCACTAATTCGCGAATATATGGCGAATATTCGCCAAAATATTCGTGAAATATCGCAAATTCGAATATTGCCCCTGCCGCTCATCACTATGCAGTAACACGCACAGGGAGTCTGCTTTAGTAGTGAAATAATAATGTCAGTCCGTATGACATGCAGATGACAGGCATGACTCTTAGAATCAGTGAACACTTGGGGCCAGAACTGACAAAACAACTCAAATATGAACTCAGCCTTACAGGTCGATGTTAGCACCAAGAAGGAGTGCACTCGTTTTACACCGTCATCAGCTGATTCCACATAGATGTCTACAGAACCTGTTCTATTGAACGCTTATACAAGTAGAGCCCCCGAAAGGGTGTCAGCAGTAAGTTTCTGTTGACTTCACTGATTAATTTTCCCTTTCTCTGATCCGTCAGAACAATAACAATTAAACGGATCCTGTCTGTTGACCATCCGCCGTCACTCGTCAGCATTTGGTCTGTAATCCATCAGTATTGCTAATGCCAAAAAACAGGAGTGGATAAAAAACAGAAATGACACGTGAATGAGAAGACCACAGAGTGGCCAAATAACAGAGTCTGGAGGTGGTAGCAGCATAAGGAAAAGGCCACCAAGTGGCACAACGACATTGTAGAGGTGGCAGCAGCATCAGGAGGCCACATAGCGGTACAATGATAGAATTTGGAGGTGGTGGCAGCATCAGGATGCCACAGAGTGGCACAATGAAAGTGTGTAGGTGGCAGCAGCATCAGGAGGCCACAGAGTGGCAAGGTGACATAGTGTGGAGGTGACATTAGCATCAGGAGACCACAGCATGGCAAGGTGACATAGTGTGGAGGTGGCAGCAGTAGACCAGAGAGTGAACCGGTGACAGAGGGGGGAGGTGGGTGGCAATACCAGTACAAGCTGAAGATGGTGCGTGAAAGAAGGAGCCCTTGGCATCAGATGTGTGGCATCAGGCGTGTGACAGCATCAGAATAGTAGCTGAGGCAGGCAGCCAGAAGAAA
The DNA here is from genome assembly GCA_033119425.1 of Bufotes viridis. Taxonomy (NCBI): domain Eukaryota; kingdom Metazoa; phylum Chordata; class Amphibia; order Anura; family Bufonidae; genus Bufotes; species Bufotes viridis. Next base: position 125,321,888 of record CM065589.1, read on the forward strand.
TCAGTCTCTTTTGTCAAAGTTTTGGTGTGGCACCATGGATGATCTAGTATGATGCATCAGGCATTGGTGGGTGGAAATCCTGGCTGATCAACGCCTGATTCATCTTGACAAAGGTCAGTCTCTCCACATTTTGGGTGGACAGGCGAGTTCTTCTTGTGGTAACTATGGCCCCTGCCACACTAAACACCCGCTCTAATGCCACACTACTGGCCGAGCAGGACAGATTTTCCAGGGCAAACTCTGCTAGTTGCTAATACACTAATACACACCAAAAAGGGCTGTATTTTTTTCACTTCAGAACATAATGGCTAATAAGCTCTTTTTCATTTTCCCTACTAATACATATCAAGAAGGGCTTTAGAACATATCTGCTGAAGTGCAAATATATCTATACTAATAAAATCCCTGTGTCCCTGACGTCCGTGCGTTTGTGCAGAATTCTAAAGCGCGCTACGCGGCTCACAGAGGTTTCGCCACACACTCAACGGACACTGTTCAGATGCAGGTGGCCGGTATATACAGACTTCTCAGTATATTCTAACTTGAAGCGTCCCCATCACTATGGGAACGCCTCTATGTTAGAACATACTGTCAGATCTGAGTTAGATCGTGAAAACTCAGATCCGATAGTATATTCTAACACAGAGGCGTTCCCATAGTGATGGGGACGCTTCAAGTTAGAATATACTGAGAAGTCTGTATATACCGGCCCCCTGCTGCCTGGCAGCACCCGACCTCTTGCAGGGGGCTGTGATACGCACAATTAACCCCTCAAGTGCCGCTCCTTCTGCTGGTAAGTGACAGGTCTGTGCTATAAGCAATGCGCCGCACAGACCTGTCACTTACCAGCAGAAAGATCGCCGGGCGGACACAGACAGCGCAGGTAAGTATAAGGCTGCTAAGTCACCATGGCAGCCAGGACTTCAGTAGCGTCCTGGCTGCCATGGTAACCGATCGGAGCCCCAGCGATTACACTGGGACTCCGGTCAGAACTGCTGCTCCGCTGCCACTAATGATGGTGGGGGGTGTTAACCTGTGGCCACTGCCACCAATGATTTTAATAGGGGGGGGGAGGCCGCACACACTGGCCAAAATTGATTTTAATGGGGGGGGCCGCACACTGGCCACCAATGATTTTAATGAGGGGGAGGCCACACACTGGCCACCAATGATTTTAATAGGGGGGAGGGGAGGCCGCACACTGGCCACCAATGATTTTAATTAGGGGGGGGAGGCCACACACACTGGCCACCAATGATTTTAATGGGGGGGGGGGGTAGGCCGCACACTGGCCACCAATCATTTTAATGGGGGGGAAGGGGAGGCCGCACACTGGCCACCAATGATTTTAACCCCTTAAGGACCCATGACGTATGGGTACGTCATGGGTCCGATCCCTAAGTATGGCGCCCGCTCCTGCCCTCTGTGGGCGCGATCGCTGCGGGGGTCCGGCTGTTTCCTGTAGCTGACCCCCGCGGCTAATGATCGCGGTCGGCAGCGATGCCGATCGCAATCATTTAACCCCGCAGATGCCGTGGTCAGCCCTGACCACGGCATCTGCGCGCGCTAAAACCGAAAGTAAAACTTTCGGCAGCTCTCCGGCTCCCCCTAGTGGTGATCGGGAGAATCGGAGCGCTGTAAGGGATAGCCTCAAGCCTTTCATTCAGCTTGAGGCTATCACTTACTATTTCCTATGGAGCCCTTGTTAGCAATAGGGCTTCATAGGAAAGTAGTAAAATCCTCATAAACTCCAATACAAGTGTATTGGAGTTTATGTTAGAAGCAATCAGATGACTGATTTATATAGGTCCCTATGGGACCTATATAAAAGTGTAAAAGAAAAATAAAAGAAAAAATAAATAAATAAATAAATAAAAAAAAATAAAAAATTCAAATCACCCCCCTTTCCCCAAAATTAAAATAAAATAATAATTTTTTTTTAAAAAATACACATCATGGGTGTCGCAATGTGTGAAAACGCCCGTGGTATAAAAATATTAAAATATATTCCCCATACGGTAAACAGAAAAACGGAAAAAAGCGCCCAAATGGCGGATTCGCCATTTTTGAACGCTTCATTTCCTCAAAAAAAATTAATTAAAAAGTGATCAAAAAGTCCCACACACCCCATAATGGTATCAACTAAAAGTTCAGATCGCCCGCAAAAATAAGCCCCATACAATGCCATACACTTAATTACAAAAAGTTATAGGGTCAAAATATGGCGACAAAAAAATATAAAAATTTCCCACTTTTGAATTTTTTTCACTATCAAAACGCAAGAAAAACTATATATATTGGGTATCGCCGGATTCGTACTGACCTGTAGAATAAAACTAAATGGTCAGTTTTATCACACATCAAACGTCGTAATTTAAAAACCCGTAAAATTGTGGTAGAATTGGTTTTTTTTTGCAATTTCACCCCATTTGGAATTTTTTTCCCGCTTCCCACTACATCGTATGCAATATTAAATGGTGGCGTTGGAAAGTACAACTTGTCCCGCAAAAATAAAGCCCTCATATGGCCATGTGAACGTAAAAATAAAAAAGTTATGGCTCTCGGAAGGTATGGAGCGCAAAACGAAAATGCAAAAATAAAAAAACCCCGAGTCCTTAAGGGGTTAATAGGGGGGCGGGGGAGGGGAGGCCGCACACTGGATACCAATGATTTTAATGGGGGGAGGGTTAATTGTGCGAATCACAGCCCCATGTAAGAGGTCGGGTGCAGCCAGGCAGCAGGGGGCCGGTCTGTACACACATCTCAGTATATTCTAACTTGAAGCGTCCCCATCACTGTGGGAACGCCTCTGTGTTAGAATATACTGTCCGATCTGAGTTTTCACGATCTAACTCAGATCCGATGGTATATTCTAGCATAGAGGCATTCCAATGGTGATGGGGACACTTGAAGTTAAAATATACCATCGGATTTGAGAAAACTCCCATCGACACTGTTATGGGGGAGAAAACTCCAATCAACACTTTTATGGGGGAATCTGTGGATGAAACATAGCATACGATTCTATGTGTCATCTACAGATACTCCCATAGCAGTGTCAGTCACAGACCCACCCATAACATTGTCATCCACAGAGCTCCATAACCGTGTCAGCCACAGACCCACGCATAACAGTGTAAGCCACAGACCCCCCCCATAACAGTGTCAGCCACAGACCCCACCATAACAGTGTCAGCCACAGACCACCCATAACAGTGTCAGCCACGGACCCCCCAAACAGTGTCAGCCACAGACCCCCATAACACTGTCAGCCACAGAACCCCCATAACAGTGACAGCCACAGACCCCCTATAACAGTGACAGCCACATACCCCCCATAACAGTGTCAACCACAGACCCCCATAAGTGTCAGCCACAGATCCCCATAAGTGTCAGCCACAGACTCCCATAAGTGTCAGCCACAGTCCCCCATAAGTGTCAGCCACAGACCCCCATAAGTGTCAGCCACAGACCCCCAAAAGTGTCAGCCACAGACCCCCCATAAGTGTCAGTCACATACCCCCCATAACAGTGTCAGCCACAGACCCCCCATAACAGTGTCAACCACAGACCCCCCATAACAGTGTCAACCACAGACCCCAATAACAGTGTCAACCACAGACCCCAATAACAGTGTCAGCCACAGCCCCCGCCCCATGACAGTGTCAGCCACAGATCCCCCATAAGTGTCAGCCTCAGGTCCCCATAACAGTGTCAGCCACAGATCCCCCATAACAGTGTCAACCACAGACCCCAATAACAGTGTCAGCCACAGTCCCCCCATAACAGTGTCAGCCACAGTCCCCCCATAACAGTGTAAGCCTCAGATCACCATAACAGTGTAAGCCTCAGATCCCCCATAACAGTGCCATCCACAGATCCCTCCCATAACAGTGTCAGCCACAGGTCCCCCCATAACACTGCCATCCACAGATACCCCATAACAGTACCATCCACAGACCCCCATAACAGTGTCAACCACAGACCCCAATAACAGTGTCAACCACAGACCCCCCCATAACAGTGTCAGCCACAGATCCCCCATAAGAGTGTAAGCCTCAGATCCCCATAACAGTGTCAGCCACAGATCCCCCATAACAGTGTCAGCCACAGATCCCCCATAACAGTGCCAGCCGCAGATCCCTCCCATAACAGTGTCAGCCACAGGTCCCCCCATAACACTGCCATCCACAGATACCTCATAACAGTGCCATCCACAGATCCCCCCATAACAGTGCCATCCACAGACCCCCCATAACAGTGCCATCCACAGACCCCCCTATAACAGTGTCAGACACAAATCCCCCATAACAGTTTCAGCCACAGATCCCCCATAACAGTGTCAGCCACAGTCCCCCATAAGTGTCAGCCACAGACCCCCATAAGTGTCAGCCACAGACCCCATAACAGTGTCAACCACATACCTCAATAACAGTGTCAGCCACAGTCCCCCCCATAATGGTGTCAGCCACAGATCCCCCATAACAATGTCAGCCTCAGATCCCCCATAACAGTGCCATCAACAGATCCCTCCCATAACAATGTCAGCCAAAGATCCCCCCATAACAGTGTCAAGCCACAGATTCCCTCCATAACAATGCCATCAACAGATTCCCCCATAACAGTGTCATCCACAGATATCCCCCATAACAGTGCCATCCACAGATCCCTCACAACAGTGCCATCCACAGATCCCCCATAACAGTGTCAGCCACAGACCCCCCATAACAGTGTCATCCACAGACCCCCATAACAGTGTCAGCCACAGACCCCCCATAACAGTGTCAGCCAAAGATCCACCATAACAGTGTCAGCCACAGACCCCCCATAACAGTGTCAGCCACAGACCCCCCCCTTAACAGTGTCAGCCACAGACCCCCGTAACAGTGTCAACCACAGACCCCAATAACAACAGTGTCAGCCACAGCCCCCCCATAACAGTGTCAGCCACAGATCCCCCATAACAGTGTAAGCCTCAGATCCCCCATAACAGTGCCATCCACAGATCCCTCCCATAACAGTGTCAGCCACAGGTCCCCCCATAACACTGCCATCTACAGATACCCCATAACAGTACCATCCACAGACCCCCATAACAGTGTCAACCACAGACCCCAATAACAGTGTCAGCCACAGCCCCCCCCCCCATAACAGTGTCAGCCACAGATCCCCCATAAGTGTCAGCCTCAGGTCCCCATAACAGTGTCAGCCACAGATCCACCATAACAGTGCCTTCCACAGATCCCTCCCATAACAGTGTCAGTGTCACGACCGCTATCCCAGCAACAGTCGTGTCGCACCAGACGGCGGGGAAGGGGGACCCTTATCTACGGATGGGAAATAGAACAGCCACCCCTGACAAACCCTAAGCTGGCACCTGTCTGCCCTGATACCCTAGACGGGGTGTGAACCCGTGCGGTGAGCAGCATGCCTAAACCCTGAGTCACCCTAAGAAGACTAGACTGGGGAAAGGCAGATGGGAGCACTAGTTACCATCACTCATGTCTAGGAGACCAACAGGGGAAGACAGCAACAAACAAACAATCTCCAGCAGAGATAGACTTATCCAGTCACGAGCTGAGAAGATGATCCCAATAACGGCAGTCCACGCCAGACAAGAGCTCCACAGCAATACCGTCAAACGATCTCCTTCAAAGGTCAGAATAGCACTGGAAGTAAGGACTATATCTGGCAATGACTGCAAGTGAAACTGAAACTAATATAGTAGCTGGGAGTGGCAGACAGGACTCACCTGAGAAAGGATGCCTACAAACTCCCAGTCAGGACAAAAAGGTTCACAAGGCAAAACCCGGATGACATACCCTGAACCACGGCGCAAACTCACAAGCTATCGCGAGTAGCAAGTCGCTGCGACCTTCTCCTCCCCGACAGTGTCTGGATCAGTCACAGTCGTGACAGTCAGCCACAGATACCCCCATAACAGTGTCAGCCAAAGATCCCCTCCATAACAGTGCCATCCACAGATCCTCCATAACACTGTCATCCACAGATCCCCCATAACAGTGCCATCCACAGATCCCCCATAACAGTGTCAGCCACAGACCCCCATAACAGTGTCATCCACTGACCCCCATAACAGTGTCAGCCACAGACCCCCCCATAACAGTGTCAGCCAGAGATCCCCCATAACAATGACAGCCACAGACCCCCCATAACAAAGTCAGCCACAGACCCCCCCCATAACAGTGTCAGCCACAGACCCCCATAACAGTGTCAACCACAGACCCCCATAACAGTGTCAACCACAGACCCCAATAACAGTGTCAGCCACAGTCCCCCCCATAACAGTTTCAGCCACAGATCCCCCATAACAGTGTAAGCCTCAGATCCCCATAACCGTGTCATCCACAGATCCCCCATAACAGTGCCATCCACAGATCCCCCCCATAACAGTGTCATCCACAGATCCCCCATAACAGTGTCATCCACAGATCCCCCATAACAGTGTCATCCACAGATCCCCCATAACAGTGTCATCCACAGATCCCCCATAACAGTGTCATCCACAGATCCCCCATAACACTGTCAGAACTAATGTTCTAGCGCCCGTTATTGTAACGGGCCTAATGTCTAGTATGTATATATTTTTTGTTGCCACTAAATTTGCTGATTGGCTGCATGCATGGCTTTATGGGTGATCCCACCTTCCCAGATTTCCTTGCTCCATGTCCTCACACGTGCAGCAGCCATTTTAGAAAAAAAAGTGATTTGTTACCACAAATCGCAAGGAAATTTGGATTCCATGCGAATCAAATTTCTCCTGAAATTCTGATCAAGTTCCACTTCGTCAGCTTCGATTCGCTCATCTCTATTTATGATTATTAAATTTAATGGTTATTAAATTCAAGGGTTTACTTATATGTTCTTCCTGCACTGTGGATGTTTTCTCAATATGCTCAATAAAATACATAAAATACAATACACAACTGTGTGCGTTATTAGTTTAGTTGAATTGCTTCTAAAATTGTGACTTGCATAACAATCAGACCACATTTTATTAATGCAGAAATCGAGGTAATTCCAATGGTTTACTTTTCTAGCAATGGTATATAAGCAATAAGAATAAACAGATCTTTCTGATTTTTGTGTGTCATCATAATAAATAGATATGTACTAGATAGATAAAAAGCTAGATAAATAGAAATCACATTACCTTGTTCTATAGATGTTTATTAAGAGTTGAGTTGATGTATAGGAGACTATTTGTAGTAGTTTATTGCAGACACGTAAAAGAAGGTAACAGCTACTGCTAAAGAATATTCCCCAACCATTATTTATGGCAACAGCTTTTTGTCTACTGAACCCTTGAGCAAGCTTTTAACAACACACTGTACAGCAATCACATCCACTCATATGTCAGCAAGCTGTGGGTGATAAATTAAAACAGAAAAATGCTGGTAAAAACACCTTTGTCTTGACTGTATCATTTTCCAGTAATTTAGTAATTTTCTGGCAGATGGCCTGAAATGACCTGTTATCAAGTTGGGTGTTATGTTAACTGCTGTCTGTCTAGGTTATTTTGTACAGAGCACAAAAAGGAAGGTGTTTGAAGTGGACACAGGTGCAATTACAAAAATTAACCAATACTCATTAACTACATTAATACTTCTTAGAGATGTAATTATAAGATGCAATTACATATGTGTGCAAGCATATTTAAGGGTATGTTCACAAGCAGCAGGTTTGTTATAACAAATTCTGCAACTGAAAATCAGTTTCATTCAAATGAATGGGGTAGACTTGGCAGCAAACACATTCATTTCTGGAGGCCCCAGTCAGATGAGTTGAAGCTTTACAGAAATGTTTTCAATAAATCTCTGTGTATATGCAACCTAACAGTTACTTGACCCATAGTCATGTATGGGATTGGGTTTTATTCCATCTTTTTCTTGTATGTGAATTTAATGAATTTACAAAAATGTATGCCTTGTAATTTATATAGGCCACCAATATCTGACTCTCAGCATCTCCACTGACTGGTTGACAAAAGAGGTTGTGCGGTAGCATCATGTTTAGTATTGGTTGTGCCTGGTGCTACAGCTCAGTCCCATTCATGTCATTGACACTACTAAAAGTATAGTCTTTGCCTGGAAAACAATGCCTGACTGGAGCATTACGATCCTTTCAATCTGACGGTTGGCAGGTTTTCCAAGAGTTGGACCCCAATTAATTTAGCACTGATGGCCTATCCTAAGGATACTGATGCAGCACAGATAACATATGGATAACATACTGATGCATTCATGTTTTGGACACATACCCTACAATTTGAATTTGAAAACACAATTAATAGTGATAAGCGGGAGGTGCCATATTCGATTTTGCGATATCTCGCGAATATTTGATTGAATATTCGTCATATATTCGTCGAAATCGAATATTTGTCATTATTCTATATATTGCGAATGTTACGTGAATTTATATTTGCATTGCGAATTAAAATTACAGCTGAGTTCCTAATGGTTGTAACTTGTATTGCTAGAATTGAAGATAACGAATATCACAAATATAGCACTATATTCTCAATCTTTGTTATATTCTAGCAATACAACCATTATGAACTCAGCTCTAAGTTTAATTCGCAATGCGAACATATACTCGCATTGCGAATTCAACTTAAAGCTGGGTTCCTAATGGTTGTATTGCTAGAATATAGCGAATATCATGAATATAGCACTATATTCTCAATCTTCATTATATTCTAGCAACGATCATTAGGAACTCAGCTGTAAGTTTCATTCGCGAAGCGAACATATAATTGCATTGCGAATTGATCTTAGAGCTAAGTTCCTAATGGTTGTATTGCTAGAATATAACAAAGATGACGAATATCACGAATTCACGAATATAGCACTATATTCTCTATCTCCGTTATATTCTAGCATTTAGCAACAACTATTAGGAACTCAGCTCCAAGTTTTATTCGCGAAGCGAACAAATAATCGCATTGCGAATTAAACTTAGAGCTGGGTTCCTAATGGTTGGCTTGCTAGAATATAAAGAAGATTGAGAATATAGTGCTATATTCGTGAATTTGTGATATTCGTATTATATTCTAGCAATACAACCATTAGGAACCCAGCTCTAAGTTGAATTCGCAATGCGAGTAATTCAGGTGATATTAATCGCATTGCAATTACAACTTAGTCAAATTTGTGAGATCGTAATTCTCATATCCAACAGTACATTTTAGCATGGATGCGTTCCAATGCACACGGGAAGTCGGCAGAAGCGGCAATGGGCATTAACTGGAGCGGGCAGGGAGCCAGGAATCCTCCGGACAGGTAAGAACAGCTTTTGGTAAGTGGGAAGACAAGTTAGACAACCAGAGAGCAACAAGGATTAACAACTTAAAAAATAAATAAAAACGAATATTCAAAATAGCGAATATATAGCGCTATATTCGCAATATTCACGAATTTGCGAAGTGCCGATATTCGCAAAAAAAATTAGCTATTCGAATATTCGCGCTCAACACTAACAATTAAATACATTGTTGCTACCTTATTAAAAAGGTGAAACTAACATTATCCATAAACTTATTTATTCAGAGTACAGTACATTTGCTGTGACACTTAAAATTTAATTGCAGCGCCTCCCATATCTCTTGAATATCTTTGAGATGTTTCTACACCTTGACTGGAGTACACCTGTTGTAAATTCAGTTCATTGAATATGATTAGACATTGGACATGACAGCCTTGTCTACATAAGGTATCACAGCAGACAATTAGAGTTGAGCGAACTCGAACTGTATAGTTCGAGTTCGTACCGAATTTTAGGATGTTCGGGACACTGACCCAAACATTTTCATAAAAGTTCAGGTTCAGGTCCGTTGTTCAGCGATTCTTCCCGCTTTTCGAAAGGCTGCAGAGCAGCCAATCAGCAAGCGTTTTATGTCTTTGCCCTAAGAAGCCATCACAGCCATGCCTACTAATGGCATGGCTGTGATTGGCTGAGTGCAGCATGTGACCAAGCCTCTTTATAAGATGGAGTCACGTAGTGTAGCATGACACTCTGCTGCTGTTAGTATAGTAAAAGGTTGCTGCAGGAGCCCACAGTGAGAGAATAGGAAAAAAATCTGTTGAACCTGGTGGTGTTCTTAGTTGCAATATAGAGCGAATGGTGTAGGCTCAGATAACACTCCAAAAATTCGTGTGCATGTGCTAACCCCGAAGGGTAGAGTGAAGTTAGTAAAAATTAACTTTTAATCCTCGGGCTCCTCAGCTAATAGAACTTTTAATAGAGGAACAGCCAGGCGGGGGCGACAACGGGGTGGGTTTCGGGGACGTGCCAATCATTTTTTAGGCCAGACGTATCAGACCCAGGACTATCCACTACGCAGCCGCACCCAGCCACCCCCGACGTAAACTCTGGACCACAGGTTGTTAATTTGTCCTCTCGTTCCCTCAGCGAGGACGAAATCAAAGTTCTAGAATTGGGCCTATCTTTTGTACCTACCCCCAAATTTGACAGATTTACGGTCATCAAGGATCTCAAGCTTTTTGCCCGCAAACTACGTTGGCACAAGCATTTCAAAAGTATGGAGAGACGCCAATGTCTTGAACTGGGGATACCTGTAGACCTCTTACCCGATGTACAACTGTTACACTCGCTGGGAATTGAGTCCCCGGCGAATGTAGGCAAAGGTCCTTTTTCTACTTTGAAGCCAAAAAGTACCAAAATGCCACCTACATCAGGGGAACTATCATGTGTTGATGTGTTCATGAACATGGTCACTAGGGACATTGAGAACCTTAGCACTACAGCCTACTACTCTAATTGCACCAAATCCATGACCACAGCTATTTCTGATCTTTCTAATGATGCATCCATTATAATAAAACCCTCTGACAAAGGGGGTAATACTGTGGTCATGGATTCGGTGCACTATAAAGACATGTGTCGGTCTCTACTGATGGATAGCAATACCTATGAGATCCTCACCAGGGATCCCACTGAAGATTACAGACTTGAACTCAGAGGGATCCTGGATGAAGCCAGAGATAATAAATTGATCTCTTTAGATGAGTATAATTTCCTCTTTCCACCCTTGCCCCGGAGATCCACCTTCTACTGTTTACCCAAGGTCCATAAGGGGTTCCCACCCCTTAAGGGAAGACCCATAGTGTCGGGCACGGGCAATCTGTGCCAGAACCTGGGTATTTACATCGACCAGATTCTGTCACCATTTGTGATTGCCCTGCCATCATACATTCGAGATACCACTGACTTATTGAAACGCCTGGAAGGTATTCAACTGGATCATGAGTGCCTCCTATCTAGTATAGATGTGGAGGCTCTCTATTCTTCCATACCGCATGCACTAGGCATTAAAGCAGTGGATCACTTCCTTCAATCTCGGGGTTGCCAATACCGCGCCCACAGCCTATTCATTTTCCGCATCCTTGAATTCACTCTTACCAGAAATTACTTCTCCTTTGACAACAGGATCTACCACCAGCTCAGGGGCACCGCGATGGGGAGCCCTTGTGCCCCCTCGTATGCTAATTTGTTCCTGGGTTGGTGGGAGGAGACTCTGGTATTCAAGGATGGGGACTCTGGTGATCTTGCTGAAATAGGTCTGTGGGCGCGGTACATAGACGACATATTCGTCCTATGGAATGACACTATACCAGCATTTGATACCTTTGTCTCTCACCTAAACGATAACCAAATTGGGATACACTTTATGAGTGAATCACACCATCAGCAATTGCCCTTTCTCGATGTTAAAATCATAAAAAACCCTAAAGGAGAATTGGAAACATCCATATATAGAAAACCATATTCCACCAATTCCCTACTGAAGTGGGAGAGCCACCATCCACTCCCTCTCAGGAGAGGTATCCCCAGAGGACAATACCTCCGCCTGAGAAGGAACTGCTCCACTAAAAGAGAGTTCATTGATCAGGCTAGAGAGTTGAGGAAACGTTTCCAACAACGTGGTTATCCTGATAAAATGCTTAGATCCGCATTTAGAGCAGCCCTGGCCCGAGATAGGTCATCGCTACTCACTCCCAATCAGACACCCAATCAGAGTCCCAGAGTCATACGGGTGATCACCACATTTGATCGTGAAGCAGCACAGGTGAGACAGACCCTTGAACGGCACTGGGACATACTAAAAATGGATTCTGATATTAGGGAGGTCATAGGCGACCATCCACAGGTCACCTATAGACGCGGCACTAGCCTACGCGACAAACTGGTTCACAGCCACTTTGCGCCTCCTGCCCCCTCATCTTGGCTCCGCTCTACCATCTTAGGTAGTTATAGATGCGGTAACTGTGTTGCCTGCAAACATATCTCCATCACCAAGAACTTCACTAGCAATGTAACAGGTAGAACCTACTCTATCCTGCATTTCATCAATTGCAGAACTAGGGGGTAATCTACCGAATTGCATGTCAATGTGGTCTGGAGTACGTCGGCAAGACAATACGTGAATTCCGCCGGAGGGTGGGTGAACACCTTGGGGATATCCTACACAAAAAGATACCCCACTTTCTAGGCACATACACTCAGCCCATCATGGTAAAGCCACAATACAATTTACGGGCATTGATCGGGTCTTCCCGCCAAAGAGAGGGGGTGACTGGGACAGACTTATCCTCCAGCGAGAAGCACGGTGGATATTTTATCTACAAACATCTGCCCCTTATGGCCTCAACGAAAGGTTAACGTATGGTTGCTTCCTATAATAGGAGATTCATGGGTATCCCATCCTGGGCCTCATTCTTCTCTGAGCCCTAATTGATCTCCCACACAATATAGCCCTAATTGATCTCCCACATAATATAGGAATATACTTCCGTGTTCTAACTTACGTGACTTATGCACCTTCCCCTTTGCAACTCATCTAGGGGAGGAATTGAATGCACTGTCACGTTAGAAAACTATGACTTCATTCTTTAAAATCGTCTAAACAAATGATCATGACAGTTCTTGCTAACAGATCAATGTATCTTTGAACTGTCGCATCATTATGTCGGCAATCGTACCAGTGCAGTAATCGGCCAAGAAATGCCCATATCTGTATATCGTTATCACAACTGACATCATCACACACGCGCAACATCTGACGCGTCAAATTCCTGTTCCTGGACGCTTAGCGGTCTCCAGGCAACAGTATCCTCGTGAACACTCCTCCATACAATGATTGGCTGCCCCCTCACGTGCTCGTGGCGCCGGCGTCTGACGCCATGCGCCGGCCACGCGCGGGAGGACGGCGTCTTGAGAGGGAGGCGCGACTTATGACCGCACGATATTAAACCGGGACCAGACACTGCAGCGCGGCTGGTAGGTAGGTTCCCCCAACCATAGGGGACCACGTTTATTTGTTAACCATTGAGCAGACCCCTTTTCACTATAGGGGCTCTCTTATCCATTAGACCTCATCTCTAGGATTATCAACTCCTGAGTTGTGTGCCATCTCTCACTAGAGAGGCCACTTATAGTAATATGTTCTCATCATGACCACTCCAATTACCCTAAGGTAGTCGTGTAGCGCTTGCACATTTTGATTAATCCCCTGAAGAGTCATCTGTGACAGAAACGTGCCACGTCGGGACCTAGTCTCCATCGATGCATAGCATGTTTAGAACCTAGAGCCAGGGAAAGGACCGGGTTTAGGGACAGGCTACCGGACGGGTCGCCTCTTCGGGGCGGGTGCTCTGTGTAGGCAGGTAGTGGTAAAATAGCCCCCTCCCCCATTGTCAGGGTTCATTAGGGTTAGGACTCATCCGCCTACTACAGACCCCGCCACACTTTAGGGACCCCCACACCGTTGTTGCCGGTCACTTCAAGCCGCTGACACCGATCCTGGACACCCGCCATCGTCAACCTATGCTGATACCTGTTGTCCTTTCATCCATCCTGGGTCGGGTAAGACTGCATGCACCCCAGCTGAGGTGCAGCAGTATCCATTCCTTTTTCCTACCACACTGTAGGGTGCACCACTTGTCACCCTCATATCTGTTGTATTGTCTTGTCTTGGTATCTTGATATATGTCTCCATATATTTTTTAACATTAGGATTAAAAGTTTTTACTAACTTTACTCTACCCTTCGGGGTTAGCACATGAACCTGGTGGTGTGAAATCTTCAAGCTACAGCAATTATTTAGGGAGGGTGCTACTGCAATCCAACATTTTTGAACCCAGCCCTGAGCCTAGTGATACTGCAAAGTGTTTTTTTTTTTAATCCATCTGTTACTGAGGTGGGGGTCAGCGGCCACTTGATTTCTGGTCATTTCTGTATTCCTGGTCCTCAAAGCAATTTTAAATACAGCAACCAAATAACTATTTTACATTTCTGCAGTGAAATAGTGCATCAGTGTATTTAAAAAAAAAAAAGCAGTATTCCTGGTCCACAAAGCAGTTGTGCATACAGCGTACAAATACCTATTATAAATTTCAGCACTGAAATAGTGCATTAATATGTTTTAGGGAAAAAAGCGGTATTCCTGATCCAAAAAGAAGTTTAAAATACACCGCCTAAATACCTATTTTACATTTCTGCAGTGAAATAGTGCATCAGTGTATTTTTGGGAAAAAAAAGTAGTATTCCTGGTCCAGAAAGCTGTTGTGCATACAGCGTACAAATACCTATTTTAACTTTCAGCACTAAAATAGTGCATTACTGTGTTTTAGGGAAAGAAGCCGTATTCTTGGTTCACAAATAGAGTTGAGCAAACACCTGGATGTTCGGGTTCGAGAAGTTCGGCCGAACTTCCCGAAAATGTTCGGGTTCGGGATCCGAACTCGACCTGAACTTCACCCCGAACCCCATTGAAGTCAATGGGGAACCGAACTTTTGGGCACTAAAAAGGCTGTAAAATAGCCCAGGAAAGGGATAGAGGGCTGCAAAAGGCAGCAAAATGTAGGTAAATCCCCTGCAAACAAATTTGGATAAGGAAATAACTTAAAATAAAATAAAATTAATAAAAATTAACCAATATCAATTGGCAACTTGGAGGAGGAGGAGGTGGAATAGGAGGTTGGGGTGGCATCAGGGGGGAATGCTATGGGAGTTGAAGTTCTCATCACAGCCAAAAAGGATTCATGTCTGCTTGCAGTGCCACAGGCCTCATTCACAGACTCAGGGCCATGGTACCCGCAAAGAGGAGAGCAGTCCCGTAACAGCAACACAGGCCTCAGGTCAACCTTCAATGGAACAGGCCATTATCATTTATGTAGGCCCCTGACACCCAGACAGAGGATAGGTCATTTGACAGTAAAAGAGTAATATTTCCCACCAAGACAACAAATGATTAAACGACATATTGGCCCCTGACACCCGGACAATGGGGCGGTCATTAGACAGTAAAAAGTGTTAAATGTCTGCCACCAAGAAAGCAAGCAAGTACGTGAAATTTAGGCCCCTGACACCCAGACAATGGGGCGGTCATTAGACAGTAAAAAGTGTTTAATATCGCCCACCAAGACAACAAATGATTAAACGACATATAAGCCCCTGACACCCAGACAATGGGGCGGTCATTAGACAGTAAAAAGAGTTTAATATCTCCCACCAAGACAGCAAATGATTAAACAACATATAGGCCCCTGACACCCAGACAATGGGGCGGTCATTAGACCATAAAAAGAGTTTAATATCTCCCACCAAGACAACAAATGATTAAATGACATATAGGCCCCTGACACCCAGACAATGGGGCGGTCATTAGACAGTAAAAAGTGTTAAATGTCTGCCACCAAGACAGCAAGCAAGTACGTGAAAGTTAGGCCCCTGACACCCAGACAGAGGAGAGAGGTCCCATAGCAGCAAAAGAGGCATCATGTCACCCACCAACGGAGAAGGCCACTTTTAGTTAATTAGACCCCAGCACCCAGACAGAGGAGAGAGGTCCCAAAGCAGAGAATCAGGCTGCATGTCACCCAGCAATGGAGAAGGCCACCTTCAGATATTTAGGCCCCTGGCACCCAGACGGAGGAGAGGTTCATTCAACTTTGGGTTGCCCCGCAAAATAATGGTAAAATGAAAAAAAAGAGGATTCAATAAAGAAGTTCCCTGGAGTACAAGAATATATGGTTAAGGGGAGGAAGTTATAAATGTCTATTCTGCACAAGGGATAGACAGGTCTTTTGGGATCCATGTCTGGTTCATTTTTATGAATGTCAGCTTGTCCACGTTGGCTGTGGACAGGCGGCTGCTTTTGTCAGTAATGACGCCACCTGCCGTGCTGAATACACGTTCAGACAAAACGCTGGCCCCTCCAAGGTGTGTGCACACGTACTGTTCCACCATGTTAGTGAAATGCAGTCTCCTGCTAACACGTTCCATATCAGGTGGTGGTGCAGTTAGCTGTGGAGTGGTGACAAAACTTTTCCACATCTCTGCCATGCTAACCCTGCCCTCAGAGGAGCTGGCCATGACACAGCTGTGTTGGCGACCTCTCGCTCCTCCTCTGCCTTCTCCTTGGGCTTCCACTTGTTCCCCTGTGACATTTGGGAATGTTCTCAGTAGCGTGTCTACCAACATGCGCTTGTACTCGCGCATCTTTCTATCACGCTCCAGTGCAGGAAGTAAGGTGGGCACATTGTCTTTGTACCGGGGATCCAGCAGGGTGGCAACCCAGTAGTCCGCACACGTTAAAATGTGGGCAACTCTGCTGTCGTTGCGCAGGCACTGCAGAATGTAGTCGCTCATGTGTGCCAGGCTGCCCAGAGGTAAGGAAAAGCTGTCCTCTGTGGGAGGCGTATCGTCATCGTCCTCCATTTCCCCCCAGCCATACACCAGTGATGGGCCCAAGCTGCGTTGGATGCCACCCCGCTGTGAACATGCTTCATCCTTATCCTCCTCCACCTCCTCCTCATCCTCCTCATCCTCCAGTAGTGGGCCCTGGCTTGCCACATTTGTACCTGGCCTCTGCTTTTGCAAAAATCCTCCCTCTGAGCCACTTCAAAGAGACTGGCCTGAAAGTGCTAAAAATGACCCCTCTTCCTCCTACTCCTCGTCTTGGGCCACCTCCTCTAGTGTTGAGCGCGAATATTCAAATAGCGAATTTTTTTAGCGAATATCGGCACTTCGCTAATTCGCGAATATTTTCAATATAGCGCTATTAATTCGCTATTTCGAATTTTTTTTTTTTTTTTTTAGTTATATTTTTTTCTTTCCCACTTCCCAAAAGTAGTTCTTACCTGTCCTGAGGATTCCTGGCTTCCTGGCTGCTCTAGTCAGTGCCCGTTGCCGCTTCTGCCGACTTCCGTGCTCATGGAGCGTCCCCATCACCATGGGAACGTCTCCATATACTAAAATGTACTGTCGGATTTGAGGAATTACGTTGAAATCGCAATGCGAATAATTCAAGTTATATTAATCGCATTGCGATTACAACTTAGCACTGCTATCTTACATAGGCTAGAATTAACGAATATGGAATATAGCACTAGCAGTGCTAAGTTGAAATCGCAATGCGATTACTTCAAGTTAAATTAATCGCATTGCAATTCAACTTAGCACTGCTGCTATATTCCATATTCGTTAACTTCGTTCATTCTAGCAAGCTGACCCCTTATAAACCCAGCTCTAAGTTGAAATCGCAATGCGATTAATATAACTTGAATTAATCGCATTGCGATTTCAACGTAATTCCTCAAATCCGACAGTACATTTTAGTATATGGAGACGTTCCCATGGTGATGGGAACGCTCCATGAGCACGGAAGTTTATGGTTGGCTTGGTAGAATTAGCGAATAGCGAATATGACGAATGTATTCGTTATATTTCTCAAAACGAAGATAACGAATTATTCTACATCTTCGTTTTAGCTACCTATTCGTCAACTTCGCTAATTCTAGCAATCAAATAGGAGGGTTGATTATAGAGACAGCTGTGTTAAATTCGCTATGCGATTTTTTATTTTTTTTTATAGAATAATTATGTTACTCGATATAATTGGTATCCCCAGCAAAAATTGCATACAATGGAGGATGCCGGCGCGAACCACATGCGGAGGAACTGCCCCCCCAGTTAGAAACACGCCACAGTGTTTGGGGTCTGGAGCAGTCCCACCCATTTAGGCCACGTTTATTTTTGTAATTCTTGTTTTATATGTATTGAATGTGCCATTGCATATGGCTGGTAAACATTCTGTTGCACCTGGAAGCCGGTGTCACATGGTCTGTTGTAGGTGTAGCTTGCGGCCTCATGTGTTCCCCATTGCATTGTTGGTCCTGCAGTGCAGGTGAGTGGGATGGGGCTGTAGGCTACTTAATACCTGTTCAGACCTTGTTCACACACCATAGGTAGTCTAGTGGTAGGACCCCATGTCATGCTGAGATACCGTGTAGTGGTGCCTAAAGGGGCTCCGATATGTTCCTGATTGGAAATATTGGCGAATCTCTCAGCTTTTAACACCAGAGTGAGGGATTAGCCAGTGTTGTCAGTTGCTTATCCATGTGGTGCATCTTTTTTCTGTGAGTTATGTGTTTATATATTTTCATCCGCACATGTTTTATTTTGTGTAGGATGTTTGTGTGGTGCTTGTGGTTCGCGCCGGCATCCTCCATTGTA
Source organism: Bufotes viridis (assembly GCA_033119425.1). Taxonomy (NCBI): domain Eukaryota; kingdom Metazoa; phylum Chordata; class Amphibia; order Anura; family Bufonidae; genus Bufotes; species Bufotes viridis. Next base: position 125,340,449 of record CM065589.1, read on the forward strand.
TGCAATTTTTGCTGGGGATAGCCGTCGCTGCGAACCACATGCGGAGGAACTGCCCCCAGTTAGAAACACGCCACAGTGTTTGGGGTCTGGAGCAGTCCCACCCATTTAGGCCACGTTTATTTTTGTGATTCTTGTTTTATATGTATTGAATGTGCCATTGCATATGGCTGGTAAACATTCTGTTGCACCTGGAAGCCGGTGTCACATGGTCTGTTGTAGGTGTAGCTTGCGGCCTCATGTGTTCCCCATTGCATTGTTGGTCCTGCAGTGCAGGTGAGTGGGATGGGGCTGTAGGCTACTTAATACCTGTTCAGACCTTGTTCACACACCATAGGTAGTCTAGTGGTAGGACCCCATGTCATGCTGAGATACCGTGTAGTGGTGCCTAAAGGGGCTCCAATATGTTCCTGATTGGAAATATTGGCGAATCTCTCAGCTTTTAACACCAGAGTGAGGGATTAGCCAGTGTTGTCAGTTGCTTATCCATGTGGTGCATCTTTTTTCTGTGAGTTACTCGATATAATTATTATAATTATTCTATTTATTTAAAAAAAACTTATAAAATCGCATAGCGAATTAAACACAGTTGTCTCTCTCTAATATAGTCAACCTTCCTATTTGATTGCTTGAATTAGCGAAGTTGACGAATAGGTTGCTAAAACGAAGATGTAGAATACTTCGTTATCTTCGTTTTGAGGAATATGATGAATACATTCGTCATATTCGTCATCTTCGCTATAATTCTAGATATGAAACCAATAGGAAAGTAGCTTTAAGTTAAAATCGCAATACGCGATTATTTAAATCGCATATTAATAGCGATAACTAGAATAATGACGAATATTCGATTTCGACGAATATGAAACGAATATTCTTTCGAATATTCGCGAATTTCGTCGAAATCGAATATGGCACCTGCCGCTCATCACTAACCTCCTCTTCCATCATCGCCCTAAGTGTTTTTTCAAGAAGACATAGAAGTGGTATTGTAACGCTGATAACACCGTCATCGCCTCTGGCCATGTTGGTGGAGTACTCGAAACAGCGCTACAGGGCACACAGGTCTCGCATGGAAGCCCAGTCATTGGTGGTAAAGTGGTGCTGTTCCGCTGTGCGACTGACCCATGCGTGCTGCAGCTGAAACTCCCCTATGGCCTGTTGCTGCTCGCACAGTCTCTCCAGCATGTGCAAGTTCCACCTGGTGGGCAAGTCGCATATGAGGCGGTGAGCGGGAAGGGCGAAGTTACACTGTAGCGCAGACAGGCGACCAGAGGTAGGATGTAAACACCGGAAGCACGCACAGACGGCCTGCACTTTATGCAGCTGCTCTGTCATGTCGGGGTAGTTGTGAATGAACTTCTGCACCACCAAATTCAGCACATGCACCAGGCAAGGGATGTGCGCACCCAGAGATGCGACAAGATTTCGCCCTTTATCGCACACCACCAGGCCGGGCTTGAGGCCCACCGGCAGCAACCACTGGTTGGTATGTTGTTCAATACCCCGCCACAACTCCTGCACGGTGTGGGGCCTGTCCCCCAAACATATGAGTTTCAGAACGGCCTGCTGATGTTTACCCCGGCTGTGCTGAAGTTGGTGGTGAAGGTGTGTGGCTGACTGGATAATTAGGTGGAAGAAGAGGAGGAGGAAGCCGAGTAGGAGGAGGAGGCTACAGGAGGCAAAGAATGATGCGCTGCGATCCTTGGCGGTGGAAGGACGTGTGCCAAAGAACTCTCTGCCTGGGGCCCAGCCGCCACTACATTTACCCAGTGTGCAGTTAGGGAGATATAGCGTCCCTGGTCTTGCTAACTTGTCCACGTATCTGTGGTTAGGTGGACCTTGCAACAGATGGCGTTGCGCAGTGCACACTTGATTTTATCGGATACTTGGTTGCGCAGGGAAGGCACAGCTCTCTTGGAGAAGTAGTGGCGGCTGGGAACAACATACTGTGTGACAGCCATCGCCATCAGCTGTTTGAAGCTGTCTGTGTCCACCAGCCTGAATGACAGCATTTCAAAGGCCAGTAGTTTAGAAATGCTGGCATTCAGGCCCAGGGCTCGTGGGTGGGTAGGTAAGAATTTACGCTTTCTCTCGAATGTTTGTGAGATGGAGAGCTGAACGCTGCCGTGTGACATGGTGGAGATGCTTGGTGACGGAGGTGGTGGTTTTGATGGCACATCCTCTGTTTGGTGGGCGGCAGGTGCCAACATTCCTCCCGAGGCGGAGGAAGAGGCCTAGGCAGCAGCAGAATAGGGAGCAGGGGGAGCCTGAGTGAGTTCCTTGCTTTTAAGGTGTTTACTCCACTGCAGTTCATGCTTTGCATGTAGATACCTGGTCATGCAGGTTGTGCTAAAGTTCAGAATGTTAATGCCTCGCTTCAGGCTCTGATGGCACAGCGTGCAAATCACTCAGGTCTTGTCGTCAGCACATTGTTTGAAGAAGTGCCATGCCAGGGAACTCCTTGAAGTTGCCTTTGGGGTGCTCGGTCCCTGGTGGCAGTGACCAGTAGCAGGCGAACTCTCTTGGCGGCTGTTCTGCTTTTGCCCCCTGCTCCCTCTTTTGCAATGATGTTGGCTCGTTCTCACCACTGCCTCTTCCTCTGAACTATGAAAGTTAGTGGCACGACCTTCATTCCATGTGGGGTCCCCTGCATCGTCCCCTGCATCAACTTCCACACAGTCTTCCTCCCTGACCTCCTGTTCAGTCTGCACTCTGCAAAAAGACGCAGCAGTTGGCACCTGTGTTTCGTCATCATCAGAGACGTGCGGACTCCGATGAGGTGGTATTCCCATGTCCTCATCATCAGGAAACATAAGTGGTTGTGCGTCAGTGCATTCTATGTCTTCCACCACTGGGGAAGTTCTAGGTTGATTCCCTTAGGAAACCCTGCCAGCAGAGTCTTTAAACAGCATAAGAGACTGCTGCATAACTTGAGGCTCAGACAGTTTCCCTGATATGCATGGGGGTGATGTGACAGACTGATGGGCTTGGTTTTCAGGCGCAACCTGTGCACTTTCTGCAGAAGACTGGGTGGGAGATAATGTTGTGAACATGCTGGATCCACTGTCGGCCACCCAATTGACTAGCGCCTGTACTTGCTCAGGCCTTACCATCCTTAGAACGGCATTGGGCCCCACCAAATATCGCTGTAAATTCTGGCGGGTACTGGAACCTGAGGTAGTTGGTTCACTAGGATGTGTGGCTGTGGCAGAATGGCCACGTCCTCTCCCAGCACCAGAGGGTACACTAACACCACCACGACCGCGTCCGCGTCCCTTACTAGATGTTTTCCTCATTGTTACCGTTCACCAAGCACCACAATATATTGATTTCAAATTTAGGCCTTTTTTTTACAGGCACCTAACACTATCTGGCTATCTATTTATGTACCGTATTACACTAATCCAGGCACAGCAGTAAGCATAGATTTGGGGGAATATCAGTTGTAGGCCTAGTATTTAGGCCCTGGACAAATTTATACTTGGAGATGCACAGTAGCGTACGAAAAAATATATAGAATTATGCTTTCAGCACTTGTATTTTAACACTTTGTGTAATACACCGTTTAACAGAAAGAAATACACTTAGAGATGCAAAACAGTGTGTGCAAATGTAGAGGATTATTCTGTATTTTAACACTTACTGTAATATACCCTTTAACGGAAAGAAATACACTTGGAGATGCACGCTGAGTGTAATATACCCTTTTACGGACATATTTACACTGGGCCTGCAACAGCTGGAACACCAGATTTATAGTATTTCTATTTTTGCAACTGAATTTCACCCCAGAAAATAATATATCCTTTGACGGACACTATGAAACTTGTCCAGTCACAGCTGGAACACCAGATTTACGGTATTGCTATTTTGGTAATTGAATTTCAACCCAGAACAAAATAGATCCTTTGACAGATACTATTAAACTACTTGTCCAGCCACAGCTAGAACACCAGATTTACTGTATTTTCTATTTTTGCAACTGAATTTCACCCCAGAAAATAAAATATCCTTTGACGGACACTATGAAACTTGTCCAGTCACAGCTGGAACACCAGATTTACGGTATTGCTATTTTGGTGATTGAATTTCAACCCAGAACAAAAGCTATAATTTTACGGACACTATGAAACTTGTCCAGCCACAGCTAAAACCACTGATTTAGGGTATTGCTATTTTGGCAATTGAATTTCACTCCAGAACAAAAACTATCCTTTGACAGACACTATAAATCTTGTCCTGCCACAGCAGAAACCACTGATTTAGGGTTTTGCTATTTTGGAAATTGAATTTCACCCCAGAAAAAAAAATATATTCTTTGTCAGACAGTATTACACTTGGCTAGCCACAGATGAATCACCAGATTTAGGGGATTGCTATTTTTTTAAGTGAATTTTACCTCTCAATAAAATATAGAATATTCTATCCTGAGTTTCTAGGAGTGACAATAAGCACAGCCAAGCCCCTGATGTAGGATATAGCAAAAAAAAAAAAGTACTATTGATGGATTAATGGACTTGGTGGCAGCTTGTGCTGGCGCACACAAGACACAAAATGGCCGCAGATCACCCCAGAAAAAAGTGACAGAAAAACGCTCTGGGCAGCCTGAAAACAGTGAGCAATTAACTAGCAGAAGTTAAATGATTAACAGCTGTAGATCGATCACTTTATTAAGTGCTTTTGCTGAGTTGATCCCTGCCTAATCTCACCCTAACAGCAGTTGCATCCTATTCTTACACTAATCCGAGCAGAGTGACTTGCGGCGCGACGTGACTCCAGCTTAACCACTACCCGACCGCCTAACGCAGGGATGCGTCCTGTGGGCGGCTGGGTTATTCATCCTTGACACGCCGGTGCGTCATCTCGCGAGAGGAGAGATTTGTTCACAGGTACGTGTCGGGAGGAAGTTTTACTGTTTAGGCTCTTTTGCGCACCTAGTCAGCTAAAAAGTGGCACACATGTGGTATCACCCTACTCAGAAGAAGTAGGGCAATGTGTTTTGGGGTGTATTTTTACATATACCCATGCTGGGTGAGAGAAATATCTCTGTAAATTGACAACTTTGTATAAAAAAATTTTTAAGGTTGTCATTTACAGAGATATTTCTCACACATAGCATGGGTATATGTAACAATACACCCCAAAACACATTGCCCTATTTCTCCTGAGTACGGCGATACCACATGTGTGACACTTTTTTGCAGCCAAGATTCGCAAAGGGGCCCAAATTCCAATGAGTACCTTTTAGGAGGGCATTTTTACGCATTTGGATTCCAGACTTCTTCTCACGCTTTAGGGCCCCCAAAATGCCAGGGCAGTATAAATAACCCACAAGTGACCCCATTTTGGAAATAAGACACCCCAAGGTATTCCGTGAGGGGCATGGCGAGTTCATAGAAGATTTTTTTTTGGCACAAGTTAGCAGAAATTGACTTTTTTTTTCTTACAAAGTCTCATATTCCACTAACTTGTGACAAAAAATAACATTTTACATGAACTCACCATACCCCTCACGGAATACCTTGGGGTGTCTTCTTTCTAAAATCGGGTCACTTGTAGGGTATTTATACTGCCCTGGCATTTTAGGGGCCCCTAAGCGTGAGAAGAAGTCTGGAATCCAAATGCGTAAAAATGCCCTGTGAAATCCTGAAGGTACTCATTGGAATTTGGGCCCCTTTGCGCACCCAGGCTGCAAAAAAGTGTCACACATGTGGTATCGCTGTACTCAGGAGAAGTTGGGCAATGTGTTTTGGGGTGTATTTTTACATATACCCATGCTGGGTATAGAGAGAAATATCTCTGTAAATGACAACTTGTTTAATTTATTTATACAAAGTTGACAATTTACAGAGATATTTCTCTCACCCAGCATGGGTATATGTAAAAATACACCCCAAATCACATTGCCCTACTTCTTCTGAGTACGGCGATACCACATGTGTGCCACTTTTTTGCAGCCTAGGTGCGTAAAGGGGTGTAAAGTCCAACGAGTACCTTTAGGTTTTACAGGGTTGCTCACAATTTAGCCCCGCCCAAAATCCCAGAACAGTAAACACACTCTACAAATGACCCCATTTCAGAAAGTACACACCCCAAGGTATTCACTGAGGGGCATAGTGAGTCCGTGGGAGATTTTATTATTTTTTTGCCAGAAGTTAGCAGAAATGGAAACTTTATTATTATTTTTTTTCCTCAGAAATTGTCACTCACCATGCCCCTCCGCGAATATTTTGGGGTGTCTTCTTTTTAAAATGGTGTCATTTGGGGGGTATTTATACTATCCTGGCATTCTAGAACCTGAAGAAACATGACAGGTGCTCAGAAAGTCAGAGTTGCTTCAAAATGCGGAAATTCTTTTTTTTGCACCATAGTTTGTAAACGCTATAACTTTTACCCAAACCAATAACTATACACTTATTTTTTTTTATCAAAGACATGTAGAAAAATAAATTTAGAGAAACATTTATATAGAAATGTAGTTTTTAATGAAACATTTTACAACAGAAAGCGAAAAAAGTCATTTTTTTGCAAAAATTCCAGACAATTTTTATTAATATCAAAAAAAGTAAAAATGTCAGCAACAATGAAATACCACCAAATGAAAGCTCTATTAGTCAGACGAAAAGGAGGTAAAATTCATTTGGGTGGTAAGTTGCATGACCGAGCAATAAATCGTGAAAATAGTGTAGTGCAGAATTGTAAAAAGTGGTCTGGTCATTAAGGGTGTTTAAGCTAGGGGGGCTGAGGTGGTTAAATAGAGGCTGGGTCACATGCTACACTTGGCCAATCACAGCCATGCTAATAGTAGGCATGGCTGTGATGGCCTCTTGGGGCAAGTAGTATGACGCTTGTTGATTGACTGTTTTGCAGGCTTTCAAAATGCGCCATAGAAATCGCCGAACAACGAACCCGAACTTTTACGTAAATGTTCGGGTTCGATTCCGCGTCACGAACACCCCAAAATTCGGTACAAACACGAACTATACAGTTCGGGTTCGCTCATCCTAATTCACAAAGCATTTGTACCTACAGCGTACAAATACCTACGTTTGATTTTCAGCCATTAAATAGTGCATTTATGAATTTTGGGGGAAAAAGTTGTGTTCTTGGTTCAGAAAGCAGTTGTGCATACAGCGTACAAATACCTACGTTTAATTTTCAGCCGTTAAATAGTGCATTTATGAATTTTGGGGGAAAAAGCTGTGTTCTTGGTCCACAAAGCAGTTGTGCATACATCATACAAATACCTATTTTAAAATTCAGCACTGAAATAGTGCATTAGTGTGTTTTAGGGGAAAAAAAAGCTGTGTTCTTAGTTCGCAAAGCAGTTGTGCATACAGTGTACATACACTTATTTTAAATTGCAGCACTAAAATAGTCCATTTGTGAATTTTGGGGAAAAAAGCTGTGTTCTTGGTCCAAAAAGCAGTTGTGCATACAGCGTACAAATACATATGTTACATTTCTGCAGTGAAACAGTGCATCAGTGTATTTTTGGGAAAAAAAAGTAGTATTCCTGGTCCACAAAGCAGTTTTGCATACAGCGTACAAATACCTATTTGAACTACTGAAAAAGTGCATTACTGTGTTTTAGGGAGAAAAAGCGTATTCCTGGTTGACAAGGCAGTTTGAAATACACCGCCCATATACCTATTTTGCATTTTTGAAGTGAAATAGTGCATCAGTGTATATTTTGGGAAAAAAAGCAGTATTCCTGGTCCACAAAGCAGTTTTGCATACAGTGTAATAATACCTATTTTAAATTTCAGCACTGAATTAGTGCATTAGTGTTTTTTAGGGAACAAAAAGCCATGTTCATGGTCCACAAAGCAGTTGTGCATAGAGCGTACAAATTCCTATTTTAAATTGTAGCACTGAAATAGTGCATTTGTGAATTTTGGGGGAAAAAAACGTGTTCTTAGTCCACAAAGCAGTTGTGCATGCAGCGTACAAATACATATTTTACATTTCTGCAGTGAAATAGTGCATTACTGTGTTTTAGGGAGAAAAAGAGGTATTCCTTGTCCACAAAGCAGTTTGAAATACACCGCCCACATACCTATTTTACATTTCTGAAGTGAAAAAGTGCATCAGTGTATTTTTGGGCAAAAAAGCGGTATTCCTGGACCAAAAAGCAGTTGTGCATATGGTGTACAAATACCTATTTTAAACTTCAGCACTGAAATAGTGCATTACTGTGTTTTAGGGAGAAAAAGCGGTATTCCTGGTCCACAATGCAGTTTAAAATACACCTTCAAAATATCTAGTTTACATTTCTGCAGTAAATTAGTGCATCAGTGCATTGTTGGGAAAAAAGTAGTACTCATGGTCCACAATGCAGTTGTGCACACAGTGTACAAATATCTATTTTAAATTTCAGCACTGAAATAATGCATTACTGTTTTTTAGGGAGAAAAAGTGGTATTCCTGGTCCACAATGCAGTTTAAAATCCACCACCAAAATACCTATTTTACATTTCTGCTGTGAAATAGTGCATCAGCTATTTTTTTTGGGAAAAAAAGTAGTATTTCTGGTCCACCAAGGAGTTGTGCACACAGCGTACAAATAACTATTTTAAATTTCAGCACTGAAATAGTGCATTACTGTGTTTTAGTTAAAGAAAGCCGTGTTCTTATTCACAAAGCAGTGGTGCATACAACTTACAAATATATATTTTAAATTTCAGCACTGAAATAGTGCATTACTGTGTTTTAGGGTGAAAAAGTGGTATTCCACTCCACAAAGCAGTTTAAAATACACCGCCCAAATACCTATTTTACATTTCTACAGTTGAATAGTGCATCAGTGTATTTTTGGGGGAAAAAGCGGTATTCCTAATCCACAAAGCAATTGTGCATACAGCGTACAAATACCTATTTTAAATTGCAGCACTGAAATATTGCATTAATGTGTTTCAGGGAAAAAAACGTGTTCTTGGTCCACAAAGCAGTTGTGCATCCAGCGTACAAATACCTATTTAAAATTTCAGCACTGTAATAGTGCATTACTGTGTTTCAGGGGAAAAAGCTGTGTTCTTGGTCCACAAAGCAGTTGTCCATAAAGCATACAAATACCTAATTTAAATTTCAGCACTGAAATAGTGCATTAGTGTGTTTTATGAAAATAAAAGCCATGTTCTTGGTTCACAAAGAAGTTGTCCATACAGAGTACAAATACCTATTTTAAATTTCAGCACTGAAATAGTGCATTAGTGTGTTTTAGGGAAAAAAAATCTGTTTCTTGGTTCACAAGGCAATTGTGCAAACAGAATACAAATACCTATTTAAAAGTTCAGCACTGAAATAGTGCATTACTGTGTTTTAGCAGTTTAAAATACACCGCCCAAATACGTATTTTACATTTCTGCAGTGAAATAGTGCATCAGTGTATTTTGGGGGGAAAAAAAGCAGTATTCCTGGTCCACAAAGCAGTTGTGCATACAGTGTACAAATACCTATTTAAAATGTCTACAAAGCAGTTTCAGCACTGTAATAGTGCATTACTGTGTTTCAGGGAAAAAAGATGTGTTCTTGGTCCACAAAGCAGTTGTCCATAAAGCAAACAAATACCTATTTTAAATTTCAGCACTGAAATAGTGCATCAGTGTATTTTGGGGGGAAAAAGCGGTATTCCTGGTCCACAAAGCAGCTGTGCATACAGCATACAAATACCTATTTAAAATGTCAGCACTGAAATAGTGCATTAGTGTGTTTTAGAAAAAAAAGAGCCATGTTCTTTGTTCACAAAGAAGTTGTCCATACAGAGTACAAATACCTATTTTAAATTTCAGCACTGAAATAGTGCATCAGTGTATTTTGGTGGGAAAAAAAGCGGTATTCCTGGTACACAAAGCAGTTGTGCATACAGCATACAAATACCTATTTTAAATTTCAGCACTAAAATAGTGCATCAGTGTATTTTGGGGGAAAAAAAACGGTATTCCTGGTTCACAAAGCAGTTATGCATACTGCGTACAAATAACTATTTTAAATTTCAGCACTGAAATAGTGCATTAGTGGGTTTTAGAGAAAAAAAAACGTGTTCTTTGTCCACAAAGCAGTTGTACATACAGTGTACAAATAACTATTCTAAATTGCAGCACTAAAATAGTGAATTTGTTAATTTTGGGGAAAAAAGTCATGTTCTCGGTTCACAAGGCAGTTGGGTATACAGCGTACAAATACATATTTTACATTTCTGCAGTGAAATACTACATAAGTGTATTTTGGGGGAGAAAAATAGCGGTATTCCTGTGAAACAAAGCAGTTTTGTATACAGTGTACAAATACCTATTTTAAATTTCAGTACTGAAATAGTGCATTAGTGTGTTTTAGGGAGAAAAAAAGCGGTATTCCTGGTCCACAAAGCAATTTAAAATATACCGCCTTAAAAACTATTTTATATGTCTGCAGTGAAAAAGTGCATCAGTGTATTTTTTGGGAAAAAATAATGCGGTATTTCTGGTCCACAAAGCAGTTGGCATACAGCGTACAAATACCTATTTTAAATTTCAGCACTGAAATAGTGTATTAGTGTGTTTTAGGGACAAAAAGCGGAATTTCTGGTCCACAAAGCAGTTCAAAATACACCGCCAAAATACCTATTTTACATTTCTGCAGTGAAATAGTGCATCAGTGTATTTTTGGGAAACAAAGCGGTATTCCTGGTCCACAAAGCAGTTGTGCATACAGCGTACAAATATCTATTTTAAATTTCAGCACTGAAATAGTTCATTACTGTGTTTTAGGGAGAAAAAGCGGTATTCCTGATCCACAATGCAGTTTAAAATACACCGCCAAAATACCTATTTTACATTTCTGCTGTGAAAAAGGGCATCAGTGCATTTTTGGGAATAAAGTAGTTCTCCTGGTCCACCAAGCAGTTGTGCATACAGCGTACAAATACCTATTTTAAATTTCAGCACTGAAATAAAGCATTGCTGTGTTTTAGGGAGAAAAAGCGGTATTCCTGGTCCTCAATGCAGTTTAAAATACATCGCCCAAATACTTATTTTACATTTCTGCAGTGAAATAGTGCATTAGTGTGTTTTAGGGGAAAAAAAAGCTGTGTTCTTGGTACACAAAGCAGTTGTGCATACAGCGTACAAATACCTATTTTAAATTGCAGCACACAAATAGAGCATTTGTGAATTTTGGGGAAAAAAAGCCATGTTCTTGGTCCACAAAGCAGTTGTGCATACAGCGTACAAATACATATTTTAAATTTTAGCACTGAAATAGTGCATTACTGTGTTTTAGGGAGAAAAAGCGGTATTCCTGGTCCTCAATGCAGTTTAAAATACAACACCAAAATACCTATTTTACATTTCTGCAGTGAAATAGTGCATCAGTGTATTTTTGGGAAAATAAGTAGTATTCCTGGTCCATAAAGCAGTTGTGCATACAGTGTACAAATACCTATTTTAAATTTCAGCACTGAAATAGTGCATTACTGCGTTTTAGGGAGAAAAAGCGGTATTCCTGGTCCACAAAGCAGTTTAAAATACACCGCCCAAATACCTATTTTACATTTCTGCAGTGAAATAGTGCATCAGTGTATTTTTGGGGAAAAAAGCGGCATTCCTGTCCACGAAGCAGTTGTGCATATAGCATACAAATACCTGTTTTAAATTTAAGCACTGAAATAGTGCATTAGTGTGTTTTAGGGGAAAAAAAGCTGTGTTCTTGGTTCACAAAGCAGTTGTGCATACAGCATACAAATACCTACGTTTGATTTTCAGCCCTTAAATAGTGCATTAGTGTGTTTTAGGAAAAAAAAGCTGTGTTCTTGGTTCACAAAGCAGCTGTGCATACAGCGTACAAATACCTGCATTTAGTTTTCAGCTGTTAAATAGTGCATTTGTGAATTTTGGGTAAAAAAGCTGTGTTTTTGGTCCACAAAGCAGTTGTGCATACAGCGTACAAATATATATTTTACATTTCTGCAGTGAAATATTGCATCAGTGTATTTTTTTGGAAAGAAGCGGTATTCCTGGTCCACATAGCAGTTCTGCATACAGCGTACAAATATCTATTTTAAATTTCAGCACTGAAATAGTACATTTCTGTGTTTTAGGGAGAAAAAGCTGTATTCCTGGTCCACAGTGCAGTTTAAAATACACCACCAAAATAGCTATTTTACATTTCTGCAGTAAAATAGTGCATCAGTGTATTTTTGGGAAAAAAAAGTAGTATTCCTGGTCCATAAAGCAGTTGTGCATACAGTGTACAAATACCTATTTTAAATTTCAGCACTGAGATAGTACTTTGCTGTGTTTTTGGGAAAAAAAGCTGTATTCTTGGTCCACAAAGCAGTTGTGCATACAGCGTACAAGTAGCTTTTTTAAATTGCAGCACACAAATAGAGCATTTGTGAATTTTGGGGAAAAAAGCCATGTTCTTGGTCCACAAAGCAGATTAAAATACTCCGCCCAAATCCCTATTTTACATTTCTGCAGTGAAATATGGCATTAGTGTATTTTTGGGAAAAAAAGCGGTATTCCTGGTCCACAAAGCAATTGTGCATACAACGTACAAATACCTTTTTTAAATTTCAGCACTGAAACAGTGCATTAGTGTGTTTTAGGGAAAAAAATATGTGTTCTTGGTTCACAAAGCAGTTTTACATACATCATACAAATGCCTACATTTAATTTTCAGCCATTAAACAGTGCAATTGTGAATTTGGGGTCAAAAAAACTTTTCTTGATCCACAAAGCAGTTGTGCATACAGAATTTTAAATTTCAGCACTAAAATCGTGCATTAGTGTGTTTTAGAGGAAAAAAAAGCCGTGTTCTTTGTTCACAAAGTAGTTTAAAATACACCGCCCAAATACCTATTTTACATTTATGCTGTGAAATAGTGCATTAGTGTATTTTTGTGAAAAAAATGCTGTATTCTTGCTTCAAAAACAGTTGTGCATACAGCGTAAAATACCTCATTTTCATTTCTGCAGTGAAATAGTGCATCCGTTTTTTTTTGGGGGAAAAAGCGGTATTCCTGGTCCACAAAGCAGTTTTGTATACAACGTACAAATACCTATTTTAAATTTCAGCACTGAAATAGTGCATTACTGTGTTTTAGGGAGAAAAAGCCATGTTCTTGGTCCACAAAGCAGTTGTGCATACAGCGTACAAAATACATATTTTACATCTCTGCAGTGAAATAGTGCATCAGTGTTTTTTTTGGGAAAAAACGGTATTCCTGATCCACAAAGCAGTTGTGAATACAGCGTACAAATACCTATTTTAAATTTTAGCACTGGAATAGTGCATTACTGCGTTTTTTGGGGAAAATAAACGGTATTGTCCAAAACGTCTACAGTCTCTTCAAATCTTTATTTTATCCTCTGAACTTGACGCTGAGACACATTGAAGGTGTCTGCCACATCAGCAGTGGATCTGGTCTTCAGCCTCTTGATAATCAACACTTTAGTGTTAGGGTGAATCTTAGGCATGTTTGCAGAGGTCTAGTTGCAGTTGATGTAAAGGTCTAGTGTACTGGGGTTCTTTTTATACACACCTGAGACCTAACTGATCCATTATTAGTCACAGGTGAAGCTCACATGACAAGGCGACAACACTTATGTCTTGGAAAAAATTGATTCAATGGGCTTTACCAAGCTGTGAATATTAGAATACTTTTTGTCAGTTTCGTTTTGCACTGAAACATTATTAAAAAAGCTGTTGGGATTAAAATGAACCATTTCTTGTAACAAAATCTTGATTAGAAATATATTTTAGCGGCACTTCAGGTCAATTTGTACACAAGCGACAAGACTTTTGTCAGGGACTGGAGGATGTGCCACCAACACCACCACCCCCTCCGTCACCATCACCAAGCATCTCCACCATGTTCAGCTGTCCATCTCCAAAACACTGGAGAAAAGGAGGAAATACCCACCTACCCACCCTCGATCCCTGGTCCTGAATGCCAGCATTTCAAAATTACTGCCCTTTGAAATGCTGTCATTCCGTATAGGGGAGATGGACTGTTTCAAACAGCTGATGGCAGTTGCTGTTTCACAGTACGTAGTTCCCAGCCGCCACTACTTTTCCAGGTGAGCCGTCCCTTCTTTGCACAACCAAGTGGAGGATAAAATCAAATGTGCACTGTGCAACGCCATCTGTAGCAAGGTCCACATAACCACAGATACATGGACCAGTGAGCACAGCCAAGGCCGCTAAATCTTCCTAATTGCGCACTGTGTTAAATGCAGTGGCGGCTGGTCCCGAGGCGGATAGCGGTTTGGTGCATGTCCTTCTACCACCGAGGATCGCAGGGCATTATTCTTTGCCTCCTGTTGCCTCCTACTCCGCATCATCCTCCTCTTTTACCACCACCACATCCGGTTAGTGAAAGAACTCCCCACCAACTTCAGCACAGCCAGGAGTAAAAGTCAGCAGGCGGTTTTAAAACTCATGTGTTTTGCGGACAAACCCCACACCGCACAGGAGCTTTGGAGGTGCATAGAACAACAGACCGATGAGCGGTTGCTGCCAGTGAGGCTCAAGCCCGGCCTGTTGGTGTGCGATAATGGGCGAAATCTCGTTGCAGCTCTGGGACTAGCCGGTTTGACGCACATCCCTTGCCAGGCACATGTGCTAAATCTGGTGGTGCAGAAGTTTCTTAAAAACTACACAGACATGTCAGAGATGCTTCAGAAAGTGCGGCCCGTCTGTAAGCGCTTTCAGAGTTCTCACCCTGCTGCTGCTAGGCACTGCAGTGTATCTTTGGCCTTCCCGTTCACTGCCTCACATGCGACGTGCCCACCAGGTGGAACTCCGCCTTGCATATGCTGCAAAGACTGTGCGAGCATAAGCAGGCGATAGTGGAGTTGCGAGACCTGTGTACCTTGTTTTGGTCTTTTGGGTACTCAACCAATATGGCCAGTGCTGATGACTCCATTGTTAGCATTACAATGCCACTTCTATGTCTCCTTGAAAAAACAATTAGCGCGATGATGGAAGAGGATGTGGCAGAGGAGGAGGAGGAAGAGGGGGCATTTAACAAGGTTTCAGGCCGGTCATTCAGAAGTGACCTTAGAGGTTGGGTTCCTGCACCAGCAGAGGCCAGGTACATATGTGGACAGCCAGGGTACAGTTCTGGAGGACGAAGAGGAGGAGGATGAGGAAGAGGAGGAGGAATGGGGTTCACAGCAGGGTGGCACCCAATGCAGCTCATTACCATCACTGGAGCATGGCTGGGGGGATACGGAGGACACAGACGATACACCAGAGGACAGCTTTTCCTTACCTCTGGGCAGCCTGGCACACATGAGTGACTACATGCTGCAGTGCCTGCACAACGACAGCAGAGTTGCCCACATTGTAACTTGTGCTGACTACTGGGTTGCAACCAGGGACATAGCAAATGGCTCATGGGCCCTGGTGCAAGAGTTCAGCGTGGGCCCCCCTTCCCTCAGTGCTTTTTGTGTCTTTCTATGCGGTACAAGGGTACAAGTACAGTCTTTTGGCCCCCTTATTACCTCTGCACCCCCTATAGCTACGCCCAAGTTGCGACCCTGCTGGATCCCCACTACAAAGACAACGTACCCTCTTTAATTCCCGCAGTGGAGCGTGATAGGAAGATGCGTGACTACTAGCGCACGCTGGTAGACGCGCTCCTGAGTGCATTCCCAACTGACACTGGGGGACAAGTGGAAGCACAAGGCGAAGTCAGAGGAGGAGGAGGAAGAGGTCGCCAACACAGCTGTGTCACAGGCAGCACCTCAGAAGGCAGGGTTAGCATGGCCGACATGTGGAAAAACCTTTGTCACCGCGCCACAGCAACCTGCATCACAAGCTTATATGTAACGTCTTAACAGGAGGCAGCATTTGAACCACATGGTGGAACAGTACATGTGCACGCTTACACATACTGACTGATGGTTCTGCCCCATTCAACTTTTGGGTCTCCAAATTGTCCACATGGCCTGAGCTCGCCCTTTATTCCTTGGAGGTGCTGGCCTGCCCTGCAGCCAATGTATTGTCTGAACGTGTATTTAGCATGGCAGGGGGCGTGATTACAGACAAACCCAGCCTCCTGTCCACAGCCAACGTGGAAAATCTCACGTTCATTAAAATGAACCAGGCATGGATCCCACAGGACTTGTCTGTACCTTGTGCAAAATAGACATTTATATCTGCCTCAACCATACATTCTTGTACTCCAGTGCACTTATTCATTAAATTCCTTTTTTTTATTTGTACCATTATTTTGGGGGCTACCCTAATTTAAAAAAACAAAAAAAAATGTAAACCCTTTAAGATACCCCCTCCTCCTTCTCCTCCTTTATTGCCGCTTCCACCAACAACACAACATTAGCTGCCTCCTCAACCTCAACCTCCGACTCCGCATCCACCTCCTCCTCCTCCGAGTTGCTGGTAAATAATGTTTAATTTTTATTTGTTTTATTTTAAGTTATTTCCCTATCCACATTTTTTTTTCAGGGCACTTACCCACATTTTGCTGCCTTTTGCAGCCCTATAGTCCTTACCAGGACTATGTTACAGCCATATTTGTGCCCAAAAGTTCAGATACACATTTACTTCGTGGCATGAAGCCTGTGATGGTGTGAATAAACCTCTCCTCTGTCTGGGTGCCAATGGCCTACATTAGTGAAAATCGCCTGTTCCATTAGTGGGTGACATAAAGCCTGTTTTGCCATGAATGAACCTTTCCTCTGTCTGGGTGCCAGGGGCCTACATTTCTGAAAATCGCCTGTTGCATTGGTGGATGACATGAAGCCTGTTTTGCCGTGAATGAACCTCTCCTCTGTCTGGGTGCCAGGGGCCTACATTTCTGAAAATCGCCTGTTCCATTGGTGGGTGACATTAACCTCTTTTGCCGTTAATGAACCTCTCCTGTGTCTGGGTGCCAAGGGCCTAACTTACTGAAAATCACCTGTTCCATTGATGGGTGACATTAACCTCTTATTGCCATGAATAAACCTCTTCTCGGGCTGGGTGTCAGGGGCCTACATTAGTGAAAATCGCCTGTTCCATTGGTGGTTGACATTATTTAACCTCTTTTTGCCGTTAATGAACCTCTCCTCTGCCTGGGTGCCAGGGGACTACATTTCTGAAAATCGCCTATTGCATTGGTGGATGACATGAAGCCTGTTTTGCCGTGAATGAACCTCTCCTTTGTCTGGGTGCCAGGGGCCTAACTTACTGAAAATCGCCTATTCCATTGGTGGGTGACAATAACCTCTTTTTGCCGTTAATGAACCTCTCCTCTGTCTGGGTGCCAGGGGCCTACATTTCTGAAAATCGCCTGTTGCATAGGTGGATGACCTGAAGCCTGTTTTGCCATGAATGAACCTCTCCTCTGTCTGGGTACCAGCGACCTAACTTACTAAAAATCTCCTGTTCCATTGGTGGGTGACATTAACCTCTTTTTGCCATAAATGAACCTCTCCTCTGTCTGGGTGCCAGGGGCCCACATTATTGACAATTGGCTGTTCCATTGGTGGGTGACATGAAGCCTGTTTTGCCATGAATAAACCTCTTCTCCGTTTGTGTGCCAGGGTCCTACATTTCTTAAAATCGCCTGTTGCATTGGTGGATGACATTAACCTCTTTTTGCCGTGAATGAACCTCTCCTCCCTCTGGGTGCCAGGGGCCTAACTTACTGAAAATCTCCTATTCCATTGGTGGGTGACATTAACTGCTTTTTGCTGTGAATGAACCTCTCTTCTGCCTGATTGCCAGGGGCCTACATTTCTGAAAATCGCCTGTTCCATTGGTGGTTGACATTAACCTCTTTTTTGCCGTGAATGAACTTCTCCTCTGTCTGGATGCCAGGGGCCTACATTAGTGACAATCGCCTGTTCCATTGGTGGTGACATGAAGCCTTTTTTGCCGTGAATGAAACTCTCCTCTGACTGGATGCCAGGGGCCTACATTTCTGAATATCACCTGTTCCATTGGTGGGTGACATTAACCCAGTTTTGCCAGTGATAAGCCCCTGCTGTGCATTGCTGGCAGGAAACCAAATTTTGTAAAAACATCTGTTACTGATCTAAAGATCCATGACTACAAACGCCTGCTGGTAGATGTGCTGCTGTGGCATTCCCACCTGACGCCTTCTGAACCTCCTACTTAACATGCACCTCCTCCTCCAAGTTGCCAATTAATTATGTTTAATTTTTATTTATTTTATTTTGTCTTTTCTCTATCCACATTTGTTTGCAGGGCAGGATTGAGGCAGGATTGTGTGGAGGCAAAAAAAAAAAACATAATAATAACTAAATAAATTAATAAATATATTCTGCTTCAATGAATGTTTGGAATGTTTGGAAGAAGTTTGGAACAACCAGGACTCTTTCTAGAACTAGCCTTCCCTCCAAACTCCAAAGTAATTTGGGGAGAAGGTCCTTGTTAAGAGAAGTGACCAAGAACCAAATTGTCACTCTGGCTGAGCTTAAAAGATCCTGTGTGCAGACAAGACAAAGTTCTAGAAAGCTAACCATCACTGTAGTACTCCACCAATTTGGGCTTAATGGCAGAATGGACAGAACAAAGCCTCTCAAGAAATATTAATGCCTGCTGGAAGTTTTCAAAAAAACACCTAAATGATTCTCAGTTAGAAACAAGATTTTCTGGTCTGATAAAGCCAAGATTGAACTTTTTGGCCTCTTTTCTAAGAATCACGTCTGGAGGAAACTTGGTAGTGCTCACCAACTGCCTAATACCGTCTTTACGCTGAAGCATGATGATGACAACATCTTGTTGTGTTTTTTTTTTTTTTAGAGGCTGGGACAGGGAGACTGCTTTCTGATAGTAGATACAGTAAGTCAGATCTGTGAATTCATTTTCTTAGATAATCCACTAAATGACACCAGATTTTTTACTTTTAGTTTTAAACTTTAGACAAGAAAGCCATTGTGATTAGTAAGTGGAGCTATGTTTTAATAATTCAATTTTTATATTTTTCTTCTTTTATTTTTCTATTTCGTTATATTTTTTATTTCATTCTGACATTTTTTTTTATTTTTACCATTTAGTTAAAAGATAGTCTATCATCTTGCAGCTCCCACTATCTAATTTATGAGTCTGGCCTTAGCTCTTATTGTTAAAATCTTGACTGCTATATCTATTCCTCTTAGTGTCTGCTGTAGAAATCATACACATCTTTTTTCCATCTCAAATAATTCCTTCCATTCTTTCAATCTGTCTTGACATAACAGCTGCATTAGTAATAACAAACCAAATCGTCTTTGATTTTTCCACCTTTCAAGCCTTTGATTTTTCCATTTTACACAGCCACTGACTCTTTCTTATCCAATCATTATCCGAAGATCCTTTTTTTTTTATATAAATTTCTATTCACTCTTTCTTCAACACATTCAGTTTTTATGGATTTTAGTAATTAAAAAACAACATATGCATAATGCACAGTCAAATATCAGTAAAATTTTTGTCCTTGTGTTTCGGAGTGGTTCAGTAAGCACTCTGATGTTTTCTTTTTCTTTACTTTTTTCTTCTCATTTCATATATCAATTTTACCCCTTGAACATGTGGGCTACTTTATATTTGTTACAGATCAGCGAGTGTGGCCCCACTGTGCCAACTACCTGGTTTGCCTTTGGACTAAACCCTAAGGGTGGTACTCCAGCTCTCCCCTGGTATTCCCCCTTTTTTTCTCCATTTCAGTTTTCGCCTTAGGCAGCAGAAAGGCTAGGTTGCTTACAGGACCCCAATGTAGTTGTACACATGACATATTCACCTTTATGTATCCAGGTATATGATACAGAAAGATCTTAGTCTTAAGTCAAGGCTTCAATTTATAATAAAGGGCACAATAATAACAGATGTATCAGGGCATACTGCAGGTTATCTGGTTTGTATTCAACATCTTTTATTTGGTCTGTATACTTCTCCACACATATCCCTCTTATGTTTTTTTCTTACTTTAATAAAGGAGATGGTTTCTTTTACTGGCATAATATATTGCTTGGGGATTTATGTATATACATATAGAGATGCAACACATAATATTGTGGACATATTGTTCTAAACGTCAGGTTCCCACATTTGTAATGTTTATGACTCACGTTTATTATGTCTTTTTATCAATTTGAATATATGTTAACAAAGATCATGTTTTCTCGTTAACGTTAGTCTAGCCAAACTATCACATTTTCATATAAATTGATCAAAGTAATAACAGAAAGTATTCTTTCTGTTATCATTAAAAGTCAGTCGCAATGGATAAATTATTTTCCTTACTCCCTTTTTTTTCTATAAAAACTATGCTGAGCGTATCTGCCATCCTCTCTTAAAAGTCAAACATAAAAATCTTAAGCCTGTTCCCCTTTTGACTTTCAGGGACAAGTGCTATACCCTGCAAAGTACCTTTCATGCTTTACTTTTATTATTAGCATTTCATTTCCAGTATCACTGTTAGAAGAGTCTACCTACACCCATAATCCTCTTCTAATCATCAACTATTTAGATTTATCCTGTGACTCATTATCATTCACTACATAACCTAGTGTCTTTCTTTTTTCAATTTCAAAGCTCTATAGTCGGCTCTTTTCTTGCTGTTTGTCCCTAGATGCATTCTACATTTCTCTTACAGCTAACATTTCTTGACTCAATTGCATAGTTCTAGTAGGTCATCAAAAAGTCTCCAAAGAAAGAGGTTATCTTCTAAAACCAATAATTCTGCAAAAATCCATCTTTCTGACAAACGTACATGTTTGCTCCTAGTTTGACTGTTGTAATTCAACCTTTTGCACATTAAGTAGAGGAAAATTAAAGTTTAGGCAAAATTTACTCTCCTTTCTATTATGTTTCAATGAAAGTTTTGTACTAACTAACCTAATCAGATTTGCTAGGTGTTTCACAAAAATTAGTTGACCAAACGATTCAGAAGTTTTTGTGAATTTTTGTGAGATGGAGTCATTTTGCTGTCAATACTGGCGAGTAATTCTACTGTGAATACTCAAGAATTTACAGTTCATAGGTTTATTGTCAACACCCCAATAGCATACATTCTGTTCCAAATTTTGTGCAAATTATTATTTTTTTAAATTTGAGTTTACTAAATGTGTTCTATATTACTGTTCTGTATTACTGCAACATAAAGGATAGTCATAGCAAATGCAATACTGAAATAATGTTATTAAATGAGTTGGATGTTACTGCATATTAAGATAATGTGTAGTTTCAGCAAAGCAGTAATGCAACGTCATTTTTATACTAATTACTGAACTTACTGCAAAAAAAGTGTTGTATTACTGCAAGATCAATGGCGTGCCTAAAATCGAGGCAGGCCACGCAATTGCTATGGCGACTGTGGGCAAGGCGGCCCGCAGTGGACAAAAGGTACTACCACCTAAATATATTTGTTTTTATCTTTTATCTGACACTTTCTTTTGCATTGCACTGCACTATCGTGTATTAAATTTAAACATTAATAAGTCCCTTCCTAGTGGTCTTATAGAACTTGCTCTTTTGAAGGGAATAACCTTACCGGTAGTGTCTCCATATAGATAACTTGTGTTACGGTGTTAATTTTGGGTTATATATACACATATTTTCTATCAACCCCAAAATTAACATCGTAACACAAGTTATCTATATGGAGACACTACCGGTAACGTTATTCCCTTCGAAAGAGCAAGTTCTATAATACCACTAGGAAGGGACTTATTAATGTTAAAATTTAATACACAATAGTGCAGTGCAATACAAAAGAAAGTGTCAGATAAAAGATAAAAACAAAATATACAATTGCAAGAAAAAGTATGTGAACCACTTGGAATGATATGGGTCTTAATCTAAGTCCCAATAATAGACAATCACTGTCTGCTTAAACTAATAACACACAATTAAATGTTACTATGTTTTTATTGAACACACCATGTAAACCACTCACAGTACAGGTGTAAAAAGTATGTGAACCCCTCGACTAATGACATCTCTAAAAGCTAATTGGAGTGAGGTTTCAGCCAACTGGAGTCCAATCAATGAGATGAGATTAGAGGTGTTGGTTACAGCTGACCTATAAAAAACACACACCAGTTCTGGGTTTGCTTTTCCCAAGAAGCATTGCCTGATGTGAACGATGCCTTGCACAAAAGAGCTCTTAGAAGACCTACGATTAAGAATTGTTGACTTGCATAAAGCTGGAAACGCTTATAAAAGTTTCTCAAAAAGTCTTGCTTTTCATGAGTCCACGGTAAGACAAATTGTCTATAAATGGAGAAAGTTTAGCACTACTCTCCCTAGGAGTGGCCGGCCTGTAAAGATGACTGCAAGAGCACAGCGCAGACTGCTCAATGAGGTGAAGAAGAAGCCTAGAGTGTCAGCTAAAGACTTACAAAAGTCTCTGGTATATGCTTACATCCCTAAGCAAGAATGGATTTAATGGGAGGATACCATAGAGGAAGCCACTGCTGTCCAAAAAAAACCATTGCTGCACGTTTACAGTTTGCACAAGAGCACCTGGATGTTCCACAGCAGTACTGGCAAAATATTCAGTGGATAAATGAAACCAAAGTTGAGTTGTTTGGAAGAAACACGAAACACTATGTGTGGAGAAAAAGAGGCACAGCACACCAACATCAAAACCTCATCCCAACTGTGAAGTATGATGGTGGGGGCATCATGGATTGGGGCTGCTTTGCTACATCAGGGCCTGGACAGATTGCTATAATCGAAGGAAAAATGAATTCCCAAGTTTATCAAGACATTTTGCAGGAGAACTTAAGGCCATCTGTCCACCAGCTGAAGCTCAACAGAAGATGGGTGTTGCAGCAGGACAACGACCCAAAGCATAGAAGTAAAATAACAACAGAATGGCCTAAACAGAAGAAAATAAGCCTTCTGGAGTGGCCCAGTCAGAGTCCTCACCTCAACCCAATTGAGATGCTGTGGCATGACCTCAAGAAAGCGATTCACACCAGACATCCCAAGAATATTGCTGAACTGAAACAGTTCTGTAAAGAGGAATGGTCAAGAATTACTCCCTGACCGTTGTGCATGTCTGATCTGCAACTACAGAAAACGTTTGGTTGAAGTTATTGCTGCCAAAGGAGGTTCAACCAGTTATTAAATCCAAAGGTTCACATACTTTTTCCACCTACACTGTGAATGTTTACATGGTGTGTTCATTAAAAACATGTAAACATTTAATTATTTGTGTGTTATTAGCTTAAGCAGACTGTAATTGTCTATTGTTGTGACTTAGATGAAGATCAGATCACATTTTATGACCAATTTGTGCAGAAATCCATATCATTCCAAAGGTTTACATACTTTTTCTTGCAAATGTACATACAATAACAATGCAGTGAACAGATAAAATAAAAGGGATAAAATACAGAATATTGGCTTACTGAGATGCAGCAGTTATATTCTGGCTGTGGGGACAGCTGAGGATACGAGCAGTCACTCCAAACAATGTGGATCCCCAAAATGGCTGACACCTAACTGTTCCCCACCACCCATTTTGATCTCCCCTCCGCTGAGGGGTGGGCTGTGATGGAACCTCCCTCCTTTTCAGCCCAGCCTTCTGGGATGTCTGATATTATTCAGGTTTTTGCTCCACCTTCCCAAGATTTCTCGCTGTGAGCCTGGGACTGCGAGTACAGGTAAGATCCCTTTATCTAAGTCACCTCGCCCCATTCATGCAGACACCAAATATGATCGGGTTATGATTTCTAGAAGACCAGATCCTGAATACCGAGAAATGCCTCATGTCCAGGACGGGGTGTCTGGATTCTCCCCGAAGCCTATGTCAAGATGAACACGATTACCAGGGTTCTGAAGATGTGGGTGTTATGAGGTCAGAGTTATGGCTTCTGATATTATTTCATACACCTACTGAATGGCTTATGCCACCTGCAGGGTTAGCAGTCCCCAGGTCTGGAGTTGTTCTGCATTTTAAGTGGCCACATACAGGTCTTTATTAGTATGCCCATATGGCTTATAAGTCACAGGCTAGTGGTAAATTAAGTTTCCTCTGAGAATATGGAGTGTCTTCACCTTTTTGCAGACAGGTTGGCACCCACAGGAACAATCTGCATAAGTCCTTAATAGAGCAAAGACATTGACATACAATCAGCTATTGATAATGCAAGTTTAGGAACATTGATCTATCTGTCTATCTACCTCAGCTTTTGTTACAGTGTAGTTCCCAACTTGGGAAGGTATATCTGCCAGGACCTGTGATGATGTTATCAACCCTTAACCACATCAGCCCCCCTAGCTTAAACACCCTTAATGACCAGGCCACTTTTTACAATTCTGCACTACACTACTTTCACGATTTATTGCTCCGTCATACAACTTACCACCCAAATGAATTTTACCTTGTTTTCTTCTCACTAATAGAGCTTTCATTTGGTGGTATTACATTGTTGCTGACATTTTAACTTTTTTTGATATTTATCTGAAATGACCGAAATTACATTTTTCACTTTCTGTTGTAAATTTTTTTTTTAAAAAAACTACATTTCTATATAAATTTTTCTCTAAATTTATTGTTCTACATGTCTTCGATAAAAAAAAATGCAATGAGTGTCTATTTATTGGTTTGGGTAAAAGTTATAGCGTTTACAAACTATGGTGCAAAAAAGTGAATTTCCGCATTTAGAAGCAGCACTGACTTTCTGAGCACCTGTCATGTTTCTTCAGGTGCAAGAATGTCAGGATAGTATAAATACCCCCCAAATGACACCATTTTAGAAAGAAGACACCCCAAAGTATTCGCGGAGGGGCATGGTGAGTTCATGTATCATTTCATTTTTTTTCACAAGTTAGCAGAAAATGACACTTTCTGCGAAAAAAAAAATAATAATAAAGTTTCTATTTCTGCTAACTTCTGGCAAAAAAATAATAAAATCTCCCACGGACTCACTATGCCCCTCAGTGAATACCTTGGGGTGTCTACTTTCCGAAATGGGGTCACTTGTGGGGTGTGTTTACTGTTCTGGCATTTTGGGCGGGGCTAAATTGTGAGCAACTCTGTAAAGCCTAAAGGTACTCGTTGGACTTTACGCCCCTTTACGCAGCGGCTGCAAAAAAGTGTCACACATGTGGTATCGCCGTACTCAGGAGAAGTAGGGCAATGTGTTTTGGGGTGTATTTTTACATATACCCATGCTGGGTGAGAGAAATATCTCTGTAAACTGACAACTTTGTATAAAAAATTTAAAAAGTTGTCATTTACAGAGATATTTCTCACACCCAGCATGTTTATATGTAAAAATACACCCCAAAACACATTGCCCTACTTCTCCTGAGTACAGCAATACCACATGAGTGACCCTTTTTTGCAGCCAAGATGCGCAAAGGGGCCCAAATTCTAATGAGTACCTTTAGGATTTCACAGGGCATTTTTACGCAATTAGATTCCAGACTTCTTCTCACGCTTTAGAGACCCCTAACATGCCAGGGCAGTATAAATACCCCACAAGTGACCCCATTTTAGAAAGTAGACACCCCAAAGTATTCCGTGAGGGGTATGGTGAGTTCATGTAAAATGTTATTTTTTGTAACAAGTTAGTGGAATATGAGACTGTAAGAAAAAAAATAACTATTTCCGTGAACTTGTGCCAAAAAACAAAAATCTTCTATGAACGTTTCTATATAGTTCTGGCAATGTACGGATCCATAACTCACAGAAAAAAGATGCACCACATGGATAAGCACCTGACAACACTGGCTAATCCCTCACTCTGGTGTTAAAAGCTGAGAGATTCGCCAATATTTCCAATCAGGAACATATCGGAGCCCCTTTAGGCACCACTTCACGGTTTCTCAGCATGACATGGGGTCCTACCACTAGACTACCTATGGTGTGAACAGGTCGAACAGGTAAGCAGCCTACAGCCTCCTCCTCACTCATTGCAGAATGCAATGGGGATCAATGAGGTTGCTAGCCTACAACAGACCATGTGACACTGGCTCCAGGTGCAACAGAATGTCACCAGCCATATGCAATGGCACATTCAATACATATAGAACAAGAATACAGAAATAGCGTGACCCAAATGGTGGGACTGCCGAACCTGAAGCCAGTGTCACATGGTCTGTTGTAGCCTACAACAGACCATGTGACACTGGCTTCCAGGGTTTGGAGCAGTCCCACCCATTTGGGCCACGTTTATTTCTGTGATTCTTGTTTTATATGTATTGAATGTGCCATTGCATATGGCTGGTAAACATTCTGTTGCACCTGGAAGCCAGTGTCACATGGTCTGTTGTAGGTGTAGCTTGCGGCCTCATTTGTTCCCCATTGCATTGTTGGTCCTGCAATGCAGGTGAGTGGGAGGGGGCTGTAGGCTGCTTAATACCTGTTCAGACCTTGTTCACACACCATAGGTAGTCTAGTGGTAGGACCCCATGTCATGCTGAGAAACCGTGAAGTGGTGCCTAAAGGGGCTCCGATATGTTCCTGATTGGAAATATTGGCGAATCTCTCAGCTTTTAACACCAGAGTGAGGGATTAGCCAGTGTTGTCAGGTGCTTATCCATGTGGTGCATCTTTTTTCTGTGAGTGATGTGTCTATATATTTTCATCCGCACATGTTTTATTTTGTGTAGGATGTTTGTGTGGTGCTTGTGGTTCGTGCCGGTATCCTCCATTGTATGCAATTTTTGCTGGGGATAGCCGTTCGCTGCTAACCACATGCGGAGGAACTGCCCCCCCCAGTTAGAAACACGCCACAGTGTTTGGGGTTTGGAGCAGTCCCACCCATTTAGGCCACGTTTATTTCTGTGATTCTTGTTTTATATGTATTGAATGTGCCATTGCATATGGCTGGTAAACATTCTGTTGCACCTGGAAGCCAGTGTCACATGGTCTGTTGTAGGTGTAGCTTGCGGCCTCATTTGTTCCCCATTGCATTGTTGGTCCTGCAATGCAGGTGAGTGGGAGGGGGCTGTAGGCTGCTTAATACCTGTTCAGACCTTGTTCACACACCATAGGTAGTCTAGTGGTAGGACCCCATGTCATGCTGAGAAACCGTGAAGTGGTGCCTAAAGGGGCTCCGATATGTTCCTGATTGGAAATATTGGCGAATCTCTCAGCTTTTAACACCAGAGTGAGGGATTAGCCAGTGTTGTCAGGTGCTTATCCATGTGGTGCATCTTTTTCTGTGAGTTATGTGTTTATATATTTTCATCCGCACATGTTTTATTTTGTGTAGGATGTTTGTGTGGTGCTTGTGGTTCGCGCCGGTATCCTCCATTGTATGCAATTTTTGCTGGGGATAGCCGTTCGCTGCGAACCACATGCGGAGGAACTGCCCCCAGTTAGAAACACGCCACAGTGTTTGGGGTTTGGAGCAGTCCCACCCATTTAGGCCACGTTTATTTCTGTGATTCTTGTTTTATATGTATTGAATGTGCCATTGCATATGGCTGGTAAACATTCTGTTGCACCTGGAAGCCAGTGTCACATGGTCTGTTGTAGGTGTAGCTTGCGGCCTCATTTGTTCCCCATTGCATTGTTGGTCCTGCAATGCAGGTGAGTGGGAGGGGGCTGTAGGCTGCTTAATACCTGTTCAGACCTTGTTCACACACCATAGGTAGTCTAGTGGTAGGACCCCATGTCATGCTGAGAAACCGTGAAGTGGTGCCTAAAGGGGCTCCGATATGTTCCTGATTGGAAATATTGGCGAATCTCTCAGCTTTTAACACCAGAGTGAGGGATTAGCCAGTGTTGTCAGGTGCTTATCCATGTGGTGCATCTTTTTCTGTGAGTTATGTGTCTATATATTTTCATCCGCACATGTTTTATTTTGTGTAGGATGTTTGTGTGGTGCTTGTGGTTCGCGCCGGTATCCTCCATTGTATGCAATTTTTGCTGGGGATAGCCGTTCGCTGCGAACCACATGCGGAGGAACTGCCCCCAGTTAGAAACACGCCACAGTGTTTGGGGTTTGGAGCAGTCCCACCCATTTAGGCCACGTTTATTTCTGTGATTCTTGTTTTATATGTATTGAATGTGCCATTGCATATGGCTGGTAAACATTCTGTTGCACCTGGAAGCCAGTGTCACATGGTCTGTTGTAGGTGTAGCTTGCGGCCTCATTTGTTCCCCATTGCATTGTTGGTCCTGCAATGCAGGTGAGTGGGAGGGGGCTGTAGGCTGCTTAATACCTGTTCAGACCTTGTTCACACACCATAGGTAGTCTAGTGGTAGGACCCCATGTCATGCTGAGAAACCGTGAAGTGGTGCCTAAAGGGGCTCCGATATGTTCCTGATTGGAAATATTGGCGAATCTCTCAGCTTTTAACACCAGAGTGAGGGATTAGCCAGTGTTGTCAGGTGCTTATCCATGTGGTGCATCTTTTTTCTGTGAGTTATGTGTCTATATATTTTCATCCGCACATGTTTTATTTTGTGTAGGATGTTTGTGTGGTGCTTGTGGTTCGCGCCGGTATCCTCCATTGTATGCAATTTTTGCTGGGGATAGCCGTTCGCTGCGAACCACATGCGGAGGAACTGCCCCCAGTTAGAAACACGCCACAGTGTTTGGGGTTTGGAGCAGTCCCACCCATTTAGGCCACGTTTATTTCTGTGATTCTTGTTTTATATGTATTGAATGTGCCATTGCATATGGCTGGTAAACATTCTGTTGCACCTGGAAGCCAGTGTCACATGGTCTGTTGTAGGTGTAGCTTGCGGCCTCATTTGTTCCCCATTGCATTGTTGGTCCTGCAATGCAGGTGAGTGGGAGGGGGCTGTAGGCTGCTTAATACCTGTTCAGACCTTGTTCACACACCATAGGTAGTCTAGTGGTAGGACCCCATGTCATGCTGAGAAACCGTGAAGTGGTGCCTAAAGGGGCTCCGATATGTTCCTGATTGGAAATATTGGCGAATCTCTCAGCTTTTAACACCAGAGTGAGGGATTAGCCAGTGTTGTCAGGTGCTTATCCATGTGGTGCATCTTTTTTCTGTGAGTTATGTGTCTATATATTTTCATCCGCACATGTTTTATTTTGTGTAGGATGTTTGTGTGGTGCTTGTGGTTCGCGCCGGTATCCTCCATTGTATGCAATTTTTGCTGGGGATAGCCGTTCGCTGCGAACCACATGCGGAGGAACTGCCCCCCCAGTTAGAAACACGCCACAGTGTTTGGGGTTTGGAGCAGTCCCACCCATTTAGGCCACGATTATTTCTGTGATTCTTGTTTTAAATGTACGGATCCGCAAAATGCGGAAAGCACATTGCCGGTGTCCGTGTTTTGCGGATCCGCAAAACACATACGGACGTCTGAAAGAGCCTTACAGGAGGGTGATTAGTGACAGGGGGGTGACATGGGGTGATCAGGGGTTAATCAGGGGTTAATCAGTGACGGAGGGGGGGTTGTATGGGGGGGGTCTGTGTGGTGATTGGTGCACTTACACATGTTTCCTTTGGTGGTCCCAAGCAAAAGGGACCACCAGATGAGCGAGCAGAAGGCATATCAGATGCTGTTAACAAAACAGCGTCTGATATGCCATTTTTTTAAAATTCTACAGCCTGCCAGCACATGATCAGCGCTGGCAGGCTGTAGTTAAAGTTCTCCTCGATGTGATCCTGTGAGCGCACGCGCGCGCATTCACAGGAAATCTCGCGTCTCGCGAGATGACGCGCGGATGCGTCCAGGAGGAATAAACCTGCCGCCTGGACGCATCCGCGCGTTAGGTGGTCCAGAGCAGGTTAACAGCTAAAATGGAATGGTAAAATAAGGTCCTTCTCTTTTCTCTTCTTTTGCCCCCAATTCAATGTTTTTAGTTAGAAGTGGTACCTCATGCCTCATTGATTCTCATACCTAAAAAGTGCCACATTATGCATCATAACTGAGTACCTCTTTTCTCACTCATATATAGTACTGCAGAAAACTATAACCCCCAATATTTCATGTACCATAATGTATAACTGACTACATATATCTGTACACACTGGATCTATTATACCTAATACACCTCTCATTAGTACACTGAATGGGTAGTGGGAGGGGCTATGAATGTAAATTTTTGCTATGGGGCCCAATAATTTTTATGCACACCCCTGTGCAAGATACTGTGTATTACCTTTTACTGCAATACTAATTGCCTACTCATACCTGTGCTACTGAATATTTTACTATATCATAGCATGTAGTTCAAAAATATTTTACTTCAAAAATGTAATTCTTAAATTCATGTCATTGAATGCATTACTGCATCATACTGTGTAATTCAAATACATTTCACTGCAAAAATTGCATTCCCTTATGTTCTATCAGCAGCCCAATAAAGAGGAATTTCTGCCCCTTTGTACTGGTAGGACAGAGGGAATTTTAAATGAAGTGAAAACATATTCTAATTAACTCCAACCTCTCCTCTATAAATCCCTAAGGATTGTAGTATCCATTGTGTTATTTTTTTTTCTGTCCTTTGTAACCCATGTATCAGCTGTATACATCCGAGGTACTCTCAATATGGTAGTAGATCAACTGAGCTAAGGACAGTCGATTTCTGGGGAATGATCTTAAAATCCAGAGATCTTCCAAAAGATCACCCTGAGAATAAATTCCAAAGACAGATCTCAAGGTTGCAAGGTTCTAACTGAAGAAGTCTTGGTTTACCTTGCTCACGCACAGTCAAGTGCAATTTTGGAGACTTCCCCCACTGCAGAACCTGATATCTCAGGGAGAACAGGTCTGCCCAGATAGGATTACAATCTAGAGGGCTATCTGATGCTGTTTTGTAGACAGTATCTCAATACATGGCCAAGTCTACAAAGAAAAGCTATATTAAGATAAAGAAAATCTTTTGCACTTTGTGTTAGTGTATCTACACTAAAAGTCCAGTTATCTGCCTTATGAGCTACCCTTTTGACATCTTTCTCCTGTGACCCTCTTATCAAGAGGTTCCTCCAGGGCACAGCCAAGATGAGACTGGTAGTCTCAAGCCAATTCCCCAGTAGGATTTAACAAAAGCCTTAAAAGGCTTATGCTTGGCTCCATTTGAGTCAAAGGAGAGGGGTCATTTAAAGTTTATGTCTATGAAACTTATCTTTTTGCCCACCATTACCTCAGCTAAGAGGGTAGGAGAATTGCAAGGTCTTTGCTCTTCCTCCCTTTACATCTCCTACTGCCGGAAAAGGTATTGCTAAGAGTCCTACCAGGTTTCTCCCTTAAAGTTTCATCCTTTACCAACCATAACCCCTTAAGGACTTATGACGTACCGGTACGGCATGATTCCCGAGTCCTTAAGAACCCATGACGTACCGGTACGTCATAAGTATTTCCGATCACTGCTGCTCAGCCGGCAGTGATCGGAACAAGGTACCTGCTGAAATCATTCAGCAGGTACCTTGTTACAATGCCCAGGGGGTTCCTGTGACCCCCCGCATCGACGATCGCTGCAAACTGCAGGTCAATTCAGACCTGCGGTTTGCAGTGCTTTCTGCGATCTCTGATCCCCGAAGTCTGTGACCATGGGGATAAGAGACTAAATGTTCCCAAAGTGTTAGATTTTAACCCCCCCCCTGCAGCCCCCCATCAATTATTGCTGCGGGGGTGCAGGGTGGGTGGTTGCGGGCGGCGTGGGCGGTGCGGCAGGCGGGATCCCCCGACTATCTCTTCTGTAATGTTTCCCTGGTGGCTAGTGATTTTAGCAGAGTGTCAGCACATTGCTGACACTCTGCTAAAAACTGCTGACATCTGTGCTGCAGATGTCTGCAGTTTTAACCCCTTCCATGCCGCGGTCCATACGGACCGCTGTAAGGAAGTGGTTAACAGGGAGGGAGCTCCATCCCTCTCCCATCCAGGGGCTGCTGTGCCTTTGCAGCCCCCCGACAGGATGGGATCACAGATGGAGGGAGCTCCCCTCCCTCCCCATCACCCGCTGCTGTGTTCTAGTAGCGGGTGATGGTTACCATGGCAGCAGGACGCTTTCAGAGGCGTCCTGCTCTCCATGGTACTGAAAGTCTAATTAGACTTCTGCTAAAGGCAGAAGTCTGATTAGACTATGTAAAGTAAAAAAAAATACAGTACAGTACACCATATAGTGTACTATACTGTATTATATAGACACCAGATCCACTGGATCTACAAGAACCAAGTGGGTCTGAGTAAAAAAAAAGTGAAAAAATAAAAATAAAAAAACACATATCACTGAATTAAAAAAAAAACATAAAAAAACACTACACATATTATGTATTGCCGCATCCGTAAAAACCTGCTCTATAAAAATATCACATGATCTAACCCCTCAAGTAAATACCGTAAAAAAAACAAAAAAAATGGTGTAAAAAAATACATTTTTTGTCACCTTACATAAAAAAAGTGTAATACCAAGCGATCAAAAAGGCGTATGTCTCTTACAATAGTAGCAATCAAACCGTCATCCCGTAAAAAATTAGCTCCTACATAGGACAATGGCCCAAAAAAATAAAAAAATATGGCTCTTAGACTATGGAGACACTAAAACATTTTTTTTCTCTAAAATGCTGTTATTGTGTTAAAGTAAAATAAATAAAAGAATAAGTATACATATTAGGAATCGCTGCGTCCGTAAAAACCTGCTCAATAATAATATCACATGATCTAACCCCTCAGGTAAATACCGTAAAAAAATAAAAATAAAAACAATGTAAAAAAATACATTTTTGTCACCTCACATCTCAAAAACTGTAATAGCAAGTGTTCAAAAAGTTTTATGCACCCAAATATAGTGCCAATCAAACCGTCATCTCATCTCGCAAAAAATGATACTCTACATAGGACAATCGGCCAAAAAAATAAAAAACATATGTCTCTCAGACTATGGAGACATTAAAACATTATTATTATATTGTTATTATATTATTGTGTAAAACTTAAATAAATTAAAAAGTATACATATTAAAGTATCCATAACAACCTGCTCTATAAAAATAACACATGACCTAACCCATCAGGTGAACACAGAAAAAAGAATATATAAATACCGTCTCAAAAATCATTTTTGTCACCTTACATCACAAAAAGTGTAATAGCAAGCAATCAAAATGTCATATGCACCCCAAGATAGTGCCAATCAAACCATCATCTCATCCCGCAAAAAATGAGCCCCTACATAAGACAGTCGCCCAAAAATATAAATTAAAAATATGGCTTTCAGAATGTGGAGACACAAAATTTTTTTTTTTCCAAAAATGCTTTGTTATGAAAAACTGAAACAAAAAAACCCAAAAAGTTGTCATATTTGGTACTGTCACGTCCGTAACAACCTGCTCTATAGAAATAGCACACAATCTAACCTGTCAGATCAATGATGGAAATAACAAAAAAATAAAAACGGTCCCAAAACAGCAATTTTTTTTGCAAATTTTACAATTTAATCCATTTTTCCAGTAAGAAATCAAGGGTTAACAGCCAAACAAAACTCAATATTTATTGCCCTGATTCTGCAGTTTTCATAAACACCCCATATGTGGTCGTAAACTGCTGTATGGCCAAACGGCAGGGCGTAGAAGGAAGGGAACGCCATATGGTTTTTGGAAGGCAGATTTTGCTGGACTGTTTTTTTGACACCATGTCCCATTTGAATCCCCTCTGATGCACCCCTACAGTAGAAACTCCAAAAAAGTGACCCCATTTTGGAAACTACGGGATGAGGTGGCAGTTTTGTTTGTACTATTTTAGGTTAAATATGATTTTGGTTGCTCTATATTACACTTTTTTTGAGGCTAGGTAACAAAAAATAGAAATTCTGAAACTTGATCTCCATTTGCCAATAACTCTTGTGGAACACCTAAAGGGTTAACAAAGTAAAATCGGTTATGAATACCTTGAGGGGTGTAGTTTCTTAGATGGAGTCACTTTTATGGAGTTTCAACTCTAGGGGTGCATCGGGGGGCTTCAAATGGGACATGGTGTCAAAAAACCAGTCCAGCTAAATCTACCTTCCAAACACCATATGGCGTACCCTTCATTCTATGCCCTTTCGTTTGGCCATACAGTACTTTACGACCACATATGGGGTGTCTCTGCAAACGACAGAATCAGGGCAATAAATATTGAGTTTTGTTTGGCTGTTAACCCTTGCTTTGTTAGTGGAAAAAATTGATTAAAATGGAAAATTTTCCAAACATTCTGAAATTTTGTCTCCATTTGCCATAACTCTTGTGGAAAACCTAAAGGGTTAACGATGTTTAAAAAAACTGTTTTGAATACCTTGAGGGGTGTAGTTTCTATAATGGGGTAATTTTTGGGTGGTTTGTATGATGTAAGCCTCACAAAGTGACTTCCGACCTTAACTAGTCCCTAAAAAGTGGGTTTTTGAAAATTTCTGAAAAATTTCAAGATTTGCTTCTAAACTACTAAGCCTTGTAACATCCCCAAAAAATGAAATTACATTACCAAAATTATTGATACATGAATTAGACATATGGGGAATGTAAATCAATAACTTTTTTTTGCGGTATTGCTATGTATTATAGAAGTAGAGAAATTGAAACTTGGAAAATTGCAAATTGTATAATTTTTTAAAGTAAAAATGAAAAGACTACATTTTACCACTGTCATGAAGTACAATATGTGACGAAAAAACAATCTCAGAATGGCCTGGATAAGAAAAAGCGTTTTAAAGTTATCACCACATAAATTGACACTGGTCAGATTTGCAAAAAATGGCCGGGGCATTAAGGTGAAATAAGGCTGAGTCCTTATGTTATTGCACTTCTGATTTTGTGTCTGAACCCCTCTTTAGAGGAGGAGAAGATATTACACAGTCATTGCAAGATGTCTTAGAATTTATTTGTCTAGAACTCTGGATTTTAGGAAGAATGAGAACATCTAGTCCTTCTTTTCAGGCAGCAGGAAAGGGTTTAAGGCCTCAAAACCCACCTTACGCAGATGGATCAGAGTCAATTTCGATTTTCTTTTCCTCCTTTCTTTACAACCTCCTAGTTTTGTTCATGTCCATTCCACTCGTTCAGGTTCTTCCTCTTGGGCAGAGAAAAAACTGATTGCTTTGAATCAAATTTGTAGTGCAGCTTCTTGACATTCTTTAACCCTTTCCCAAAATGTGACATAATAGTAAAGTCAGACAACAGACACCCGGGGCTAAAGTGACTATGGCATCTGAAGGGAGAAAATGCAGCATTCATGTGAATTCTGGCTTGTAACAGCCTCCCCTCACTGAGATGGGATAAACTGCTATGCTGTAGTAATAGGCCCGAGCCTGCTTGAGATTCTGATTCAGATTACTCACAGCCTAACAGCACTGCATTGGAATATACTGATGTTTGTATATTGTAGTGAATACAATTCCATTATTTTATATAAATTGAAATCCAATAATTGCATGTTATATTTACCTAGGGTGACAAAAAATAATAATATAAATTTTTTTCAATATAAAAGTTCAAATCACCCCATTCCCCAAAATGAAAAACAACAACAACAAATAAACAATAAAAAAAACATCATAAGCATCGCCAAGTCTGAAAATGCCCATACAATAAAATATAAAAATATTTATCCCATATGGCAAACGGCTTAACAGGGGAAAAAAAATTCAAAATGGCCAATTTGCCCCCTAAAAAATTAAATAAAAAGTAATCAAAAATTCATACAAACCTCAAAATGATATCACTGGAGAGTATACATTGCCTCAGTTCCCACAGTTCTGTAGACTTAACGGGGTCAGAATACAGTCAGAATATGTCGAATATACGATGAAAAGAAAATGTTTTTTTTCCAAAGTTTTTATTTTTTTCCAATATAACAACACAAGAAAAACTATTTTCCTTTACTTTTTTCCAGGTTCTCACTACATCCTATGGAATATTGAATGGTGCCATTAGACAGTACAACTTGCCCAGCAAAAAAACAAGCCTTCATAAGGCTATGTAAACAAAAACATAAAATAAAATCGTTCCATTAAGCACTACAGAATATCAGCCCAGATTTCAGAAAGTACAGTATTTGGGTGATCTGTTTTGAACCCCATCTTACAAGACTACCCTCACATTACCTCTACTGCCACTTTCTTTACTGCTACACAGCCACAGACAGATCTACTAGCTGTCATGTCTGTTCCATGCTGTGCTGCTACTACTGATCCTACTGTTGTTGCCACTATTACCAATACACACCTTTCCCTTTCTACATCGACACATGTACTGTTGCTGTTTCTAAATAAAAGGGAGATTTTTTCCTGACTTGCTCAACTTCAGAACAAGCATCTGTTTCTTTTAACAATTAATTGTGTAATGTATAAATACAAGTAGACATTCTGCCCCATCTTAACACATAATTTTTGGGTGCTTGTACAGAACAAACCACTGTGTCTTCTGAAGTCAACATTTGTATGTGTATAAACAGGGGCAAGTATCTGTCGCCTTTAAGGCATAATTTTTAAACGCTTGGTCCCAACAAGCCACTATTTTTCCCAATACCACTGTGTTTGTTTATGCACCATTTGCCCCATTAAGGGACCTTTTTTGAAGGTTTTTAATATGAAAAAGCATAACATATGCGACAGCGCAGTGTTTTTAAATACACTGGGGGAGATTTATCGAACTGGTGTAAACTAAGACTGGTTTAGTTGCCCATAGCAACCGATCAGATTCCACCTTTCATTTTGCACAGCTCCTTTGGAAAGTGAAAGGTGGACTATAATTGGTTGCTATGGGAAACTAGGCCAGTTCCATTTTACACCAGTTTGATAAATCTCTCGCACTGCTTTGTAACATCATCAACCATAAGTTTACCTATTGCTATATATTTCAGTGTCATTTTGACCTTATTTGCTTTTGCTGTCTTTGAGTTTAACAGCTTAAAATGGGGGAGAGAAAGGGCAAAAATTCATTAAAAAATTATTTAGAAATAGCAAAACAATATGTATTTTTAAAAAAAGGGAATCCTAAGAGAACTCAGAGTGTTATATAACAATTTACAGGCAATTTGAATCGATTTTATACAAATCAAATATGCTCCATACACAAATCAATTTTTGGGGGAAAAATTTGCTGAATTGGACACAAAAAAAAAATTCAAGAAATTTGCTCACCTCTAATATATACAGTATATTAAGTAATTAAACAGGGACCAAATATCAAGCCATTATTCCTAGATCTTTTGATGCAGATCCTGACTATTCAATTGATTTTCTCATCTCTAGTAATCATTTTTGTCCACATTGTTTTCTCTATTTGCTGGTTTCTGAAATGGCTGCTGATTGACCGAGCAATTTTTCTTTCTATGGAGTTGTGTGAGGGCTTGATTTTTGTGGGACGACTGTATTTTTCATTGGCATCCTTTTTTAGTAAATGGTGCTTTTTGATCACTTGTTATTATACTTTTTCAGTGGCAACTAAGAATAAATTAACAATTCTGTGTTTTTTATATTTATCATATATTCGCAAATTCGCTATTATTTTCTTAATTGCGAAAATCGGTAATGTAATATTCGCGTAATGCGTGAAAAATACAGGCATGGGTTACTATAGCTACATTTTTCAAACTGCTTGAAGTTTACTGAGACTGGAGAAAATGGTTGGCACAGCAGAACATTACAATAGCTTTATATGCAGATAGAGTCCTTCAATATATTCGCAATTGCGTAAATCGGCAATTAATGATGTGCCTATTTTGGCGAAATGCATGCAACTTCACATTTTAGCAGGTCTGACTACATATTAGTGAATGATGCACTCAGTATTGTTGTAAACTTGTGACATCACAGCACTATGTATGTATGTGTGTATGTATGTAGCATACATACATACATACAGCACTATGTATGTAGCATGTATGTATGGGCGTCAAAACCTCACACTACCTAACACCCTGCACTGGAACCTATCAGCTACACTATATCACTATCTAACATACACTGTCTATCTCCCACTAACTATCTGTATTATATACATAAACTAACTAATAACTAACTAAATAACTATCTAATACAATGTAACACAGGAAATCAGAGAGCACAGCAATAACACTGCTGTCTCTCTCAGAACTGTAATAAACTGTAGAAAATGGCTGTGGGGAGGTTCTTATATACTAAAGTGGTAGGCAACTTTCCTATTGGTTGCTAGGTTGGTTGCAGCCTTCTTATTGGCCCACAAGCAAAAAGTGAGGTTACTGATTAAAAAAAAAGTAGAATATTTAAAAATATGAATATATATCACTATATTCTAATTATTCGTGAATTCTCGAAGTTTCTATATTTGAGATTAAAATTCGCACCCAACAGTATTAACATCAACGGGGCTCTGCCATGAAGAGAGAGCATTCCTGACATCCCTTTGTTCATGTAGATGTAGCCAGTATTATTTGACACCAGCTACGCCTGCATGATCACTTTAAAATTATTTGTTGTATTATGTGTTTTATTGAGTTAAGTCGTTTAGCTAATCAATGTAATGGTGGCTATATCTGTAGTTAAGCAAGCAATCTCAGCTATTTTTGGAGTTCCCATGGCAGTGAATGGGGAGGACACAACACATATGCAGCCACCCCTCCCTTCACAGCTATCGAATTTCCATAAACAGCCAAGCCAGCACTCTTCTATTTTCAAAGGCCCCATAACAGTAAATAGAGAGGATGTTGTGTATACATGATCTGCTCTTCATTTGTGGCGGGCCCCCAGAAAAGAATAGGTCCAAGAGGTGGAACCTTCACATATCAAATATTTATAGCATATCCTATCAATATTCCTTAAAGGTCCAAGATGGGAAAACCCCTTTAATGAGCATCTCATTTTTAGGTTGTTTTTGTAATTGAGACTGTTACATTTTGTAACGGATCGATGGGCACCCCGACTGGGTACCTCCGTTGAACGATGCTCCTAGCGTTTCTTGAGGATTCCAAGCGCTCTAGCCGACACCACAACCACCAAATCGGAGAAGCATATGAATGCGTTAAACAGCCGAATAGGAAAAACCATATGAAGAGGTTTACACTCCTAGCAGTCAAACTGGAACAGCATACAATAAATCCCCCCCAATAACGAGACGACACTTCGTTTTGAGGGTCAAGCAGGAACTCCTTATTGGATGGCAAAGCTTGGCCTTTTATGCAAGTCTTCCAGCCAGGGCTACTCCCCCGGGGACCTGATTGAGGACAGGCACACAAAATACAGCGACCAATCAACATACAGCCAGATATATCCCAACCCCACATGCATGGTCCATTGTGCTTGCTGATTAGGTCACAGGCAATGTCCATTGTGAATGTTGATTAGGTCACAGGTAATGTCCATTGTGGATGCTGATTAGGTCACAGGCAATGTCCATTGTGGATGTTGATTAGGTCACAGGCAATGTCCATTGTGGATGTTGATCAGGTCACAGCGAAATCTATTGTGGATGTTGATTAGGTCACAGGCAATGTCCATTGTGAATGCCAACTGTCACTGGGGCCATAGTCACAGGGTAAGAGGCTGACAAGCAGGCCTCTCCAATGACCAGGGATAAATGGCAGTTTGTCACACATTTTATCACTGAAAAGGTTAATTTATCAAATGTTGCTTCATATGAAATAACAATTTGCACCCGTTAATGACAAAGCAATTATCCCTATGCTACCAATCTCAAAGTATTAAGTTATCAAATTATTGAAATAGATCAAGTGAGTTGCCGTTTTCTTTATCATGGACCCTACAAATCAATTTTATGACCAGGTAATTAGACAGATTGAGATAAAATATTAGAGCCTGGAAAGTATTACTAACATGTCTACATCACTCTACATCCCTGCTTTATTATATGGCTTCTACTAATCTATATATTATTAATAATATTATTATTTTTATGATTATTATCATTGCCGCACAGTCAGAGAGAGCAGTCTACTTGAGCGTATAATGTAGAAATTAACCATAACAATCATAATACTTATTTAATAAAAAGAGCTAGGATTTCTAAGAAAATGTTTTAATTCAATTCTTCCCGGATAAGTTGATAATGGCATATCTAGAAGCGGGAACTGTTGGTTTTCAAAACATTTCCTTTTTGTGGTCAGACCTTTTTGCACTTCAGCATTTGATTAGTACAGTATTTTTCATTAGTTTTATGAAGCCAATTCGGAGTGGTGTATAAAAACAAAAAAAATATAATGGAAACATTTATACTTCTCTTTCCTCTCCTGATTTTGGGTTAAAAAATAGATTGAAAGTCATACACCAAGAAGATACAAGATCTCAGGAAAGTTTCACTCAAATTTATATAAAAAGGGAAAATTTAATTTTTCTTTACACTAAGCAACTCTTCTAACTCCGCCCAATGCATAATTATACTCACCCAGTACAATTTACTTAATAAAACCTATCATAGAGTACACAGTGGTACCAGTACACCTTTCAATAAATGAAAGAACCCACTGGTTCTCCCAGGGTGTCACTGGCGTGTCAGTGTTATATCCATTGGATCTGGAACAAGGGCCTTGTGGTGATAAAGCAAAAAGAATAATCACATAAGGAAGGGATGGTAAATGTTTATGTTAAATTCCTAGGAGGGGGCACTGTGCTGGGCCTGTAAGAACGAGCTATCCCAATGTATAACAGGGTAATTTAGGGCTTTGCTTTCCCCTTAGTGCTACCACACAGTACTAATGCCTACATTGTGTCTCCTTCACAGTAATAATATCCACATTGTGCCCCTCACAATTGTAATGCCCCCATTGTGTCTCCTTCACAGTAGTTATGCCCACATTGTCCTACAGCAGAAATGCTTACTTTGGGCTCCCTCACTGCAGGGTTTCCCATATTATGCCCCCTCACAGTAGTTATGTCCTCCTTGTGGCCCCTTCAGAGTAGTTATGTACACCTTTATGCCCCCTCACAGTAGTTATGTCCTTCTTGTGGTCCCTTAACAGTAGTATTGCTTACCTTTGTGCCCCCACACTGTAGTTATGTCCTCCTTGTGCCCCCCTTTGGCCCCTAGTGCTCTCTCCAGTTCCATTAAAAAAACACAAATACTCACCTGTTTCCCTGATGATTGGCACATCCTGCGTTCTCCAGCAGCAGCACTACACACTCACACACATCATGCTGTTGGCTATCCAGGGGTCTGTTTCCTTGTGCAGCTGCTGGGGGGCCACGGAGATCAGAGGAACCTTAACGCAGGTAGCTAACTGCTCCCTGCTTCACCATGTAAATGAACTGGGGTATTTGTAAGTTAAGATCCATTTTACATCACATTTTTTGTTTGAGTCACAAAATCAGGTTTATAGAGAAACTGGACCATTTGCAAAAATTGAGGTTTGAAAATGAGGTGTGTCAGTGTGAGGACCGTCATGTTTCCACATTGTTTTTTTTTTATTTTTAAATAAATCAGTCAGGGTAGGTTCACATATGCAGCAACTGTTCACGCCGTATTTTTTCTACAACCGACATGGGGATCTGGCAGTACGCAGCAGTGTCCAGTTATATTGGATATGGAAAACTCAGGTAGTCTCTTCCTCTGATGGAACAGACTACCCAAGTAGTTGCACATATGTGAATCTACACAAACTGATGGGGAAAAAAAAAAAAAAGGATGCTATTGTATGCAATTAATAACTGATCCTCATATTACTTTCAATTAATTTTTATGCCTGATAACAACTGAAAGCGCCGCATCATTTATTTTTGCTGGATGGAAAAATCCAACACGTTATCTTTCATATTCAGTAAAAAAAAAAAAAGACAGAAATGCAAAACAGACAAAAGTTATTCAGTTTTGGCATCAGTTTTTTTTTTTTTTTTTATAGAAGCACATGATTAGTTTCTTTAGTCAAAACCTGATCAGTTTAACTTGAACAAAAAATAATGGGTACATTTTTCAAGACTGGTGTTCCCATAAACTAGTTTTGAGCCAATGTGTGTTTGGAGTAAAGGTGGATTTACGCAGTCCAGTGTTTGGGATTGCTCGTCTAAAGGCACTGCAGATTACCCAATGAGCAAATTGAAATTAGATGACTGGAGGTGCGGACACCTCAATCATCATTCCCGGGCAGCAGATCGTGTTGTCTAAACAGCACTCTACTCTCTACTGCCCAGAAGCAATTATTTTGTATCAGGATGAGTGATAGCAGCAGCAATCGCCACGGGCATAGCTAAAGGCTCATGGGCCCTGGTGCAAGAGTTCAGCTTGGGCCCCCCTTCCCTCAGTGCTTTTTGTGTCTTCTTATGCGGCACAAGGGTCTTTGGGCCTCTTAAGGCTCCTGGGCCTGGTAGCGTCTGCTACCTCTGCACCCCCTATAGCTACGCCCATGGTAATCACTCATCCTCATACTGTGGAGGTGATCGCTGCATGTAAATGCAGTGCTTCACCTGCACTTAATGAGCAGCCAACTCTCAAGAAGGAATGCTTCTTTCCTTACAAACAGATTCTCCTCATCCTGTGTATATCTATCTTAAGCTGTGCATCATTTATTAAGAGGCAGAGGCACATCTCTGACACTCCATGCATCAGAAACTCAAATCCTGGCTGGCATACACTTGAGCTATGCCTTACATCAATTTCTGGTATAGGTCATAGTAAATCTGGTGGACCGTAATAAGCTCCCCTTCTCCTGCTAAGCCTTGCCCCATTTCCTCACAGAAAGCTCAAAAGGTCACAACTCACAAATTATGTGTGAAAAAACCCTTAGTATTAGGCTAATTTCACACGAGTGTGTTCAATCCTGTTAAACTATGTTCTATTTAAAAACTGTCTAGTGAAAAACAAAATTAACAAATTACATGCCATAGAGAAAGCACTGCCTATTATACAAGAAATCCTTAATAAAGTTATTTGTTACAATGCTCACCCTTTAGCTTTGCAGCTTTAGTGCCCTGCATAGGATTTATGTTGGTCCTTGTAGCTACTGGTTCCAGATCCTAAAACCCAGATGATTACTAAACATAGAAGAGAGAAATCATGGAGTCTTTTGTTTGGCAGTGCTACAAAATAAAATAGAAGGAGACAATCCTTTGAGAGTTCTTTTTTCTTTTATTATTGGTACGAGTGTATAACAACTGTGTTATTTAAGACTGCATCAGCTTTATCAGGCATGGATACTTAAAGGGTGTCTGTCAGAAGTTTTATTCTGCCAGATTTTGTTCCAGCAAGTGCCCAGGAGGTGGGGCTTCACTGTGACATGCTCTCTGTATTAGGCTGTTTTACAGCCGATTCCCACTGAGCAACAGCTGCTGCATTCAACCAGTAGACCTCTATAGCTATAACTCACAACAGAGGGACTGTGAAGCAGCACAATGGAGAAATCAGGGAGCACTTCACATTGAGGATTTGGCTCTAGGAGAATTTGGCAGAATAAAACGGGGTCATTTATTAAGACCAATTTAGACGCTGGTCTTAATAAACCCCCTTAATAAACCCCTGTGCTGGTGGTAGATCCACTGGAGTTATGAAGAGGCACAGGCTTCTTCATAACATAGGCAGATCCACTGTTGCTTGTAAATGTAAGACAGCTTCCTAGCTGTCTTACATTTAGAACTTTTTCTACGCCTTTTTTAAACCTGGCGTGAGTGGAGAAAAGTTGCAGATTGTGGCACAACTAACCATTGTTCCACAATCTGCGCCTGAAATGTGCCTAATATAGGTGTATTTCAGCTTCATAAATGACCACCAATATTCTCACTACTCCTGGTGACAAAAGTGTCAGAAAAAGTATACTTGTCTGGCTCTCCCAGGCCTCTACCTACTGCTGGCAACAGTTTAGCATGGTCAGAACTAGAGTTGAGCAAAGAATTTCCTTGTGCTTAATTTTACTGAATCGATTTAATCTGAAATAGTGTAAAAAGACAAAAGAAATCATACTTACATCCTCCATTTGCTTGTAAGTAGCTGGCCGTCAAGATTTTGCACCAGATCTTCAAGCAAGATAGCGGCGGCCAGCCCGTCTTGAGTAAATGGAGGCGGTAAGTATAATTTTTTTTTTTGTTCATACATAATTGTGGCATATGAGGGCTTTAATGACATGGGACGGTGCTATCGCCGATCCCTGTCATTGCACCCACTACTTACAAAAAATGCCCTCTGTGATGAAGAAATTCGGTGAAGCAGCCAAATTGAATTTTGAATGCATTCGCTCATCTCTAGTCATAACTATTGAGAGACTCCCTTTAACACTGTATTTGAAGGACTGTGAAAAATT
Organism: Bufotes viridis; assembly: GCA_033119425.1. NCBI lineage: Eukaryota > Metazoa > Chordata > Amphibia > Anura > Bufonidae > Bufotes > Bufotes viridis. Next base: position 125,384,523 of record CM065589.1, read on the forward strand.
TGGGCTCAGTTATTTTCTAAAGGTGTTCTTCTTCTAATCTTAATTTTATCATCTTTAAAATGCAAATATTAATTTCAAATATTTTTGGGTTGAGCTATTAAATACATAATTACTATGGACTATTATTTGAAATTTCCTCATCAATTTGACTTGCAAGAAAAAGTTTACATTGGAAAAAATATCTAATTATTCCTCCCCTGTTGGGACATCTTTCTATGAATGAATATTTTAATAACAGTGTTGCTTTACTTTTGCACCTCTCAGTATGATACTGTTTTATTGGTTTTAGCTAACCTGAGTTTGAAATGTCAGATGCATTACATTTCAGAGGCTTGAAAGAGACTGAATTTCTATTTCACCTGTGAGGCATATTTCCCTTAAGTAGATTTTTTCAAGGATTTCTTTTCTTTTCCTATAGCCTCAAGTGTTTTTCTCTGCTATTAGATTTCAACTTACTTGGGCAGATAAACAGGAGTGAGTAAAACACAGGATCTCTTAGAAAACACATAGATAGATAGATAGATAGATAGATAGATAGATAGATAGATAGATAGATTTAGATTTAGTATTCTCAATGAATTGCTGTATTCTGATGTCATATTATCTTGATTATGTAGGTATGGTCAATACATTTGTATTATATTTTTTCATAGAAATATGATATCTAATGTCGAACTTCACAAATGTGCGGTACTCCAACTTTGTTACCTCCTCCTTAAGTCAGCTCTTGCTGTTCTTCATCTCCTGGTTGCTATTCCACTGTGGTTCCTCTTGCTCTTATGTTGATTTACACTGGGCAATTATGGGCCGATTATCGGGAATGAACATTAGTACGAATGCTCATTCCCAATTATTGACCTTTCTAAAGATGCCACAGATCACCCGATGAACAAACTAAAATGCTTGTTCATTGGGTGAAATCATCCTTGATTTGGACACCTAAGGTTGGGTTCACACTTATGCGTTTTACAGCGCGTTCCTACGCGCTGTAAAACGCTCAACAGGCGAAAACCCGTTTTCCTATGGGCATGGTTCTCACCTGAGCGTTTTACAGCGCGTACGAACGCGCTGTAAAACGCCCTACGCCCAAAGAAGTACAGGAGCTTCTTTGGGGCGTTTTGTCGCGCGTATTGTGATTGACTCCAGAGTGGTCAATCACACGAACGCGCGTACAACGTGCGTTTCCTATTTCCAAAAACGCGCTGTAATACGCGTGACTAAAACGCGCGTATAAAACACGCTCAAGTGTGAACCCAGCCTAAATCATCATTGTTGGGCAGAAAACTGTACTGTGTAAACAGTGATCTGCTACCCAGAAACATTGAATCTGTATGAGAACCAGCAACTGTAGAAGCAAAGTGGAGTAGACTGCTGCAGATAAATGCAGCTCTTTACGTTACTTCCACTGATTAGCAAGCAGTTATTGGGAAGGAACAGTTCCTTCTCGATACTTCCCCACTTAGATGGTGCATGTAAATGGCCTTTAGACCTTGCTGAATATACTCTGTTGATTATATGTTGATCTACAGTAATTATCATGCATCTTCTTTTACCTTTCGAGTTGACCAATCATAGCCAGTAGCAATAGCATTCCATTCACACTTAGGCCCAGGGGGCATAGCTAACGGCTCATGGGCCCTGGTGCAAGAGTTCAACTTGGGGCCCCCCTTCCCTCAGTGCTTTGTGTGTCTTCTTATGAGGCACAAGGGTCTTTGGGCCCCCTTTGGCTCCTGGGCCCGGTAGCAACTGCTACCTCTGCACCCCCTATAGCTACGCCCATGCAGTTAGGCCTCTTGCACACGACCATATGCCCTCCGAGACATATGGTCCATGAGCGAGCCATATGTCCTGGAGCGGCATTGATCGTGCATACGGGAGCACACAGCATCATAGATTACAATGATGCTGTGCACATGATCATATGAGTGTGGGACAATAGTCCTGCGAGCGGCCCGACGTACACAGTATCATTGTAATCTAAGATGTTGTGCACTCCCGTGTGCACAATTAATGCCGCTCCGGGACATATGGCCAGTTCACAGACCGTATGTCTCGGAGGGCATACGGTCATGAGCAAGAGGCCTTACACTGCTACTGACAATGAGTGCCCATTGCCACCTGACATTACAATTTAAAGTTTTAATATTTTCCAATTTATCTTAGGGAATACATAATAACACAGATAAACTGATAGATAGCTTAAGGCATGCATTATACAGGACTTAAGAAATTTACAATATTGATGTTTCATCATGCTTGTGTAAGAACTGTCACGGAGGTGATAAAATGCGAATTCACATAATTTGTATTTTCATGACTGATTTGTTGCTGTTGGAGTAGATAGTTTTGCATATATTGTTTAGAATTCCGAACTCTAATTTCCACAGAGGTTTCAATACGGTAACAAATGTTCTCAAAGAAAGGAAACAAGAGTATTATAGAAGGAAGCACGCTGTTATTGTTGCCAGAACATGCCTTATCTACAAACAAGGCACGTTACAATCTTTTCCTGGTATGTCCTCAAGGATGGAAGTCGAATTTCAATCTGTTTGTTTCAGAAACTTGCACATTATATCACACATATTGAAGCAATAAAATGTATTCACTGAAGAAAGCCTTTGTTTTTACAAGTTGTCTGAACATTAATAGCATTTTCCATTCTGCATTCAACTGGAAATTAAATGGAAGCATAAGTATCTTATAATTGAGGTTTTTTTTTTCAAGTGAGAGGAATGTAAGAATGACATATTTGTTACATGAGCCACAGTTGATGCAACACGACTACTCAAATTTTGCTCTATAGAAATGAGAGTTTTATTATTATTATTTTTTTGGGCAGAAAAAACATTATAATTTTACAAAGAACTGATTATGCATTCAGAAGTCATTGGTTATGATTTTTCTTCTACAGTTTAGACAATTCCTTCCATTGTTTTGCCTTTAGTCACTGTTCTAATTGTTGTGATTTTTCAGTATGCAATTATTGTTGCATAGAAATATAAGTACATGATAGATGATAGAAACATAGACAGAAAAATGGATGGATAGATAGATAGATAGATAGATAGATAGATAGATAGATAGATAGATAGATAAAAATCCACAGCACTCCCAGAAATCTGATTCAAAAGTAATGTTCTTTAATTACCAAAGCGACGTTTCAGTCCTCTTACTGGGACTTTTCTCAAGCAGTGATACAATACAATGGTGCTCAGTGCATATATAAAGACCCAATAGGGTAATTGATCATAAAATACGATTAACAAAAATTAAAAAAGAAAACATGATTTTTTCATCATATCAATTCATTAAATGGCCATTCAACATAATTGTCATATAGTTAATGAATCATATTTATTGTATATTGATCGTGTATAGGTAAACTAATTCTCATATCCCCTATTCATGATTACAGTGACATAATTGATATTCATAAGTGAATAAGAATTAGCTGTGTATATCCAAGTGCATACAATACAATTGACAATGCAAACACAGCATGCCATCACGGTCCCCAGCATGTTCTCAGCATTTTATGTATCCTACTGCGCGTTTGCAAGGATGATGCGTACTTTCTATATTGTGAGCTGCAAGATGCATCATCACAGTGGGGTCACATGATCGTAACTCACAACCAGAGTCACATGAACATGTCTCACCAGGTATGAACCCCATTTGTCACTACTGACTCATGGTCACATGATCGTTGTTTTATACATTCAAAGCATATGCACTATTAGCCCCTGCAATCAATAATCTATAACCAATATTATAGTTAAGTATATTTGTACCGGGGCAATGGTTGAGTGTATGGATATTACTGTTATTGCATAATATGGACTTGCATTTAAACACATTGAGAGAAAATTACCGTACACAAGGGATTCCCAGGGGGTTAAGATCCCACCTCCGACTGACTCTCTTCCCTAACAACGATGAGTTTTGGAAGAAGTTTGAGAGTATTAACAATAAATACGCCTTTGAGTTGATGCTGCTGAATATTGATTTTTTGTGCCGGGAAATAGAGGTTGTGAAACAATCCGAGAATTTATTGGAAGCACAGATTCAGGGCCTACTGAATAGTGAAGATTTTGGGGCCTTTAAAGAAAAAATTTAAATCTATATACAGCGTCACAAAGCGGAAGTGGAGAAAATTAAGAGAGATAAGTGGCACCGTGATTTGGAGGATTATCAGGGTAGTCATATTTACAATTGGCAAAGACAAACACAGAACAAACCACTGAGAAGGAAGGGGAGAAAATTTGACCAGAGCCGGTTTGGGTTCACCACAGGGGACTCTGAGTCTTCAGATGATGTGAATAAACCCTCTTTTTTAGGACCCTCCCAGTTCGGCGCAGGAGACGGTGCCGTAGGGGGGGAAGGAAGTACCATAGAACACAGAAAAAATTTACTCCCTCCTTCCAACAGGGGGACACGGGGGAGAACCACGAGGCAGAGACAGATGCAATAAGTAATCTGGTTGTTAACATCTCCTCGGTTGAACTGACAGATGACCAATGGAAGGTTTTAGGACGTGGTTCGTCTTTCTGCCCTGGGCAGGGGACGAATTGGTTTTATCTTGAATTAGATTTACATCGTTTTTTCAGATTGTTACGCTAAAAAGCTTTCTTTTCTACTAAAGAGGTGAACAATAAGGGACTGGCAGCAAATGATGCGGATAAGGTCGATTTTTCATTAAAAACATTAGATCTACACATGAAGAGTGATTTTGTACACGCACGAAACAATCAGGTTGTAGAGGCTTGCATAGATATAGTCTCACAACATATTAAACATTTGAGAGAAACAAAGGGAGAAGGCACCGTTTGGAATCTGAAAAGGGGCGAGCGGGAGGCTGTGGAGCAACTAAAATGTGACGACACCCTGACTATAAAATCGGCTGACAAGGGAGGGGCTGTGGTGGTGATGGACACGGTAAGATACACCAAGGAGGTGCTTCGGCAGCTGAGTGACCGGGAGGTGTATAAGGTTTTACAAAATGATCCCAAATGGGAAATTATGCGTATCTTGGAGAAGATTATTGATGAAGCCCTGGAGGAGGGCATCATTGACAGAAGTGTCAGTGAATTTCTCAAGATACCACACCCGATCACTCCGCTGTTCTATGTACTCCCCAAGATACACAAGAGTTTAGTTGATCCCCCCCGGTCGACCTATTGTTTCGGGGAGAGGATCGATATTCAGTAATATCACTGTGTTTCTTGATAGAGTGTTACTTGTCCATGCCACCAGCGCCCCTTCCTATATCAGGGATATCAGCCATTTTTTGTTAAAACTCAGGGATTTGAGCTTGCCTGACCATCCGCTTCTTGTCAGCTTCAATGTAGTGTCCCTATACACTTCTATTGAGCACGCTTTCGGACTAAATGTCGTTGATGTGGCCCTGGCCGGCACCAGGCTCTCCCCAGGTAGCTGTAAGTTTGTCCTCCACCTCCTAGAGGTGGTCCTAAGGCGGAATTTTTTTCCGCTTTGGGAACACGTTTTACCAGCAGCAGCGTGGTGTGGCCATAGGGTTGAACGTGGCACCCACGTATGCTAATATGTTTATGGCGGACGTGGAGGACAGACTAATTTACAGATCGACCCACTTTGGGGGGCCTGGTGTTGGTGGCGCTACATCGACGACATTTTTGTTGTTTGGTGCGGAACCTTGGAGGAGTTCCATGTGTTTCATCAGGCCCTTAATGACATGGTCCCTTGGTTGGAATTCCCCATGACGCAAACACACCAATAGCTGATCTCAGGGAGACCAGCTACAAAAAACACCGCGGAGCCTCATTTAAGAGTCTAAATACAGCAATCCGAAGTGCAAAGCTCCCTGGGAAACAGTAATATGCAAAATAAATGTGGAGCCCCAGTTATGGGTCTACAACACAATGAAAGCCAGATATCCCTCAAAGGAAGGATAACCTAGCAAAGGGGTGTCTCCATTACAGAGATCACCAAATCCACCATATTAAGTGGCCCCTATGTCAAGATCCCGCTTTTTTACAAGCTTTAAGGATGTGACGGGGAAAACCTAAGCCAATTATCCATTCACAGACAGCTGTTTCGGGGTGTTGCCCCTCATCAGTGCGGAGTAGGATTCTGTTAACCGAGAGCAATGCCTCGGAGACTACTCAAACACCATGACGGTATCGTCCATAGAGTTACAATTTCTGGATGTGTTGGTTCATATTGAGGAGGGGATTATAACAACAGATATCTATCATAAGCCAAAGGATAGAAATAATCTGTTGAGATATGATAGCAATCACCCTTGCCGAATGGTTCAATCCTTGCCCTGGAGTCAGATGCTCCGAGTGCAACGTGTTGTATCAACTGATGACCATTTTGATAGGAGAGTTGAGGAGATGGGACAAAAATTTTGGGATAGGGGCTACCCCCAGAGATTGATACGGAGAACAAAACAAAGAGTTGCAGCTATTGATCGAGAAAGTGCGCTCCTGACTAGGGAGAGACAGAGGGAAAGCAAAGGGATTCCCTTAGTTTCTACTTTTGGAGCTTTGAGTGGCGAGATTTACATAGTAACATAGTAACATAGTATATAAGGCCGAAAAAAGACATTTGTCCATCCAGTTCGACCTGTTTCCTGCAAGTTGATCCAGAGGAAGGCAAAAAACCCCTGTGAGGTAGAGCCAATTTTCCCCACTTAAGGGGAAAAAATTCCTTCCAGACTCCAATCAGGCAGTCAGAACAACTCCCTGGATCAACGACCTATCTCTAGTAGCTATAGCCTGAAAAATTATTACGCTCCAGAAATACATCCAGGCCCCTCTTGAATTCCGTTATTGTGCTCACCATCACCACCTCCTCAGGCAGAGAGTTCCATAGTCTCACTGCTCTTACCGTGAAGAACCCTTTTCTATGTTTGTGTACAAACCTTCTTTCCTCTAGACGCAGAGGATGTCCCCTCGTCACAGTCACAGTCCTGGGGATAAATAGATGATGGGAGAGATCTCTGTACTGACCCCTGATATATCTATACATAGTTATTAGATCTCCCCTCAGTCGTCTTTTTTCTAAAGTGAATAACCCTAATTTTGATACCCTTTCAGGGTACTGTAGTTGCCCCATTCCAGTTATTACTTTAGTTGCCCTCCTCTGAACCCTCTCTAGCTCTGCTATGTCTGCCTTGTTCACAGGAGCCCAGAACTGTACACAGTACTCCATGTGTGGTCTGACTAGTGATTTATAAAGTGGTAAGACTATATTTTCATCAGGGGCATCTATGCCCTTTTTGATGCAACCTATTATCTTATTGGCCTTAGCAGCAGCTGCCTGACACTGGTTTTTACAGCTTAGTTTGTTATTTATTAAAATTCCTAGATCCTTTTCCATGTCAGTGTTACTGAGTGTTTTACCATTTAGTATGTACGGGTGACTTGCATTATTCCTTCCCATGTGCATAACTTTACATTTGTCAGTGTTAAACCTCATCTGCAATTTCTCTGCCCAAGCCCCCAATCTATCCAGATCCCTCTGTAGCAGAAAACTGTCCTCTTCAGTGTTAATTACTTTACACAGTTTAGTGTCATCTGCAAAAATTGATATTTTACTGTGCAAGCCTTCTACAAGATCATTAATAAATATATTGAAGAGAATAGGGCCCAATACTGACCCCTGAGGTACCCCACTAGTGACAGTGACCCAATCTAAGTGTGTACCGTTAATAACCACTCTCTGTTTTCTATTACTGAGCCAGTTACTTACCCACATACAGATATTTTCTCCTAGTCCAAGTGTTCTCATTTTATATACTAACCTTTTGTGTGGTACAGTGTCAAATGCTTTAGAGAAGTCCAGATATATGACATCCACTGATTCAACCCGATCAAGTCTAGAACTTACCTCCTCATAGAAACTGATTAAATTAGTTTGACGATCCCTCATGAAGCCATGCTGATATGGTGTAATTTGCTTATTTTCATTGAGATACTCCAAGATAGCATCTCTTACAAAACCTTCAAACAGTTTACCCACAACAGATGTTAAACTTACCGGCCTATAATTTCCAGGCTCTGTTTTTGGACCCTTTTTGAATATTGGCACCACATTTGCTATACGCCAGTCTGGTGGAACATTCCCTGTCAGTATGGAGTCCGTGAATATCAAAAATAAGGGTCTGGCTAGGACATCACTTAATTCCCTAAGGATACGGGGGTGTATGCCATCCGGTCCTGGCGATTTGTCTATTTTAATCTTTTTAAGTCGCTGCTGTACTTCTTCCTGGGTCAGACAGGGCACTTTTAAAGGGGAATTTACTTTTACATTTTGCATTTCATCTGACAGTTTATTTTCCTCAGTGAAAACAGTGGAGAAGAAAATATTTAATAGCTTAGCTTTATCCTCGTCGCTTTCTGCAACTCCCCCCTCATTGCTATGTAGAGGGCCGACTCCTTCAGATTTATATTTTTTACCATTTATATAATTGAAAAACATTTTAGGTTTAGTTTTGCTCTCTTTGGCAATTAATCTCTCGGTCTCTAGTTTGGCAGTTTTTATTAGTTTTTTACATATTCTATTTTTTTCCTTATAATTTATCTGAGCTTCCTGGCTCCCCTCCTTTTTATTTCTTAGCCATTTATTTCTATAAGGTATGCATCGATCACAATTAGATGTTACGATGCTTTTAAAAATCTCCCATTTTGTGGTTGTATTTTTATTTTTGAGGACTTTGTCCCAGTTAATTGGGCCTATGGCCTCTCTTAGTTGGCTAAATTTTGCTTTTTTGAAGTCCGGTATTCTTGTTCCTCCCTGTAGAAACTCTCGTTTGAAGGATAATTGGAAGGTTATTTCTTTATGGTCACTATTTCCCAGGTGTCCCCCGACCTGCACGTCTGTTGTTCTATCAGGTCTATTGGTTAATACTAAGTCCAGTATGGCTGTCCCTCTAGTTGGGTCCTGAACCATTTGGGAAAGGTAATTGTCTTTGGCTATTGTCAAGAACCTGTTTCCTTTATAAGATGTACAGGTTTCAGTTTCCCAGTCTATATCTGGGTAGTTGAAGTCCCCCATAATAACCACCTCATTATGGTTTGCCCCCTTGTTTATCTCGTTTAGTAATAGATTTTCTGCGGACTCTGGTATATTAGGTGGTTTATAGTAAACTCCTATTAGTAATTTATTATTGTTTTTGGCTCCATTTATCTCCACCCACAATGACTCCACATTTTCGTGTCCCTCACAGATGCCTTCCCGGAGTGTGGGCTTTAGACAGGACTTTATGTAAAGGCAGACCCCTCCCCCTCTCCGGTTTTGACGATCCTTTCTGAACAGATTGTAACCTTGTACATTAACAGCCCAGTCATAGCTATCGTCCAGCCATGTCTCAGTTATTCCCACTATGTCATAATCCTCCTCACACATCACTAATTCCAGTTCCCCAGTTTTATTAGTCAGGCTTCTGGCATTAGTATACATATATTTGAGAGGTTTATGCATATTTTTTTCCCTACACCTTTCCTTCTGAACTTTTCTAGTCCCTCCTTCCATTCCTCCCCCAGTCCCACTACCTTGCCCCCGGTCTCTATCTGCACTATCTTCCCCTACTATTATGTAATTTCCCTCCCCCAGTCCCTAGTTTAAACACTCCTCCAACCTTCTAGCCATCTTTCTCCCCAACACGGCTGCCCCTTCCCCATTGAGGTGCAGCCCGTCCCTACGATAGAGCCTGTAGCCGATAGCAAAGTCGGCCCAGTTCTCCATAAACCCAAAACCCTGCTTCCTACACCAGTTCTTGAGCCACTTGTTAACCTCTCTAATCTCCCTCTGCCTTTCTTGTGTGGTTCAGGCAGTATTTCGGAAAATACTACCTTTGAGGTCCTTGCCCTAAGCTTTTCACCTAAATCCCTGAAATCATTCTTAAGGACTCTCCACCTACCTCTAACTTTGTCATTGGTTCTGATATGGACCATGACCGCTGGATCTTCTCCAGCCCCTCCCAGTAATCTGTCAACCCGATCTGCGATGTGTCGAACAGTACACTGTTCGGCGATCACGATCTTTGTGACAGATCGCCCTATCTGTTCCCTAATAATTGAGTCTCCCACTACCAGCACCTGTCTGGCCTGCCCTGCTCTCCTGGTCCCCTGCTTACTGGAGCTGACATTCATCTGACCGGCAGAGGAAGTGTCTGGCTGCAGCAGTGCTGTCCCTGAGCTGCCACCCCCCTCAGCTGCCAAGCGTGCAAACTTGTTGGGGTGTGTTAGATCAGGGCTAGCCTCCCTGGAACTCTTCCCTCTACCCCCCTTTCTTACTGTCACCCAGCTAGCTACCTCACTTTCCTCAGCCTCCTTACTGTCAGCCTCCTTACTGTGAGCAGCAAACTCTTTTGCAAATTGTCAGTGGCTCTCAGTGTTGCAATATGCCCCGTTTAGAGACTCGATGTGCGATTCCAAATGGGTAATTTGCTCACATTTTGAACAAAGATATGCACCCTCAAACGGCTGTTCCAGGACTGCATACATCATGCAAGATGTGCACTGGACGGCATTGTCAATTGTGCAAGACATACTAATGGGGATTACACGACAAAAACAAAAAAATACAATATAATGTAGTAACAAGAACTGACGAATTTCAGTCCCCCACTGAAGTCCCTGAATTTGAAGTCACTTAATCTTAAGTCACACTTACACAACCACACACTTAATCAACCACGCGTCGCGACCAACCTCGTGTTATATATATATCTACTTATATAAGTATACTGTAAATGAAACTCAAATACACCAGCCTGTTTTTTTTTCCTCTGGATTCAAAGGCTGAGCTCTCCTCACTGCTGACTTCTTAAAGGCTCCTAATTAGGCAGCCACACCCTAATTACTCACCTGTGCAACCCCTGGTAAAGGAAAAAAAAAGTGATTAACACAGCAATGAAGCTTGCAAAGGAGAAAGTCCCAGTGTACAATAGAGTCAAATGCAGCCACTCAATGTCCACAAATAATTTAGCTCTCAGTTACTCCCTCAATTAATCTTAAGTCACACTTACATAACCACACACTTAATCAACCACGCGTCGCGACCAACCTCGCGTTATATATATATCTACTTAAATAAGTATACTGTAAATGATTTCACAGATTATTCACAAGGAATGGCACTTATTGCAGAAGGGGCTACCGAGTATCCAGGAGTTTAAGAATTTTCCCATGATGGCATACAAGAGGGGAGTCAATTTACAGGATAAATTGGTTAGGACTGAGACGAGGGATTCCCAGGGGGATGGCCAGAGATATCTGGCACCCAGAAAACTAGGCTGTTATCCCTGCCTAGGTTGTTGCAATTGTGGTAATATGATTAAAGGTGACAGTTTCACCCACCCCTACAGTGGTAAACCCTACAAGATCAAAGGGTTTTACACATCTAGGTCCTGCAATGTCATCTATATGATCACGTGCCCTTGTGGCCTCATCTATATAGGGGAGACCACAATGGAAGCGCATGAGCGGATTAACTCCCATAAGAGCAATATTAGAAAGGGGTTGCTTGATAAACCCGTAGCTAAACACTTTGTCGAACGTGCACATTCCGTTAATCAATTACGGTTCAGTATTATTGATTCAGTGGGTAACATGAAACGGGGGGGGGGGGGGCGGCGGTGTGATAAGGATCGAGCCCTGAGAAATAAAGAACTTAGATGGATTTTTGAACTTAAGGCACTTCAACCCCATGGGATGAATATAGAATTCAATGTGGGCAATATATAATGTACTCAGCAGATATAGGATGTTCTGACCTCAGTAATGTGACTTTTATGCTTTGATTTTAAATTGTCATGATGCTATATATTATATTAGGCATAATGTGATCACTGGAGTTATGGTGGTTTCATTGCAGATAAATCGCGCATCTAGCGCTGCGATTTTTTTTTTTGATCGCTATATGCGGATTTGTGGAAGGCTTTTTTTCGCATAGAAAGCGTCCTTAGCAACATGGCTTGCCAGGGGGAGGAAGAATAATCGCTTATACATCACAATGTATCGCATTGACGAGTGAGTTTGCGGTCATGTGATGTTCACATGACTATTGAGATACGGAGTCCTAAGCCCCAGGCATGCGCATTAGATGCGGCAGGACGCGCTTTTGCGCTAGCACGATTTATCTTTAACTTTTAGCACCAAAGTAAACAAGTTACACACTAGACTCTACATACTAGGATCCTTGTCAACATGAAAAAATCCATGGTTTAAAATCCACATTTAATCCATTTGGTTTTAATGTATTTAGCTTTATAATCCACTTTACTTCCCTCTTTAAAAAAAAAAAAAAAAAATGCACGATTGCCTCCATTACTATATATAGGAATATGGTCAAATATCATGCAACTCAATTCATACTCTCTATGTCCCTGATCTGTAAAGTGCTTTAAACCAGGTAGATCCATAAGTTTTTGTGTTTTTTTCAGTAAAAAGTAAAAGTCTTTTGCAGCGCTCACCTATCTCCAGTTTTTAGATGCACGGATATTGCCTGGACTCGGCTACGAATGAAATTCCAAAGAACGGGAAATCCAGCTTCTAAAAATCAGATCCTTTATTCCAGAAATCAAAAACGTTTTCCAAACACAGGATAAAAGTACGCGGTCTACATGTTTCGGACACTCAGATTACGGTCCTTTCTTATGGTATACCTGTGTTGGTTTAGACATGTCTTGAAGTATAATGTAGTTTTACCTACATATAATAATGGACAAGAGCACCAGAGGGCATAAATAACATCCGTTGACTCACATGTTAAGTAATGGTTGATCCTATAGTTTTGCATGGAAGTAGGATGCACAAATGTACTACCTTTTTGTAAATATCTGCAATTAATACAATTAAGACAGGGAAAACATATCTTTTTCTGTGGTAATAAAAAAGTCTGGCCTAATGTTTTCTGTGGGCCAACATCCGCATGGACCACTTTGTCTAGAATATTTGGTGGTCTGAGGTAAGACATAAGGGCGGGGGGCATGCTCAATTCTTCTATTTTCTCAAATCCATTTTTTTATACAAGACCAATGTTTGTTAATCTCTCGCACATTATGGCTATTTTCAGAGTACATCGTAACGAAGGGAATTCTATCATGTTTTATTCTTTTATTTTTGTACAATAATGTAGATCTTTCAATCTCCTTTGTTTTCACTAAATAAGTATTTACAACAGGATTCGGAAAACCATGTTCTTTAAAGAATTGCACCAGTTTTTAAAGTGTCAGGTCCAATTGCTCATTATCACTAACTAAGTTTTGCACGTAAAAACTGACTAAGGAACAAAGACTGGGTAGGCGCTGTCATACCATAGGATATTATTTTTGTCAGTTGGTTTGACATAAACACCCGTATGGACAATATTATTGTCCAATGTAATCAGAGTATCCAAAAATGAACTTTACTCCTAGAGTATTCTTTTGTTAATTTTATGTCATCATCAATGGTATTTAGAAAAGAAAAAAAGGAAATCCCCTTCCGTACCTCTCCATATGCGGAAAACGTCATTGATTTATCTCCACCACCTTAAGACATGTTTGAAGTGGTGGGATACATAGATGTACATCTCCTCTATGAAGTCAACCACCAAAAGGGAAACAATTACATGTCAAAATAATGTATAACAGACTCAAGATAAAGTCCTGACAACCTTCCGAATATTGGGAATGTATCAATGCTTTTTTTTATTACCTCCATCCCAAACTCATGCCTGATGGAGGTATATAGGCTTGTAATATCTAAAGAAGCCAATATGGCCCTTGGAGGAATAGTGACATCACCCAATTTTTTTAGAAAGTCGTCTGTTTCTTGTATATATGACCTTGCTCTTATAGCATAAGTCCGTAGTATTTTAGCTAGAAAAATTGAAATGTTACTCAGTATTGAGCCTATGCCAGAGACTATTGGTCTCCCAGGGGGCTGAATAGATTTTTATGTATTTTTGGTAATAAATACAATATTGGTGTTGTTGGATGTAATATAATTAAGCATTCTATTAATTTCTTGTCTATAAAGCCAGCTTGTAGACCCATATCTAAAATATTATGTATTTTTCTTTCTATATCCCATTTCGGATCCTGATGTAATTTCTTGTATACGAAAGTATCATTTATTTGTCTATATGCTTCCTCTATATATTTTACTGTATCCATGATCACAACCACACCCCCTTTGTCAGCAGGTTTTATGGTGAGGCTGTGATCATGGATCAATTCATTCAACGCTGACCATTCCAATTGAGTCATATTGGAATGATCAAATTGTTATTTATCCTGCAATTTTAATGCATTTACATCCCTCGGGACAGCAAATGATTCAATAGCTGGAAAAGTAGTGGGAGGAGGAAAGTTGCTCTTAATAAATAAATCAAAATCAGACATTCGTAATTCAGATATTCATGTGTCTAATGTTGTCTCATTGATTGGATGCATAAAGAACCAGGCCCTCAGTTTGAGTCTTCTAAAGAATTGATGAAGGTCTATTTCTAATTGTAACCAATCTGTTTATATAGTAGGACAAAAACTTAGCCCCTTAGTCAAAAATGTAGATGTTCGTAAGTCCCTGTTCACCTTGGTTGGACCTTTTTAGTTATTTTCATTAGCAGATGTTTTTTATTGTTGCTACTTCTGTCGGTCTTTATATTTTGTGGGCATCTCTGGAGATAGCAATGTACTGAGAGTCATTGCAAATGATTCCTTTTTGCTTTTAGTATTAATGAAATCCTTTTGTAAAAAATGCCATATTTAATAACATCAAATAAGATGAAAATTTGTTAGCAATAAGTTCATATCTATGTCATGCATTTACATTGTGGGTTGAAAATGTGTATGTAGACCACTTGGAATACAGCGTACTTTGTAATACTCCAAAGCAATGATCTGTTTAGTCAAAGTTCATAATTCCTTGTAGAATCCAAAACCATAGGTGTGGATAAAAAATATCAGCGTCTCCTTTGCATACATTCAGGATCCTCTCTGCTTCATATGTGTGTAGGAAAAGACATTTGGTGTGAACTGTTCCCCACTGGGATCTGTATTGATTGTAAAATCCATAGTTACTTGCATGCCTGTTTACTTGATCCAATATCCAAATAGTAATAAAGGCAGCATAGCGGTCCAAAAAACAGTTCAGCTGGTGTGCCAGCAGCTACGGAAGCGATCCAACATCCAGTAGAATAAAAAATTAAAAATTTCCACAGCACTACCAGAAATGTGATTCAAAAATAGTGTTCTTTAATCACCAAAGAAACGTTTCAGTCCTCTTACTGGGGCTTTTCTCAAGCAGTGATACAATACAATAGTGCTCAGTGTTCCCAAATGTTTTTGAAAAATTTGCTGTCGATCCGAATTTATTCACGACAAATCGCAATAAAAAATGTCTATTTCCTTGCTGCAGAGAGCCATTATAGTGGTGTAGAACATTGTGCCTTGCAGTAACACGCCGAGGGAGTCTGCTGTGGTAGTGAAACAATACTGTGAGTCAGTATGACATGTAGATGACAGGCATCGCTCTTAGAATCACTGCACACTTCACTTATTTGGGCAGTTATGGGGCCAAAACTGCCCAAATAACTCAAATGTGAACTCAGCCTTACAAATTAATGCTAGCGTCAAGAAGAAGCGCACTCCTTTTACACCATAGGCAGCTGATTCCACATAGATGTCTACAGAACCTGTTCTGTTAAACGCTTATACAAATAGAGCCCACCCCCCCCCTCCCCCGGCAGAGTGCATTGGGTCTCAGCAGAAAGTTTGTGTTGACGTCACTGATTATTTTGCCCTTCCTCTGATCTGTCAGAACAATAAACCCCAAAAAACAGATCCTGTCTGTGAAGCATCCGCCTTCACTCGGTCAGCATTTGGTCAGTAATCCATCAGTATTGCTAAAGCCAAAAAAAACAGGAGTGCATCCAAAACAGAGATGACAAGTGAATGGAATATTTGCATGTCTTCTGTGTTTTGTACACACTCCTGCTTTTGGCTACCAAATAATAAGCCAAATCTGATGCAAAATAGGGACCATGTCATGCAGGCCTTACAGCTGTTAGATACACAGGATCCGTTGTACGTCTCATTTTTCCTTCCTTCTCACAGATCAGAAGAAGGGTCAAATAAATGATGATGTCAGGCAGGCCAAAAGGCAAAATAGTGGCCCAGTCATGAAGTGGGGAGGGTCAGAACAGCATGAGAAGTCCACAGAGTGGACCTATAACATAGTGATGAGGTGGAAGTAGCAAGAGGAGACCACAGAGTCGCCCAATGACAGAGTCTGGAGGTGGCAGCAGCATCAGGAGGAGGCGACAGAGTGGCACAATGACAGCGTGTGTAGGTAGTGGCAGCAGCATCAGAAGGAGGCCACAGGGTGGCACAATGAGAACGTGTGTTCTGATGGGACCATACAGGCCTTACAGATACTACACAGACAGGATCCGTTGTGTATCTCATTTTTACTTGCTTCATACAGATCAGAAGAAAGGTCAAATAAATGATGATTTCAGCCAGGCCAAAAGCTACAATAGTGTACCAGTCATGAAGTCGGGAGGGTGGGAACAGTATGAGAAGTTCACAAAGTGGACCTATGACATAGTGGTGAGGTGGAATAAGCATGAGGACATCACAGAGTGGCCTAATGACAGGGTCTGGAGGTAAGAGCAGTATGAGGAGACCACAGAGTGGAAAAATTACAGCGTGTGGAGGTGGCAGCAGCATGAGTAGGCCATAGAGTGGCACAATGACAGAGTCTGGAGGTGGCGGCAGCATGAGGAGACTACAGAGCGGCACAATGACAGAGTCTGGGGGTGACAGTAGAATCAGGAGACCACAGAGTGTCACAATGACCAAGCCTGGAGGTGGCGGCAGCAGCAGCATCAGGAGAAGGCCACAGAGTGGTACAATGACCAAGTGTGGAGGTGGCAGCAGCATGAGTAGGCCACAGAGTGGCAAAATGACATAGTGTGGAGGTGGAGGCAGCAGCATCAGGAGGATGTCACAGGGTGGCACAATGACAGAGTGTAGAGGTGGCAGCAGCATCATCAGGAGGCCACAGAGTGGCACAATAACAGTGTGGAGGTAGCATCAGGAGGCCATAGAGTGGCACAATGACAGTGTGACAGTGTAGAGGTGGCGGCAGCATCATCAGGAGGCCATAGAGTGGCACAATGACAGAGTCTGGAGGTGGTGGCATCAACATCAGGAGGAGGCCACAGGGGTGGCACAATGACAGTTTGGAGGTGTCAGCAGATGCTTTAGGAGGCCACAGAGTGGCAAGGTGACATAGTGTGGAGTTGGCAGCAGCATCAGGAGGCCACAGAGTGGCACAATGACAGAGTGTGGAGGTGGCGGCATCAGCATTATGAGAAGGCCAAAGGGTGGCAGTATGCCAGTGTGGAGGTGGCAGTAGCAACATCAGGAGGCCACAGAGTGGCAAGGTGACACAGTGTTGAGGTAGCAGCAGCATCAGGAAACTACAAAGTGGCAATGTGACATAGTGTGGAGGTGGAAGAAGCATCAGGAGGCCACAGAGTAGCACAATTAAAAAGTGCAAAAGTGGTGGCAGCAGCATCAGGAGGAGGCTACAGGCTGGGACAATGACAGAGTTTGGAGGTGAAAGCAGCATCATCTGGAGGCCACAGAGTGGAATAACGACAGAGAGTTGAGGTGGCGGCAGCAGCACTAGGAGGCCACAGAGTGGCACAATGACAGAGTGGAGGTGGCAGCAGCAGCAGGAGGCCACAGAGTGGCACAATTACAGAGTGTGGTAGTGGCAGCAGCATCAGTTGGTGGCCACAGCAGTAGAGATAACAGCAGCAGCATCAAGATGCCACAGAGTGGCAAGGTGACATAGTGTGGAGGTAGAAGCATCATCAGGAGAACACAGAGTGGTAAGGTGACATGATTTGGAAGTGGAAGGTGACATGATTTGGAAGCGACAGCAGGCCCTCGACCATAATGTTTTCAATGGTCAGATCACCAGCAGGCACTCGCCTATAATTTTTTCAATGGTCAGCTACGCAGCAGGCACTTGCCCATAATTTTTACTATGGTTAGCTCAGCCGCAGGCCCTCAACCATAATTTTTTAATGGTCAGCTCAGCAGCAGGCCCTCACCCATAATTTTTTCCATGGTCAGATCAGCAGCAGACCCTCACCCCTAATGTTTTATATGGTCAGATCTGCAGCAGGCCCTCGACCATAATGTTTTCAATTGTCAGATCACCAGCAGGCACTCAACCATAATTTTTTCGATGGTCAGCTCAGCAGCAGGCCCTGGCCTTAATGTCTTAAATGGTCAGATCAGCAGGCCCTTGCTCCAAATGTTTTTGAGGGTCACCAGCAGGCCATCAATAATAATTGTTCAAGGGTGTGTGATGCCATCCTTTAGGTGTAGCAAAGGATGTTTTGGAGTGCAGGTTCCTTGTAATTTTTGGCAGCCCTTTCACTTAGTGCATAGGCTTTATGAGTGTAGGAGTCCCGCTATATGAACAATTGTACCACAATGTGAATAAGGCCCTTCTTTATGGGATATACAGGTGGTATCAGAGTGCCTCTTGCTTGTCATTTTTGGCAGCACTTGCACTTTATATACAAGTAAATATACAGGAAAGAATGTTTCCTAACAATTTTTCCTCTAAAATCTATTTTCTCTTTGGTTTTGTGCGTATTATTGTTAGTCTGTAAAAGTGGTGCACTACTCAGACAACATTGTTCTCAGCAGCGACCTGGTAGTCCAAGATGCATCCAGACATCCTCTCCATTCTGCTGTTGAACCATTTTGGTGGTGTTTCCATCAATTTCTGACCTTTTCCTATGAACCAGTCACACTCCCCTCTTCAGAGCAGGGAGTGCCTGGTTTAATGCTCAGGTTCTCCCATTGACTTACATTATACTCGCGTGCTCTGTAGACTTGGGTGCTCGATCAACACTTTTCGCAACGAATGTGAATTTCCTCGCACTTCGTGGTAATAAATCGCAATTTTTACTAAAATGGCAGCCACACATGTGAGGATTGAGGACATGGGGCAAGGAACTCTGGGAAGGCGGGATCACCAAGATTGACATGCATGCAGCCAAGCAGCAGCCAGCCCTGTGATGTCACAGCCCTATAAATACGGCAGCCATTTTAGATTCTTCCGTTTTCAAGTGTTCTGAGTGCAGGGACAGACGTGAGAGGGCACTAGGGACAGCAATTGTAAAAAGCTAATTGTGAAAAATAAAAACTGAAAAAAAGATTTATAAGTGCCGGGAAAGGATAGGGAGGAATCACTTCATAGCATCTTAGTGCAGGGAGAGACGTCAGAAGGCGCTAGGGACAGTGCTAGAAATGCGATCTACAAGTGCAGGGAAAATAATTTGGGGATCCAAATAGCCATTATACAACTCTGTCATTTCATCAATTTGTTCTTGGGGTGCAAGTGCTATGTTAAAAAGCATTTAGTGACTTATATCTGTGAAAAAAGAAAAATATATACGCAGTTCACTTCTGCAGTTATTTGGGGTTAAAACGTTTAGTGAGGTATTTCTGTACTACAAGTAAAATATATACTCAGTTCACTGTTGCCATTATTTGCGATAAAAGCGTATAGTGGCCTACTTCATTACAAAAAGAAAAATATGTACGCAGTTCACTACTGCAGCTATATGTGCTGAGAGTGTTTATTGACATATTTCGGTACTACAAGAAAAATATATACGCAGTTCACTTCTGCAGTTATTTGGGGTTAAAAGCATTTAGTGAGATATTTCTGTACTACAAAATATATATTTGTGTTCGGGTCGTCTATCAGAACAGAAGATAACCTGAATGAGCAGCTGAGGTGTGGCGAAACTGCTGTCATAGGGTAGACTGAAGGGGCCTACCCCAGGGCGTGATTAAAAAAGGGGAGGGAGGGTGGGCGCGGCGACGGATCAGAACGGCGTGCCGATGGGAGGGGACCCCCTGCTTAAGTAATGAAGCAAGGAGCCTCCCCTCTTACAAACCCGGCAACACCTGTTGCCTAACACTTGTGTTCGGGTCGTCTATCAGAACAGAAGATAACCTGAACGAGCAGCTGAGGTGTGGCGAAACTGCTGTCGTAGGGTAGACTGAAGGGGCCAAAAATGAACCAGAGTCGATTTAGAGTAGGACATATTTTATTGATCTACAACAATAAATTTTGGAAAGCAACAGCGATTTCTATTTTCGGATCAGGAATATATGTGGAATAACAGCCTGATTTCCAACGTCCTAATTTCTTGATAATATGGGATGGAATGTTTTTCTCTGATGCGGCTGATGCTGCCCCTATACGGAAAGAGTGCCCAGTTATGCTATGAGGATCCACGCCTGAAGCGGGTAAAAGACAACGAATGAACTTGAGGAATGTCTGGATGCTAAGCGGGCCTGAATTATATGGAAGGAGTGCAGAGTCATCAGGTTCTGACTTAATTATCTGCAAACATTGGTCAAAGACTGAAATGGGGCACCATCTGTTACCTGATGGATAATATAGTACTTTAACAATCTCACCATGTCGAGATGTTTTTGTTTGTTGCAGTAAGAGGCAGTATGATGAATTCTGTTTCAATAAGTGTTTCTTCTCTAAGAAAACTTTTGAAGATGCGGAGCTTGTAAATTCACCAGGTCGCAGAAAACCGTAAAAACATAAGTATAAAGTAGTTCTAATAAGATAGCTGGTATAATGACCGAAAGGAAGAGCAGCTAACTTATCCGAAATCAGTTTAAACAAGTCCTTCGTAAAAGGTTTCCTACCGACTTTGTGGATTGGGGAGGATTTTTGGATGCCCTTTAAAATAGCCTTAATGGGGTATGCTGAGAACAAGGAGGCGCGATCTGGGAATAAGACGTACCAGTGATGTTGGATGCCCGCGAGATACATCTTTATTGTATTATGGGATAGCTTCAGATCAGAGTGGCAAAAAGAAATAAACGCTAGCAAGTAGGATATATGATCCAGATTATTTTGTGGATAAGAAGATTGGAATCTCCTGAAATGATTTCAAGCAGTCTGATATATTCTAGCAGTATTTCGCGATAGTGATTTGACCAACAATGATTTCGCCGCTGCTAAATGAACGCCTAGTCCATAATGAGCGAGCTGAATGGCGATGTCGGAGTCGGAATTCTGTCGACGTCTGGAGATATCTGAAAGAAAAGTTCAAAATTGCCCCGTGATAATGCGTCCGCGGCCATATTAACCTTACCAGGGATATGTTCACAGACAAAGTGGAAATGGTGTTGTAAGGCTAGCCATATGAACCGTCTCAGGAATGACATAATCTCGGCCGACTTTGATCTACCTTTGTTAATCAGCTCGGCGAGCGCCTCGTTATCTGTCAGGATTAATGCTGTCTTATTACTCCAACAAGGCCCCCACGCTTGAGCTGCTGCCACCACTGGGTAAATCTCGAAAAGGGACGATGATTTTGCAAACCCCGAAAACCTAATGACTTCATCAGGCCAAGGTCCAGCTAACCAATGGTTACCGTAAATAGCGGCAAATCCTACACTGGCAGATGCATCGGTCAGTATAACTGGAGAAACACTATTGGCCGGAGGAATGAAAAAGGAGACGCCATTCCAGTCGTCCAAAAAGTAATCCCACATGATTAAATCTGCCCTAGCTTGTTGGTCGAAGGTGATGATACTATCTTGGTCGGCTGCCGTGGGTAATAAACTGAGAAGTCTAGATATGAAAGATCTACCTTGCGGAATGATCCTCATCGCAAAATTTAGCATACCCAGTAAGCTCTGGAGTTCTAACTTGCTGACTTTACCGGA
This sequence comes from Bufotes viridis, assembly GCA_033119425.1. Taxonomy (NCBI): domain Eukaryota; kingdom Metazoa; phylum Chordata; class Amphibia; order Anura; family Bufonidae; genus Bufotes; species Bufotes viridis. The sequence continues at coordinate 125,406,292 of CM065589.1, forward strand.
TCGAGTTGCCTTATGTAACGAATCCCTCACTCTGGCCAGTTTATCTGAAGGGAGACTAGCCTGCATGGACACCGAATCTAGGTGGATGCCTAAAAAGGTGATGCTGGTAGTCGGACCGTCTAATTTGTTATCTGCGACTGGGACCCTGATTTCCTTGAAAAGTTGGATTAGCGCCGACAAGTCCTTCGGGGGACGTGAAGGAGGTTCAATCAACAGGAAATCATCCAGATAATGGATGACATGGGAAGCGCTGCACTTTCTCTCCAAAATCCAGTGCAGGCTACTCGTGAAATTATCGAATAACCATGGGCTGGATTTTGAACCGAAAGTTAATTTATTTGCGAAATAATATAGCTGATTCCAACGGATCCCATGCCATTGCCACATCTGGGGGTTAATAGGCAGTAACTTAAAGGCATCGGTAATGTCTGCCTTAGAGAGCCAGGCGTGATTTCCATATAACAAAATGACCTGAATGGCCTCGTCAATAGAAGCATATGACATGGAGAATTGATCCGACGGTATGAGAGCGTTCAGGCTAGGAACCTCAGAGGAATGAGGAGCGGACAAGTCATAGATAAGACGTTTCTTGTTTGAAAATTTACCAGTCACCAAACCGATCGGATTAACTCTCCAGTTAGCAAAAGGCGGGGAGACAAACGGCCCGATCAAAAACCCTTTTTCTAGTTCCTGCTGGACTAGCGCAGTAACGATCTCTGGTTGTGTCACCGCGGATTGCAAGTTTTTACACTCATATGGGCACTGAGGCATGGCAATTTGACCAGTGTGGAAACCGTGCTTAAACCCGTTTATTAAGAAATCGACCCATGATTCGTTAGGGTGGTCAGACAAATAAGCGGCCACGATCTCCACATTAATCATGCTTAGTCATGCTGAACTAGCATTTTTTGGGGGACACGCTGTCTTCGGGTGTGCCCTATAACAATTGGAGCAGAGATGCAGTAACCTAAATTGATTATAAAAACACCCTGCTGAATTATAGTTATTACAAATTTGGGATTTGCCCAAATACTTGATCGGGCGGCCTAACTTGTCAACTCCGGACGAATTCTTATGACTCATAGTGTCGGACTGGTTCTTGCTAACATTGGTGGACGGGTTACTAGAAGAGCACCACTCACTAGCATGAGAGTAGGAACCACAATGCACGCAAGCCGGGGCTTTGAAACCCGCGAAATGCCTGCAAAAGAGTTCTGTGTCAACAATGGACCAGTCGACAATACGATTAAACTGTGATAACAAAGCGTCCGCTTTAGCGGAAAAAGAACGGTGGTACTCGAAAAACGCTGTACCCCTGTACTTGTGCCCCAAGTCGACCACTTTATATAAGTACAGGTCTAATTCTTCCCGACGTTTAGGAGAAACTGAACAGATCACATCTCTGTAAAGGCTAAATGCCAGTACAAATTCAGTGATAGTGAGTTTCCTGTTAAGCCTGACGTCCCTTGATTTCAATATAACGGACACCTCACCGCACGCAATGGTCTTATTGTCTGGGACTTCATGAGTAGCAATTAACAATGATGCCAGATTGACGTCCTTACCGTCTAATATGTCCTGCTTTAAATTTGCCAAAATAAAATGTAACGGAGCAATACTAGGTTGATTGGCCATATTCAACGGAGGGCCTGGTTCGGAGACTGAAATTATAGTTTTAGCAGAAGCTGGTGGGCTGGAAGCTACTGCTCTATTTTCCACAGCTTCTAAACGAGACTGAAAGCTCGACATGAGTGCGTGAAGCTGAGTCAGGGAAGTCTGAATGGTGCTCATTGAAACTACGTCCTGACTGGGACCTGAATCAGCCTGAAGAAGCCGGAACAACTCAACTTTGCGGGCTGACGCTGGGAATGGAATTCCTCTCCGAACCAATTCAGCCGTTAACTTAGGCACAGTCCAAGATCTAAACGATTGAGCTGTTTCTCTCTCTGAAAGTTCAGTACTTCCGATGGAAGAAGAAGAGCCACGATTTCCTTGATTCTGGGACATGGCAGCCTGCAAATGTATTGAGATACAATAAACCAATTGACCTTCGCATAGAGTGCCCTCCACCGACAGTAAACCACAACTGAGTTACGAAAGTGCTACCGCTTATCAGAACACCAAGTCCCCGGTGGACACTTGTATACAGGTAAAGGAATAATGCGACCCGTATGATTGCCTGAAGTCGTGCCAGGGCTTAAATGAGACTGAATACGTGTCAGTAACGAAAAACGCCTGAGAGCGTGCCAGGACTTGCAACGAGTCTGAAGACGTGACAGACTAAACGAAAAGCCTGAGGGCGTGTCAGGACTTGCGATGAGTCTGAAGACGTGACAGACTAATTAAAAACTGAGGGCGTGGCGTAACTATACTGAAGACGTGTCAGGACTTGCCACGAGTCTGAACAAGGTTTTTTTTTTTTTTTCTTTTTTTTTTCTACTTCATTTCACGTAACGGGACGTAACGTGGCGTTGGAGACGTGCCAGTATAGCGTAACCCTGTTGTGGGCGGGTATGACGTGAGCTCAGCACTAACCGTGCGTTATACAACGATACTGTTGTAAGAACGTCCGTGTGTGCCTATATGAAGTGATTTAATATATAGACACATAAATACAGGAAGCAAGAGCCGTGGCAATGAAGGAGATCGGCTCTTAAATCGACCACACTTAAAACAGTGACCATGACAGCGACCGCCCCTTGAACCGTGGACTCAACATGCGCCATCTGCATGAAAGTGGCATACCCCCCTGTACGTATATGAATATATATAGATACTTTTTTTTTTTTTTTTCTTTATCGCATAATTCCTCCCTGGATATCGTGAGCAAAAAGAGCCATGATACACTTACGGAATTGAAAGCAGCTCGAAATAGCTAAACACAAAAAAAAAAAAAAATTATTAGTCGTGCTTTCTTATCCCTTCTTTTCCTTTCTCTTCCTTTCCCCTTCTGCCGATATGCCTTTTCTCTCTTTTACCCTTTACCCTATCCTTTTCCCCCCTTTTTACCTCAAAAATGCAAAATAATTTGGACAACTTTGCGGCTTGTAGGAGTAGTCAGTGTGACCGTAGAGAGAACCTTCCTGTAAATAAAGGTATTAATTAAGCAACTGAAGGATAAATCCACCGAAACTATTAACCTCTGTGGTAAGTACCTAATCGGCCGATTACACTAGCAGTCGCAGGAAACAGCCAAACGTTTAACCCTGTAAGAAAAAGACACTTAGAATGCGGTTGTCTTAAGACTAAATATTAACGGGAATGCATAGTGAGAAGACGAGTCCACCAAACGGCACTAACACCTGCAGAGATGACAGGTATCTCACAGCTGAGGGTTTGTTACTATACACCTCAAAGTAGCAGGCTAACACCGTATTGCTTCCGATCCTGGTAGATGCGGCCAGTATATAAAGCAATCGGAGGCTGCCCAGGTACACTAGATGCATTCCCCCTCCCGCTTCTTTGTGACACTCACATGTCGCCCGGCGGCCCAAGAGTAGCCTAGGGAGATCGTATCCCTGATCGCACCGCTGCTTTGGCAGCCCTTGAGGCCGGCGTCGGCACATACCTGCGGCATCTTCAGTGAACGGGCCGAGCGGGAGCGCGACAAGAAACGCCCCACCGCTCAAGGCACCGGCAGGAACCCGGAAGTGACGTGAGGGCCGCTGGTGACGCGGTGACGGATCAGAACGGCGTGCCGATGGGAGGGGACCCCCTGCTTAAGTAATGAAGCAGGGAGCCTCCCCTCACACAAACCCGGCAACACCTGTTGCCTAACACATATGCAACTCACTGTTGCTGTTATTTGCGGAAAAAGCTTTTAGTGGCCTACTTCATAATAAAAAGAAAAATATATATGAAGTTCACTTCTGCAGTTATTGGGTTAAAAGCATCTAGTGAAGTATTTCTATACTACAAGAAAAATATTTACGCAGTCCACTGTTGCTGTTATTTGAAGTAAAAGCGTTTAGTGGCCTACTTCATTACAAAAAGAAAAATATATTCGTTGCTTTTAGGGGTGTTTTGATTTGTTTTAAATTTTTTTTGTTCAGCTAAAAGTATGCCTAACAGAGAAGTGCCAGGCCATGCAAAAAGGAGTGTCAGAGGCCTAAATGTTTCTGGCGCAGCCAGAGGTCGCAGCAGAGTAAGGGGGCATGGCAGCAGGGGTCGCAGCGAGAGGCCTGAGCTCCCGGTGTCATCTAGCGGTCGTGTCTTGACTAGCAACCCAGCGTTTCTTGATTCGTTAACTCGGCCATCCACTTCATCCCAAGTGACATCAGACACTCCCAGCCAACAGTCGGTGGGTTCGTTGTTACACCCACTGAGAGTGAGGACAAACTGGACTACTACAAAGACATCCTATGTAGTTGGCCGCTACCTATCTGCGCCATTATCAATCCTCTCGCAGGTCTGACCGGGGGGGCCCTCTGCGCTCAAGTTCCACTGCCATGGCTGCTGGTGGGGTTACAGGAGCAGTACCAGCCCCATCAGTAGCAACTCGAGTCTACAGTCACTGATGAGTAGCTTTCTTCATCCGCAATGTGAAGAAACTACTCACCAGCAGCAGGTAGACCAGGAGCAGGACCTGAACCAGCAGGTGGTGGCATACTTGGACTTACGCTGGAATATTGGGCAGACTTACGCTGGAATATTGGGCAGCCAAACTGGATTCGTGGCCACAACTGGCTGAGTTTTCCTTGGAAAAGCTGTCCTGCCCGGCCAGTAGTGTGCATGAGAGCAGAAGTTTAGTGTGGCGGGGGCCATAATGACCCCAAGGAGTACTCGCCTGTACACCCAAAATGTGGAGAGACTGACCTTTGTTAACATGTTTGTTGCCACCTTGCAACTTTGTGGTCTTCTGATGCTTCTGCTGCCATCTCCAAACTATGTAACCTTGCCACTCTGTGGTATCCTGCTGCTGCCATCTCCACACTATGTCACCTTGCCATTTTGTGGTCTCCTGATGCTGCCATCTACACCTTGCAACTCTGTGGCCTACTCATGCTGCTGCCACCTCCACACTCTGTCATTGTTCCACTCTGTGGCCTACTCATGCTGCTGCCACCACAGACTCTGTCATTGTGCCATCCTGTGGCTTCCTCATGCTGCTGCCACCTCCACACTCTGTCATTGTGCCACTATGTGGGATACTCATGTTGCCGACACCTCCACAATCTTTCATTGTGCCACTCTGTGGCCTCCTCCTGATGCTGCTGCCCCACCTCCAGCCTCTGTCATTGTGCCACTTTGTGACATAATCATGCTGCTGCCACCTCCACAATCTGTCATTGTTCCACTCTGTGGCCTCCTGATTCTGCTGTCACTTCCAGACTCTGTCATTGTGCCATTCTGTGGCTTACTCATACTGCTGCCACCTCCACACTCTGTCATTGTGCTACTATGTGGGATACTCATGCTGCCGACACCTCCACAATCTTTCATTGTGCCACTCTGTGGCCTCCTGATTATGCTGCCACCTCCACAATCTGTTATTGTGCCATTCGGAGGCTTCCTCATGCTGCCACCACCTCCACACTTGGTCATTGTACCACTCTGTTGCCTCCTCCTTTTTCTGCTGCTGCTGCCACCACCTTCAGACTCAGTCATTGTGCCATTCTGTGTCTTCCTCATGCTGCTGCCACCTCCACACTTGGTCATTGTGCCACTCTGTGGCCTCCTCCTTATTCTGCTACTGCTGCCGCCACCTCCAGACTCTGTCATTGTGCCACTCTGTGGCTTACTTATGCTGCTGCTGCCTCTACACTCTGTCATTGTACCACTCTGTGGCCTCCTCCTGATGCTGCTGCTGCCGCCACCTCCAGGCTCGGTCATTGTGCCACTTTGGCCTACTCCTGCTGCTGCCACCTCCACAGTCTGTCATTGTGACACTCTGTGGTCTCCTGATTCTACTGTCACCTCCAGACTCTGTCATCGTGCCACTTTGTGGCTTCCTCATGCTGCTGCCACCTCCACACTTAGTAATTGTGAAACTCTGTGGCTTCCTCCTGATGCTGCTGCTGCGGCCACCTCCAGCCCATGTCATTGTGCCGCTCTGTGGTCTCCTCATACTGCTCTCACCTCCAGACCCTGTCATTAGGCCACTCTGTGATGTCCTCATGCTTATTCCACCTCACCACTATGTCATAGGTCCACTTTGTGAACTTCTCATGCTGTTCCCACCCTCCCCACTTCGTGACTGGTACACTATTGTAGATTTTGGCCTGGCTGAAATCATCATTTATTTGACCTTTCTTCTGATCTGTATGAAGCAAATGAAAATGAGATACACAACGAATCCTGTCCGTGTACAGTCGTGGCCAAAAGTTTTGAGAATTACATAAATATTGGAAATTGGAAAAGTTGCTGCTTAAGTTTTTATAATGGCAATTTGCATATACTCCAGAATGTTATGAAGAGTGATCAGATGAATTGCATAGTCCTTCTTTGCCATGAAAATTAACTTAATCCCAAAAAAACCTTTCCACTGCATTTCATTGCTGTCATTAAAGGACCTGCTGAGATCATTTCAGTAATCGTCTTGTTAACTCAGATGAGAATGTTGATGAGCACAAGGCTGGAAATCATTATGTCAGGCTGATTGAGTTAAAATGGCAGACTTGACATGTTAAAAGGAGGGTGATGCTTGAAATCATTGTTCTTCCATTGTTAACTATGGTGACCTGCAAAGAAACGCGTGCAGCCATCATTGTGTTTCATAAAAATGGCTTCACAGGAAGGATATTGTGGCTACTAAGATTGGACCTCAATCAACAATTTATAGGATCATCAAGAACTTCAAGGAAAGAGGTTCAATTCTTGTTAAGAAGGCTTCAGGGTGTCCAAGAAAGTCCAGCAAGCACCAGGATCGTCTCCTAAAGAGGATTCAGCTGCGGGATCGGAGTGCCACCAGTGCAGAGCTTGCTCAGTAATGGCAGCAGACAGGTGTGAGCGCATCTGCACGCACAGTGAGACGAAGACTTTTGGAAGATGGCCTGGTGTCAAGAAGGGCAGCAAAGAAGCCACTTCTCTCCAAAAAAAACATCAGGGACAGATTGATCTTCTGCAGAAAGTATGAGGAATGGACTGCTGAGGACTGGGGCAAAGTCATATTCTCCGATGAAGCCTCTTTCCGATTTTGTGGGGCATCAGGAAAAAGGCTTGTCCGGAGAAGAAAAGGTGAGCGCTACCATCAGTCCTGTGTCATGCCAACAGTAAAGCATCCTGAGACCATTCATGTGTGGGGTTGCTCATCCAAGGGAGTGGGCTCACTCACAATTTTGCCCAAAAACACAGCCATGAATAAAGAATGGTACCAACACACCCTCCAACAGCAACTTCTTCCAACAATCCAACAACAGTTTGGTGAAGAACAATGCATTTTCCAGCACGATGGAGCACCGTGCCATAAGACAAAAGTGATAACTAAGTGGCTCGGGGACCAAAACTTTGACATTTTGGGTCCATGGCCTGGAAACTCCCCAGATCTTAATCCCATTGAGAACTTGTGGTCAATCCTCAAGAGGCGGGTGGACAAACTCCAAGAAATGATTATGAAAGAATGGATTGCTATCAGTCAGGAATTGGCCCAGAAGTTGATTGAGAGCATGCCCAGTCGAATTGTAGAGGTCCTGAAAAAGAAGGGCCAACACTGCAAATACTGACTCTTTGCATAAATGTCATGTAATTGTCGCTAAAAGCCTTTGAAACGTATGAAGTGCGTGTAATTATATCACAGAAACAACTGAAACAAAGATCTAAAAGAAGTTTAGCAGCAAACTTTGTGAAAACTAATATTTGTGTCACTCTCAAAACTTTTGGCCACGACTCTAGTATCTGTAAGGCCTGTATGGTCCCATCAGAATAGCTTTTTTTTTTTCCCGTTGGCTTTTGTCCTGAAATAACTAGATGAAGCTATGAGTCTGACTTAGACAGGACTTTGTTTTCAGTCTTCCATAACAGGAACCAGATGGATCCGTTATGCTTTCTCATAGACTTCTATTATCACGGAAAGCAAACGGAATGCCTTTTAAAGATTTCTGTTTTGCATTCCGTCATAATACAAGTCTATGGGCTCCAGAACGGATCCGTCCTCAATTTTATGAATTCCGTTATTTCAAGTTATTACCATGTTATAACGGAAAGCCATAACGGAAACTATAACACTAGTGTGTGCCCACCCTTAGCTGGTTTTCTAGAATTGTTACATGAGCATGTTTAAAAGGCAGGAAGGCCTCTCTGTCAATCTACTGTATGAAAATAATGCTATGCTTGCTGCTGTGTACTTCTTACTTGTGCAGCAGCACGCATATATAATTATAGCCCTCTTCTATTCACCTTAGCACATGTCCTCTATATAGCAAAAACAAACCACACCGCTAGCAATTTTGTCTCAACCATTTTTATTCAACAACAGATGAACCACAAAAACCTCCAAAGTAACCTTCAACTGAAAGTGAGACAAGAGAATTACATTTGACAAAACTTATAAATCTCGCAACAAACATATTTTTTTTTTCCAGAACAGGAGAGCCAGGATGCGTCAACAGAAACTTGCCTTGTTTGGATGACTTGCCTTGTGGGGTTCTCTTTGAGGTGCTCTGTATAATTAAGTAGACAAAAATATTCTGCATATCATATCTGAGTATTATATACAGGGTGAACAACTATTGGTTTATAGGAAGGGTATATCTCAAATCGCATATCTTAATTCTTGTGGCATTATATATAATATTCCTTCTTTTCTTTTTCTTTTTTGTGGGACAAGCTAATTTGCATACAGACACAGCCAGGCTAAAATTGACTCTGATAACATATGTCACAATGATATCTTTTGACAAAAATCATTGAAATCCATTAAAAAGGTCAACTAACATTTTTTTGCCGTCTTTTACTTAATGCGTTAACCATCAATTTTAGATTGGCTACATCTATACCTTTGGCTTTCTGGGAAACATATTCTAATTAGCTTTTCTTCCAAGACAGAAAAGAATGCTAAGCGTTTCTCATGCCAACCAAATTAAGATATTTAATTTACATGTACTCTTCCTAGAAACCAAGAGTAGTGTTGCCTGGCTTATTTTTTGGTCTCCCTAATGATAAAGAAAACCACCAGAGAGTAGCCCACAAGGCAAGACAACCAAATAAGACCAGTTACTCTTGAGACTTTCTGGTTCACTTGCCCTTCTGGAAAGAGAACTAGCTTTGTGGGATGTTGTACTTCTCTTGTCTTACTTTTCATTGAAGGTTACTTTGGAAGTGCTTTGGCTGAAGTTTGTCCAAAATAGTGAAATAAAGTTGCTAAAGGTATTATCTGTCTTTTCTATACTAACAATGTATTCTGAGGTGAGTAGGAAAGAGCTGTCCCATTAAAGTAAAACAGCAGGAGCTACAATTGTACATACTTGATACTGCAGCAATATGAACACTGCATCATTTTAACACCGCAAATTGACAAAGATCCTCTCCTTCCTTTTAAACATACTTATATAACAAACCTAGAAAAATAGCTAAGCCAGTCTCACATCAGCAGCTAGTTCATTCAGGACAAAAGCCATTACAGAGGACCGTTCACTGGTCCTGACACTACAGTCCCTGACAAAAGTCTTGTCGCTTGTGTACAAATTGACCTGAAGTGCCGCTAAAATATATTTCTAATAGGGTCATCTAATAGGGTCTAATAGGGTCATTTTAATCCCTACAGCTTTTGTAATAATGTTTCAGTGCAAAACGAAACTGACAAAAAGTATTCTAATATTCACAGCTTGGTAAAGCCCATTGAGTCAATTTTTGCCAAGAAATAAGTGTTGTCGCCTTGTCATATCAGCTACACCTGTGACTAATAATGGATCAATTAGGTCTCACGTGTGTATAAAAAGAACCCCAGTACACTAGACCTTCACATCAACTGCAACTAGACCTCTGAAAACATGCCTAAGATTCACCCTTAGACTAAAGTGTTGATTATCAAGAGGCTAAAGACCAGATCCACTGCTGATGTGGCAGACACCTTCAATGTGTCTCAGCGTCAAGTTCAGAGGATAAAAAAAGATTTTTAGAGACTGGAGACGTTTTGGACAAGCCCAGGTCAGGCAGACCCCGCAAGACAACTGCTTGAGAGGACCATTTGTTGGCTCGAAAATCCAAGGCCAGACCATTTTACACTGCAGCAGAGCTCCACGAGACCTGGTCACCTGAAGTCCCTGTGTCAACCAGAACAGTTTGTCGGATTCTGTCTCGAAATGGCCTCCATGGTCGAATCAGTGCCCATAAGCCAGCACTAAACAAAAGACGATTGAAAAACCATGTGGCATTTTTTAAGGCCAACAGCCTGCTAAAAGGATGGACGCTGGAAAAGTGGCAGAAGGTGGATTTTTCTGATGAATCTTCTGTTGAATTGCACCACCGTCGCCGCAAATATTGAAGGAGACCTACTTGAACCAGCATGGAGCCGAGATTTACCCAGAAAACCGTGAAGTTTGGTGGAGGCAAAATCATCGTCTGGGGTTACATCCAGTATGGGGGTGTGCGAGGGATCTGCAGGGTGGAAGGCAACATCAATAGTCTAAAGTACCAAGAAATCTTAGCTACATCTTATATTCCCAACCATAAAAAAGGCCAAACTCTGCAGCAGGATGGTGCTACATTGCATACTTCCATCTCCACATCAAAGTTCCTTAAGGCGAAGAAGATCAAGATGCTCCAGGATTGGCCAGCCCAGTCACCAGACATGAACATCATTGAGCATATGTGGGGTAGGATGAAAGAGGAAGCATGGAAGACGAAACCAAAGAATATTGATGAACTTTGGGAGGCATGCAAGATGTTTTCTTTGCTATTCCTGATGACTTCATCAATAAATTGTATGAATCCTTGCCAAACCACATGGATGCTGTCCTTCAAGCTCATGGAAGTCATACAAGATATTAAATTTGGATCTTACAGCACCACTACTTAATTTTCTGACATATTTTTGGATTTGCAGTAAAGTTGTTCAATTTCTGTATAGGTGACAAAACTTTTGTCATGCCGAAATTTGACCTTTCTGTCTTGATTAAATAATAAATCTTTTTTTCAGTCAAACTAATTTATTTCAGTGCACTAAACATCATTTGGGAGGGCTTTAGCTTTTCATATGAGCTATTTCTAACACCAATTGATTAATTAAAAGTCAGGTTAATAGCAGGAGTTTCTACAACATAGAGAAGCGACAAGACTTTTGTCAGGGACTGTACAATATTAGTACCTGGCAGTGTAAGGCATGATGAGTAGATGTCCGTGCAGTATTTTTTTTTCAGGTGTGCTGCTCCATTCCCCCACTGTGCCTTCCGTTATCTTTTGCCACCCTGTAAGCTGATTAATAGCAACAGCATAGGGAGGAGGACACAGCCACTCAACTGAGATTGGGTAGCTCATAGCCAGGGAGAAAAAAAAGCTCATCTTCTTCTTGCCTATGACACGCTTCACTGCAATTGATCAGCTCACAGTCAGGGAAAAGGAGACATCCCTTGAGAAACATAGCCATCTCCTCCCTGTACCAATGCTATTAATTCTCATAGAGGGCAGCAAAAGAGAACGGAGCACACAGCAGCACATCTACTCATCATGCCCTACACTGCCAGGCATAAATATTGTAACATCAGGAGCAGTGATCTGGGTGGGTACTATTTCTATTATGAAGACCAGTCCATATATGGGATGATTATTGTAGGTTAGACAATGCTCCTCTGGATTTCTGGGTAACATCTATGCAAATTATCACGTCTAACATCTGCCAAAGTCAGATAGTTTTGGGAAAGCTAATTTTAGGAAAGGGCTTCACCTTCGTACAATACTGTGCACACATACTCAGAGTAACAGGCACTTTTTGTGGCCTACAATACTGCGCAAACCTGCTTGGCTACTTGGCATACTAGGGGCTTTGCCTGGCCTACAATACTCTCTCTCACATAGTTTGTCTAAAGTTCAAACCAGTTTGCTCATCCTTACTGTAGGCCTTACAAATTTTTATTAGCATAAAGCTATCTAAAGTGTATGGTCAGCTTAAAGTGTCACTGAACTTTGAAAAAAAAAAAAAAACACTTTTACATGTCATTGCTACAAAGCAAAAGTTTTTATTGGTGGTTGTCTGAGTGCTGAGACTCCCACTGATTGCTAAAATAAGGAGAGAGAAGTGCACACTAGAGATGAGCGAATCAAAGTGGACACAGTGCACTTCATCGAATGCGAATTTTCTCACGCTTCGTGGTAACGAATCACATTTTTTTCATAAAATGGCTGTTGCATGTGTGAGGACATGGAGAAAGGAACTCTGGATCACCCATAATGCCATGCATGCAGCCAATCAGCAGCCAGCCAGCACTGTGATGTCACAGGCCTATAAATAGCCTCAGCCATCTTGGATAGGATTGAGCGAACTTGAACCGTAGGGATGCTGCTGCTGTGAGAGAGATTAGGAAACAATTCTGGTGTACTTGGTGTTGTTAAATCTGCAAACTACAGCGATTATTTTTGTTGGTGATATGCTACATTTTTGTACCCATGACCCCAGTGCCTCAGAGAAATAAGCTTTAATCATTCTGTTTGTTAGGTGGGCATTGGCAACCATTTTTGCAAGTGCAGTGCCCTTGCAACTGCATGTGTGCCAGGGACATTACTTTAACCTCTTAGGGATACAAGGCGTACAGGTATGCCCTGATGTCCCGGTACTTAAGGACACAGGGCATACATGTACGCCCTGTGTAGTTCAGGTCACCGCCGAGCAGTGCGGGGTGATCAGAACAGAGTGCCTGGTGACCCGATAACCCGGTACAGGATGATGATCGGTGGTGTGATAATACGCCACCAATCCCCATCCTTCGATCCTGTGAGGTGATGGTGACATCACCTCACAGGGTCACTTCCTATTGGCTGCACTAGCGGCTGGGGTTAAACTCCCCCTGCTCTCCTCTCCTCCTCCATTCTGTGTCCAAAGTGAGGAGAGAGAGCACCCAGCAGCCCAGACACCTCCTGTGACCCTCCAAAGTGCCATCTGGCACTATCAGGTAGGTTAGGGAAAGCTTAGGGAAGGTTTAGGTCAGGCAGGGAGACTGATGGAGAGTTTAGAGTTAATGATTTTTTTTTATTTAGCTGTTGCATCACACTTTGGCTGTCTGGGGTCCACAGCACAGCTGTGTGACCCTAGACCCCCCAGTGGTGCTGCAGCTTGCAATGGTCCTCAAGCACGATTGTATCGTCCTCAAGCTATATAACACCATGCGCAAAACCTGAGCATGGTACAAAAAAGTTACGGTCTACTTGGTGCAGGTTGCCATGTACAACTCTTTTGTACTGTTCCAGTGCGCTGGCAGCACAGGGAAATTCCTTCAGTTCTATGAGGCAGTCCTCAAGGACCTGATCTTTTCTTACCAGGAAAAAGCAGGCTGGAATACCTCGGGAACTGGACGTGCCTGGATCGTCCCTGGCCAACACTTTCCAGGTGTGGTCCCCCATACTGGAAAGAAGGGACTGTCCCCAAAAAATGCAGAGTGTGTAACAGGAGGGGGATACGGAAGGACACTACCACTCAGTGTGACACGTGCCCCGTGCATTGACGGAGTACCACACTTCCATAAATTACTAAATTTATAATACCTTTTCAATTTAGCCACTGACAATCGGATAAAAACTATGGTTCTCAGACTTGAGACACCCCAAAAGAATTTTCAAAGATGATAGTTTGTAGATCTATTGTATAATTTTAAAAATAATTAAAAAAGTAGATAAATTAGGTATTGCCGCGTCCATAATAATCTGCTCTATTAAAATACCCCATGACCTAACCCCTTAGATTAACACAGTAAAAAAAAAAAAGGTGCTAAAAAAAGGAATTTTTTTCTCACCTTACATAACAAAAAGTGTAATAGCAAGTGATCAAAAAGTCATATGCCCGCCAAAATAGTGCCAATAAAACCGTCCTCTCATCCCGCAAAAAATGAGCCCCTACCTAAGACAATCAGATAAAAACTTTAAAAAAACTGACTGTGTAGATACTAAAAAAAAATTATTTTGTTTCAAATAGGATAAGAGTGTTAAGCCTAAATAATATTAAAAAAAGTGGACAAATTAGGTATTGCCACGTCCATAATAATCTGCTCTATAAAAGTACCCCATGACATAACCCCTCAGATTAACAAAATCAAAAAAATAAAATAAAAACGGTGCCAAAAACAGAAATTTTTTGGCAAATTTCACATTTTAATCCATTTTTTTTCCAGTAAAAAAGCAAGGGTTAACAGCAAAATAAAATTTAAAATGTATTGCCCTAATTCTGCAGTTTACAGAAACACATAGCCATTTTTTTTACACCATGTCCCATTTGAAGAACCCCTGATGCACCCCTAGAGTAGAAACTCCATAAAAGTGACCTCATTTAATAAACTACACCCTCCAAGGTATTCAAAACTTATTTTAAAAACTTTGATAACACTTTAGGGGTTCCTCAAGAGTTTATGGCAAATGGAGATGAAATTTCAGAATTTCTATTTTTTGTAACCTTGCCTCATAAAAATTTAATATAGAGCAAGCAAAAATCATATTTACCCTAAAAATAGTCCCTAAAAAACTGCCTCCTTATCCCGTAGTTTCCAAAATGGGGTCACTTTTATGGAGTTTTTTTTACCCCAAGGGGTCATCAAGGGGGCTTCAAATGGGACATTGTGTAGATAAACCAGTCCAGCAAAATCCGCCTTCCAAAAACCACACGGCACTCCTTTCCCTCTACCCCCTGCCGTGTGGCCATAGAGTAGTTTACAACCACATATGGGGTGTTTCTGCAAACTACAGAATCAGGGCAATAAATATTGTGTTTTGTTTGGCTGTTAACCCTTGCTTAGTTACTGGAAAAAAATTGATTAACCACTTCAGCCCCCCTAGCTTAAACACCCTTAATGACCAGGCCACTTTTTACAATTCTGCACTACGCTACTTTCACCATTTATTTCTCGGCCATACAACTTACCACCCAAATGAATTTTACCTCCTTTTCTTCTCACTAATAGAGCTTTCATTTGGTGGTATTTTATTGCTGCTGACATTTTTACTTTTTTTGCTATTAATCAAAAATTACCGAAATTTTTGCAAAAAAATGACATTTTTCACTTTCTGTTTGAAAATTTGTCAAATAAAACTACATTTCTCTACAAATTTTTCTCAAAATTTATTGTTCTACATGTCTTTGATAAAAAAAATGCAATAAGTGTATATTTATTGGTTTGGGTAAAAGTTATAGCTTTTACAAACTATGGTGCAAAAAAGTGAATTTCCGCACTTTGACTTTCTGAGCACCCGTCCTGTTTCCTGACGTACTACAATGCCCAGACAGTAGAAACACCCCATAAATGACCCCATTTCGGAAAGTAGACACCCTAAGGTATTCACTGAGGGGCATAGTAAGTTCATGGAAGCTTTTATTTTTTGTCACAAGTTAGCGGAAATGTTTTTTTTTTTTTCAAAAAATTTCATTTTCCACAAACTTGTGACAAAAAATAAAAACTTCCATGAACTCACTATGCCCATCAGCGAATACCTTAGGGTGTCTGCTTTCCGAAATGGGGTCACTTGTGGGTTATTTATACTGCCCTGGCATTTTAGGGGCCCCTAAAGCGTGAGAATCCAAATGCGTAAAAATGCCCTGTGAAATCCTAAAAGTACTCATTGGAATTAGGGCCCCTTTGCACATCTTGGCTGCAAAAAGTGGCACACATGTGGTATCGCCGTACTCAGGAGAAGTAGGGCAATGTGTTTTGAGTTGTATTTTTACATATACCCATGCTGGGTGAGAGAAATATCACTGTAAATTGACAACTTTGTATAAATTCTTTTAAAAAGTTGTCGTTTACAGCGGTATTTATCACACAAAGTATGGGTATATATAAAAATACACCCCAAAAGTAATTGCCCTACTTCTCCTGAGTACGGCGATACCACATAAGTGACACTTTTTTGCAGCCAAGATGCGCAAAGGGGCCCTAAAACCAATGAGTACCTTTAGGATTTCACAGGGCATTTTTACGCATTTGGATTCCAAACTCCTTCTCACGCTTTAGGGGCCCCTAAAATGCCGGGACAATAAAAATACCCCACAAGTGACCCCATTCTGGAAAGTAGACACCCTAAGGTATTCGCTGATGGGCATAGTGAATTCATGGAAGTTTTTATTTTTTGTCACAAGTTAGCGGAAATGTTTTTTTTTTTTTTCTTTTTTCTTTCAAAGTCTCATATTCCACTAACTTGTGACAAAAAATAAAATTTTACATGAACTCACTATGCCCCTCACAGAACACCTTGGGGTATCTACTTTCTAAAATGGGGTCACTTGTGGTGTATTTTTACTGCCCTGGCATTTTAGGGGCCCCTAAAGCGTGAGAAGCGGTTTGGAATCCAAATGAGTAGAAATGTCCTGTGAAATCCTAAAGGTACTCATTGGATTTAGAGCCCCTTTGCGCATCTTGGCTGCAAAAAAGTGCCACACATGTGTTATCGCCGTACTCGGCAGAAGTAGGGCAATGTGTTTTGGGGTGTATTTTTACATATACCCATACTGGGTGTGAAAAATATCTCTGTAAATGACAACTTTTTCCATTTTTTTATACAAAGTTGTCAATTTACAGAGATATTTCT
This sequence comes from Bufotes viridis, assembly GCA_033119425.1. Classification (NCBI taxonomy): domain Eukaryota; kingdom Metazoa; phylum Chordata; class Amphibia; order Anura; family Bufonidae; genus Bufotes; species Bufotes viridis. The sequence goes on from CM065589.1 coordinate 125,422,948, forward strand.
CTCACCCAGCATGGGTATATGTAAAAATACACCCCAAAGCACATTGCCCTACTTCTCCTGAGTATGGCGATACCACATGTGTGGCACTTTTTTGCAGCCAAGACGTGCAAAGGGGCCCTAAATCCAATGAGTACCTTTAGGATTTCACAGGGCATTTTTACGCATTTGGATTCCAAACTCCTTCTCACGCTTTAGGGGCCCCTAAAATGCCGGGACAGTAAAAATGCCCCACAAGTGACCCCAATCCAGAAAGTAGACACCCTAAGGTGTTCGCTGATGGGCATAGTGAGTTTATGGAAGTTTTTATTTTTTGTCACAAGTTAGCGGAAATGTTTTTTTTTGTTTTTTTTCTTTTTTCTTACAAAGTCTCATATTCCACTAACTTGTGACAAAAAATACAATTTTACATGAACTCACTATGCCCCTCACAGAACACCTTGGGGTGTCTACTTTCTAAAATGGGGTCACTTGTGGGGTATTTTTACTGCCCTGGCATTTTAGGGGCCCCTAAAGCGTGAGAAGCGGTTTGGAATCCAAATGAGTAGAAATGTCCTGTGAAATCCTCATTGGTACTCATTGGATTTAGGGCCCCTTTGCGCATCTTGGCTGCAAAAAAGTGCCACACATGTGGTATCGCCGTACTCGGCAGAAGTAGGGCAATGTGTTTTGGGGTGTATTTTTACATATACCCATACTGGGTGTGAAATATATCTCTGTAAATGACAACTTTTTCCATTTTTTATACAAAGTTGTCAATTTACAGCTTACAGAGATATTTCTCTCACCCAGCATGGGTATATGTAAAAATACACCCCAAAACAAATTGCCCTACTTCTCCTGAGTATGGCGATACCACATGTGTGGCACTTTTTTGCAGCCAAGATGCACAAAGGGGCCCCAATTCCAATGAGTACCTTTTAGGAGGGCATTTTTATGCATTTTTCTTCTCACGCTTTAGGGCCCCTAAAATGCCAGGGCAGTATAAATACCCCACATGTGACCCCATTTTAGAAAGAAGACACCCCAAGGTATTCTGTGAGGGGCATGGTGAGTTCATACAAGATTTTTTTTTTTGGCACAAGTTAGCGGAATTTGATTTTTTAGTTTTTTCACACAAAGTCTCCCTTTCCGCTAACTTGTGACAAAAATTCAATCTTTCATGGACTCAATATGCCCCTCAGCGAATACCTTGGGGTGTCTTCTTTCCAAAATGGGGTCACATGTGAGGTTTTTGTACTGCTCTGGCATTTGAGGGTCTCCGTAATCATTACATGTATGGGCAGCATTAGGAGTTTCTGCTATTCTCTATATTGAGCATACGGGTAATGAGATTTTTTCCGTTCAGCTTCCGTGCTGGAAGAAAAAATGAACGGCACAGATTTCCTCATTCGCATCGATCGATGTGGATGAAAAAATCTCTGCCAAAAAATATGCAAAAAAAATAGAGGGGCCTGGCGATTGCCAGGACATAGGGGCTCCGCCCAAACATCCATACCCACTTCAGCTCCTATGTCCTGGCAAACGTGATTTCTCCAATCACATCGATCAAACGATCGGTGTGGAGGAAGACATCTTTGCCAGATTTTTGATACAAAGTGTTTGCCAAAGTATATGAACTCCAACACCTCTCCTCAGCTCATATGCCTGGGCAAACGTACCTGTCCTGCAGAGGAGAAATCTCGTCTTGCAGCGCCGCATACACCAACTTCACGTGTCTTCTGACAGCAGCGCAATGCTTCTCTCAGAATTCACATCAGTGTTGCGGCGTTTTCATCGGTTGGTCCGTTGATCTACCTGGAAAATAAAGGGTGGTTAGGGGAAAAAAAAAAAAAAAAAGAAGAAAAAACAGGCAGCAGGCACATAACTTGAATGTTACAAACTTTATAAAACATGAATAAAACCTGAACATGAAAAAAAAAACTGAACTTTTAAAACCTGAACTAACTCAAGATTTTTTTTTTCTTGCTACCTGTTTAATTTTATTTTTTTTTTCAACCATATCACTTTTTATTTTCCTAGCAGAAACCTCTCCTTTCCCATGGGACAATGTGTAAAGTGTAAATCACACAGAGATGGTGAGAAGTACACTATACACATTATCCCAAGTGAAAGGAGAGGTTTCTACCGTTTCACACTTCTGCAGTAGCACAGCAGCACCGTCCCCTATGTGTTAGGGTCTCTCAAAACCTAGTATCCTGAGAGACCCTTGAGCCTGATTGTAAAAACTACCTGTGATGTGCTGTCCCTAGGTCCCTAAGTGTACCTGAGTGTGGTACTTCCGGAAACACTCCCCTAGGCATAGGGCAGGGTGGTCAGGACAGTCAGGACAAAAATAACGGGTGTCACGCCTTATTCCACTCCTGCTACAGACACGACATCTTTTTCGGGGTGGCGGTTGGGTTGAGGTACCAGGCACAACGCTGGGAAAGTGCCGCTCGTGTAGACGGCTAACTACACTGGTGGATGGGCCACGGAACCTCCTGGATACAGGAGTGCCGAAATGATCTCTTCCTGAAATTTGAGGAAGGATCCTGTTCTCCCAGCCTTACTGTAGAGAACATAACTATTATAGCCAGCCAATTGAAATAAATATACAGACACCTTTTTATACCAGCGTCTGGTGCGTCGGGAAATCAAATACGGGGCCAACATCTGGTCGTTGAAGTCCACCCCTCCCATGTGGAGGTTATAGTTGTGGACTGAGAGGGGCTTTTCAACGACACTGGTTGCCCGTTCAATTTGGACTGTCGTGTCTGCGTGAATGGAGGAGAGCATGTAAACGTCACGCTTGTCTCTCCATTTCACCGCGAGCAGTTCTTCGTTACACAATGCAGCCCTCTGCCCCCTTGCAAGTCTGGTGGTAATGAGCCGTTGGGGAAGCCCCGGCGACTAGGTCGCGCGGTGCCACAGCAGCCAATCTGTTCTAGGAACAAATGCTTGAAGAGGGCCACACTTGTGTAAAAGTTGTCCACGTAAAGATGGTACCCCTTGCCGAATAAGGGTGACACCAAGTCCCAGACTATCTTCCCACTGCTCCCCAGGTAGTCAGGGCAACCGACCGGCTCCAGGGTCTGATCTTTTCCCTCATAGATCCGAAATTTGTGCGTATAGCCTGTGGCCCTTTCACAGAGCTTATACAATTTGACCCCATACCGGGTGCGCTTGCTTGGGATGTCCTGCTTGAAGCCAAGGCGCCCGGTAAAATGTACAAGGGACTCGTCTACGCAGATGTTTTGTGCAGAGGTATACAAATCTGCAAATTTCAGGTTGAAATGGTCTATGAGGGGCCGAATTTTGTGGAGCCGGTCAAAAGCTGGGTGGCCTCTGGGACGGGAGGTGGTGTTGTCGCTAAAGTGCAGGAAACGCAGGATGGTCTCAAAACGTGTCCTGGACATGGCAGCAGAGTACATGGGCATGTGATGAATTGGGTTCGTGGACCAATATGACCGCAATTCATTTTTTTTTGTAATGCCCATGTTGAGGAGAAGGCCCAGAAAAGTTCTAAGTTCGGAAACTTGGACTGGTTTCCACCGGAAAGGCTGGGCATAGAAGCTTCCCGGGTTGGCGTTTATAAATTGAGTGGCATACCGATTTGTTTCTGCCACGACTAAGTCATAGAGCTCCACAGTGAAGAACAGCTCAAAAACCCCAGCGCCGATCCTATCTGAGCTGTCTCCACCCGAACTCCTGACTGGGCGGTGAAAGGGGAACTACTGGTGCGGCTGAAGTTGGGGGCTGCCAATCAGGATTTGCCAGCACCTCAGGGACTCTAGGGGCTCTACGGGCCTGTCTTTGCGGTGGCTGCGACGGGAAACTACTGCACGTGCCACCGTACCAGCTTCTACTGCCCTTCTGGTGCTCGCCACTTCACCATGTTGTACGGCAGTGCTGGTACTAGGTCCAGGACGGGCTGCGCTGCTGGTGTATGCCTCACCACGTAATCCGGCAGCGCCAGCCCCACTCTGCTGCCCTTGAAGCGGATCCTGCGCAACCTGCGGTCTAGCAACACGGGGCCGGGTACGCCTGGTGGTATCAGGGACCTCAACCTCCTCGTCCGAACTTTGGGTCAGACTGCCACTGCTCTCTACAGGTTCGTATTCTGACCCGCTAGATTCGTCAGATGAGGGTTCCCATTCCTCATCCGACTGGGTCAGAATCCTGTAGGCCTCTTCAGAGGAATACCCCTTGTTTGACATTTGGGCGTCTAAATTTAGGGGTATTCCCTGAGACTACCCAAGAAAAAAGCAAGCCTGTCTTACAAATGGGAGTGTAGCGAAGTACAGAAGCCGCTGCGATTGATAAAAAGATCAAAACTGATTTTTTATCGCCGCAGCGCTTGTGAAGTGATTGTGCAGTGATACAAAAAAAAATTTTTTGTCACTGCGGCGAGGCGGGCGTGGGTGAACGCAGGTGTGGGCGACCGATCCAGGTCTGATCGGGCAAACACTGCGTTTGGGGTGGAGGGCGAACTAAAGTGACACTAGTACTATTATATATCTGACCGTGATCAGTTCTGATCACTTACAGATACTATAAAGTACAAATGCTGATTAGAGCTACGCTAATCAGCGAATCAGTGACTGCGGTGCGGTGGGCTGGGCGCTAACGCTAACTACCTACCAAAGGGACCTAAACTAACCTAAACCTAGCATTCAATACTGGTGAAAAAAAAAAAAGTGACAGTTCACAAAAGTGACACTGATCACTTTTTCCCTTTCACTATGTATTGACAGGTGATCAAGGGGTTAATTAGGGTGATGGGGGTGATCAGGGCCTGATGTGTAGTGATTGGTGCACTTACTTGGGATCTGTGCTCTGTGCTGGGTCCAACCGATGAAAAGGACCCAGCACATGGCACAGATCCCTTATAAAACCCATATATTTGTAAATAAAACTTATATCACCTATTTCCATAGGTGATTTTGAAAATCACCAGCCTGCCAGCGCTGATCATTGGCTGGCAGGCTGGTGACTCACTTCTCCTGAGCCCGGCGGTGCGTTCCATTTGCGTTCCACCGGGCTCAGGAGCACGTCATCTCGCGTCTCGCGAGATGACGCGCCCGCGCGTCAAGGAGGAATGAACCAATCGCCCGCAGGACGCAATCCTGCGTGAGGCGGTCGGAAAGAAGTTAAAATGGAAAATTTAACAAATCACTAAAAAAAACTATATTTATACCATCCTTCACAATGTGGTATTAAATGCACAGATGTATATGGCTACATTTTACAAAATCACAGAAAAAAGATGATTACACTTACCGGTAATCGGATTTTCCTGACCCCACGACAGCACCACTGAGAGATGGCTCCTCCTCCATGGACAGGAAACCTGTAGCATAAAAAAGGTGGAGCCACTCTCCCACCTCAGTGAGTTTACAGAGTATGAGAGGGACTCCTCCTTTATTAATCAAACTTACAACTGAACAGCCTCCAACACCTTTTTCCCGAAGAGAAGATCGGAAATAGAATCAAATTGTAAAGGATAGTGTCTGTAAAAGGTGGACGGAGAGGCCCAAGTAGCGGCCCTACAAATTTGGTCGATAGACACACTGGCCCTCTCCACCCAGGAAGTGGACACCACCCTAGTATAGTGAGCCTTCAGAGATATAGGCGGAGAAGATCCAGAATGAGAATAAGCCAGGGATATTAACTCTCTTATCCATCTGGCAATAGTACTCTTAGAGGCAGCATTACCTTTCTTGGCCCCAGAGAAGAGAATGAATAGTGATGAAGCCTTCCTCCAGTCTTTGGTTCTTTCTAAGTACTGGATCAAACACCTCTTCACATCGAGAGAATGCCATTCTCTCTCATTGTCATCTTTAGGTTCTGGAAAAAAAACTGGTAGAACAACTTCCTGTAGTCGGTTTGTTTTGGAAGGTACTTTTGGAATAAATTTGGGATCCGGCTTCATCACTACTCTGTCTTCCCGAATGGACATGAATGGGGGATTGATAGACAAAGCTTGTATCTCGCTAACCCTTCTTGCTGAAGTGAGTGCTACTAGAAATACAAATTTTAAAGTTAGTAATTTCAACGAGATAGAATCTATGGGCTCAAAAGGGGATCTAGTTAGAGCTTTCAATACAAGATTTAGGTCCCAGGGGGGAAATCTAGGTCCTTTAACTGGAGTAATTCTATCGACTGCCTAAAAAAATCTGACTATTCAGGGGTCTAAGGCCAGACTCCTGCCCGCCAACACAGAGAGAGCAGATACTTGGACTTTTAATGTACTCTTTGCTAGCCCCATAGATAATCCTATTTGTAGAAATTCTAACACCTTTTCTACAGGCAACTTGTCTGGCCATGAGTTTATACTCAGATTCGAGAATGACAGAAACTTCTTCCAGATTTTTGCATAAATAGTATTAGTGACTCTCTTTCTACTCTTAAGAAGAGTGGAAATTAAGTCTTTAGAGAAACCCTTCTTAACTAGGAAAGACCTCTCAATTTCCATGCCGTAAGATGCAAGGTTCTCAGTTCTGGGTGGAATACTGGACCTTGCGACAGGAGATTCGGAACCTCTGGGAGAATCCATGGATCCTCCACTGACATCATCCTCAGAAGAGAGAACCACGCTCTTTTCGGCCAGAATGGAGCAATTACTATCATGTTTGCATTGTCCTCTTTTATCTTCCTGAGGACTCTGGGCAGGAGCTGTAGGGGAGGAAAAGCGTATCCTAGATGGAAGTTCCATTTGAGAAGGAAAGCATCTATCCCGTATGGGGATTCGTTCGGATCCAGGGAGCAAAATTTTTTCACCTGCCTGTTCTCTCTTGTGGCAAATAAGTCTATTTCGGGCATCCCCCATAATTTTGTTATTAACTCGAAAATTTCTGAGCTCAGTGTCCATTCTCCTTGTCTTAACTTGCATCGACTCAAAAAGTCAGCCTGTATGTTCTCTTTGCCCCTTATGTGTAGAGCCGAGATCTGTATTACCTGCTCCTGAAACTCTAAAAATAGTATTTCTGCTTCCCTCAATAATAAACAGGATCTGGTACCACCCTGATGATTCAGGTATGCTACCACTGTTCAGTTGTCGCACATGATTCTTACATGTTTGTGTCTTATTGTCGGTAAAGCTGCTCGCATAGCCATCAGAACAGCTCTCATTTCCTTCCTGTTCGAGGAGAATTCTTTTTGAGCTAGGGACCATGATCCCTGCACTAATTGCTCCTGAAAGTGAGCCCCCCATCCCCAAGGACTGGCGTCGGTTGTAATCACTATTGGGTCCGGATATTTCCAAGGAATTCCTCCTTCCAGATTTTTTATCTCTTTCCACGAGTCGAGGGATTTCAGTGTCTTTTTTGAAAGCTTTATTTTTAAATCTAAGGTCCTTCGTTCCTCTGATACTTTCAGAATCTCTTTCTGTAGTTCCCTTGAATGAAATTGGGCCCACTGGACTGCCGGAATACAAGCTGTCATTGTCCCCAGAAGAGACATTGCTTTCCTTACCGACATGCAAGGTTGGTCATGGGCTTCCTGAATCTGTGACCTGATCCTTTCTATCTTTTCCCATGGGATAAGCGTTCTTTTAGCCAGAGAATCGAGATGAAGGCCTAAAAACATCTGTTTTGTTTTTGGTTCGAACCTTGATTTTTTTACATTTATAAACCATCCTAGGCTCTTCAGGATGTGAACTACCCGGTTTACAGATTCCCGACATTTCTCCAGAGATTCCGCCACAATTAACAGGTCGTCCAGGTAAGGAAGGAATATAATATTTTGACTGCGAACAAATGAGGCCACTTCTGCCATAATCTTTGTGAAAATTCCTGGGGCTGTGGAAAGCCCGAACGGCATGGCCCAAAATTGAAAGTGCCTGATTTGTTCGCCTCTTACCATAGCAATCCTGAGGAATCTTTGGAAAAAAGGGTGGACCGGGATGTGGAGATAGGCATCTTTTAAATCCGCCACTGCCATGAAACATCCTGGAGAGAGAAGGAGAATGGCTGATTTTATGGTTTCCATCTTGAATTTTCTTACTAGAACTGATTTGTTTAATTGTTTTAAATTTATTATGGGACGGAAGGAACCATCCGGTTTTCTTACCAGAAAAATGGATGAGTAGAACCCATCCCATTTTCCCCTTTCTGGCACCGGAATCAGTACATTTTTCTGGAGAAGATCTACCTCTGTTTTTAATTTTAGGGTCTCTTTTGTCATGATAAATCTTTCTGGAAATTTTTCTTTGAACTCTATTTTTAAGCCGTCTTTTATAATCTTTTGTATCCAAGGACCTGCCACATTTTCCCATGCGGAAAGAAACAGTTAGTCTTCCTCTCACCTGCAGACTGGCGTCATTGTTTTGACTTTTTCTGGTTGGGAAGAGGATTTTCTAAATATAAAACCCCTTCCCTCTGATCCTCTATTTCTAGGGTTTTGCTCTTTTTCCCCACCTTTCATCTTTCCCTGATATCTAGAGGAACCCCGAAAGGGCCAGCGATAGCTTTTGAACTGTGAAAAGGAATACTCTTGGGGTAATTTTTTCTTTCGGTCAGCCGCTTTCTCTAAAAGCGCATCTAATTTTGGACCAAAAAGGAATTGTCCCTGACATGGTATATTACATAGGCGTTGTTTAGATGCCACATCGCCTTCCTTCCAGTTCTTTAACCATAAAGCCCGCCGGGCTGAGTTGGATATAGAAGCAGATCTGGCAACTAATCTCCCCGCTTCAATTGAGGCGTCTGAAATAAAATCTACCGCCTTTTCTAAGGTGGGTAGAGAAGACAAAATTTGTTCCCTAGGGCACTTGTCTCTGATCTGGCTTTCCAGTTTATCTAGCCAAATGGCCATATATCTAGCCGTAACCGTGGTGGCCACACTAGGCTTGAAGGAAGATGTGGAAGCTTCCCAAGTGTTTTTGAGACAGGAATCCATTCTCTTATCAAGGGGGTCCTTTAAAAACCCCATGTCCTCAAAGGGAAGAGAGGATCTTCTAGATATTTTAGATACGGCCACGTCCAATTTAGGTGCTTTACTCCAAGAAGAGCAGGCATCTTCTTCAAAAGGATATTTTCTTTTGAAATTTTTTGATATAAAGGCTTTCTTATCAGGTTTTTCCCATTCTTTGTCAATCATAGCTGTAATACTCCTATGCAGGGGAAAACACCTTTTCTTTTTACGTAACCCCTCAAATATTGTATCAGCCATAGATTTGTCTTCTTTGACATCCTCTATCTCTAAGGTAGCTCGTATAGCTTTTAATAATTTATCTATTTCTCCCACAGGAAATAAGAATTTTTTATCTTCATCTTCCTCAGAGGGAGAGGAATTTTCCGATTCCCCTTCTCTATATGTGCTCTCACTCCGTTCAGAAGAATCGGAATCTGATTCAATCTGATCCTAGAGTCTTTAACTTCAGATCTTATAAGGGCTCTTATATCTTTCATGAAATTTGGTGATTCCTCCGCCAGTGTCCTTTCTATACATTGCTGGCATAATCTTTTAGAGTAAGATGAAGATAAGGGGCATTTATATAATTTTATTCTTTATTCTTTCTTTTCGCCACGACTTTCCTTGATGGCATCTGGAAAGAATAAATAACCATAATCAGATATCATTACACCACAGGCACTCACCCTTCCAGTCGCAGTAGTACCGATGTCTGCTTTTCTCCATCCATTTCTCGCCTTTTTTTCGACCTCCATGCTGCCTCTTTAAATCTAAGGGCACATGCAGCTTGAATATTTAGGGGAGAGAAAAGGATACAATATTTGTCTTCCGGGTACAGCACCTCTCCTTTGAGAGTACCACTGCCCCTCAGAGCCGACAGAAAGCAGGACCAACCAGAAGATAAGAACCACTTGTTTCAGAAAATAGATTGCCACAAATTGCAATCCACAGCCAGGAATCCATTCCACCTGCCGCCTCAGAAACGCTGGCAAACTTACATTGTGCTGTTCTCCTTTTATTTCCGGTCACATGACCGGATCCGGCCTGTGGAACGCATCGGCGCACTCTGATGATGTCACCGCGCCCCTTCCTGTCTCGGCTTTCGCACTGTTTAGCTTCTGCCCACAATACATTTAAATTGTGCAGAGCCCGCGCGCGCAGGAGAAGACAACCCTTTAGGCCGCTCCTTAGTGTTCCTCCCGGACTGCCGCCAACCTCTGCGACCTCCAGGATGCCGCACCACACGGTCTGTTCCTTTGAGGGATCCGTGCCTTCAGCCCAGAGACCGGGGGCTTTGTAGGAGAATCTGCTGCTGCCTGGCACATTGGCTATTGGAAATCACCCGGGCTGGTAAGAACCCATGACCCTCTAGGCTTTCCTAGGACTTGCTGGTCATGGGTCCCCTGAAAAGGAAAAACTTACAGGTCTCCTCTTCCAAGGACAGGAAACCTCACTGAGGTGGGAGAGTGGCTCCACCTTTTTTTATGCTACAGGTTTCCTGTCCATTGAGGAGGAGCCATCTCTCAGTGTTGCTGTCGAGGGGGAGGGGAAAATAATGCACTATAATAATAGATGCAAGCATAACATATGCAATAAGCCCTCACTCTAGATAAAATCTGAGACACTTAGTCAATACATTTTGATCAAAATACATCTAAGCTCACCTACCAGGCAACAAGGTGGTCTCAGTTCAGGCAGGTTCCTATGTTAACCTATTCATGCTGTGGTGCATTTTTCAGGAGCACAGTCCCCGCACATATGGTATGCTGCCCCTTGTTACCCCCATGTGTATCAGCAACCAGTGGAAGGAGAGACACACACACACCTATATGTACCACCTTAATCAAGGTCACCTATTAGATAGGTGGGGCAGAAATGCACTTAAATATCACTCCCAGTATAGGAACGTATTCACACATGAAGGTGCCACTCCTTCAAGACCTTAATATTATTATAGTGCATTATTTTCTGTGATTTTGTAAAATGGAAAATTTGCCAAAACATTGCAATTCTGAAATATCATCTCCATTAGCCAATAACTCTTGTGAAACACCTAAAGGGTTAACAATATTTGTAAAACCAGTTTTGAATACCTTGAGGGGTGTAGTTTCTAGGATGGGGTTATTTTGAGTGGTTTCTATTATGTAAGCCTCTCAAAGTGACTTCAAACCTGAACTGGTCCCTAAAAAGTGGATTTTTGAAAATTTCCAAAATTTTCAAGATTTGTTTCTAAACTTCTAAGCCTTGTAACGTCCCCAAAAAATAAAATGGCAATCCCAAAAAGATCCAAACATGAAGTAGACACAGGGGGAATGTAAATTAATAACTTTTTTGGCAGTATTGGCACTATGTATTATAGAAGTAGAGAAATTGAAAATTTTTGGTAAATTTGGTATTTTTTTTATAAATAAAAATAAATTTTTTGACCCAATTTTACCAGTGTCATGAAGTACAATATGTGACTAAAAAAACCAATCTCAGAATGGCCCGAATAAGTAAAAGCGTTTTAAAGTTATTCACACAAAATGACACTGGTCAGATTTGCAAAAAAATGGCCTGGTCCTTAAGGTGAAAATGAGCCCAGTCCTTAAGGGGTTAATCCTGTTCTGGTAGATCAGTGGGCAACATCTAGCCATTTTTTAAGGACACCTGCACTGCATATATGCCAGGGGAAGGTAAATAATGTAGGTAATCTGCCTATGACATCAGGGCTCCAGGGGGGGGCATATTCCCACTTTTTTCTGTGAACTACCCCTGTGCTGAATATCTGACAGGGAAAATCTATTAATTAAATCCATCTGTTAGATTCTAGGGTGACAAATTCCCTTTTTTGGCGGTCAAGTACCACTGCAGCCTGCCGTGCATACCTGGCAGTGAAAATAATTCAATTACATTAGTCGGTCACATATTTGTGTGACCTAAAGTGATTTTTATTCTCTTTCTGACACCGGCACTGCATATCTGACAGTCAAATAAAACCAGTAAATTCTGATGTTACATTGTTGGTTGACAAATTCCCATTTTTTGTGCTAGAAAGTACATTTTTTGGCCTGCGCTGCATTTTTGACAGTCCAATAAAACTGTTAAATACTGAATTTACATTGTTGGTAGAAAAAAAAACTCACTTTTTGTGCTAGATAGTACATTTGCAGCCTGAGCTGCATTTCTGAGAGTGCAATATAACCAGTAAATACTACTGTGACATTGTTGGTGAAAAAAAACACTTATTCTTTGCCATAAAGTACATTTGCGGCCTGCACTGTATTTCTGACAGTGAAATATAACCAGTAAATACAACTGTGACATTGTTGGTGAAAAAAAAAGACTTATTTTTAAGTACATTTGCGGCCTGCACTGTATTTCTTATTTTTATTTTTTTTAAACTTTTATTTGTAAACAAATATCAGTACAGTACCAGAAAAGGATACAAGTACAGATTGTACACAATTAACAATCAGAATAATAAGGAGTTATTATAAACAGTGCAGGTAGTAAGCAATTACATAGCAAGTAAAGGATGCCCAGTAATACAAAGAATGAGTCGATGATTATATTCAAGTTGTTCAAGCAGATGGGAGTCTGTAAGAGGACCAATTCGACCACAGTTTAAGAAATTTGGAGTGGGATCGGTTCTCCCAAGCTGCCAGTTCTTCCATTCTGTAAATAGAGTCTATTTTGTTGTACCAAAGGTCGAGTGTGGGTAGGTCAGAGGAGAGCCAGAAGCGTGGGATCAGCAGTCTTGCTGCACTCAGCAGTTTGTTAAAGAGATAAGGGACCTTGGCAGTTGTGTTTGGGTGGGCCAAACTTAGCAGGGCTAGAGAAGGGGAAGGGGGAACGGAGGTATGACAGATTTTATTGCATATCTGGAACACTTGTGACCACCAGGTATGAAGTGGCGGGCAGGTCCACCAAATGTGGTAAAAGGAACCCCTGTCGGACTGGCACCTCCAACAGGTATCTGAGTTTGTGGCTGAGTAGTATTTAGTCACGTCTGGTGTCTTGTACCATCGTGTTAGAATTTTATATCCGTTTTCTTGTATACGGACCCATTTAGAAGAGGTGTGGGGTTCCAGGTAAAGTTTTTTTAGATCATCCTGAGAGAAGCAAGTTTCGAGATTTCTCTCCCAGTGTCTTATAAAGGCTGGTTTTGGGGGAAGTATGGGATGGGATAGCCATCTGTACAATTGGGAGACCAGTTTTCTAGGGGGATGAGGTGTTACAAGAAGACTCTCAAACCATGTTAAAGGTCTAAGAAGGGCATGGTATTCGATATGTTTAGAAATGTAAGAGCGAAGGAACGAGGAAAGGGAGGGAATGGGAGTGGGGTGGGGAAGGAGGAGTTGGATGGAACTGTCTGATCGCAATTGTCCATCGTCGTCGTAGAGAGCAATAATTGGTAATTTTGAACAGATTTAGGTAGACTATGGATGAGGGTTGGTGGAGCCAAAGATGTCAAGTCTCTGACTTGAATCAGGGGAGATGGTAGGGGGATACCTTTGTTTGAATTCTGTAGGTAACGCCATGCTTTCAAGGAAGCATCGATGATCATGTCTGAGGTTCGCAAGGATTGGGGATGTATGAGGGGGCCAATTAGCAAGGAGCCAAAAGAGAACGCGAGTAGTGAAGATTCCATCTCAACCCAGGGTTTGGAGTATGGTCGCCTAAGCCAATGTATAATCCTGGAAATCAGGATGGCCTTATTGTATAGGGAACAGTTAGGAAAACCTATGCCCCCCGAAATTTTGGGTTTCTGTAAGGTGGTTGTTGCTATCCTTGCTTTGGAATTGTTCCATATAAAGTTACGAAAACATTTAGTCAGAGTGTCAAAGTAGGGGGGAGGGACGGAAATTGGAAGGACTTGCATCAGATAAGTTAACTTGGGCAATACTAGGGATATAGCTAGATTTTTACGGCCAAACCAAGAAAGAGTTGGGGAGTTAATGGATTCCAATTGTGTTTGCATGGAGTGGAGTAAAGGGGTATAGTTCAAGTGAAAAAGGGTAGAAGGGTCAGAGCTAATTTTAATGCCCAAATATGTTAGGTGAGGGGAGCTCGAGGAAAGTTGATGCCTGGAGGTCGGGGATAGGCCTAAAGATACAATGAGTGATTTTGACAGATTAATCTTAAAATTAGAGAGAGGGCTATATTTGTCTAGAGTGTTATAGATACGCGGCAGGGACATTTTGGGGTTGGTAGTTAGGAGAAGAAGGTCGTCGGCGAAGGCCGCCACTTTGTGCTCTTGTGCGCCAATGCAAACACCCTTTATTCCGCTATCTTGACGCAGGGTTTGGAGTAAAGACTCCATCACCAATACAAACAAGTGAGGCGAAAGTGGGCATCCCTGCCGTGTACCGTTCGTGATGGGGAAGAAGGGGGAGAAAGTATCGTTTACCAGCACCGACGCCGAGGCATTTTGGTACATGGAGAACACTGCGTTTATGAAGGCGTCTGGAAATCCCATTTTAATGAGGGAGAGTCGCATGTAGGTCCAGCTAACCCTATCAAACGCCTTCTCGGCGTCGGTGCTGAGCAAGACCAATGGTAGGTTTCTTTTTTTGGCATGGATAAGAGCGTTGACAACCCTAACCGAGTTATCTCTGCCCTCCCTCCCCATCACGAAGCCCGCTTGATCGCTATGGACTAAATGTGGGAGTAGGGGGGAAAGACGGTTGGCCAACATTTTTGCTATTATTTTTAGGTCCAAATTTAGTAAAGATATGGGTCGATAGCTAGAGCACAGGGATAAGTCCTTTCCCTCTTTAGGGATGATGGTTATGTGGGCTTTAGTCATTTCTGAGGTCAGGGGAATGCCCTGAAGTGTTTGATTGCAGACATTAAGAAGGTAGGGGAGGAGAGAGAGTCTGAAAGTACGGTAGTAGTAGGCTGGTAGGCCATCAGGGCCTGGGGCCTTCCCGTTGGGTAATTGTTTGATGGTGTTGGACAGTTCTTCGGGGGTAAATGGGCGTGTAAGGATATTGCAGTGTTCAGGGCGCAATTTAGGTAGAGAAATGGAATTTAGAAAGGTATTTATGGAGTCGAGAAGGGGAGGAGTTCCTGGGGGAAGTTGCGGAGAGGGAAGATTATAGAGGGATTTATAGTATTCATGAAATTGTAGGGCTATGTCTTTTGTCGTGAGGGCAGGACTGGTATCGGGGCGGGATATTTTGCATATATGATTCCGGGATTTGCGTTTTTTAATTCTATTCATCATGAATTTGGATGCTTTATCTCCGTGGGCAAAAAATTAGTATTGGGAATGTAAATAGTATTTAGCCGAGTTGTAGTTTAGTAGGTTTTTCAGTTCTACTCTCAGTCTAGTGAGGTCAGATAGATGAGAGTCTGATTGGGTGGATTTGTGAAGGGTTTCTAGGGACTGGATTTTAGTGAGAAGGGATGTGATGTGATTGTTCCTCTGTTTTTTAATGTACGCCCCCAGACTGATAAAGTGTCCCCTTATATATGCTTTATGGGTGTCCCACAATATAAGAGGAGACGTATCAGGCAGAGAGTTTGAAGCAAAAAAGTCTTCTAAAGCTGTTTTGGATTGGAGTTCTGGCGAGGAGATCAGATGTTCATTAAGGCGCCAGTGGAAAGGTCTTCGGGGCATGTTAGGGGGGGATGAAACTTACCAGGACCGGAGAGTGGTCAGACAAGGTGATGGAGTCGATTAGCGCTCCAGAACAAGACTGGAGGTATTCTTTGGACACAAAAATATAGTCCAATCTATGGTAAGTTCCATGCACCTGGGAATAGAAGGTATAGTCAGTTATTGTCAGGTTCAGGGTTCTCCAAACGTCCACCAATGACGATGAGCGGAGTAGATGTCTGAGGGTGGATAGGTTTTTCTGTGAAAGGGCAGATCTCTGGGAGGAGGAGTCAATCCGGGGATGTAGTGCCACATTGAAATCTCCTCCCATGAAGACCATGCCCTCCGCAAAAAGATTCAATTTCCGCAAAGACAGTTCTGAACCATTGGGTTTGATGTACATTGGGGGCGTATACATTAATAAACGTATAAACATGGCCCGCTATGGAGCCTTTAACCATTATATATCGACCCTCGGTGTCCTGTACGTGGGAAATGTACTGAAAAGGAACATTTCTGCTGAAACCCACACTGACACCCCTGGAAGCAGAGGAATCCGAGCCGTTATGGAACCAAGTAGAGAAATAAGAGTGTGAGAGATTGGGGTACTTATTAAATTTGAAATGGGTTTCTTGCAAAAAAAAGATGGAACATTTCTTCTTCTTTAAAAGGGAGAATATTTGGCATCTTTTAGATGGGGCATTGAACCCCTTAACATTGTAGGAAGCTAATGTGTATTCAGCCATTTATGTGGACATAGGTTGGGTGGGGGTACAGCCAACATAGCGTAATTTGGGGTTTGGAATGTTCCCAGAGGCTCAGGTTTCTGCTTGAGAGTAAATGGTGAGTAGCCACCAGTGCAGTGTCTGATACATAGTAGAGAGCAACTAGTGCATTTAAGGAGTATCTACCTGCGGTTGGGAAGGTGTAAGAACAAAAATAAAAAAAACAACAATAGAGAGAACAATAATAGTATAGTAAATAGTCAAACTGGGCCAAGTTACCATAGCAAGGTATGGCGCCACCGTAGGGGGTAATTGGTACCATTTATGGTAAAAAGTGTCGCCCTAACCAGGCTATGGGTCTCGGCAATGGTGAGGCATAGATTATTTGGGCCATAGAGAGAGATACCATTACAATACAACATATAAATTTGGTAATAAGAAATAAGATGAGCATAGTAGGATCATGGTATAGCAACTCAAGGGCTTTCATGTATCTCACTCATCCATTGAAAGCCGTCTCGGAGTGGATTGCGTCGTGGTCTTCCTGGATTTATGGGATCGAGGGGTGCGTTGTCGTTCCCAGGGTTCCACAGTTGGAAGATCCGGGAGGGAGGTTAAGTCTTGCACCGGATCCCAGTTTTGGACATCTAGAGGGGGGATCTTCAAGTGTTCATAGACTGGAACCAAATCCAGAAATGATGAGACCGCCATTCTGCGGCCGTTATATACAAAGGAGAGTCCAAACGGGAAGGACCAGCGGTAAGGAACTTTGTTGGACCGGAGCCTGTCCGTCAGTGGCTTCAGGGCTCTTCTTTTATGCAGGGTGGACTGTGCGAGGTCTTGAAATACCAGGATCTCATGGCTGTCCCAGGAGATAATGTAAGCTTGGCGTGCTTTAAAGAGGATTGCTTCCTTTACAGGAAAGCTCAGAAACTTGCATATGACGTCTCTTGGAGGGGCGTCTGTGGGTGGCTTCGGCCTAAGGGCCCTGTGGGCTCTCTCCAGGATTACTTCGTGGGCTGAGTCTGGGCCCAAGATATGGAGGCAGATTTGGGTGATAGTGTGAGGTATATCGCCGGGGGGGGGGATAGATTCAGGTATGCCCCGAAAGCGTAGGTTGTTCCTCCTCCCGGTTTTCCTGATCCTCTAAGGCACTGAAGAGGGTGTTCAGGGAGGATTGTATGGAGGAGAAATGAGACGCGGCAGCCGTCTGGTGAGTAATAATGGCGGCGTTAGCTGTTTCCAGGGCCTCTACCCGCCCACCTATCTGTCGTACCTCCTGCTTGATGGTGGCGAGGTCCAAGCTTAACGGTTCCAGGGCTGAAGACAAGGACGACGTCAAGGTGTCTCGGAGGTAGGTACGGGAGATCGGGAGATCATCTGCTGTGTCTTCATCGGCAGTAGCAGCAGCCGGTGGTACATGCTGCGAACGGCCCGCGGAGCGTGGAGGAGTAGGCGCCATCTTGGTCTCCCGCGCGACATACAGAGCGGCGGATTTCTTTATAAATTTGTCCATCTCACCACCTCCGGAAGCTCCTTTGGGTGGGCCCGTAGCGTCACTTGGTTTGGATCCACCGATTTTCACCATTGCGGGCGAGGCAAGCTTTAAAACCAGGCTATTAGGGTGAGCACAAAACGGAGCAGCTAGATCATGCGGCCATCTGCATCAGGCGCTAGCTCCGCCCCCGCCTGCACTGTATTTCTGATTGTGAAATTTATTCAGTAAATTTTTTTTAGATTGTGGGTGGACATTTCCATGGTTATCAGACCAGTCATTCACAAGTGGCTTGGATGGTGTGTTCCTGCTGCACTGCATACCTGATAGGGAAATAAATTTTGTCAATTCGGCGGTGTTTATATAGTTGGGTGATCTGTACCCCTTTTTCCTTTACACTACCCCTGCCCTGCATACCTGACTGGGAAATATATTCTGTAAATTCAGCGGCGTTTACGTTGTTGGGTGATCTATACCTCTTTTTTCTTCCAAACTACCCCTGCACTGCATACCTGACTGGGAAATATATTCAGTAAATTCAGCAGCGTTTACATTGTTGAGTGCTGTAGTTAAATGCTGTAAAATCTCCATGATGTCGCCATGATAAATCTGCAGCCTGGGGGCCCCGATGTCTTCTACACACTTTCAAAATAAAATAATCCTTCAGCGGGGCGAATAGATGCCGGGTGACAGGGACTCTCCATTACCCTTTTTTTCTTTCACACTATCCCTGCCCTGCATACCTGACTGGGAAATATATTCTGTAAATTCGGCGGCATTTACATTGTTGGGTGATGTATACCCCTTTTTTCTTTCAAACTACCCCTGCACTGCATACCTGACTGGGAAATATATTCTGTAAATTCGGCGGCGTTTACATTGTTGGGTGATCTATACCCCTTACAAGCGCACACTGGTTGACACGCTGCTGATGGCATTTTTCCTGAAACCGGGGCCTCAGTGGAAGCCCAAGGCGAAGGCGGAGGAGGAAGAAGTCGCCAACGCAGCATGGGCACTGCCAGCACCTCAGAAGGCAGGGTTAGCATGGCTGAAATGTGAAAAAGCTGTGTCAGCACGCCACAGGAACCAGCACCACCAGCTGATATGGAACGTCTTAGCAGGAGGCAGCATTTCAGCAACATGGTGGAACAGTATGTGTGCACACGCCTACACGTACTGACTGATGGGTCTGCCCCATTCAACTTCTGGGTCTCCAAATTGGGCACATGACCTGAGCTTGCCCTTTATGCCTTGGAAGTGCTGGCCTGCCCTAAAGCCAGTGTATTGTCTGAACGTGCATTTAGCATGGCAGGGGGCGTTATCACAGACAACAAGTGCAGCCGCCTGTTCACAGCCAATGTGGACAAGCTCACGTTCATTAAAATGAACCAGGCATAGATCGCACAGGACTTGTCCGTACCTTGTGCAGAATAGACATGTATACCAACCTCAACCAACCTTTGATATACTCCAGCGGACTTTCTATTTGTTTTATTTTCTAGATTTCCCAATGTTTTGGGGTCTACCCAAATAGAAATAAAAAAAAAATGCTTGACACCTGCCATTTGCTCAGTCCCTTTGAGGAGGCCACGTTATTTGTCAGTCGCCAGGACTACGGGATGAACAACATCATTTTACGGCTTCATATCCTAGAACAGATGCTGGTAAATCTGGTTGGTCAGGGGACTGTAGACGTAGCGCCTAGATCTCATGGCCATATGAACCCTGTGGTGGATGAACTGGAGGCGGAGGACATTGGAGTTCAAGCAGTGTGTAGCGAAATGGGTGGTTTTTACACATAAGTTACAGGAGAAGAGGAGCAGAAGCAGCCAGAGGAGCCATGGTGCGATGAGGAAGATGAGGCAGAGGACCCAGACACACCGTGGCAGTATGCAGTGATGATAGTGGCAGGGAGTCCCTCTAAGTCACTTCCACAAATGGCCTGATACATGCTTCCTTGCTTGGATAGTGACAGCCGATTTGTCAGCAATCGGCAGAGGAATGACTTCTGGTTCTCCACCTTGTTGCACCCTCGCTACCAGTCTAAAATGGAGGCTTTTTTAAACCCGCTGAGAGGGAGGACAAGCTGAACTGTTATAGAGACACCTTATGTAGTCAGTTGGCCGCTGCCTATCTGCACCACCGTCCATCCTCTCACAGGTCTGACCGGGGGGCCCTCTGTGCTCAAGTTCCTCTGCCATGGCTGCTGTGGCTGGCTGGCTGGCTGGCTGGCTGGGTAGGGGAGGGGTAGGAGCAGTTCCAGCTCCATCAGCAGCAACTTGAGTATACACTAGCTAATGAGAAGCTTTCTTCACCCTTCCTAGTGAAGAAACTACTCACCAGCAGCAGCAACAGCTAGACCTGGAGCAGGACCTGAACCAACAGGTGAAGAAATACTTGGACAGTACCCTGCCACCCCACATTGAAGATCCTTTTGGACTACTAGGCAGCCAAATTGGATTTGTGACCAAAACTAGCAGAGTTTGCCCTTGAAAAGCGGTCCTGCCCGGCCAGTAGGGTGGCATCAAAATGAGTGTTTAGTGCAAGAAGAACTCGCCTGTTCACCCAAAATGTGGACAGACTAACCTTGGTCAAGATGAATTAGGCGTGGATCAGCCAGGATTTCCACCCACCAATGTCTTGTGCATCAGACTAAATCATCCAAGGTGCCACACCAACACTTTTACAAAAGAGACCAATTTCTTCTGGCTACCTGCCTCAGTTACTATTCTGATGCTGCCACCTGCCTCATGCCACACATCTGATGCCAAGTGCTTCTTCTTTCACCCACCATCTTCAGCTGGTACTCGTATTGTCACCCACCTCCCCACTATGTCACCTTAACACTCTGTGGTCTCCTGATGCTGCTGCCACCTCCCCACATTGTCACCGGGTTACTCTGTGGTCTCCTGATGCTGCTGCCACAACTTCCACACTCTGCCATTGTGTCACCCTGTGGCCGCCTCCTCCTGATGCTGCTGCTGCCACTACCTCCACACCCTGTCATTGGGCCACTCTGTGGTCTCCTCTTGCTGCTTCCACCTCACCACTGTGTTATAGGTCCACTCTGTGGACTTTCCATGCTGTTCTCACCCTAACCACTTCATGACCAGGCCACTATTTTGCTTGCATTTCGGCCTGCCTGACATCAATATTTATTTGACCCTTTTTCTGATCTGTCAGAAGGAAGGAAAAATGATACGCACAACGGATCCTGTCTGTGTAGCAGCTGTAAGGCCTGTATGGTCCCATCAGAATTTGCTTGTGATTTGGTAGCCAATAGTGTTGAGCGCGAATATTCGAATAGGGAATTTTTTTAGCGAATATCAGCACTTCGCTAATTTGCGAATATAGCTCTATAAATTCGCTATTTTGAATATTCTTTATTTATTTTTAGTTTTTCAGTTAGATTTTTTTTCTTTCCCACTTCCCAAAAGTAGTTCTTACCTGTCCTGAGGATTCCTGGCTTCCTGGCTGCTCCAGTCAGTGCCCGTTGCCGCTTCTGCCGACTTCCATGCTCATGGAATGCGATTGCTCCAAGTTATATTAATCGCATTGCTCTATTCCATATTCGTTAATTCTAGCAAGCGGACCCATTATAAACGCAGCTCGAAGTTGAAATCGCAATTATATTATTATTATTATTTTTAATAAATAGAATCATTTAACCACTTCAGCCCCCCTAGCTTAAACACCCTTAATGACCAGGCCACTTTTTACAAATCCGCACTACACTACTTTCACCGTTTATTGCTCCGTCATGCAACTTACCACCCAAATGAATTTTACCTCCTTTTCTTCTCACTAATAGAGCTTTCATTTGGTGGTATTTCATTGTTGCTGACATTTTTACTTTTTTTGCTATTAATAAAAATTTAACGACATTTTTGCAAAAAAATGACATTTTTCACTTTCTGTTGTAAAATTTTTCAAAAAAAACTACATTTCTATATACATTTTTCTCTAAATTTATTGTTCTACATGTCTTTGATAAAAAAAGTCCAATAAGTGTATATTTATTGGTTTGGGTAAAAGTTATAGCGTTTACAAACTATGGTGCAAAAAAGTGAATTTCGGCATTTTGAAGCAGCTCTGACTTTCTGAGCACCTGTCATGTTTCTTCAGGTGCTAGAATGCCAGGATAGTATAAATAACCCCCAAATCACACCATTTTAGAAAGAAGACACCCCAAAGTATTCGCGGAGGGGCATGGTGAGTTCATGTATCATTTCATTTTTTCACAAGTTAGCGGAAAATGACACTTTCTGAGGAAAAAAATAAAAATAATAAAGTTTCCATTTCTGCTAACTTCTGGCAAAAAAAAAAAATCTCAGACGGACTCACTATGCCCCTCAGTGAATACCTTGGGGTGTCTACTATTCGAAATGGGGTCATTTGTGGCGTGTTTACTGTTCTGGCATTTTGGGCGGGGCTAAATTGTGAGCAGCCCTGTAAAACCTAAAGGTACTCGTTGGAATTTGGGCCCCTTTGCGCACCCAGGCTGCAAAAAGTGTCACTCATGTGGTATCGCCGTACTCAGAAGAAGTAGGGCAATGTGTTTTAGGGTGTATTTTTACATATACCCATGTTGGGTGAGAGAAATATCTCTGTAAACTGACAACTTTGTATAAATTTTTTTAAAAGTTGTCGTTTACAGCGATATTTCTCACACAAAGTAATGGGTATATATAAAATACACTCCAAACTACATTGCCCTACTTCTCCTGAGTACGGCGATACACATGGTGACACTTTGCAGCCAAGATGCAAAGGGGCCCTAAAATCAATGAGTACCTTTAGGATTTCACAGGGCATTTTTACGCATTTGGATTCCAGACCTCTTCTCACGCTTTAGGGGCCCCTAAAATGCCAGGACAGTATAAATACCCCACATGTGACCCCATTTTAGAAAGAAGACACCCCAAGGTATTCTGTGAGGGTATGGTGAGTTCATGTAAAATTTTATTTTTGTCACAAGTTAGTGAAATAAGAGACTTTGTAAAAAAAAAACAAAAAAAAAATATATAAATTTCCGCTAACTTGTGCCCAAAAAATAAAAATTCTGTAAACTCGCCATGCCCCTCACGGAATACCTTAGGGTGTCTTATTTCCAAAATGGGGTCACTTGTGGGGTATTTATACTGACCTGGCATTTTAGGGGCCCCTAAAGCGTGAGAATTCAAATGCGTAAAAATGCCCTGTGAAATCCTAAAGGTACTCATTGGTTTTAGGGCCCCTTTGCGCACCCAGGCTGCAAAAAGTTGCACACATGTGGTATCGCCGTACTCAGGAGAAGTAGGGCAATGTGTTTTGGGGTATATTTTTACATATACCCATGCTGGGTGTGAGAAATATCGCTGTAAGCGACAACTTTTTACATTTTTTATTCAAAGTTGTCAATTTACAGAGATATTTCTCTCACCCAGCATGGGTATATGTAAAAATACACCCCAAAACACATTGCCCTACTTCTTCAGAGTACGGCGATACCACATGTGTGCCACTTTGCAGCCAAGATGCGCAAAGGGGCCTAAAACCAATGAGTACCTTTTAGGATGGCATTTTTACGCATTTTTCTTCTCACGCTTTAGGGCCCTAAAATGCCAGGGCAGTATAAATACCCACATGTGACCCCATTTTGGAAAGAAGACACCCAAGGTATTCCATGAGGGGCATGGCGAGTTCATAGAAGATTTTTTTTGGCACGAGTTAGCGGAAATTGATTTTTATAGTTTTTCTCATAAAGTCTCCCTTTCTGCTAACTTTTGACAAAAGTTAAATTTTTCACGGACTCACTATGCCCCTCAGTGAATACCTTGGGGTGTCTTCTTTCCAAAATGGGGTCACTTGTGGGGTGTTTGTACTGTTCTGGCATTTTGGGCGAGGCTAAACTGTGAGCAGTCATGTAAAAGCTAAAGGTACTCGTTGGAATTTGGGCCCCTTTGCGCACCCAGGCTGCAAAAAGTGTCACTCATGTGGTATCGCCGTACTCAGGAGAAGTAGGGCAATGTGTTTTGGGGTGTATTTTTACATATACCCATACTTTGTGTGAAAAATATCGCTGTAAATTGACAACCTTGTATAAAAAAAAATTAAAAGTTGTCATTTACAGAGATATTTCTCTCACCCAGTATGGGTATATGTAAAATACACCCCAAAACACATTGCCCTACTTCTCCTGAGTACGGCGATACCACATGAGTGACACTTTTTCAGGCAAGATGCGCAAAGGGCCCAAATTCCCATGTGTACCTTTAGGATTTCTAGGACATTTTTACGCATTTGGATTCTCACGCTTTAGGGGCCCCTAAAATGCCAGGGCAGTATAAATACCCACATGTGACCCCATTGTGGAAAGAAGACACCCAAGGTATTCTGTGAGGGGCATGGCGAGTTCACAGAAAAAATAAAAAATTTGGCACAAGTTAGCGGAAATTGATTTTTTTTTTTTTTTTTACAAAGTCTCATATTCCACTAACTTGTGACAAAAAAATAAAATTTTGCATGAACTCACCATACCCCTCACAGAATACCTTGGGGTGTCTTCTTTCTAAAATGGGGTCACATGTGAGGTTTTGTACTGCCCTGGCATTTGAGGGCCTCCGCAATCATTACACGTATGGCCAGCATTAGGAGTTTCTGCGATTCTCCGTATATTGAGCATACGGGTAATGAGATTTTGTCCGTTCAGCCTCTGCGCTGAAAAAAAAAAATGAACTGCACAGATTTTTCATTCGCATCAATCAATGTGGATGAAAAATCTCGGCCAAAATCAGTGACTGCGGTGGGCTGGGCGCTAGCTACCTAACAAGTAGCTAGCTAACTGGTGGTGATAAGGGACCCTTATGCTCCATTCACACGTCCGAAATTCTGTTTGCGGAGCGGAATTGCGGACCCATTCATTTCTATGGGGACAGACTTTGTCCCGCTCGGATCGGAATTGCGAATCCGCACTTACGGGTCTGCACTTCCGTTCCGCAAAAATATAGAACATGTCCTTTTCTTGTCCGCAATTGCGTACAAGAAAAAGCATTTTCTATATAGTTCTGGCAATGTGCGGATCTGCAAAATGCGTAAAGCACATTGCCGGTGTCCTTGTTTTGCGGATCCGCGTCGCGGATCCGCAAAACACATATGAACATGTGAATAGAGCCTTACAGGGGGTGATCAGTGACAGGGGGTGATCAGGATGTCTATATGGGGTGATCAGGGGTTAACAAAGGGTTAATAGTAGTTATAAAGTGAGGGGGTGGGGGGGTTAGTGTAGTGTTTGGTGCAACTTTACATTGTTACCTGGTCCTCTGGTGGTCGATCCCAGTAAATGGGACCACCAGAGGACCAGGTATTAAGTATATCAGACGCTGTTAGCAACACAGCGTCTGATATACCACTGATCTCATTTATTTTACATTTACAGCCTGCCAGCGATTGATCATTGCTGGCAGGCTGTAGTCTAACTGCAGAGCCGCGCTCTGCTGTGAGCAGCAGCGCGCGTGCGCGCGTTCACAGCAGATCTCGGCTCTCGCGAGATGACGCACGGATGCGTCCAGGAGGAATAAACCTGCCGCCGCCTGGACGCATCCGTGCGTTCGGCGGTCGGGAAGAAGTTAATAATTATCAAGTATTATAATTATTCTATTTATTTTAAAAAAAAGCAAAGTAATATAATCGCATAGCGAATTAAACACAGCTGTCTCTATAGTCAACCCTCCTATTTGATTGCTAGAATTAGCGACGTTGACGAAAAGGTAGCTAAAACGAAGATGGAGAATACTTTGTTATCTTCGTTTTGAGGAATATGACGAATACATTCGTCATCTTCGCTATAATTCTAGATATCAAACCAATAGGAAAGTAGCCTTAAGTTAAAATCGCAATACGCAATAATTTAAATCGCATATTAATCGTGATAACTAGAATAATGACGAATATTCGATTTCGACGAATATGAAACGAATATTCTATCGAATATTCGTGAATTTTGTCGATATCGAATATGGCACTTGCCGCTCATCACTAGTAGCCAAAAGCAGGAGTGGGTCCCAAACACAGAAGACATGCAAATATTCCATTCACGTGTCATCTCTGCCGTGATCTCTGACGCCTGTCATCTGCATGTCATACTGACTCACAGTATTATTTCACTACCACAGCAGACTCACTATGTGTGTTACTGCAAGCCACAGTGTTCTACACTACTATAAAGGCTCTCTGCAGACAGGAAATAGCCGTGTTTTTAACGCGATTCACCGCAATTTTAAATTCGTCGAACGGGCGAATCAAATATTTCATACTGTTACAGGTGTGAACAGGTGTATTTACACCTAAGACATCCAATTCACTTCTAGGGGGACAGCTCGTTCCTATACACTTGAATAGACAGGAAGTTCGGAAGCTGTCTTACATTTTGAACAGGCGCTGGATACGCCAAAGTTATGGAGATGCATGTCCCTAGGCCACAACCTTAATATATAAAGGGCCCAAAAGTAAGAACATGGCGTATGCCGTGTTTCTCTATTAGTAGATTAAGCGGAATGTGTAAACTCATCAGGCCTGGGGAACCATCAACATGAATACAGGGCTATTTCAATTAACAAGCTAATGTTGACAGAGAACGTACACACCATACCTGCAGTTGTGACAGGAAATAAACTTAAGGTCGTGATACTATATATGCAGTGCCTGTAGTCGTGACAGGACCTGTGTCTGCAGACGTGAGACTTTGAGAATTGCACCTTATTACTGTACCTCCTACTGGAAGACAGACCGATACCCAGGACTTAGGCCCGGCACCAACACCCTCAGCCCGAGTGGCGGAAAAAGACATGGAACCTACTTGTGTTGGGGCCACGAGGCCGACCTCAAATGGTGAAGTCATATATGAAACACTTAATCGGAGAAGCCGTGTGGGAGAGACTCTAATGGCGGAGTCATGTGTGTAAAACATAAACGGAGAAGCCATGCGCGAGAGACTCTAATGGCGGAGTCATATGTGTAACACTAAATCGGAGAAGCCATGCGTGAGAGACTCTAATGGCGGGCAATAAATCGGAGAAGCCATGCGTAAGGGACTCTAATGGCGGAGTCATATGTGTGACACTTAATTGGAGAAGCCATGCGTGAGAGACTCTAATGGCGGAGTCATGTGTGTAAAACATAAACAGAGAAGCCATGCGTGAGAGACTCTAATGGCGGAGTCATATGTGTAACACTAAATCGGAGAAGCCATGCGTGGGAGACTAATGGTGGAGTCATATGTGAAACACTTAATCGGAGAAGCCATGCATGAGGGACTCTAATGGCGGACACTTAATCGGAGAAGCATTGCTTGATAGACTATAATGGCGGAGTCATGTGTGTAAAACATAAACGGAGAAGCCATGCGTGAGAGACTCTAATGGCGAAATCATATGTGTAACACTAAATCGGAGAAGCCATGCGTGAGAGACTCTGGTGGCGGAGTCATATGTGTGACACTAAATCGGAGAAGCCATGCGTGAGAGACTAATGGCGGAGCCATACATGCGAGACTCTAATGGCAGATGTTTTTTTTTTTGTTTGTTTTTTTAAACCACTTATGCAGCACCAGTATGACTTGGGAACTCGCGTAACCATGAACCCCTCTGACAGGGAACCTAAGACACTAACAGCCTACAACCATATGGTACCCCTAACGAACAACATGAAGAACGGTCAAAGGGCCCCCCGGAGCCATAAGGCCAAAGCGATCATCGGGCCTCTGGAAGCCACGAGACTGAACTGAATGACCTTACAGTGACGATGAGTAATTAAAACGTGAGCCAGACCCGATGGGATATGCATAGGCATGAGTGATGCGAACCATGTGCATAAATCAACATTAACCAACCGTGAAATTGAACAGGTGGGAGAAAACGAAGAGCCAGAGGCCTAGCAGTTCGCTAAGAGAAGACCCTTATCTTGACAAATGAAGGATTTGTGAAAATATAGTAGGAAACATACTTCTATTGGCCCACTGACCGCTGAGAAGCTATTTAGTTAACTGGGGCAAGGGACAAATCTGAGTGAATATGAACCAGAAGTAAAGGAGACCAGTCTAAGTAAATGCAACCCAGGACTGAACCCCCCCAAAAAAAAAAAAAATCCTTTTTTTCCCCTCTTTTTTTTTTATTTTTTAATTTTTATTTTTTTAAGTGAGCAGAAAAAGTAGACCTTTGGAATGTAAGAAACCAACGAGGAAAAACACGCAAGCTTGAGAAGAAAGCAGCTATGTTTATCGGGAGAGCAGTGTCAGAGTGGTGTGCTGACTGCCCTAGTGAAAATACTGAGTGACCATGAAGTCGAAATAAAAAGGAAAATGTAGCTATAAGTGGAAGCAAAGTATAACACATGGTGTAAGAACAGGTGGGTGAATGCAGCTCTGGATGTGAGTGGTGCCTAAAACATGGTATGGGCCCAGCTCCGAGCATGAAGAGCGAGGTATAACGCAGCCGTATGAATGCAATCTGAAAGTGAGCAGAGTATTGATGTGATACAAGAACAGATGCATGAACACAGCTCTAGTAGTGAATGGAGTATAGGACAAAATGTAAATCCAGACACACGGACATAGCTTTGAAGGTAACAAACCTAGCCATGACCATTCGACCATTAGCGCCCAACCCCCTTCGCCCCAGAGAGCTACAATCACGGACCGTGTAACCAAGTTCGATCCCACCGTGAATGCCAGCGCTCGCCTGGCACCTTCTGCCATTGCCCGGGTGCAAATGGACCTCCACATAATGCTGCAGGAGTTTTTTTTTTAAATGATGGTCACCACAACACCACCTCGTGTTCCTCTAAGAAACATAAACGTGGTTAAACATAAGCCCTGATGCAACACCAATTAATCGACACAATAGTGCACCTATAAACACACCACAGAACCGCTGACACATGCGTGCCCATGACATACAATTTATAGATTAAACACACTTACCAGAGCCTCAGAACTTAAATACAGCCTTGATCAATCTGCTTGTGCCCCCATATATGGACCACTGACATACATTTACCAACACCTTGCATGTCTGGCGCTAACTGCGAACGTGCTCCCCACATGTAAACCAGGTGACCGTAAACATGCACTTTTTTTTTTTTTTCTATCGACCATTGATACAAGACCCTTCCAGAGAGATAAACTAAACAATACCATCACTTAAACATGGCGTGCGTAGCTTGGAGACACGCTTCCCGTATGAAACAGATGTCAGAAAACATGCGACCATACCTACTCTAGGCGCATGCAACACCAATAACTATATGCAATAGCCCCCAACAAGCCCCTGAACAGCCAGACAAAAATACTAACAACAGTCACTTGACCATTAGCGCCCAACTTTGCTTCATCCCAGAGTATTGCAAATCGCATACCGCAGTGTGAATCATGCGCCAACAAGTGCGATTCTACAGTGAATGCCAGCACTCGCCTGGCACTTTCTGCCGCTGCCCAGGCATGAATGAGCTTGCACATGATGCAGCTGCGTTTTTTTTTTTCCATTAACACACCACTTAAACACAGCGTGCTTAGCTTGAGCTAACTGCAGACACGCACTCCACATGTAAACCAGGTATCAGAAACATACAACCTTACCTACTCTAAGCACATGCTACCCCAATAACTGTATGCAATGGCCCCCGCAGGCCTCTGAAAAGCCAGACAAACAATACTGACACCATCGCTCGAGCATTAGCACCCAAACTCTGCTTCATCCCAGATCGCTACATGTCGCGGACCACAGCGTGGGTCCCGTGCAAACCACTCCGATCCTGCCATGAATACCAGCGCCTCCCTGAGAGATTTTGCCGTCGTCCAGCTGTAAGGAGCCTGTACACCATGCTGATGTATCCTGGAGCTGACCCAGAGGTAGTGAAATCAGCTGAATCAGCGTCAGCCTGGGCCCACAGGTGCCTATAAATAGCCTAGCAATCAGCCAGCCTAGGCCCGCAGGTGCATGTAGATAGCCTTGTAATCAGCCTCCCCTCCCACAAATACAGCAAATATATTTGCTTAATACATAATCAATATATTAAAAAGTGATGGAAAACATCACCATAAAAGTGTGGCATACAACTGATGGTCAGAGTTAAAGTGCTTTCAATGAAGTGGGGAATATGGTCACTATATGGCAAATAGTAACAAATATATTATGGAACCGTCAAGACACATGTCTATCTAAACAAAAAACATTGGACCCCTCTCACAAAACAAATAATTACATACCCATAAGTGGGAAAATTATATTCAGGGAATGCAGGTTCCACATGAATGCTGAGCACACTCTGTATTTCACCTCTCCTGGTGCCCAATGGCCTCCAATAAATTCAGACAGAGCAGGACACAGATTTATACTTGCACTGATTAAAATCACACTAAGGGGCAGACCAATGCAATGGAGTCAGCCACACCTCCAATGCAAAATGCAAGCATAACAAAATTGGGGGTCAGCCAGCACATCCCAATGCACATAATTTTGTACAAAATTTATTTGTCAACAATCTCACATATACAACGCAGCATTACAATTTTATTTTTTATATAGTGAGTATGTACTTATTTTATTGTTTGTGTTTGCAGAGTGCTGTTGTATTGTTTGTCTTTTACTTGTGTGCCTCCAGCCATAGCGACGTGCACCTGCACATTGGGATGTGCTGACTGACCCCCAATTTTGTTTTCCTATCCAGTTTTGGGTAGTCAGGCTTTAACCTTGCTGATGCATTATCATATCATGTTCCATCAAAAGGAGTGTTGCGATAATGTTTAATGTCATGTTGTATGCTATGATTTATGATGTAGAATTGTTTAAATGTCCCTGGCAAATAACAGTGCTGCATAATGACAAAGATAGAAGTGTCTGCTTAGCTTCCCAAATCAAAAGTTTAATAAATGTCATCATAGCACTTGTAAAAATTTAGTTGGTTTACTACTAGTAAAAGTGTGTGTATGATATATTTGACATTTTAGTGTACTGCAACCCTTTCAAATGAGCAGACAAAGAAAAGGTAAAGATATAAAGGCTGTCTGGGAATATAACATCAACACTCATCAATCTATTGTAAAATAAATCTCCCTGTTGTTTTTTCCAAGACAAAATCTGCATGTCTAGTAACTACATATTTAAAAAGTGGCTGTGTATATAAGCAAATTTGGTCTTCCTACTGAGTCACAGAAGGAAAAACAAGGCAAGTCAAGTACCCATAGTCCAAAAGGAAACTTCTTGGACATACAATGGAACAATTATTCCACAGGATTTGATTCACCACTTTTACTAACACATCCAATATGTGAAAAGTAAGATGCAGGTGTGGGGAAGTCCCACCATTTATTCTCCACTCTTCTGTCTACAGCTTCACAGTAGTGTCACCCAAACAACTCATATTTCAAATAACCTGGTTTTAATTATCCTTTTGTGAGCATATACTGTAGATTAAAAAAAAAATTATATTATACATGGTTGAATGGTCTGGACTGTCTGCACTATTGTCTCCATTATGTTATTCAATGCAAATTTTGAAGTATGAGGTGCTGAATCTACTATAAAATTATAGACAAAAGACTGAAGATTATTTGGTTGGACCCATCCACATCTGCATCTTACTTTTAGAGTACTTATGTGTTACTAAAGGTGTTGAGTCACACTCTGTGTAATAACTGTACCACTGTATGCCCAATGTGAAATGCTGTGGAGCTTTCTTTCTGACTGTATGTAGTAATTATATATGTATCAGTGTTAACAGTGCACTATGGCTTTATCCAGGATCAAAGTATGGACACCTAAAGGGTGAAAAGCTGCTTGATTTAACTGCTCTTGTTTTTGGTTTACACAATGTAGCTTTTTCATTTTGATTGACTACTAATGATATCCACCGTGTTCACCCATATAAGATAATGAAATATATTTTGTGCTCCTGCTGAATTCACCCACAATATTACAATCTCAAAATATGGTTTAGTTTTGTACATAGTGGCAAATAGCTGTGTGGCAGCATTCATGGTTCCAGAACAAATAAATTTAAATTACTGATTTTAAAGCACCTTTAATTCTAAAGTGGCATACAAATTGATAGTGAAGTGCTGCCGAATATGTTGATGCTATATAAATAAAGATTATTGTCATCATTATTATTGTTATTATTATTATTATTATTACTACTACTATGAAAGAGGGTTTACATAGATGAGATGTTACAAATACAATAAGCATGAACAAACATGAGTGACTGGTACAGAGGGGGAGAGTAGTGATGAACGAGCACCAAAGTGTTCAGGTGTTCGGGTACTCGGTCCGAACACATAACGATATTCGTGTGCTCGGCCGAGCACTTGAGTATAATGGAAGTCAATGGGAGACAACCAGGCACCCCCTGCTCGGAAAATTACAGAAACGCCATCGAAATGGATCTAAACAGCAATGGACCATGTCTGGGTGCATCTTGGACTCCAATGTCGTTGCTGGGAACCATATTGTCCCAGTTGTCCGCCACTTTTACATAGCGACAAAATCATGCCCAGAAATTTTTAGAGGTAAAATTGTTAGGAAACATTCTTTCCTGTATATTCAATTTTATATACAGTACAAATGCTGCCAAAAATTATAAGGACGAAGGACTCAATACAGCCTGAATATCACATAAAGGAGGGCCTCATTAACATCGTGCTACAATTTTTCAGGTACACTGCTGCACTCATAAAGACTATGCACTAAGTGAAAGGGCTGCCAAAAATTACAAGGAACTGGCACTCCAATACACCCTTTATTACACATAAAGGAGGGCATCATACACACTCTTGAAACATTATCATTGATGGCCCACTGGTGACTCTCAAAAACATTTGGAGCAAAGGCGTGCTGGTTAACCTCTAAAACATTATAGTTGAGGGACTGAAAGTGAGCAGACCCAATAAAAAACTGTATTGCATTGCAGTGATAAAGACTGTAGAAAAACTGTATCCACCATTTCCAAAAAGATCGGTATGGTACCATTTGCCAAAGATACACAAGTCGCTGACCCAGCCCCCGGGCAGACCCATTGTCTCGGGGGTTGGGTCAGTGACTGAATTGCTTTCACAATATGTAGACTGGTTATTACGCCCATTGCTGTGCAGGATCCCTTCCTATCTGAGGGACACAGGCCTTCTCCTGAACACATTGGAATCCTTTCAATGGCAGGAGGGGGATTACCTGGTGTCGCTAGATGTGGAAAGCCTGTACACTCGTATCCCCCAAGAGGAAGGAATAAAAGCCATCTCCGACATATTGAAAAACACGAAAAAGAGTGTACAGTCTATTGGATTCATTGAAGAGGCTTTGGAGTTAATACTCAAGAGTAATTCCTTCAGGTTTGGGGGCGAGTAGTACAGGCAATGGTTCGGCACAGCAATGGGTACTCCAGTGGCATGTAGAGATTGGAAGATCTGTATGTGTTCACGGTAGATAACCCTTTTGTATGAAATATACGTCTGTATTTACGATTTATAGACGATATATTCATAATTTGGTCCGGTTCGGAACAGGATTTTGGGGGTTTTGTTGACTATCTGAATAACACAAATACAATGAATATGCGTTTCACACATGTTTTTGGCAATACACGCCTTGAGTTCTTGGATGTAGTGATATCGGTGAAAGATGGCGAGTTGGTCAGCGAAGGGTTCAGGAAGCCCACAGCAACCAACTCACTACTGACATTTTAATAGTTTCCACCCAGACAGTGTCATAAGAGCAGTGCCATTGGGTCAATTCACTTGTCTCAAATGAATAAACACCACTAAGGAGAGTTATGATAGGCAGGCACAGGAGTTGAGAACACGCCTTTTATATAGGGGGTTTCCCGATACATCTGATAAATGAGCCTATGTGGGAAGTGGAGAAAAAAACAGAGGGATCCACAGCTAAAAAAGAAAGGAAGAGTTTCCCCTAGCGAATACCATAAAGAAAAGTTATAAAAGAGAACTGGGCTTTGGTGCATGATGTAGAAGATACACCCTCTTTAGTCGCCTTTGTCACACAATAAAAGACAAAATTGTCAAGAGTTATTATGAGGAATCTAGCACAGAGAATTGGTTAACTAAAAGTATGCCTAATGAAAATTATAAATGTGGGCATTGCTCATGTTGCGATTTCAACCCACAATGGAAGGTCCTACACTTTGCAGGCACACAACAGGTAGTACGCTCATTAATAACCTGTAAGAGCTGATACGTAGTGTACCTAATTCTCTGTGTTTGTGGTAGATTCTATATAGGCAAGTGTAGCGGATCAACGGGTGTGGACCCGCTCTGCCACTTATCGGTTTGGCTTTGGGCCAAACTTGGGAGCGGAGTCTAAGTGTCCCCATGGTTTTCACCCTTTATCCCGCTCCAGGATGCGGAAGCTGGACTCAGCTGCAGGGGAGACACCAGGTCGCTACCGCAAGAGTGGTCCCGGTTAAGTGGCAGCTGGCCGGGCTGGTCAGAAAGCCCCAATGCCAGCACCGGGGAACAGGCAATATAGCAGACAGCCGTCGGATAATGCTGAGCTGAACAAGCGGTATAGCAGAGCTAGTGCTGTGAGAACAGCAGAGCTGAGTTAGTCCAGGTGGAGCTGGTGTAACGATCTGCACAGCAGACAGAGGCGTGGTCGACAGTCCGGGTCTTTAACTTGAGAGCAGCGAGGTACAAGAGGATCAAGCAGAGATGAGGTCAGGATACAGGCATAGGTCATAAACAGGATATCGAATGCAGGAACAACAGGAGCCTTAGCTGTAGGAAGTACAAAATTGCTCAGGCATTGTAGGAAGGGGAAAGTACCCTTATAAAGGTGGTGCCTGGCCAGGATTGGAGAGAGGGTGGAATCAGGGGCGTGCATTAACCCTCAAGGTACCAGGACGCCTGCGGCTCCTACAAGATACAACAGAAGCTGTCGTAGCCTGCGACAGCGCAGGAAAGGGGGTCCGGAGCCTGCAGCGAAGAGGAGGAGCCCCACGTGCAGCTCGACTGAGGTACGTAGTCGGACACACTGCATGCTGGCGGCTGCCAACTGCCATTGTTACAGCAAGACAATTAGGCAACTTTATGAAAGAATTAGAGAGCATCTAAACTCTTTGAAGTCTGGAAAAGGTTGCCCCTGGCTGATAGATCATGTCAGAACAGAGCATTCTGGTAATGCAAGGGTGTTGCGGTTTGCCGGAATCGAGACAATAAATCTGAATATGCGCGGAGGTGATAGACATAAAGAGCTCTTGAGATGGGAAGCAAGATGGATAATCAAAACTAATGCTATGGGACCTTTGGGCCTCAATGATAAGTATGATTTAGGTATCTTTTTATAGGATTTTGGATAGATTTTTCTTTGAATATCCTATATCTACACCCCCTCCAAAAAGAGCCTGACGATCACTGTCCTTTCAAACTTGTGCGTTTATTATTTTTCTAATATGCGCATCTATTGACTCGATCCCGAATCACAGCGACCCTATCGCAAAAATGCATTTGCTTAATTCCCATTCTTTGCGCACATGTAGTTTCTCACCCCGTCACTATCTTAAGCCACATCCTGTCTTATGGTCTTATGGATAATTGACATCGTAGCAAAAAAGTTATTTTAGAGTCGCCTCTGTCATTATGTGTCCTGCCAATGGGCGGACATTTAAGAAATGTAAATGTTTGCATCAATGTTGGCTTTTGTTTTTAATGGCATTACGCGTTGACCCATGACGACATTTTTGGTGGACGGGCATCCGGACGCCTTAAATAATGATGCAGAGGCATGCGAAACGGCCGTCGCCGCTGACACGGACGCATGGGTAACGCAGTTCTGCCCCCGATGACAATGTAAGTTATCTGCACTGAAATAAATGAAGATTTGACATCGAGTGGTGAGTGCCACCTTTACCTTTCTTTGATTGTGGATGGAATTGAAGTCGTCTTTTTGAAGAGGCTAAGCAACACCTTTGTCTATTAACCCTATGGTGGAGGGATCGACCCGTGAAGGTTGTGTAAAAAGCAGGGGTTGTAGTGCCACTCCGTTGTCTTTTACTTGGAGAAGGAACTTTGCATTGCAGTGATGTCCTTCAGGTGAGCAGACCGTATAAAACATTAGAGGTGAGGGCCTGAAGCCGATCGAACCCCATAAAACATTGCAGTGATGGCCTACAGGTGAGCAGACTGCATAAAACATTGGAGGTGAGGGACTGAAGACTAGCGAACCTCATAAAGCATTGCAGTGATGGCCTACAGGTGAGCAGACGGTATAAAGCATTGGAGGTAAGGGACCGAAGGTGAACGAACCCCATAAAACATTGCAGTGATGGCCTACAGGTGAGCAGACCGTATAAAGCATTGGAGGTGAGGGTCTGAAGCCTAGCGAACCCCATAAAACATTGCAATAATGGCCTAGAGGTGAGCAAACCGTATAAAGCATTGGAGGTGAGGGAATGAAGCCTAGCGAACCCCATAAAGCATTGCAGTGATGGCCTAGAGGTGAGCAGACGGTATAAAGCATTGGAGGTGAGGTCCTGAAGCCTAGCGAACCCCATTAAACATTGCAGTGATGACCTAAAGGTGACCAGACTGTATAAAGCATTGGAGGTGAGGGCCTGAAGCCTAGCGAACCCCATTAAACATTGCAGTGAATACTTACAGGTGAGTAGACGGTATAAAGCATTGGAGGTGAGGACCTGAAGCCTAGCGAACCCGATAAAACATTGCAGTGATGGCCTAGAGGTGAGCAGACCATATAAAGCATTGGAATTGAGGGCCTGAAGCCTAGCGAACTCCATAAAACATTGCAGTGATGGCCTGCAGGTGAGCAGACGGTATAAAGCATTGGAGGTGAGGGCCTGAAGCCTAGCGAACCCTCTAAAACATTACAGTGATGGAATAAAGGTTACCAGACCATATAAAGCATTGAAGGTGAGGGTCTGAAGCCTAGCGAACCCCATAAAACATTGCAGTAATGGCCTACAGGTGAGCAGACAGTATAAAGCATTGGAGGTGAGGACTTGAAGCCTAGCGAACCCGATAAAACACTGCAGTGATGGCCTAGAGGTGAGCAGACCATATAAAGCATTGGAGGTGAGGGCCTGAAGCCTAGCAAACTCCATAAAACATTGCAGTGATGGCCTACAGGTGAGCAGACGGTATAAAGCATTGGAGGTTAGGGACTGAAGGTAAGCAAACCCCATAAAACATTGCAGTGATTGCCTACAGTTGAGCAGACGGTATAAAGCATTGAAGGTGAGGTCCTGAAACCTAGCGAACCCTCTAAAACATTGCAGTGATGGAATAAAGGTTACCAGACCGTATAAAGCATTGAAGGTGAGGGTCTGAAGCCTAGCGAACCCCATAAAACATTGCAGTAATGGCCTACAGGTGAGCAGACAGTATAAAGCATTGGAAGTGAGGGCCTGAAGCCTAGCGTACCCCATAAAACATTGCAGTGATGGCCTACAGGTGAGCAGAAAGTATAAAGCATAGGAGGTGAGGACTTGAAGCCTAACGAACCCGATAAAACATTGCAGTGATGTCCTAGAGGTGAGCAGACCGTATAAAGCATTGGAGTTGAGGGCCTGAAGCCTAGCGAACTCCATAAAACATTGCAGTGATGGCCTGCAGGTGAGCAGACGGTATAAAGCATTGGAGGTGAGGGACTGAAGGTAAGAAAACCCCATAAAACATTGCAGTGATTGCCTACAGGTGAGCAAACGGTATAAAGCATTGGAGGTGAGGGCCTGAAGCCTAGCGAACCCTCTAAAACATTGCTGTGATGGAATAAAGGTTACCAGACCGTATAAAGCATTGAAGGTGAGGGTCTGAAGCCTAGCGAACCCCATAAAACATTGCAGTAATGGCCTACAGGTGAGCAGACAGTATAAAGCATTGGAGGTGAGGATTTGAAGCCTAGCGAACCCGATAAAACACTGCAGTGATGGCCTAGAGGTGAGCAGACCATATAAAGCATTGGAGGTGAGGGCCTGAAGCCTAGCGAACTCCATAAAACATTGCAATGATGGCCTACAGGTGAGCAGACGGTATAAAGCATTGGAAGTTAGGGACTGAAGCCTAGCGAACCCCATAAAACATTGCAGTGATGGCCTACAGGTGAGCAGACCGTATAAAGCATTGGAGGTAAGGGACTGAAGGTGAGCAAACCCCATAAAACATTGCAGTGATTGCCTACATGTGAGCAGATGGTATAAAGCATTGGAGGTGAGGGCCTGAAGCCTAGCAAACCCAATAGAACATTGCAGTGATGGCCTACAGGTGAGCAGACGGTATAAAGCATTTGAGGTGAGGACCTGAAGCCTAGTGAACCCAATAAACATTGCAGTGATGGCCTACAGGTGAGCAGACCGTATAAAGCATTGGAGTTGAGGGCCTGAAGCCTAGCGAACCTGATAAAACATTGCAGTGATGGCCTAGAGGTGAGCAGACCGTATAAAGCATTGGAGTTGAAGGCCTGAAGCCTAGCGAACCCCATAAAACATTACAGTGATGGCCTACAGGTGAGCAGACTGTATAAAGCATTGGAAGTGAGGCCCTGAAGCCTAGCGAACCCCATAAAACATTGCAGTGATGGCCTACAGGTGAGCAGACGATATAAAGTATTGGAGGTGAGAGCCTGAAGCCAAGCAAACCCTACAAAACATTGTAGTGAGGGCATATATATTCTGTATGGAAGAGGAGGCGGATGAGGAGGAGAATGAGAAAACAAGATTCAAAAATATACCCCTTTTTTTGCAGTTAAAAGGGTGCATATGAATCTTGTGGATTGAGTACATTACAAAACATACATTTAATTTACTTTTTTGTTCCTCATGAGCTCAGCTTTACTCTGGTGAAGTGGAGAAGTCAGGGGCAATCCAGGCCTTGTTCATTTTTATCTGAGTCAACCTGTCAGCATTGTCAGAGGACAAGCGGATACTCTCATCTGTTATAATGCCACCAGCAGCACTAAATACGCTAGCGGCAGGGCAGGCCAGCACCTCCATGGTGTAGAGAGCAAGTTCATGCCACGTGTCCAGCTTTGACACTTAGTAGTTGTAAGACACTGAGGAATCATTTAGGACGTTGACATGGTCTGCAATGTATTCCTTCACCATCTTCCAAAACTTTTCCCCCCTTGTAGCACTAGGTCGCGATTCAGGGTGAGGTTGCTGGCGGGGTGTCATGAAAATGTCTCATGCCTTGGAAAGTGTTGCCCTGCCTCTGTTGGAACTACTGTGTGTTCCCCTTGTCTCCCTTCCTCGGTTGCCTAAGGAAGTACGGACTCTGGCGGCCACATTGTCAGATGGAACATTTTGGAGCAAGTACCTTCTGGTATTGCACGGTTTTACTCGTCCTCTCCACCACAGGAATCAGAGATGAAAAGTTATCTTTGTAGCGGGGGTCGAAAAGGGTGAACACCCAGTAATCTGTGTTACCTAAAATGCGTATAACGCGAGGGTCGTGGGAAAGGCAGCCTAACATGAAGTTACAGGCAGAGTACAGAGTACAGAGTACCAACAGGCAAGACGTCGATGTCAACTTCAGGATGACTCTCCATACACTCATCCTCCCCCTACTCTTCCTCCCATCCATGGTGAACAGATGGAATTAAAGTTCCATGGGTACTAGCCTTTGTAGCAGAGGCAAGTGTCTCCTCCTCCTCCTCTTCATGGCCCAATTCGTGCTGAGAAGACGAACTGGGGGAGGTCTGGCTATCACCCTGTGACATCTTCTCCCCCATTACCTCGTCTGCCACATTCAAAGCATCCTCCTTAATTGTGAGCAGCAATTGTTTGAGTAGACACAGCAGTGGGATGGTTACACTGATAATAGCATTATCGCCACTAACCATCTGTATGGATTCATCAGTTTTTTAAAATCTCACATAGGTCTGAGATGAATGACCACTCTTCGCTTGTGAATAGTGGCAGTTGACTGGAAAGGCGACAACCATGTTGCAGCTGGTATTCCACAACTGCCCTCTGCTGCTCACAAAGCCTGGCCAACATGTAGAACGTAGATTTCCACCACGTGCTCACAACGCGTCGGTGAGCTGTAAGCTGCAAGCGCTGTTGCAGCGTTGACAGACCGGCTGAAGCTGTGGACGACTTTCGGAAAATGTAATGTACTGGAGACAGAGAAATACAAATTTTCTGCACTACACTAGGCCACAGATAATGTAATTTTTACAATACACACTGTATTGGCTTGCTGTATTGTACTGGAGACAGAGAAATACAAATTTTCGGCACTACAGTAGGCCACAGATAATGTAATTTTTACAATACACACTGTATTGGCTTGCTGTAATGTACTGGAGACAGAAAAATAAAAATTTTCGGCACTACACTAGGACACAGATAATGTAATTTTTACAATACACACTGTATTGGCTTGCTGTAATGTACTGGAGACAGAGAAATACAAATTTTATGCACTACAGTAAGCCACAGGTAATGATATTTTTACAATGCACACTGTATTGGCTTGCTATAATGTACTGGATACAGAGAAATACAAATTTTCGGCACCCGACTAGGACAGAGATAATGTAATTTTTACAATACACACTGTATTGGCTTGCTGTAATGTACTGGAGACAGAGAAATAGAAATTTTCGGCACTACACTAGGCCACGGATAATGTAATTTCTAAAATACACACTGTATTGGCTTGCTGTTATGTACTGGATACAGAGAAATACAAATTTTCGGCACTGCAGTAGGCCACAGAAAATGTAATTTTTACAATACACACTGTATTGGCTTGCTGTAATGTACTGTTTCTAGTTACACACGTAACTAGAGATTAGCAAATTTTCATAAAGTTTGATTCGGCTTATTCGTCGAATTTTACAAAAAAAAAAATCTGCTTTGTGATGAATAACGTCGTCACAGAGCACTTTTTTGTAAGTAGTGTAGTATGGGGGAAGACCGCTTCAATAACCAGGTGCATGAGCCGGCCCAGGGTTAACGAAAACAGGTGTTTATTTTCCAAAACGAAAAATAGGTACAGCTTCCAGCAGCCAAGGACATAAGAAACCAACTTAAAGTCTGCTTGGTTCAGTACAACATAAACAGTAGAACAGTCCACACTCCAAATAAAGGTATTACTGTTTTACCCAGGGGCTTTAGACCGTGGTAGCTTGCAGTCAGCTTTCCAGCCAAACTTCTCACGCACCCTCAGCTTCCAGCTCTGCTCACACCAACAGCAGTATGTCCACACTCCACACCCCTCTCCCTTCCTTTTCCTCTTATAAGGAGAGTTAACCCTGTGGTACTTTCTTAAAGGCACCAAAGCCCAAACAGTGGCGATATATATCTGCCATTGAGGACCCAACCTTGGCGTCCTCTACATATCCCCCCCCTCTGCCCCGACGCGGGGGCGGCGGAGGCACTAGTGGATAACATGCAATGCACCCGGAGAGAGCATCCACATTCTGATGTTGACTCCTGACCTATGTTCGACCACAAAGTTGAAATCCTGGAGAGAGAGGAACCATCTCGTGACCCTGGCATTGGTCTGTTTGTGCTGTCTCATCCAGGTCAATGGGGCGTGGTCGGACACCAAGCGGAATTTCCTACCCAGCAGGAAATATCGCAGAGAATCCAGAGCCCACTTGATGGCCAGGCACTCTCGCTCTACCACAGCATAATTCCTCTCTGCCGCTGTCAGTTTCCTGCTGAGAAAGATCAGGGGGTGTTCCTCCCCATTGACCACCTGAGACAGGACGGCACCCAGCCCTGCACTTGAAGCGTCCGTCTGGACCACAAATTCTTTTGAGAAGTCTGGTGCGACAAGCACAGGAGACTCACATAAGGCCCTTTTAAGATTCTGAAAAGCCTCCTCAGTTTCCATACTCCATTTGATCATGACTGATTTCTTTCCTTTTGTTAAGTCCGTCAAAGGGGCCGCAACTGTAGCAAAGTTGGGGATAAATCTCCGGTAGTAACCCACTATACCCAGGAACGCCCGAACCTGCTTCTTGGTAAGAGGGCGAGGCTAGTTTAGTATGGCTTCTACCTTGCTCATCTGCGGCTTTACTAGCCCTCTGCCTACGGTGTATCCCAGGTACTTTGCTTCCTCCATTCCAATGGCGGATTTTTCCGGGTTCACTGTAAACCCTGCCCCTTTCAAAGAGTCTAGGACTGCCTGGACGCGAGGGATATGGGATTCCCAATCAGTACTGAAAATGACAATGTCATCCAGGTACACTGATGCATACCGTCCATGGGGCCGCAATATCCTGTCCATGGCTCTTTGAAACGTGGCAGGGGCAGAGTGTAACCCAAAGGGCATCCTTTTATACTGCTAATGGCCCTCCGGAGTGGAGAATGCCGTCTTTTCTCTGGCTTCCCGGGTGAGAGGAATTTGCCAGTACCCTTTCGTGAGATCCAGCGTAGTGATATAGCGGGCAGGTCCTAATTTTTCGATTAATTCATCTACCCAGGGCATTGGGTAGGCATCAAATTTTGAAACCTCATTTAGTTTTCTGAAGTCATTGCAGAATCGCAGTGTGCCATTGGGTTTCGGTACCAACACAATCGGACTTGACCATTCGCTCTGCGATTCTTCAATGACGTCCAATTCAAGCATTCTCTTGACTTCTTCAGATACCGCTTTCCTCTGGGCCTCTGGAACTCGGTATGGCTTTAGCCGGATTGTCACATTAGGCTCTGTAACAATGTCATGTTCAATGACATTGGTGAGCCCTGGCAAACCTGAGAATTTATCTTTGTTTCTCTGTAGAAACTCCTTTACTTGTTGCCTTTGGGACTTGGACAGCGTATCAGCAACACATACCTGGTCAGCTCCTACAGAGTCCTCTACCATGACCTGTGCCACAGCGGTCATTTGTTCCCGATCTTTCCAGGGTTTAAACAGGTTTACGTGGTAGATCTGGTAAGGTTTCCTCTTCCCAGGCTGGTGTACCTTATAATTCACCTCACCTACCCTTTCTACCACCTCAAATGGACCCTGCCACCTGGCTAAGAACTTGCTTTCCACAGTGGGGATTAGGACCGCTACCCGGTCCCCTACTGAGAATTGCCTTAATTTGGCTGACCGGTTATATACCCGGGCATCCTGGGCCTTCTGGAAGTGTTCCTTAACCAGTGGCATCACCTTAGCTACTCTCTCTCTTATTTGTGAGATATGTTCCACCAGAGTCTGGTGTGGTGAGGACTCACCTTCCCAGGTTTCCTTCACCAAATCCAGGAGTCCACGTGATCTTCGCCCATACAAAAGTTCAAATGGCGAGAACCCCGTAGAGGCCTGTGGGACCTCCCGTATGGCGAACAACAAGGCTGGTAGTAACATGTCCCAATCTTTTCTGTCCTTCTGGACTACTCTTTTTAACATAAGCTTTAATGTTTTGTTGAACCTCTCCACAAGGCCATCCGTTTGTGGGTGATAGACGGATGTCCGCAACTGTCAGATCTGAAA
Source organism: Bufotes viridis (assembly GCA_033119425.1). NCBI lineage: Eukaryota > Metazoa > Chordata > Amphibia > Anura > Bufonidae > Bufotes > Bufotes viridis. The sequence continues at coordinate 125,466,075 of CM065589.1, forward strand.
CAGCTTGCAGAGGTCCGCCATGACTTTCGACATAAACGGGGTGCCCTGGTCCGTTAGGATCTCCTTGGGCAGCCCTGTACGGGAGAACATCTGGAATAATTCCCGAGCTATGGCCTTAGAGGAGGTGTTCCTTAATGGAACCGCCTCTGGGTACCTGGTTGCGTAATCTATCACGACTAGTATGTGCTGATGTCCCCGTGCTGATTTTACCAACGTCCCCACCAGGTCCATGGCAATCCGCTCAAATGGTACCTCGATTATAGGTAAAGGTACCAGGGGGTTCCGATAGTGTGACACTGGGGCTGTTAACTGGCACGTGGGACAGGACGTACAATACCTCTTCACCTCTGCCTTTACCCCAGGCCAGTAGAACCTGTTTGTTATCCTGGCCTCTGTCTTCTCTGCCCCCAAATGTCCGCCTAATGCATCATTATGCGCCAAATCGAGGATCTGTCTCCGATACGAGTGGGGTACCAGCAGCTGTTCAATAACTTCCCCTCGGATTTCCGTCACGCGGTATAGCAAGTCCCCATTTAGCGCAAAATGAGGGAACCTAAGTTCTGCCCCGGGAACCTGTAAGACTCCATTTATAACCACCACCTGCTCTCTAGCATGTGTTAAGGAGGGGTCCTGTAACTGGGCGGAGCCAAACGCACCCTTGTGTAAGTCTAGGCCTGGGTGCGTTGGTTCAGGTGGGGTCTCCCCTCGTCCTCCTCCAACATCACTTGCAACAGAGAGTCTTCTGCCCCCTCAGTGGTCAGTTCAGCTCCGGACCCTAAATCATGCACATCCTGAACATTTTCCACATCACAAATGTTACCATTACCATTCATGTTGCCACTAGGCAAGTCCATATTGGTGGGAAGTGTCCTGGATAGTTCGGGACCACTATTTTCATGATTTGACGTATCAGAGGTCAAAGTCTCTAGTCTCTTTGATTGTTCAAGGAACCCACTTTGCGCCTGTTTCCACAGGTCTAGAAATAGCGGACAGTCTCGCCCTACAATAACATCATGGACCAGGCTGTTCACTATCCCAACCTCCTGGGTCACGGAAGTACAGCCATGGGCAACAGTCACTGGTATTAAGGGGTATTCCCTAGTATCCCCATGAATACAAACAACCCGAAGAGTCTTACTTACAGGGCCGAGTCTCCCGATCAGTCTGGCGTGGACTAGCGTCACCATGCTGCTGGAGTCCAAGAGGGCTTTGGCCGGGAGGTGGTTCACCAAATTTCACACTCAAACTGACCGGCGGTAAGGTCAAGATGGGTGACGCATGCTCGCTGTGCGTACAGGGAGACTCTCCGTCCTGTCCTGCAGTCCATGGGCTCATCCTGAAGAGGGCATTGGGTCCGGGTATGGCCATAGGCTCCACACCGCCAACACTGTATGTCCCCCATTCTTCTTACAGGGGTTAGCCTCCGCGGCTTGGATGGCACTGTTGTAGGGACATCTGGTCCAGAATCCGGAATGGTTCCCCTCCTGGATGCGGTAACTGGTCGTACAGCTCTCGTCGTGGGTTCCCGGTGCTTGGTGGGTCCGAGCAAGTCCTCGACTACGGTGTACCGCTCTACCAGTTCCACCAGCTGGTTTGCCGTTGCTGGGTCCCCATGGCTTACCCAGCCCTGCAGGTCATGCGGCAGTGATCTCAGGTACCGGTCCATGGCCACCCGTTCCACAACTTGTGGCCCCCTCAATTTCTCAGGCTGCAGCCACTTTTTTACTAACTGCACCAGGTCATGCATTTGGGCTCTTGGTGGATGGCCAGCCTGGTAAACCCAGCGGTGCACTCTTTGGGCCCGAACGGCAGTAGTTACCCCCAGTCGAGCCAGGATCTCCGCCTTTAGCTGCTCATAGTCTTTAACGAGTTCGACTGGCAAGTCGAAATAGGCTTGTTGAGGGTCTCCCGTAAGAAAGGGTGCGATTATGCTGGCCCATTGGTCCTGTGGCCACCCCTCTCTTTGCTACTCTCTCAAAAGTCAATAAGAAAGCCTCGACATCATCACCAGATGTCAGTTTTTGTAACAGGTGGCTGGCCCTTACAGCAAATTGGGGCCCAGCGGCAGTGGTTGCTTGTGCTTGTCCTTGAGCCAACTGTTGTACAGCCTGCTTTAAGGCAGTTACCTGGGCTTGTGTAGCTTCCTGGTGTGCAGTAAGCTGAGCAATCAGCACACGGTTTGTCTCTTGCTGCGCCGCCATTGCTTCCTCATGGCGGCGGGTTGCCTCGACTGTGGCCTGCTGCTGAGCCACCGAAGCTTGCTGCTGAGTTGCAGTGGCTTGCAGCAGGGCTTTCATAACTTTCCTCCAGTCTTTTCCTGCAGCTCGCCGAGATTTCACACAAGACATGCCAAACAGGGTACTGTCTCTTTAAATGTCACTTTTATGATTAAATGGCTTTTGCGGCTTTCATGCACCATGCCTGCATCCGACACCAATTGTAATATGGGGGAAGACCGCTTCAATAACAAGGTGCATGAGCCGGCCCAGGGTTAACGAAAACGAAAAATAGGTACAGCTTCCAGCAGCCAAGGACATAAGAAACCAACTTAAAGTCTGCTTGGTTCAGTACAACATAAACAGTAGAACAGTCCACACTCCAAATAAAGGTATTACTGTTTTACCCAGGGGCTTTAGACCGTGGTAGCTTGCAGTCAGCTTTCCAGCCAAACTTCTCACGCACCCTCAGCTTCCAGCTCTGCTCACACCAACAGCAGTATGTCCACACTCCACGCCCTCTCCCTTCCTTTTCCTCTTATAAGGAGAGTTAACCCTGTGGGTACAGGATCCCAGATAGTCAGTACTTTCTTAAAGGCACCACAACCCAAACAGTGGCGATATATATCTGCCATTGAGGACCCAACCTTGGCGTCCTCTACAGTAGCGGGTACAATGACAGGGAGCTGTGATAGCAATCCCCCCCTCCCTGTTATTGTAGCCCTCAGATGCCACGTTCATACATTATTGTGGCATCTGAGTAATAAAACTGTGTAAAATTAACATAAAAAAATATAAAATATAAAAAAAATCATACTTACCTCCCCCATTTGCTCAAGACGGGTTGGCCACCGCCTCTTGCTTTTAGATCTGGTGCGAAATCTCGCGTGGCGTGAGATGATGTCATCATACCGGCTGAAATGGTGAAATCAAGATGGCGGCTGTCGGCCCATCTCGAGAAATGGAGGAGGTGAGTATGATTTTTTTTTTGTGAGTGTTTTACACTTTCAGTTTAAATCAATTCGCTAGCACGAAGCACAAGGAAATTCAGCTTTGAGGCAAATCAAATTTATTCTGAAATTCGGATCGAATTCCACTTCGTGGGATTCGATTCGCTCATCTCTATATGTATAACCATTTACCATATGAGGCCTCAAAATCAATACATTTACAATTTTCAGGAAACTTACTTAGTACTGAGATAATACGTACTAATATTAATATTTATTTAATTTCCATAATAAAGTTTTGCAATGTGATTTGGTTCATTATTTATCTACATTTTCACCGGCCTAAGGGTGGTTTGTTTTCTTCCATCAACAGAATTCATGTAAAATCCCAATTGTTGCACAGATATTTTACCATTTTTTATTCGCTGCCTCATTGCTTTGTCTTTTAAACTTAGAATAAGTGAAACATTTCTTTTCTGCCTTTTAAATCTTTATTTGAAATAGCTTCTGTAAGAAAGAAAAAAATAAAGAACAGTTAACTGAGGCCAGACTGCACCTGGCAAGAAAACATTCCTCAACCCCTGTGAATTGCAAGTCAAGAAGACCCTTGTGACCCTTCCTAGTGTTGAGTATTCTGGAAAGGAGTTTTAATAGACCATAAACCTAGTACTGAATTGTGAAATATTTACAATCTTCTTTAATGATCCAAAGGTCTGCACTGCATTACAAATAGAAATGCTAAAGTAATTACACTGGGAAGTCAATTTAATGAATGCACAATAAGTAAAATTGTTATTCTTGTAATTTTTTGTAGTACCTAATGTATCTTTTTTATTGTTCATTTGCTTATTTTATATAACCTTAATATTATTTACATGCAATCCTGTTTCTCTTCAGCAAAGATTGACATTTTAGGGGTATGATTCCATTTTATAAACCAATGTTCTCAGATGTATACTTTGGTTTATAGCTTGTAGAAAAAAGAATCCTGCATTTTAATGTTTTAAAAAATAAAAATTCAATTTAATTTCTAAATAATAAAATGCTAAAGGATTGTCTCGGCATACCAATGCTTGCTGATTGCTCTATTAAATCAATTTATTTATTGTAACATATAATTAGAATAAAATGATTACTTCTACATTATTACGCAAGGCACACAATTGTTTAAGCCAATCTTCCTTATTCTGGATTCAAACAAGTTTGATTTAGGCAAAGCAATATATTGTGTGCAGTTAATAGGAAATAGGACAGAAATAACAAGGATTGCATTGTGTGGAAGCAGCTTTAAGCCATGTTGTAAGTGCCGCTTCATTAATCACTATAGGACTGTCCATCTGGTCACCCTTGTGTGATCCTTATGCAATTCAAATCCAAAGCCAAGTAACCATCCTAAGAAATTCCTTTGGGGGCTTTAAATCATTACACACAGATGTGTATGGTTCATTCATGAATGCATAGGACAAATAACAGTTTAGCAATATGAATTGGCTAACAATCTTTCAGGATTCCCACTGAGATACTAATTCACTCAAACAGAAAAGCATTATTAGATTTTGTTCTATGAGGCAGAATGCACAACAGTCCTAGGGAAAAGAAGCATAAATTTTCTACCTTCGGTTTTAAATTAAATTGCCTCAGTGTCTAATACTGTCACACTGATCATATCTATTTGTACTGGGTTGTACACTGTAGATATGGCTTAAATGAAAGAATAACTTTCTCATTACTTCACCTGATCCTGCTGTCTCTTTTCCTGTCCTTTGTAATGTAGCAGAGGACAGCTAAGGCAACGAAGTGAATACTAAGTAACGTTGTGCTTTAGCAGGTTGTGCCTTTAATCCATAAAAATACCACTAAAATCAAAATTTTATTACACTCAGAGTAGCTCTGTTAATGACTGAAAAATATTTAACAATTAGTGGTTTGACTTAATTAAGTTAACTACCTTTCAGAAGAACCTGAAACGACCTTTCACAGACCCTGTCCCATTTCCCCTTGGACTAATTAGCTTGACACACACACCTAGAACACTGAATTTATTGGTATTGATTTAGCCTCTTATCTGAATTGCTTACAAAGTCTCATAATTAACTTTTGATATCGCATAAACATCTTTATACAACAAAAATCTTCCCTAATAATAAGGAACTTTTTTAGACTATAAGTCTCCAGTATGCCCCTCACAGTTTACCTTGGAAATGCAGTACTGAATACAATATATATAAAGGACCCTTTTTTTTAAATCAAATTGTATTCATGTTTATATCCACCTCAAAATGCTTACAGTAGATGCCTCATCTGGACATTTATAACATTTATAATATATCATTGGGATATGCCACAAATGTCTGACAAGTGTGGGTCCACCTCTGGAACCCTCTTAAATCTCAAGAATGGGCCCCCATCGTGAATGTAGAGCATGCCATGCATCCATGTTGTCGCATATGCACATTGCCCTTTCTATTCACTAGACTTCCAAAAATAGCTGAGAAAAAGCTTGGTTGTTTCCATAGGAGTGAATGGAGAAAGCCTCTCCAACTGTCAAGTACCATAACTGTTTAACTTTTCCTCTCACTTAATGGTATGAGGGCTTGCTTTGTGTAGGACAAATAGTGTTTTAATGGTACCATTTAAATTACCATATCTTGTGTCAAATGGAATTTCCTTGGAAAAAAATGTTTGTGGGATGAAAGAAAAACACAGTTCCTCCATAGTTTTGGGGATTTTGTTTTATTTGTGATAAAAATTCCAAGAGGATCTTATCCTGTGGGTCCATACGATTATGGCAATACCCAATTTATATAGTTTTCAATGTCATATTCTGCCACTTATAACTTTTTATTTCCATTTACAGAGCTACTGTATGTGAAGGTGGGAAAACATGCAGAGGTATCTCAGTATGACAGCCCCGCTTTACTTTGCCTGGCCACCATTGTTTAACAAAGTAAATGCTTAAAGGGAACCAGTCATCAACTTTATGCTGCCCATACTAACAGCAGAATAAAGTAGAGACAGGTGAGTTGATTTCAGCGGTCTGTTATTTATAAGTTAAAAGTAAGTGGTTGCCGAGAACCAACATCCCAATCATTGCAGACTAGGGCTGGAAAAGAGTCACATCTACCTGAGAAGAGTCATTGTTATTCATGAATTCTTGCTCTCCCTGCCCACCTGCTGATGATTGACATTCTTCTATTAGTTTTCTCCCTTTCTCTCTAGGAGAGAACTGCCAATCATCAGCAGATGGGCAGGGAGAGCAGGAGATTATGAACAACCATGACTCTTCTCAGGTAGATTTGACTCTTTTCCAAGCCCAGGCTACAATGATTATGATGCTGGCTCTCGGCAGCCACTTACTTTTAGCTCATGAGTGACACACCACTGAAATCAGCATTTCTGTACTAATTTATGCGGCCCTCAGTGAGGTCAGCATAAATTTGATGACAGGTTCCCTTTAAAGCAGTTTTCCCGTAAAAAATTTTTTTTAGGACTACTTGACCTGACACCTAAAACAGGCATAGAAAATTATGAATAAGACGGGCCCGTCGCCCGCCCCCTACCTGCCCATGCCATTCCCACTATCTTAGACCTAGCATGAGCAGGTAAAAGTCGCAGACTGCGGAACAACAAACTGTTGTGCAGCAATCTGCACTAGAAATATGCCTAATATAGGCGTATTTATGGATAATAAATGAACACCTAGGTACTTTTAGTTGAGATGCTGTACACTGCCTTTCTATATGAAATGCAGTCAATTTAATGTGCCACTTGTGCATTTTGTGAGGGATTTGGGGCCCACCTTGCTTAGGTACCCACCAGGGATTCACCTATTCTCCTGTGGGCCAATATGAGCCTGGGCAGGCTTCAGATAAACCAATGCCCAACATGGCACTTGGCCGACATTCTTATAATAGAAAGGGAGGTGTAGTAAGACATTTTACACTGATGAGGTGTTCAATGGAGCTGAGCTTTCTATTACAAATCTAAGTGTTTTTAATCTCCTGGCCCCTCCTAGCACCACCTTAGGTTCAGTATGCATGTACAGTTTTCTCATACTGCAGAAATGTGTCAAGTTATCTCTAACCATTTACAATTGCTCACAATAAAGGCAGCGACCAAATAAAACCTAGCTTTACCCACAGTATATGCTAAATATTATATAAAATCAGAAACTATACTTTAAGAAAGTTTATCAGATTACAACATAGAATTCAGCCAGCACAAACCCTATTGAGACACAAAGAAAAATAAACATCTTAGTTGGTATGTTGCAAAAATAGAAAAAGCTTAGCAAACTGTATCTGGGCTTTGTATGTAGCCTACTTTGTAACAATGCTAAGTTTCTCACAGCAGGCTTAGCTTTTGCACAAATGAATAAGTTATTTCAAACCGTATTTCCTTTTTTTTCCATACATTTTTTAAATATCTTCTTTAGAATTTGATAGAAATTCAGTTTGTTCATGCGTCCCAGTGATAGGAGCTACGAGATCCTGTCCTCAAGGTAGGTTTACATGTGTCAACCTAAAACTAAAGTCACATATGGCACTGTAAGCAATTCTCTTTTCTCTAGGCAGAGCACCTCAGTGTTCAGTAATAAATAATGCATAAAGGAAAATAGATAAGTTCTTATTTTGTGGATATGAAATGTTCCCATCAATGTCTAGTGCTTATTGTTTCAGTAACTATATTTTATCTCATATCTATGTTTCTAAATAAATAGGATTAATTATGAAGTTAACAAAAATTCTTCTGCTATACCAACTCAAAGTTTTGTCGATTTGCTTTGGACAAGTTGTGAAGAATAGCACCCATCAATTTACTATTAAAATGAAAAGGGAAAAGCGCAGTGCAGATGAAGATGATTCCTGACATGTCCCTGGAAGGGAGGGGGGCTTGCCCATAGCTATCCTGATTGGCTGACAGACAGCCTGTTGTCCAATCAGAGGGCAGGATATTGGCAGGGCTTTCAGGCTCTGGCTATGTGTAAATCACAGAAGCCATTATGAGCTCAGTCTGCCATGTGGAAGGAGATATGTGCAATGCGCCCTGCCAAAAATCAATGTCAAACACAAGCCAGCAATATTAGTGTGTTAGGGATATATCTAGTTAGGTAGATTGAATTATTAGATAGAAAGGTCAAGGTTTTATCAGAGAGGCAAAATATTGGGTCAGAGTTCTGTGTTTTACAGTGAGGAGAGAGCAGCTGCTGGCAATTGAAAAGCTTCATGTAATGCACTGCTATCACTAATATCTTGCACATTTTCTGTGCATGAACTTTTAAAATAAAAACATCACACTTCTACAGTTTATAATTGTTTATAGGCTTATTCCCAGCACCTCCAGCAACATACAATTGCTACACAATTGCACAATTTTCTTTCTAAAAGCCAGTTGCAATTTTGCTATGTTTTATGATTGTGCAGTTTTGCACTTTTCAGTATGTCAATGACAATGTATTCATAGAAGAGGACATTTACTTGCTCCACTTTTCATTACCAAAAAAACAAAAAACACCTGTAACTATGCTACTGTTCATATTTAAAGGGATTGTGTCAGAATTTTTTTTCTGCCAGTTTAAATCAGAAAGTGACACACATCCTTTATTTTTAACCTGTATTTATTTTATGATATCAGAATATATTATTCTTTTGAGCATTTGTATGTTTTGAGCATGATTTCAAAGATCCGTGTCCAGACCTTTGTAAAATCACACTTTCTTTATTTCATCTTCCAAATAAAATCAACGGTACAGTAATGGTTCACCCATGACCTACGAGTTTCTGACTCTTTATAATAATGGCAGTGATGTGACAAGCATCAGCATTTGGATTGACATAAGGAAGAGGTTCAGTCAGAGGTGGGGGACCCAATGCATAACTAGGTTGGTGGTAGTGATGGCACTTATAGCCATAGTGATTGAGGTAGGGGAAATAGTAGTCATGGTGACAGTGGCATGTTGGGCAGATACAGATGTGGGAATTGGGAGGGAACTAAGGAGCCCATGATGACATCACAGTCTGATAAAAATGGTGGGGAGAGTGAGGACTATGACACTATGGTCACAAATCTGAATTTCCTTGCGCTTCATGGTAACGAATCAGATTTTTCTAAAATGGCTGTTGTATATGTTACAAAGTGAAAGTAAGAAGCCCAAGAATAAGAGATCACCCATAATGCTGTGCAGTGTAGCTGTAACTATGGTCAAGGACAATATATGTCCTTTAGAGCCCACTGGGTAAATGTGGTTCCTGCCCAGCCACACCAGCAACTTGGACAGGTGATGGCAGTGCCTACTCTATGTTCTCATGCTATGATTGTGGATCCAATGTCCTCATCTGCCTCCTCATCCTCCACCTTAGGCACAGTACGGAGGGGTCCTCCAGCATACCACCTATGCAGAGGATAGTGGTTTCATGCTGTTCTGCTCCTGGCCTGCCTGGGCGAATGAAGTGACAGTGTGGAGGAACTGCTCCTCGTCATCAACGAAGAAATTAAATGCTGGCTGTATCCTCATCAACTGAAGATCATAGCCATGGTCACCAATAAAGGTAAGAAATTTCTATTGGCGCTGCATCAAGGAGGGCTGACCCATGCTCCCTGCATGGCACATGTCTTTAATTTGGTTGTAACCCAGTTCCTGAAGCTTTCCATCCAACTGCAAAACGTTTTGAAAATGGTCAGGAAACTATGCATGTACTTCAGCCACTTTTACCAAGAAAAACATGCCCTCCTTGAGCTGCAAAGGAAAAATGGTGTTCCCCAATGTATCTTTATATGCAATGTTTCCACACATTGGAACTCCATCCTCCACGTGTTGGACCGACTACTATATGAGAAGAGAAAGGCCGTGAAAAATTTCTTGATAATGCAGGTGGATAGGGGTACTCCCCTGTGTAACTTTGGTGATAGCCAGTGGCAGCTCATGCTTGACACTTGCCTTTTGCTCAGGCCCTTTGAGGAGGCCACTTTATTTGTCAGTCGCCAGGAGTATGGGATGAATGATGTTATTCCACTCCTTCATATCCTGGAGCAGATGATGATAAATTGGGCAGGCGGGGGGACAGGAGATGTGGTACCTACATCTCATGGCCACCTGCTGAGTCCTGTGGGTGCTGAACTGGTGGAGGAGGAGAATGAGGGGGACATTAATAACCAGGAAATGGATACAGAAATAGGTAGTTTATCTGTTCAAGCCACAGGAGAGGAGCATGAGGAGCTTGGGGGGTGATGAGGAAGACCAGGCAGATGACCCCGAAAGACTGTGGCAGTATGCAGTGGACATTGAGGCAGGGAGTCCCTCCGAGTCCCTTGCACAAATAGCAAGACATATGCTGAGTTGCTTGAGTAGTGACAACCGCATTATCACCATTTGGCAGAGGGATGACTACCATTCGGCAGAGGGATTACTGCTGACTCTCCATGATGTTAGAACATCACTACCAGGCCAAAATAGGGGGCTGTTTTACACCTGCTGAGAGGGATGAAAAACTCAACTACTATAGAGACATCTTATATAGTGAGTTGGTCACCCCCTATATGTGCCATCGGCCATCCTCACAAGGGTCTGACCTGGGGGACCCTTTGTGCTCACACTCCACTGCAATGATGGCTGGAGGGGAGTGGGGGGGTAGGAGCAGCACTAGCTCTGTCAGCAGTAACTTGAGTCTCCAGTGAAAAAACCAGCCAACAGCAGCAGGACATGGAGCAGAACCTAAACCAGCAGGTGGTGGCATACATGGACTGTACTCTGTAACTCCAGATCCAAGAATAGATTCCCTGGAATACTAGGCAGCCAAACTTTAATTGTATTCTCAATTGGCCAGGTTTGCCCTGGATAAGCTTTCCTGTTCAGCCAGTACTGTGGAATCAGAGTGGGTGTTTAATGTGGAGGGGGGGCTATAGTTACCTCAAAGAGAACTCGCCTTTCAACACACCTCCCCACTCTGTGACTGGGCCACTATGTTAACTCCTCATGCTGTTGCCACCCTTTCCGCTCTGTGACTGGGCTACTGTGTTTACTCCTCATGCTGTTGCCACCTTCCTCACAATATAACTGGGCCACTTTGTTGACCCTCATACTGTTCTACACTGTTGTTTCCTTTTGTTGCAATGAATTATTCGATATGAGGAAAACGCCAATGCATGCTTCTACTTAAATGCCTTACTTTCATGATATAATATCACTGTAGCGTGAACTTTTTACATTTTCCATAGATTTCACCCAAAAGCCAAATATGTCTAACTTTTTGTGAGTAGTGTATATTAGGTCTAGTGGCCAGTGAGGAAAGTTCATGATTTTAGGATATTTTATTTTTTTGTACAGATAGGGATTGCTACATCCATATGTATTGGTAAGATAGACAATGATATAGATACACATAGGTATATATGAAATAAAAATGATGATGAGGTTTATGAATCCCATTTTTTCATTTATATGCATTTTAGCTAAACTGAATCAAAATCAATGATTTTTTCACATTTATAAGAAAATAAATAAAAAAAAATCATATATTTTTTTCCTTGGTAAACTAAACATGTTAAACATAGATTTGTAAGCTGTATATATCTATTTAAAAAAAAAAAAGCATAGTTAATTAATCAGGAAACATATCCTGTTTTTTATTTTTTTCAATAAAATTAAAAAGACAAATCACTAGAAGAAAAAAAAATAGGGTAGGACTTTTATTTATCCCAGCTCATTTATATACAAGTACAATGAATTGTCAAGAGCTTTTAGTGAGCAAACAGCCCTGTGAACATAAGCCAGCATATGGTCTCCTCTCAGAACTAGCCTCTCCTTTCCTATGATCCCATTACCTCACTCAATCCGTTACCAAGGTAACTGTTAAATTGCTGTGCGAGGCACAGTAATAAAGTAACCTGTCACACTGACATTAAAAGCAGCCAAATTTTCCTGTTCACTGAGCTTCTAAGCTTATGAATAGTCACTTTTTAAAAGAAATTCCCAAGCTACACATAGGTCATGTGCATGGCAGCCATAACAGCAAATAAACATTATAATTAATGGAGTTTTTTTTTTTTTTACACATGTTTGATTTATTTCTCTTTATATTTGAACACATTTTTATGTGCAATTGCTTTATATTATAAATATTCCTTTGTTAGTGTCATAAGCAATAGTATCTATAGTGAAATCTTTTCACTATATATATATATATATATATATATATTTATTTATTTATTTTCTGTTCCTTTATGTTATGAGTATGTGTGTTCTGATGTCATTTTGCCATTTCCCTGGAACAGACAAGAGCTTATTAAACACGGGATGCTTGCCAGTTATCACAGAGGTACTAATGAAATAAAAAAGACGAAACTGTACTGCTTTCCCAGGTAACATAGAGATGCTAATGAGATTAATACATGCCATATGTCTCAAGCACTGTATGGATCCATAGACCAGATATACTTTAAAAGCACCATTGTCATACTTCAAATTTTATAATAAGTAACTTATGTTCTTATGATCAGAGAACTTGGGATTCTCTGATCTCAAGAAAATGGATTTTCGGCATTAAGAAACCTACCTAATAACATATTGGTTGAAAGGATTAATATTTCATGTTTGTGCTTGGTATATCTGGGTTGCCAGTCACATTATCTTTTTCAGACATACCTACTGTACATGTAGTTGTAGCTGAAAATTAGAATTATGCCAGGATACAACCTTTCAATTTTTGCATGTAATTAGTCAGCCTCCTGTCACATAACTAAAAGGAGGATGAAAGGGGGGCTGGCTGATCCCGAGAGTTACACCTAGTTGTAGGTCTGACCAACTTTCTGCTGTTCTCACAGCATGGATCCTTTACCGATCTAATTGGTGTGTGATTATTTTAGCCCTTTTTAGTTCTGTAGTGTCTGCTTGTCTGTTTGTCCTTTTTTGTCATCATTTGTAACCTTCTTACACTGTAACTTTTTGTATATTAAATCTTAAATCCCGACGCAAGCATGCTTGATGACATCATCGCGCGCCTGTGCCGGGATGCAGCACAGTGAAGTGTGCATGCCTGCGATTGCATGCCTGGACATAGGTGAGTATTTAGCTTTTATTTTTATTTTTTTATTTTATGTGCCAACTTTGGGGGACATGGGGGGGAAAGTACATCTGGGGGAATTTGCAGTATGGGGGCAAATGTGGGGAAAAATTACTATATAGGACAATGTGGGGGAAACTACTGTGTGGGGGAAATTACAGGGGGGGGCAATGTGGGGGAAATTACTGTATGGGGGAATTACTGTATGGGGCAATGTGGAGAAATTACTGTGTGGGAGCAAATTACTATATGGGGCAGTGTGGGGGAAACTACTGTGGGGGCATTGTGGGGGAATTTACTGTATTGGGGAAATTACTGTGTGGGGCAAATTACTATATGGGGCAGTGTGGGGAAAATTACTGTATGAAGGCAGTGTGGTGAAAACTACTGTGTGAGGGCAGTGTGAGGGAAACTACTGTGTGGGGGCAGTGTGGGAGAAACTACTGTGTGAGGGACAGTGTGGGGGAAATTACTGTATGGAGGCAGTTTGGGGAAAACTACTGTGTGGGGGCAGTGTGGGGAAACTACTGTGTGGGGGGCAGTGTGGGGGGAAACTACTGTGTGGGGTCAGTGTGGGGGAAATTACTGTATGGAGGCAGTGTGGGGAAAACTACTGTGTGGGGGCAGTGTGAGGAACTACTGTGTGGGGGAAATTACTGTGTGGGGGGCAGTGTGGGGGAAATTACTGTATGGAGGTAGTGTGGGAAAAACTACTGTATGGTGCAGTGTGGGGAAAATTCATTTATGGGGGAAGTATGGGGAAAACTACTGTGTGGGGGAAATTACTGTGTAGGGGCAGTATGGGAGAAACTACTGTATGGAGGCAGTGTGGGGAAAACTACTGTATGGGGGCAGTGTGGGGAAAATTCATTTATGGGGAAAGTATGGGGAAAACTACTGTGTGGGGGAAATTACTGTGTAGGGGCAGTATTGGAGAAACTACTGTATGGAGGCAGTGTGGGGAAAACTACTGTATGGGGGCAGTGTGGGGGAAACTACTGTATGGGGGTAGGGTGAGGGAAATTACTGTATAGAAGCAGTGTGGGGAAAACTACTGTGTGGGGTAAATTACTTTGCGGGGCAGTGTGGAGGAAATTACTGTATGGAGGCAGCGTGGGGGAAATTACTGTAATGGGGCAGTGTAGGGGAAACTACTGCGTGGGGGCAGTATGGGGAAAACTACTGTATGGGGGCAGTGTGGGGGAAATTACTGTATAGGGGCAGTGTGGGGGAAACTGCTGTATGGGGCAGTATGGGGGAAATAACGGGGGGTCAGTGTGGAGAAAACTACTGTATGCGGGCAGTGTGGGGGAAACTACTGTATGGGGACAGTGTGGGGGAAATTACTGTATGGTGGCAAATTACTATGGGGTGGCAGTGTGGGGGAAATTACTATATTGGGGCAGCATAGGGGGCAATATAGGACAATGTGGGGGAAACTACTGTGTGGGGGAAATTACAGGGGGGGCAATGTGGGGGAAATTACTGTATGGGGGAAATTACTGTGTGGGGGCAAATTACTATATGGGGCAGTGTGGGGTAAACTACTGTGGGGGGCATTGTGGGGGAATTTACTGTATGGGGGAAATTACTGTGTGGGGCAAATTACTATATGGGGCAGTGTGTGGCAAATTACTGTATAGAGGCAGTGTGGGGGAAACTGCTGTATGGGGCAGTATGGGGGAAATAACGGGGGGTCAGTGTGGAGGAAACTACTGTATGCGGGCAGTGTGGGGGAAACTACTGTATGGGGCAGTGTGGGGGAAATTACTGTATGGTGGCAAATTACTATGGGGTGGCAGTGTGGGGGAAATTACTATATTGGGGCAGCATGGGGGGCGTTGCTATTGGAGAGGCACTGTAGGGACAGTTCTATTATTTCTGCGGACACTATACAGGGATTATTGCCTGGAGCACAATATAGAGTGTTATTATTACTGGGGCACTCTAGGGGACATTATAACTGCTGTGGACACTATAGGGACATTTGGGGTAATTTATCAAACTAGTGTAAAGTAGAACTGGCTTAGTTGCCCATAGCAACCAATTACATTCCACCTTTCATTTTTGACAGCTCATTTGGAAATCCTGTTCTACTTTACACCAGTTTGATAAATAACCCCAATTATGTCTACTGGGGTCACTATTTTTTCAGCAGTATAGTACCTGGGCCATTAGGGAGCACAACAGGCAAAGTATTGGGGGTGGCAGCAGGTTGACATTGTCGGGACACCAGGATGGGGAGGTTGATGGAAAAATTTTGAAATATAACGTGTCTGCATTACAAACTCTGTAGAGACGAGATGCGGCTGAAAGAATTTGTCATGGCCGTCTAATGGAGAAGAAGAGGAAAGAGAAGGTCTTCATGACAGGACATGTCCCTGGATGTAAGAGGTATGTGGTCAAGCATTGGGGGGGGGGGGGCAGAGAAAGGACCCGCCCTGGGTTCCAAACACCCTAGGCACTGAAACAGAGAAGCCATGTACAGCGCTCTGCAGTAGTGTGTATGCATGACCAACCCTTAAATTATTCCAGGGACTCTGGCACCTCATTTTTGTGATTGGTGGAGATCCAGCAGTTGGACCCTTACTGATCAGATATTTATGCGCTGATATGTGGATAGGGCATATGTTCTTCTGTGGGACATCCCCGTTAACAGAAACAAAAATGCAGAAGTTGATAGAAATTTGAATCAAATCACACAAACAAACATTTGGTGTGTACAATTCAAACAGCTCACAACCTAGCCACCCTGACATTTTACATAAAAACTCTCTCTATAATTGTGGCTGCAAGAACAGGAGCATTTAATTGTACAGTGCCTACATAGAGTGCCTACATTAATTACTATTGTGAGTATCTTTTATAAATTGAACTTATATTCATGCTGTAACAATCGAGTACATCATAATATGCTCTTCAGTTCTATTATTTTCATTATAAGCATAGAAGGTCATTGTACTTTAACAAAGGGGCATATGGAAAATATAATACATTTAAGTGATGCAATATATCACATAGAACCGTTACATGTTACGTTCAAAACACCAGTTTATTATTTTCTGTTCTACTTAGGAAACAGGATCTTTTGTTAGTAAGAACCATAAATCCACAGTCAATTTGTGTGTCTATCCAAGCAGAGAAAATTTTAGTTATTGCACTCTAGGCAATGATTGCATTATGACAGCAGATAGTATAATATTTTATTGTAGCCTGGGAAACTGGAATAGACTTCTAGATACTACTGTCTGTCGAGTTCTTTTTATCAAACTTAATGGGAAGAAAGTATCAATTCTTCTGCAGTGCTTTGTTCAAAGATGATTTTTCTTTTTAAAAAACATACAGGATGCATGGATTGGAACGTAAATAGTGGTGGATTAAAAAAGTATAATTTAGATACAAATAAAACTAGAACTTTATAATGCACATATATACAATAGTGGAAATTACTGAGATGAGACATACAAATAGGCTGCACAAGAGTTAGTCATTTAGTTGTATTCTTTTTCCTTTCTCTCTGGAAAGTTTCAGTGTTAAGGAAGTATGTGATTCTGTAAACAGGCAGACAGTGATTTATAGGCTTGTGAAAATGGCCTGTGTGGTATTTTATTTTATGTAGTGGTGGATTCATATAAAACGAGGCATCGATGACTCACTTTTAGTGATTCCAGTATCACAGTATCACATTCTATAAACCTACAACAAATAACATTTAGCTAAGGTCCTGAAGTAATATAAAATGTAAAATTCCATACATTGAACTAATAAATAATAGTTGCTCCTTAGACATCAGATTTTTGTTTTCCATAATAAAGATCATTCTTTGACTAGGCAGAAATATCACTGTTTATATTTATACTATTTAACATGGTGGACATTTAGTGAATATATAACTTATCAATTAATTCAGAATAATCTTAATTTGAACCTGAAAAAAAATTGTCTATCATTGTGGATCTATATACTCCAGTGACAGCAAAAAGATATGCAAGGTGCTAATATAAACTGCCTCAGACTTACTAATCTTATAGCTGGAGTAAACTTAAAGGGTACGGACACCTTTGTGCACTAAAAATTATTAACCCCATATCTTACAGTAATGCAGTGCATAATAAAATTGCACTTGTTTGCTTACTGGTATCAGCTTTGCTTGACATGCACTCAGAAATGCTGTTCTATGAGTTTTGCTCACTGTGTCATCTCCTGTGAGGCTCTGTGGGTGTTCCTGTTGATTTCACAGCTCTGCTGCCTCACCCCCACATCCTGTTACATAGCACAGCTAGCAGCCATTTATATATAGGCTGCTGGAACTTGCAAGTAACTTGGTAGTAAGATTTCATTCCAATCTACAATATGGGGAGTCTTATGGTATGCTACAACCTGTAATCAGCAGATCTATTTCTCACTTTCCATTCTGTAGAAAGTCCATTATTTGTAGATACATTAGATATTTCTGCTGGTAACGTTAGTGCAGCGATCTGCAGTCAGAACCAAGCGCTATAAGCAGGATATAGATCTCATTACTGACACTCTCACTACATGCACTCTCTTCTGAATACAGTATTGTGTGCAGTCCGCACAGTGAGCGGTCACTTTTCCCACACAGATTAGTATAGTATGTCGAAACACAATGCTATGTACACATAGAAGTACACAGTGGGAGAGATTTATCAAAACCAGTGCAAAGGAAAACTGGCTTAGTTGCCCATAGCAACCAATAAGATTCCTCCTTTCATTTTCCAATAGAGTTGTGAAAAATGAAAAGTGGAAGCTGATTGGTTGCTAGGGGCAATTAAGCCAGTTCGACTTTACACCAGTTTGATAAATGACATATATATATATATATATATATATATATATATATATATATATACAGAAAAAAATGTCCGCACTCTCAAACACTTTATTCACACCTGTGGTCGCAATGTTTTCAGCTCGTTCACAGAGTCTTTTTTCAACCTATGAGCTAATCTGTTGCGAGTGTTAAGTGAATTGTGTTTCAAGTTCAGAGTATAAGGCTCAGGTTATCTAAGAATTCTGTTATGGATTCCGCTACCATGGACCATAATGGTCCATTCACATGTTCGCAACTGTTTTGCGGTCCGCAAATTGCAGATCCACTAAACAAGGACACCGGCCATGTGCGTTCCGCATTTTGCAGACCGCACATGGTCGGCACTGTGATAGAAATGCCTATGGCTGAAGACAAGAATAGGACATACTCTATTTTTTTGCGGGGCCACTGAACGAAATAGCTGTTCTGGAACAATTTTTTTTATTAGTTTTTTACTATGTTCACCTGACAGAGTAGATAATTTGATATTTTTATAGAGCAGGTCGGAACAATGCAACAATACCTAATATGTCTATTTTTTTAAATTTTATTTTGGATTTACACAATGAAATTTTTTTTGAAAAAAATCATGTTTTTGTTTTTCTATTTTCTGAAAAACAATATATTTTTTTGGGCCTCATTTTTTGCGGCATGAGATGATGGTTAGAACGGTACCATTATGGGACAAATATGACTTTTTGATTGCTTGGCATTGCTCTTTTTGTGATACAAGGTGATAAAAAATAGATTTTTTGGCACATTTTTTTTTTTATGGTGTTCACCAGGGTTGGATCGCATGCTTTATTTTATAGAGCAGGTCATTACGGACATGACGATACATAATATGTGCATTTTTTTTAACTTTATTTTATACAATATAAGCATGTTTGAAAAAAAATCGTGTTTTTGTGTCTCCATTTTCTGAAAGCATACTTTTTTTTTAATTTTTTTGGACGATTGGCTTATGTAGGGGCTAATTTTTAGCAGGATGAGGTCACGGTTTGATTGATACTAATGTTTAGTACATATAACTTTTTTGATAACTTTTTATACCATTTTTTGGGAAGTGCGGTGGGCAAAATTGCAATTCCATCATAGTTTTTCTTTTGTTTTTATGGTGTTCACAGTGTGGTAAAAGTAACATGATCATTTTATAGATCAGGTCCTTACGGATGCGGTGATACCATACATGTTTAGGGATTTTTATTTTTTACATTTTTAACCAATTATGTGTGAACATAGGAAGACGTTTTTTTTTTTTTTTTTTTTGATTAAATTTTTACATTTTTTGGAGTCCCAATTTCACTCCAGTGAGGACCATGCTTATATTATGCGACTTTTTAATAGAACATGCGACTTTTTTGTAAAGACGTGCGACTTTTGTAAAGCCGTTTACTGAAGGATGACCTGCTGCCATCAAACCACATTTATCATAGTATTAAAGGACCATTAATAAATCTCACTGAGCCAAAAGTGACTTTGGACTTATGTGAAACTGGAGTAAGATGGAAGTGTAATGATAAATCTGGCCCAGAATGTTTAGACATACACCAGATTTATCACAGTGGCTCAGGCTGGATGATAGATGTGGCACAAGGATAGACACTTTTGTCTAGCTCCATACCAACTATTGGTTGGCTTAGTTTAAGATGGAATTTTAAGTAAGAATTGGTGTGCAATTTTAACACAAATGGTGCATCTTCGGCCACTCTCCATTTTCACAAAACTCCACCCATTTCCAGTGAGCCCATCCTCATTTCTATTAAGTCTAAAAAAGTGTACAAACCCTAATTGTGACAAAACTTTATCATTTTGTAACACTTTTTAGAATGATATTTTAATTGCAGAGTAGAGATGAATGAGCCTTTTAAGACTCAGTACAGTTCAGGATAGCCAGATTGTTTTTAAAGTTCTATTCGGACCAAATCGATTCTACCCGAAACAAATTGGCTCTGATTGCCCTCGAAATTAATGTACAACACATTTCTAGGGCAATTGGAGCCACTTTGGTTCAGGTAGAATTGATTTGGGTTCAAACCAAACTTAAAAAAAAAAAAATGGTGAACCTGAACTGAACCAAGTCTCCTAGAACTATTAAATCATGTCAGATTGACACTGACATAAATAGCTATGGATAAACACATGTTTGATGGAGTTAAACAGTGTGTTTAAAGACATACTACATCATTGCATGTGTTATGCTTTTTCTTATTCCAAAGCTTCCAAAAATTGTTCCTCATGCAGGGGTTGATGTGTCTAAATACACATGTTATGGGGAAAAAAGTGGCTGCACAAGTGCTACTTATCAGAAGAAAGAATTATTAAACATTATATAAAAATTATGCCTTAACGGGAGCAGAATGCATGCACGTGATAATTGTCAGAAGAAAAATTGTCTCGTTCTGAATAAACCTAGAAAAATCTCTCATTTTAATGAGAGCAGCAGGAGTACAGTGTTGAAAGGGTAAGGTAATAGTGGCATGTGGCGGCAACAATAGTGGCAGCAGTAACGGCATAGCATGGCACATACAATGCAGCAGATTGGCTGTTTATGGGTTGTAATAGTAGTGGTAGTAGTGAATGTGTAGTTAATAGTGGTGGCAGTAGGTTCATCTGTGGTGGAGGCAGCAGCAGCAATATGTTACATGTTGGCAGGCAGGCAAACAGCAACAGTGGCATGATGAGGCACATTCAGCAAGGGCAGATCTATTCATCAGCCTCAGCTGTATGAGTGTGAAAGTCACTGTTTTAGTCTGCCTGCCCAGAAGTATATGAGGTCAGGTTACGAGGGTATGCGCCGGAGACAGGTCAGAGTCTAGGTAGGACTGAATCTGGGCGAGAGGTCTATCTCAGTCTGGCGCAGCACTTGAAAAATTGTGCCATCATGTTGAGGAGATTGTACTGACTGCTGGGGCTTCTGCTGCTTGTGGCAATAGGTTGCTTACTCTGCTAGGGGCAGAGAGGGAACTTCCTTTTAAGACATGCTGGTGGCAGACTTCTGCTAGCTGAAAGCTGCTGCAAGTTACATACACAGTGTTTACTGGAAATAAAGTAATTTGGCCTCCTATTTGGAGGGAGGAAAACTTTGCCCCATTTTGCTTTGATAGCGAGTGTCAAAAAGCAGCACTATCCAGTAATTATCAGAGTGCTTGATGTGAATGATATGCCTGTCAGTGCGTAAGCAAGGAAGTACACAGCTCGCCATTCTAGCCAGTCTGTTTGAGGGAGCAGTTCTTTAAGGCTCTGCCCCCACTGAGATGATTGGGTGTTGTGACCGGTGTCACCATCTTTATCATCATCATCTTCCACCTCTTCCTCCAGTGGCAGCTACTCATCCTTCTCCTTCATGGGAGTTTCTTCTTGTGGGTCCTTAACAGCTGTTCTTCTTCCACCATTGTCCCTTGCTACATGAGCATTAGCATCTGTTATAAGATTAATATAAGGGGGAAGAGATAATTCATGCTGCTTGTCCCTACTGACAAATTTTGTGTCCTTTTGGAGGGGCCTCAGCACCTGACAGACATCTCAGATGAGCTGCCACTGCCTGAACATGAAAGAACACATGCTCCCTGCTGAGACGGTCTGGTGCATGACAATAAAATTCATGGCTTTACAAATAGCAAATCTACACAACGAGAATTGCAACTTTACACAACTGTTTTGGAAAAAAAAAATATGGACAGCTGGCCAGGATTATGAATATCATACAGCAGAATGATATGTGGTCAAAGTGCCACCTTCTGCACCACTTCTGCACCACTATTACAACAACCAAGTGGTATGGCAGCAACTGCACCATCCTCAACTTGGCCAGATGTGGGTTCAGCTTAAGATAAGATAATTGCTGTTTAAGAATAGTTTTCTCATGGCCACACATTCCACAATGGAGTGGAGAACAAAAAGGACAGGGAGTTTGAGCAGAAGAAGAAGAAGCTGATGATGATGACAATTATACTGAATTCTTTGGGAATGTGAGCTGGCTGCCACAAAGAAGACCAGGAAATAGAGGACAGACTTGTTATGATTAGAAATGCTGGCAAGTTCTATTTTCCCAAAGGATCTGGTGATGCCACCTTTGTATGCTGCAGTAGAGTGCTGGTACCTATCTGTGTTTAACACCCATGGCTTATCTTAATCCTGTATATCTTGCACATAGCTGTGGTTTTGTGTGCTGGCTTTGGGGAGAAAAGATGACATACGGGAGGTAGACACAGCTAGTAGAAACTGAGATAGGCGTAGGTCTGGCACTTTGTGTGCCTGTGCCCACATTATTGGCAGAATAACTTATTCCAAAGTTGAAGGTTTTGTCCTTTCTTGCCTCCACTCTTTATTGCCAAACTGGCCACCATCCTTCTCCACAGATGTCTCCTCCTCCTCTTCAGCACCCCGATCCAGCTTCTAGGTCCTGTCCAACACACAATAATCGTCATAGTCCTCACCCTCCTTGTCTTTTTTATCGGACTGTGTTATCTCATGGTGGGCTCCTTGGTACCCCTCCCAACTCCCAGATTTTTGTTTGCCCAGAGTGCCACTGTCGCTAACACTGCCCCTACTGTCACCACCATGCCTTTAGGTGCTGATACTACCACCACCAACACTGTTATGAATAGGGTCCCTTACTTCCTCCTGAACCTCCTCTTCAATGCAGTCCAAATGGTGACTTCTCTCACAAAAGTTATCAACAGGGAGGCTCTCTTGACTGTCTTCCAGAATGCATAGAGGGGCTTTGTTGCCTCTTCTTAGGAGAAAATAAAGCACCCTACTAGGATGTAGCATGGAAAACAGAGAGGATTTCACTGAAAGGCTTATCTGAGGCTGCAAGGAGGAGGAGCTGGAGGAATGCTGTGACCCCTGGCTCCAAAGCATGGAGTCAGACTCAGAAGTTACTTCCACATTATCCTGCTGTGGCTGAGAGGAGGAGTGAGCCATCCAAAATTGATCAGATGTCAACATGTAGACTAATTGATCATAAATGAACACTGCAAGATAATGCTAATTTTACTAAGTAAACTGGCAATAAACCTAGAGAAACATCAAATTTGGGGGAAAAACAGCTTTCGTTCTGTTTGAATGTGAAAAAAATACATTTTCTTGCAGGTGGCTGCTTTTGAGATTTTTCAGCAGCTGCAGCCTTATTTTAAGACAGTAACTGAAGTTGGAAAGCACGCTATTTTACTGGACTCGTCAGAAGCTAATCTGAAAAATTTCGGGTTTTCTTGTGTCTAAATTTTTGGGAAGTTTGTAATGAACCCAGTTTGTTTCAAACTGGTACACTCATCTCTAGTGCAGACACATTAGAAAATCTGGCCCATTTTGTGTAAGTTTCCCCACCCGAAGCAGCTCTACCGACTGTCACACAGGAGTCAATAGACACACAGAATATCTATGTTGCATAATAGTAATGACAGGACCATGAAAGCTGGATTAGTAGTGGAAAGTGTCGCTGCGCATGTGCAGTCGCTGCTCCTAAAACCAAATTGGAGATTTGGCACCTATATTGCTACTGAGAGCAGTGGAGCAGGGCCCAAATTGTCAGGGCAAAGCTAGATATCTGATCATGTTAACCAACAGTCAGGTGAGTGCTTCTTCACCTATGAAGACAGCCCCTCACAGATGAAGAACTTCTGCTGATGAGATGAATTGATTCCTTAGAATTGATTCACTCATCCCTAGTGTAAAACAAAAAAAACTCCCACTTTGAAGATCTGCTATTTAGTATGTGGCAAGACAAAACGGAAATGTTTCAATATAACAAGAAAGCAACACAAATTAAAATATTAGACTTTTTATGCGCTCTTAATAAATATTCTCTTAATGTGTCTTTTTTTTTATTTAATGGCCACTGTTTATTTGTGAAGATGTCTCCTACCAATGGTCCTTAAAAATAGCATTGAGTGAATCAAAGCCAAACAAATTTACTTTGATCCAGATTTCAGGAGAAATTTGATTCACCACAAAGACAAATTTACTTGCGCTTTGTGGTAAAGAATCTATTTTTCCTAGAATGGTGGTAAAAAAAAAAATATATGTATATATATATATATATATCTATATATATATATATACACACTCATCTCCATACACACCACCATGCCCAGCCAGCGTGATGACATCATCACATCACCGAACAAGATTTTATTAAATTTTTTTACCCTGATTAACCCCTGAAAGGCCTTAATTGTAGCCTCAGTTGCTTTGATTAGCTATGAACGCCACATCTGAGAGGTTCAATAATAGGTGGCGGCGCAATTGCCATTCCCCGTCATTGCAGCATCTATTTTCAAAGTATTTTGCTTTGTGAGAAAGTAATTAGTCAAGAATCAAATTTCTTCGTGAAATTCGACAAAGCAGCCGACTCAAATTTTTCATAACTTCGGTCATATCTAATTAAAAACCACTGACAGAACAGAGATGCCATATATATTCTGTAAGCTGTTATCACGGACCCATAAATTTCAAAAAATGTATTTGGTCCACATCAAGGACCAAAGAAAAGTATGACCAAGGATGTGCGAATAAACAGATCCAAATCAATGGATACGTGTGCTGTCTTAAAAAGAAGAAGAGCATGTCTTTGATTACACTTGTTTCTTAGTATTGTATTTCAGAGAACTGAATTTTACTTGTAAACCTGAATTTATAGCACCTGGATTTAAAAAACCTGAATGAAAAGAATGTAGGAGATAACTACCCCACTACATTCCACCCTCTCTCTGAGGAAATGGAAATGGAACTGAATTAATTGGAAAATCTTCTTCTGTACTTGGTTTACCAACTACCTAGCAATTAAGACGAAAGCTTTGTGGTCCTACATGGTGACCTTAGTAGCATTATAGGAACAAGATGATTAATTGGAAAACTGATATGATCCAGGATGAAAGCAGTGAACTGCTTTGTGAGCAAACTCCTGTGATCACGTTTTCCTACATGTCAAAGACAAAATTAACCATAGTAACATTTCTGATCATGACAAGCTAATGCATCCCTCACACACATATTTCTGTACACTCTAGCTTATGTTCATTAAATGCAATTTGAGGTTAAACACAATTATGCATTGTTATTTTTCCTTGTAGCTATTGATTTAATTATTTGTATACTAAATTACCTTTTAATACAAATATAAAGGCATTCTAATTCTATTTCACACTAGGCTCTAGCTTCTATCAATCACCCTAGGCTCTAAAAAGCTCCTTGGCTTAACAGGCTTCCTTACAGGAAGTATAATCTCTTGAGCAATCAGTTCTCCACAGGATCAAAGCTTTTCTTGGCATTTCTTTTGTTCTAACCCACTACACTTATAGGAGATTTGTGAATGTTGACAATATATTTCTAGATTGCGCAAAACACCCTCTTGGATATTGACATAGACGTAACCGAATATTTTCACAAGATAACGTTAAATATAATTTCATATTTGTTTGAATATTTGCATCTATTTCTTCTATTTCTTTTTGTTCTCACCCATTTTCTTTTTTGTTTTATACCTTGTTATCAATATTTATATTTACCAAGCAAAAAATAATAAATAATAGGAAAAAAATGAAAATATTTATTACACTTTCAAGACCCATATTCTAGTGCATTATACAGCACTATTTTTATATATATATATATATATATATATATATATATATATATAGAGAGAGAGAGAGAGAGAGAGAGAGAGAGCACACATATGTAAAATATATATGTAATAAAAATATATAAAACATATAAATGACATAAGTGTATAATGCAATGCAAAATAGATAAAACATCAGAAATAGGCAACTCTAATGTAATGACAATTAGCATTCTGACTGAAGGTAACTGCACAGTGAATGTCGAGAATGCTGTTCTTTGTATTCTGTCAAATGATATTTGCTCCAAATCTGCTAAATTATTCATTTTCCTTTAGCAATCAATATTAATAATCAGATTTTCTCTGTGCCATTTTTAGTCACACTTCTGTTTAAGTGACTATAAATAAAGGTCACTGTGTTGCTTCCTGCTGCTGTTTTGAAGGTCCTTGCCTAATTAATTCCTAGCACTTTGCTTCTCAGAGCTTGTGATTAGCAATCGTAATCAAGTTCTGCAATTAACTGTCTGCTTATGCTGTGATTTGCTTAGCCCAACTCTACAAAGCTGGCTAGGACTATCTGTAATCCCTTGGCTTCCTTCCCCCTCCTCTCTGTCTCTAGAAATTAGGTAAACTATTTCTGTAATAATTTGCAGGAAAATAGGATGTGTAGAATGTGTATCTTCACATCAGTTTTAAAGGTAAGCCCACAAAATCTAATGTATTAACAACACCGAATACTGCAATTTCATATTAGGAAAAAATACATTAGAATAATCCAAAATTTACTATAGTGTTGAATATACTGTATATGAATATAATAAGTAGTCATTTTAATATGCCTAAAGTACTATTTCCCAATTTTAAAATATTATGTAGAGAACAATGTTTTCATTCAAATATTTCTAGCATTATATACATATAAATAAATAGATTTAATTCATACATCATTACTTTATGTGAATAATTAAATCTTTTTAATATATAGTATGTTATAAGGAGAAAGTAATGTCTTCCTAACCTGAAAGGGTTTTTCTAATTTGTATCAACATTGTTGAAGGTAGCTATAATTTGTAATGTATTTCTTTTTCTTGATTGCTTCTATCTTCCTTCCTGGGCTGTGGTCATATGATTATGCATCTCTTTCTTATTTCCAGTGATGTTATATCCATGGGTGTGTCAGTGATAGGGGAGGGTCTATATAACTAGCTGGGTGGGAGGAGCTATAACATAGCTTGCCATTGTTATGGGCAGTGCTGGAGCTGTGGCAGAGAAAGAAGAAGTTTCTTCTCCAAATAAAAAGCAACGGAGTGGCACTACAACCCCTTACTTTATCTCCCTCCCACAAATCACGGGACGGTCCCTCCACCAAAGGGTTAATGGACAGATGGTGTTGCTCAGCCCTTTTAAAAAGACGTCCTTCATTCCTTCCACATTCAAAGAAGAGTAAAGGCGGCACTCACCACTTGCTGTCAAATCTTCATTTATTCCAGTGCAGATCACTTACATTATCATCGGGGGCAGAACTGCGTTACCCATGCGTTCGTATCAGCGGCCGCTGATACGAACACATGGGTAACGCAGTTCTGCCCAGATGATAATGTAAGTGATCTGCACTGAAATAAATGAAGATTTGACAGCAAGTGGTGAGTGCTGCCTTTACTCTTCTTTGAATGTGGAGAGAAAGAAGAAGTGCATCATGGGTTTGGTTGTATACAGGAAAAGGAAGTGTTACATACAGGAAGGAAACCAGAGTGATTTGGAAGCACGCACTTCATAGACAGGAACATCTCCTTCAGGCAGAGATCAGGGAAGGCATTGCATGTCAGTAATGAGCCTGAGCCTATACTATGTTTCCAGGATTATTACTTGTATATTACAAGTCAGGCCAGTAGGTGGCTGCAATGAATTTTAAAAAAGAAACGGTTTTAGTATAGGATAATGGAGAAAATTCCATTACCCTATGCAAATTTCAATCTGATGTTGGTCCACTTGGGGACCTAAAAAAAAGGAAACAATTTAAAAAAGTTCAGATTACCCTGTTTCCTCAAAATCCAAATAAGAATGCTAAAAAAATCAACATCATGGGCATCGCCACATTTAAATTTGCCCATAATATTAAGAAATAAAAAACATCCTATATAGTGAATGACATGAAAAAAACTTTCAAAGTTTTTTCATCATTTTACCTCCCAAAAATTTGAATAAAAAGTGATCAAAAAGCTATTCACAACCCAAATTGGTATTACCAAAAACAACAGATTGTACTGCACAAAATAAGCCCCCACACATCTCTGTAGACATAACTACAAAAAAAAGTTATAGAGGTCAGAATTCAACGATAAAAATAAAAAAAAATATTATAATTTTTTTTCTAAAGTTTCTATTTTTTCAGTATTAAAGCACAAGAAAAACTATACATATGTGGTATCACTTTAATCATAATGACCTGGAGAATGAAGAGAACAAGTCAGTTTTACTGCACAGTGAACGCTGTAAATACCAAAACCTACAAAAATACAGTGGATTTACTTTTCCAATTCCATCCCGTTTGGAATTTTTTTCCAGATTCCCAGTACATTCTATGCAATACTAAATGGTGCCATTAGAAAGTACAATTTGTTCTGCAAAAAACAAGTCCTTATATGGCTATGTGAATGGAAAAATTAAAAAAGTAATGGCTCCGGGAAGGCCAGGAGCGAAAAACGAATTTATAAAAAAAAAAAGAAAATTGTTGCATCAGGAAAGGGTTAATGGTAAAGTACTGCCAAAAAAAACTGGTAGAAAAACAGCCAAAAATTCTAAACAAAAAATATTGAGCTAAAAATACCTCTAATTGACATAACCATGCCTTTAACTACAGCTTCTAAGCAGTCCAGTTCAGCAGTGGTTCTCTTTTACATCAGATGTTTGCTTGTTACCAATAATTGGACCATGGAAAGTTACTGTTGATTGCCAAACAGATGAGTAAAACATTACTTTTGTTGGGTGATCACATTCATTAGTTTTTCCTTTTAAATAAATTAGCAAACATTTCAACGGATCCTTTTGGCTCAATTTTGTCAAGCGGACAGCAAAACGCTGCAGGCAGCGTTTTGATGTCCGCCTCCAGAGCGGTATGGAGACTAATCGGAGGAAAATGTATGCATTCTGAGCAGATCCTTAATCATTCAGAATACATTATGGCAAAACTGATCCATTTCGGACCGCTTGTGAGAGACCATGAAGGATCTCACAAACGGAAAGCCAAAACGTGAGTGTGAAAGTAGCCTAATTACAATTATATACACATTCAGTTGTATTATTCACCTACATGCATTAACTCACTAATTTTCTGTTAATTAGTCACATAAAGCTTGTTTGGAAGTCAATCATTTTATATAAATTGCATAGTTTGCCTGGACATATTCCTCTTAAAATCCAATAAAGATTTTGATTGGCAGAAATCCAGGGGCTAAGACCCCACCGGTTGCTGGAACAAAGAAGCAAAGGCACTTACTATCACTTCAGCTGTGATCATCTTTGGGTTTATACGAAAATGTTAAAGGGGTTATCCCATGACTAATGTAAAAAAATGAAAATCAGACATCATATAGTACATGATAATTTCTTTCTAACAAAGCTAGAAACAGCCCTGTAGCTCACATGGGTGCAGAGATCTCCCCATTCATTGTTCTGCTAGGTTTATATCAAGCTGAAAGCTCAAGGGGAGTGTTTGCTACCGCTAAGGCATCTCCCTATTATAGCACAGGAGGCAGTAGAAGGATGAAACTGAGCATGTGCGGCCTCCTCAGTGAGCAGGTCAAAGAAATAAGAAAAAAAAACAACTGCAGGTGGCGCTATACAGATACATTTCATTGAATAACTCACTGGCTATGCCAAATTTTAATTATATGCCATTACAAAAGTATTCAAATGCAGATGCTGGTTTGAAAACTGTACAATATTTTTCATGGGACCAGAGCCAAACTGATGAATTCTGAACAGATCCTTATCCATTCAGAATGCATTGGGACTAAACTGATCCGTTTTGGGCCGCTTGTGAGAGCCCTGAAACAGATCTCTCAAGCGGACCCAGAAACGGCAGTGTGAAAGTAGCCTAAGGCCCCTTGCACACGACAGTATTTTGCAGACCGTATACTGGCAGTTTTTTCAGTTCAGTATACTGACAGTATACTGAACCATTCACTTCAATGGGTCTGCAAAAAATACTGAAGTGTCTCCGTATGCCTTCCATTTCCGTTTTTCAGTTTTTTCTGTTCCGTTTAAATATAGAACATGTCCTATTCTTGTCCGCAAATCACGTTCAGTGGCTCCATTCAAGTCAATGGGTCCACAAAAAAATGGAAAGCATACGGAAAGGCATCCGTATGTCTTCCGTATCCGTTCCGTTTTTGCAGAACAATCTATTGAAAATTTTAAGACCAGCCCAATTTTTATTATGGAATTAATGTATACTGTATATGCCAAACGGAAAAACGGAACGGAACAACGGAACCAAAACGGAAACAAAAAACGGAACCACGGATCCGTTATAAACGGACCGCAAAACACTGAAAAAAAAAAACGTTCGTGTGCAAGAGGCCTAACTCAGCTCTCCAAAGGGAACCAAACAAAGCTGATTAAAGCCCTACCGAGTGCTTCTGTCCCTACACCATCAAAATTCCTGGTAAATCCCATGACATACATATTGTTTTGATATATTTTGTTATTTTTCATTTTAATAAATCTATGTGTGGAAATACAATTCCTTTTTAACACTTACAATCTATTTAAAACTTCCATCCAGCCAAATATATGAACATATTTTCATTATTCCTTGTTAGACTATAAGCCTGAACTAAATGTTATTTGTTCCCTATTTTTCCGCAGATTTAATTGAGAATGATATAGGTTCCTGTCTTCATGGTAAGTTAAGGCATCCTTTTTTTTTCCCTCATGCTCATGACTCTGACAGCTTCAAGCTAAAGTGTGTTTGCCCCTGAACAAGCAAAAATCTCTTTCTACTTTCTACTCTGGCAAGTGTGTTCATTTAATCTCATTGGGGATCTGACAGCTTTCTACAGCTTCTGAAGCAATTCTTTTGCACTCATTTCAAAGAACTATAAGCATTAGGAAAGAATGCTGACTGTTGTTTGCATGCAGAAACCTGCTGTAGGCAACTTAAGCCCTGAGCAAAGACTTTCTTCTCTCCGAGTGTCTAACTCTTAGCTCCAGGATTATAGGTAACAACTACAAACACCACTTTGTCTTCATGACAGCTGAACTAATAAATGTAAATATGCACTTACTGGTTTGCTTGGGAGAGATGGCTGGGGGCACAGAGATATTGATTAAATTTGTTTTAATAATATATACAACACAATATAGTGGTTAGAATAGATAGGATCAGTCAGTGTAAAGAATTATATTGGATTTTTACTATATATATATATATATATATATATATATATATATATATAGGAGTTCAATTATTATCCTTAAATACTCCTATATTAGATGTATTTCAGGCGGAGATTGTGGTGTAACAATTAGTTGTGCCACAATCTGCGACTTTTCCCGGCTCACACCACGTCTAAAAAAGTGGGCGTGGCATGGGCAGGGACGGGGCCATGATTTTCTATGTCTGTTTCAGGTGTACATTTAGACTGCCACTGGATAGTGGAGAGTGTTCAGACAGGTAACAGCTCAGACAATTTTCAAGACTGACATTGTATGTGGATCTTGATATCCCTCTGTGCACTCCTCATCATAAATTAAGCACATTCTCTGGCAATCCTATGCCTGGATTGAAATCTACGCCATCTAGTAGCTGGCATAGATTATAGTTAGCTTTTTTACCAGAAAACTGGTGTTAATTATGATAAATTTGACAAAGCCAATGGCCGTACCCAAACCATGCCTCTTTTTAAGAAAGTGTTAAGGACGGTGTAGAAACGCTACTTGCACCTAGATATGGATTTGCAATGGGATAAGTCACAAATCTAGGGATAAATTTCCCCTGCTATGTGTGAAAATGAAAATGCTTTTAGCCTTGGGCAAAGATCATGTCATACAATGTGGACACTTGTGACAATTATTAAATAGGTTTGGGTGTTTTTTTAGAGACAATGGCTGGGATACAGTACTATGAGACCTAAGAGTGTCATATATGACTTTTCATGGCAATTGGGTCACTTTTGATTCACAACAAATTTATTTGGACTGAATTAACTATGACAAGTAATTTGAATGAATCAAACCCAAAATAAATTCAATTTGCTCATCTCTAGTGTTTGTCACAACACTTCGATTAAAGGGGTTTTCCCACAAACAACACTTATACCCTACCATTAGAATAGGGTATAAGTGATATCTGGGGGAAGGGGTTCAACCACGGGGATTGCCACGGATCAAAAGAATGGTAGTAGTCAGTCTGAATACATTAGTGGGTATGTATGTCCACCCACTGCCAAATATATATGAGCATTCTACTCAACTATCTTTGGCAGTCCCATAGGGCTGAATGGCGCACCAGCCCACATACACAATTGCCACTCCATTCATATAGCGAAACATGGGACTCCCATTCTTGTGACTGGTGTGGATCTCAGTGGTCGGACCTTCACTGTTCAGGATTCTATCCCTATATATATATATATATAATGCATTATTGGTGGCTGGCTGTATGACATTAAAGATGGACCATTTTTGCATGCAGGTTTTGCAGCTCAGTCTCATTCAATTGATGTATATAAGCTATAATACCGGACAAAATCCATAGACAAGAGTGGCACTGTTCCTGGAAAAGAAAACAAACCCTTTTTAATAATCCAGGCTAATCCCTCAGTATAATCACTCGTATAAGGGATTTCTAAATATAAAGTATGGAGTGTCAATCAAACATGTCTTAAAATGTGATTAGTGGGTGTTTGACAGTTGAAACTGCACAGATGTCAGGAAAGAGAATTTCATAATCGCATTTCTCTACAAGCATGCATGTTTAATTTCTCTTAAAATAAGTGTATTTTACGCATTCTCACAGAAATATTTTCAGTTCATGTAGGAATCATATATTCTACTGTAACATATTATCAAAGGCAGGAAAAATATTTCCCAAAAGAAATGTTTTGAAAAATATTTGGTATCAAAAGAATCCACATAACTTTTACATGGCTGATGTTTATTCTCTAATGAAATGCACAGCTATCAATATCCATAAAACAATATACAGTTGGCATACAGTTATATTTCTTTTTGATATTAAACTTTCTTATTTAAAGGGGTGAAAAAGTAAAAAAAAATTTCTGAGCTTATCGAATATTAAAGGGAATGCATTACCATTTCTTGCTAATTAAACTGTATACTGACACTTACTGGTCCATATTTACAAGTAGTTTGTACAAAAAATGAATCACAGGGAGTGATGTTGGATAAATGATTGGTAAAAACTGACTTTTCTCTGCACTAACAAATTTGGACTAGATATACTAAGGTACATAAAATAGTGCAAAAAGTGCAAAATGTGGTTCAACTCTATTCTACAAAGCAGGTGCAGATTTGATCTTTTTCATCAATTCCTTAAGAGGCTTTTGTCTGTTATTACATTTTTCATTATTATAACTATCTCCTTTACTTATTCTTAGTAAACGTGGGACTTTTTTTATTTTTAAAATTTGTTTTTATTTTCCTTACATGATTATGGGGACAGTTGTTTACTCCAGCTGCTTTGATGATCAGCACAGATTTGATTTACAGAAGACATATGGACATCTCTCCCCCCGTTACTCCTCTGCATCTCCCCTCTGCCAGTCCCTGCACTGGCTCCCCATTGCCCAGCGAATTCAGTTTAAAATACTAACCAACACATACAAGGCCGTCCACAACCGGTCCCCTCCCTACATCTCTGAGCTACTTTCCCGATACATCCCCACACACGCAATCTTCGATCCTCACAGGACCTCCTTCTCTCCTCTCCTCTTATCACCTCTTCCCACACTCGCCTCCAGGATTTCTACCGTGCATCCCCTATACTCTGGAACTCGCTACCCCAACATATCAGACTCTCACCTACAGTGGAATCCTTCAAAAGCAACCTGAAAACCCACCTCTTCAGACAAGCCTACGACCAGTGACACTGCTGCCTCTATACCGCCATGACCAGCTTTACCCTCGCCTACTGTCTCCATCCCCCATACCATGTAGATTGTAAGCCCTCACGGGCAAGGCCCTCTATCCTTCTGTACCAGTCTGTAACTTGTCTCGTTCATGCTTAAGGCAATTGCCTGTATTATGTATGTGCACCGCTTATGATATGTACAGCGCTATGGAATGAATGGTGCTCTAAAAATAAATAAATAATAATAATAAAATAAATGTGTCATTTTTAAACAAAAACCATTAAATCCAGCAGTTTTCAAACTCGCCACTAAGCCTAATAATTGGTGCTACTTCATCTGTACAGATCCCTTTACTGCAGTTACCTGCTTATCTGTCATTCTAATCCTGCCTATAATGATATCACCTCTGTGTATAGATAAGAGGGTCCACCATTGACAACAGGTAATTGCCAAAGCTCATCTATTCTTTCATTGTACAATGACCTCTGCACAGGTCACAGAACATGCCTAGAAGACTCTCTCAAAGAAGTCAATGAGGTCCCCTCCTGACCATTGTGTCTATTGCCCATGGGGCTGCCAAAAGGCAATTTTCTTAATGCTTTGTAAATGCTGTTAAGTATAGCTCAGGCAAGATGGCTGCCCCCATAATCATGTTCAGGAAATAGAATATAAAAAAATATGCGATTGGAAAATAAAAACAGATTAGAAGAAGAAGGATATGTGCTGCTATCTGGTTTGAACTGGCAGATACCATTATTGGTGACACATTTCCTTTAGATTAAAAAGCTTAAATGGCAAACTGTTGTGGGCATACTCTGTGGCATGTGGGGTAGTCATTGTGAGGAGAAGGAGAGAACAGGAGATAAGCTATGTCCATTATCATGTGTTACCTGATTTTCATCGCTACCTTTTATTTTAACCCCCTCTGTGATGATAAGTTGATGAGATGATGCCCCTAAGGGAAAACAAAAAAAGTGGCCTCTTCATAAAAAAAGTGCTTCATATTGTTAGGTTTCAGGGCCAATTGTGTATTATGTCAGTTTTCTTTTTATTTAATGTAAAATTTAGATTTTTTTAAAAGATATGTTTAAAATGAAAACATTATGGAAACATTATTTCATATTTCTGCTGCAGATTTACTTTAAGAATGTATTTAACTGCCATTAAACTAATTTATACATGGATTACAGAGCAACTAGGTAGAAATATACCTGTGTTATATGTGAGGTTGTGCCAGCAATTCTGGAAGACATTTTTAGAGCACAGCTGATCCCACTTAAATATAAATGTGTCAATGTTCTGAAAATATTACTCTGATAGAAAAATGAAATGCTTACACAAGCTTTAATCTAGCTCTGGGCTTTTGCCAAAACATATATTGTAAGTAGGATTTAGAAAAAGAATTGCTTTTTTGGAGCTTTGTGTTATTTTCAGATAAGGTGGTTATTTTTCTAAGACTGTGACATGATTTTTAGAACAAATCTACAATATGTATCAAGTCAAATTTAGAATAAAGATGACATTTCCTTTTTATATCTTATCTCTGTGTATCAAGATTATTTTTTCCTCTGCACAATTCCAGAAGGCAAAATTCAATAACAACTCAGTGAAAATTCTTATCATTCTAACATCATTCAATGTAAGAAGCTGCTTATCATTTAGGACATACTATTCAGTCATTTAGTGGAGATAGTTTGCTGGTCCTGGGGTGAAAAGGTCAATTTGTTCCTATGCAACATACAAGTTTTACAACAGCAGAGAACATTTAGTTTTATAGCTCCATGTTTCCTCAATCTTTGAAATATATAAAAAAGACTAGTTATCTAAATTCATTATTTGAGATTGGTTTTAGCCATAATAAAGTTACAATAACAAAAAACAAATCAAAACACTTTTGTCCAAAATAAAATGACATATAGAATTACACCAATAGGATGCAATTTATAGTAACACCAGACAGAAAGTAAAAGGCATTTGTCAGCAGACTTGTACCTATGAAACTGGCTGACCTGTTGCATGTGTGCTTGGCAGTTAAACACATCTTTGCTAGACATTTTTATATATGCAAATGAGCCTCTAGGAGCAATACAGGCATTACCTTTACACATAGAGGCTCTGCTCTCTCTGCAACTCCTGCACCCTCTCCATTTTGATTGACAGGGCCAGGTGTGATGCCTGTAGATACTTATTATAATGCACCATAATGCACCCATAGCCATATTGTACCATTCAGTGCCTTTAACATCATACAGAATTCACATTGCCACCATTGACAAAATTAGATGTAGGTGGAAGGTCCTTATTATTACTTCAGGGAATTAGGCCATCAGCTTAGGGCAAGGACCTCAAATGATGTAGTCTCTAAAATACTACCTGCATCATATGACAATGAGAGGTAAGGGACATAATCATGTGGTCCAAGAACTGGTGCGGGAAGGAGGGTCTTGGCTGTAAACTTTACTATAGGGATGCACGGCATCTGAAAGGGGAGGGCAGAAAATGGCTATATGGTTGGAGGAGTATTTTAAAAAAAGACGGGAGCAGTTACAGTGTAGGAGGGGAAGACACTACATACAAAGAACTGGAATTCAGGCACTTTGAGATGCGGCAATACTATTATGCTTATTTTTTATATGTACAATTAGGAAAGGGGGGGTGATTTGAATTTTTGATATTTGTTTCGCACAACAACTTTTAGCCCCTTTAGGGGTCTAGAACATGTGATCTTCTGATTGAATACTATTGTGGTCTATGAGATTCCAATGCTCTTCCTGCTGAGCCATGCCTCACACACCGTTTTATAGGCAGTTAACTAGGACAGCAATGAGAACATTCAGAAGGCCCAAAGCTGTCATGATAACCGATTGGAGCGCTGATATTTTTATAATAGAATCTGAGGGGTTAAATGACCGGTTCTACAACTGGTACCTGCCACGTATGGAGCAGGTTTAGCACCGCAGCCTGCTACATACAACCCGCTACACATAATGATATACATATACATGATTATGCATTAAGCGGTTAATGAACAGATAGGGATTGGAATTGTTAATATGGATAAACTTAAAATAAAATATATTCAATAAACTGCTAAATTGCATGCTGAGATGACAAAAGCCTGTCTATCAATACTAATTAACTATAAATAATAATGTTTGGGGACAACTAAGACAGTGGTAATAACTAAGACATGGCTGGATGATAGCTTAATTTACAATATTATAGTTTGCTCAGAAAGTATTGCAAATCTGGAAAGAGGAGGGTTCCTTTATGTAAAGTCTTGTGTAAAGTCTAGACTATGGGTCCCTCGAAAAAAATGAAAAGTGGCCCATATGTTTTAGGTGGATCCAAAGCGATCGAAGGCAGGACAACACAAGTAGGTGGGGTAAGCAATACCATAGTGCCCACTATACCATCCCAACAGAACCAATAACACAGTGCAACATAAAATACCTCCCCAGAAGCTGCCCTTCTGTAGTGGCCATCAATAGCTGTCACGTTCAGTCCGCCTACAAATGTCTCTAATTAAGATGTTGAGCAGGAGATTTAGGTGGTGAGATCCAGACCACAGCTACAAGCATGTTGCCTGGTCTTCCTCTAGTCATGATACCTAGTGCCCAAAGTAGTATGCAACCTAAGTGGCCAAGAAGGAAAAATAAATAAAATACCGGAATCAAATTTGAAGTTTCCATCTCTGGTCCAGCCTCTGGCCCAAGACACCTGAGTCCCTATACGATGGGTACATCATCATCTCATACATATTCATAGTTCAGACAACCAATAATGTATGAAACTACACACAATAAATGTCACATTTTTTTTATTTATCTTTAACTTCGAGGAATGAATATTATTAAAACAAAATCTATAAATATGATAGCAATTACCAGTGAAAGTGTAAGAGCTTGATATCATACCACAGTGGTTGTAACAAAAAAAACACCATGAACTCCAAGTTAAAGGTCCAAATAGACAAGCGTTGTGAGGGAATCTCACTCCATCTGTAGCATATGCTGGACATCCCTTCTCACTGTGAAATACCTAAAATCATGTGATAATCCTAACCTATAAATATAAAAACTATACAGTATCCGATCATATATCATAATGCCAAGACATTAAAAAGTATACAGTACATAGAGGGTCCTTCAAATTCATACCAATTGCTCTAATAATCCTCTGATACAAATCTTAATCTTTGATTTTTGCAGGATGACAAAGTTTTTATTTGTATCATTTTTGGGTACATAACACTTTTTGATTGCTTTTTATTCCATTTTTTTATGTGAATAAGCAAAAAACATTGTGTCATTGTTTTTATGTCGTTCACCACACAGGATAAATTACATGATAATTGTGTAGTGTAGGTTGTTAGGGATGTGGCGATAAAAAATATTTGGTGAGGATTTTATTTTTGCAATTTTTTTTCCTTTGAAAACTTTTTTTTACAATAGAAAAAGTTCTGTTTTTAACGTGGAGATTTTTTTTTTATTTTTATTATAAAAATTTTATTTTTTTAAAGCATTTACTAGTCCCACAAGTGAAATGTAACAGGTAATCTTTTGATTGCCTCTTTAATACATTGTACAGCTTATGCTGTACAATGCATTATACTGTCAGTGCTATACTGACAGTCACCATCAGGATGCACCAGAGAGGAAATGCTGCAGGCAGGCTTGGGGCCTTCATTAGGTCCAGGACATAAGAACCCTGCATTCTTATTTGTGGGGTACTGATAGGAGACAGAGGAAGTCTGCACCCTCTCTAACTATTTAGATGCCATGGCTGCTATTGACTGAGTCAATTAGGGGATTAGGATCCCAGTTCTCACATGAAATCCAAACCCCAGCTCTCCCCAGCCTAGAATAAAGTCCATTAATGACCACTGTAAGGACACATATTGGCGGTCATTAAGGGGATAATACTGTGCATCACACTGATGCGGTACTGCACCAATACAAATTAATGATGTTGGGAGGAAAAACTTGTTTTTGCAAATTTTGCTTTAATTAGTTCTTTTAAAAGAACTGTATGTACATATGTGGCCAAAAGTCTTGAAAGTGTCATAAATTTAGTTTTTCACAAAGTTTGCTGCTTACATTTTTATGGTGGCGATGTGCATTAACTCTAGATTGTTATGGAGAGTAATCAGACGAACTGCAATTCATTCCTTGACACGAAAATTTACTTGGGGCTTATTCCCCCTTCCATGTGCAGTCCAGGAAACATAGGCCATGCGTCGACTGCATCTCCCAGACCAAACACGGCTCGCCTGATGTGACTACAGTACTATTGACCCGCAATCAGACAAGAACTGACTGTATCATAAATTACTATGATTCAGTCAGTTCTGGTCAGAAGAGCCATACTCGGTCCGGGAGATGCAGTCAACACATGGCTCGTGTTTACCGGATTGAGCATGTTTGTACAAATCTACTCTTAATTTAAAAAAATATAAAAAGTCCACTGCCTTTAAGCACTGCCACAAAAAGATCTGCTGACATAATTTCAGTGATGTTCTTTTTAGCTCAAGAGAATGTATTAACATGGACAAGGCATCTGATAGCGCTCTGTCATGCTGATTGAATTTGACGAGCCCACTAGTTGTTTTAAAAGGGAAGTGGGTGCTTGAAATCATTCTGTTAATTATAGTTACCTCCAAGGAAATGCTTTCAGTTCAAAACGGCTTCACAGTCGAGGACATTTCCGCTTATAAGATTGCACGTAAAACAACCATTTATCGAATCATCAAGAACTTTAAAGAGAGAGAGTAAATTGCTGTGAAGAATGTTTTAGGGTGTCAAGAAAGTCCAGACAGTGCCAGGGCCATCTTCTAAAGAGGCTTCAGCTCAGGTAACCCCCGATGCAGAGCTTACTCAGGAATGGCAACAGGCAGGTGTGATTGAAACTGCATGCACAATGAGGAGAAGGCTTTTGGAGGATGGCCTAGTGTCAAAAACCAGCAGGTGTGAACCCACTGTGCCACATGTCCTACCTCCTCTAAGGGCGTTGTCTAAGTGAACCCGTCGTTCTTCACAGTACCCCTGATAGTGGGGATAGACTTTCCTAAGGGGAACACCAGGTTGCCACCTCTTGAGGAGGATTGGCACACAAGGCAGCTAGTCCAGGCAGACCAGGAGGTACCAGAGCAAGGTACCACAGGTACAGACATAGTCAGCAGGCCATGTCGTAACCAGGAGCAACAGTGCAAGACTGAAGGATGAGGAAGGATGAGGAAGAGGTGAAGTCAAACAAGCAATAGGTCAGGGCAAGTGGCACAGGTACAGGTCAGGCAATCTGGGTCGGCAACAAGAGAGTCAAGGCAAGCAGGCAGGTATCAAACAGGTAGCGTCCAAAAAAATAAGCACAAGTCAGGTACACAGGAACACAAGCAGAGATATCAGAAACCTTAGCAGGACACAAGGACCTTCAAGGGGAGGCATCTAGGAAGGGTGCTGAGCCACTTATATACATGCAGGAGGGCTAGGATTGGTCAGCGAGATGACATGATCTAACCCATAAAGCACAGCAAGTGACACATTCCAGACCTTAAGGATGTGCTACAGAGAAGAAGCAGCAATTATTCTATGGCCAGGGCTAAAAGAAAACTGTGGATTGATCCCGGAACAAACAGTACCTAAAAGGAAAGAGCCCAGGACTGTAGCAGTGAATGCGGAAGCACTGGCAGCATATCACCACTGAATATGGCTCCCAGAACTATGGCAGTAAGCAGGGGTACAGCGATGCACAGCAGCCACTGTTACACCTAGAAGAACAGCAAAGTAGCAATTTCTCTCCAACAAAAACATCAAGGACAGAGTGACATTCAGCAGGAAGTACAGGAAATGGACTGGGGTAAAATTATTTTCTCTTATGAAGTCCCGTTCAACTTCAGACTGTTTAGTACTTCTGGAAAAACAGCCAGCCAGGGAAGAAAAGGTGAGCACAACCATGAGCACTGTGTCATGCCAACAGTAATGCATTCTGAGACCATTCATGTGTGGGATTGCTTCGCATTTAAGGGAGTGGGCTCACTAACAATTGTGGCTAAAATCACTACCATGAATAGGGCTCACTCTGCCGTTACTAAAGAATAGTATTGAAGCATCTTTCAAGAGCAACTTCTCCCAATGATCCAAGAGCAATTTGTTGATCAACAATTTTTCCAGCTTGATCACTCACTATATCACACAGCAAAAGTGATGCATGATCCCATTGAGAACCTAGGTTAAATCCTTAAAAAGTGGGTGGACAACAAAAACACAGAAATTGTGATAAACTCTAAGCAATGATAAGGCAAAAATGGGTTTCAATTAGTCAGGATTTGACCCAAAAGCTGAATTCCAGCATGCCAAAGCAAATTGCAGAAGTCTTGAATAAGAATGGTCAACAATGTAAATATTCAGTTTTTGCATAAAGTTGATGTATTAATTGATCAGTGGCAGGGGCCCAGCTATTACTAACTGGCACGCCACTGCTGTATCTATCAGCATCGCTGAAAACTCTGATGCTAGCAGATTACCAGCTTCCACAATGCAATCGCAGGGTGCGGCCTGTCAACTACAGAGGCCTTGAGTAAAACTGATAGTTTCAATGCAGTACAATACAGCATTATTATATTGCATTGTAAAAGGGATCAGACCATAAAAAGTATAAGTCCCCTGGTGGGACAAAAATAAAAAGTAAAAAAAGTTTCCATTAAAATGATAAAGCCCCCTTTCCCTTATTGAACCATTTACTGTTACAAAAAAAGAAAAGACATATTAGCTATTTCTGCATCTGTATCTATAGAAATATCATATTCTCTACCCCATCTGGTGAACATCATAAAAAAAGTGTCATAACAGCCATTTTTTGTTATATGCCTCACAAAACACATAATATTGAGCAATAAAAAAATCATTTGTACCCCAAAATGATACCAATGAAGACATTACCTCATCTTACAAAAAATGAGCCCTCACACAAGACCATTGCCACAAAAATAAAAATATATTTCTCAGAAAATATAAAAACATTATTTAAAAAAAAAATATATATATATATAGACACATTAAGTATTGCTGCAAAATAACTGGCTCTATAAAATTATAATATGATCTTTAAGCATCAGGTGAACAAATAAAAATGGTGTTAGAACAGCCATTATTTGGTCACATCATCGCCTCACAAATAGCCTAATATCAAACGATCAAAAAGTCATATGCACCCCAGTACCAATGAAAACATCACCTTATCGCCAAACAAGACTAGGCTATCACCAGAAACAAAAAATATGGCTATCAGAAAATGTCAACAGAAAAACGTGATTTCTTTTCCAAAAATGTTTTTATTGTGTAAAACTGACATAACTAAAAAAAGACATCTTTGCTATCACTGCATCTATAATGCCCTGTTCTATCGAGATATCACATGACCTACCTCTTCAAATGAAGCCTTATAAAAAATTATGCCAAAATTAAGCCATTTTTGTCACCTCGCCTCCCAAAAATCATAATAAGATGCAATCAAAATAAAAAAGTCTTATGTACCCCTAAATGGTACCAATGAAAACATAATTTCACAAACAAGAGCCTTTATAAGACCGTCAATAGAAAAATAAAAAATATAATGGCTCTCAGAAAAGGGCAACACAAAAACATAATGGGGGTCATCTATTAAGACAGGCATCGGCCTATACATAACTTTGCCATATCCAGCGCCGGTCTGCATTTAGACCAATTTCTATGCCTAAAACAGGTGTAGAAAAGGATGAATGAAATGGGACTGCCAGCCCGCCCTCTTAACCGCCCACTTTTTTAGATCTGGCGTGAGCAGGGAAAAGTTGCAGATTGCGGTGCAAATAACCTTTCCAGCACAATCTGCACCAGAAAAACTCCTAATATGGGCGCATTTCTGATCGTAAATGACCCCCATTATTTTTTTTCAAAGATGCAATTATCAAACGTTTTATGTACTGTGAAATAGTACCAATGATAATGGAAACTCATCCTGCAAAAAAAAGGCCTTCATATAGGTCTGTCAAACAATAAAAATAAAAAATGTATGGTTCTCAGAAAGTGGCTTTACCGACAGAGGCTTTTTAAAAGCAACATGGCCCCCGTAAACCAATCCATCAAAATCTGCGCTGCAAAAGCCAAAATGTGGTCTTTCTCTTCTAAACCCTGCAGCATACCCGAATAGCAGTTTATGCCCACAGTTATGCCATTTCCATACCTAGTAGAGCCTGCCAAACAATTTAAGGGATGTGGTTTGTCTCAGATGGCACAAGGTAGGCAGACCTTCTGGGCACTGAAAAGCCATATCTGTGGAAAACTTGCAATTTTCACTTTTTACAGTCTGCTGAATGTTAAAGGGTATCTGTGATGCTTTTACAATGTTCTAATGGCCATTGCTGGTAGTGATATTAGTGAAATTTATGTGACAGACTCCCTTTAAAGGGCATCTGTCAGCATATTTGGACCTATGGAATGGGCTAACCTTCTGCATATGTTCTTGGCCAGGGATGCCCAACCAGCGGCCCTCCAGATGTTGAAAAACTACAACTCCCAGTATGCCTGGACAGACTAAAGCTATCATTCTACAGCCAGGCACAATGGGAGTTGTAGTTTTACAACAGTTGAAGGGCCGCAGGTTGAGCATCCCTGCTCTTGGCAGTTAAAGGCATTCAGGAAAATAACTTTTATTCCTATGTAAAATGGCTCCCAAGTGCCCAGCTGGGTGGGCTTTCCTTTTGGAAGTGCCCAAGCCTACCACCCTTCCTTGCTGTCTGCTCCTCCCCTTACCTCCCAAGGCTTCTTCTCCTGTATCACCATGATGTTGTGACTCCATCACCTTGTTAAAACCACATATGGGGTGTTTCTGTAAAGTACTGTATCAGAGTAATAAATATTGTGGTTTGTTTTGCTGTTAACCCTTGCTGTGATACAAGGAAAATGGATGAATAAATAATAATAATAGAAAATGGAAAATTTGGACAAGAAATATGAACATTTTATATTT
This sequence comes from Bufotes viridis, assembly GCA_033119425.1. Classification (NCBI taxonomy): domain Eukaryota; kingdom Metazoa; phylum Chordata; class Amphibia; order Anura; family Bufonidae; genus Bufotes; species Bufotes viridis. Next base: position 125,509,795 of record CM065589.1, read on the forward strand.
CACCTCCATTTTTCTTTAATTCCTGTGTAACACCTAAACGGTTAACAATGTTTCTAAAATCAGTTATTTATAATTTGAGTGGTGTAGTATCTAAAATGCTGTATTTTATGGGGGGTTTCTTATATGTAAGCCCCTAGTGACAGCGTGCTTCCTTCAATCCTTCTATCTTCATTTAGAAGACATCACCGCGCTCACCACATCATCGAAGGTCCTTTTGCAGCTCCTGCAAGAAGAAGACGATATTGGTTGCGCGATCAAGTGGATGATCAAGTGGTAAGCGTGGTGACTTCAGCGCAGGTCCTGCTGAATGAAAATAAAAGGATATTCTATCTTCATTCAGCAGGACCTGCGCTGATGTCACCGTGCTCACAACATGGTGAGTGCGATTAAATCATCAAAGGTCCTTTTGCAGGTCCTGAAAGAACAAGAAAGAAGACGATGCTGGCTGCGCGATCAAGTGGATGAGGTGAGTTCATTTTTTTATTTTTTAACCCCTCAAGTCACAATTTAGTAAGCATTCTGTATTAAGAATGCTATTATTTTCCCTTATAACCATGTTATAAGGTAAAATAATACAGTAAATTGACTTTAATCAATTTACTAACATCCTCTCCTTAGCAACCATGCGTGAAAATCGCATTGCATCCGCACTTGCTTGCGGATGCTATGTGCTTTTCACGCAGCCCCATTCATTTCTATGGGGCCTGCGTTGCGTGAAAAACGCAGACTATAGAACATGCTGCGATTTTCACGTAACGCACAAGTGATGCGTGAAAATCACCGCTCATCTGCACAGTCCCATTGGAAGTGAATTGGTCATGATTCAGTGCGGGTGCAATGAGTGCATGTCACGCATTGCACTCGCGCGGAATACTCGCCCGTGTGAAAGGGGCCTTACTAAGTAATAAGAAATATTTCAACTCTAAATATTGTGGGCATATCAATTAAAGTGGATAATCAAGGGAAATGTAACCTACAAAAAGATGTTTTTCTTTCAAAAGGAACCTTTGTGTCATTGGGCTCAATTGACTATGGCTAATAATATACAGGACAGCTTTGTACTAATTGTTGTTTCATTAGCTGAACATTAATTAGCCCATTAATATGTTTTTCCAAGATCATTATCAACTTGAAGTACTCTGACCCTACTTCCGTAATTATTAACTGCTAGGAAAATTCTGAGTTAGATCACTGGAATGTAAGAATGTAAACTAGTGAGTAAATAGGCGGCGCAGTAGGATTTAAATCTGCTCTTTCACACTATGTACAACAAGCTATCAAGATATATAAATTAATCAAGAGTTTTGACTAGTGTTGAGCGAAGCAAAAGCATTTTAAGCAGAATTAAGTCCAAAGTTTAGGAAAACTTTGATTCGTAATAAATCCAATTTTTCTTGAGCTTTGTGGTAACGAATGTTACAAAGCGAAACTAAGTGTAGAGGAGACAAGCCCGGGTACTCAAGATCTCCCATAATGCCATGCAGCTAGCCAATTCGTAGACCAATTAGCCCGCAGATGCCATTCATTTAATAAGGAAGACCACACTATACAGTCGGTCTTCATTGTTAATAGCCACATGGCACCTTTAACCCTTTCAGGACCCTGGCATATTTCACCTTAAGGACCAGGCAATTTTTTGGAAATTTGAAATTTGTCACTTTATGTGGTAATATCTTTCGAACTCTTTTACTTATCCAAACCATTCTGAGGCTGTTTTCTTGTGACACATTGTACTTCATGATAGTGGTAAATTTGAGTCAATATATTTCATTTTTAATTATAAACTAGCAGAAGGACCCAGCTTCACACTGGTATATTTCATCTATTTCATTTAATGTTTGTGTGTGTCGTTAAAAAATATCGACAGTATCCCCTATAACAGTGACCTCTACAGCACCCCGCCCCTTTAACAGTGAACTCCACAGTCTTAACACTGACCCCCCCACAGTGCCCCACCACTTTAAAATAGGACCTCCACAGCAGCTCATCCCCTTAACTTTGACCCCTTTAACAGTGAGTTTCACAGCACCCCACTCCCTTGACAGCAACCTCTTCGGGGGCCCGCCCCCTTAACAATGACCTCCACAGTACCCCGCTGCCTTAACAGTGACCTCACACTACCCTGCTGCCTTACCAGTGACCGCCACAACAGTTGTCCCTTTAATAGTGGCCCCTGCCCCCTTAACAGTGACCTCCACAGTGACCTGCCCCTTTAACAGTAACATCCACAGTGAATGCCTCTTTAATAGTGACCTCCACAGTGCCCTGCCCCTTTAATGCTAGGGCTACACAACGGCATGTGTCACGCAACATTTTTTCTCAACAATTTTTATAATGATAGGCTATGGTGTCACAATGCGAAATGTGACATGGTGCGACTGCGATATGACAGTTGCAAAAAATCCATCCAAGATGGATTTTTCTACGACTGTTCTGTTTCAGTGTCTTGCATTGTGTATTGGTATGCTCTTGTCTTCTCCTCCCCCCTCTGTTTCTGCTTCTAGTTGGTTCAGTCTAGTCACTTCTTGTTTACCCTGTCATGCATTGCTGTTTTGTGTGCTCTAATTCTGAGGAGATTCTGAGGAGAATCTGAGGTGAATCTGTATCTCATGTTCTTATCAAGGAGAATATTAGTGGCATAATTCTTTTACCATCTGGATTCCCTGCATATCTTGTAATACAATCTCTGGATTAAAAACTACTTGATTAACTCCTGGGTGTCTGATGCGTAAACTGTAAGTGGAGAATGTCTGATTCAACAAGTCCCCTCACAGATGCGTGATTTGTATAAGGCTGACATTTCGAAACGCCACAGTAAAAGAATTGTCTTAGTACTCTCCTTCTCCCGCTAAGAAAAGAATATTCTCCTCCTCCAAGTAATAAGCCATCATCATTTGTCTCCGTTATGCTACAGTAATAAGAGTAATATCTTATACTGATCAGTACTGCATTCACTAGGATCGCAGAAGCTTTTAGCAATTTCAGTTTCATACAGACTAGGAACTGTATTTAGCCTGTTTTCTGAGGTAAATATCGTCTGCCTGCTGTAAGCTATTAAAAGACTGAACCACCACTAGAGGTCACTGTTGAGTTGCAGATTAAATGCAGGACACAGCTAGAAGGATTTCTAAGCCCTCATTAAAAATGAAGGAGGTGCTCCAAACTAACAAAATTGAAATATACAATAATTTATCTATTTTGTGGGAAAAGACTGAACAATGTATGGATGCAGCACATGGATCAGGCTATAACGAAGATCAATTAAAGGCCATGTGTACCAAATTGAATAAAACCTATGATAGTTTTAAGAGACTCTCTGAAAAATATTCTTCTCTGTTATCAAGTCTCAACTCAACAGAATTAAAGACCCACACTGCACTTAATGATGAAAGATATAGCAGATTTATGGCAGTCAAGTCAATGCTAGAGGACAAGATATCACAACAATATGAAACTGCATCCCGCCATTCTAACCTTTCAAGGCACTCCAAGGCTTCATCCTGTTCCTCGAAATCTATTGATCAGTCCTCATCGCTAAGGTCTCGCTCACAGCACTCTTCTCTGAGTACCTCATTGGTGTTGGCACGCGCAAAAGCGGAAGCAGCGAAGGTACAAGCTCACTGCCTTAAAAAGGAAGCAGCCATTAAGGCACAAGTCGCAGAGACACAAGCCCTATCCGAAGCTAATTAAGCAGCTATACAGGCTCAGGCGCAAGCTATACAAGACCAATCTCAAGCTAATCAAGCAGCTATACAGGCTCAGACGCAAGCTATACAAGCCCAATCTCAATCCAATCAAGCAGCTATACAGACTCAGGCGCAAGCGACCAAAGCTATGGCCGAAGCTGAGTTGGAGGTCCTTCAGAAGGAAAGGGAAGATGCAGCAGCCATTGCTGAACTCAGAGTTCTTGAAAAAGCTGCTGAAGAAGATGAAGCTTATCATCCAATGTCCAAGATATATAGTGACTCAGAAGGCTGTACCCTGCAATTCGTCCTAGACCAAAGCAAAGTCAATGCATTTGCACCAGAAGATTTGGGCACTGCACGTCAGCCTGCTGAACTCATGCGGATAGAAAAAGAGGCAGCTGATAACCATACAGTTGACCCCAATCCAGTGGATATTTCTCTTTCTTTCAAACCTCTGGCACCTTACACAGTATTTCAGGCGCCATTAGAGACCAAGCCACTTCAAGCTCATCAAATCACATTAAAACCTCCTGAGACTAGTTATATAGCAACCAAGACGCTGGCGCCAAGATTACCAGATGTGAAGCCTTCATTTACGAACTTTGATGATCGCCCAGAGAACTATAGAAGTTGGAAGGCCACCTTCAAGACAACAGTTCAAACCCTTGCTGTACCGCCTATGCAAGAACTTGATTTACTAATTAGATGGCTACTGTAGGTCCATGGTCGTCAAACTGTGTTAAGAGACTCAAAACCGTTCATAGCTACGAACCAGTCTAAGGCCTTCGTCTCGCATGGGAAAGATTAGAGCAGACATACGGCGGCTCGGAAGTAGTTGAACGTGCCTTATTTAAATGACTATGCGACTTTCTTGGATTATCCAATACAGACCGCCAAGGGTTCCAGGAATTAAGTGATCTTCTTCTTGAGTTTGAAATCATCAAGGGAGACCCGCAGCTACCAGGTCTCAGCTTTCTTGATACCTCCCATGGTGTGGGCCTGATCGTGGAGAAATTACCCCTCAATATTCAAGACCAATGGGCAACAACAGGTTAAAAATACAAGGAGCAACATCATGTTCCTTTTCCACCATTTTCAATATTCTGTAAGTTCATCAAGGACTTAGCTAGAGTTAAAAACAATCCGAGCTTCAACACCTTGGGAACCAACATCTTTGGCTCTACTAAACAGAGACACGAGACTTTCAGTCCCAGAGAGGGGGTCCATAAAGGTCTAATTTCAGTAAAAAAGACAGGGGTTGTGCCCACTACTAACAATGGAAATGAAAGCCCCAAGGAACCCGATCATCATTGCCCTATCCATGATAAACCTCATCCTTTAAGGAAATGCCGTGTCTTCATAGCAAAGCCCTTTGAGGAACGTAAGGAGTTCCTAAGGAGTCATAATATCTGCTTCAGATGCTGTGCATCCACCGAGCACTTCGCCAGAGACTTTAAGGTTACAGTCAAGTATTCTGAATGTAATAGTGATCTACACATGTCCGCTGTTCACCCGGGACCAATCAGGCGGAACCTAGAACCAGTTAACTGGCACAAGCCCCATTCCGATCAAGGTGGGGAGAGTCATGGCGGGGAGAGTGCCGACCGACCAACCACAACCGTCACGCCCAGATGCACAAAGGTATGTGGAGAGGGACTTGTGTGCGGTAAGTCTTGTTCTAAGATTTGCCTTGTGGATGTGTTTCCTACTGCACAACCAGAGAAGACCATAAGAATGTATGCTATTCTAGATGACCAAAGTAATCATTCCCTAGCTAGCCCTAAGTTCTTTGATCTGTTCAGGATAGAGGGAGAGACTACACCCTACACCCTAGGAACATGCTCTGGTCTTGTGACAACCTCAGGAAGAAGAGCTAATGGTTTCACCTTAAAGCCTATCAAAGGACATAAGAAACTCTCTCTTCCAACCCTTATTGAGTGTGACAAATTGCTGGACACAAGGGATGAGATTCCCACACCTGAAGCTGCACAGCATCACCCTCATCTCAGGAACATAGTCAGAGAGATCCCTCCCCTTGATAACCATGCCGAGATCTTACTCTTGCTAGGTAGAGACATTCTTGAGGCTCATAAGGTCCTTGAACTTCGCAATGGCCCTTTCAACGCTTCATATGCCCAGAAACTTACAGTGGGTTAGATCATCGTGGGGGATTTATGTCTGGACAGAACCCGCAGACCCTGCCAAGTACACTCCTTCAGAACTGAAGTATTAATAGGGGGGCGAACTTCTTACTTCAGACAGTGTCCTAACCACTACTATATGCAAGATATGCCCTGCCCAAATATTCTAAAAACATCAGAAAGCAGCTTAAATCCCAAGGAGTCAGTTGCAGAAGAATGTTCCTGGACAAAAGGGCAGCTTGTAGAAAGGCCTTCAGGATTTCAATTGGAGCCCTCTTCAAGCCCTTCCCAGCTTTGCAGTCCTCACACAGTTTATCATAATGAATCCTATATCATCACTGACAACAAGCCTTCTGATTCATGTAGTTCTGATGAGATACAGCAGAAACTTGAGCCTTCCACTTCCAGCCGTCTACCGTTTGACAATGAGTTTAATTCTGTAAAAGAAGTATCTTCTGAATGTTCTATAAAGGAGGTTCCTTCAACAGAGGAAGAGTTCATTTCAGATACTTTGCAAGAACCTTCAGTTCCATCTGCAGTTGTTGATTGCACTCAAGAGGATCACAGTTCTTCCCAGTCTTCAACGGATGAGCACCTTCATATTGCTCAGCCTTTTCTGAAAACCACAGGGAAAAGTTCACCGCCAATGTCCATGACAAATACTGCATGTCACAAACCCAAGTCCGTACTTACAAAGACAGATCCCATTTCAGAAGTGAAAAGCAGACATGAGCATTTGCATTCACGATTCATAGACAGAAATCAATCTACATGAAAATCGGGCTCACAAAATTAGCGCTCTCGCTCTAAATCGGTGACACAGACAGAGAAGTCACATTCTAAATCTTTGGTAAGATCAAGGAGAACCAAGTCTCGCTCAGCTTCTAATGAAAGCAACAGACAACCTCCTGTAGTAAAAAAGAAGAAATTCACATCTGGGGTGCATAAAAGATCACTGAAGAATAGGTCTGTTTCCAGTACCAGCTCTATGGTCTGAACTGAAGATATATCCTTTTTTGGTTTAAATAAATGTTCATTGCATGTTTCCTTTTCAGGTTTATGGACATTATTCATTATTATTTATACAATTCCATTGTATGCATATACATAGTGGTATCTACCGATACCAGACGGGGAGTGTTCTGTTTCAGTATCTTGCATTGTGTATTGGTATGCTTCTCTCTTCTCCTCCTCCCCCCACTGTTTCTGCTTCTAGTTGGTTCAGTCTAGCCACTTCTTGTTTACCCTGTCATGCATTGCTGTTTTGTGTGCCCTAATTCTGAGGAGATTCTGAGGAGAATCTGAAGTGAATCTTTGTATCTCCTGTTCTTATCAAGGAGAATATTAGTGGCATAATTCTTTTACCATCTGGATTCCCTGCATATCTTGTAATAGAATCTCTGGATTAAAGACTACTTGATTAACTCCTGGGTGTCTGATGCATAAACTGTAAGTGGAGAATGTCTGATTCAACAAGTCCCCTCACAGATGCGTGATTTGTATAAGGCTGACATTTCAAAACGCCACAACGACTATCGCGTTGCAGTCGTGGCATGCCACATGTCACAGTGCAACACCATAGACTATCATTATAAAAATTGGCGCGCAAAATTGGTGCGACACATGTAGCAGGGTAGTTGTGCTGTATGTGTCGTGTGACTTATTGTCATGCAACACATGTCGTCGTGTAGCCCTAGACTAAAACTGACCTACAGCAGTGAAGAAAAATGGCTGGGTTGTTATGGAAACCTGGAGTAAAACTGTGTGTATGTGGAGACTAAGGGCCTGTGAGCTTCTATTGGCTGATAAGGGACATGTGACCATGTGTATGGCAGTTAGGATATTAGGAGAAACACTTGCAGGCTTGTATTGGCTAACGCAGGTAATTTTTGGGGAAAATCTCAGGAACAGTACATCCTAGAGACGTAGCAAGGAATGTGTATACCAATTTTTATTGAAATTGATGGTTGCGTTTTTGAGTGATCGCGGAACATACATACACACACACACATATATACGTCCTTCTTTATATATATATAAAATTAGCAAAAAAAATTTTTACAAAAAAATAAAAAATTAGCAACTTTCCAAATTTCAATTTCTCTGCTTTTAAAACACATAGTAGTGCCTCACTTAACATTCCCCCTATGTCTACTTTATGGTTAGATCATTTTGTAAATGGCATTTTACTATTTTGGGTCGTTACAAGGCTAAGAATTTTAGGAGAAAGTCCCTCCTAAAATGATCTAACCTGTCAGATGAACATTGTAAAAATAAAAATTTAAATGTTGCCAGAACAGCCATTTTTTCATCATATGTACTCCAAAAACTGCCACCTTATCCTGTAGTTTCCAAAACGTGGTCAGTTTCTACTTTATCAGGGCATCAGGGGTTTTTCAAATATGACATGGCAACTTAAAATTATCCAAGTGAAATCTGACCTCCAAAAACCATAAATCAGTACTTCTCTTCTGCGCCCTGCCGAGTGCCCATACAGCAGTTCACAATCACAAATGGGGTGTTTCTGTAAACTACAGAATCAGGGTAATAAATATTGAGTTTTGTTTGGCTGTTAACCCTTGCTGTGTTACAGGAAAAAAAGATTTGACTATTTGGTACATATGACTATTTGATCACTTGGTATTACATTTTTTGTGATGTAAAGTGACAAAAAATATATGTTTTAGCACAGTTTTGTATTTTTTTTTTTTTACATTACAGCGTTCAGGTAATGGGGTGAATCATGTCATATTTTTATAGAGCAGGTTGTTACACATGTGGTGATACCTAATATGTTTTTTATTTATTTTGGCTTTACACAATAAAATAATTTTTGAAAAAAGAAGTCATGTTTTTGTGTCTCCATATTCTGAAAGTCATATATATATATATTTTTTTTTTTGGGGGGGGCTATTGTCTTATGTAGGGGCTGATTTTTGGTACTATTTTGGGGTACATTTGACTATTTGATCACTTGATATTACACGTTTTTAGCACAGTTTTTTTTTTTGCGGCGCTGGGGTGACAGGGTGGATCTTGAAATATATTTATAGAGCAGGTTGTTATGGACGTGGTCATACCTAATATGTTTTTTTATTTTTTATTTCGGTTTTACACTATAAAAGCATTTTTGAAAAAAAAATCATGTTTTTGTGTCTCCATATTCTGAAAGAAATAAAGGAAGATATTATGCTGGTAAGTGTCATGTCTATTTTTCTTTGGATAGAAAATGATGGCATAGCTTAAAGGAGATGTGTACAGTGTCTTGAAAAAGTATTCATACTTGAACTTTTCCACTATTTTCATGTTACTCTCACAAACATAAATGGATTTTATTAGGATTTTATGTGATAGACCAACACAAAGTAGCAAATATGTGTGAAGTTCAAAGTAAATGATACATGTTTTTTAAAGTTTTTAATAAATAAAAATCTGTGGTGTGCATTTGAATTCAATCCTGATTCAATACTTTGTAGGACTACCTTTTGCTGCAATTACAGCTGCAAGTTTTTTGGGGTATGTCTCTACCAGCTTTGCACATCAAGAGGCTGAAATGTTTGCCCATTCTTCTTTGCTAAATAGCCCAAGCTCAGTCAGATTGGAAGGAGAGCGTCTGTCAACAGCAATTTTCAAGTCTAGCCACAGATTCTCAATAAACTGTAGATCTGGTTTTTGACATTCTAAACCATTCCATTTTAGTTCTCACTTTACATACTAAAAAGAGTTTCAAAACCTTGTAGGAGGTTTTTCACGATCTGGACGTCCACAGGAAGGTGTTGAAAAATCTGTGGTAGCAGTATACGAAGGGCCAACTTGGGTTCATTGGAGTAGATAAGGCAATTGTGAGTTGATGTTTTCTTTTTTTTATTCTTATGCTTTTTACTAGTGATAATCGAGCACCAAAGTATTCGGGTGTTTGGCCAGAACACATTGCTATATTCGTGAGCTCGGCTGAGCAACCGAGTATAATGGAAGTCAAGGGGAGACAACCAGGCATTCCCTGCTCTGAAGAGGGTAATGTGCCTGGTCCATTAGAAAAGGTTAGAAAGTGACAGAAAAACCGCTGAAATAGATTTGGAACATCATGGGGATGATGTTTAGATGCATCTTGGACTCCCAGATCGCTGCTGGCAACCATGTTGTCCGAGTTGTACACCACTTTTACAGACTGACAAAAATACGCACAACCCCTTCCAAAAAAAAAAAAAAAAAACGATTTCACAGGAAAAATTGTTAGGAAACATTCTTTCCTGTATATTCAATTGTATATAAAGTGCAAGTGCTGCCAAAAATGACAAGCAAGAGGCACTTCAACACAGCCTGTATATCACATAAAGGAGGGCCTCATTCACATTGTGGTACAAGTTCAGGTAGTGGGACTCCTACACTCATAAAGCCTATGCACTAAGTGAAAGGGCTGCCAAAAATTAAAAGGAAATGGCACTACAATATACCCTTTATTACACATAAAGGAGGGCATGATACACACCCATTAAAAATTATGATTGTTGGCCTGCTGGTGACCCTCGAAAACATTTAGAGCAAGGGCCTGCTGGTGACCCTCTAAAACATTAGGGGTGAGGGCCTGCTGCTGAGCATTGCAAAAAATGATAGGCGGGTGCCTGCTGCTTAGCTGACCATTGATAAAATGATGGGCTAGTGCCTTTTGCTGAGCTGACCCTGTAAAATATTGTACGTGAGGACCTGCTGGCCCTCTCAAATATTGCAGCTGAGGGCCTGCAGCTGAGCTGACCCTCTCAAATATTGTAGGTGAGGGCCTGCAGGTGAGCTGACCCTCTCAAATATTGAAGGTGAGGGCCTGCAGGTGAGCTGACCCTCTCAAATATTGTAGGTGAGGGCCAGCAGGTGAGATGACCCTCTCAAATATTGTAGGTGAGGGCCTGTAGGTGAGCTGAACCTCAAAAATTTTGAAAGTGAGGGCCTGCAGGTGAGCTGACCCTCTTAAATATTGAAGGTGAGGGTCTGCAGGTGAGCTGACCCTCTCAAATATTGTAGATGAAGGCCTGCAGGTGAGCTGACCTTTCTTGAAGAGGGACATGAGGAGATCTTGTGAGTTGATTCCTTCAGCATCCACAGTCACAAGAAGATAACTATGGGGAATAGCAATTAGTATTTCATGAGGTGCATGATGCAGATGAGACACAGTTGTCAATAAGTGAGGGTCTTGTTAGGTAAACAACACAAGTCAGGAGGATGACCTGAGTGAGGAAGTGGAAGAGGGGGTGGTGGACGATGACATCACTGACCCAACCTGGGAAGGTAGCAAGCCAAGCGAGGACAGCAGTACAGAGGGGGTGGGATCCATCACCGCAATAGGCTGGAAGAGCCTGTGGGATGGCAAAAGGGAGAAGGTGGGCCACACCAAATAGGCCCGCGTATAGATGTCCTTAACCCAGGCAGGGTATAAAGGACCAGACTGAGTTGTGGCTCTCGCCACTCAACCTACAACCAGGCATGGTTGGTTGTTGTGTCTGATAATGGCCTTAACTTGTTGGCAGCTTTGGAGCTGGCAAGCTCACACACATGGCAACCATATAGCATATATGTTCCATGCACAATAAATATCTCAAACTTATACATTAATATAACTAAAAACATAACGAGAGTGGAGGTAAACCAATGGCATGGCTTGTTAACCCCTTAAGGACCGGGGGTTTTGGGATTTTTGCGTTTTTGTTTTGCGCTCCCTGCCTTCCAAAAGCCATAACATTTTTATATTTCCGCTCACATAGCCATATGACGGCTTATTTTTTGCGGGACAAGTTGTACTTTTTAACGCTACCATTTATTTTTGCATGTGATGTAGTGGGAAACGGGAAAAAAATTCCAAATGGGGTGAAATTGCAAAAAAAAAGCAATTTCACCACAGTTTTACGGGTTTTTAAATTACAACGTTCGATTTGCGATAAAACTGACTGGTTAATTTTATTCTTCAGGTCAGTACGAATCCGGCAATACCTAATATGTATAGTTTTTCTTGCGTTTTGATAGTGAAAAAAATTAAAAGTGGGAATTTTTTATTTTATTTTTTTGTCGCCGTGTTTTGACCCCTATAACTTTTTTGTAATTATGCGTACGGAGCAGTGTAGGGGCTCATTTTTGCAGGGCAATCTGAACTTTTAATTGATACCATTATGGGGTGCGTATGATGTTTTGATCACTTTTTATTCATTTTTTTAGGAAATGAAGCGTCCAAAAATGGCGAATTAGCCATTTGGACGCTTTCTTTCCGTTTTATGTTTACCGTATGGTGAATATTTTTAATATTATTATAGTATGGGCGTTTTCGCACATTGCGACACCCATTATGTGTAATTTTTATTTTTGTATTTATTTTATTTTCATTTTGGGGAAAGGGGGTGATTTGAATTTTTATATTTTTTATTTAATTTTTATTTTTAAACTTTTTTTTTTTTTTTACCACTTTCTTATAGTTCCCATAGGGAACTATAAGATGCAATCATCAGATTGCTATTCTCATATATTCCAATGCAATAGCATTGGAATATATGAGAAAACACATATTTCCTATGGAGCCTATTACAGTCATAGGCTCCATAGGAATACTTAGTAGTAACCTAGGTTTCATTCACAGAAACCTAGGGTACTACATGCATGCTCGGCTCCCCTTGTGGCCATCAGGGAGCCGAGCAAACCAAAGTGAAACTTTCGGTTTTGCGTGATCAGATGCCGTGGTCAGGATTGACCACGGCATCTGAGGGGTTAAATGTCCGCGATTGGCATCGCTGCCGGTCGCGGACATGAGCTGCGGGTGTCAGCTTGATGAATCAAGCTTTTACCCGCAGCTCGGGCGCCCGCTCCGTGCGGGAGCGGGCGCCATCTTTAAAGTGCGGACGAAGGGCGTACATGTACGCCCTTCGTCCTTAAGAGGTTAACTCATCAATAACCAAATAACAATAACATATTTTACCAATATAAACCATAATAACAATACTAATAACTAAAATAATACAACCACAAACCATAATAATAATAGAACAGAATGTCATTGTGGATAAATTTAAAGCTGGCGGCAGAGTACGTAGTTCCATGTGCAACCCAGGAGGAGAGATGAGGGGAACACACAGAAGTTCCAACAGAGGCAGAAAAACACTCTCCAAGGCCTGTAACAGTTTCATGACACCCCGCCAGCACCCTCACCCTGATGCGCGGCCTAGTGTCACAAAGCGGGAACAATGTTGAAAGATGGTGAAGGAATACATAGCAGACTGTGTCAGCGTCCATAGTGATCCCTCTGTGCCTTACAACTATTGGGTGTCCATGTTTGACACATGGCACAAACTGCCACTCTATGCCTCAGAAGTGCTGGCCTGCTCTGCCACCAGTGTTTTGTCAGAGCGGGTATGTAGTGTTGCTGGGGGCATAATAACAGGTAAGCATATCCGTCTGTCAACTGAAAATGCTGACAGGTCGACTCTTATATAAATGAACAAGGTCTGGATTGCCCCTGACTTCTCTACTCTTCCTCCTCCTCCATCATATCAACATGCTTTTTAGGCTGCCCTCACTCATAATGTTTAACAGGGTCAGCTCCAGGCCCTCACAATTCATGTTTTTTAGGTTCATTTCACCTGCAGGCCTAACATATAATGTTTAACAGGGTCAGCTCCAGGCCCTCACCTACAATATTTGAGAGGGTCAGCTCACCTGCAGGCCCTCAGCTACAATATTTGAGAGGGTCAGCTCACCTACAGGCCCTCATCTACAATATTTGAGAGGGTCATCTCACCTGCAGGCACTCACCTACAATATTTGAGATGGTCAGCTCGCCTGCAGGCCCTCATCTACAATATTTGAGAGGGTTGGCTCACCTACAGGCCCTCACCTACAATATTTTAGAGGGTCAGCTCACCTGCAGGCCCTCACCTACAATATTTGAGAGGATCAGCTCAACTGCAGGCCCTCACCTACAATATTTGAGAGGGTCAGCTCACCTACAGGCCCTCACTTACAATATTTGAGAGGGTCAGCTCACCTGCAGGCCCTCAGCTGCAATATTTGAGAGGGTCAGCTCACCTGCAGGCTCTCAGCTACAATATTTGAGAGGGTCAGCTCACCTGCAGGCCCTCATCTACAATATTTGAGAGGGTCAGCTCACCTGCAGGCCCTCACCTACAATATTTGAGAGGGTCAGCTCACCTGCAGGCCCTCACCTACAATATTTGAGAGGGTCGGCTCACCTACAGGCCCTCACCTACAATATTTTAGAGGGTCAGCTCACCTGCAGGCCCTCACCTAAAATATTTGAGAGGGTTAGCTCGCCTGCAGGCCCTCATCTACAATATTTGAGAGGGTCGGCTCACCTACAGGCCCTCACTTACAATATTTTAGAGGGTCAGCTCACCTGCAGGCCCTCACCTACAATATTTTAGAGGGTCAGCTCACCTGCAGGCCCTCGCCTACAATATTTGAGAGGGTCTGCTCACCTGCAGGTCCTCAGCTACAATATTTGAGAGGGTCAGCTCACCTACAGGCCCTCACCTAAAATATTTGAGAGGGTTAGCTCGTCTGCAGGCCCTCATCTACAATATTTGAGAGTGTCAGCTCAGCAGCAGGCCCTCACATACAATATTTCACAGGGTCAGCTCAGCAGCAGGCACTAGCCCATCATTTGTTCAATGGTCAGCTAAGCAGCAGGAACTTGCCCATTATTTTTTGCAATGCTCAGCAGCAGGCCCTCGCCCCTAATGATTTAGAGGGTCACCAGCAGGCCCTTGCTCTAAATGTTTTTGTGGGTCACCAGCAGGCCACCAATCATAATTGTTCAAGGGTGTGTATGATGCCCTCCTTTATGTGTTATAAAGGGTGTATTGGAGTGACGGTTCCTTGTAATTTTTGGCAGCCCTTTCACTTAGTGCATAGGTTTTATGAGTGTAGGAGTCCCACTACCTGAACAATTGTATCACAATGTGAATGGGGCCCTCCTTTATGTGATATACAAGCTGTTTCGGAGTGTCTCTTGCTTGTACTTTTTTGCAGCACTTGCACAATTGAATATACAGGAAAGAAAGTGCCTAACAATTTTTTTTTTGTGAAATTTAGTTTTTGGGCAGAGTATTGTGTGTACTTTTGTCAGTCTGTAAAAGTGGTGTACAACTCAGACAACATGGTTCCCAGCAGCGACCTGGGAGTCCAAGATGCATCCAGACATCGTCCCCATGCTGTTCCCGATCCATTTCAGTAGCGTTTCGGTTACTTTATGACCTTTTCCAATGGACCAGACACCTTCCCCTCTTTAGAGCAGGGGTGCCTGGTTGTCTCCAATTGACTTCCATTATTATCGGGGGCTCGGCCAAGCACACGAATATAGCAATGTGTTTGGGCCGAAAACCCGAATACTTTGGTGCTCGATCATCACTACTAGGAGTCAATCAGTATGGGTCATAGTCAGTATGTACACTAACCAGTCCTGTGATGACCTGTTTGCTGGCATACAATCGGTCTTTGTTAGCCGACCATAACACGTTGTTGTTAGCTGAGGTGTAAATGGATCTTGAACACTAAAGTAGTGGTGTTTTTTCTGCACTAATACACCTATTATCCATTGTGTCCACTGAACGGTGTCTGCTTTTATACTATTAAGCATACAGCGTGAACACTTCCTGAAGCCTGAGTGTAAAAATAAGTTGGGGCTGCACACCCCTTATTTTATCAAATATAACTAATAAATCTTTATTATTTTTGATTTTATTGTTCTTTATCAGGCTTTGTTAATCGTTCTAATTGACTTTGAAACAAATAAAATACCCTAACATTATCAATTATAATAGTATTAATGAGAGGTCGGGCATTGTCAATTATGTATATTGCTTTCTTGGCTGTTTCATCTTTGTTTCCACAAGTTTTAGCCAGTCGACACTTATATTCTATTTTCTAGCTTCAGAAGTAATCCATACTTTAAGTGGATCTAATTTCTCCTTCTAAGACCTCTTGCACACGAATGTATGCCCTCCACGACATACAGTCCGTGAGCGGGCCATATGTCCCGCAGCAGCATTGATCGTGCAAACGGGAGCGCACAGCATCATAGATTACAATAATGCTGTGCATGTCGGGCTACTGTGGGGCTATTGTCTCACACTCATATGATCATATGAGTATGGGAGTGCGTAATCTATGATGCTGTGCTCTCCCGTGCGCACGATCAATGTCGCTCCGGGACATATGGCCCGCTCATGGACCGTATGTCTCGGAGGGCATACGGTCGTGTGCAAGAGGCCTAAAGGAAACATCCTCATCAAGGTTTGCCTGTGTGTATAGTCTTGAGACATAAAGGTTTATATTTTCTGCACAGCTGTGTTAGCTGCAACGAGTTGGTGAAGAGCCAGGAGTCAATGTTCACGGAGAAATGTTTGGAATGTCAGACACACAGCTGGCATGTGCAAATCTATTGGAGTGAATGACAACACAAATAGTGTCAGACTAATATTTATTCACAAAATATTTCCAGCCTTAAAGATATGTTAGCTGAAACTTTATACCCATTTAATAAAAACCTGCAGGTTAAAGGGTTGTTCACATTTTGTTTTTGCTTTTCTTTCAGGGTACTCATTAAATGCACACTTTTGGCAATGTTTGTCCTTGTTTACATTTCTATATGCTTTTTTTTTTTCTGCAGGACAGACAGAATAGTGTAGCATACCAATCTAAAAAAAAGGTATATACAGTTCAAAATTATTCAACCCCCAATGCTGTAATGGGTTTTAGGGAATTTAGTGTACATTTGTAATTGTGTTCAGAATGAAATCTTACAAGGACTTTTTAAAGAACCAAATGCAACTAAAATGACATTAATTGTTTTTGTAATACAGTATTAAAAGTTTTTTTGTGATTTCTTCATTGACACAATTATTCAACCCCTTAAAGACTACCACTCTTAGTAACTGAGGTTCATTCAAGTGTTTTTCGATCAGGTATTGAAAACACCTCTGGATGTCAAGGAGCAACAATCAAGCATAATAAGCACCAATTTGGCAGATTTAAAATGACTGTAATACTCAGCTCCTTCTAGACATTTACTGGTGTGTTTACAAACATGGTGAAGTCAAGAGAATGGTCCAGGAAAACAAGAGAAGAGGTGATTTCTCTTCCCAGGAAGGGCAATGGCTATAAGAAGATTGCAAATATGTTAAACATACCAAGAGACACCATAGGAAGCATCATTCGCAAATTCAAGGCAAAGGGCACTGTTGAAACGCTACCTGGTCGTGGCAGAAAGAAGATGCTGACTTCGACTGCTGTGCGCTACCTGAAGCGCAAAGTGGAGAAAAGTCCCCATGTGACTGCTGAGGAACTGAAAAAAGATTTGTCAGATGCGGGTACTGAAGTTTCCGCTCAGAAAATAAGGCGCACACTGCGTAATGAAGGCCTCCATGCCAGAACACCCAGGCGCACCCCCTTGCTGTCTCCAAAGAATAGGAAGACTCGATTGCAGTATGCCAAAAGTCATGTATACAAGCCACAAAAGTTTTGGGATAGTGTTCTGTGGACTGATGAAACAAAATTAGAACTGTTTGGGCCCATGGATCAACGCTATGTTTGGAGGAGGAAGAACAAGGCCTATGAAGAAAAGAACACCTTGCCTACTGTGAAGCATGGAGGGGGGTCAATCATGCTTTGGGACTGTTTTGCTTCTACAGGTACAGGGAAGCTTCAGTGTGTGCAAGGTACCATGAATTCTCTTCAGTACCAGGAGATATTGGATGAAAATGTGATGCAGTCCGTCACAAACCTGAAGCTTGGGAGATGTTGGACCTTTCAACAGGACAATGATCCCAAGCATACCTCCAAGTCCACTAGAGCATGGTTGCAGATTAAAGGCTGGAACATTTTGAAGTGGCCATCGCAGTCACCAGACTTAAATCCGATTGAGAACCTCTGGTGGGACTTAAAGAAAGCAGTTGCAGCTCGTAAGCCTAAGAATGTGACTGAACTGGAGCCTTTTGCCCATGAAGAATGGGCGAAGATACCCGTAGATCGCTGCAAGACACTTGTGTCAAGCTATGCTTCACGTTTAAAAGCTGTTATAACTGGAAAAGGATGTTGTACTAAGTACTAAGATTGAATGTCACTTGGGGGTTGAATAAAACTGATAATGATGTGAGCACAGAAAAGACATTTGTGGTTATTTCATTATAAATGTTATTTCACCCAGCAATGCCACAGGCCTCATTCACAGATTCAGACCCATGTCACCCATAAAGAGGAGAGTTACAATCATGCTAAAACCGTATTAATTTCACCCAGTAGTGCCACAGACCTCATTCACTAATTCAGGACCATGGCACCTGCAAAGAGGAGAGCGGTACCGTAACAGCAACACAGGCCTCAGGTCAACCTGCAATGGAACAGGCCATTATCATTTATGTAGGCCCCTGACACCCAGACAGAGGAGAGGTCATTTGACAGTAAAAAGAGGTTAATGTCTCCCACCAATACAGCAGGCGATGAAACAAAATATAGGCCCCTGACAACCAGACAATGTAGAGGTCATTTGACAGTATAAAGAGTTTAATGTCTCCCACCAATACAGCAGGCGATGAAACAAAATATAGGCCCCTGACACCAGACAATGTAGAGGTCATTTGACAGTATGAAGAGTTTAATGTCTCCCACCAATGCAGCAAGCGATGAAACAAAATATAGGCCCCAGACAACCAGACAACGTGGAGGTCATTTGGCAGTATAAAGAGGATAATGTCACCCACCAAAGCAACAGGTGATTATCTGAAATGTAGGCCCCTGGCACCGACAGAAGAGAGAGGTCCCATAGCAGTAAATCAGGCTTCATGTCACCCAGCAATGGAAAAGGCCACTTTCATTTATTTGGGCCCCAGCAGCCAGACAGAGGAGAGAGGTCCCATAGCAGAGAATCAAGCTCGATGTCACGCACCAGAGCAACAGGCGATTAACAGAATTTTAGGCCCCTGACACCCAGACAGAGGAGAGGTTCATTGAACTTATGGCTGCCCCCAAAATAATGGTTCAATTAAAAAAAAAAGGATTCAATAAAGAAGTGCCCTGAAGTACAACAATGTATGGTTGAGGGCGAGGCAGTTATAAATGTCTATTCTGCACAAGGTACAGGCAAGTCCTGTGGGATCCATGCCTGGTTCATTTTAATGAACGTGAGCTTGTCCACGTTGGCTGTGGACAGGCGGCTGCGTTTGTCTGTAATGACGCCCCCTGCCATGCTAAATACACGTTCAGACTGTACACTGGTCTCAGGGCAGGCCAGCACCTCTATGGCATAAAGGGCAAGTTCTGGCCATGTAGACAATTTGGAGACCCAGAAGTTAAATGCGGCAGAACCTTCAGTCAGTACGTGGAGGCGTGTGCACATGTACAGTTCCACCATGTTGTTGAAATGCTGCCTCCTGCTAACACGTTCCCTATCAGCTGGTGATGCAGTTTGATGTGGCGCGGTGACAAAACTTTTCCATAGCTCGGCCATGCTATCCCTGCTGTCTGAGGAGCTGGCCGTGACATCTGCATTGGCGACCTCTTCCTCCTCCTCCTCTGCTTTCGCCTTGTGCTTCCACTTGTCCCCCGTGTCAGTTGGGAATGCCCCCAGGAGCGCGTCTACCAGCGTGCGCTTGTAATCGCGCATCTTCCTATCATGCTCCAGTGCAGGAATAAAAGTGGGCATGTTGTTTTTGTACTGGGGATCCAGCAGGGTGGCAACCCAGTAGTCAGCACAAGTTAAAATGTGGGCAACTCTGCTGTCATTGTGCAGGCACTGCAGCATGTAGTCGCTTATGTGTGCCAGGCTGCCCAGAGGTAACGATAAGCTGTCCTCTGTAGGTGGTGCATCTGTGTCCTCGGTATCCCCCCATCCACCCTGCAGTGAAACTGGTTCCTCCTCCTTCTCCTCTACCTCATCCTCCAGAAGTGTGCCCTGGCTGTCCACATTTGTACCTGGCCTCTGTTGGTGCAGGAACCCACCTTCTGAGCCACTTCTGTATGACCTGCCTGAAACCCTGTGAAATGCCCCCTCTTCCTCCTCCTCCTGCGCCACATTCTCTTCCATCATCGCCGTAATATTTTTTTTCAAGGAGACATAGAAGGGGTATTGTAATGCTAACATCGGCGTCATCAGCACTGGCCATGTTGGTTGATTACTCCAAAGTCCGCAACAAGGTACACAGGTCTCGCATGCAGGCCCAGTCACTGGTGGTGAAGTGGTGCTGATCCGCAGAGCGACTGACCCATGCATACTGCATCTGAAACTCCACTATCGCCTGCTGCTGCTTCCACAGTCTCTCCAGCATATATAAGGTGGAGTTCCACCTGTTGGGTATGTCGCATATGAGGCCGTGAGCAGGAAGGCCGAAGTTATGCTGCAGCGCAGACAGGCGAACAGCAGCAGGGTGAGAACGCTGAAAGCGCGCACATACTGACCGCACTTTCAGCAACAGCTCTGACATGTCTGGGTAGTTTTTTAGAAACTTCTACACAACCAGATTCAGCACATGCGCCAGGCAAGGGATGTGCGTCAAACCGGCTAGTCCCAGAGCTGCAACGAGATTTATCCCATTATCGCACACCACCAGGCCGGGCTTGAGGCTCACCTGCAGCAACCACTCATCAGTCTGCTGTTCTATGCCCCTGTTTGGTTTGTGGAACAAGTTTTTTCGGCCTAAAACATGGCTTTTTTTTAATAAAACCCCAAAATGCAGTTTTTAACTGCTGTACAATAACAGTAGATATTTATACTATGTAAGGACACCAGATTTGGGGACCTAGAACACAGATTTGGTCACCAAAATTCACAAATTCAGTATTTAACTGCTATATATTGGAAATAATTATTTAAACAACGGATGCACAACAGTTTTTTCGCCCTAAAACACGGCTTTTTTCAATAAAACCCCAAAATGCAGTTTTTAACTGCTGTACATTAACAGTAGATATTTATACTATGTATGGACACCTGATTTGGGGACCCAGAACACGGATTTGGTCATCAAAATTCACAAATGCAGTATTAGACTGCTATAAATTGCAAATAATTATTTAAACGACGGATGCACAACTGTTTGTTCGGCCTAAAACACAGCTTTTTTCAATAAAACTCCAAAATGCCGTTTTTTACTGCTGTAAATTTAAATTACCGTATTTTTTGCTTTACAAGACGCATTGTGGAGGGAAAAAGTCAGTGCGTCTTATAAACGCAAGGTGACCCCAAAAGGGCAAGCTGTGACAGCTCAGGAGCTCTCACTAAAGGCTCCTGAGCTGCCGTGAAATGGTGGGTGCAGGTGGCAGCAGAAGTAAGCACTTAGTAAAGCCCAAGGTGCTGCTTAGGTGCCGCGATGTATGCGCGGGCTGGCGGCTTCACTAAATGCTAAATTATGCCGGCAGCCCGCACTTCCATTCACTATCGTTGTGTGGGCTTGCGGCTTCTCTGTATGAGCTATATTGCCGCCAGCCCGCACATCATCAACATCACCTGGCCAGCGCTGCTTGCCACATAGTGCAGCGTCAGAAACTTGATAAAACGTCTATTCATCTTCACTGTTTATCTCCCCCCCCCCCCCCACGCCACCCAGTCAAGTTATCTCCAGACTGCATTGCGGGGGGCACAGTTTACGGGCGTCTCCCGCTGTCTGCAGCAAATGCCGGATCTCCACAGAGGCTCGGTGTCCCACCCTCTAGCAGATGGATTGTGTCTCCAGCCCCAGTGTTCCGCTCCCTCAGCCCTGCACTGCTCACAGTCACAAGCTCCTGCTCTGCTAACAGCGCCGCTACTGCTGCTGTCACTCACCTCAGCAGGAGGATCCCTTTCTCTGTACTGGCCATCCAGCTGACTGTTGGTGAACACGTCCTGCTTTCCCCTCCACCAATCAGCTCCTTATATTTTGCCTGCCATCTGAGCTGTCCCCTGTCCTGGTACCATAGATTCCTGCCTAAGAGTCAATATATAGTACCCTAATAAAAAATGTGTTCCAAATAGGACTATAACCCCCCTTATCCATAGGAATGCACCCATGTACTGTAGTATATGGGTGCATTCCTATGGATGTGGGGGGTTGTAGTCATATATAAAATAAACACTGTTCTATAATTGGCATGTGTCTATATTAAATGTGACTATAACCTTCCTCATACATAGGAATGCACCCATGTACTGCAGTATATATGTGGATTCCTTTGTATGAGTGGGGTTATAGTCATATTCAACATAGACACATGCCAATTACAGAACAGTCCCTGGACAGTATTAATATTAAATATGACTATAACCCCCCTCATTCTTAAGAATACACCCATGTACTGCAATAAATAAATGCATTCTTATGGATGAAGAAGGGGATAGTCATTTTTATGAACACAGGTCAATTACATTATAGTCTCTGGACAGTGCTAATATTAAATTTGACTATAACCCTCCTGATCATTAAGAATACACCAATGTACTGCAGAACATGGGTGCATTCTAAAGGATGAGGGGGGTTATAGTCACATAACAGTATGTCATCTGTAGATCCCCCATAACAGTGTAAACTTCTATTGTTATTTTATTAAATATTTGAGCACACTTTTTGTTTCAAAATATTTTTTTCCTATTTTACTCCTCTAAAACCTAGATGCGTCTTATCATCAGGTGTGTCTTATAATGCAGTAGATATTTACACCGTATATGTAAAACTGCTTTGTGAAGCAAGAATATTGCTTTTTTCACAAAAAAAAGAATAACGCACTATTTCTCAACTGTAATGTGAAATCAGTATTTAGGCGGTGTATTTCTAAATGCTTTGTGGATCAGGATTTCCACTTTTTTTGTCAAAAAATACACTTATGCTCTATTTCACAGCAGCAATGTAAAATAGGTGGTTGTAATGGGTATTCCAGACAGTTTGGTGAACCTTAAATAACGTTTTTTTTTTCTATAAAAAACAAAGAAGCACTATTTCCATGCAGAACTATAAAATATTGGACGGTGTATGCAGAACTGTTTTGTGGACAAGGAGTATGTTTTTTCCCCCAAAATCACACAAATTCTCTATTTCACCGCAGAAATGTCAAATATATATTTTGGCGGTGTAAAATAAGCTTGGTGGATCAGGATGACCACTTTTTTTTAACTAAAATACAATGATGCACTATTTGATAGTTGAAATGGAATATATGGTTTAGTGCATAGTATACAAAAGTGCTCTGTGGCACCACAGATCCCAGGCTAGACAAATGGACTATGTCACCCCTTAAACATACAAAAGGCAATATAGGGAACTGGAGCAGCCAGAAAAAAAAGTTTTTTTTCCTTCACTGAGCTACAAAATAGTGCAGTGCCTTAAATGACCGCCGACCCCCACCTCAGTAACAGATGGATTACAAAAAAAATCTCCCTGGCAGTGGCTGGGTACAGAAATGTTGGATTGCTGAGGCTCCATCCCCCCATATGTGCTGTATCTTGTGGATTAAAGTTGCACAGGTTCTTCAGATTTCTGCCCTATTCTGTCCCTGATCGAACCAGCAGCAACCTTGCTCTAATCTCAATTCAGCAGACTGATGTGCGGCACTATGTGACTCCAGGCTGGGTCACATGCTGCACTCAGCCAATCACAGCTATGCCATTAGTAGGCATGGCTGTGATGGCTTCTTAGGGCAAGAAGTAAAACGCTTGCTGATTGGCTGCTGTGCAGCCCTTCAGAAAGCGGGAAGAAATCGCCGAACAACGGACCCGAACCCAAACTTTTTTGAAAATGTTCGGGTTCAGGTCCGTGTCCCAAACACCCCAAAATACGGTACGAACCCGAACAATACAGTTTGGGTTCGCTCAACTCTAATGGCCACCAAGCCTTATACGATAACGAGTTAAAAATCTGAGTTTTTGAAAGATAAAGGTCTTGTAACATCTGATGTCTACAAAGACTTTTAAAACCAACAGTCAAGCATGGTAACGTATAAATGCAAGTTTCAAGATTTATAACAGCATCTGGGGTTCATGGTTTGTTTTTAATTGAAAACATCACACATATCCTCAGGATAATGTTTTGACTAGGAAAAAAATTATTCTACAGAACAGAAAATAACCCCAAGCAGACTGCTGTGAAGATCCAGACGTACTTATCAAACAAAAATGCTGCTGGTGATTTCAGAACAATGCACTGCCCACCCTGGTGAATCCACAATGTATATTACTGAGAATCATGTTACAGCACTTCAAAATGGATCATTTAGGGATCATTGAAAAACAATATTGAAGTGGAGAAGCAACATGCAGCATTTCCCTATTAAAAAGCTGTCCAGATAATGCTGAAGGGCACGGGCTTAGCTTCTGCCTGATATTATATAGCTTGAACACAGTGATAAGTCTAATTTTATATTTAGATTTTTTACCAATTCAGCAAAAGGAATATTTAGTAATTTATTAAGTAATTTATTTATGTTGCTTATATAACAGTAAAGGTGATCATACACATTCAATAGCTGTCAACTGAACAATCTTTTCACCAACAGCTATCTTTCCAGACTCCCCCATACACACATATGCCAAATGTGTATGTGTATTCAATAGGGAGAGAGGAGAAAGTTGCTGCCAAAAATTCTTGGAAACCATCAAAAAATGTGGTGATAAGAAAGCAGGATGCGCTCATACCCATATGCAGTTGTGCATTTCTATAGGGGAGCACATCCTGCACTTGTAGTCCGTTGCTAATGGCAATCACCAGCAAAAAATGCATACAATGGATGATGCCAGCAACGAACTACAAGTACCACAATGGACATCCTACATAAGATGAAATTTATGTGGATGTGGCAAGAATTCAAAACAAACACAGAACCAGAGATAGGTGCACACTGCCGTCACACTAAACCCTCACACTGATGTTAAAAATTGAGAGGTTAGTTCGACATATCCTACTAGGAGGACATGTCTTAAGCCTCAGGCACCAGCGTCAAGGTCTCTCAAGTAGCCCAAGGGCCCTAACACTCACCTACCTGCGCCATATGGGTGATATCAGGGGCCAGTGGGCAATTACAGGAGCATTAGGACGACTCACAAACATCTCCTCTGTTACCTCCAGCATGTAGCCATGCTTGCAATGGGAGGTGGGAGGTGTCTATGAGCCCTACCCAAGACTGACTGATATAGCCCAAAGCCTAGCAGGTGCACCCAATTGTGACCTGAAGATGAAAAACAGGCACATTTAAATTGGAGTTTATACACCTCCGTACATATATATATATATATAAACCATCAAAAAATGTGGTGATAAGAAAGCAGGATGCGCTCATACCCATATGCAGTTGTGCATTTCTATAGGGGAGCACATCCTGCACTTGTAGTCCGTTGCTAATGGCAATCACCAGCAAAAAATGCATACAATGGATGATGCCAGCAACGGACTACAAGTACCACAATGGACATCCTACATAAGATGAAATTTATGTGGATGTGGCAAGAATTCAAAACAAACACAGAACCAGAGATAGGTGCACACTGCCGTCACACTAAACCCTCACACTGATGTTAAAAATTGAGAGGTTAGTTCGACATATCCTACTAGGAGGACATGTCTTAAGCCTCGGGCACCAGCGTCAAGGTCTCTCAAGTAGCCCAAGCCCAAAAATTCTTGGAAGAACAAAAGGACTGGGCAAAAATGTTCAATTTGCCTGATCTCTCTCTCCTGAGAGATTGGGGCTCTCCATACATACTAGACTGCTAAGAAGACACTAATGTGTATTTGGGCCTTAACATATTCTGTAACACTATACAGAGATTGTTATTGCCTACATTAGTCCCTGTCCTGGATGGGGTTCACAATCTCGTTTTCCTATCTCAGACACACACACTAGGACAAAATTCAAAAGAATAAATTAAACCTGTCTGTAAACTACTCAGTATGCTACTGGTGTGTGGAAGCTGGAAAGCCTGGAAGAAGTATATACAAACACCAGTAGAACATATGAACTCCATGCAGATTTTGCTGTTCGTCAGGACCACAGTAAGACAACAGTACTAACCACTGATATACCATGCTTCCAACATTAATCATTGAATAGATAAACCCGTACTATAGGTAGAAGTTATAGATTGTTTAATATACATATAAGTGTAGAGGATATTAAAAGGTTGCATAGATCTCGGAAGGTCTAGAAAATAGGTGCTAACCTAGATACTCCATCCATTTTTTATCTTATTTTTCATTTCACCTTATTTGATATGAATTGGTACCATTTACTTTACATTTGCCATAGAATGAGATGAAATCTTATTCCATTTCAGCCAGAGTAACTGCATTATTTTATACCTATGACAGTAGCGGGGCATAATGAAAACCACACACAAAGGCGGAATTTAAACTCAGACCTGTATCTGTGTATCATTAGCATCTTCAAAGACACAAACAGATGACTGCCACTGGAATGTTGAATGCATACAATTTCCTTTTGTGTTTAGTTTTTATGTAATAAATGTAATGCATCAACTACATTATGGTATCTGTAGTACCCATAATCGCAAGTTCTCTGTAATAGCATTTTTTTTAACATAAAAAATGAAATGGCAATGTTTGTAATTGTATTTACATTCAATGAAAATCACCGAAGATGAAACATAGCATGTCAGAATAGAAGAATTAAAGTTGACAGCCAATATATAATTTAAAAATGCACTATTAAAGCTGGAACATTTTGCAGGCAGCTTTCAAATGGAGATGAAGCTTCAAAAACAACATCACAGGACTGGAATGTCTGGCAGTTCTTTGTTCAGCTATGTGTACACATTGTTAAATTATGGATCAAGTTTCACCCATAGCTTCTTGACCATGCTGATTATCCTTGCTATATCCTTCTTTGCCATCATGCTGACGGGGTAATAGATAATCTATGGATTTTTACCCTGTTAAATGCTTTTGAGAACATGAAAAGGTTATAGAAGCTTCGTTTTTTTTTTTAAATCCGAGAAAAAAAAAAGATATATCTAGTCATTACTAGTCTGAAACAATAAAGTGAAATTCCCACAGGGCAAAGATCTAAGAAACTGAGAGGCTGCTCCTCTTTCACAGCTGTCTGAATGATAAAAAAAAGGCAGCAAACAGCACAAAATATTGAAATGCTGCCAACATTTTAACTTCAAACAGTAGTTTTCAAGGGCAACAGTGTTAGTTGTACAGTATATATACTGTGTTCATCTGCTTGTATGATATTCTGCTTATTTAAATGTATTATCCACCCAACCAGCTGACCTGCCACAGTGACCCTATCCACCCAGCACTAAGTGGTCTGATTTCCACCTTCCCATTTATTGTAATATTGCAGCAGTCTTAGTAGAATAATTATGTGAAGCACTGAAAAAAAACAACCAAAACATCAATTAAGTATCTCAGCACAGATGAAAACAGTAGTACTTTTAAATTCATAAAGTTGAAAGACAAACTGATGTTATTTTATTGTAAAAATGGCAAAATAAATAAAAGGGGCTAAAAATTGCACCATGCTTAATAGATAACACAATATTACAAAAACATCCACAATTAGAGAGTAATAACTAGAAATGAGAGCATCACTTCTAAACAAATCAATTCTGTCTCGAATTTCACAAAAATTAGGATTGCAGGCAAATTTGAATCTTTTGCAATTTAATTAAGATGAGCCTAGCAAAATGGCAGCCACCATTTTAAAGGTCAGAAATTAGAGACAAAGACATCTCCCACGAAAACAGAATATTTTGTAGACCATGGGGGTCATTTATTTGGACCAACATTTTAGACGCAGGTCTTATTACCCCTTTAGCTGGCGGTGGATGCACCAAATTTATGTAGATGCGTATCTATACCAGGTCCCTTGTTGGCGTAGATTTAGACTATTTCTACGCCTAAAATCAGTACACAGTGGAGGTGAAAGGTGGTGTCTGGTGTAGTGCACCATGACATTCCATATGAATTTCTAGGGACCTATAGACTTCTATGGGTACTGTATTACAGCTCAGTACAACTCAAAGGTTCTATAGAACCATTAAGTGCTCATGTACATGAGTCCTTAGAGGAGTTTTCCAGGATTGCCTTCTATATTAAATCCTCCCCTCCCTGTTGACCCATGAATTGAATTATATGTTCAACTCTTTGTCTCTTAATTCTGGCTCCCTATATCCACCCCTGTCTTCGGTCACCACAAGTTAACTTCATGTGACATTGCAGCCAAAGACTGACTGCTGTTGAAAAGTGTCACTGCACATCACTGCTACAGCAAGTCATTGGTAGTAGTGGAGTACATTACGCCATATACACTAAAAGTTTACATGTGGGGGGGCGCTGAAGTGGTGTAGTGAAGACAGTGGTGCACTCAGGGAGCCAGAACCCAGCAGCAGGTAAGTGCGATTCCCTTCACAGGTGAGGCTGCAAGGGGGGATTTGAAATAGAAGTCAATCCTGTAGAACCCCATTAATATATCAATTTGTTTTCCTGTAAAAGAACAGATAACACATTGTGATGAACAGAATTGCTATTGTTTTCATATTTTCATTGTAAAAAAACAGCTGGAAATAAGATATCTAAGTGCATTGAATAGCAGACAATAGATAAAAAAAACAAAAACCTTGTGCCTCCTCGGTATGTTGGTTCTTGGTAGAACAAATAGCTCCATTTATTAACATGAAAAGAGCTCTGCTTGTTGACAGTTGAAGATAAAGGGAATTGAAAGTGACATTAAGGAGCATCTGGGTGTTCATGTGCATCACCAAGTTTATTTTTTGAGATTTTGAAAGGTCTTGCCTTGCAGGCTGAAATCAACAACCTTTGCTGGTGACCTGGTGCTGTTAAAGGGTAGGTTATTTTATTGATTTGTTAAAGTGACAGACACGTTTGTAAATTTGCAGTATGATGTGATTCTCGTGGGGTTTAGGAGTATGTGTTTTTTTTCCCTTGACTGATTTGTTCTGTCCTTAATAGAATGTCGAGATTATGCTTCCCTAATGTATGAGTGCTGCTCTCCATTTATAGCCTGGTAATGTCTTGCTGGGTTTTATGTTGAATGAGCTCTGGAATTACATGCAGTAGAAATGTAAATGAAACAAATAGGTTTTTAACAAAAGGTGATTATGAAAAGTAAAAACATGCATAATAAATGTTAATTAGACTGGAATTCTTCACCATATATAAAAGTCACATAGAAAAAAAAAAAAGAAACTGTGGGTGAATTAGCAATGTGAGTTCTCAAATGGGAATTGAGCCCACTCAGAAGTAAATTATAATAAATTATAGTCTAATTGTATGGATATACTGCTAAGAATATTAGAAGCAAGCTCAGTGACAATAAACAACGTACAGGAATTGAAGATGCCCTTCTGAAGACCCACTCTACTTCTAATTTAATTTATTATTCTTATCGGCATTTTATTCTTTAGCATGCTTAACATTCAAGTCAAAGGATGGATGCACTATGTAATGCAGCCATTCTACAAGATGGTACAAGAACATTTTTGGGCTTAGAATTATTAATGGGATTATCCCATGAGAAAATATCCTACATATTTCAAACCAGTACCTGGATCTGAATATTTTTGCAATTGTATGTATTTAAAAATGTAGTATAGTCACTGAGTTATTTAATAAAATGTATTTGTATAGCGCCACCTGCTGCTTGTTGCTGTTCTTTTTTCTCTGTCCACCTTTCTGCGGTGGAGGCATGTGCCCAGTTCATCCTGCAACTGCCACCAGCCCTATCTACTGTTTAGAAAGTAACAGTTACATAGAGAGAGATGCAGCAGACAGAAAGGACACACACCCTGAACTGCCAGCATGAAATAAATCTAGCAGAAGTATTGGATCAATGAATGGAGAGTAGTGTTTGCGAAGATTTAGAAGATAGTGCTATATATTCGTATTCGCGAATGTTCTAGATTTTTTTCCCCTCTGAACCCATGATCCCTC
Source organism: Bufotes viridis (assembly GCA_033119425.1). Classification (NCBI taxonomy): domain Eukaryota; kingdom Metazoa; phylum Chordata; class Amphibia; order Anura; family Bufonidae; genus Bufotes; species Bufotes viridis. Next base: position 125,539,540 of record CM065589.1, read on the forward strand.
CCTGCTTCTTGCTTGTGGGCCAATGAGAAGGCTGCAATGTCTTTGTCTGAGCTTAGCAACATCCCTAGCAACCAATAGGAAAGTTTCTTACCCCTTACTATATAAGAACCTCCCCAGTAGCCATTTTCTGCAGGGTTTTTTTCAGTTCTGAGAGAGACAGCAGTGTCATTGCTGTCCTCTGTGATTTGCTGTGTCACATTACATTAGATCAAGGATCAGCAACCTTCGTCACTCCAGCTGCTGTGAAACTACAACTCCCAGCATGCAAACATGCTCGTCTGGTCTTCTAACTCCCATAGAAGTGAATGAAGCATTCTGGGAGTTGTAATTTCCGAACAGCTGGAGTGCCGGAGGTTGCTGATTCCTGGAGGTTGCCGGAGGTTGCTGATTAGATAGTTAGTTAGTTAGTTAGTTACCTTATATATATAATACAGATGGTTAGTGGGAGTTAGTCAGTGTAGGTTAGATAGTGATATAGTGTAGTTCCAGTGCGGGGTGTTAGGTAGTGTGTTAGGTTCTGCTGTACATACATACATGCTACATACATAGTGCTGTGGTGTCACAAGTTTACACCAATATATGTAGTCAGACTTGATAAAATGTGAAGTTGCACGTATTGTGCAAAAAAAAGCGCATCATTAACTGCCGATTTGCGCAATCGCGAATATATCGGAGCACTCTATCTGCATATAAAGCTATTGTAATGTTTTGCTGTGCCAACCATTAGAGATGTCCCGAACTATTCGCCGGCATCGCATGTTCGAGTTCGATGCGGCGGGCGAAAATATGCGATGTTCGGTCCGCCCCCTATACATCATCATTAAGCAAACTTTGACCCTGTACCTCACAGTCAGCAGACACATTCCAGCCAATCAGCATACCCTCCCTCCCAGACCCTCCCACCTTCTATCAAAAAACATCTTAGATTAATTCTGAAGCTGCAGTATTGGGCCACATTCACACGTCCGCAATGCAAATGCAATGCAAATTTGCAGAACAGGTGCGGACCCATTCATTTTGAATGGGGACGTGACGGATGCGGAGAGCACACACTGTGCTCTCTGCATCCGCATTTGCGGAGTGCGCCGCCGATCTTCCTGCCGGTGGCTCTGCAATAATATAGAGCATGTCCTATTCTTGCCCACAATTGCGGACAAGTATAGCCATCTCTATGGGGCTGGCGGCAAGGTGTGTTGCGGTGTGTTGAATGGGGCCTTAGTTAGAGCAGAGAGAGTGCTGCTGCTGCTGAATTAATAGGGAAAGCGTTAGCTAGGCCAGTGTTCTGTGTCCACTCCAGTCCTCAAAGATAGAGTTGAGTGAACACCTGGATGTTCGGGTTCGAGAAGTTCGGCCGAATTTCCCGAAAATGTTCGGGTTCAGGATCCGAACTTCACCCCGAACCCGAACCCCATTGAAGTCAATGGGGACCCGAACTTTTTGGCACTAAAAAGGCTGTAAAATCGCCCAGGAAAGGGCTAGAGGGCTGCAAAAGGAAGCAAAAATGTAGGTAAATCCCCTGCAAACAAATGTGGATAGGGAAATAGATTAAAATAAAATAAATAAAAATTAACCAATATCAATTGGAGAGAGGTCCCATAGCAGAGAATCAGGCTTCATGTCACCCACCAATGGAGAAGGCCACTTTTACTTGTTTAGGTCCCAGCACCCAGACAGAGGAGAGAGGTCCCATAGCAGAGAATCAGGCTTCATGTCACCCACCAATGGAAAAGGCGATTTTCAGTTATTTAGGCCCCAGCACCCAGACAGAGGAGAGAGGTGGCATAGCAGAGAATCAGGCTTCATGTCACCCACCAATGGAACAGGCCACTTTCAGATATTTAGGCCCTGGCACCATGACAGAGGAGAGAGGTCACATAGCAGAAAATCAAGCTTCATGTCACCCACCAATGGAACAGGCCACTTTCAGATATTTAGGCCCCGGCAACAAGACAGAGGAGAGAGGTTGCATAGCAGAGAATCAGGCTTCATGTCACCCACCATTGGAACAGGCCACTTTACGATATTTAGGCCCCTGGCACCCAGACGGAGGAGAGGTTCATTCAACTTTGGGTTGCCCCGCAATATAATGTTAAAATTAAAAAAAGAGGATTGAATGAAGAAGTGCCCTGGAGTCCAAGAATATATGGTTAAGGGGAGGTAGTTGAATACACGTTTAGACAAAATGCTGGCCGCTGGGCAAGCCAGCACCTCCAAGGCAAAAAAGGCTAGCTCTGGCCACGTGGACAATTTGGAGGCCCAGAAGTTGAATAGGACTGAACCGTCAGTCAGTAAGTGGAGGGGTGTGCACATGTACTGTTTCACCATGTAAGTGAAATGCTGTCTTCTGCTAACACGTTCCGTATCAGGTGGTGGTGCAGTTAGCTGTGACGTGGTGACAAAACTTTTCCATATCTCTGCCATGATACAGCTGCGTTGGCGAGCTCTCGCTCCTCCTCTGCCTTCGCCTTGGGCTTACACTTGTTCTCCTGTGACATTTGGGAATGCTCTCAGTAGCGCGTCTACCAATGTGCACTTGTACCCGCGCATCTTCATATCATGCTCCAGTGCAGAAAGTAAGGTGGGCACATTGTCTTTATAAAGGGGATCCAGCAGGGTAGCAGCCCAGTAGTCCCCACACGTTAAAATGTGAGCAACTCTGCTGTCGTTGCACAGGCACTGCAGCATGTAGTCGCTCATGTGTGCCAGGCTGCCCAGAGGTAAGGACAAGCTGTCTTCTGTGGGAGGCGTATCATCATTGTCCTCCGTTTTCCCCCAGCCACTCACCAGTGATGGGCCCTTGCTAGATGTTTTCCTCATTGTTACCGTTCACCACAATAAGAAAAAAATTATTATGCCCAATGTATTGAATTCAAATTCAGGCTTTTTTTTACAGGCACCTAACACTATCTGGCTATCTATTTATGTACCGTATCACACTGATCCAGGCACAGCAGTAACCACAGATTTAGGGGAATATCAATTGTAGGCCTAGTATTTAGGCCCTGGATGAAAGGTATCCTTTTACGGACAGATTTACACTTGGAGATGCACAGTAGCGTGTAAAAAATATATGGGATTATGCTTTCAGCACTTGTATTTAAATACTTTGTGTAATATACCCTTTAACGTAAAGAAATACACTTAGAGATGTAAAACAGTGTGTGCAAATGTAGAGGATTATGATGTATTTTAACACTTACTGTAATATACCCTTTAACGGAAAGAAATACACTTGGAGATACACGGTAGCGTGTGAAGTTATTGAAGATGACCCTATCAGCACTTGTATTTACACCTTGAATGTAATATACCCTTTTACGGACAGAAATACACTATGAGATGCACAATAGTGCGTGCAAATTTAAAGGATTATGCTTTCAGCAATTGTAATTTAACACTTTGTGTAAGATACCCTTTTACAGAAAGAAATGCACTTGGAGATGCACGCTGAGTGTAATATACCCTTTTACGGACAGATTTACACTTGGCCTGCAACAGCTGGAACACCAGATTTTGGGTATTGCTATTTTGGCAATTGAATTTCACCCCAGAACAAAATATATCCTTTGACGGGTACTATTAAACTACTTGTCCAGCCACAGCTAGAACACCAGATTTACTGTATTTCTTTTTTTGCAACTGAATTTCACCCCAGAAAATAATATATCCTTTGACGGACACTATGAAACTTGTCCAGTCACAGCTGGAACACCAGATTTACGGTATTGCTATTTTGGCAATTGAGTTTCACCCCAGAACAAAAGCTATCCTTTGACGGACACTATAAAACTTGTCCTGCCACAGCAGAAACCACTGATTTAGGGTATTGCTATTATGGAAATTGAATTTCACCCCAGAAAAAAATATATATTCTTTGCCAGACAGTATTACACTTGGCTAGCCACAGCTGGAACACCAGATTTAGGGGATTGCTATTTTTTTAAGTGAATTTCACCTCTCAATAAAATATAGAAAATTCTATCCTGAGTTTCTAGGGGTGACAATAAGCATAGCCAAGCCCCTGATGTAGGATATAGCAAAAAAAAAAAGCCTACTATTGATGGATTAATGGACTTGGTGGCAGCTTGTGCTTGCGCACCACAAGACACAAAATGGCCGCCGATCACCCCAGAAAAAAGAGACAGAAAAACACTCGGGGCAGCCTGAAAACAGTGAGCAATTAACTAGCAGAAGTTTAATAATTCACAGCTGTAGATTGATCACTTCATTAAGTGTTTTTGCTGAGTTAATCCCTGCCTAATCTCACCCTAACAGCAGCTGCATCCTATCCCTACACTAATCAGAGCAGAGTGACCTGCGTCGCGACATGACTCCAGCTTAAATAGTGGCTGGGTCACATGCTGCACTTGGCCAATCACAGCCATGCCAATAGTAGGCATGGCTGTGATGGCCTTTTGGGGCAAGTAGTATGACGCTTGTTGATTGGCTGCTTTGCAGGCTTTCAAACTGCGCCATAGAAATTGCCTAACAACGAACCCGAACTTTTACGTAAATGTTATACAGTTCGGGTTCGCTCATCCCTACTCAAAGACTCATCTGCTGTAAGGACAGCATCCTGACAGCACCACAAAAAGCCCTTTTTAGGGCTGGTACATCAGTCTGCTTTTATTTATTTCTTCTATATATATATTGCAGTTGCCTGCACGTGTGTGAGAGGCCGCAGGCCCACAGACTGTACTGTGTGCACACCTCTAATATCTGGTGGCACAGTACCTTGCAGATAAAAAAGTCATTAAATTTTTACCCTTTATTATAATTGCAGTTGCCTGCCAGTGTGTGTCAGGCCCACAGACTGTACTGTGCCCACCGCCCACCACTTATATAGGGTGTTACAGTACATTGCACGGCGCACTTGCAGTGACCTAAAATTCAAATGAAGCGGACCGAGCATGGTTTTTTTTCCATCTCCCGGTTCCAAAAATCTATTCACTACACCGGCCCTGGCCCTGATAAGGGACAAAACAGAGATTAATAGTACTTAGTTAACACTAGTGCCCAAAATTAGAAGGAAGCGGACAGAGCAAGCTTTTTTCTCTATCTCCCCATGCAAGGATTCAATTCCATACACGTCCCCTGATAGGGGACTTAACAAAGATTAAAATTGAAAGAATAGTGGTTCACACTATTTGTATTGGTGGCACAGTACATTGCGTGGCGCACGCGCAGTGCCCCAAATTGGAAGTAAGAGGACCAACCAATCATCTTTTTCCATCTCCCGGTTCCTAAAATCTATTCGATACATGTCCCCTGATAGGGGACGTAACAGGGATTAAACCGATTAAACTGATAGGAATAGTACTACTTAACACACCACTCATATAGGGTCGCACAGTACATTGCACGGCGCATGCGCAGTACCCCAGATTGGAAGGAAGAGGACCGACCAACCATCTTTTTCCATCTCCCGGTTCCTAAAATCTATTCCATACACAGGCCCCTGATAGGGGATAAAGCATAGATTAAACTGTTAAGAACAGATTTTTTTAATTTAGAAAAAAGAGTACAGCCTCTGTGGAGCTGGGTATTTTTTTGCCCGCGTTACTGAATGCTCATGCACAATGGCTGTAGGCTCATGCGTCCTTTTGTGGAGGTGACAAACTTTGTCAGTTAAACCCAAGGCAACATCATTGACCTGATCCCATATGCGTTTTTTCTGGAGCGTGCCCTGCGAAGAGTGCTGGATCAGGCCGTAGATGAGCATGAAGAGGAAGAGTTGTGGTCACGATCACCACCAGAAGCAGCCTTGTCGTCGTCGATTGCTGGATCTGCGGCAACGCAGAGAGAGAAGTCTGAAGAAGAGGAGTCAGAGGAGCAAGGTGGCTTTGAGGAGGTGGAAGACCAACCACAGCAGGCGTCCCAGGGGGCTTGTTGTCACGTTTCGGGGACCCTTGGTGTTTTACGTGGCTGGGTGGAGGAAGAGACCTTCAATGATGTCAGTGAGGACAAGGAACGGGACATGGCTAGCTTGGTATCCAACCTTGTGCAAATTGGGAGTTTGCGGTTGTGCAAATGGACTGTTTGCAGTTGTTTGCGGTGCGTTAAACGGGGAGTTTGGTCTGTCAGAGTTTGGTCTGTCACTGTGAAGCGGGCATAACCTTTAAACTACCTGATCAATACAACATCATACCTGATCGTATATACACACTGGATGTTTTAAAGTACGTTATTTCAAACAATTTAGGAATTTAGGTGATTTATGCCCTTTATAGATTAAAACCCGACTCTGCGTCAACTATGTTATTTACCATGGGAGTTTTGCCATGGATCCCCCTCCGGCATGCCACAGTCCAGGTGTTAGTCCCCCTAAAACAACTTTTCCATCACTATTGTGCAAAGAAAGAGTCCCTGTGGGTTTTAAAATTCGCCTGCCTATTGAAGTCTATGGCGGTTCGCCTGGTTCGCCCATTCACGAACATTTGCGGAAGTTTGCATTTCGCCGTTCGCGAACGGAAAATTTTATGTTCGCGACATCTCTACCAACCATTTTCTCCAGTCTAAGGAAACTTCTTACAGCTGGAAAAATGTAGCAATAGTGACCCACGCCTGTATTGCGCTCGCAATACATACTTATAACATTGCCGAATTTCGCAATCAAGAAAATAATTGCGAATTCTCAAATTCGCAAATTTATTATGAATATTCCCCCAAATATTCACGAAATATCGCAAATTTGAATATTTCCCCTGCTGCTCATCACTAACGGAGAGATCTCCGGATTTATGTGAGCCATATAACTGGCTGTCATGTAGTATATTTTTTTACATCAATGATGGGATGAACCCTGTAATGTTGTGGTTGTGTTTCTGCATATAACTTGTTGGTAGAGTTAAGCGGACAGCTGGAAGTTCGGGATCAGAACTTAACCCGAACTTGACCCCGAACCCCATTGAATTCAATGGGGACCAGAACTTTTGGGCACTAAAATGGCTGTAAAAAGTGCTAGAGGGCTGCAAACGGCAGCAAAATGTGGGTAAGTGGCCTGCAAACAAATGTCGATAGGGAACTGACTTAAAAGAAAATAAATAAAAATAAAAAATAAAAATCTTAAACTAGGAGGAGGAAATGGATGTGGAGTAGGAGGTGGAGGAGGCATCAGGTGGGAATGCCATCAGCCACGCATCTACCAGCGTGCGTTTCTAGTCATGTTTTTACCAAATTTGGTTCCCTGTCAGCAATGCACAGCAAGGGTTTTTCACCGGCAAAACGGGGTTCATATCACCCGCCAATGGAAGAGACGATTTTTAAAAATGTAGGCCCCTTGCACCCAGGCAGGAGGGGTTTATTCATGGCAAAACGGGGTTCATGTCACCCACCAATGAAACAGACGATTTTAAAAAATGTGGGCCCCTGGCATCCAGGCAGAGCAGGGGTTTATTCACAGAAAAACGGGGTTCATGTCACCCACCAATGGAACAGGCGATTTTTAGAAATGTAGGCCCCTGCCACCCAGGCAGAGGAGGGGTAAATTCACGGCAAAACGGGGTTTATGTCACTCACCAAAGAAACAGACGATTTTTAAAAATGTAGGCCCCTGGCACCCAGGCAGGAGAGGTTTATTCATGGCAAAACGGGGTTCATGTCACCCACCAATGAAACAGACGATTTTTTAAAATGTAGGCCCCTGGCATCCAGGCAGAGCAGGGGTTTATTCACAGAAAAACGGGGTTCATGTCACCCACCAATGGAACAGGCGATTTTTAGAAATGTAGGCCCCTGCCACCCAGGCAGAGGAGGGGTTTATTCATGGCAAAACGGGGTTCATGTCACCCAACAATGGAACAGATGATTTTTATAAATGTAGGCCCCTGGAACCCAGGCAGAGGAGGGGTTAATTCATGGCAGAACGGAGTTCATGTCACAAACCAATGGAACAGACAATTTTTAAAAATGTAGGCCCCTGGCACCCAGGCAGAGGAGGAGTTTATTCACGGCAAAAATGGTAATATTACACCCAACAATTTAAAAGAAGATTTTTCAAATTTTCGGTCCCTGTCACCTATACAGAGCAAGGGTTTGTACCCGGCAAAAATGGTAATATTTCACCCAACAATTTAAAAGAATATTTTCAGCATTTTCGTTCACTGTCACCTATGCAGAGCAAGGGTTTGTACCCGGCAAAAATGGTAATATTGCACCCAACAATTTAAAAGAAGATTTTCTGCATTTTCGGTCACTGTCACCTATGCAGAGCAGGGGTTTGTACCCGGCAAAAATGGTAATTTTGCACCCAACAATTTAAAAGAAGATTTTTTACATTTTCGGTCCCTGTCACCTATGCAGAGCAAGGGTTTGTACCTGGTAAAAATGGTAATATTTCCCCCAACAATTTAAAAGAAGATTTTCCGCATTTTTGCGGAGCAATTCAATACAATTACTTCACTATCACCAACAATTTAAAAGCAGAAGTTAACGGTTTAATTTGACTATCAGAAATGCAGCATACACCGCAAATGTGCTATCTACCACAAAACCTGTGTGTTTGCAACCAACTATGTAAATGCAGAATTCAAAAGGTCACTTAAAATGACTGAAATTCAGGGTAGGCCACAGATCTGCTATGTAGCACAAAACCAGTGTTTATTGCAACAAACTACAGAAATGCAGTATGTCACTCCTAAATTTTAAAATAGGTTTCTGTGCGTTGTATGCCAAACTGCTCTGTGGAGCAACAATACGGGCTTATTTCCCTCAAATACAGAAATGCAGTATGTCACTGTTAAATTTTGAAAGAGGTTTTTGTGCGTTGTATGCCAAACTGCTCTGTGAAACAACAATACGGGTTTATTTCCCCTAAATACAGAAATGCCCTATGTCACCCCTAAGTTATAAAAGAGGTAATGTAGGGGGACCTGACCTGCCAGAAAAATTTAATTTTTCCTCCACTGAGCTATCAAAAAAGGATTAGACTGATGTCCCTGGCAGGCTGGCACATATGCAGGTCACATGCAGTTCCAAGGACACTGCAGTTGCTAAAATGGCTGCCGACCCCCACCTCGCTAACAGATGGATTAAAAATTATTTGGCAGTATCACTGGGCTGAGGGCTGGGTAGAAAAATGTAGCATAGCACCCTCAATAATTGCTGTAGCTTGAAGATTTAACACCACCAAGTTCAACAGATTTCTTCCTTAATCGGCCCCTCACAGAATCGGCAGCATCCTATCCCTACACTGAGAAGAGCAGAGTGACGTGCGGCGCTACGTGACTACCAGCTTAAATCACAGATTACTTGGTGTTGGCTAGGTAGAGCTATAGGGTGTAGGGGATTCCCTAATCTTCATCCTAGTCCCTGCAAAAATGGCTGGACTTGGCTGCAGAGGAATCCCCAGATTGCCACCCCGAAAATAGTCATCAGCTGGGGATACAGATGTGCAGTAATGGAGATTAGGGACAGGTCAGAGTACTCACCAAAAAGCAAAAGTTAATGGGACAGATATACTAGAACAAGCATTACAAACACCAGTCAGTATAAAGTCAGTTGGAACATAGAAGGGCAGCTGGCTTAGATTTGAACTATAATATACTCCAGTTTCTGGCGTAAATGATAGTAAATCTAAGGGCTCATGCACACAACCATATGTATTTGGTGGTCCGGAAAACACAGATCCGTAAAAATAATATGGATGACATCCGTGTGACGTCTGTTTTTTTCTGATCCATTGTAACAATGCCTTCGCTTGTCTGCAAAATATACAAGAATAGGACATGTTCTATTTTTTCTGCGGAACGGACTTTGTGGACATGCGGATATGGAATGCACATGGAGTCATTTCCAATTTCTTTTCCCTATTGAAATGAAATGGAACAGGCAAAAAATACATTTGTGAGGATGAGCCCTTATAAATATGGGAGGCCACACCCTCTCATTGTAAGCCCCACAGGCTTTCTCTCACTGCAGGAGACAAAGTGAGATGGAATAAAAAAAAAGACAATGTAAGCTCTTTTCTCTCCTTGCTCTAGTTAACGCTGGTGGTTTTCAACCTCTGGATCCATGTGAGGTACAGGGCTGGTTCTAGCATTGTTAGAAGGAGATAATCACGTACTGTATGATGTCATTTTTTACATTAACAATGGCATAAGCCCTTTAAAGTGGCTTGGATAATTATTAGAATAAAATTGAAGAATGTTTAATTATTTTATGAGTACTAAAGTGTAAAAAAAAACATTCTGCTATTATGCATGCAGTATTTTGGAAAAATAACACTAATATCAATTCTTTTTACACTGTAATAATAGGGTCTGCAGTGGCTTTTCAAATCAACAGCAATAGCAATGGGACGCATTGTTTCTTAGCAACCTTGTTTCAATCCCCTTTTGTTTGCTAACAATGCACATGTTATTTGATGGCGGGATTTTTTTTTCTGAACACAAGATGAATCAAGGAAGATTACAATACAGCCAGTGCTTTAGTAGTCGCTGGTGGTAAATCACACAACATGCTATTAATTTCAGTGGTGTTTTGGAGTAATTTGCTTTAAATAAGCCATAACTGTGATCTGCTGCTAATTGCATTTTAGCAGAGAACAAGCGTAAGTTTATTTGAATAATTGAGCAAATTTTGCCCTAAAACAACATAATTAATAAAACGATTAAACAGAAGTATTCATGTTCTTGACCCAAAGATCTTAACGGTCTTTTAAGTGAAATATTTAATATATACAGGATGTGAATTAGTCATCATAATAGTCATTGATGTTTTTACATTTTATGAATTTCTTTGGGGCTTGGCAGGAAGCTAGAAGTGGAAGTAATGCTTCCTGAAATAAATCTGTTTGAAAATATGAACCATTTTTGTTGCAGAACTTTGTATTCATCTGAATGGGGCTTGCAGAAATCCACGTGCTTGCTGCCCTATTCAGCTGAATGGACCTGATTTTTCAGTGGCTGACAATTCTGCAATAAAATTTACCCTTACATGTGAATTTTACTGAGGATTTTGGTGTAGAAAGATCCACAGATTTCACTGTGAATTCCACAAATGAAATTCCAAAATGAATACACAATATGTAAACTCACCCTAAGGCCTCTTTCACATGGATCATACAGATTAGGTCCGAATGCGTTCAGGGTGCATTCAGGGAAACTCGCACTATTTTGCAAGCAAGTTCAGTCAGTTTTGTCTGCTATTGCGTTCAGTTGTTCAGTTTTTTCCGTGTGGGTGCAATGCGTTTTGATGCGTTTTTCACGCTAGTAATTAAAAATTAAAGGTTTAAAAACATCTCTAGCAACCATCATGCTTGCGGATGCAATGCTTTATTCACTGAAGCCCCCTTCACTTCTATAGGGCCAGGGCTGCGTGAAAAACACAGAATATAGAATATGCTTCGTTTTTCACGCAACGCAGAATTGATGCGTGAAAAAGAACGCTCATGTACACAGAGCCATTGAAATAAATGGGTCAGGATTCAGTGTGGGTGCTATGCATTCATGACACGCATTGCACCCGCATGGAAAACTCGCTCATGTGAAAGAGGCCTAAGGCCACTTTCACACAGTGAGTATTTGGAGAGGATTTTGCATCAGCATTTTTAAGCCAAACAGGGATCAAAACCTACACAGAAAAAGTTTATGGGAAATGTGTGTTTTGGAGCCACTCCTGGTCTTTGCTTATTACTGATGACAGTTTCTAATCAAACGCTTACTGTGTGAACGCGGACCAAGTATTTTAACAAGTGCTCAATAGTCTGCACAATTTCTAGGTTTTGAATACACCAAAAATGCAGACTTTCACAATCAATAAATTTGCCTACATGCCATCTACCTTAGGATCTGATCAAATCGATTGCTCTTACATAAAAATTTCACCTACTGTGAACATTGTGCCGCAACTGTAAGTACAGAGATCCACAATCTAGAAGGTTATTTTATCCTGTCATCATGATATGTTTGCAACGTTCTGCAAAGATCTCTCCAGTTCCCAAGTAACTTGAGTACCTAGACAATGTTATTAAAGATATGGAAATCCAAGATGACTTGATCTCTTTGAAGAATAACAAAACTTTGGGTCCTGATGAATACACTGAATTTCTAACCCCTTAGGTCAGCACTGTGCTTGCCAAGTGTCCTTGTATGAGGCAACTATATAATTTAGTTTATTTATTTTGCTCAGTTATATAGTGCTGACATATTCCGCAGCACTTTACAGACATTATTATGTTTCTATATTCATTATTAGAGATGAGTCAAGTTTTAAAAATTTGTTTTGTCTGATTTGCCAAAGTTCGCCAAAAAATTTGATTAATTCCAAATTAATTTGTTACAAATAGCTATAAACTAGGACTTAGGACACTCTGCCTAATCATATTCTTCCCATTTGGGGGCTCAATCTCAGAGTGAAGGTTTGGAAGTTAACCCTTTCCCAAACGCCGACAGTAAATTTATGTCCGCAACCGGGCATTTAAAAATGGTGCCTGCTGGCGTATGCAACAAGTACCTTGGATGCCAAGGTCATTTTGATGGGCTCTGGCTCCCCCTGGTGGGTATCAGGGGAGCTGGAGCATGTATCCAGCAGCCCCTGTCCTCCTGTGTCATGGTACTAGAGATGGTATATGGCATTGAGGACAGAAAATCTTCCTTAAAGCAATAAAATTGAAGATCCACAACAGGGATGAACATAATCCCATGTGGATTCCTTCATAAGGTCCAGGATCCCTCCTTACTATGAATCTAGCAGTATGTTAGTTTTTTTTTATTATTAGGGTTAACATGGTCGATGGATCAAACATGGCCACTGGATTATTTCAGCAACACTGTCCCTAGCACATAAACACTTGCCACATCTCTATCTATGCTCAGCTCACAGGAAAATGATGTAGTCCACACGGGATGAGGGTTTTATAGGGGTCTTAAATCACAGGGGATGGCTACCTGCACAGCATTATGGGTGACCTCACATTCCTGGGCTTCTTACCTTCACTTTGTAACATGTGCAGCAACTATTTAGAAAAAAAACTGATTCATTACCATGAAGCGCAAGGAAATTCAGACTTGTGTTGAATCAAAGTTTTCCTAAATTTTGAACCGAATTCCACTTCAAATGCTTAGATTTGCCCAACACTACTCATTATCTCTAAACCAGGAAAAAATCCCAAATTATGTGACTCATATCCCTGCTTTATGCCTGATAAAGATACTTCCTTCAGTATTAGATGCTTATATTCCAGCATACAAGCCAACTATGAGTGGTGGATTCCTTAGATTTCACAGAGGCACTTAAATTCATTGAATAGCCATACATCTTATATCTTACAGTATATTTATTACCTTTCGGTCTGTGTCAATAGCTGGCTCTCCAACTCCTTCTCCTTGTGTTGAGGCAAATAACAGGATTGACCCCCCCCCCCCATACACTCTTTCAGTGAATCAACTGGTGGAATGTTTGTCTATGGACCCACACATTGAATGCTTGCAGAGGAATGCCTTAGAGTAGCGTTAAACAAGTAAGTTTTGACGAGCATCATAAAAAAGGCTCATTCATAGTGTAAATGCGAAGGGTGCCAGATACATGCACATTTTATCAACTTGGGAAGAGTATATGCATAGAGGATCATGGTCTATACCTTGCGAGTTTGTCAGGAGTTAAGGTCAAGATTCAGCTGCAATGGCTTGACTATAAGCCTTGATAGCCTCTGGTAGCTGCAGTCACATAATTTGTGGCACAGCTAGGAGTATTATCACAAAAATTATTCAAATGAAGAAACATTAGGGGAAAAAACAAAAGGCCAAGGCTTTGAAACTGGGTGCAATAGACCCACACCCCGTATTAAATTAAATATTGACACAAAGGGGAAAGAAGGCTGTTTCGAGCTGTGTCGAGAAGTAAAACACTAAAGAACTTCTGGTCTGAAGGCTAGATTACCAGAAGACAGGGAACCTTTGAAATTTGAAATCAAGGGATAGGAGTCAATTGAACAGTACAATCTCATATTAGTGCCACTATAACAATACTTGGCTTAAATGTTTGTACATTTTTTTAAATAAAAGAGAAAAAAGTTGGATTCAAGGTTTTCTTTTTATATAAAATCACCTTAACTGTAGTTGATTTACCAAGCAGGATTGTGTAGAGGAGCATAAAACTTCAAAGGACACATACACTTTTGAAGGCTTTGTGTAAAACTAGGTAAAGCAGAAGGTATGCTTACAGCACTGAAACAAACTTCAAACACCTAAGTTCTTTCATATGTATTTTTTTTACAGTAGCAAGGAGAAATATTATTTTTATTAATGATATTGCCATCACCATCATCAATTCATCATATTTATGTGTTACTATCCACATCGGTTTTAAAAAATTTGAATGAAAATTAATATAACATTTGTAACATTTTAGGCAGCTATAATGTCTGCTATATGTATTAAACCTATATGTTAGCCACTCTGTGTGGTGCCTTTGTGTAATGCATGAGCTCTAAAGTGTGGAACAGTGAGCACAGCCTGAGTTGCAGACAAATTGTGCACTGAATTACAAATTACAATATTATGCGTGTGATATTTGGAAACCATTTGATTTGCTTGGTTCTGTGGTAAGAAAATCATGTGATGATGAACACACAGGGAGTGATGATAGCATTCTAAAGCGCAAAACTAGTAAGAGATAGTGACACTGGCAATTAAAGTAGGTGAATCAGTTTTCGTGTCATCATGTAAGTATGTAAGGTCCAGCTCTAAGAAAGTTAAAATCTATTTTATTACTACATTAACATGACCGTTAAAAAAAAAAAAAATACTGTTAAAAACAGGTGCTTTCTAAAAGACGACCATTAAAAATAGTTCCCCTCAGTCCATAAAAAAGGCTAAAATATGACATGTACTATTTTTTCACAGCCATTTTTCGCGGGCCGTTCAAAAAAACCCATGTGAGTAGGTTAATAGACCTCAATGGTTCTGAAAAAAGCTGTGTGACAGTAGGCCATGACATTAGGAGACAAAACATATTACGTTTACTGTACACTGACAGCATATTTTAATGGCTTTAAATATAATTGATGATTTTAACTTGCAGTATCCTGGACTTTCCACATTTTTATGAAGTTGCTGAAACTTGTTCCCCAACAAGTTGTCATGCATTGCACTCCTGTGATAGGACTGTCCACAATAAAGACTTAGGGACACATTTATTAAGATCGGCATTTTAGGTACCGGTCTTAATAAGTTCCTGCGCTGGTGGGGGATCTGCGGATATTGTGTAGAGGCACTGGCCTCTACATAACGTCAGCAGATCCACCTCTGCTTCAAAATGTAAGCCAGCTTCCTAAAACACGCCCATGTCACGCCCACTTTTTTGACCTGGTGTGAGCAGGGAAAAGTTGCAGATTGTGGTGCAAAACACCTTTGCGCTGAAATCTGTACTAGAAATATGCCTTATATAGGTGTATTTCTGTTTAATAAATGACCCCCTTAGTACATCGATGAACTGTTCCTACTTTGTATATAGTTGTTCATTTATATAGGGTGAATAAGACTTTCACTCTAGACAAGAACAGTTACGGTGAGTTTCATGACTTAAAGGGAATGTATCATCCCCCCAAAAAACTATTGTTTAAATCACATTTTCATGTTAAACACATTATAAATAATTTTGGATGATTTTAAAAAATTTCCCAAGCCACTATCTATATTTTAAAGCATCCTAAAGATTGGTTTTCTCTAGACATTGGGGGACCGCCGTTCTCTGACAAATTACAGGGTCGTTAAGTCTAAACTGCCCCTGTTCTTCCTCGGAGTACGGCCGTCCCTCCTCATGATATCAATAACTCAAGATCCCCTCCAAAATATGACAGCAAATCAACATACCAGATGATTTGTATCCGATAGACAAGTGTGACATAAGAAAATTGCTTCACACCCTGCACATGTATAACTGTGGTGCTAGTCATGTATACTATATCCACCAAATACATTCACTACATCTATCCATAATTTGGATCAATAGATAAATAGATCGATGGTCCAGAAATACCATAATTAATAACATATGTCATATTTAACAGTAATACAAAAATAAAAAGAGGGTTCTTGTATATATCGACGTAGATTAACCCCCTATGAAAAATATCCTATGTTGTGAACAGATTGAAGAAGATACCATGTCCACTGGATCCATCTATATTACGGATCAGTGAAACAAATAAATCAATCTTCTATAAATATCACAACAAATAATATATATCTTGCATGATTTGAAAACTACTGAATGACGACACCTAAAATATGAATATTTTCATAACATGGAAGCAAGAGCAAAATAGACACGCTGGGTCTTTTGTTTTACGGACCAGCGTGAATCTAAAATACTCCAAATATTCATCTACCCTCAGTTATGAAGATATAGTATATACCTCTAAACAAGGAACATTATATTTGCTGGATTCATTCTCATCGTGATCAGAATGGTGAAACTTCTTCATAAACATTATATCATTCACACCAAGCATGGCTCTATTGAAACAACCTCTGTCGTATATTAATATTTAATATGACTAGCGATCTAGTAAGACTTTTCTTCCAACAATCAGTTTACTTCAATATTTCATTTGATTTTAATTACCTCACCTCTCACAATAAATAGCACTATATAAGAAACCACCCACAAAGATACGCACATAATAAGATCCAATTGGACTCAATCAAATTGCCATTGCAGGCAATTAACGTACTAATTACTAACTCCACACTATATATGGAAGACAGTCACCAGCAATCCTCAGCTCACTGATGAAGGGAGAGAATCCCGAAACGCGTTTGAGCAGAGGATCGCAGTTGTAGATACAGAAGGAGGACTCAACTATAGAGGATTAATAATACCTACCGTCCAAACACAAAAACTTCGGACCGATCAAACGGACTAGCTACCACATCGATACAACGATCACGTGATCAAACTTCAAACACAGAAGCGCGCAAAGTCCATCGCGCTCACCACGAGGACGCCGAGCTCCGTTACACAGGATCACAGACATCAGAATCTACCGGCCGGTGAGTAGGAGATCTCTGAGCCAGAGACCACGCGGGACGCCGCGCCCAGGCTCAGAGCTACGTGCTACGAATATACCAACTGTACCATTATTCAGGATTTAAACCTCAAGATCCTTCTCACAGAAACCTCTTTTATATAGCTTGTGGGATCAACTAGAAGATATTTTATTTTATTTTACTTTATAAGAACCCTATTGAACCTAAACAGACTTTGCCTTTACAGAATTTCACCCTACAACCTTTTTAAACCATTTATGGATACCCTCACTACATCACTACCTATTTATTTGTGACACATACCTTTGAGACAATTAGTAACCACCACTTTTAAAAGAATATCAATATTATTTGATGTCCAAACTACTATATTTTATCCACAAATAATCACTCACTCACTATCACCTGCACCAAATTCAAATCAGCTATTCTTAGATATATTACTACTATTTTATCATAATTTTACTAATAAAATATCCATTTTATCCCAAATAAGAGTGTGCCTGCTACCCTTTTTTTTATCCAGGATTATATACATATTATATATATATATATATATATATATATATATATATATATTCCATTTAACACTGAGAACTCCCTATTCTAAAAAGTAACTTTTATTAGATAATTTAAAATAATCATCCACAAAACATGTATAAATTTATTAGCAATATTGAATATAGGACAGGGAATTCTCTAGGGATATAAACAAATATGTTGTCACCACACCATGTGATCACTCACGATTCAGATGACAAATAGCGGATGGGTACTTTATCATCAGCCCTTCTTGACAGTAATGTGCTCTCTATATGGTGAGGTTCAGTGTTTAAAGGGTGATCCTGGTTTAGGTCAGGTGAGGAGTCACAGGGGTATATATCTGCTTCAAGAATAAAGGTGGGACACTGACCCTATAAGGACTAGTTCTCCCTACCTTAGCTGGGTGTACGCCCCCATAGGGGTGATAACCCGGCATGGTTGCTATCACTGGAATTAGAATCCCTGCCTACTTTGTCCCAACGACTTTCCTCTGATAAATTAATCTAACAGGTTAATCAGGGAACGTAGAGCACGATGGCTTCTTATGATGAGTTAGTGCAGTAGGTCCAAGGTGCAGCCAGCTGGTTAGCAGGGGAAACGTGTTGGAACAAGGTAGGTAGGGATCCTAATTCCACAGATAGCCGCCATGCCAGGTAATATCAGAGTGACCCTGATACAAATAGCTATTGGTAAATGCATGGTTTACGGTGTTAAGCAGGCTGTTTCAAAACACACTGCACCACATATGTCATGTTTTTTACAATTACAAACGTAGCAAGTAGAAAAATCAATGGGTTAGCGCAGCATCCTAACAGTGTAACTCAATACCTTTAAAAGCTTTGCAAATAGTTAAACTAGTGATGAGCGGCAGGGACAATATTCGAATATTCGTCATATATTTGCGAATTTGAGAATATGGTCTTGATCGGGAAAATCGGCAATGTAATATGCGCGGGCAATACAGGCATGGGTCACTATAGCTACATTTTTCAAGCTGCTAGAAGTTTCCTGAGACTGGAAAAATTGGTTGGAATGGCAGAACATTACAATAGCTTTATATGCAGATGCTGCAATATATTCGCGATTGCGAAATCGGCACTAATGATGTGAATATTTTGGCGCAATACGTGTAACCTCACATTTTAACAGGTCTGACTACATATAAGTGATTGGTGCACTAACTATTGTTGTGAACTTGTGACATCACAGCACTATGTATGTATGTATGTATGGACAGCAGAACATATCAGCTACACTATATCATCTATCTAACCTACACTGACTATCTCCCACTAACTATCTGTATTATATATATAAGTTAACTTAACTATCTAATGTAATGACACAGGAAAGCAGAGAGCACAGCAATAACACTGCTGTCTCTCTCAGATCTGCAAAATAATGAATACAATGGCTGCTGGGGAGGTTCTTACATACTAAAGGGGTAGGCAACTTTCCTATTGGTTGCTAGGGATGTTGCTAAGCTCAGACAAAGACATTGCAGCCTTCTCATTGGTCCACAAGCAAGAAGCAGGGAGGGCTCATGGTTTCAGATTAAAAAAAATATAGAATAAACGAAAATTACCAATATATATCACTATATTCTAAATATTCGTTAATTCTCGAAGTGGCGAGACCCACGATTAAAATTTGTGATTTGAATATTAGTACACATCACTAAATTAAACTAAGAGATAAGCTAATATGGTAACACACCAAAACTTTAAAGCTGGCTACATTTGTAAAAACGTTTTAAAAATTGTCTTATTGGGGCAAATGACTGCCGATGTTTATACACACACAGCAGCCAAAACTGGGTTGTTATGAACAAGCAACCAAAAATATTTTTTTGGGAGCAACAACAGTGCAGAACCTCATTAGCTAGGCAGGAGATGTGCAGCCATGTAGGGGTAGCAGTGGTGGCACCAGGGGAAGTAGCAGCTGTGGCAGCTGCAGTACAGTATGGAACAAAATTAAAAACAGGCAGACAGCGGTCATAAATAGCCACTGTCAACAATGGCAGATCTATTCATTGTCATCAGCCAGAGATGTGTGGAAATCCTCATAGATCCATGTGGCTGATTTATTTTGACATTGGCAATGGTTTGGACACTTGTGTAGGACAATTTTGCCAGTTTAGTTATGATAATGCCACCTGCCTCACTTAATCTCAATCTGCTAAAGTCTAGACAAGACAGTACAGTGATAGAAATGTGGGCAAGTTCCAACCACTGTTCCAATCTGCCTCCTCAAGAGTTTATGGGGACAATGAACACAGTATGTGCCAGAGAAAGGCCACAGTCATTTAGAAAAGTGGACATTAAAAAAATTAAAAGTACAGCTGGTCAGAAGTACAAATATACAGCAGAATTAAATGTTGTCGAAGGAGCAGAATTGTGCCACATTTCCATAATGATGAGCTAATTTTTGTATACAAAAGAGATTTTAGAAAAAACTGTGGCAGATGGTATAGAGAAGTAGAAGTAAAGGCATGGAACTGTACCACAATTACCACAACTAAGTGGTACGACATCAACTGCAACTCCCAACTGCTCTCAATCAGATTGATGAACTTGTAGTCATTTTCCAGCCACATATTACATTATCAATGACCAACGACAGAGTTGTGGAGGAGTAGGAAGGGGAGGATTCTGAGAGGGAGAACAAGTTACTCATAATGTTAATCACATGGACACTTTACTGGTTATGGATGCGGCCTGGCTGCCACAAAGAAAGAGGACAGTCTTATTTGGAATGCTAGCCAGATCCATTTTCCCACTGGATTTGGTGATGCTGCCTTATGTGTGTGAAACTGTAAGATATTTTAAAACGAGACAATTTCTATTAACAGAAGTACTAATACCTGTCACACTGTAGTGTGGGAGGGAAACCTCACACCGAACATAGGATGGAAAGGGAAAAGGAAACGCAAAGAAATGCAACACACAGAAAAGCCAACATACAAAGGGAAAGGTAACACTTAACTTCCAAGAAGCTATGGCAGCACCAGAAACTCAGCTGAGATCCAAATACCAGCTATCCACAGGGTAAACTGAAGCTATAAACCGCAAAGCATTGTGGGAGAAACAACTATAAATAGGGAAAGTTAAATGACCACAATAGCAACACCTGTAGGTTAAGGGTATGGTCAGTACCAGAAACAACACAGACGCCAATTGATCGACAAGGTAAACATGTCAAATCAAACCACGTGTTGCCAGTCTCAAAGATCTCCTGCCACTCACTGTCGCGGGGACGTCCGTATATCTCGGTACGTCCATGACAATTCCATAAAAAATAATTAAATTTGGGTGAAAGCAGGGAACTTCTTCACATTTACCACAACTAAGTGGTTCGACAGTAACTGCACGGCCAGCAACTTGGCCAGGTGTGAGTTTAGCTTACATACAAGCTAATTTCTGGTCTTGGATAATTTTTCCATGGCCACGCATTCTGTTAGGGATGTCTCATGGTGGAGCAAAGGACAAGGAAAAGTAAAGATCTGAGTAGGAGAATGAGTTTCTGATGATTGTGGTAAGAAAACTGTACTGTGTGGGGATGCAGCCTGGCTGCCACAAACAGTTTCAATTGGTGGCCAGTTATATTTTTCAACCGGATCTGGTGATGAAACAGAGCCCTGGTACTTATGTTTGTGTTTCAACACCCACAGCTTATTTTTATCCTGTAGATATTGCATATGGCAGTGGTTTTGTGTGTCAGTCTTGTGAAGAATTTTTTTTATATAAGAGATACTCACACATGATCTAGCAACGGCTGAGCATAGGCATCTTTTGAGCCTGTGTCCCTAGTATCATTAGTTTCAGAGCTGACCACAGTGAAAGAAGATATGTCTCTGGCAGTTTTTAGTGAGGTTTTTTCCATACATTGCCTCCACTCTTTCTTGCTGCTGCAGCCACTGCCCTCTTCCTCTGATATCACTTCTTCTGCAACACACTGATCTACCTCTCAGGTCCTGTACAACGCACAATCATCATTACAACTTATGTTATTGTTGGCTCTTTGGCTCTCCTCCCCATTCCCTCCTCTGTATAAGCCGAGTACAGGCTCAAAGGCACAGTGTCCGATTTAGAGGTGGCAAAGACATCATCCTTGCTGTGACAGAGGAGGAGTGAGCCATCCAGTCCACAATGTCATTCTCTTTGCACACAATAACACAGGTCTGCAACTAAAAAGCTGTTTGATTATTTTTATCTAATTTTCATGTATTTTGGTGTGCTGAAAACAAATAAAATATTGAAAAAAATCCTTGATGTCATGGTTTGTCACAAAATGCAAATTTATCATTTTTTTAAAATTTTTGGTATTTTTTTATATTATGGGTTTTTAACTAAATTACTATTAATTAATTATTATAAATGCATTTAAGATATAAAATGCAAAAAAAAAACCTTAAATGGGTTGTCCGAGTTATGTAAAAAAAATAATATAGCACTGTAAATCTGATAGTCAGCAATATATACATAAGCTAAGCAAGTTTTAGGGGAAAAAAAATTATAATCCTCATTTCTCTGGTTCTCTTCTTGGCCCTTTGTTGTTATTTGCAGGTAAACATATAATTTGCATACTTTGGACTAAAAAATGGAGATCAAGATAAAAAGTTTGGGCGCCTCATAAAGTGTGCAAACGGTGTGTTGAGAACCCCCGAAAATGGTTCAGAAAAAATCTTTCCGTTATAGGATTCCTATGGTATGGCGAGAGCAAAAGAACCATAGTGACGACTGTTACCTTTGTTCATGCGATGTCAAAAGGTTTCATTCCAAACTAAAGCATTCCATTTCATACCCCAATCTTCACTCAGCAATTAGTCCCATCCCCCATGGCACAGATATACCAGTATCCAAGGAAGCTACCTTGGAAGAGATACCTAGCTCCGATGAAGTTGAAGCCATACCTGAACCAGATGACGAATCAAGTTCTCAGGAGGAGATTATTGATTTGGTAAGAGACTTGAATCTTCCCAAAGATGCCACTGAGTTACTCGGATCCATGCTGAAAAGCAGGAATTTATTGCTGCTAGGAGTTTCATCTTCATGGTTCAGAAATCGTGAAAAGGAGTTTGTTCCTTACTTCACCCAGGTAGACAAGTTGGTTTATTGAATTGATGTTAAAAGTCTGATGGGTAGTGTTGAGCGAACCCAAACAGTAAAGATCTTTGTTCGTACCGGACTTTAGGGTTTTTGGTACCCGAACCCGAACATTTCCGTAAAAGTTTGGGTTCGAGTTCGTTGTTTGGCCCTTTAATAAAGTTTGTTGAAAGGCTGCAGGGCAGTCAATCATCAAGCGTTCAAGATGTGTGCCCTTAGAATCCATCACAGCCATGCCTACTAATGGCATGGCTGTGATTAGCCAGTGCAGCATGTGTAGCTCTTACTAGTCTAGGGATAGGATGCTGCTGCTGTGAGGGAGAGATTAGGGAAGAGTCTGATGTCAGAGCTTGGTGTTAAGTCTGGGATCTACAGCGATTTTTCTGGGTGCAATGCAACATTTTTGTACCCTGCCCTGAGCCCAGTGACACAGAAAAATAAGTTTTAATCTGTCTGTTAGGTGGGCGTCAGCGGCCATTTTGTGCAAGTGACAATATTGCCAGGGACAATAATTTAATCCTGTTCTTGCAGTTCAGTGGGCAACATATACCCATTTTTTTGGTGCATTTGCATTGCATATATGCCAGGGGAAGGGAAAATAATATAGGTAATCCGTCTGTGAGTTAAGGGACCCAGGGGTTGACATATTCACATATTTTTTCTGTAAAGTACCCCTGTGCTGCACATGTGACAGTGTAATCAATTCAGTAAATCCTTCTGTTAGATTCTGGGGGGGACAAATTAATTATTTTTTTGCCATAAAGTACACACCTGCACTGTATTTCTGAGAGTGAAATATAACCAGTAAATACAACTGTGACATTGTGTTTGAAAAAAATCATTTATTTTTTGCCAAAAAGTACATTTGCGAATTGCACTGCCTTTCTGAGAGTGAAATATAACCAGTAAATACAACTGAGACATTATTGGTGAAAAAAAATCACTTATTTTTTGCCATAAAGTACATTTGCGGCCTGCACTGTATATCTGAGAGTGAAATATAACCAGTAAATACAACTATGACATTGTTGGTGAAAAAAATCCCTTTTTTTTTGCCATAAAGTACATCTGCGGCACTTCATTTCTGAGAGTGATATGTAATCAGTAATTCCAGCTCATAGATTGTGTGTGGACATTTCCACGGTTATCAGACCAGTCGTTCACAAGTGGCTTGGAGGGTTTGGTCCTTCTGCACTGTATACCTGACTGGGAAATATATTCTGTAAATTCGGCGCCGTTTAGATTGTTGGGTGATCTGTACCCCTTTTTTCTTTCACACTACCCCTGCACTGCACCCTGACTGGGAAATATATTCTGCATGCTGGTAGACGCACTGCTGATGTCCACAGTGGAAGCACAACGGGGCCACAGTGGAAGCACAAGGCGAAGGCAGAGGAGGAGGAAGAAGTCGCCAACGTAGCTGGGGGACCGCCAGCACCTCAGAAGGCAGGGTTAGCATGGCCAAAATGTGGAAAAGCTTTGTCAGCACGCCACAAGAACCAGCACCACCAGCTGATATGGAACATCTTAGCAGGAGGCAGCATTTCAACATGGTGGAACAGTATGTGTGCACACGCTTACACGTACTGACTGATGGGTCTTCCCCATTCAACTTCTGGGTCTCCAAATTGGGCACATAACGTGAGCTTGCCCTTTACACCCTGGAGGTGCTGGCCTGCCCTGCAGCCAGTGTATTGTCTGAACGTGTGTTTAGCGCGGCAGGGGGAGTTATCACAGACAAGCGCAGCCGCCTGTCCAGAACCAATGTGGACAAGCTCACGTTCATTAAAATGAACCAGGCATGGATTCCACAGGATTTGTCTGTACCTTGTGCAGAATAGACATCTATACCAGCCTCACCCAGCCTTTGTCATATTCCAGCGCACTTTCTCTTTGTTTTCTTTTCTATATTTCCCAATAATCACTGGACCAAGAAGAGTTGGCAGCCGAGGGTGCTAACAGTCGGTGAAAAAAATGTCCTCCGAGAAACTTTGGTACCTTCCCATAAAGTTCTTCTACCACCTCTCCACATAAAATTGGGAATTCGTAAAATCACTTTCAAGAGATGGAGAATGTTGTTAAAAACAAAAAACAGTGTTGTTGGCGAGTCTCCTCCAGAATCTAATAGGAATTAATTATACCTTATGAATAGGCTCAGAGTCATAACCATCCCCCTTAAATCATACTTTTATCCTATGTATGTAAATGTGCCCAGATTTTTATTTATTTATTTATATATACATGTGCATAAACTGTATCCATCATCGCACATCTGAGTATTTCCATCATTAATATGTTTTATACCTTATAATATGTAGGTACATAACTGTATTCATTTGCACATTAGTATCTTCTATAAATTTAGTATTAGTTCACCGCATCGTTGGTTTTGTTTGGGAACATCTATATTGATGCGTCCCACATCCATTCTGGGGGAAGGTTTGGCACGCCTCCCGTACCTTAGTCTAGTCCGTGCAGCGCACGCCTTTAATCCTGTGTTTTGAGGTGTCGTGCGCTTCACGCTGATTCTGGAGTGTACGCACAGGTGGGCGTGGCCTGCCATTTAGGTCTATGGACACCTCCTCTCTTGCTTGTCCGCATGCCTCGTTAGAACTGAGGCTTGGCACGCATTATGTTTGTTGGGGAGTGAAGGTGTTTTAAGGGGTGGGTCTGTTTTATCCGACAGCCCTATAGTGGGCCTGGACGGATTCTAGTGATAAGTATTACTCTTGACGGACATATCAATTCACCTATGAGGGCACTCCCTTCCCTGAGAGATGGTTGAGTCCACCTATCAGGTCCTGATAAGTGTTAAACAAGTATTACTCCTGATGGACACATCAATTCACCTTTGTGTGCATTCCTTTCCCTGAGAGACGGTTGAATCCACCTAACAGGCCTGATAAGTGTTTAACAAGTATTACTCTTGATGGACATATCAATTCACCTATGAGGGCACTCCCATCTCAGAGAGACGGTTGAGTCCATCTATCAGGCCCTGATAAGTGTTAGACAAGTATTACTCTTTATGGACATATCAATTCATCTATGAGGGCACTCCCATCCCTGAGAGACGGTTGAGTCCATCTATCAGGCCCTGATAAGTGTTAAACAAGTATTACTCTTTATGGACATATCAATTCACCTATGAGGGCACTCCCATCCCTGAGAGACGGTTGATTCCATCTATCAGGCCCTGATAAGTGATAATCAAGTATTACTCTTTATGGACATATCAATTCACCTATGAGGGCACTCCCTTCCCTGAGAGATGGTTCAGTCCACCTATCAGGCCCTGATAAGTGTTAAACAAGTATTACTCCTGATGGACACATCAATTCACCTTTGTGCGCATTCCTTTCCCTGAGAGACGGTTGAATCCACCTAACAGGCCTGATAAGTGTTTAACAAGTATTACTCTTGATGGACATATCAATTCACCTATGAGGGCACTCCCATCCCTGAGAGACGGTTGAGTCCATCTATCAGGCCCTGATAAGTGTTAGACAAGTATTACTCTTTATGGACATATCAATTCATCTATGAGGGCACTCCCATCCCTGAGAGATGGTTGAGTCCATCTATCAGGCCCTGATAAGTGTTAATCAAGTATTACTCTTTATGGACGTATCAATTCACCTATGAGGGCACTCCCATCCCTGAGAGACGGTTTAGTTCACCCATCAGGCCCTGATAAGTGTTAAACAAGTCCCCACCCATCTGCTTTAAATGTGGCTCAGTTTAGAACATGGTTGGAGCTATCATCTGCCCCAGGAACTACATCTGTTGATCCACACATCGGGTCTGTGAGTATATGACTCATCTGGCAACACCCAGCATAATGGTAGGATAACTCTATTACCATGCTATCCTCTGTGTATCTGGTTGCCTTATAATGACACATGGTATTATCCAGCACTGTTGATCACAATATTCAACAGAATTGTATGAGATTTTTCATGATCTATGAGAAGCTGCGGAATTTGTATACTTTCTATGCTTTATCTGTCTTTGCAGTATACTATTGTATTGTTATATTGAATACTCTTTCTCTTATTTTAACAGTGCCTTACTGCTGGGTGACCTCCATCTTTTGACCTCCCTAAGCCAGCTTTGACATCTGTGCTAGATTACTGGGGTCATTCTAGCCCGTGTCGACATTTTACCCCTAACAATATTTGGTCTTATGTAAGTGTGACTATTGAGCATATACTCACTCTTTGACCCTAACCATTTAATAACTATCTGTGGATCTGGTTCCATTGTATCTATATTTTTGCCGTTTAACCTTTTTGGTCTAATCCCCTGAAGAATCCTCTGCCCATCAGAAGGAGGAAAGGCGTCAGGACTGGCTTTACTGATATATAGTGAATATTGTCCAAGTGTAGGATAAGGACAGAATAAGGAAAGTGCAGCCCTAGGCACGAGGACGGGGAGCATCTACCATCAAGGTGCATCCCCGGGCGGAGCAGGTTAGAGGGTGAGATCAGGGACAGTGTTTTTTTTTCACACAGTCTCCCAGAGTACTCATCCCACTGCTTGAGCCCACGTGGATTTTGGTGATACCTTTCTGCTGTGTTTGTATAGGATCTTTTTGGATCCGAGTTATATGATTTTATTGCATGTAATAAAAGTTACGTTTTAGATTCTTGCCTTCAGTGATATCCCTGTCTGTTCTTGCAAGGGTTTAGACACTATTGGTTTTTCAGTGATTTCGAGTCTCCTCCTCCACCACCTCTTCCACCTAGACTGCCACGTCCACCGTCTCCTCAACCTCCTACTCCATATGGACCTCCTCCTCCTAGTTCAAGATTATTATTTTTAATTTTTATGTATTTCATGTTATTTTAAGTTATTTCCCTATCCACATTTGATTGCAGGGCAATTGTCCAGCTCTTACCCCCATTTTGCTTCCTTTTGCAGCACTCTAGCGCTTTCCCTTGACTTCAATGGGGTTCGGGGTCAAGTTCGGCTCAAGTTCGGGTCCCGAACTCGAACTTTGTGATGCAGTTCGGCCGAACCAGGCGAACCCGAACTTCCAGGTGTTCGCTCAACTGTACTGATGGGTCAATTTAAATTCCAATATGATTCAGAGCAATGGCGTCTCTATATAGATTCTTCAAAAAGAAGTCACAAAGCATTTTTTCTCCACAACAATGGTTTTTAGGCTTCCATACCTGTAGGTCATTCTGTACACTTGAAGGAAACCTACGAGATCTTGGAATTGGTTCTTAGTAAACTTAAATATGAAGACCATGGTTGGCAAGTGTGTGGGGACTTTAAGGTCTTGTGCATGCTGCTCGGGCAACAAGCTGGGTATACCAAATACACTTGTTTTCCGTGTCTTTGGAACAGTCGAGAAAATCACTGGACCAAGAAGAGTTGGCAGCCGAGGGTGCTAACAGTCGGTGAAAAAAATGTCCTCCGAGAAACTTTGGTACCTTCCCATAAAGTTCTTCTACCACCTCTCCACATAAAATTGGGATTCATGAAGAAATTCGTAAAATCACTTCCAAGAGATGGAGAATGCTTCAAATACTTGGTCACCAAGTTTCCAGGCCTGTCGGAGGCAAAATTGAAGGAACGTGTGTTCGTCAGACCAGACATTAGAAGTCTTATAGTTGATCTTGAGTTTGTCAATACCATGACAGATCCTCAAAAAGAAGGGTGGATTGCATTTAAAGACGTCTTACAGAAATCTTTAGGCAATAACAAAGATCCTCACTACAAAAGATTGTTGGATGAACGCTGTAAAGGGGGAATATTAATTACCAATATTAAGCGAATATCAGTAATTAATATTCATAAAAAGGCGTAAACCGTCTATAGATAGTCACGCCTATTTA
This sequence comes from Bufotes viridis, assembly GCA_033119425.1. NCBI lineage: Eukaryota > Metazoa > Chordata > Amphibia > Anura > Bufonidae > Bufotes > Bufotes viridis. The sequence goes on from CM065589.1 coordinate 125,568,025, forward strand.
TGTCCTTAACAACACACTTCTATTGCCTAGCACGTCACCAAGTCGCTTACACTTACTATCTGCATGCGCCTAACTCACTACGCTAAACGCTAATAAATACACGCTACACAATTCTATCAGTAAAACGGTATTTAATAACACTTGACGCACACAGATATATACTAAGTAACACAACACTACAAATACAATACTAACTACACTACACAATCCCAATTTCCACCCACAACACTAGCTAATACAGGTTACACACACACACACTTAATAGGGCAGCCCACCCAGCCTGGTTCTGGTCTATCCCTAGGGGGACGGGAGGAGCAGTAAGGGGGTACTTCACGGATCCTGACCAGCAGAGGTAACCAGCAAGGGGTTCCTAAGGGATGCTGGGTCAGGGATGCTGAGGACCAAGGGTTAAGCTACTGTACTGGAGTACAGGGAAGCATGGGTGGGATAGAGGTGTTTAAGGGGTTGTTACAGGGGAGGAACGTTGGTGGGGTAGTGGGTATATCAATAGGGGTTATGCAGGGGTTAATATAAGGGTATTAGGGTAATGCAGGGGTTAATATAAGGGTATTAGGGTAATATTTAGGGTAATGCAGGGGTATTGTGAGGAATCGTTGGTGGGATAGTAGGGGGTAAATAAGGGGTAAAACGGTGGTGGTATGCTGCTCGTTGCCTAGGGGATGATACTTAGCCCTTCCAGGGTTAATGCTCGTCTTTCCAGGGGTGCTCGTCCTCTAGGGGATGATTCTCTTCTTCTGTGGGCGGCCGGCGCAATCTGCCCAGTGCAGGGCCTGCCGGACTTATATGTCCGGCAGCCCGCACTGCCGCACCGCCCACACAGTGGCGCGCGAGCGCGCACCACCGTGAGGGACACGTGGGCGAAGGGCCGCGCGCGCGGGCTGACAGGCGGGGAGATCCTTTGATCTCCCGCCTGTCTCTCCCTGCATTCCGGGCAGCGCGATAGTAATCGCGCTGCCGGAATGCGCATAATAGAGGGAGGGGAGGTTTCTCCCCTTCTCTCTATTATGTATAATTACCTGCAGCTGTGCTGCAGATAATTAGAACAAAAGGACTTGAATTCTTTAAGAATTCATCCTTTTGTTCACACCAGGATGATCGGACCTTGTCCGGTCATCCTGGTGCCTACAACCAGATTACATCAATGTAAATGCTTGGGGCACATTTACATTGATGTAACTGGAATGAGGTTACAGAAGGGACATCTAAAGGGGCCTATGGATATGGGGGGGGGAATATTGTATTATATAAATGGGGATTTAATATATATTTAAGGGGACATATATTATCAAGGGATATATTTAAAGGGCCAGTACCTACATTCCCACAGGGGCAACAATGAGCCCCTGGGGGAATAGCAAAAAGCCAGATGTGCGCAGATGTTGGGCACATCTGCGCACATTGCTTTATTCTTGGCCCAATTACGCACCATATATACATGCAAGCCTACAGAGGCATGCATATATAATGCCACCCTTCCTCAACAATCCCCCTGTTGTCGGAAATTACGACAATATTCTAGGGGGGAAGGGTTGAGACATATTTGCCCCCCTCAACCCCATTCTTAGTAATAGTTCAGGAAGAACTGGAGTATACACTGATCCTTAGATACCTAGACATCACCCATTCCGACCTTTCACCGACCTGCCTTTCATCGTAACCCAAACTCCTCTATCCACAGGATTGGCTGTCGTCAACTTAACTGGTCTTTCTTTCTGATAACCGTCTTCCGGTGTCGGCCACTCCGATGAGTTTGGAGTGACCACACCCTTACCGTCTCTCGGTACTACTGCCGATCTTCAGGTATCCACCCTAAGGTCTGGACATCTTCTGCTTTGAACGTATCGGTGTCAGCCGCTCCTACTGTCTTACTTGTCCCTTGCGTGCTGCATGGAGGAGGTCCAATAAACCGGAACGCCTTCTCTCCCAACCAGCGTGACCTATTGACTTCCGGAGCGGCTTGACCCCTGACCAGGAGCGGGTTCACCCTCACAATCAATTTTCCAGCGGCGACAACCTCCCCAAGGACAGATAAGTAGGTCTTTAAAAGGCAGGTCAGATTTTCCATTAAGTGAGGCGATGTCAAGCTACCTAAATACTAACCGCGCTAAATACCTCCGCCACACTAACCATCCAGCCCCACCCTTACGAACTTCACTGTTACAGGGTTTGAGGTGGCAAATTGCGAACAAAAGGGACCTGTCCCTAACATGCCCTACTCTAATCCCCATTCACACATATAACACATTTCACCTTCCCCTCCCGTCAAATAAATTTAGTGGGTACCCATAGAGACTCCTGAAACCTGGCAGATCTCTCTACACCTCCAAAGACAGGTAGGTCACAGACCCACGTGTCGATGGGAAACGACTATAGGATGCAAATGTGTGTACAGCCTCATTGTAACTCACCGCGGTACGTTGGGCGAGTTTCCTGAGTATAGGCTGTCACACATTTGCACCTAGAGTGTCCATGGGTACACAGTTGGCAAACATATAAATCACAAAGTTAACACATTTGGGGGTTCACAGAACCAAATCGGAGTCGAGTCCTTGACCCTGACTTCATCACTATAGGACTTAGACTGGCCTGATTGTAGTTACTTGGCCAGTCCTTTCGTCCGTTTGTCGACGTCAGTTCATTGTCAGTTCAAGGTAGGACCACCCGGGTGACAGGGTGGATGGGCAGGTTGAAAAGCAAAGTCCCTTTTGGAAGGTGTCCAACACAGTCAGGACACAGCGGAGACTTTTTCCATGGATTTGGAGACTCTGCTTCTCTCTGCTCACAGTGGTATCTGGTCGGATATCCACCTTCTTAGCTGGGAGTAGTTTGGGCTCTTTTCTCCTGCTCCATTGTGTCCATACCTAGTATGAAAGAAAATACCAAAATGCTCCTGGGGAATATCTCCCCTCACGGTGCAATTAGTTGTCAAATCCCAGCACCAATACCTTTGACCCATGAGTAGAGAAAGGTATTGGGCTGCCCTTCATCTCACAGGACCCCTCGTTATCCTAACCCTGGTGTATGAACACCCTACCTTCAGAGGATCACGTCCTCTGCTTCACATCCCTCTGCACCAACAGATAAGGATGGCTACCTTAATAGGTTAGGATATCTGAGGGAGCTGTGGATGAAGCACCATCTTGCAATTGATGGCACTGTATCCTTGTCCACCCATGTGTACCAAAGCTGATTTCCCCTGTCATCCTGTCTTGTGGAGGCCAGCAGAAACCATGGCATAAGTCCTGCCCTGGCTCTTCAGGACTCTACAACACAAACACACAGGCCACACTCTGCTGTCAATCACTCTGCGTCCAATCCCAATCAGAGCTGCGTTACCTGATCGGACTAGAATTTAGTGCGCAGCGCAACATCACACCAATGTTGCCTGTCCGCCCTAGTCCCCAGTATAACACAGCACTGCCGAGAAACCTTGAGCACAACTGCGTCACCTGTATCGATCAGAGACCCTGGCTTGCACATCGTGACATCCCACTAAACCGTGTTCCAATGTCACCCGTACCGCAAGCCAGCACTTTCTCGATCCACAGTATAACACAGTTCTACTCAAAGGGGACACAAGAATAAATCAAAGACAGCAGCGACTGGACTCACAGCAGGGAATGTAATCTACATAAATCAGCAGGGTGAGACACATGCATGCACAAGGACCACCGCCATCCACATGAAAAAAACATATACACAGACAACAAAAACACACAACACGGACATACACGGGGAACAAACTGTGTAACAAATAGTACAGGGGTGTCAAATGTAGCCTAGCCTAGCTTGGCCATTCTGACCCCTCAGCACCCGGTGAGGTGTGTGTCGCTGAGAGGCGACTCCTTTATGGCCAAACTGACTAGACCCCACTGCACGATTTGGTACCTGGATCCCATCACTGGACACATTGCAATTACTTGCACAAGGGCAATTCCTTGCAATATGTCCCTTGTTCCCACACCTGAAGCACCTTACTTGGCTTCCGATCCCGTGCGCTTTGTACTTCCTTGTTTTGCAGTGCTTCGCTATATGACCTAAGCCACCACATGCAAAACATTTGATGTTTGCCCTGCATGGCTTAGGTCCATCCACACTGCAACCGTGGTCCCTTTTCCTGTACTGTTCCATTCTCAGGGACGCACTCTTCACAACAGTTCTTTTTCCCAAAGTCAGGGAAAAATCTCTCTTAGTCTGTACAGGCTCGGATTTTGGGAGATTTGGCCTGACCAATCTCGCTACTTTTTGTCTGTCACAGACTAATCTCCCCCCTTTTTGCCCTGCACAGGGCAAAGTTTTGGGAGATTCTGGCCCTGACTTTAAGGAAAAAGAAAGGGCCGGCACCATTTTGGCAAAATTGGTGATGACTTGTTGCATGCCAGACATTAGCTGGGAGCTTATAGCAACCTGAGCCTTTAATTTGGCTAGAGTCATGTCAGTAGAGGCAGTCCGCTCCTTGAAGGCCTTGATCTCAGCATAAGACTGAATCAACTGAGCCTCTATTTCCTCCTTCTGCCTCTGCAACTCTACTAACCGTGACTCTATCCTAGCCACCTGTGCATCTCGGTCAACAGTAGACTGTATATTCTCTGCCAGCCTTGCCCGCAATGCCGAAACCTGGTCCGAACTACTGGCACAGCATTGGCAGTGAATATTCGGAGGAATTGTCTCCGTTGACCGAGACACCAGCGCAATTTCCTTTGGCTTGCAGATGCTAGCCTCAAACGTATGAACCAGTTTGGCTAGCATCTGAAGTCGCTTTGTGGATTTATTTAACACAGTCCGTTTGTTAACACAGAGCTTGTCATAGCTACAAGCCTGTGCTAACAAATCGGACCACAGCATTTCTGCTGACTTGTGAGTGGTGGGGAGGATGGGATTAAAAGTGCTGTTCCTAGCTAAGTGTTGGAGTGTGGAGAAGTTCATACTCACACTTTTCTGAGCCTCCATCTTCTTCGCGGTGTTGTACTTTTCCGTCCCTTGCGGCTGCTTGAAAGAAGTCCTTTCTTCCGGATCGCTTCTTCTCGCCCAGCCGGACCTGTACACACCTCCCACGCTGATGGACCTCTTTTCCGTGACGTATCCTTCTTCCACTCCAAACGACGGTGACCGTGTAAAGGAATAGAACAAATATTAACACTCAGATAGATTATAGATTCTCTGCAAAAGACTTTGGTCAATTCTTGGTATTATTGGGAAGGATAGTTTCTCCTGTCCGAAATTATCAGGTCTTAGACGTTCAGACTCACCGCTGACCACGTCTCTCCTGCCTGATAATTTACAGTTCTAGCGACCCTTAGCCACAACACCAAAAATTAACGCAAAATCCACGCAGTGGGCCTAGCTCGCCAATGTAAAGGGGGAATATTAATTACCAATATTAAGCGAATATCAGTAATCAATATCCATAAAAAGGTGTAAACCGTCTATAGATAGTCACGCCTATTTATGTCCTTAACAACACACTTCTATTGCCTAGCACGTCACCAAGTCGCTTACACTTACTATCTGCATGCGCCTAACTCACTACGCTAAACGCTAATAAATACACGCTACACAATTCTATCAGTAAAACGGTATTTAATAACACTTGACGCACACAGATATATACTAAGTAACACAACACTACAAATACAATACTAACTACACTACACAATCCCAATTTCCACCCACAACACTAGCTAATACAGGTTACACACACACACACTTAATAGGGCAGCCCACCCAGCCTGGTTCTGGTCTATCCCTAGGGGGACGGGAGGAGCAGTAAGGGGGTACTTCACGGATCCTGACCAGCAGAGGTAACCAGCAAGGGGTTCCTAAGGGATGCTGGGTCAGGGATGCTGAGGACCAAGGGGTTAAGCTACTGTACTGGAGTACAGGGAAGCATGGGTGGGATAGAGGTGTTTAAGGGGTTGTTACAGGGAGGAACGTTGGTGGGGTAGTGGGTATATCAATAGGGGTTATGCAGGGGTTAATATAAGGGTATTAGGGTAATGCAGGGGTTAATATAAGGGTATTAGGGTAATATTTAGGGTAATGCAGGGGTATTGTGAGGAATCGTTGGTGGGATAGTAGGGGGTAAATAAGGGGTAAAACGGTGGTGGTATGCTGCTCGTTGCCTAGGGGATGATACTTAGCCCTTCCAGGGTTAATGCTCGTCTTTCCAGGGGTGCTCGTCCTCTAGGGGATGATTCTCTTCTTCTGTGGGCGGCCGGCGCAGTCTGCCCAGTGCAGGGCCTGCCGGACTTATATGTCCGGCAGCCCGCACTGCCGCACCGCCCACACAGTGGCGCGCGCGCGCGCACCACCGTGAGGGACACGTGGGCTGGCGCGGTGAAATGACGTCACCGCGCCTGCCCGCGCCTCCCTGCACGCGCGCCGCAGGGCCGCGCGGGCTGACAGGCGGGGAGATCCTTTGATCTCCCGCCTGTCTCCTCGATTCCGGGCAGCGCGATAGTAATCGCGCTGCCGGAATGCGCATAATAGAGGGAGGGGAGGTTTCTCCCCTTCTCTCTATTATGTATAATTACCTGCAGCTGTGCTGCAGATAATTAGAACAAAAGGACTTGAATTCTTTAAGAATTCATCCTTTTGTTCACACCAGGATGATCGGACCTTGTCCGGTCATCCTGGTGCCTACAACCAGATTACATCAATGTAAATGCTTGGGGCACATTTACATTGATGTAACTGGAATGAGGTTACAGAAGGGACATCTAAAGGGGCCTATGGATATGGGGGGAATATTGTATTATATAAATGGGGATTTAATATATATTTAAGGGGACATATATTATCAAGGGATATATTTAAAGGGCCAGTACCTACATTCCCACAGGGGCAACAATGAGCCCCTGGGGGAATAGCAAAAAGCCAGATGTGCGCAGATGTTGGGCACATCTGCGCACATTGCTTTATTCTTGGCCCAATTACGCACCATATATACATGCAAGCCTACAGAGGCATGCATATATAATGCCACCCTTCCTCAACAAACGCTGAAAGCATTTCAAGCTTTAGGTTGCCTGATGAGTTTTAAAGTGCATTTTCTCCAGTCCCACCTTGACTACTTTCCTGAAAACTTGGGAGCTGTAAGTGAGGAACAAGGTGAACAATTCCACCAAGACATTAAAGAGATGGAAAGGAGGTACCAGGGAAAATGGAGCATTGCAATGATGGCAGACAACTGTTTGATACTTCAGAGAGACATTCCAGATGCTACTCACAAGCGTAAATGCACCAAGAGATGCCTCATAGGGAAGAAAAATCAAGTTTAGTGTGTGTAAGTAAGTTTATTTCAGTTAAAAAAATTTTTTTATGAAAGAGTTGTAATAAAACTTTAATTTTAAAAGTCTATTTCCATTTATGTTGCGGTATGGCCTTATTTAACATAGTTACCTAAAGTGTCAGGAAACGTGATGTCCTATGACAAAATGGAGGTCATGTTCGGATTCAGCACACATAAAGACAACAGCTCTTGAAAGACCTGTGTAACAATATGGTGCCTACGGGAAGAGAGTGAGAATTATGGCCTGCTGCTGCTGCTACAACTAGCTGTTGCTGCTACTCCTGTTTTCACTACTACAGTCACCCACACCCTGACTCTCAGATAAAACGGTCTGGGTCTCCTGTTTTCCACCGTTCTGTTTACCAGACATTATATTATAAGTTTTATGTATAAGTTTTTGCAATTAACAGAGAGAGGTGCAATAAACATCCTCTTCTACAAACACACCACACACTGGTATTGACAATTGGATTTAACTGCTTTATTAATGCAACAATAGTTAACTTTACATGTATATTAACAAAATAGTATAGCGCATTAAATATATCTGGGATATTATATCCAAAAACAAGAATGAACCTGGATCACAGCTCCTCTGCTAGGCTTTGATCTAATAACTGCTTCTAGTTCCTTTCCTTTTTTTGCACTCTGGTATTAGCACTTCTCCCATTCGACCAAGGTGATTTTTAGAGATGAGCGAATCGAAGTTGACAAAGTGGAATTCGATCCTAATTTAAGGAAAATTTCGATTTGCACCGAATCCAAATTTCCTCACGCTTCGTGGTAACCTTTTCCTAAAATAGCTGCTGCACGTGTTAGGACATGGAGCAAGAAACTCTGGGAATGAGGGATCACCTACAATGCCATGCATGCAGCCAATCAGCAGCCAGCCAGCCCTGTGTTGTCCCAGCCATATAACTAGCCTCAGCCGTCTTGGATTCAGCCATTTTCCAGTGTACTTAGTGCAGGGAGAGACGTCAGCAGGCACTAGGGACAGTGGTAGAAAAGACTTTAAAACTTTTATTTTGCTGTATAGAAGTCAAGAGAAAGGATAGGGAGGAACCATTCCACAGTATTGAAGCAGAACAAGGTTCAGTAGGGGAGTTTACAGCCTGGGTAATAGGAACAACCCTATTACACTTTGCTGCACTGACTGTAGATCCAAATAACCATTATACAGCTCTGTAATTCCTGCAAACGGTTCTTGTTATTGGGGTGCAAGTGCTGTTTTATACAGCCATTAACAGGGTTTATTACCAGGAAATATTTCAATGTGTTATTTGCCCTTGTGCGGTGAACTTATTTGTTCTAAAGCATTTTGGCTTGTATTATTGGGGGAAAAAAGGGGCTTATTAGCTGTTGTGCGGTGTAGTGAGAAAATTACAGCCCTTTTGGTGTATTAGTGGCACAAAAATATATATTATTTGCCTGTCAGTGGTGCAGTTATATGTTCTAAAGCCCTTTTTTGGCGACTATTAGTGGCATAAATAAAGTATTTGCAGTTGTGTGGTGAAGTGAAAAAATGACAGCCCTTTTTGACGTGTATTAGTGGCATAAGAAAATATATTTGCTGTTCAGGTGCAGTTATATGTTTTGAAGCCCTTTTTGGTTTTGGTGTGTATTAATGGCAAAAAAAATTATATTATTTGTCGTTCAGTGGTGCAGTTTTATGTTCTAAAGCCATTTGTGGCGTGTATTAGTGGGGAAACAAGGGCTTTTAAGCTGTTGTGTGGTGAAGTGAGAAAATTACAGACTTTTTTGGGTGTTTTAATTTCTTTTTTATTTATTTATTTGATCTAACAGTATGACAGACAGAGAAGTGCCAGGTCCTGCAAAGGGGAGTGGCAGAGGCCCAAATATTTCTGGCACAGGCACAGGTTGCAGCAGAGTAAGAGGGCATGGCAACAGGAGTGAGGCTCCAGGCCTGAGCTCCTGGTGTCATCTAGCGATCGTGTCTTGACCCAGCGGTTCTTGAATGGTTGACTCGTTCATCCACTTCATCCCAAGTGACATCAGACACCCCCAGCCAAGAGTCGGTGGGTTCATCAGACACAACCCTTAGTTGGCATGGCCTGGGAGCAGGCCCTGTGCCCTAACTTGTTCTCAACCTGTCCTTTTATGTTCCCTCAGCCAGACCTCAGCAGTGGGAGGTCAGGAGCCAAATGTGCCCAGGGTAGACCATCTGCTTCGCAGTAGTAGTGGTGCAGGGTTTCACGGAAGGAGCAGAGGTAGAAGTCAGTCAGTGCAGAGTGATTGGGGGTAAAATCACCTAATTCACCTCCTATGTAGTCAGTTGGCCGCTGCCTATCGGTGCCATCGTCCATCCTCTCTCAGGGGCCTTGTATCTGGCCAGCTAAGACCTGTCCTAGGTTGCTAATATGGCTTACATGTTTATATAGCTAGTCCTGGAAATAATTTTAAGACAGTTTCTATGTTTATATATTAGAGACAGAAAGAGAGTTATTTACAGTGACTTAATGTTCTGGATGTCATATAACAGTTATATATTGTGTTCACAGAAGCAGAAAGATAATAAACCTTTTAAGATTCTGTAAGTGAAGGTAAGGTAAGCTCAATGACACAGCAGAATTAAGAAAGCATAAAGTTAAACTGTTGTTACTGCCCAGGAGTCTTGACCAATCACAGCCAACCTCAATCTGAGCATACGTGGGAAATTCCCTAGTAGAACTTTCTGGAGTCAGTATAGACCACAGAAGAGGAGCTGAACAGTCACTTCCAGTCAGAGCTGTGATTTATGGGAATAAGAGATCAAATGGTTATTTAGAATGGTTATATGATGTTCATATTCTTAATGCTTTGATCAGAACTGTATACTGAGACTCACTGTATATGTTTATTCACAGTTCAACCAAACTGTGCAAATCATATTGCAAACTGTACAAATCACTTATCAGAACATTATCAGTTTAATAGAACTACTGGTTAAATCTCAGATATGCCTCTCAGATTGATTATAAAGTGCTTAAATAACTTAAAGTGAAAGTACAGATACTGAAGAGAGAAATATATCCACCATTTATGTTGAATGACAAGATTGAACAGTTAAACCACCATCTTATGCATACCACTATTTTGTGATACTTTATGCAACACGTGTTTGTACATGGACTATCTTCTGCTGAGGTGGCAATGTTATATATGGAAGAAAATTTGAACTTAATAAAGAAGTTTTTTTAAGCATTTGGTGTGCTCTTTAAGCCTACCGTTTCCATAGAACGGCGCTAGAAGAATTAGCTCAAAGTAAAAAAGACTGTCGCAGAGTAACAGACAGTCTGGTTTGACTAAAAAGCTAGAGATATCAAATTCTTTTAATGCCACAGTGGATCTCTTATCCTTAGAGGACAAAGCGATAGAGCTCCTCAAATTGCACAGTAAAGAGCGCATTTGAGTACCTGAGCGCCAGCATATACCGCCGCGCAACAACTGTTCCCTGAGTGAGCAAGTAAGCAAGCGAAGCTATCATAAAAGCCATAGAACGTTTATATTAGTCAAACTGCAGCTAACCCTTAAAGTGGCAGAACCGCAAGGGCAAGATAGTCAGAGAGAGTTCCAACCCTCCTACGATCCTTAGAGAGAGAAGTAGATGCATGGTGGGAGGCCAAAGTGCCCGGACCGCTATCCACGAAGAGGCCCCGTATTGTTGCTAGCTAGTTTCCCGCTACTAGGCCCAAAGCCTGCAGCAGCGTATCCAAGCTAGCACATCGCAAGTCAATAGCAAATTAGAGCATTGTACCCTAGCTTCAGAATCGCATAGCTTCAGAATCGCATCTATATCAAGAGAAGCTGATTGGGCAAGTTCAAGCAAAAAAAGATACGTCTCCTTTAAGACTGACATTTGTTCCAGCAATCTTCAGATCACAGTATTCTGCTCTTCAGAAAAAGGTCAGAGCTTTCCTCTTATTACACATCATTGCACATAGGCGTTGGCAAAAAGAGACATTTTCGTGTTTAGGAATAAAAGACTTTAAAGTAAAAGAAAGGACAGTTTTTAGTACACAGACTCTAAAGTATTTAAAGTAAAAGTCATTTATTGCCTGCCTTTATTGCTATTACATTTAAAATGAAAGTCCTTTATTTTTGCATTTATCAATATTGCATTTAAAGTGTAGGGTCTTTTATTATTCGTATTAAAGCAAAAATGTCTTAGCCTGGTATTACCAAAGATAGACAGGACAGAAGGCCAGCAGAAGTGCCAGCCCCATATCAGAGTCCTCAATTACTTTGGCAAAAAGAAAGGAATTAGCTAAACAACTTGCTATTAAGAGAGCAGAAATTGAGATGGAAGCTGCCATCAAGGCGCAGCACTAACTCATAGCTGAAAAGGCTGCGCAGCGCTATCAAATGGAAGTCGAAATGGAGGCACAGCGCCAACAGCTTAAAAGTTTGGAAAGGCAGAAAGAAGATAAGATCATGGAAACCAGATTCAAAGTACATGAATAAGATATGAAGCAGAGTAGTCTTAGGTTCAAATCTGTACTAAGTGAAGAAACAGACTCCTATTTTCCTCCATATGCCCAGGAGAATGGAAGGAAATCTCCAGCATTTAGTTAGAAAATAAATCATTATTCTTCCTTCTCTGCTCAGAAAGACAAAGAGAGGCTTAGTCCAGTGTTAGGAAAAAGGTATGTAAACTTACCTTCTATCTCTAACTGAAAAAATTAAGAAGAGGACTCATCTAATTCAGAACTAAGTGAGAAAATAGAACCGGGTGATTCTCTTCCTAGATGTCACTGCAACGGTCAGGAAAATGTCACAACTATTGTCCCAGCGAGACAGCAGAGAGCAGTCCTTGCTAGACTTCCGGTTCCGAAACCTACAGTATTTTCAGGAGACGTACTAAAGTTCATAGAGTGGAAGACAAATTTTGAAATGATCATTGAGCATCATTGCTTCAGTCCAGTGAAAGCAATGGCACATCAATGGTTGTATCAGTGTGCATATCAAATCCTAAAAGAAGGAACAAGAAGGTATACGTCTATGCGCTACTGGATGCCCAGTGATGTCACCTTTACAGATGAGCGAATTTTTCAAAAATTTGATTCTCCCGGGAAAAATTTGATTCGACACAAATATATTCGCGGGGAATTACGTTAAAAACGGCTATTTCATGGCTGTTAAGAGCCTTTATAGTGGTGTAGAACACTGTGCCTCACAGTAACACACAGAGGGAGTCTGCTTTGGTAGTGAAATAATACTGTGAGTCCGTATGACATGCGGATGTCACTGCATGCTTCACTTATTTGGGCGGTCACAGGGCTAAAACTGACAAAATAACTGCAGTATCAACTCAACCTTACAGGAAGATGTTAGAGATTAGTTGATCAGAGATATGTTGGTGGGGATGCAAAGGATGTTGTTGGAGGTAACTTCTATAAAAAAGATGAAGAAGCCTACAAGCAAGCTTGGGAAAAATTTTATGCAAGATATGGTCATCCTTTCTCAGTACAAAGAGCTTTTAGAGAGAAATTGAATAACTGGCCTAAAATAGGTTCTAAAGAACACTTTAGACTCCAAAAGTATGGTGACTTCCTGCAGGCATGCAGCAATGCTTTCCCACATGTTCAGGGACTATAAGTACTGAACGACTATCTAGAAAACCACAGGATGCTAGCTAAGCTACATGAAGAAGTGGCTTCTAGATGGAATCGCCATGTGACTGAACAGTTAGATCTAAGCAACAGCTTCCCAGTTTTAAAGAGTTCTCTGTGTTCCTCAATAATTAAGCACGGATAGCATGTAATCCAGTAACAGCATCTTACGTCTTAAAATCCTTAGAAGAAAGGCCTCAAAGAAAGATAAGGTGTACTAGAGCTACTAGCTATCCAATCAACACAGCAGCTAAAGGTCTAGATACCTACGAGAACAAGTTCAAAGTCATTACTGGGATCAGTAGAGACACAGAACCAACAAATCTTCAGACTACCTTCAAATGCATGTTCTGTGGAGACAAGCACAATTACAAAGTCTGGAGGCGGCAGCAGCATAAGGAAACCACAGAGCGGCACAATGATATAGTCTGGAGGTGGCAACAGTATGAGGAGGCCACAGAGTTGCACAATGACAGAGTCTGGAGGTGGCAAAAGCATGAGGAGACCACAGAGCGGCACAATGACAGAGTCTGGAGGTGGCGGTAGCATGAGTAGGCCACAGAGCAACACAATGACAAAGTCTGGAGGTGGCTGCAGCATGAGGAGACCACACTTGACATGACAACAAATCCCCAAATTAAACCGACACTAAACATACAGACAAGTAAGGTGGGAAACAAGGAGGAAACATGAGAGAAGCATTGCCAAAGACCTTAAAGTTCCACAAGGAGGCTCTCATGGACAGGTGTCACATTCAGCAAGGAGCAGAGCTCCTACACCAACAAAGGCAAACATACAACTGACCTCTGGCTCAACAACTCCAAAATAAGAAGAGCCAAGAGGCCACACCCAGCTCCAACTTGCACACACCTTCATCCACCCCAGCCAGATAATTAACCCCTCTGACAACAGAGAGAGAAGTGCCCAGGGGAAAGGAGGAGCCATCTGCATGCTGCAACAAGTTACCACTGGCACGGCGCACACAACAGAGGCCATGACAGCCACAGATGTGCACAATGACAGAGTCTGGAGGCGGCAGCAGCATGAAGAGACCACAGAGTGGCACCATGACATGGTCTGGAGGTGGGGCAGCATGAGTAGGTCACAGAGCGGCACAATGACATAGTCTGGAAGTGGCGGCAGCATGAGGAGACCACAGAGCGTCACAATCACACAGTCTAGAGGTGGCAGCAGCATGAGTAGGCCATAGAGCGGCACAATGACATAGTCTGGAGGTGGCGGCAGCATGAGTAGGCCACTGTCACGATGGGGAGTGGGGGAAACTCCCCACTGTACAATGTATGGGAAGACAAAAATGCCACTAGGCCAAAATGCCAGGAAAAGGGAGCAGGTCACCTCCTGATGCATCCCTAACACTATCCATGACCTCCTGACAGTATGAGTCAACCCTAATGGTGGGAGGGCTCATACACTGGAAACTAAAACTCTACAAATGCACTAAGCATCCCTGATGGTAATGTCAGGAGTAAGAGACGACCCGTTCATCCAAGTCACAGGTGAACCGGAGTCTCCCACAGGCCAAGCAACAGGGAAGGATAAGACAGTAAGCAAACAGCATAATGGCAGGCAAGAGCCCAGTGCAAACAACATACATTGGCACAACCAACACTTGCCTGCCAAAACGACAGAACAACAACTGCTTGCTGTCTTTTGGTTCCCCCTCCGAGAAACCAGAGACCACCTAGCAGAGGTGCAGATAAACAGGGAGATGTCTAGAATTCATGCTGGAACCATACACCAAACATACCAAACATGGAAAACAACACTAGACATGACAACAAATCCCCAAATTAAACATACAGACAAGTAAGGTAGGCAACAAGGAGGAAACATGAGGGAAGCATTGCCAAAGAACTTGATGTTCCACAAGGAGGCTCGCACAGACAGGTGTCACATTCAGCAAGGAGCAGAGCTCCTACACCAACAAAGGCAAACATACAACTGACCTCTGCCTCAACAACTCCAGAAGAAGAAGAGCCAAGAGGCCCCAACCAGCTCCACTTTGCACACACCTTCCTCCACCCCAGCATGATAATTAACCCCTCTGACAACAGACAGAGAAGTGCCCAGGAGAAAGGAGGAGCCAACTGAATGCTGCAACAACAAGTTACCACTGGCAACCGCATGCACGGCAACCATGTCACGGCGCACACAACAGAGGCTGTGACAGGCACAGAGCGGCACAACGACAGAGTCTGGAGGTGGCAGCAGCATGAGGAGACCACAGAGCGGCACAATGACAGAGTCTGGAGGTGGCAGCAGCATGAGGAGACCACAGAGCGGCACAATGACAGAGTCTGGAGGCGGCAGCAGCATAAGTAGGACACAGAGCGGCACAATGACATAGTCTGGAGGTTACTCAAACAAAGCAATAGCTGATCTTAGGGAGACCAGCTACAAAAATACCGTGGAGCCTCACTTAAGAGTCTCAAACACAGCAATCCAAAGTGCAAAGCTCCCTGGGAAACATAAAATGCAAAAAGATTGTGGAGCCCCAGTTATGGGTCTACAACACAGTGAAAGCCAGATATCCCTCAAAGGAAGGAAAAACAAGCAAAGGGGTGTCTCCATTACAGAGATCACCAAAACCACCATATTAAGTGGCCCCTATGTCAAAATCCCACTCTTTTACAAGCTTTAAGGATGTGACGGGGAAGACCTAAGCAAGTTATCCATCCACAGACAGCTGTTTCGGGGTGTTGCCCCTCATCAGTGTGGAGTAGGATTCTGGCTAACCGGGAGCAATGCTTTGGTGACTACTCAAACAAAGCAATAGCTGATCTTAGGGAGACCAGCTACAAAAATACCGTGGAGCCTCACTTAAGAGTCTCAAACACAGCAATCCAAAGTGCAAAGCTCCCTGGGAAACATAAAATGCAAAAAGATTGTGGAGCCCCAGTTATGGGTCTACAACACAGTGAAAGCCAGATATCCCTCAAAGGAAGGAAAAACAAGCAAAGGGGTGTCTCCATTACAGAGATCACCAAAACCACCATATTAAGTGGCCCCTATGTCAAAATCCCACTCTTTTACAAGCTTTAAGGATGTGACGGGAAGACCTAAGCAAGTTATCCATCCACAGACAGCTGTTTCGAGGTGTTGCCCCTCATCAGTGTGGAGTAGGATTCTGGCTAACCGGGAGCAATGCTTTGGTGACTACTCAAACAAAGCAATAGCTGATCTTAGGGAGACCAGCTACAAAAATACCGTGGAGCCTCACTTAAGAGTCTCAAACACAGCAATCCAAAGTGCAAAGCTCCCTGGGAAACATAAAATGCAAAAAGATTGTGGAGCCCCAGTTATGGGTCTACAACACAGTGAAAGCCAGATATCCCTCAAAGGAAGGAAAAACAAGCAAGGGGTGTCTCCATTACAGAGATCACCAAAACCACCATATTAAGTGGCCCCTATGTCAAAATCCCACTCTTTTACAAGCTTTAAGGATGTGACGGGGAAGACCTAAGCAAGTTATCCATCCACAGACAGCTGTTTCGGGGTGTTGCCCCTCATCAGTGTGGAGTAGGATTCTGGCTAACCGGGAGCAATGCTTTGGTGACTACTCAAACAAAGCAATAGCTGATCTTAGGGAGACCAGCTACAAAAATACCGTGGAGCCTCACTTAAGAGTCTCAAACACAGCAATCCAAAGTGCAAAGCTCCCTGGGAAACATAAAATGCAAAAAGATTGTGGAGCCCCAGTTATGGGTCTACAACACAGTGAAAGCCAGATATCCCTCAAAGGAAGGAAAAACAAGCAAAGGGGTGTCTCCATTACAGAGATCACCAAAACCACCATATTAAGTGGCCCCTATGTCAAAATCCCACTCTTTTACAAGCTTTAAGGATGTGACGGGAAGACCTAAGCAAGTTATCCATCCACAGACAGCTGTTTCGGGGTGTTGCCCCTCATCAGTGTGGAGTAGGATTCTGGCTAACCGGGAGCAATGCTTTGGTGACTACTCAAACAAAGCAATAGCTGATCTTAGGGAGACCAGCTACAAAAATACCGTGGAGCCTCACTTAAGAGTCTCAAACACAGCAATCAAAGTGCAAAGCTCCCTGGGAAACATAAAATGCAAAAGATTGTGGAGCCCCAGTTATGGGTCTACAACACAGTGAAAGCCAGATATCCCTCAAAGGAAGGAAAAACAAGCAAGGGGTGTCTCCATTACAGAGATCACCAAAACCACCATATTAAGTGGCCCCTATGTCAAAATCCACTCTTTTACAAGCTTTAAGGATGTGACGGGAAGACCTAAGCAAGTTATCCATCCACAGACAGCTGTTTCGGGGTGTTGCCCCTCATCAGTGTGGAGTAGGATTCTGGCTAACCAGGAGCAATGCTTTGGTGACTACTCAAACAAAGCAATAGCTGATCTTAGGGAGACCAGCTACAAAAATACCGTGGAGCCTCACTTAAGAGTCTCAAACACAGCAATCCAAAGTGCAAAGCTCCCTGGGAAACATAAAATGCAAAAAGATTGTGGAGCCCCAGTTATGGGTCTACAACACAGTGAAAGCCAGATATCCCTCAAAGGAAGGAAAAACAAGCATTTTATGTTTCCCAGGGAGCTTTGCACTTTGGATTGCTGTGTTTGAGACTCTTAAGTGAGGCTCCACGGTATTTTTGTAGCTGGTCTCCCTAAGATCAGCTATTGCTTTGTTTGAGTAGTCACCAAAGCATCGCTCCCGGTTAGCCAGAATCCTACTCCACACTGATGAGGGGCAACACACCGAAACAGCTGTCTGTGGATGGATAACTTGCTTAGGTCTTCCCCGTCACATCCTTAAAGCTTGTAAAAGAGCGGGATTTTGACATAGGGGCCACTTAATATGGTGGTTTTGGTGATCTCTGTAATGGAGACACCCCTTTGCTTGTTTTTCCTTCCTTTGAGGGATATCTGGCTTTCACTGTGTTGTAGACCCATAACTGGGGCTCCACAATCTTTTGCATTTTATGTTTCCCAGGAGCTTTGCACTTTGGATTGCTGTGTTTGAGACTCTTAAGTGAGGCTCCACGGTATTTTGTAGCTGGTCTCCCTAAGATCAGCTATTGCTTTGTTTGAGTAGTCACCAAAGCATTGCTCCCGGTTAGCCAGAATCCTACTCCACACTGATGAGGGGCAACACCCCGAAACAGCTGTCTGTGGATGGATAACTTGCTTAGGTCTTCCCCGTCACATCCTTAAAGCTTGTAAAAGAGTGGGATTTTGACATAGGGGCCACTTAATATGGTGGTTTTGGTGATCTCTGTAATGGAGACACCCCTTTGCTTGTTTTTCCTTCCTTTGAGGGATATCTGGCTTTCACTGTGTTGTAGACCCATAACTGGGGCTCCACAATCTTTTTGCATTTTATAGTCTGGAGGTGGCGGCAGCATGAGTCGGCCACAGAGCGGCACAATGACAGAGTCTGGAGCTGGCGGCAGCATGAGTAGGCCACAGAGTGGCAAGGTGACAGACTGTGGAGGTGGGTGCCAATACCAGTACTCACTGAAGATGGTGGCTGAAAGAAGGAGCACTTGGCATCAGATGTGTGGCATCAGGCAGGTAACGGCATCAGAATAATAGCTGAGGCAGGTAGCCAGAAAAAAAACGGTCTCTTTTGTCAAATTGTTGGTGTGGCATCATGGGCGATCTAGTCTGATGCATCAGGCATTGGTGTGCGGAAATCCTGGCTGATCCACAACTGATTCACCTTGATGCAGTGTCCCACTATGTGCCATATGTGGGCACTTTAAACTCTTTCTAAATGTCATATTAAATGTAGTGTGGTATCATGCTGTAATTCCCTTTCACAGGCTGGCCGTGTCATTTACCTTTATTCGCTCCTAGGTGGTGCTGGCACCACTTATATATATAGCGGAGGGGGGGGGGTCCAATGAAAATGAAGAGATGAGGTAGTGAATAGTGTTGAGCGCGAATATTCTAATTTCGAATTTTTATCGCGAATATCGCAACTTCGCTATATATTCGCAATTTCGAATATTCGTTTTTTTTTTTTTTTTTTAGTTGTTAATTCTTGTTGCCCTCTGGTTGTCTTCCCAGTTCCCACTTCCCAAAAGCTGTTCTTACCTGTCCGGAGGATTCCTGGCTCCCTGCCCGCTTCAGTCATTGCCCGTTGCCGCTTCTGCTGACTTCCCATGTGCATGGGAACGCCTCCATGCTAAAATGTACTGTCGGATGTGAGAATCACGATCTCACAAATTTGACTAAGTTGTAATCGCAATGCGATTAATATAACCTGAATTATTCGCATTGCAATATTCATTCTATTCTAGCAATACAACCATTAGGAACTTAGCTCTAAGATCAATTACGCATGCAGTATATATTAGCCTCGCGAATGAAACTTAGAGCTAGCTGAGTTCCTAATAGTGGTATTGCTAGAATATAACGAAGGTTGAGAATATAGTGCTATATTCGTGAATTCGAGATATTCTCAATCTTACGTTCTATTCTAGCAATACATCCATTAGGAACTTAGCTCTAAGATCAATTCGCAATGCAGTATATGTTACGCCTTGCGAATAAAACTTAGAGCTGAGTTCCTAATGGTTGTATTGCTGGAATAGAACGAAGATTGAGAATATCTCGAATTCACGAATATAGCACTATATTCTCAATCTTCGTTATATTCCAACAATACAACCATTAGGAACTCGGTCAGCTCTAAGTTTCATTCGCGAGGCGAACATATACTCGCATTGCGAATTGATCTTAGAGCTAAGTTCCTAATGGATGTATTGCTAGAATAGAACGAAGATTGAGAATATCTCGAATTCACGAATATAGCACTATATTCTCAATCTTCGTTATATTCCAGCAATACAACCATTAGGAACTCGGTCAGCTCTAAGTTTCATTCGCGAGGCGAACATATACTCGCATTGCGAATTGATCTTAGAGCTGAGTTCCTAATGGATGTATTGCTAGAATAGAACGAAGATTGAGAATATCTCGAATTCACGAATATAGCACTATATTCTCTATCTTCGTTATATTCTAGCAATACAACCATTAGGAACTCAGATCTAAGTTGTAATCGCAATGCGAATAATACAGGTTATATTAATCGCATTGCGAATGAAACTTAGAGCTGAGTTCCTAATGGTTGTATTGCTAGAATATAATGAAGATTGAGAATATAGCGCTATATTCGTGTGATATTCGTTATCTTTGTCAATTCTAGCAATACAAGTTAACCATTAGGAACTCAGCTCTAAGTTTCATTCGCGACGCGAATATATATTCGCGTAAAATTCGCAATATATAAAATCATGACGAATATTCGATTTCGACGAATATATGACGAATATTCAATCGAATATTCGCGAAATATCGCGAAATCGAATATGGCACTTCCCGCTCATCACTAGAAGTGAATAGAGGAGGTGGAAATTTTTATTTCCACCAAAATAATTCAAAAAAGATTTTACCGCATATAAGTGCAGCGCTTAATGCTGAATACAAGATTTTTTCCGACCAAAATATTTCAAAAATGATTTTGCAGCATATAAGTGCAGCGCTTAATGCAGAATACAAGATTTTTGTCCAATGAAATAATTCAAAAAAGTTTTAACCACTTATAAGTGCAGCGCTTAATGATGAATACAATATTTTTTTCCACCAAAATAATTCAAAAATGATTTTAGCACATATAAGTGCAGAGCTTAATGCTGAACCCAAGATATTTGTCCACCAAAATATTTAAAAAAAGATTTTACCGCTTATAAGTGCAGCGGTTATTGCTGAATACAATTTTTTTTTCCACCAAAATAATTTCAAAAAGATTTTACCGCATATAAGTGCAGTGCTGAATGCCGAATATCTTTTTATTTTTCTACTGTTATACTCCACTAAAAGCTTTACCACATATAACTGGAACATTGAACGCCAAGTATATTTTTCTTTTTCCACGTATATACTCCACTAAAGGCTTTTCAACAGAGGGTTATAGGCTGTCAGTTTCAAAAAAACAGCAGTGCCTGAGGCGAAGAGATCTGAAGTGAACGGGATGTAGCAGATGAAGTAGGTCCGCGCTGGAATAGCGAGATGCGGTCCTCGTGGTGTTTCTGTGCTGCAGAAAAGTTTACTTAGTGTCCAGTAAGCAATACCACAGATAGATGCGGGCTGGTGTGAATTATTTTGCATTTTTGTGCAGGGTTAGTGCAGAGACCTTGGCGCGGTGCCCAAGCTTAAAGCGGTTATCAGAGCTATGGAAAAAAAAAATTAAAACCTCATAAAACTCATCAGGACATACATATTCATTAGTTAAGCTTGATTTCTTCAGAGAAAACCCCATACTTACAGCTTTTCCTGGTTCTGTTATTGTTGTGTTTACATGCTGAAGTACATGCTGTGGGGTCGTGTAACAACAATGCCTGAGCTCTCCCTCATGAATATTTGTGGGTGTGAACAAGCTGACCTTCCACTCACCCTGCTCTGCACATCCTAACTTTGCATTTAAAAAAAAACAGTCACATGATCATCTCCTAGCTCACACAGGCAGAAGATCTTCCTGTCCCATTTCTATATCTGTATCTAAGCTATATCAGTATCTTAGCCATATCTCTATCTAAGCTATATCTGTATCTAAGCCATATCTGTGCTATATCTGTATCTAAGCTTTATCTATGCTATATCTGTATCTAAGCCATATCTGTATCTAAGCTTTATCTAAGCTATATCTGTATCTAAGCCATATCTGTATCTAAGCTATATCTGTATCTAAGCTTTATCCATGCTATATCTGTATCTAAGCCATATCTGTATCTAAGCTATATCTGTATCTAAGCTTTATCCATGCTATATCTGTATCTAAGCCATATCTGTATCTAAGCCATATCTGTGCTATATCTGTATCTAAGCTTTGTCCATGCTATATTGGTATCTAAGCTATAACTGTATCTAAACCATATCTGTATCTAAGCTATAGCTGTATCTAACCAATATCCGTATCTTAGCTCTATCTGTATATAAGCTTTATCCATGCTATATCTGTATCTGAGCCATAACTATATCCAAACTATATATGTACCTAAGCTCTATCTAAGCTATATCTGTATTTAACCAATATTCATATCTAAGCCATATCTGAATCGAAGCTTTATCTAAGCTATATCTGTATCTAAGCTATGTATGTATCGAAACAATGTCTGTATCTAAACTATATATGTATCTGATGATGTACATGTATCTAAGCTATGTATGTATCTAAACTATATCTGTATCTAAGCTATATATGTATCTGAGCTATATCTATATTAGATAGATATAGCTTATTTATATATATAACTTAGACACATATATATCTTAGATGCCGTTCAAGCTTAGATACAGTTATAGCTTTAATATGGATATAGCTCAGATACATATATAGCTTAGATACAGTTCAAGCTTAGATACAGATATAGCATAGATATAGCTATATCTATAAGACTGACATACATCTGTATCTAATGTATATCTGTATCAAAACATTGTATCTAAACAATGTCTGTATCTAAACTATATATGTATACAAGCTTTATATGTATCTAAGCTATGTATGTATCTAAGTTATATCTGTATCTAAGCTATATATGCATCTGAGCTATATCTATATTATATAGATATAGCTTATTTATATACAAACCGGATTACAAAAAAGTTGGGACACTAAACAAATTGTGAATAAAAACTGAATGCAATGATGTGGAGATGGCAAATTTCAATATTTTATTTGTAATAGAATGTAGATGACAGATCAAACGTTTAATCCGAGTAAATGTATCATTTTAAAGGAAAAATATGTTGATTCAAAATTTCACGGTGTCAACAAATCCCAAAAAAGTTGGGACAAGTAGCAATAAGAGGCTGGAAAAAGTAAATTTGAGCATAAAGAAGAGCTGGAAGACCAATTAACACTAATTAGGTCAATTGGCAACATGATTGGGTATAAAAAAGCTTCTCAGAGTGGCAGTGTCTCTCAGAAGCCAAGATGGGTAGAGGATCACCAATTCCCACAATGTTGCGCAGAAAGATAGTGGAGCAATATCAGAAAGGTGTTACCCAGCGAAAAATTGCAAAGACTTTGCATCTATCCTCATCAACTGTGCATAACATCATCCGAAGATTCAGAGAATCTGAAACAATCTCTGTGCATAAGGGTCAAGGCCATAAAACCATACTGGATGCCCGTGATCTCCGGGCCCTTAAACGACACTGCACCACAAACAGGAATGCTACTGTAAAGGAAATCACAGAATGGGCTCAGGAATACTTCCAGAAACCATTGTCAGTGAACACAATCGACCGTGCCATCCGCCGTTGCCAGCTGAAACTCTACAGTGCAAAGAAGAAGCCATTTCTAAGCAAGATCCACAAGCTCAGGCGTTTTCACTGGGCCAGGGATCATTTAAAATGGAGTGTTGCAAAATGGAAGACTGTTTTGTGGTCAGACGAGTCACGATTCGAAGTTCTTTTTGGAAATCTGGGACGGCATGTCATCCGGACCAAAGAGGACAAGGACAACCCAAGTTGTTATCAACGCTCAGTTCAGAAGCCTGCATCTCTGATGGTATGGGGTTGCATGAGTGCGTGTGGCATGGGCAGCTTCCATGTCTGGAAAGGCACCATCAATGCAGAAAAACATATTCAGGTTCTAGAACAACATATGCTCCCATCCAGACGTCATCTCTTTCAGGGAAGACCCTGCATTTTTCAACAAGATAATGCCAGACCACATTCTGCATCAATCACAACATCATGGCTGCGTAGGAGAAGGATCCGGGTACTGAAATGGCCAGGTCTGCTGTCCAGATCTTTCACAAATAGAGAACATTTGGCGCATCATAAAGAGGAAGGTGCAACAAAGAAGGCCCAAGACGATTGAACAGTTAGAGGCCTGTATTAGACAAGAATGGGAGAGCATTCCTATTTCTAAACTTGAGAAACTGGTCTCCTTGTTCCCCAGACGTCTGTTGAGTGTTGTAAGAAGAAGGGGAGATGCCACACAGTGGTGAAAATGGCCTTGTCCCAACTTTTTGGGGATTTGTTGACACCATGAAATTCTGAATCAACATATTTTTTCCTTAAAATGGTACATTTTCTCAGTTTAAACTTTTGTTCCGTGATTTATGTTCTATTCTGAATAAAATATTAGAAGTTGGCACCTCCACATCATTGCATTCAGTTTTTATTCACATATATATATATAACTTTGATACAGATATATCTGTATAGAAGCAGGTCCAGCTTATATACTAATATAGATTAGATATAGCAAAAGCTCAGATATAGCTATATCTATATGCTGACAAATATTTACTTGTGTCCTGGGGTGGTAGGTGTAATGTGTAACTACTGAGGGGGCCAGGGCTCTAACAACCATCCCCAGATGCGGAACGGGTTAACTGGCTCATAGAAGTGAGGGACGGAGCCAGACACATAACCTGCTGCCGAGCGATTCTCTCTCCACAGCTCTGGTAAGGATCACTTACTATCGCAGAGGCTGTGTGAGTAGAGCGAGAGGGGGGCGGGCACCAGAGGTTCTCACATTTCGTTTACAGAGCTCGGCCACTCCCTGAAGCAGGGAGAAACTTGTAAACGAGGCATCACAGCTTGAGCAGGGCTGATGACGTCGGGGGTCATATGACCCAAATCTGAAGAGGATAAACAGTGCAAAATCACTACAGTAAGTGAATTAGGAAGAAAGTTTATTAGGCTAGTATAAAACACAGTAGCAAACTTTTATATAACTCGGATATGTCCTCCTAGTAGGATATGTCGAACTAACCTCTCAATTTTAACATCAGTGTGAGGGTTAAGTATTACCACAAAGTGCACCTGTCTTTGCTGCTGTTACATTTTTTGATTGTTCTCCACATCCACATAATTGTTACCTTATGTAGGATGGTTATTGTGGTACTTGTAGTCCGTTGCTGGCATC
This sequence comes from Bufotes viridis, assembly GCA_033119425.1. NCBI lineage: Eukaryota > Metazoa > Chordata > Amphibia > Anura > Bufonidae > Bufotes > Bufotes viridis. Next base: position 125,592,898 of record CM065589.1, read on the forward strand.
TTCCATTGTATGCATTTTATTCTGTTGATTGCCATCAGCAACGGACTACAAGTGCAGGATGTGCTCCCCTATATACATGCACAACTGCATATGGGTTTGAGCATATCCTGCCTGTTTAACACCACTTTTTCTAATGGTTAGTGCATAGTGTATTCACCTGTATTGGTGCGCCGCTCTTATGGACGTCATCAAGTAAGCACCCAGTATGTGAAACGTAAATACAAAATTTTAAAACAACGTAATTCAGTCCATACCGCAAAATGGACTTTCCCACATATAACTGCAGTGCTGAACGCTGAATATATCTTGATTTTTCTACAGAAATACTCCACTAAAAGCTTTACCACTAGTGATGAGCGAGCATGCTCGGCCGAATACGGGTCTGGCTCGAACATCGCTATGCTCAGTACATGGCGGTACTCGGCCGAATACCACATGTGCTCGAGTGCAATGCTCGATTCTCCTCCCCGCACATTTGGCGTCTTCTAAGCAGCCAATAAACGTGCAGGTAAGTAATGCCCTTCACTGTAATGCCGTAGCCATGTTTGCTACTGGCATTACAGTGATATTCTGTCCGGAACCCATCATGGGTGCTATATAGCACCCGATGACACGTGCTTGGATCAGTCATAGTCAGGGAGAGCAGAGCGTAGGAAGGGAAAAGACATTGTAGGGAGCGAAAATTCACAGTTCTTATTCTAAGAAAGCTTTTCAAAGACCCAAAAAGTCAATTTAAGGACTACTGTGTGTGTGTTTTAGAGCAGCAATATATTTTTACCGGCTCTAAATTGATCAGTCTCAGGTACATCTGTGCTGAGTAAGGGACAGATAGTGCAGGGAGAGAAATTTGCTGTTTTTACTACTAAAAGCTTTTCAAAGACCCCAAAGTCCTTTTAAGGATTACTGTGTGTGTGTTTGACAGCAAAAATATATTTTTCTTTAATACCTATTAGTGACATATACTGTATATCATCCGCAGACTGTGTCTATTTGCGTAAATTCAAATAATTGGCGCCACATTTATTGTCTATAGTGTGTGCGTTTAATACACATCCGTGACATATACAGTACTCTATCCGAAAAATGTTTCTTTAGCATAAATTTAAATAATCAGGGGATAGCCCTCATCATCTACTGTTTCTGTAGTGTGTGCGTGTAATACACATCCGTGACATATACAGTCGTGGCCAAAAGTTTTGAGAATAACACAAATATTGGAAATTGGAAAAGTTGCTGCTTAAGTTTTTATAATAGCAATTTGCATATACTCCAGAATGTTATAAAGAGTGATCAGATGAATTGCATAGTCCTTCTTTGCCATGAAAATTAACTTAATCTCAAAAAAACCTTTCCACTGCATTTCATTGCTGTCATTAAAGGACCTGCTGAGATCATTTCAGTAGTCGTCTTGTTAACTCAGGTGAGAATGTTGACGAGCACAAGGCTGGAGATCAATTATGTCAGGCTGATTGGGTTAAAATGGCAGACTTGACATGTTAAAAGGAGGGTCATGCTTGAAATCATTGTTCTTCCATTGTTAACCATGGTGACCTGCAAAGAAACGCGTGCAGCCATCATTGCGTTGCAGAAAAATGGCTTCACAGGCAAGGATATTGTGGCTACTAAGATTACACATCAATCAACAATTTATAGGATCATCAAGAACTTCAAGGAAAAAGGTTCAATTCTTGTTAAGAAGGCTTCAGGGCGTCTAAGAAAGTCCAGAAAGCGCCAGGATCGTCTCCTAAAGAGGATTCAGCTGCGGGATCGGAGTGCCACCAGTCCAGAGCTTGCTCAGGAATGGCAGCAGGCAGGTGTGAGCGCATCTGCACGCACAGTGAGATGAAGACTTTTGGAAGATGGCCTGGTGTCAAGAAAGGCAACAAAGAAGCCACTTCTCTCCAAAAAAAACATCAGGGACAGATTGATCTTCTGCAGAAAGTATGGTGAATGGACTGCTGAGGACTTGGGCAAAGTCATATTCTCCGATGAAGCCTCTTTCCGATTGTTTGGGGCATCAGGAAAAAGGCTTGTCCAGAGAAGAAAAGGTGAGCGCCACCATCAGTCCTGTGTCATGCCAACAGTAAAGCATCCTGAGACCATTCATGTGTAGGGTTGCTTCTCATCCAAGGGAGTAGGCTCACTCACAATTTTGCCCAAAAAAACAGCCATGAATAAAGAATGGTACCAAAACACCCTGCAACAGCAACTTCTTCCAACAATCCAACAACAGTTTGGTGAAGAACAATGCATTTTCTAGCACGATGGAGCACCGTGCCATAAGTCAAAAGTGATAACTAAGTGGCTCGGGGACCAAAACGTTGACATTTTGGGTCCATGGCCTGGAAACTCCCCAGATCTTAATCCCATTGAGAACTTGTGGTCAATCCTCAAGAGGCGGGTGGACAAACAAAAACCCACTAATTCTGACAAACTCCAAGAAGTGATTATGAAAGAATGGGTTGCTATCAGTCAGGATTGGCCCAGAAGTTGATTGAGAGCATGCCCAGTCGAATTGCGGAGGTCCTGAAAAAGAAGGGCCAACACTGCAAATACTGACTCTTTGCATAAATGTCATGTAATTGTCGATAAAAGCCTTTGAAACGTATGAAGTGTGTGTAATTATATTTCACTACATCACAGAAACAACTAAAGCAAAGATCTAAAAGCAGTTTAGCAGCAAACTTTGTGAAAACTAATATTTGTGTCATTCTCAAAACTTTTGGCCACGACTGTACAGTACTGCATCCAAAAACTATTTCTTTAACGCAATTTTAAATAATCTGGGCCTAATATAGTCTCCATAGTGTGTGGCTTTCTGTGACATATACAGTACTCCATCCAAAAACTGTTTCTTCAACCAAATTTAAAAATTCTGGGCCTAATCTAGTCTCCATAGTGTGTGGCTTTCTGTGACATATACAGTACTCCATCCGAAAACTGTTTCTTTAGCACAAATTTAAATTATCTGGGCTAATCTAGTGTCCATAGTCTGTGGCTTTCTGTGTCATATACAGTAGTCCATCCGAAAACAGTGTCTGTAGCGCAAATTTAAATAATCTGGGCCTAATCTATTGTCCATACTGTGTGGCTTTCTGTGACATATACAGTACTCCATCCGAAAACTGTTTCTTTAGCGCAAATTTAAATAATCTGGGCCTAATCTAGTCTCCATAGTGTGTGGCTTTCTGTGACATATACAGTACTCCATCCGAAAACTGTTTCTTTAGCGCAAATTTTAATAATCTGGGCCTAATCTAGTCTCCATAGTGTGTGGCTTTCTGTGACATATACTGTACAACATCCGAAAACAGTGACTGTAGCGCAAATTTAAATATTCTGGGTCAAATCTAGTGACAAAGCCATTAATATGATGCAGTAAGGGACGGGGAAGTGAGCGGGATGCTGATGGTGCACGCAGAGGCCGTGGCCCTGGGCGCAATGAATCTGTGCCTGCTGCCAGTGCACCAGAAAAAAACATCCACCGTACCAAGCTTGTCCAGATACTTGTCCAGATGTCCAACTGAACTGGGTGGCGCAGGACAACACTGTCCAAGTCAGACCAATGCGAACAGTTGGTCAGTTCGATTGCTGAAGATAATGCTTCCAGTCAGATAAGCACCACCCTCTCTTCCATCAGGTCCATTTTCTGTTGCCAAGAGTCTGATCAACCGAATCCTCACTCTGATCATCCTTCCTCCCACAATGGAGAGGCTTGCCAAATAAGTGATCCCACACTCGGATATTCCGAGGAGCTCTTTCCAGCGCCACTATTAGATTTGGTCATCTCGCACAGCACGCTTGAAGAGGGACCTGAGATATTGTGCCCTGATTCCCAACCTCTTGAGCCTTCACAGTCTCAAGAAGATGACAGTGGTGAATGGCAATCATTCGTTCACGAGGTGGATGATGATGAGACACAGTTGCCAATCACTGAGGTGGTGGTTTGGTCAAGTCGGGAGGTTGAGCAGAGTGTGGACGATGAGGTCACTGACTCAACATGGGAAGGTTAAAAGCTGAGCGAGGACAGCAGTACAGAGGGGGAGGCATACACAGCACCGCGACAGTCTGGAAGAGACAGTGGGGTTGCAAAAGGGAGAAGTCGGCCCACACCAAACATGCCCGCAACCGTTACACCGAGCACCCCCATGCGTAAATCTAGCTTGCCAAGAGGTAGGTGTTCAGCAGTATGGCGCTTTTTTAGGAAAGTGCAGACGACAAAAGAGTGGTAGTTTGCAACCTGTGCCATAACAAAATTTGCCAGGGCGTGAGCACTAGCAATCTCACCAGCATAATCCGCCACATAGCATCCAAGGACCCTAATAAGTGGGCCAAACGCCTGGGTCCACAATCTGAGTCTGCAGGTCACACCACTGCCTCCTCTTCCCCTGTGTTACGCACTGCTGGCCAATCCACTGATGAAGGCGCAGGCCCAGATGCCCCTCGCCCTGGACCCTCACATGAACCATCAGCAACAATATCCACTTCCCTGTCCCAGTGCAGCATCCAAATGTCAATAACACAGGCCTATGAACGCAAGCGCAAATTCCCACCCACAGGCCATTTTCAACTTTTTAAATTACTGGCCTTTGAAATGTTGCCATTTGGGCTTGTGGACACTGAGGCCTTCCGCAGCCTGATGTCGGCGGCCGTCTCTCACTACGCAGTCCCCAGCCGCCACTATTTTTCAATGTGTGCTGTGCCCGCTTTACACCAGCATGTGTCTCACAACATCACCTGTGCACTGACCAACGCACTTACTGGGAAAGTCCACTTCCCCACGGACAAAAGGACAAGTGCTGGTGGCCAGGGATGCTACATTTCCCTGACCGCACACTGGGTGAATGTTGTGGAGGATGGGAGTGAGTCATACCCTGGGATGGCACAGGTGCTACACACGCCCAGGATTGTGGGCCTTTTGTCCATCAGGGTTTCCACCAGCAGCTATGTTACTGGCTCCAACCCCCACTTCTCCTCCTCCTTGTAGTTTTTCAACAGCTGGAGTGCCGAAGGTTGCTGACCTCTGCGATAGAATATAATACTGGGTCCAGAATAAAAACAAATTCAGTCCCCAGTTCATGTTGTACACTAAAATAATCCATACTATCACCATGTACACATTGCGCCTAATGTACTTAGTAAAGAACTTCATGTTATTAAAAATTTGCTATGGGAATAAGGATGTCCGTACACCTGGAGAGTTGTAGTCTTATAATATCCCCACAGATTTCTTGTGGACATTTGTATATTTTTCAATTGATGGTAAGAGAATATATTAAAGCACCTATATGGACCTTTCTCGAAAAGAGATGCAAAGAGATAAATAATTGCTATGTGATGATTTTTTGCAATAATTGTTTTCAATAATAATTCTGACCACCATGTTCCTTTACATTTTCTCTAGGCTCCATGAAATTTACAAATAGTACCAAGTGCCACATGGAGTATCCTTTACTGGTTTTCTACGACTATTTCACCTTTTATCCTTTCAATCCATCTTACTGGCACTCAAATACTTTCCCCTGTCTCTTTGGAACGCACTGCCGCCCTGACAGTGCGTTCCACTTACTCTTGCTTCCGGTCTGTGGAGCACTCTCCACATGGTGCGCTGCGCCCACTACCCAGACGCATGCCGGTGTTCTGCCAGATCTCTATAGATTGCCGAAAGTCTATAGCGGAGGTCACGTGGTGCGCTGCGCAAGCGCACAAGCGCAATTCCACGAATCATCCCTGCAGCCTCCATTGAAGTACTTCGCGCACCGCGCGGGCACAGAATTATGTGTATGAAGACGTCTTAAAGTGACAGTCATCAGTCAGTAAAATACAGCATCTACATTAATTTGTACCCTCGCAGGCTCGCTTCGCTCACCACGCATCGGGCTCGGCCTCGCTGCGCTCGGCATTTAATAGAACTAACTCTATGCCGCCATTGATAGTAAAGAAGGAAATGGATTGTAAAGAAAGAGACTATACATCTGTTTCTTTACCATCCATTTCCTTCTTTACTATCAATGGTGACATAGAGTTAGCTATACTAAATGCCGAGCGCAGCGAGGCCGAGCCCGATGCGTGGCGAGCGAAGCGAGCCCGCGAGGGTACAGATTAATGAGAGCTGGGAGGGGGGGGGAGCTGTATTTTAATGGAGATAACTGTCACTGTCTCTGTACCCTAAAGTGTGCGCACGCATGGTGCGCGAACTATTACAATGAAGGCTGCAGGAATGATTCGCGGAAGTACGCTTGTGCGCTTGCGCAGCGCGCCACGTGACTTCCGCTATAGACTTTCGGCAAACTATAGACTTTTGGCAGAACACCGGTCCCGCAGCTCTTTTAAAGAGCGTGATACCCTTCACTTCTCTGCACCACTGCTCTTCTCAGTGGCCAAGGCGCCCCCATCTTCTCTACACGGCGTGCATCTTTTCAGATCTCTCCCAGCAGCGGCACAGGTAAGTCAGAGGCGATAATGATTTGACAATAACACACCAGATGTATATCCACTCTGGGGGAACAAGGAGTCAGAAAATAATATGGATATTGTGAGCTTATAGATAAGGCTTGAGTATAACTTTTGAGAATGTCATGAGTGGTGATCTTACAGTGATATAATAGACCAATGAACTGTGTCAAGATTGTTATTACCTTAACAACCTCCTTCAGATGTTATGCCATTGTATTGATACTATCCAGACATAGAATACAGATGTGATTATATGACAGCATTTTCCAGAAATGTCTTTTCTATGCTTTTTCTATGTGCGTTCTCATGTATATTTGGATACTTTCCTGACGTTTACCAATACTTGTTTTACTGAATATACTCCATTGTACTTTTGTAGTGGCTGCTGAAGGCTGAAATATCGGCCAAAAACGTTTGCACATAAAGCTGCATGTCACATATATCTGAACAAAGATTAGCATCAAATTTCAAAGAATCCTTTTAGCTGTGATTTGTAATACTTATAGTGTTAGTTAGTGTTAGTTAGTGTTAGAAGAAGAATTACCTAGAAGTCAATGGAAATTAGCCAAAGTTCTAGAAGTTCAAAAGGATGAAGACAGACTATTAAGAAGAGTGTTGTTACAATTAGGAGACTCAAAGCTTGACAAGAAAGGAAAACGTCTCAACACCCCACTCAAGTTGGAATGTCGTATACAGAAGTTAGTTGAGAACCTGATGGAAAATTCCCTGAATTCATGTTTAAGTCCTACTACTGAGAACATAGAATTATAGGCAATTTTGGCGGGAGTATAGCTGGCCAGCTAAGATCTGTCCTAGGTTGCTAATATGCTTATATAGCTAGACTTGCCAATAATTTTAATACAATTCCTATGTTTATATATTAGAGACAGAAAGAGTGTTATTTTCAGTGACTTAATGTTCTGGATGTCATAACAGTTATATATTGTGTTCACAGAAGCAGAAAGATAATTAACCTTTAAAATTCAGTAAGTGAATGTAAGGTAAGCTCAATGACACAGCAGAATTAACAACAGAAAGCCTAGAGTTAAACTGTTGTTACTGCCCAAGAGTCTTGACCAATCACAGCCAACTTCACACTGAGCATAAGTGGGAAATTCCCTAGTATAACTTTCTGGAGTAAGCCACTGGTTCTCCGCTTCCAACACCGCCTGGACTGGACTGCCCTTCACCACAAGTTCACACATTTGTGTAGCAGTCTCTAGTCCCGGTGTCTTTACACCGACTGGCACAGCAGATATCAACTGCCGTTGGCCCACATTACCATTCAGGGCTTCTGAGGTATTTGGGCACTGGTTAGCAATATGCCCAACCTTCAAAGCCCTGCTCACTGTTACTCAGTCTGCTATACAAATAACATAAACCATAACCTAGGAGAGAGACCCTGCCCTCATTTAAATAAAGGCCAAACAGACCGGGGCTACGTGTCATGGCTCCCTGCTACATAGTGGATGGCAATACCTCAGAAAAAACACAAATACTAAAAAGAAAGAACACCTGAGTATCAATTGCCCAAATAAATTAACTTTATTGAATATAAATATTGAAATACATGTACATTATGCACAGGAGTTCACACATTTGTGTAGCAGTCTCTAGTCCCGGTGTCTTTACACCGACTGGCACAGCAGATATCAACTGCCGTTGGCCCACATTACCATTCAGGGCTTCTGAGGTATTTGGGCACTGGTTAGCAATATGCCCAACCTTCAAAGCCCTGCTCACTGTTAATCAGTCTGCTATACAAATAACATAGTAGTAACATAGTAACATAGAACATCAGGCCGAAAAAAGACATCTGTCCATCCAGTTCGGCCGGTCATCCTGCTGGTTGATCCAGAGGAATGCAAAAAAAAAACCCTGTGAGGTAGAAGCCAATTTTCCCCACTTAAGGGAAGTAGAAAATATTATTACACTCCAGAAATACATCCAGGCCCCTCTTGAATTCCTTTATTGTACTCACCGTCACCACCTCCTCAGGCAGAGCGTTCCATAGTCTCACTGCTCTTACCGAAAAGAATCCTCTTCTATGTTTGTGTACAAACCTTCTTTCCTCCAGGCGCAGAGGATGTCCCCTCATTACAGTGACAGTCCTGGGTATAAATAGATGATGGGAGAGATCTCTGTACTGACCCCTGATATATTTATACATAGTTGTTAGATCTCCCCTCAGTCATCATTTTTCTAAAGTAAATAACCCTAATTTTGATAATCTTTAAGGGTACTGTAGTTGCCCCATTCCAGTTATTACTTTAGTTACCCTCCTCTGAACCCTCTCCAGCTCTGCTATGTCTGCCTTGTTCACAGGGGGCCGGAACTGTACACAGTACTCCATGTGTGGTCTGACTAGCGATTTGTAAAGTGGTAGGACTATGTTCTCATCACGGGTGTCTATGCCCTTTTTGATGCAACCCATTATCTTATTGGCATTGGCGGCAGCTGCCTGACACTGGTTTTTGCAGCTTAGTTTGCTGTTTATTAAAATTCCTAGATCCTTTTCCATGTCAGTGTTACCGAGTGTTTTACCATCTAGTATGTACAGGTGACTTACATTATTCCTTCCCATGTGCATAACTTTACATTTGTCAGTGTTAAACCTCATCTGCCACTTATCTGCCCAAGCCTCCAATCTATCCAGATCCCTCTGTAGCAGTATATTGTCCTCTTCAGTGTTAATTACTTTACACAGTTTAGTGTCATCTGCAAAAATTGATATTTTACTATGCAAGCCTTCTACAAGATCATTAATAAATATATTGAAAAGAATAGGGCCAAATACTGACCCCTGAGGTACCCCACTATTGACAGTTGCCCAATCTGACTGTGTACCGTTAATAACCACCCTCTGTTTTCTGTCACTCAGCCAGTAACTTACCCACTTACAGACATTACAGTGATTAGTTCTCGGCACCAGCTGCTTCATTATTTACTCTGTGGCCCTTGTTTTCCGCCACACCAAACCACCTTTCACCAGGTAGTGGTTGCCCCTAACAACACTTTGTACCCTTTTAACATGGAGGTCAATTCACAGCAAAAAGAGGTTAATGTCACCCACCAATGCAACAGGCGATTATCAGAAATGTAGGCCCCTGACACCCAGACAGAGGAGTGGAATATACGGCAAAACAGGCTGCATGTCATCCACCAATGGAACTAGCGATTATCAGAAATGTAGGCCCCTGGCACCCGGACAGAGGAGAGGTCAACTCACAGCAAAACAGGCTTCATGTCACCCACCAATGGAACAGGCAATTATCAGAAATATAGGCCCCTGGCACCCGGACAGAGGAATGGTCAATTCACGGCAAAACAGGCTTTATGTCACCCTCCAATGCAACAGGCCACTATCAGAAATGTAGGCCCCTGACACCCAGACAGAGGAGAGGTACATTCAAATTGGGTAGGCACCAAAAATAATAGTGCAAATAAAAAAAAGGATTCAATGAATAAGTGCACTGGAGTACAAGAATGTATGGTTGTGGGGGGGCGGAGCCTGGCTCTGTGGCTGAATGGCTGCTGGTTTTTGAGCTCCTCATCTGAGCTGGTGCTAATCCCCTTCAAGCAGCTTACAGTCTAGCACAAATGGGCAAAGTGGGTAAAGATCGATCCAGGGAACAACCTGAGCCCACTCCGGCCAGGTCTCGCCAGCCTGACATGGACCAATTCCTGAAAAAGACCCCGAAGCACCGGGCCGCGAACACTTCCAAGATGGCGCCGGATGTGGACTTGAGGACACTCAGACCAAGAAGATCTCTCTGACGCTGGCAGCGCATCGGACGCCTCTGCATGTAAGTCCCGGAATGCTTGGGGCTCCTTCACAAAAGCTGCTTTGCTGTCAGTGCTTAACGCAGCGTTGGCTCCTCTAAAAAAGGACTTAGCTGACATCAAGGAAGACTTGCGCGCCATGGGGAACCGGGTAGCGCACCTGGAGGATTTACAAGTGGCCGCCACGCAGCGTGAGGAGAAGACATATAATGCTATTCGCTCCCACACTGAGCTGCTGAATGACGCACTTCTGCGCATAGAGGATCAGGAGAACCGAAATCGCAGACGCAATCTGCGCATCCGGGGCCTACCTGAGACCATAGCGTCGGAAGCCCTGCGCACCGTCGCGCTTGAAATTTTTGCGCACCTCTTAGGGCAAGAGAGAGCGGACAAGGTGGTGATTGAGAGGATCCATAGGGCCCTCAGACCCCAGCCTAAACCATCGGACCCGCCGCGTGACGTGGTTTGCGGCCTCCTCAGCTTCGTTGACACGGCAGCCATAATGAAAGCTGGAAGAGAGGCTGATTGCTTGCAGTGTGAGGAGACGCCTATACAGTTCTACCAAGAACTGGCGCCATCCACCCTGTCGAAGCGCCGTATGTTGAAACCGCTTCTAGATGCCCTCCGAGCTGCAGCCATACCGTTCCGATGGCTTTACCCTTTTGGACTTGCAATTTTGAAAAATGGGCGCCAAATCTCAATCCGTACGCCGCCGGATCTGCAAGCGGCTTGGCCTACCTTGGGGATATCTCCCATTTCGCTGCCCTCATGGATGCCTGCGGATCTTGAGGACCCACCGCTTCCTCCACCTCGACCATCTGAATGGCGTCTGGCTCCTACCAAGAAAGGACCCAAGCCCGGACCTGAGGATTCTCCTCGTCGTCTGACCTGACCTGCGACATGCTGTCGTCGTCTTCTATCTACCCGCTGGGAGCACGTATGTTTTGTGTCCGCTGCGGACTTACATATATGTTTAAGGCCCTAGATATGGACCCTGATCCGGTCCCTTAGGCCTCTGATCCTTTGACCAAACTGGATTGATTGTGTTCGTCTTCTCCGAACTGAACTGATTACTTCGCTGTTCGGCGATTCTGTTTTATGATGAGCTACCATGTCCCTGTTCTTTGCAGCTCTTGATTTTTTGCGTTTTTTGCACTTTTTTGCACTTTCTACTCAAGGTTCCCACACCTTGCCTATTCCCAATAGCGGGGATTACCCGGCCATACATGGTAATGGAACCTTCCGTTATCCCTGTTCTCACCCCGATGACTCTCTTTGCCAGTTCTGCGAGAACCCCCACCTGGCTGACCCCGGCTGATAGCCGTGATGTGAAAGGGTCGTTATATCACCGGGTGCTCAGAAGAGCTGGTTTTGTTCACACTGTTTATGTTGTTGTTTCTCCCTCTTTGTCTGTTGTCTTTTCCCCTCCTTTCCTCATGTGTCCCCCCCTCCCACACCCACTGTATGTCGTGCCAGGGCTCTTTCACAGTCGCATTCTACCTCAATGTATAAGATGTCATCTATTGTAATATCCTCATTGAATGCTCGGGGTCTGAATGAGCCACGCAAGCGCTCTCAGGTTATGGCCCTCCTTCAGAGGGATAAGGTTTCCGTAGCGTTTTTTCAGGAAACGCACTTTAAAATTGATAGAGTACCCAAAATGCCTCATCGGCGGTTTTCCCAGTGGTATCATTCTCCTTATACTGCGGCTAGCAGGGGTGTCAGCATAGGGATTCACAAACAACTTCCTTTCAAGCTGTCGGCCACCTCGATAGATCCTGAGGGTCGTTATCTCTTCCTGAAGGGCTCCATTGCTGATACCCCTGTTACCCTGGCGAATATTTACGCCCCCAACCGGAGACAGGTGCCTTGGCTCCTTCAGACCCTTGCTCTGCTTTCCTCTTTTAAAGAGGGACTGGTTATTCTAGGAGGTGACTTTAACGCTACCCTTGATCCCCTTTTGGACTCCTCTACCGGACAGTCAGCAATCACTCATGTCCGCCTGCGGCGTCTTAAAGTGGCTCTGCAGAACCTAGGGGTATTTGATGTATGGCGTACTTTTCACCCCTCAGGAAAAGACTACTCCTTCTTTTCTAGGGCCAAGTCCTCCTACCATAGGCTGGATTATCTTTTTCTGTCAAGTACTCATGCACATAGTGCCCTACATGCCCACATAGGTGATATCACCCTATCCGATCACGCCCCGGTGTTTATGAAGATTTCTCTGCAGGACCTCCCGAAGAGGGAATGGCATTGGAGGGTCAATGATAACATCATATCTGATCCTTCCCACACCTCCAGACTGTCCTCCTTTTTAAAGGAGTTTTTCACCAACAATTCGTCCGGCCCTGACGCTCCGTCCCCCTCGGTAATCTGGGAGGCCCACAAAGCGACTGTGCGGGGGGAGTTGATTGCTTTGGGTACACATCTTAAAAAGAAACGCACTCAGGAGATCCCTGAGCTTTTATCTAAGATCCGGGAGCTGGAGCTATCTCATAAGCGATCTCAGGCCCTTGACTGTGCTTCTGAGCTAGCTGCAGTGAGGTCCCAGCTCAAGAATTAGCTTAATGTTACCTCTGCTAAAATTCTCCTGAGAGCCAAATTTCGCTCCTATGCTCATGGGGATAAGGGAAATAGGCTCATGACGGCTCTGGTCCAAAAGCAGAAAGCCGACTCATTCATCACAGCAATTAGGGATGATCAGGGTACTATCCATAAGCGAACTCCTGATATAGCAAAGGCCTTCTGTGCCTTTTACAAAGGCCTCTATAACCTCCCCCCCTCACAGTCGCTCCCCTCCGGATTCGCTGCGTGAAGCTACTGACCGCTTTCTCTCCTCCCTAGATTTACCTTCCATCACCTCGACCCAGTCCTCACAACTCCTGGCTCCGATCACGGACTTGGAAGTTGAACAGACCCTATCCTCTATCCCGTCAGGGAAAAGTCCTGGACCCGACGGGTTTACCATCACCTATTATAAAGCATTCCGCTCGGTGCTTCTACCACATTTCAGGGCTATGTGTAATTACCTGCTCCAAGGTGGTACTCTACCCCCCCAATCTCTCTCGGCCCATAAGGAAAATAAAGACCCTTTGAATTGCGGCAGCTACCGCCCCATTTCGCTACTGAATACGGACGTGAAATGGTGGGCTAAGATTCTGGCTCGCAGGATTCAAACTGTCCTTCCTGCCGTTGTTGGTGGGGAACAGGTAGGCTTTGTCTCCGGCAGGCAGGGGTGCGAGAATGCGGTACGAGTCTTGCATTTAATTTCTCATGCTCAAATGCACGATATCCCACTTACGCTTCTTAGCACTGATGCGGAGAAGGCCTTCGATAGGATCAGCTGGCTTTTTCTGTCCCGGGCCTTGTCGAAGTTTGGCTTTCCTGAAGCGTTTATTACCTCTATTTTCTCGCTCTACTCAAGCCCCTCTGCACAGGTTCGGATTAATGGCACTCTCTCCCCCTCTTTCCCCATCACCAACGGCACGAGGCAGGGTTGCCCGCTCTCTCCAGCTCTCTTTGTCATAGTTATGGAGATGCTCCTGGCCAAAATCAGACAGACTCCCTCAATTCAAGGTATCCGGGTAGGTTCCCACACACACCTCACGGCAGCCTTCGCTGATGATCTCCTGGTTATGACAACCAACCCTCTCACATCTTTCCCTGCTCTTCATTCTATTTTTGAGGAGTACGGAATGGTCTCTAATTTTAAAATAAATTACAACAAGTCTTTGGCTCTTAACATCACCTGCCCCAAGCCTGACGTTGACACTCTCAAGAGGGAAGTTGGCTTTGCCTGGGCTGACAACGCCATCCCTTTTTTAGGTACGCACATTTCCGCGAATCCCAATGACTCCTATGATCTGAACTATGTCCCTATTCTGAAGTCTATTAAATCCCACCTGCGTTCGGTAAAATTACCATTTATTTCGTGGATAGGTAAGAAAAACTACTTGAAGACTTTCATTGTCCCAAAGCTGCTTTATCTGATTCAGACCCTCCCTATTTACCTCCCCGGTTCCTTCTTCGTGGAGGTCCGCAGAGTCTTCTCTTCCTTCATATGGGACGGAAAATCTCCCAGGATTGCTTACACGACTTTGACCCGTGAAAAGCGCCTTGGGGGCTTTGGCCTTCCTGACATTTATGTTTATTATAAAGCTTCTATGTTGGGCAGGGGTCTAAACCTCCTCTCTGGGCAGGGGACCAACTTGGTGTCTCACCTGGAAAGGAACTTGCTCACTTTTAAGGAAAAGGTGGTCCTCTGGGGGGTACGCAAACACACCGCTTCTCACAGACACGCCTCACCCTTGTGGAGAGGACTTTTGATGGAAAGGGCTAAACTTTACCAGGGTACAGATATGTGCTTCCCGAGTCTAGCAATGCCTTTGCCCTTGATCCAACTTTACATCCACCCAACCACTTCTGCTGTCTCGGGGTTATGGGCCCGCTTTCGCGAACTGCGGCTGAGGGACATCACTTCTGGAACGGGGGACTTAGGATGGGATAAGCTTGTGGATTCTCCCGAATCCCATAATGCTTCTTTTCTAGAGACTATGGCCTTTAAAAAGGATCTCACCCGCTTGAAGGATTTCCCTACTCCATCTTCAGATCCCTCCTGGATTGAAAAGAGGCTGTCCCACTCACAGCCGCCTAAGAAGCCCTTGTCTGTACTTTATAAGGAGATACTCTCATCCCAGCCCCCTGACCTACGCTTCCTTTCAGCTTGGGAGAAGGAGCTGTCCGTCTCTTTCTCTGATCCTGAAAGAGCTTTTATACTTACTCATTCCCATGGATTTAACCGATGCATAAAGGTTCAAGCTAATTCATATAAGCTATTGACGAGGTGGTACAGGACACCTGAGTTTCTTCACAGGCTAATCCCCAGCATCCCTGACCATTGCTGGAGGTGTGAGGAGGCAGTCGGGTCCCTGTCTCATATATGGTGGGACTGTCCTAAAATGTTGCCTTTCTGGTCCGAGATAGAGCTCCTGATCAATAGGATTTGCAAGTCACAGGTCCGGCTAGACGCTAAGTTGATCCTTCTGTGGTGTCCCAATGATACTATCACCCCCTCTAAAATTAACCTCCCCACTATGCTTTTGACTGCTGCTCGTCTCCTAATCCCATTCCTATGGAAGAATACCTCCCCCCCGCCCATAGCTATGTGGCAAGACAAAGTGGACCAGTTGTACCGCTTTGAAGAGCTAGCCCATTGGGAATCTAATACTAGACCTGTTTTCCTGAAGCTCTGGTCGCCCTGGACCACATTTAGGAAATTTTGACATGGCTTGGGCCTCTAACACGGCATTTTTCCCACTCCCTACCCCTCCCTCCCTTTTTGTCCCTTGTCTTGTCTTTCTCCCCCTCCCCTACATTTGAGATTTATATATTGTTTTCTTTGCTGTAATCACAACATTTCTATGCTGGCCCTCCGTGCTGCGCACGGACTTGCCTTCCGCATATTGTCTATTTACTGCCGCCAGCTGCGACTGGCCTATATTTTGGGATGTAAGTACCTTGTGATTCTTCGCTCTACTCTCAATAAACAGAGATTTGGTTAAGAATGTATGGTTGTGGCGGTTATAAATGTCTGTTCTGCTCAAGGTACGGACAAGTCCTGTGGGATCCATGCCTGGTTCATTTTATTGAACATGAGCTTGTCCAGGTTGGCTGTGGACAGGCGGCTGCGTTTGTCTGTAATGCTAAATACACGTTCAAACAATACACTGGCTGCAAGCTCAGGCTATGTGGACAATTTGGAGACCCAGAAGGTGAATGGGGAAGAACCATCAGTCAGTATGTGGAGGAATGTGCAAACGTACAGTTCCACCATGTTGTTCAAATGATGCCTCCTGCTAAGACGTTCCATATCAGCTGGTGGTGCAGGTTGCTGTGGCGCGGTGACAAACCTTTTCCACATGTTGGCCATGCTAATCCTGCCTTCTGAGGAGCTGGCCGTGACACAGCTGCTTGGCGACCTCTTTATCCTCCTCCTCTGACTTCGCCTTGTGCTTCCACTTGTCCCCCCGTGTCAGTTGGGAATGCCCTCAGGAGCACGTGTACCAGCGTGCGCTTGTAGTCGCACATCTTCCTATCACGCTTCACTGCAGGAATTAAGGTGGGCACGTTGTCTTTGTAGCGGGGATCCAGCTGGGTGGCAACCCAGTAGTCAGCACAAGTTACAATGTGGACGACTCTGCTGTCATTGCGCAGGCACTGCAGCATGTAGTCGCTCATGTGTGCCAGGCTTCCCAGAGGTAAGGATAAGCTGTCCTCTGTATGTGGTGTATCATCTGTGATCTCTGTATCCCCCCAGCCACGCTCAAGTGATGGCCCTGAGCTGCGTTGGGTGCCACACTGCAGGGAACCCAGTTCTTTCTCCTCCTCTACCTCCACCTCCTTGCCCTCCAGAACTGTGCCCTAGCTGGCCAAATGTGTACCTGGCCTCTGCTGGTGCAGGAACCCTCCCTCTGAGCCACTTCTGAATGACTGGCATGAAACTCCCTCTTCCTCCTCCTCCTTCTCCTGGTGGGCACGTCGCATATGAGGCGGTGAGCGGGAAGGCCGAAGTTACGCTGCAGCGCAAACAGGCGTGCAGCCGCAGGCTGAGAACACCGAAAGTGCGCTGAGACGGACCGCACTGTCTGCAGCAGCTCTGACATGTCTGGGTAGTTTTTAAGGAATTTTTGCACCACCAAATTCAGCACATGCGCCAGGCAAGGGATGTGCGTCAAACCAGCTAGTCCCATGAGGCCGTGCTTGAGGCTCACTGGCAGCAACCACTCATTGGTCTGTTGTTCTATGCCCCTCCACAGCTCCTGTGCGGTGGGGGGTTTGTCCCCCAAACACATGAGTTTTAAAACCGCCTGCTGACGTTTACCCCTGGTTGTGCTGAAGTGGGTGGTGAAGGTCTTTCACTGACCTGATGAGGAGGTGGTAAAAGAGGAGGAGAAAGCGGATTAGGAGGCAACAGGAGGCAAAGAATAATGCCCTGAGATCCTCGTTGGTGGAAGGACATGCGCCAAACCGCTATCCTCCTCGGGCCCAGCCGCCACTACATTTACCCAGTGTGCAGTTAGGGAGATATAGTGTCCCTACCCGTGCTTATTGTTCCATGTGTCTGTGGTTATGTGGACCTTGCCACAGATGGCATTGTGCAGTGCACACTTGGTTTTATCCTCCACTTGGTTGTGCAGGAAGGGATGGCTCACCTGGAAAAGTAGTGGCGGCTGGGAACGACGTACTGGGCGACAGCCACCGCCATCAGCTGTTTAAAACAGTCCGTCTCCACCAGACGGAATGACAGCATTTCAAAGGCCAGCAATTTTGAAATGCTGGCTTTCAGGACCAGGGATCGAGGGTGGGTACGGGGGTATTTTCTCTTTTTCTCCAGTGTTTGGGAGATGGACAGCTGAAGGCTTGTGTGTGACATGGTGGAAATGCTTGGTGATGATGACAGAGGTGGTGGTGTGGTTGGAACATCCTCTGTTTGCTGGGTGGCAGATGCCACTGTGACTCCAGAGGTGGAGGAAGAGGCAGAGACAGCAGCAGAAGAGGAAGCAGGATGAGCCTAATACCTTTTGTGATTTTTAAGGTGTTTACTCCACTGAAGCTAATGCTTTGCATGTAGATGCCTGGTCATGCAGGTTGTGCTCAGGTTAAGAACGTTTATGCCTCGCTTCAGGCTCTGATGGCACAACCTGCAAACTAATCGTGTCTTTTCATCAGAACATTGTCTGAAAAACTGCTATGCCAATGAACTCCTTGGAGCTGGCTTTGGTATACTAGGTCCCTGGGTGCAGTGGGCAGTAGCGGGCGTACTGTCTCGGTGGACAGCCGCTCCGCTTTTGTAGCCTGCTCCCTCTTTTGCTGTGCTGTTGCCTCTGTGCGACCACCGCCTCTTCCTCACAACTGCACACGTCACTAGCATGAACTTGATTCCAGTCGGGGTTTAGGACCTCATCGTCCTCCACATCATCTTCCACCCATTCTTGACCCCTGCCCTCCTCGTCAGTCTGCACACTGCAGAAAGCCACAGCAGTTGGCACCTGTGATCCGTCATCATCAGAGACGTGCTGCGGTGGTCGTCCCATGTCCTCATCCTGCAACATAAGTGGTTGGGCATCAGTGCATTCAATGTCTTCCACTTCTGGGGTAGGGCTATGTGGATGGCCTGGGGAAACCCTGCCAGCAGAGTCATCAAAAAGCATAAGAGTCTGCTCCATGACTTGGAGCTCAGGCTGCTTGGCTGCTTTGCAAGGTGGTGAGGTGAAAGACTGATGGGCATGGGTTGCAGGTGCCAACTCTGATCTTTCTGCAGAGGACTGGGTGGGAGATACTGTGAAGGAACTGGCACCACTGTCAGCCACCCAATCTACTATCGCCTGTACTTGTTCTGTCCTCACCATCCGTAGAGCGGCATTCGGGCCTACCAAATAGTAGGTTCTGTCGCCTACACTTACCTGAGAAAGGTGTTTCACTTGGACCTGTAGTTGGCGCTGAATGGCCATATCCTCTACCAGCAACAGGAGCTCCACCAACACCAACACGACCATGCTAATGTCCCTTATTTGATGTTCAAATATTTGTGTTTACCCACTAAGCTGACAGATGGTTTATCTCCAGTGTCAATTTAACTGCCAATAGTCAACAATTAAGTTCACTAACACTACGGCAGTGACCGTGTCATGAAAATGCTCTGTGGACCAAGAATACCACTTTTTTCCCCAAAATACACTAATGCACTATTTCACTGCAGAAATGTAAATGAGGTATTTTTACGCTGTATGCACAACTGCTTTTTGAAGCAAGAATACGGCTTTTTTCACAAAAATACAGTAATGCACTATTTCACAGCAGAAAGGTAAAATAGGTTTTTGGGCGGTTTATT
Organism: Bufotes viridis; assembly: GCA_033119425.1. Taxonomy (NCBI): domain Eukaryota; kingdom Metazoa; phylum Chordata; class Amphibia; order Anura; family Bufonidae; genus Bufotes; species Bufotes viridis. The sequence goes on from CM065589.1 coordinate 125,612,027, forward strand.
TTAAACTGCTTTGTGGACCAGGAATAACGCTGTTTTCCCCAAAGTTCACAAATGCACTATTTAGCGGCTGAAAATTAAACTTAGGTATTTGTACGCTGTATGAACAACTGCTTTGTGAACCAAGAACACGGCTTTATTGCCCAAAATTCACAAACGCACTATTTAACAGCTGAAAATTAAACGTAGGTATTTGTACGCTGTATGCACAACTGCTTTGTGGACCAAGAACATAGATTTTTTTTCAATAAAACACACTAATGCACTATTTAAAGGCTGAAAAATAACCGTAGGTATTTCTACGCTTTATGCACAGTGAACAGTTTTGTGGGCCTAAAACACAACTTTTTTTCAGTAAAACACACTAAAGCACTATTTCCGTGCTGCAATTTAAAATTGGTATTTGTACGCTGTATGCACAACTGCTTTGTGAACCAAGAACACAGCTTTTTTCCCCAAAAATTTACAAATGCACTATTTAATGGCTGAAAATTAAACATAGGTATTTGTATGCTGTATGCACAACTGCTTTGTGGACCATGAACACGGCTTTTTTTCACTAAAACACACTAATGCAGTATTTCGGTGCTGAAATTTAAAATTAGTATTCGTACGCTGTATGCACAACTGCTTTGTGGACCCAGAACACGGCTTTTTTCACTAAATCACATTAATGCAGTATTTAACTGCTGGAAATTAAATGTGGGTATTTCTACGCTTTATGCACAACTGTTTTGTGGGCCTAGAACACGGCTTTTTTCAGTAAAACACACTAAAGCACTATTTCTGTGCTGCAATTTAAGACGAAGGCTTGTGCCAGACGAAGGCTTGTGCCGAAACGCGCGTCGGGGTTGGCGCCATCCCGGAGGAGAGACACAGTATGGGTATGTTATTATTCTTTTGACTGTATGCACTTGCACTTTGTCCAATCGACTTGTTTACCACTCCCCCCTCCGTCTCTCCTCTTGGATGCCGCCCATCTATGCACCCCCTCAATGTAATATTTAATTATATGTGCTATATGCACTTTTTTAATATGGATTAATAAAGATATTTTTGTAATGATATGCGGTCTGGTATTCTCTATTTAGGTTAAAATTGGTATTAGTACGCTGTATGCACAACTGCTTTGAGGACCCAGAAAACGGCTTTTTCAACAAAATTACACACAAATGCAGTATTTCACTGGCTGGAAATTAAACATGGTATTTGTACGCTGTATGCACAACTGCTTTGTGGACCCAGAACACGGCTTTTTTCACTAAAACACACAAATGCAGTATTTAACTGCTAGAAATTAAACGTAGGTATTTATACGCTGTATGCAAAACTGGTTTGGGGACCCAGAACACGGCTTTTTTCACCAAAATTCACTAATGCAGTATGTAAAGGCTGGAATTTAAACGTAGGTATTTCTACGCTTTATGCATATGTTTTGTGGGCCTCGAACACAGCTTTTTTCAGTAAAACACACTAAAGCATTATTTCCGTGCTGCAATTTAAAATTGGTATTTGTATGTTGTATGCACAACTGCTTTGTCGACCCACAACACGGCTTTTTTCACTAAAACACCCAAATGCAGTATTTAACTGCTGGAAATTAAACATAGGTATTTATACGCTGTATGCACAACTGGTTTGGGGACCCAGAACACGGCTTTTTGCACTGAAGTTCACAAACATAGTATTAAAAGACTGGAAAGTAAACATAGGTATTTCTACGCTTTATGCACAACTGTTTTTTAGGCCTAGAACACGGCATTTATTTCAGTAAAACACACTAAAGCACTATTTCCGTGCTGCAATTTAAAATTGGTATTTGTACGCTGTATGCACAACTGCTTTGTGGACCCAGAACACGGCTTTTTTGACTAAAACACATAAATGCAGTATTTAACTGCTGGAAATAAACGTAGGTATTTATACGCTGTATGCACAACTGATTTGGGGACCCAGAACATGGCTTTTTTCACCAAAATTCACTAATGCAGTATGTAAAGGCTCGATTTTAAAGATAGGTATTTATACGCTTTATGCTCAACAGTTTTTTTAGGCCTAGAACACGGCTTTTTTTCAGTAAAACACACTAAAGCACTATTTCAGTGCTGCAATTTAAAATTGGTATTTGTACGCTGTATGCACAACTGCTTTGGGGACCTAGAACACGGCTTTTTTCACTAAAACAACCAAATGCAGTATTTAACTGCTGGAAATTAAACAGAGGAATTTTTATGCTGTATGCTCAACAGTTTTGTGGACCAGGATACCGCTTTTTTTTCCCAAAAATACACTGATTCTCTATTTTACTGCAGAAATTTCAAATATGTATTTTGGCGGTGTAAATAAAACAGCTTTGTGGATCAGGATTTCCGCTTTTTTTCACAAAAATACTGATGCACTAATTGACTGCTGAAATCGAATACACGGTTTTGTTCGTTGTATGCACAAATGCTCTATAGCACCACAAGTCCCAGACTACAGAAATTGACTATGTCACCCCTTAATTATACAAAAGGTAATGTAGGGGACTTGACCTGCCAGAAGAAAAGCATTTTTTCCTTCACTGAGCTACCAAAAAGGATTAGACTGATGTACCTTGCAGGCTGGCACACATGCAGGTCACATGCAGTTCCAAGGACAGTGCAGTGGCTAAAATGGCCGCTGACCCCCACCTCAGTAACAGATGAATTTAAAAAAATTCCTTTGCAGTGGCTGGGTACAGAAGCAACCTCCCTCAATATTTTCTGTATCTTGAGGATTGCAACAACAGGTTCTACAGATCTCTTCCCTAATCTCTCCCTGAGAGCACAGGCAACAACCTTTCCCTAGACTAACAGCAGCAGAGTGACGTGCGGCACTACGTGACTCAAGCTTGTAAAGAGCCTGGGTCACATGCTGCACTCAGCCAATCACAGCCATGACATTAGTAGGCATGACTGTGATGGCTTCTAAGGGCAAATATGTAAAACGCTTGCTGATTGGCTGCTGTGCAGCCCTTCAAAAAGCGGTAAGAATCGCCAAACAACGGTCCTGAACCCAAACATTTATGAAAATGTTCAGGTTCGGGTCCGTGTCCTGAACACCCAAAAATTTGGTACAAACCCGAGCTATACAGTTCGGGTTAACTCAACCCTAACTGTGATCAGAACTGTATACTAAGACCAGTTGTATTTATTCACAGTTCCACCAAACTGCGCAAGTCATATCGCAAACCGTACAAACAGCTTATCAGAACATTATCGGTTTAATAGAACTACTGGTTAAATCTCAGATATGCCTCCCAGAGCGATTACAAAGTGCTTAAATAAGTGAAAGTACAGATACTGAAGAGAGAAATATATCCACCTTTTATGCTAAATGACAAGAATGAATAGTTAAACCACGATTTTGTGCATACTGCCATTTTGTGATACTTTATGGAACACGTGTTTGTACATGGACTATCTGCTGCGGAGGTGGCAGTGTTATATATGGAAGAAAAGTTGAAGTTAATAAAGAAATTATTTTAACCATTTGGTGTGTTCTTTAAGCCTAACGTTTCCATAGAACAGCGCTTAAAGAATTAGCTCAAAGAAAACAAGACTGTCGCAGAGTAACAGACAGTCTGGTTGGACTGAAAAATGTAAGATATCTAATTCTTCTAATGCCACAGCGCAAAAGGCACTTCATAGTGCTGCACCTGTCACAGGCCCTCTGAGCTAACGCCTCTGCCATGGCTGCTGTGACGGGGGGGGGGGGGGGGGTTGAGCAGTTCCAGCTCCATCAGCAGCAACTTGAGCAACTTGCATCAGCAGCAACTTGAGTCTAGAGTCGCTGATGAGCAGCTTTCTTCACCTGACTAGTGAAAAAACTACTCACCAGCAGCAGCTAGATCTGGAGCAGGACCTTAGCCTTCAGGTGGTGGCATTCTTGGACAGCACCCTGCAACCCCACATTGAAGATCCGCTGGACTTCTGGGCAGCCAAACTGGATTTGTAGCCGCAACTGGCAGAGTTTGCCCTGGAAAAGCCTTCCTGCCTGACCAGTAGTGTGGCATCAGAGCGGGTGTTTAGTGCGGCGGGGGCCATAGTTACCCCAAGAAAAATTTGCCTTTCCACCCAAAATGTGCACAGACTGACCTTTGTCAAGATGAATCTGGTGTGGATCAGCCAAGATTTCTACCCACCAATGCGTGATGTATCAGACTAGATCATCCATGGTGCCACACCAAAACTTTGACAAAAGAGACCAGTTTATTCTGGCAGCCTGCCTCAGCTACTATTCTGAGGCTGCCAGCCACCTGCCTGATGCCACAAATATGATGCCAAGTGCTCCTTTTTTACCCACCATCTTCAGCTGGTACTGGTATTGACACCCACCTCCCCACTCTGTCACCGGGTCACTCTGTGGTCTCCTGATGCTGCTGCCACCTCCACACTATGTCACCTTACCACTCTGTGGTCTCCAGATGCTGCTGCCACCTCCACACTGTCACTTTGCCACTCTGGGGTCTCCTGAGGCTGCTGCTACGTCCACACTGTGTCACCTTGCCACTCTGTGGTCTCCAGATGCTGCTGCCACCTCCACACTATATCATTGTGCCACTCTTTGGACTCCTGATGCTGCTGCTGCCACCTCCACAATATGTCACCTTGCCACTCTGTGGCTTCCTGATGATGCTGCTACCACCTCCACACTATATCATTGTGCCACTCTTTGGACTCCTGATGCTGCTGTTGCCACCTCCACAATATGTCACCTTGCCACTCTGTGGCTTCCTGATGATGCTGCTACCACCTCCACACTCTGTCATTGTGACACTCTGTGGTCTACTCATGCTGCTGCTGCCACCTCCACACTGTCATTGTGCCAACCTGTGGTCTCCTCCTGATGCTGCTGCTGCCGCCACCTCCACACTATGTCATTGTGCCACTCTTTGGCCTCCTGATGCTGATGCTGCCACCTCCACACTATGTCACCTTGCCACTCTGTGGCCTTCTTATGATGCTTCTGCCACCTCCACACTCTGTCATTGTGCCACTCTGTGGTCTCCTCATGCTGCTGTTGCTGCCACCTCCATACTGTCATTGTTGCACCCTGTGGCCTCCTCCTGATGCTGCTGCTGCCGGCACCTCCACACTATGTTATTGTGACACTCTGTGGCCTCTGGATGCTGCTGCCACCTCCACACTGTCATTGTTACACCCTGTGGCCTCCTCCTGATGCTGCTGTTGCCGCCACCTCCACACTCTGTCATTGTGCCACTCTGTGGCCTCCTGATGCTGCTACTGCCACCTCCACACTGTCATTGTGCCACTTTGTTGTCTTCTCATGCTGCTTTCACCTCACCACTATGTTATAGGGCCACCCTTTGTTCTTCTCCTGCTGTTCCCATCCTCCCCACTTCATGACTGGGCCACTATTTTGCCTTTTTGCCTGCCTGACATCATCATTTATTTGACCCTTCTTCTGATCTGATCTTCATTTTGATACCCTGTTTCACCCCTTCCTCTCCCCCCCCCTATCCTCCCTATCCTCTTTGTCCCTTTGTTCTTTGTTTTACCCTCCCTTACCCCCCCCCTCTCTCCGGTCCCCCCTCTCTCTTCTCTTCTGCTAGCTGTAGGATTATATGTCCTCATCGCGTCGAAGGGACCTTTCCTCAAAGTTAATTTTTTACAACTATTGCTCTATTTAAGATTGCTATACAGTGTTATACTGATGTTCACTGTTTTTTTTAGCTCCATTCTTCATGATGTACATTAATACTGTTGTATTAAACAAACCAATAAAAAGAAATTTAAAAAAAAAAAAAAGAAAAAAAAAAAAGAAAGAAAAATGAGACACACAAAGGATCTTGTCTATGTAACAGCTGTAAGGCCTGTGTGACATGGTCCCTATTTTTCATCAGAATTGGCTTATGATTTGGTACCCAAAAGCAGGAGTGGGTACAAAATACATTCACATGTCATCTCTGTTTTGGATTCACTCCTGTTTTTTTGGCTTTAGCAATACTGATGGATTACTGACCAAATGCTGACCGAGTGAAGGTGGATGATCCAAAGACAGAATCTGTTTTTTGGGGGTTATTGTTTTGAGGGATCAGAGGAAGGGCAAAATAGTCAGAGACTAGTATTGAGCGATCCCGGTGAAGTTCGGGTTCGGCCGAACTTCAGGTCAAAGTTTGGATTTGGCATCCAAACTTGACCCCGAACCCATTAAGGTCAATAGAGACCCGAACTTCACTTTATTATTTTCGGTTATAACATGGTTATAACGTAAAATAATAGCATTTGGCCATTAAGGGGTTAAAAAGAAAAAATCTCACCTCATCCACTTATTCTCCTGGTGTTGTCTTCTTTTTTCTTCTTTGCAGTACTTGGTTGGAACAGGACCTGTGGTGACGTAACTGCACTCACCCACCAAACTTTCATATTTTTTCACCATCGTGGCTGGCTTGTTTTTTTCAGGACAGTCTGTTGTTTTTATTGTTACCATATTGGAGTACATATGAATTTTTAGTTCATTTTTGGTGAGATGGAAAAAATTGCAATTGTCTGTTTTTTTATCTTTATAGGTGTCATCATGCAGAATATATGATAACTTTATTCTGCAGGTTGATATTATTATGGAGTTACCAAATTAGTATTGTTTTTGTCATGTTATACTACTTCTGCATCATAAAAACACCTTTTTGTTAAAAAAAACATTTTTGCATCAGAATTAGGGAAGAGCGAATTTCATGTTTTGAAATTCAACTTCTGGATGTGGTATAATCTTAATTGCGTTTTGGATTCCGTTACCACGGACCATAACGCAATTCCATGACAGAATACATAACAGAATGGCTTTAGAGGAATTCCGTTATTCATTCCTTCAAAATAGAAGTCTATGGCCTGCATAAAGGATCTGTCCGGTTTCCGTGATGCTGGAGTCCTCTCCTGAAATTCGCTCAAAGAGCAAATATGCAGTGAAAATAATGAACAAACTGCTTAAACTGGACATTAGACTAAATAAATATCAGTATGACTTACAATTATCATAAGTAATGTTTGAACACACTAGTATATGAAGATAAAATGGAACCCCCTGAGCACTTGCAAGAAATAATCCTTTTTAATTATTTGAAAATAGTGAGGGCATAGAGAGCACTTACATTTGTTTACAGTGAACTAATGCTCTAGAGGATTTTCTTTTCTGTATTCTTCACATAAAACAACCTTTCACCACTGAGCAGGGAAAACAGCCCAGAACTAAATAAAAATAGTAGAATTACAATTTTAGAAAAATATATTTAATATTTGACAAATAGCCTTGTGGGGGTTTTGAAGGTTTTGTCTTCCTATAGGATTATAGGTTGCACTTAATGGACTTGTATCTTGTTCCAACCTTACCAACTGTGTAACTACAGCAGCCTCTGTCTGTGTCTGTGCATCTCTCGCTTCAGCTCTTCCACCCCCTTCTGCTTTACCTCCCTTTTCCATAAACTTCTATGAGCTGAATGCACCTTATCCCTCAGTGAGCTATTAATCAGGTCTCTCAAGAGAGAGATGGATTTTGGCTGTAAATGGGGAGTGCATGACCATTGTGGGAGACAAAGGGATAAGTGACTGATAAGTAGAGAAAGAGGCATTACAAAGTTCCTCATATTCGCTTGTGCTATTGATTTATGCAAAGTTTGTTAAAACACTAGTACCGTTTAAATTGTTAGCTTTTGCAATTATGAAAGACCAACTCTGGTGCCTAACTATCCCCAAAGTGAAGATAGGAGTGTTTATTTTACAACTTTTATGTTGCCGCTTAGGCATTCATAGCATTAAGTGAGTATGTGACCATTGTATATTGAATATAAGCAATGGCACTGTTGTGGTCTTTATTTAAGCAAGAGATCACATGATAGATCTCTTAAAACAGTTCTCCTCATAATGTAAATGTCACGAGGGTGTCAGGAGCCACGTCTGACTCCATTATACCCAGGGTCAGGAAGTTGCAGCGGGTGGCTGTGCGCTCTATGTCTAAAGATCATGCTGTTACTTAATGGTAGCTTTCTGTGTTTGCCTTGCAATCATTTTTGTCTCACTCAGGGATCTGTAGCTTCTTCTCCTCAGCTGTTTCCTGTCCGTCACTCCCAACCTCCTTATATTCCCCCTTCCCACTTCTCTGGTTGCCAGATATAGAGCTTCCTGCCTGGACTTCTATAGTGTTGAGCGCGAATATTCGAAAAGCGAATTTTTTTAGCGAATATCGGCACTTCGCTAATTCGCGAATATTTCGAATATAGCGCTATAAATTCGCTATTTCGAATATTCGTTTTTTTTTTTTTTTTTTTTTTAGTTATATTTTTTTCTTTCCCACTTCCCAAAAGTAGTTCTTACCTGTCATGAGGATTCCTGGCTTCCTGGCTGCTCCAGTCAGTGCCCGTTGCCGCTTCTGCCGACTTCCGTGCTCATGGAGCGTCCCCTTCCATGGGAAAATCTCTATATACTAAAATGTACTGTCGGATTTGAGGAATTACGTTGAAATCGCAATGCGATTAATTCAAGTTATATTAATCGCATTGCGATTACAACTTAGCACTGCTATCTTACATAGGCTAGAATTAACGAATATGGAATATATGGCTATGCACTAGCAGTGCTAAGTTGAAATCGTAATGCGAATACTTTAAGTTAAATTAATCGCATTGCGATTTCAACTTAGCACTGCTGCTATATTCCATATTCGTTAACTTCGTTAATTCTAGCAAGCTGACCCATTATAAACCCAGCTCTAAGTTGAAATCGCAATGCGATTAATATAACTTGAATTAATCGCATTGCGATTTCAACGTAATTCCTCAAATCCGACAGTACATTTTTAGTATATGGAGACGTTCCCATGGTGATGGGGACGCTCCATGAGCACAGAAGTTATGGTTGGCTTGGTAGAATTAGCGAGGATGACGAATATGACGAATGTATTCGTCATATTCCTCAAAACGAAGATAGCGAAGTATTCTACATCTTCGTTTTAGCAACCTATTCGATCAACTTCGCTATTACGCTAATTCTAGCAATCAAATAGGAAGGTTGACTTACCAGACAGCTGTGTTAAATTCGCTATGCGATTTTTTTTTTTTTAATAAATAGAATACTTATAATAATATTATCATATCAAGTAATATAATTATTGTATTAAAAAAAAAAATCGCATAGCAATTTAACTACAACTATCTCTATAGTCAACCTTCCTATTTGATTGCTAGAATTAGCGAGGTTGACGAATAGGTTGCTAAAACGAAGATGTAGAATACTTCGTTATCTTCGTTTTGAGGAATATGACGAATACATTCGTCATATTCGTCATCCTCGCTAATTCTAGATGTGAAACCAATAGGAAAGTAGCCTTAAGTACAAATCGCAATATGCGATTATTTAAATCGCATTTTAATCGCGATAACTAGAAAAAATGACGAATATTCGATTTCGACGAATACGAAACGAATATTCATTCGAATATTCGCGAATTTCGTCGAAATCGAATATGGCACCTGCCGCTCATCACTAGACTTCTATACTGGCCCACTGGAGCTGTGTAGCTGTTGTTCCTGGTTGTCATACCAGAGCGTTACCCTCCGGATCCCTGTTGGGTTTTTGTTGTCCGCTGTTGTCGCCCACCTGGGCTTATATGTTTTGTCTGTATTGTCTGTCCTCCCCCTGGTGTTTTCCTTTAGTGTTAGTGGTGAGGACTAGTGCTCCCACAGCCCTATTCACTACTTAGGGCTCATCTTAAGGAAAGCCAGGGTTTAGGCACGTGATCGGTGTACGGGTCAAAAACCCGTCTAGGGACATCAGGGCAGTCAGGTGCCAGCTTCTAGGTGAGTTAGAGGTCATCACCTTTTCCTCTCTCTTGGACAGAGCTTTCCCTTCTCTCTCCCTTTACGTCACACATCTGTGATCGGCACACCGGTCGTGATAGTCAATCGCGACAGATAGCTATTTTAGTTATAATCATCTCCCAGTGGTGTACCTGCAATAGAGGAAGATCACACAGTTGCTATGGGGCTCGTGAATAAAGGGGGCCCGCTGTGCAGGAAAGGCTCCATACTCTTATTGCACATGGTTAGCTGTGAGAAGAATGATGTGGAGAAGGACCTGAGATAATATCATCATGTGAATGCGGGTGAAGGACCTATGATAATATAAAATCTGTAAAAAGGCGATAAAATTTGCAAAAATACTAAACTAACGGCAGGTGGCAAAAGAGAGCAAAACAAATCTCAAAAAATTATTTAAATATATAAATGCTAAAAAAACCAAGGTCTGAGCAAGTAGGTTCTCTAAATAATGGTAAAGGGGGCTAGTCACTGAAGATAAGGAAAAGGCAGACCTACTAAATGGGATTTTTAGCTCTGTATATACAAAAGAAGAGAAAGGAGCTGGTACCTGTGGTGCTGGGGCTGTTAGTATATCCAGTAATATACTCAATTGGCTAACTGTAGATATGGTCCAAGCTAAGTTAAATAAGATAAATGTAAACAAGGCTCCGTGCCCAGATGGATTACACCCAAGAGCCCTTAAAGAGCTCAGTTTAGTCATTACTGTGCCCCTGTTTATAATTTTTAAAGATTCTGTAGGTACTGGTACAGTGCCAAGTGATTGGAGCATGGCAAATGTGGTGCCCATATTCAAAAAAGGATCTAGGTTGTTCACAGGTAAATTATAGATCATTTAGTTTAACATCTGTTGTGGGAAAAATGTTTGAAGACCTCTTAAGGGACTATATACAGGAGTATGTTTCTGTAAATAATATTATAAGTGATTACCAAGGAAAGAAGTTGTCAGACTAACCTGATTTGTTGTTATGAGGTGAGTAGTAGCCTGGATTGAGGAAGCGGCTGTGAATGTAGTGTTTCTAGATTTTGCAAAGGCTTTTGATACTGTCTCGCGTTTGATAAGGTCTAGGTTTAGTAAGGTCTATAGGCTTGGAAAGTATAGTTTGTAATTTGTGGTCAATGATTCCTATTCAGAATGGTCCCGGGTTATAAGTGATGTACCCCAAGAAAAAGTGCTGGGTCCTCTATTATTTAATTTATTTATTAATGATATTGAGGATGGGATTAATAGCACCATTTTTGCAGATGACACTAAGCTATGCATTAATGCGCAATATGGAAGATGTCCATAAAATACAATCTGACTTAGGCATTAACTTGGAAAACGAGGTTCAATGTGGGTAAATGTAAAGTTGTGCATCTTGGTAGTTATAATCTCTGTGCTTCATATGTCCTAGGGGATGTAACACTGGGAGAGTCACTTATAGAGAAGGATTTGGGTGTTCTTGTAGATTGTAGATTAAATAACCGCATACAGTGTCAATCAGTTGCTTCTAAGTAGTGTTGAGCGAACAGTTCGAGCATAGTTGGGGTTCGTACCGAATTTTGGGGTGTCCGGGACACGGACCCGAACCCGGACATTTTCAAAAAAGTTCGGGTTCGGGTTCGTTGTTCGGCGATTACTTCCCGCTTTCTGAAGGGCTGCACAGCAGCCAATCAGCTAGCGTTTTACTTCTTACCCAAAGAGCCCATCACAGCCATGCCTACTAATGGCATGGCTGTGATTGGCCAAGTGCAGCATGTGACCCAGCCTCTATTTAAGCTGGAGTCATGTAGCGCAGCAGGTCACACTGCTCTGATTAGTGTAGGGAGAGGACGCAGCTTTTGTGAGGGCGAGATTAGGCAGGGAAAAGTCAGCAACAGCACCTAATGAACGGATCGATCTACAGCTGTGAATGATTGAACTTCTGCTAGTTACTTGCTCACTGGTTTTTAGGCTGCACAGAGCGTTTTTCTGTCACTTATTTTCTGGGGTGATCGGCAGCCATTTTGTGACTTGTGGTGCACCAGAACAAGCTGCCACCAAGTCCATCAATCCATCAATACTAGTTTTTTTTTGCTATATCCTACATCAGGGGCTTGGCTGTGCTAATTGTCACCCCTAGAAACTCAGGATAGCAATTTCTATATTTTATTAAGGGGTTAAATACAATTGCCCAAATACCAATCCCCTAAATCTGGTGTTCCAGCTTTGGCTAGCCAAGTATAATACTGTCTGCTGTCTGGCAAAGGATAGATTATTTTATGTGGTGAAATTCAATTGCCAAAATAGCAACACCATAAATCAGTGGTTTCAGCTGTGGCTGGCAAAGTATAATAGTGTCCGCCAAAACATATGTTTTGTTCTGGGGTGAAATTCAATTGCCAAAATAGCAATACCCTGAATCTGGTGTCCCAGCTGTTGCAGGCCAAGATTCATAGTGTCCGCAAAAACATATATTTTGTTCTGGGGGGAAATTCAATTGCCAAAATAGCAATACAATAAATCAGTGGTTTCAGCTGTGGCTGTCCAAGTTTCATAGTGTCCTGCAAATTATATATTTTGTTCTGGGGTGCAATTCAATTGCCAAAATAGCAATACCATAAATCAGTGGTTTCATCTGTGGCTGGCAAAGTATAATAGCATCCCCCAAAACATATAGTTTGTTCTGGGGTGAAATTCAATTGCCAAAATAGCAATACCCTGAATCTGGTGCCCCAGCTGTTGCAGGTCAAGATTCATAGTGTCCGCAAAAACATATATTTTGTTCTGGGGTGAATTTCAATTGCCAAAATAGCAATACCATAAATCAGTGGTTTCAGCTGTGGCTGGCAAAGCATAATAGTGTCCGCCAAAACATATATTTTGTTCTGGGGTGAAATTCAATTGCCAAAATAGCAATACCATAAATCAGTGGTTTCAGCTTTGGCAGGCAAAGTATAATAGTGTCCGCAAAAACATATATTTTGTTCTGGGGTAAAATTCAATTGCCAAAATAGCAATACCCTGAATCTGGTGTCCCAGCTGTTGCAGGGCTGCAGACCAAGTTTCATGGTGTCCGCCAAAACATATATTTTGTTCTGGGGTGAAATTCAATTGCCAAAATAGCAATACCATAAATCAGTGGTTTCAGCTGTGGCTGGCAAAGTATAATAGTGTCCGCCAAAACATATATTTTGTTCTGGGGTGAAATTCAATTGGCAAAATAGCAATACCATAAATCAGTGGTTTCATTTGTGGCTGGCAAAGTATAATACTGTCCGCCAAAACATATATTTTGTTCTGGGGTGAAATTCAATTGCCAAAATAGCAATACCATAAATCAGTGGTTTCAGCTGTGGCAGGCAAAGTATAATAGTGTCCGCCAAAACATATATTTTGTTCTGGGGTGAAACTCAATTGCAAAAATAGCAATACCATAAATCAGTGGTTTCAGCTGTGGCTGGCAAAGTATAATAGTGTACGCCAAAACATATATTTTGTTCTGGGGTGAAATTCAATTGTCAAAATAGCAATACCCTGAATCTGGAGTCCCAGCTGTTGCAGGCCAAGATTCATAGTGTCCGCCAAAACATATATTTTGTTCTGGGGTGAAATTCAATTGCCAATATAGCAATACCCTGAATCTGGTGTCCCAGCTGTTGCAGGGCTGCAGGCCAAGATTCATAGTGTCCGCCAAAACATATATTTTTTTCTGGGGTGAAATTCAATTGCCAAAATAGCAATACCATAAATCAGTGGTTTCAGCTGTAGATGGCAAAGTATAATAGTGTCCGCCAAAACATATATTTTGTTCTGGGGTGAAATTCAATTGCCAAAATAGCAATACCCTGAATCTGGTGTCCCAGCTGTTGCAGGGATGCAGACCAAGTTTCATAGTGTCCGCCAAAACATATATTTTGTTCTGGGGTGAAATTCAATTGCCAAAATAGCAATACCATAAATCAGTGGTTTCAGCTGTGGCTGGCAAAGTATAATAGTGTCTGCCAAAACATATATTTTGTTCTGGGGTGAAATTCAATTGGCAAAATAGCAATACCCTGAATCTGGTGTCCCAGATTTTGCAGGGCTGCATGCCAAGATTCATAGTGTCCGCCAAAACATATATTTTGTTCTGGGGTGAAATTCAATTGCCAAAATAGCAATACCATAAATCAGTGGTTTCATTTGTGGCTGGCAAAGTATCATAGTGTCCGCCAAAACATATATTTTGTTCTGGGGTGAAATTCAATTGCCAAAATAGCAATACCATGAATCAGTGGTTTTAGCTGTGGCTGGCAAAGTATAATAGTGTCCGCCAAAACATATATTTTGTTCTGGGGTGAAATTCAATTGCAAAAATAGCAATACCATAAATCAGTTGTTTCAGCTGTGGCTGGCAAAGTATTATAGTGTACGCCAAAACATATATTTTGTTCTGGGGTGACATTCAATTGTCAAAATAGCAATACCCTGAATCTGGTGTCCCAGCTGTTGCAGGCCAAGATTCATAGTGTCCGCCAAAACATATATTTTGTTCTGGGGTGAAATTCAATTGCCAAAATAGCAATACCCTGAATCTGGTGTCCCAGCTGTTGCAGGGCTGCAGGCCAAGATTCATAGTGTCCGCCAAAACATATATTTTTTTTGGGGTGAAATTCAATTGCCAAAATAGCAATACCATAAATCAGTGGTTTCACCTGTGGCTGGCAAAGAATAATAGTGTCCGCCAAAACATATATTTTGTTCTGGGGTGAAATTTAATTGCCAAAATAGCAATACCCTGAATCTGGTGTCCCAGCTGTTGCAGGCCAAGATTCATAGTGTCCGCCAAAACATATATTTTGTTCTGGGGTGAAATTCAATTGCCAAAATAGCAATACCATAAATCAGTGGTTTCAGCTGTGGCTGGCAAAGTATAATAGTGTCCACCAAAACATATATTTTGTTCTGGGGTGAAATTCAATTGCCAAAATAGCAATACCCTGAATCTGGTGTCCCAGCGGTTGCAGGCCAAGATTTGTAGTGTCCACAAAAACATATATTTTGTTCTGGGGTGAAATTCAATTGCCAAAATAGCAATACTTAAATCAGTGGTTTCAGCTGTGGCTGGCAAAGTATAATAGTGTCCGCCAAAACCTATATTTTGTTCTGGGGTGAAATTCAATTGCCAAAATAGCAATACCCTGAATCTGGTGTCCCAGCTGTTGCAGGCCAAGATTCATAGTGTCCGCAAAAACATATATTTTGTTCTGGGGTGAAATTCAATTGCCAAAATAGAAATACACTGAAACTGGTGTCCCAGCTGTTGCAGGCCAAGATTCATAGTGTCCGCAAAAACATATATTTTGTTCTGGGGTGAAATTCAATTGCCAAAATAGCAAAATAGTCTTCTGCAGAAAGCGCACAGGTGGCACCTGAAAACCAAGCCCATCAGTCTGTCACATCACCCCCATGCATATCAGGGAAACTGTCTGAGCCTCAAGTTATGCAGCAGTTTCTTATGCTGTTTGAAGACTCTGCTGGCAGGGTTTCCCAAGGGAATCCACCTAGCCCTTCCCCAGTGATGGAAGACATAGAATGCACTGATGCACAACCACTGATGTTTCCTGATGATGAGGACATGGGAATACCACCTCATCGGAGTCCGCAAGTCTCTGATGATGAAGAAACACAGGTGCCAACTGCTGCGTCTTTCTGCAGTGTGCAAACCGAATAGGAGGTCAGGGAGGAAGACTGTGTGGAAGACGATGCAGGGGACGATGAGGTCCTAGACTCCACATGGAATGAAGGTCGTGCCACTGACTTTTATAGTTCAGAGGAAGAGGCAGTGGTGAGACCGAGCCAACAGCGTAGCAAAAGAGAGATCAGGGGGCAAAAGCAGAACAGCCGTCTCCAAGAGAGTTCGCCTGCTACTGGCCACCGTCAGTTCGCCTGCAGTGGAGTAAACACCTTAAAAGCAAGGAACTCACTCTGGCTCCCCCTGCTCCCTCTTCTCCTGCTGCCTCGGCCTCTTCCTCCGCCCACCAAAAAGAGGATATGCCACCGACAACACCACCTGCGTCACCAAGCATCTCCACCATGTCACACGGCAGCGTTCAGCTCTCCATCTCACAAACCTCGGAGAGAAAGCGTAAATTCCCACCTAGCCACCCTCGAGCACTGGGCCTGAATGCCAGCATTTCTAAACTACTGGCCTTTGAAATGCTGTCATTCAGGCTGGTGGACACAGACAGCTTCAAACAGCTGATGTCCATGGCTGTCCCACAGTATGTTGTTCCCAGCCGCCACTACTTCTCCAAGACAGCCGTGCCTTCCCTGCACAATCAAGTGTGCACTGCGCAACGCCATCTGTGGCAAGGTCCACCTAACCACAGATAAGTGGACCAGTAAGCACGGCCAGGGACGCTATATCTCCCTAACTGCACACTGGGAAAATGTAGTGGCGGCTGGGCCCCAGGTGGAGAGTTCCTTGGCGCACGTCCTTCCTCCGCCAAGGATTGCAGGGCATCATTCTTTGCCTCCTGTAGCCTCCTCCTCCTACTCGGCTTCCTCCTCCTCTGCTTCCACCAGCTCATCCAGTCAGCCACACACCTTCACCACCAACTTCAGCACAGCCCGGGGTAAACGTCAGCAGGCCTTTCTGAAACTCATATGTTTGGGGGACAGGCCCCACACCACGCAGGAGTTGTGGCGGGGTATTGAACAACAGACCGACGAGTGGTTTCTGCCGGTGGGCCTCAAGCCCGGCCTGGTGGTGTGCGATAATGGGCGAAATCTCGTCGCAGCTCTGGGACTAGCCGGTTTGACGCACATCCCTTGCCTGGCGCATGTGCTGAATTTGGTGGTGCAGAAGTTCATTCACAACTACCCAGACATGTCAGAGCTGCTGCATAAAGTGCGGGCTGTCTGTGCGCGCTTCCGGCGTTCACATCCTGCTGCTGCTCGCCTGTCTGCGCTACAGCGGAACTTCGGCCTTCCCGCTCACCGCCTCATATGATACGTGCCCACCAGGTGGAACTCCACCTTGCACATGCTGGAGAGACTGTGCGAGCAGCAGCAGGCCATAGTGGAGTTTCAGCTGCAGCACGCATCGCCAGTCGCACTCGCGGAACAGCACCACTTCACCACCAATGATTGGGCCTCCATGCGAGACCTGTGTGCCCTGTTGCGCTGTTTCGAGTACTCCACCAACATGGCCAGTGGCGATGACACCGTTATCAGCGTTACAATACCACTTCTATGTCTCCTTGAGAAAACACTTAGGGCGGTGATGGAAGAGGAGGTGGCCCAGGAGGAGGAGGAGGATGAGGGGTCATTTTTAGCACTTTCAGGCCAGTCTGTTAGAAGTGGCTCAGAGGGAGTTTTTTTGCAACAGCAGAGGCCAGGTACAAATGTGGCCAGCGAGGGCCCACTACTGGAGGACAAGGAGGATGAGGAGGATGAGGATGAAGCAGGTTCACAGCAGGGTGGCACCCGACACAGCTCAGGCCCATCACTGGTGCGTGGCTGGGGGGATACGGAGGACGATGACGATACGCCTCCCACAGAGGACAGCTTATCCTTACCTCTGGGGAGCCTGGCACACATGAGCGACTACATGCTGCAGTGCCTGCGCAACGACAGCAGAGTTGCCCACATTTTAACGTGTGCGGACTACTGGGTTGCCACCCTGCTGGATCCCCGGTACAAAGACAATGTGCCCACCTTACTTCCTGCACTGGAGCGTGATAGGAAGATGCGCGAGTAGAAGCGCACGCTGGTAGAGGCGCTCCTGAGAGCATTCCCAAATGTCACTGGGGAACAGGTGGAAGCCCAAGGCAAAGGCAGAGGAGGAGCAACAAGGAGGTCGCCAACACAGCTGTGTCACGGCCAGCTCCTCTGAGGGCATGGTTAGCATGGCAGAAATGTGGAAAAGTTTTGTCTCCACGCTACAGCTAACTGCACCACCACCTGATACGGAACGTGTTAGCAGGAGGCAGTATTTCACTAACATGGTTGAACAGTACATCTGCGCACCCCTCCATGTACTGACTGATGGTTCGGCCCCATTCAACTTCTGGGTCTCCAAATTGTCCACGTGGCCAGAGTTAGCATTTTATGCCTTGGAGGTGCTGGCCTGCCCGGCAGCCAGCGTTTTGTCTGAACGTGTATTCAGCACGGCAGGGGGCGCCATTACTGACAAACACAGCCGCCTGTCCACAGCCAACGTGGACAAGCTGACGTTCATAAAAATGAACCAGGCATGGATCCCACAGGACCTGTGCCTCCCTTGTGCAGAATAGACATTTATAACTGCCTCCCCCTCAACCATGTATTCTTGTACTCCAAGGCACTTCTTTATTGATTCCTCATTTTTTTAACTTTACCATGATCTTGCGGTGCAACCCAAAGTTGAATGAACCTCTCCTCTGTCTGGATGGTGGGGCCGAAATAACTGAGAGTGGCCTTCTACGGTGGTGGTTGATATGACGCATGATTCCTTGCTGTGGGACCTCTCTCCTCTGTTTGGGTGCTGGCCCGAAATAACTGAGAGTGGCCTTCTCCGGTGGTGGTTGATATGACGCATGATTCCTTGCTGTGGGACCTCTCTCCTCTGTCTGGGTGCTGGGCCGAAATAACTGAGAGTGGCCTTCTCCGGTGGTGGGTGATATGACGCATGATTCCTTGCTGTGGGACCTCTCTCCTCTGTCTGGGTTCTGGGCCAAAATAACTGAAAATTGCCTTCTCCAGTGTTGGGTGATATGACGCATGATTCCTTGCAGTGGGACCTCTCTCCAATTGATATTGGTTAAATTTTATTTATTTTATTTTATTTTAATTCATTTCCTTATCCACATTTGTTTGCAGTGGATTTACCTACATTTTGGTGCCTTTGGCAGCCCTCTAGCCCGTTCCTGGACTATTTTACAGCCTTTTTAGTGCCTAAAACTTCGGGTCCCCATTGACTTCGATGGGGTTCGGGTTCGGGATAAAGTTCGGGTCGAGTTCGGATCCCGAACCCGAACTTCCAGGTGTTCGCTCATCTCTACTTCTAAGGCTACCAGGATATTGTCATGCATTAAACGAGGTACGGACTCGCGGGGCAGGGATTTAATATTACCACTTTACAAAGCATTGGTGCGGCCTCATCTGTAATATGCAGTTCAGTTCTGGGCACCAGTCCAAAGAAAGGATGCTCTGCAGCGACTAAACTGATAAGGGCCATGGAGGGTCTTAGTGATGAAGTGATGAAGAAAGATTAAAAGAATAATATGTATTTATTCTTGAGAAGAGAAGTCTAAGGTGAGACATGATTACTCTATCCAAATATATAAATGGGCCATACAAAAAATAGGGTGAAAAACTGTTCCATGTAAAATGCCTCCAAAGGACAAGGGGACATTGCCTCCGACTGGAGAAGAAAAAGTTTAGTCTCCAGAAGCGTCAAAGCTTCTCTACTGTAAGAACTGTGAATCTGTGGAATAGACTTCCTCAGGACGTGGTCAGGGCAGGAACAGTGGACAGTTTTAAAAAGGGTTTAGATGAATTCTTAAAAGTAAATAACATTAATGCTTATGAAAACGTTTAGAAATCCGAGGCTCACTTCCTTCTGGGACTCACATCCCCACCTATCCCTTGGTTGAACTTGATGGACTTATGTCTTTTTTCAACCGTATTAAAAATGTAACTATGTAACTATGTCATCATCATCATGTGACCAGTGCAGGAACATGGAGCTCAGCAGAGCTCCTTATAATGTAAACCTGTGTTCCATAACAACAGCCTGGACATGCAGGAAGTTGTAGTTCACTCCTGTTTTACTCCTCCATGTATTGCGCACTAATTTTCACCATTAAGGCCTGTTTTATACTGCCAGCAGTAGTTCCAGCAAGCTGCCTTCTGGAGCTCTCTGCATCAGGCATTGCTGGAGGTTACCGGAGTGCCCGCCAACCCCATTGTACCCAGAGAGCTCTCGGAAACTGCTCTCTGCTGGAACAGCTTGCTGGAACTACTGCCAACAGTGTGAAACAGGTCTAAACTGGTCATGATGAGACTTGTAGTTCTCTTATCACTATGATGATGTTCTGTAGCAGCTATGTTGTATATTAGGCTTTGTTCACATTTGCGCTAGTGACGCTTTTCTGCTGTGTCATAGTACAACGAAAATCACGGTACCGCTGGATCTGACACATCCAGACAGGGGGGCCCAATTCAGATTCTTGAAATGGGGCAAATGATTTTTATGTCATCTGTTATCTCCTCAACATTTTTAACCCCTTAAAGACAAAGACCATTTTCTCTTTAGCATTTCTGTTTTTTCCTCCCACATTCCAAGAGCTATAACTTTTAAAAATTTCTATCACTTTTTTGGGGTTTTAATATTATGGCATTCATTGTGCACAAAAAATTACATTATTCTGGGTGAATGTGATTACTGCAATACCACATTTATATAGTTTTTATTCTATTTTACTACTATTAAAAAAATAAAAACCTTTGAAAAATTAAAATTATCTTTGCCTCGCCATTTTGTGACAGCCAAATTTTTTTTTTAATTTCCATCCGCATAGCTGTAGAAAGGCTTGTTTTATACAAAACAAAATTACATTTTTATGGGGTATGTCTAACTTTTTTACAAATGATTGACTGTTGGCAAAAAAAAATGGCTAATCATATGTCTTTATTCATTTCCATTACGGAGCGCACAGCACGGGAAAAAACATTGTGGATCTGGTAATAACTTTTTTGTTTAGTTTTTTTTTTGAAGGGGGGAATTGAAAAGTGGGGTGTTTTGAAATTTTTATATTTCTAATGTTGTTTTTCTAATTTTTTTTAAGGGGCCAGAACCTGACAGCACTGCAATACTCACTAACAAACACAGCTGACATGCACAAACACAGCACAGCTCCATACACCACATGACAATATTTGTACCTATCAGATGTCTATGCTTAGATAATGTCTTTCTACATCTTATTTTTTTAATACAGAACAAATTGCTGTGCATATGAGAACAATGGAATAGGATGTTTTTCCCTTTAAGCATCAATTATGCAAATTCTAGCTGTAGGAAATAAATTTCAGATGTTAAAACATACAGACAATGTGGATTTACAAGTATAAAATATTTCTTTTGAACAGATGGGAAGGAGTAGGATGGAGATTGAAAATAATCTTTTGACATGAGAAATGAATTTCCATTATCATTTCGTTAAAATTAATGACCGATCAACACAAGTTATCTTTGAGTACAGCTGATCCATGCCAGGTAAACTAAATCCCATATATTTATATTATGACACACTATATTCACACAGCCTAAGGCTCTGGCTGCATGCCCAACTTAGCAGAATGTTTATAAAATTATTAAAATTTATGAGTTGATAGCACACTTCTGCAATTTATTTCAGCTAGGAAGCATGTCTACGTTTTCAAAACACAATAGATTTGATTTAATACTTTCAGTAATCTGTATACAAGTTCTTTCACAATTTTCTTCAATTACGTCTCATAAAATTCCATTTATTCCACATCAGAATTAGAAAAAAATAAACACATAATTTCTTTTTTTTCTAATCTAATCCTTTTATTTTTCAAAAATGATTTACAGGCTTAGCAAATTGCCATGTGAACCTAACATAATCCCGACAGTTTTAGCCAAATGTAAACCACACTAGAAATGCATTATTGTAACTGCCGCAAACTACTGAAAGTCAATAACTGGGAAAATTTTAACCCAACATTTCATATTCTCTCCAAATGGTTAGCTATTAAAAATACATTCAGGGGATGCAGCAGTAGAATAAATGGCATACAGTATGAAGCTCTGGAGGATGGTAGATATTTAGCATGGGAGCCCAGTAGCTACACAGTGTACAAGGAAATTTGTCAGGAAGATAATTTTTTATGTCCGTTTTACTTGAGCCTGAGTTGCTATAATTAGTGTCAAATTCAACAAATGTTGCACATTGATATATTTAGCACATATTTAAGCATAAAACTTTCGCCTAGAGATGTTATTCCAGTGTCTTTACACCACCTAAAAAAGCTGCATCGCCAAATTGCACAAAAATATTAGCCTTGTGACAAATTACTTAGTCATGAAGCATATTTCTAGTAGTAGTGGATGCAATGACAGGTAGCCGCGATTGCACTACTCCTCATCATTGTACCCCTCTGATGTTGCGGTGATCACATTTTCTTAAAAGTTCGGGTTCGGGTCCGTTGTTCGGCGATTCTTCCCGCTTTCTGAAGGGCTGCACAGCAGCCAATCAGCAAGCAGTTTAATTCTTTGCCCTAAAAAGCCATCACAGCCATGCCTAATAATGGCCTAATAATCCACAAAACAG
The DNA here is from genome assembly GCA_033119425.1 of Bufotes viridis. Taxonomy (NCBI): domain Eukaryota; kingdom Metazoa; phylum Chordata; class Amphibia; order Anura; family Bufonidae; genus Bufotes; species Bufotes viridis. The sequence goes on from CM065589.1 coordinate 125,634,165, forward strand.
TTTGAAATACACCGCCCAAATACATATTTGACATTTCTGCAGTGAAATAGTGAATTGTCATGCCAAATGTAAACCACACTAGAAATGCATTATTGTAACTGCCGCAAACTACTGAAAGTCAATAACTGGGAAAATTTTAACCCAACATTTCATATTCTCTCCAAATGGTTAGCTATTAAAAATACATTCAGGGGATGCAGCAGTAGAATAAATGGCATACAGTATGAAGCTCTGGAGGATGGTAGATATTTAGCATGGGAGCCCAGTAGCTACACAGTGTACAAGGAAATTTGTCAGGAAGATAATTTTTTATGTCCGTTTTACTTGAGCCTGAGTTGCTATAATTAGTGTCAAATTCAACAAATGTTGCACATTGATATATTTAGCACATATTTAAGCATAAAACTTTCGCCTAGAGATGTTATTCCAGTGTCTTTACACCACCTAAAAAAGCTGCATCGCCAAATTGCACAAAAATATTAGCCTTGTGACAAATTACTTAGTCATGAAGCATATTTCTAGTAGTAGTGGATGCAATGACAGGTAGCCGCGATTGCACTACTCCTCATCATTGTACCCCTCTGATGTTGCGGTGATCACATTTTCTTAAAAGTTCGGGTTCGGGTCCGTTGTTCGGCGATTCTTCCCGCTTTCTGAAGGGCTGCACAGCAGCCAATCAGCAAGCAGTTTAATTCTTTGCCCTAAAAAGCCATCACAGCCATGCCTAATAATGGCCTAATAATCCACAAAACAGTTTGAAATACACCGCCCAAATACATATTTGACATTTCTGCAGTGAAATAGTGAATTAGTCTTTTTTTGTGGCAAAAACAGCAATATTCTTGCTTTACAGAGCAGTTGTGCATACAGCGCAGAAAAACCTACGTTTTATTCATAGCCGTGAAATACTGCATGTGTTTTTTTTTTTTTGTTTTTTTTTAAAAAGCAGTGTTCTGGCTCCACAAACCACTTTTGCATACAGCGTAGAAATATCTAAGTTTAATTTACAACAGTGAAATACTGCATTTCTGTGTTTTATTAAAAAAATCCGTGTTCTGGGTCCACAAACCACTTTTGCATACAGCGTAAAAATAACTACATTTTATTGATAGCAGTGAAATACTGCATTTCTGTGTCTTATTAAAAAAATCCTTGTTCTGAGTCCACAAACCACTTTTGCATACAGTGTAGAAATACCTACGTTTTATTTATAGCAGTGAAATACTGCATTTCTGTGTCTTATTAAAAAAAATCCTTGTTCTGGGTCCACAAACCACTTTTGCATACAGCGTAGAAATACCTACGTTTTATTGATAGCATTGAAATACTGCATTTCTGTGTTTTATTAAAAAAATTCTTGTTCTGGGTCCACAAACCACTTTTGCATACAGCGTAGAAATACCTACGTTAAATTTACATCAGTAAAATACTGCATTTCTGTGTTTTATTAAAAAAATCTGTGTTCTGGGTCCACAAACCACTTTTGCATACAGTGTAGAAATACCTACGTTTTATTGATAGCAGTGAAATACTGCATTTCTGAGTTTTACTAAAAAAAATCCTTGTTCAGGGTCCACAAACCACTTTTGCATACAGCGTAAAAATAACTACATTTTATTGATAGCAGTGAAATACTGCATTTCTGTGTCTTATTAAAAAAAATCCTTGTTCTGAGTCCACAAACCACTTTTGCATACAGCGTAAAAATAACTACATTTTATTGATAGCAGTGAAATACTGCATTTCTGTGTCTTATTAAAAAAATCCTTGTTCTGGGTCCACAAACCACTTTTGCATACAGCATAGAAATACCTACGTTTTATTGATAGCATTGAAATACTGCATTTCTGTGTTTTATTAAAAAAATTCTTGTTCTGGGTCCACAAACCACTTTTGCATACAGCGTAGAAATACCTACGTTAAATTTACATCAGTAAAATACTGCATTTCTGTGTTTTATTAAAAAAATCTGTGTTCTGGGTCCACAAACCACTTTTGCATACAGCGTAGAAATACCTACGTTTTTTGATAGCAGTGAAATACTGCATTTCTGTGTTTTACTAAAAAAAATCCTTGTTCAGGGTCCACAAACCACTTTTGCATACAGCGTAGAAATACCTATGTTAAATTTACAGCAGTAAAATACTGCATTTCTGTATTTTATTAAAAAATCCTTGTTCGGGGTCCACAAACCACTTTTGCATACAGCGTAGAAATACCTACGTTTTTTTGATTCACAAACCATTTTTGCATACAGCGTAGAAATACCTATGTTTTATTGATAGCAGTGAAATACTGCATTTTTGTGTTTTATTAAAAAAATCCTTGTTCTGGGTCCACAAACCACTTTTGCATACAGCGCAGAAATACCTACGTTAAATTTACAGCAGTAAAATACAGCATTTCTGTGTTTTATTAAAAAAATCCGTGTTTTGGGTCCACAAACCACTTTTGCATACAGCGTAGAAATACCTACGTTTTATTCATAGCAGTGAAATACTGCATTTCTGTGTTTTACTAAAAAAAATCCTTGTTCAGGGTCCACAAACCACTTTTACATACAGCGTAGAAATACCTACGTTAAATTTACAGCAGTAAAATACTGCATTTCTGTGTTTTATTAAAAAAATCCTTGTTCGGGGTCCACAAAGCACTTTTGCATACAGCGTAGAAATACCTACGTTTTTTTGATCCACAAACCACTTTTGCATACAGCGTAGAAATACATACGTTTTATTGATAGCAGTGAAATACTGCATTTTTGTGTTTTATTAAAAAAATCCTTGTTCTGGGTCCACAAACCACTTTTGCATACAGCGCAGAAATACCTACGTTTTATTTCCGGCAGTTAAATACTGCATATCTGTATTTTATTGAAAAAAAAAATAACGTGTTCTGGGTTTATCAAACAGTTGTGCATACAGCGTACAAATGCATATTTTACATTTCTGCAGTGAAATTGAGAATCAGTGTGTTTTAGGCCAAAAAAAACTTTAATCTTTGTCCACAGAGCATTTTTATGACACGGGCACTGCCTTAGTGAACTTAATTGTTGACAATTGGCAGTTAAATTGACACCAGAGAGAAACCATCTTTCAGCTTGGTGGGTAAACGCAAATGATGAGGAGAACATCAAATATGGGACGTGAGCATAGTCAAGGTGGTGTTGGTGGAGCTCCTGTTGCTGGGAGAGGACGTAGCCGTTCAACGCTAACTACCGGTCCAAGTGAAACACCTTCCTCTGGTGCGAGTAGGCGAGAGAATCTGCAGCGTTATTTGGCGTTTATCTACGGATAGTGAGGCCAGAACATGTACAGGCAATAGTAGATTGGATGGCTGACAGTGACTCCAGTTCCTTCACAGTGTCTCCCACCCAGTCTGCAGAAAGCTCAGAGTTGGCACTTGCAGCCCATGCCCATCAGTCTTTCACCTCACCCCCTTGAAAATCAGCCAAGCAGTCAAAGCTCCAAGTCATACAGCAAACTCATAAGCTTTTTGATGACTCTGTTGGCAGGACTTCCCCGGCCCATCCACCTAGCCCTCCCCCAGAAATGGAAGACCTTGAATGCACTGATGCCCAACCACTTATGTTGCAGGGTGAGGACATGGGAAGACCGCCGCAGCATGTCTCTGAAGATGACGAAACACAGGTGCCAACTGCTGTGGCTTTCTGCAATATGCAGACTGATGAGGAGGGTAGGGGTCATGAATAGGTGGAAGATGATGTGGAGGATGAGGAGGTCGTGCTAGTGACATGTACAGTTCTGAGGAAGAGGCGGTGGTCACACAGAAAAAGAGGGAGCAGGGTGCAAAAGCGGAGCGACCATTTCATAGACAGTACGCCTGCTACTGCCCACCACACCGAGGCACCGAGCACACCAAGGCCTGCTCCAAGGAGTACATTGGTGTGGCAATTCTTCAGACAATGTCCTGACATTGCACTTTGTGCCATCAGAGCCTAAAGCGAGGCATAAACGTTCTTAACCTGAGCACAACCTGCATGACCAGGCATCTACATGCAAAACACGAACTGCAGTGGAGTAAACATCTTAAAAACCATAATAGGTCTCAGGCTCCTCCTGCTCCCTCTTCTGCTGCTGTCTCGGCCTATTCCTCCACCTCTGGCATCAATGTGGCACCTGGCAACAAGCAAACAGAGGATTTCCCACCAACACCACCACCACTTCCATCACCAAGCATCTCCACCATGTCACAGGCAAGCGTTTAGCTGTCCATCTTCCAAACACTGGAGAGAAAGAGAAAATATCCACCTACCCACCTTCGATCCCTGGTCCTGAATGCCAGCATTTCAAAATTGCTGGCCTTTCAAATGCTGTCATTCCGTCTGGTGGAGACGGACTGTTTCAAACAGCTGATGGTGGTGGCTGTCCCACAGTACGTAGTTCCCAGCCGCCACTACTTTTCCAGGCGAGCCGTCCCTTCCCTGCACAACCAAGTGGAGTATAAAATCAAGTGTGCGCTGTGCAACGTTATCTGTGGCATGGTGCACATAACCACAGATACATGGACCAGTAAGCATGGCCAGGGCTGCTATATCTCCCTAACTGCACACTGGGTAAACGTAGTGGCGGCTGGGACCGAGGCGGATAGCGATTTGGCGCACGTCCTTCCACCACCGAGGATCGCAGGGCATTATTCTTTGCCTCCTATTGCCTCCTCCCCCTACTCCGCATCCTCCCCCTCCTCTTCTACCACCCCCACATGTGGTCATCGAAAGAACCTCACTCACAACTTCAGCACAGCAAGGGTTAAATGTCAGCCGGCGATTTTTAAACTCATGTGCTTGGTGACAAACCGCACAGGAGCTTTGGAGGGGCATAGAACAACAGACCGATGAGTGGTTTCTGCCAGTTAGCCTCAAGCCTGGCCTGGTGGTGTGCGATAATGGGCGAAATCTCGTTGCAGCTCTGGGACTAGCCGGTTTGACGCACATCCCTTGCCTGGCGCATGTGCTGAATCTGGTGGTGCAGAAGTTTCTTAAAAACTACCCAGACATGTCAGAGCTGCTGCTGAAAGTGCGGTCCGTCTGTGCTCTTTTCGGTGTTCTCACTCTGCTGGCTGCTCGCCTGTCTGCACTGCAGCGTAACTTCGGCCTTCAAGCTCACCGCCTCATATGCGACTTGCCCACCAGGTGGACCTCCACCTTTTATATGCTGGAGAGATTGTGCAAGCAGCAGCAGGTGATAGTGGAGTTTCAGATGCAGCACGCACAGGTCAGTCGCTCTGCGGATCAGCACCACTTCACCACCAGTGACTGGGCCTGCATGTGAGACCTGTGTACCTTGTTGCGGTCTTTGGAGTACTCAACCAACATGGTCAGTGACGATGACGCCATTGTAAGCATTACAATACCACTTCTATGTCTCCTTGAAAAATCAATTACGTCGATGATGGAAGAGGATGTGGCAGAGGAAGAGGAGGAGGAGGAAGAAGGGGCATTTCAAAGGGTTTCAGGCCGGTCATTCCGAAGTGGCTCAGACGGTGGGTTCCTGTACCAGCAGAGGCCAGGCACACATGTAGCCAGCAAGGGCACTGTTCTGGTGGATGAGGAGGATGAGGTAGAGGAGGAACCAGGTTCATTGCAGGGTGGCACCAAACGCAGCTCAGGGCCATCACTGGAGCGTGGCTGGGGGGATACGGAGGACACAGACGATACACCACCTGCAGAGGACAGATTATCCCTACCTCTGGGCAGCCTTGCACACATGAGCAACTACATGCTGCGCAACAACAGCAGAGTTGACCACATTATAACTTGTGCTGACTAATAGGTTGCCACCCTGCTGGATCCCTAGTACAAATACACGTGCCCACATTAATTCCCACACTGCAGCGTGATAGGTAGATGCGCAAGTACAAGCGCACGCTTGTAGACACGCTCCTGAGGACATTCCCAACTGACACAGGGGGACAAGTGGAAGAACAAGGCGAAGGCAGAGGAGGAGCAAGACGTCACCAACGCAGCTGTGTCACGGCCAGCTCTTCAGAAGGCAGGGTTAGCATGGCCGACATGTGGAAAAGTTTTGTCACCGCGCCACAGCAACCTGCACCACCAGCTGATACGGAACGTCTTAGGAGGAGGCAGCATTTGAACAAGATGGTGGAACAGCACGTGTGCACACGCCTCCACATACTCACTAATGGTTCTGCCCAATTCAACTTCTGGGTCTCCAAATTGTCGACATGGCGTGAGCATGCCCTTTATGCCTTGGAGGTGCTGGCCTGCCCTGCAGCTAGTGTATTTTCTGAAAGCGTATTTAGCATGGCAGGGGGCATCATTACAGACAAATGCAGCCACCTGTCCACAGCCAACGTGGACAAGCTCACTTTCATTAAAATGAACCAGGCATGGATGCCACAGGATTTGTCCGTACCTTGTGCAGAATAGACATTTATAACCGACCTCAAACATATATTCTTGTACTCCAGTGCACTTATTCATTGAATCCTTTTTTTTTTTTTTTTTGTACCATTATTTCGGGGGCTAACTCTATTTGAATGAACCTCTCCTCTGTCTGTGTGCCAGGGGCCTAAATTAGTGAAAATGGCCTGCTCCATTGTTGGGTGACAATAACCTCTTTTTGCCGTGAATGCACCTATCCTCTGTCTGGGTGCCAGGGGCCCAAATTAGTGAAAATGGCCTGTTCCATTGCTGGGTGACATTAACCTCTTATTGCCGTGAATGCACCTCTGCTCTGTCTGGGTGCTAGGGGCCTAAATAAGTGAAAATGGCCTATTCCATTGGTGGGTGACAGTAACCTCTTATTGCCATGAATGCACCTCTCCCCTGTCTGGGTGCCAGGGGCCTAAATGAGTGAAAATGGCCTGATCCATTGTTGGGTGACATTAACCTATTATTGCTGTGAATGCATCTCTCCTCTGTCTGGGTGCCAGGGGCCTAAATTAGTGAAAATGGCCTGTTCCATTGATGAGTGACATGAAGGCTGTTTTGCCGTGAATTAACCCCCCCTCTTTCTGGGTGCCAGGGGCCTACATTTCTGATAATCACATGTTGCATTCGTGGGTGACATGAAGCCTGTTTTGCCGTGAATTGACCTTTTCTCTGTCTGGGTGCCAGGGGCCTACATTTCTGATAATCGCCTGCTGCATTGCTGGGTAACTTGAAACCTGTTTTGCCGTGAATTGACCTCTCCTCTGTCTGGGTGCCAGTGGCCTAAATTAGTGAAAATGGCCTGTTCCATTGCAGGGTGACATGGAGCCTGTTTTGCTATGCATTGACATATCCTCTGTGTGGGTGCCAGGGGCCTAAATTACTGAAAATAGCCTGTTCCATTACTGGGTGACATTAACCTCTTATTAGGAGGAGCAACTTTACTCCTCCCAGAAACCAGCCGGCGATAGAAACATTTATTTCCTTGGTGGAAAAAGACGTTACTAGATTTAGGAAGGATTTGTCAGCTGGTAAATTCAAATTCACACACAACCTAGACCAGACAGAAAGACAAGCCCTTTCCGCTCTCCGAAAACGGAAGGAGCTTGTCTTTAAACCTGCGGATAAAGGAGGAGCCCTAGTGGTGATGGACAGGGACAGATACACAAATGAAATACAACGCCAATTGAATGACATATCTGTATACAAAAAACTAGATAAAGATCCAACTCACCAAATCTCAGTGAGAATTCAAAATACCCTACAACACTACAGTGACCTTAAAGTTATCGACAGTACAATATCTACTTTTTTAACTAAATCTAACCCCATTACACCGGTCATTTATATATTACCTAAAATACACAAGAATCTGACCGATCCACCCGGTCGATTGTTGCCTCCACAGAATCTTTACTATCACCTCTATCAATCCTCTTGGAGAAAGTTTTAACACCAATGATCAAGAATACGAAGTCATTTCTATTAGATACATCTACATTCCTCTCAATACTCAACAACCTACCTCCTTTGTTGGATAACACTATTCTAGTAACATGGGATGTAACAAGTTTGTACACTTCGATACAACATCACAAAGGTCTCACGGCAGCTAAAAAACTACTCGTACAGTACATACCAGATCATAAGCTGATACAATTTTACCTTGATCTACTGGAGTTGGTTTTGACTAATAACTTCTTTCTATTTCAGGATAGCTTTTTTCTGCAGACACAGGGTACCGCGATGGGGTCCAACGTAGCGCCTCCCTATGCAAATAGTTATATGTCTGATTTTGAAGAGACTTACATTTATACCCACACAGACTTTTCCAAGGTATTAATGTGGAAACGATACATCGATGACATTTTTTGCATATGGGAGGGCACGTTGGACTCCTTGCTAGGCTTCCATTCTTTCCTTAATTCCATATATCCGGAGTTGCAGTTTACCATCCACCACCATATGACAGAAATCAATTTTCTAGACACAACAGTCAAAAAACAACCAGACGGCTCAGTTACCACTGACCTATACAGAAAAACTACAGATAGGAACAATTTACTACACTTCTCAAGTTTCCATTCTCCGAGTACCAAAAAATCCCTTCCTTATTCCCAATTCCAACGGATACGACGTATTGTAAAATCCGATACCGTATGCAGAACAAGACTTACTGAAATGAAAGCCCGTTTACCACGCGGTTACCCAGCCAATCTATTACAAGATAAACCAAAACCTAAAACTAGAGAACTAAAGAACACCCTGGACAGAATTCCCTTCGTTCACACTTACCATCCTAGTGTACTCAAAATAACTAATAGCATCAGGAACCATTGGTCCATTCTACAAAAATCATACCCAGAAATAGCAGTCTTTAAAAATCCCATTCTGGCATGCACTAGACGACCAAACAACCTTCGGGACCTACTTGTCAAAGCAGACATAGGCCCCCCACCTAACACGCAGAGACAAACATTTCTGCAGAGACCGAAACTAGGCACTTTCCCATGTATACACTGCCTCCAGTGTTCACACGTACAAAAAGGCCCTTATTTCTATCACTCACTTTCAGGTAAAGCTTTCCCCATACGGTTTTTTTTTACATGTGATTCATCCTATGTAATATATCTACTCAAGTGCCCATGTGGCAAAGCCTATGTAGGCGAAACGACCCAAAAAATTCGGGATAGAATCTGTCAACATAAGTCCAAAATCAGAAGAAAAAAATTACTATTACCTGTCCCCGCCCACTTTGAGTCTGCGGGCCACAATATCTCACAATTGAAATTCCAGGTAATTGAACATGTCATACCATCAAGGAGGGGGGGCGATAGATCTAAGCTATTGAAGAAAAGGGAAGCTTTTTGGATACACACACTCAATACACTTGAACCAATGGGCCTTAATAGGGAATATGAGATTCAAACCTATACCTGACATGACTCAAGAGTGAAGCCTTATGAAAACATATGGAAATAACCTGATATCCCTTTCCTTCCACAGATGTCCTAGTTCTATCTATATCCTTTTGTGGGCCTACTTACAATAATGTTTTTTTCCCTTTTCCCTTGTATTTCTAACATCTGGTGATGTGTAGTCTACTCATATAGTACTCCGAACAACTGGTTATGTATAGCCTACCCATATAGTACCCTGTAGGTATATGCCTCTTGGTGGGTGTTTTTTTATAATATTCACCGTTTTTTATAATATTCACCCTTTTCAGTATTCACTTTTCTTTTTATATTTCGAACATTTGGACATACTTATTCTACTCAGATAGTACTCCATATATTGGGGTATATATGTTTCACTCATACAATACTTCTTGTACATATGTGTATGTACATGCATGTGCATAAATATGTACATGCATGCATATATATATGTGTATGGTCTATTCATATGGTATCCTACGGTGATATACATCTACGTATGTATCAGTATTGGACATATATGATATGCATGACCTCTTTATTTCCCCGTAGGCGTTCACATGTTGAACACTAATATATATCATATTCCCAATGCCAACATATGAAATTATATGTCAGTGAAGATTAGACACATGAACTAGAGCGCATGCGCCAATACCTAAATCGAGGCTTAAAACACAGAACTCAGTGGGCACACATCCATACTCAAATCGAGGCTTGACACAAGCCCCAGAGAGAGGCTTGATACGCATCATGACAGGCGCGCACGCGCTTTGATACTTCCGGGACGCCGCTATAAGACCACACCGGGCGCCATGTGAAACCAGGCGCAGATACTTACCAGCAGGCATAGTCCTGTTATTCTTACAGCAGCTCTCTCTTCCTTTCCAGGATAAGCGGCTACAGGTAACCCACTGAATTCTACATATATATGATATACCGGTATTTTCCTTTTTAAAATATTTCTATTAGGCAATGTACTAGGTGTCTCTATGTAGACCCACTAATAGGAGATAGTGGCTTACTTATCCTTTGTTACGCTAAAGGAACTCTATACACCTGGTCTTATAACCTTGCTATCTATTATATTGCCATATTTTCTTTAACAAATTGCCCTACTCAGATACTTTTTGATCTATATGCCACTACCATCAGGACTATGATTACTATTTTTCCTGAAGAACCTGCTGATCATGTTGCCTATCATTTATGGTCTATTCACTATACTTTTTCACTAATTATGCTCTCATCATGATACCTAATTGATTTTCTTTTTTACTATTATTTTTATGGATATATTTGTTGGTGCCAATATGAATTATACTGCAATATTATGAATTATGGATTACCCTGTTATTATGAATTCTATGAATATACTTTATGATATGAATATGTACTACAATATTATGAGGTATATGACTGACTCTGCTATAGTATTCCAAACACAGTACCCTATGCGAATTTATTATATCAAGAGGAAGTCACGAGATGCGGATTTGTATTAATTATTTTCATCATTTACTTTTATACGTATATATTCTATGCACGACCTGGTACCTTTTCTATATTTTGATTTGATTTTATTTATCTTTTTGACACAGTCTGATGAAGGCCATTTTGTGAAGGCCGAAACGTCACTACTCTATATGTGTGAATTTTGCCGTAATTCCAATATTAAAAGAATTTACACCGCAAGAAAACTGGAGTTCTCCATTTCTTCATTAACCTCTTATTGCCGTGAATGTACCTCTCCTCTATATGGGTGCAAGGGGCCTAAATTTGTGATAATGGCCGGGTCCGTTGCTGGGTGACATGAAGCCTGTTTTGCAGTGAATTGACCTCCCCTCTGTCTGGTTGCGAGAGGCACAACATTTCTGAATATCACCTGTTCCATTGGTGGATGACAATAACCCAGTTTTGCCAGTAATAAACCACAGCTGTGCATTGCTGACAGGAAACCAAATTTTGTAAAAACGTATGTTACTGATCAAAAGATGCGTGACTACTGACTATAAAACGCACGCTGGTAGACGAGCTGCCTATGTTATTCCCACCTGACGCCTCCCCAACCTCCATTTCCACCTCCTCCTCCGAGTTGCTAATTAATATTGTTTAATTTTTATTTATTTTAAGTCATTTCCCTATCCACATTTGTTTGCAGGGCATTTACCTACATTTCCCTGCCTTTTGCAGCCCTTTAGCCCTTTCCTGGGCTATTTTACAGCCATTTTAGTGCCCAAAAGTTTGGGTCCCCATTGATTTCAATGGGGTTCATGTTCGGGGTCACGTTCGGGTCAAGTTCGAATCCCGAACCCGAACTTTTCAGTGAAGCTCGGTCTAACTCCTCGAACCCGAACATCCAGGCTCAACTCTATACATTAATGCAAAAAAGTGTAATATACCAAGATACATTCTCTTCTCCACAAGTAAACATTAAATTTAAATTCCTTTTCTGGTCACAATTTCTCCTGACTGTATGCAGCATAAAGTAAACTAAAAAGATTACATTCATAATATTTTAGTTAAAATGAAAGCATGTCTGTCCTCTAATGACAAGTCCTGAAGCTTCTTTGTTTAATTCCCATTTGTTCCTTTGCAGCTAAACACCTTGAAATTACCTTCTAGAGCATGGGCGAGTGAGCCTTTCTTCCTCTGGCTGTCATAGGGACTAGAATTATAATTAGCAAGAATATAAATGAGAGGAAAACACAGGGATGAGTCATAATTGCTGGACTACAAAGGAGGCAGAAAAAGCAAGAGCAACTGCTGGATGCATCCATTGTATGTAAGCCATGTTTATTCAAAATAGAAAAAGGGCAGTAACATGCTACAACATAACTTTTAATAGTTATATGTAAAATCTCATCAAAGACGAAGGCCCCTTAGAACAAATAAAGACTGGGTGTGGAAATACAGGTGCACCTGAACAATCAGGCTAACTGAGTGTGCACACGGAAACCATGTCCAAAAATTCACTGCCAGTCCCAGTCAGAAAAAAACAAAACAACACAAATTTAACACCATACCAGTTCAAGAACACACCCATTCGGGTAGTAGATGGAAAGTTCCTACCGGTTGTATGTAGACTCAACTCTATTCACCTAGCCACGGATGAGAGGCCCAGCTGTATTATCGGGGGAGGAGAGGATTACAGATCAGATACAGTGGGTATCAGAGCACATACCAGATGACAGGCTATCCCTGTTCTGCCCTACTTGGCTTGTTTGACCATCCACAACCTACTAACACGGGGTCCTTGCCGCGCAAAGGGTGACCCCGCCCGGAACCTCACCCTACATTCAAATCCCTACAAATCCCTACACCAAGTGTCAGCTGGGACTAGGGTGGGTGTTTGCTAAGGTGAGGTAAGGATAAAGGTAAAATAACCTCAGTATATTCACGTGTCCCTAAGCATTTCTTCTGATGAATATATCTATTGGTCTTTATCAGAAATAGATTGGTAGCTGAATATATCTGTTGGTCTATTTCAAAGATAAGTAAAAGCCCTAATAGTCATCAGGGGACACAAGGGCTATGAAATGAGCTTACTCCTACTAAACACAGGTGTATAATAGGTTTAGAAGGAGTGGGGTGAGCTCAGACCGCATGGTGTGGTGAGATTATGGTGTCCGAAGCAAGCGTATGGCATTAGTTCCGGTCCCAGGCACGAAGAGCCAAACCACCACAGGCACAGCAGCATACCAGGATCATATCTGCAACATAAACACAGTATAAGCCCAGTCAGGAAGGTGGACTACAACCCTAATTAACAAACCCACAGAAAGTATGGTGCTATTACTTACAAATCTCCTAGAGAGAGCGTATGGCCGCAAGTCCAGGACCAAGACATCGGACAAAGGTAGGTCCGTACGTTTATGGGCGTCTAGCAGCGCATATGTGCGCGCTTCTATGTTTATATAGTAGAGGGGGCTGAAGTAAGAGGTCCGTTCATATGCATGCACCAGGTTCGCGTGTACGTGACACACGTCATGTGGTCCGGCACATCGCACGTATACCCACACAAGCTAAGCGGACCTTTCCCAGGGCTGCCAATACATCGGGCAGCCTTGATGTCATCACTGCGTGGTGTCCGGACATGCGCAATCCGAAGCATGTCAGGATTAGCCAGCGCTACATCACAGGGGGTGGGTAGAGCTGCAAGGCCACTCAGCACATATGCAGCTGCTACAGAAGCCACCCCACTGCGGGGCGTCCGAACATGCGCAAACCGAAGCATGTCAGGAGTGGCAAGCGCTATATCACAGGGGGTGGGAGGAGCTGCAAGGCTGGTCAACACATATGCAGCTACTACAAAAGACCACCCCCATAGACACATGGGGGTTAGTAATAAATCACCACCAGTGTTATGAAGGGACAGGGGAGGGATATTTAGGGCAGGGATCACCACAGACCCAGACAGGGGAGGCTAAATAAGGGAAATATATTCTGAAACGTACAGATAATACATCCCTATTAGCCCTTTTAAGTCATTGATTAATATAAAAGGGTAAGAGGGGCCTGATCATGGGTCAACCTCTTAGTCCAAGAGCTTTCCATCAACCGTTGGGTGGTGAATAGAGCTCAGAAGTGCGGCAATTGATAAAATCACAGATGTGGTATGGATTACCCGCAGCGTCCAATGCAACGGATTTCCATTGGGTAAGGTGAGTACAGAAACTGCAGTGGCCAGACCTATAGCAACCTTTAACTGGTCTAACTAGCCATGTCCGTTGTCTCTCAGGTGGACTAAAATGGCTATGTACTAACTGATCCCTGAGGTTGGTGCCTCTCCTGAAGGTCACGGCTGGGCGGGGGCTCAAGATCTCCACCAGGTTGGGATCCATCCGGAGGGTTTCACAGTTTCGGCTCAGGATTTCCCTTACCTTAGTCGCCGCAGAATCAAAGGTACCTATCACCCTAATTGTTTTGGGTGACACTTGTCTAAGGTGTGTAGTTCCCGAAAACGCCTCCTGAGTTCATCCGCCTGGCGTTTGAATTCACCATCCTCAGAACAGTTGCGCCTTAAGCACAAATACTGTCCTATGGGTATACCCCGTTTCAATGGGGTGGGATGACAACTGTTCCACCTCAAGAGGGAATTCATCGCCATTGGCTTATGGAAAACCGTAGTGTGCAAACCCCCCTTTTATATCTTTGGATAGGTAAATATCCAGAAAGGGCAGGTGGTTCTGAACTATTGTAGATTTAAACCGCAGATTGATGGTGTTGTGATTGAGTTCCTTCACCAGTCTATTAAACTCGTCCTCTGTCCCGCTCCACAGAATTAATATATCATCTATGTAGCGGGACCAGAGGGCGATATATTCGGAGTACCAACCTGGCAGGTCTCCGAAAATGGTTGTTTCCTCCCACCAGCCCAGGAGCAAGTTCGCATAAGATTGTCCACACGAACTGCCCATTGCGGTGCCCCTGAACTGGTGGTATATCTGTCCATCAAATAGAAAGAAGTTACTGCGAAGTACAAAATTCAGCAAGTCCAGGACAAATGTATTATGTGCACTGAACTGCTGACCCCTAGCCCTCAGAAGAAATTCAGTGGCCTCTATGCCCTTCTCATGAGGTATGGAGGAATAGAGGGCCTCAACGTCAATTAATGCCAGGAACCAGTCCGTCTCGATACATATGTTCTCAAGTTTCGTCAAGAGGTCCCCTGTATCCCTTATGAAGGGCAGGGATTGTACAAATGGGCATAGTATGTGGTCCACATAAATCCCACAGTTCTGTGGGAGGCTGCCTACCCCAGACACTATGGGACAACCCCTAATGGGCAATTCAAATTCTTCCCTATTAGTTATTTGATTGGTCTTTCCCTTTACGAGGAGTTCCCCCAGATTTTTATGGAACATCTCAGATGTCAAATTGATGACAAATTGATGACAAGTCTATCGTCACCTAATACTGTTGTGTTGGCGGAGGCTGGGCATTCCGGCTCCGCAATGAATAATGCATCCCCTGATCTAAAAAAGATGAGGAAGAGGATGGTAATGGAGCAGAGGAAGTGCATTGTGCCTGAGTATTTGCTTGATATGTGTTATATCGTCCGCCCCCAACCCCTGCCCCACTTCGTCTGACCTATAGCCACCCCGGCCCCTTCCCCTGGTCCTGGGATTCTTATCCCTCTCGTTGTCAGAGGCTTCAGTTTCAGTGGAGGAGAGGTCAGTTCTGTGTGCAGTATTCCGATTTGTCAGGAACAAATATGCTTTATTGTCCCTGAAATCCTGGTAGTCAAGGGTAAACTGCTTATGCTTCCGCTCTTGTAAATGGTACTGATACCGTTCAATCGTATTTTGTAGTTGGTTCTCCTTGATGCTAAACTCAGGCTCCTGATGGAATTTTTTTGTTTTTTCAATTAGTTCTGCTAGATTATTTTCGGCCCATTCAAGTAGAGACCTCTCCTCATCCAGAAGGAGTTGCATAAATCTAAGGGAGCTATTGGTAGCTTCCCTCTCCCACATTTTTAGCAATTCTGAGTTTCTAATGCGACTCGCTGGGGTAAGAGATATACGGAGGCCCCGAAGGACAATCCCTTGCTTGATGTAATGTTCCAACCCCTGCACCTCCTACCATGAGCTGATATGTTCCTTATAGATCTGAGTCAGTTCGGAGAATGCTCCATTTAGGGTGGGTGTATACTTATTCTGAATAAACGTTTGTTCATAGAAGACTGTATTGGCCTCGGTCAGCCAACTATCCCTATCTAGGCCTCTGTTGAGAAAACCTGCCATATCCCCAAAACACTAACGAAAAAATAAAGAAAAATGGTGGCTGTCCCAACCACGGGAGCTTGGTGCTTGGTGAGTGCACACCTCTCCCTAGAACTGCTCAGAGATAAAAAATACAAAATGCAAAAAGGGCAGTAACAAGCTAAAACATAAATTTTAATAGTTAAAGGTGAAATCTCATCAAAGACAAAGGCCCCTAGGTCGAAAATTCTTACTGGTTGTATGTAGACTCAACTCTATTCACCCGGCCACGGATGAGAGGCCCAGCTGTATTATCGGGGCAGGAAAGGATTACAGATCAGTTACAGTGGGTATCAGAGCACATACCAGATGACAGGCTGTCCCTGTTCTGCCCTACTTGGCCTGTTTGACCCTCCACAGCCTAATAACACGGGGTCCTTCCCGTCCGGAACCTCACCCTACACTCAAATCCCTACAGCGCTTGCTGTAATGGGACGTACCGGCCGGCGCCTGCCAGTAATGGATAAACCAGTGCGCAGGCGCGGACCTCCTGTTCGTCGGTGCAGGCACGCAATTTGGCTACGGACGAAGGAGCTGAAGATCCAGTTAAAGGGTGGGCCGAATGGGTGAAAGGGGAATGGTTGCTTATGAAAATTAGCACGGGGCCTGGGCACCAGCCGTTTGAACGCCGCCCCTGGGCACCTTCACACACTGTGTTTTGGACGACCTGTGGAACGGACAACAATATGGTAAGATGCATTTTAATGTGGGGGCTGTGTTGGACACAATGGTGTAAGTGTTAGATATTGCGATTTTGGGGTGAAAGACTCCCTTTAATCAAAGTGTCACATAATCTGTCACATGATGTGAGTATACAGTGTCTACAACACTGCTGAGCAACCAACACAAAGACCAAGGAACTCCCTAAACAGGTCAGGTACGAAGTTGTGGAGAAGTATATATAGTATATATATAAGTGTATATATAACAAAAATAATATTGCACAATTACAAACCTAACAAAGGTGGGAGAATCCACCAAAACTCTAAGACTGGACAAGAAGGGATTTAATCCGAGATTCAACAAAGACACCAATGATAAAAGTGAAGGAGATTCAAAGATCAACAGCAGAGATGGAAGTATATGTCCACTGGACACTATAAACTGTATGCTATATAGAGTGTGGCTTTATGGAAGAGTGTCCAGTGGCAAGACAGTATGAGGACTCCTTAAACACACGAAAAGAAGGTCATCTGGTCAGATGAAACTAAAATTGAACTTTTTGGCTATTATAGCATCATTAGGAACATTACAAAAAATAGTAATAATGTAGATTTAATGTATAATAATTAACATGATCACACACAATTCATAATTAATATATATCCTATTATTAGTAATTAGAGTATAAACATGATTGTCAGAACACAATAAGTTAAAAACATTTAAAATTCATAAGGATGGTGGTTCAGGAGTGGGAAATCCAATAAAGTGCAAGTGCATGGACAGATCAGAAATTGCTTGTTACTAAAGGTCCAATAGAAATACATGTGATATAACAGGTATATAAATAATACAAGTAATGACCTTGATAGTACATTTAGATTAAAGAAAATCACAGCAAGTGTAAAAGGATAAGTCTACAAATACAAGATATTGTGAAAAAATAAAATAATTTATAGGGCACACAGCATACTGACCAATAGTAAGTCCCACCACAACAAAATTAAGACCACCAATCCACCCCCCGAAGCGCGTTTCGCTGTCTGCTTCCTCAAGGGGTAGTCCACTAGCAATTTCTGACCTGTCCCCCTGAGGAAGCAGACCGCAAAATGTGCTTCGGGGAGTGGATTGGTGGTCTTAATTTTGTTGTGGTGGGATTTACTATTGGTCAGTATGCTATGTACCCTATAAATTATTTTATTTTTTCACTAAATCTTGTATTGATCTTGGTAAACTTATCCTTTTGCACTTGCTGTGATTTTCTTAATCTTAATGTACTATCAATGTCATTACTTGTACTATTCATATTCCTTTTATATCACATGTATTCCTATTGGATCTTTAGTAACTAGCCATTTCTGACCTGTCCATGCACTTGCACTTTATTGGATTTTCCCACTCCTTGACCACCATCCTTATGAACTTTAAATGTTAATTAACTTATTGTGTTGTGACAATCATGTTTATTCTCTAATTACTAATAAAATTATATATATTAATTATGAATTGTGTGTGATCATGTTATTTATTATACATTAAATCAATATATTTTCTTGGTTCCATGAGTTGTAACATATATGGGTTAATGATTACTATATGGGGAAGTATTTTTGATATTTCATTATTATAGCATTATTAGTTTGTGGCATCATTTGTGTTGTTATTTAAAACCTAAGTTTTACATTTTGTGTTTACCAAATAACTAAGGGTGCATTCACACGACTGTGAAAAATGGCCATTTGACGACTGCTGTTTTTTTTGTTTTTTTTAACGGGCGTCATATAGCTGCTTTCACAACCATAAAAGTTTATGGCTGTTTTTTTCACACAGCTGTTTTTTAATTTTCCATGAAAAACTGCCATAAAAAGAAAGGACACGGCACACATACAATAGAAGGTAGCTATTTTTAACAGACATTTTTTTTTTAGAAAGCCTCTGTTGAAAAAATGCATTTTTTTAACAGTTGTGTGAATGTACCCTAACCCTACAAATTAATGAGGGGGAAAAACAACATCTGTAATTCAATAGAACTTCCTCGAAATCTAGAGACTGAAGTCACAAAAGTAGAAACAGAAGAGTCGCAGCAGCATCTCGGGTTGTTCAGTTTATTGCGAAGACTTCACAGCGTGTGTACAGATAAAATGCAAAGTTTCTGCTGTTACCAGCCTTTGTCAAGCATAATCAAAAGTGAAACATGTAAAACTTAAATAGTGTAGCCACCACCCTCCTCATAATACTCCAATCACATAAGCCCACCTGTAATAGCTATCCAATCATGACCAATGCAAGTTTCAAACCCTCTTTTGCATAAATTTATGTTGTCACCTGTGTGGAGTTCATCCAATTGTTCCATGTTCAAACCCTGTGTTCGCGTCTCTGCATCCCCCCTGCGCAGCCTCGCTCCACTGCTTGTTTACATATCACATGGGCAACGGCAGTCCAGATCTCGCGATGAACCCGCGCGACCGCGTCACCATACCACGTAAGTTCCTGTCAATTAATCCGAGCCTCGGCCATCCACCGCGCACAGATATGACATCACTGTGTGATAGGTTGCCAAGGTAATGCGCAAACCAAGACGCAGATATCGGAACAGCGGGTACATGGAACTGTATACATTGTTGATTTCCTCATATATAAATACACAACATATACATTGTAACACAATATGCTGTAACATGGTGATATACCTTAACATGGGGGCTAGATCTGTGAAAAGCAGGGGATATCAATATTTTAATATGAGGATGTACTAGACATGGTTAAAAATAATTAAAAAAAAACACCTGGATTATACAGAATACAGAGGATGATCACAAATAAAATGCATATACCATCCGATTGGGGGTCACGGTGAAACCGTGTGTGCTGCTTTCATCCCTTACTACATGAAGTCACAAAAGGTCATTCTCTCAAATTTCTCGCTATGTTTACTTGTAGCTTTGAGAGATTTGAAGATTTGGGTGCCTACACACATGCAGATTTTTTAATGCAGTTTTTGAACCCTAAATAAGGAGCTGACTATACCTGCAAATTCACAGGGTTCACAATGCCCAAGATGCATGAAAGGTAGGAAATAACCAAGGAGTTATTCTGACTGCCGGATGGAGTTGGGAAGGGAATTTTTTTTGGCTTCTAGCTTAAAAGGTTTTTAACCTTCCTCTGGATCAACTTGCAGGATAACAGGATGAACTGGATTTTTTTCAGCCTTATAAACTATGTTACTATGAGGAAAGGACCCAGAAGCACATGGAAGGGCTCATGTTCTATCTTTGACCACATTCTGTATCGCGCATTGTGATGCAGGGTGCACACGGCCAGTACCTGTGTTTAGTGGATGGCCGCCCCACAGTCATGTCAATGCACCCTTATTCCTTCACAAAAAGAATTATCGTGTAGCTATGAGATGGGCATGAAGAAGTAATACAATGTGATGTTGATATTTTTGAGAAAGGGCTTCGACACCACCAAAACCTTGCATGGCTGCATCACTGCTCTTGGGTCTACAAAAGTGATTGCTGGGTCTTAATTGCTACAGTTTGAAAGCAACTTCACAGCTTCCATAGATTAATTGAATGCAGGAAATTGCTTCTTAAATGGACAAAGGTCTGTTAATCTTTTTATATATTTTATGCACGTTTGTAACATTTTATATTATTTAAGAAGAATAACTCTGCTTTGAACATACAATATTTACTGGGATATGGATACTACTGTACACTTTTCTCTGGTGTACCAGTGGAGGGTGCAGAAGGAAGGTTAAAAAAAAAATCAAGGGAAATAAACTTAAGACTTGTTTATTTTTTTACCCTTTGGATTGTGACTTGAAACCAAATTTTATCAAGAAAGGAAGACTATTATGCTGTGTGTTCTTCTAAATTAGCTTTCTCCTATTGCAGGAAACAGTTTGGCAGATCAAGGATATACATAGGACTGCACTTTGTTTTACTCCAACAGACCTTCAGATTCTGACGTTTTCGCCATGGTCTGTGCATACTGTACTGTGCATGTCATATGTGTAAGGAGTATGTCTGAAATATCTATCACAGCTGCTCACTGAAATGTATCCATAAAGGGGTTATTCTTTAAATTACTGTAAAAAATTAAATCAGATACAATCTTGTACTTGACAATCTCTTTCTAACAAAGCTACAACCATCCCCGTACATCAAATTATCCAGAGCTCTCCACATTCATTTCTCAAGTTGCACCAATTCCAAATTCTTAATTATATTAAATTACAAAACTACTCAGATCCAGGTGATGGTTTGAAAAATGAGAAGTATTTTTATGAGACAACCCCTTTAATTAAGCACTTCAGGATATAACTTTTTGGGTAAATGAACATAATGAAATGTTATCACAGATTCATTTTACAGAACAGTTACATATTTTTTCAGCAAGATATGCAAATTAGCTTTATTTCCAAAAAAGAAAGGAAAACTGAGCCTCTGATAATACCAGATACCATTCAAGTTATGACTCAAGGCCTATTTAAAAGGTTGAGCATTGACATTTAGGATAGCTATCTTATATTTGGTGTTGAGATAAGCGAACTTCTTGAAATTCCTTTCATGTCCAATTAATTGCATTGTGTCCAAAAATTGTTCCTTAACTGGAGAAGATCTCTGCACTGTTTATACACACAAGTTAGGCTCCATTCACACAACCGTATGTTGTCCGCAAAAAAACGGATCTGTTTTTTTGCAGACAGTTCAGCATGTCCGCAAAAAAACGGATTGCGTTCCGTTTTTTTGCTGATCCATAGACTACAATAGGGTCATGTCCTGATTTTCACTGACAAGTATAGGACGTGTTTCATTTTTTTTGCTGAGCTGTGCAATGGAAGAAAAGGGCCCCATAGAAGTTAAAGGGACAGCATCTAATCCGCAAAAAAACTAATCCGTTTTTTTGCGGACAACATACGGTCGTGTGAATGAAGCCTTAATGTCATAAGAAATAGCGGCTTCTGTTGCACAACTACAAAAAAATGATGTGTTAATAGGGCAGAATGCCTGCTTATATTTATAAGCAAACGTGTTAATTGTCAGAAGAAATGGTGGCTTGTTCTAAAGAAGTGTGGAAAAATGTTCCATTTTAATTGGGAACATGATGGTAGGCAGGCAGATAGCGGAAATGGCATGAAAGCAGCAGCAGTCATTTGGTAAAGAAAGCTGCCTGTTCATATACATTGGCAGCCTCACACTCCCTCAGAACTTCGTCTGATCAAATTCCTTAAAATCTACCTAATTATATCTTCATATTCTTTTCCTATACTCTGCTTATAGTGTCCTATCACACTAGAATAGCGTGCTTGGATCCTCCTCCATGTCCTCCTTCATGGGACTTCATCCGTGGGGGTCTCCAACAGGCCAGTGAGCAAGATGTGGAAGCTATTCTTCTTTCACCATACCTTGTTGCATGAGCCTGAGTGTTTGCTCTAATATAAATATCAGGCGAATTACATTGTTAATGTTGCTGTTGTCCTGTCTGGTGTGATGTTCAAAGAGCCTAAGTACACAATATGCGTCCCTGATAAACGGACACTAACATATGTTCTCTGGTATGGTGGTATTATGCATGGTATTTATTGCTCGCTTTATGCTGCTGATACAGATGCTCCAACATATGCAAAGTTGCGTTCTTGCAAGTTGTCATATCTCAGATCAATAAGTTCAAAGACAGATCATAATGGTGCTGCAAGTTCAAGAAGGCATTATTAGCCACATAAGAACCTCTGAAATGTACACACAGTCTCCTGGACATGTTCAGCACCTTCTGCAAGTCATAATCCTTTTTTAAAAAAGCATTGTGCCATTAAATTCATCATGTACATCTGCAGTAAGCATATGTTATTTCCTCCAAATATAGTGAAGCGACTAAATGCCATTTTCGAGGTAGCACAGTTGTAGTTCTCAGGAAAACATCCAGAGGGAAATTTCACAGGTCCTCAACCACTGCCTGTTTTACTGGTCACATGACTTGTGATGTCATCACAGGTCCTTCAACTTTTCTAGTGCATTAGATGCAACTGTATTGCCATCCTGAGACAATACAGGCAGAACATTCGGGCCTGGGACAAAACATCAGGGGCTCAGGCCCCGAATGTTTTAACCTAGCAACGCCCCTGCTGGCTGCCATTATTTCAGGCAGAACCTTCGGGGCCTGGGACAAAATATCAGGGGCCCACGCCCCGAATGTTTTAACCTAGCACTCATGTGGAGGAGAACATGCCAACATTGACATGTGAATAAGTTGTTACATCGAGGGACTATACATGTCTTTCAAAGCCTAACGTTTTGTGCGATATCATTGACGCTGCACCACAGCAAAAATGCCTGTTCATATTGATACCTCCACATTTGTGTCGGTCTGGTTCTCACAACATCTCTCACACAACATCTCTCTTCTCCACAAACTTCTTAGTGAAGCGACTAAATGCCATTTTCCAGGTAGCACAGTTGTAGTTGTCAGGGAAACATCCACAGGTAAATTTGCTACTTGTTGCAGATTAGCATCTGATCTGCTGTGGGGCCTCTCTTACCCAGACTGATCAGTTCTAAGACAACATGACAATGCTTTAGTTAAGGCCCCATTCACACGTCCGCAAATGTGTCCGCATCCATTCCCATTCAATTCTGCGGAACGGGTGCGGACCCATTCATTCTCAATGGGGCCGGACGTGAAGCGGAGAGCACACTATGTGCTCTCTGCTTCCGCATTTGCAGAGAGCGGCCCTGAACTTCCGGGTTTCGGCCCCCGAACTTTCAGTCCGCGGCTCCGCAAAAGATAGAACATGTCATATTCTTGTCCGCAGCTTGCGGACTAGAATAGGCATTTCTATGCGGGGTGCCGGCCGGTTGTATTGCGGATCCGCAACACACCATGGAAGTGTGAATGGGGCCTAACACATATGAAAGGAGGGAGGGGGAATGGAAGCAAGACTGTTTCTGATAAGGTGGGGAAAATGTCCGTTGAGAAGTTTGTGGAGAAGAGAGATGTTGTGTAAGAGATGTTTTTAGAACCAGACCGACACAAATGTGGAGGTATCAATATGACCCGGCATTTTTGCTGTGGTGCAGCATCAATGATGTGGCACAAAACGTTGGGCTTTGAAAGACATGTACAGTCCCTCGATGTAACAACTTATTCACATGTCAATGTTGGCATGTTCTCCTCCACATGAGTACAAGGCAGGGGTCACTTTTCTCAGAAATAATGGCAACCAGCAGGGGCGTTGCTAGGTTAAAACATTTGGGGCCTAGGCCCCTGATGTTTTGTCCCAGGCCCCGAATGTTCTGCCTGTATTGCCTCAGGACGGCAATTCAATTGCATCTAATGCACTGGAAAAGTTGAAGGACCTGTGGTAACATCACAGGTTATGTGACCAATAAAACAGGCAGTGGTTAAAGACCTGTGATGATGTCACCATCATGTGACCACTGCAGGAGAGGACGTCACTGAAGAGGAGAATTGTGGGGAAAAAGCTGTCGTGAGGTCTGCAAAATCAGGAGAGGTAAGTGAAGGGAGAGGCAGAGGAATGCTGGGATTTGTGGTTATTTAACTGGAACTGTATGTTAGGGCTGAAGAGAAGGGTGATATTTACATGGGACTGAAAGTTGAGGGGGTGATGTTATTTACATGAGGCTGCATGTTGGAGGTGGCTGTGATGTGATGTTTTTTAGATGGGACTGTGTGTTGAAGGTGGCTATGGGAGTGGGTGATGTTATTTACATGGGACTGTATGTTGAAGGCCGGCTGTGGGAGGGGGTGATGTTATTTACATGGGACTGTGTGTTGAAGGCTGCTGTGGGAGGGAGTGGTGTTATTTACATGGGACTGTATGTTAATGGAGGCTGTGAGAGGGTGTGATGTTATTTACATGGGACTGAATGTTGGAGGGGGTGATGTTATTGACATGGGACTGTAAGTTGAAGGTGCCTGTGGGAGGTGATAATGTTATTTATATGGGACTGAATGTAGAGGGGTCAATGTTATTTCCATGGGACTCATGGTAAAGACAGCTGGGGGAGCAGGTGATGTTATTTACATAGGACTGAATGTTAAGGGGAGTGATGTTTACATGAGATTGCATTTTGGAGGTGTCTGGGGAGGGGATGATATTATTTACATGGGAATGTATATTGGAGGGACTGAAGGGAGAGAAGTGATTTTATTTACATGGGACTGTATTCTAGAGGGAGCAGTAGAGAGGAATGTTATTTACATTGGACTGTATATTAGAGGGGGCTGGAGAGATCGTGTGATGTTATTTACATGGGACTGTATATAGGAGGTGGCTGGAGGGATGGTGTGATGTAATTTACATGGGACTCTACTGCGGAGGGAAATAATGCTATTTTCATGGGACTGTATATTGAAGGGGCTGAAGGGAGGGGAGTGATGTTATAACATGGGACTGTATTTTGGAGGGGGCAGGAGAAATGGTGTAATAACATGGGACTGTATGGTGGAGGGAGTAATATAATTACAGGGGGCATTATAAATACTGGGGCACTTCAGGGAAAGCATTATACCAGTAGGGGTCAGAATAAATACTGGGGACACTGTAGGGGCATTATAACAGTAGGGGGCAGTATAAATACTGGGGGGGGGGCACTGTAGGGGATTTTAAATCCAGGGGGCATTAGGCATTCTTATTACTACTGAGGACTCTATAGGAGGGAGTTATAGATCCGTCTTATTTCTACTAAGAGCACTATGGACGGCCTTATTTCTACTGGGGGCTCTGTGAGAGCATTATTGATACTGGAGGGCTCTTGGGGAGCATTGTCACTGTTGGGGGCACTGTAGGGGGCAGTATTACTAATGAGGCCATGCTAGAAGGGAATAACTATTGCTATAAGGAGCACTTACTTATTACTGTGTTGGGGGGCTATCTGTTTAGCACTATTATTTGTTCAGGATAGTATTTGGGGGTATTGGGGAGCAGAGCGAGCAGCAGAATAACACTGTCCATGCTTCAGATTGGGGGATGATGATAAAAAAGTGAGGAGGCTAAGATGTCTGAGTCACACTCTGCAGAGACGAGTCGCAGCTGAAATAAGTTGTCCAGACGAAATAGAGAAGATGATGACAGAGAAGATCTACATCAGAGGAGCTGTCACCTGGGAGGTACTGGATGTGAGAGGTATGTGCTGCTGTATAGTAAGTATAATAAAATGCAGTGTGAGGGGGTGAGGGGGGGGGGTGACTTAGAGAACTGAAGCATATTAATTGGGGCTTGGGCCCCGGATCTTTTGAGTTCCTAACAATGCCCCTGGCAGACAGATATCTTCCATCGAAGCTGTGTGTAGGCCATCAGTTCTCTAAAGGCAGTGCAAACCACTAATTGGTAAGGCAGCAATTGTAGCACCAGAAACTTGAACATGTAGAAGTTCAGAGATTATGCAAACGAAAGGCATTTCTGGAGCCATAAGCAGTAGGAGCAGGAGGAATTCTCTGAACCCTGGCTCTAAAGCTCAGTGTTAGACTTAATATCAACATCAATCTGCTGTGACTGAGAAGATAAGTGAGCCATCCAGTCCACAATGTCATCCTATTTGTCCTCAATAATAATCTGGCAGAAAAAAGGACAATTGTGGCCTGGCAATACTACTAGCCAGACAGCTAGTGTCGACTGTGCTGCTACTGCTCTTTGCACTACCATAGCCACCCACTTTTATTACTTGTGGATGACATTGCACAGGTCTTTCATTTTCCATTATCTCACCAATTGCTAGTTTGTCATTTACCAGAATTTTTTTTTTTATACAACGTTTGCACAGGTTTGGTACAATGATTATTAAATGAGGAAACTTTGCAACAGATTTTTTAAAAGAAAAAGGCACAATTGCACAACATCTCTAGCAAAATATGCACTACTGTGATGCAGCAACATTTGCCTATTGCACATTAATAAACTGTAGAAGAATTGCAACAGAAATAGGAGCAGTTGGGCAACACTTGCTGCAAAGTATGCCAATTTGTACCAACTGTAGAAGCTTTGTAACAGGCTTTTTGAATTAAAAAGGAACAATTGCGCAGAGTCTGCAGCTAAAATACACCCTTCAGGTGATCCTGGAAAATGTTCTTATTGCCCACTTATAAACAGATCTGCTTATTGCACAATTATTAACTTATTAACAGCTCTAGCCCTGGCTGTAACAGACACACAATACACTACATCATCCTATCTTTTCAAAAACGATAAAATCTAACTTTCTATCAAGTAATTATATCTACAAAACCTAATATATCTTACCGATCCCTAACATTGTTCGTGATTTAAGACCCATGTAAGACCCTAAAATGGCTTTCATGTGTGCCTAATTGCTGTGTCTGTGAAATACATGTTCTGTCTAGAGATGAGCTAATAATAACATGTAAAAAACAAGGTTATGAACTTTTGAAAAATGACAAGCTATAGTCTCTTCTGATTCCTTGAGGGTGGTATAATATTGGAACACACTCCTTCTTGCCTAAACCCCCAAATATGAACCCAGCTTTATTGTATTAAATTTGTTTTATACTTTATTTTCATCCCTTGGTTCCTGTTTAAGAAACACCTAGCAATGTGTTAGGTAAAAGCTTGGTTGAATACTGAGCAGTAGGTAATAAGGAGGGAACGATCTAGAAAATAAAATGAAAAAATCTTGTAATTACCCCCATAAGAGGTGGAGGGTGGTTTAGTTTAGCCAAACAATGCTCATTTGTTGTTCTTTAAAGCCTTCCAACCAGACTTAAGTGGCACACCTCATACTTTTTCTTCTCCGAGGGACACTCCCTGAGCTCTGGCCACATAGTCCAGCGCACAAAAAAGTTTATTGCATTTTCTCCAGAAATTAACTATTTTGAGGCCAGTGACACACAGACATGTCACTCAAGTGTCTTCCCGGGTTAAAATAAGAATGATAAGAAAACAGATGCATGGATGATAGATAGCCCATATGCATTACACATTAATTTTTTCATTTTCTGAATAGAAATAAAAGCAGTTATACAAAAGAACATTACACATGATAACAGTACTTCGGATGAATTGTTATTCTGTGAAACACATATGTTAAGGTGACATACATAAATGCATTTTCTTTGGTCTAGGAACATTGATAGACAATTATGTAGAATTTGAAATCTGAGAATAATTTAAATAATTTCTTATGCTTTTCTATTGTAAGTTCAGTTCCTGAACTTAAAATGACCCACTGAAAAGTCCTTAAATACAGTAACATAATGAAGATGAACTGCTTTGCCAATGTACTGAAAGCTTCCAGTAAATGTACTGCATGAGCAATTACCTGCATAACATCTTGAAAGAAGGTATGCCTCATCGGAAAATAATCTTTTAATAATCTCTTGGAGGATCAATATCTTTTATTATTTAGGTGCTTCTGCTGGTAGATAGAATAAATAGTTCTATTGCTGCTCTATAAATGGAATAACTGTTTTGCATTTCTGCCTGGCTTTCATTTCCAAACAATTTCAATAAGTGATACACTGTGCTCTTATTAGTTGATTTTTTTTTATAATGATTTAATCCATATGAAAACTTAGATTACTGTAGAACCCTATGGTGTTCTATGATCATGAACCTTATGGGCACCAGTGTTGGAGATTAACATAAACGTTATAGTGCATCTATATTATGGCCTTCTAAAATTAGTCTTAAAGGAATTGTCAGGATAGGATAGATCATGAATAATAGATCAGTAGTTTTCCAAATGCGGTGGTCACTCCAGCTGATCATCTGTTTGAAGGGGCCATGGTTCTGGTACAAGTGTCGCGTCCTCTTTAATGTTTATCTGCATGTCATTTCCCTTGTAGCATCAGTGCAGTGTAATTACAGCTTCCTCTCCCATTCACTTGAAGAGGATGAAAATCTGTAATTATACTGCACCACCATTACAAGGGAGACAGCATGCAGGTAAAGATTGAAGAGAATGCAGCGCTTGCACAAGTGCTCCAGCCCTTTCAAATAGCTGAACTATGGGGGTACAGGGAGTCAAACCACTACATATCTGATATTGATAACATATTCTGATGAGAGGTCATCAATATCTGTTACTCGGACAACCCCTTTAACGAGACTGTCTTACATTATTCAATGGGTTGTCTGTTATTCAAATGAATGAAGCTGATCTGCAATGCTAGAAACAACTCATAGCAAGAGTGGCACTACTTTGAAATAAAAATTCTCACTGAATTGTAGCACTAACAGAATTTCCTATTTCTTTTTTCTTCTATTTGGGAGGCACATTTATTTATATAAAACACAAAAAATAAGGTTTATCAAATTTTACATTTTTATAATCTTAACATGTTTATTTGGTTTGTGGCAGATAACGTTAACTTATTTGTTGTTAATATTACAATATCAAAATATTATTGATATTTTTAAATATAGCTGTAATTTCAATTGCTCCATTTTTATTCAGAAAACAGATTATTAAAAAGAAATTCACCCTTCTAAATATTTAAAACATCAATTTAATAACACCCCCTATACAGTCAAAGTTACAGATGCACTACCACAAAAATGTTTACTTTCTGGCTTTATGAGGGCCTGGATTTCAGTATCAAAGGAATGAATTAAGAAAGTGACTTCCTGTCCACACATAAGATGCTGTGTCTGTTTAAGAGTCAGAGTGTCGCTCACATGACACAGCTAAGGACCAGAAGCGAGAGGATAACTCACAAATACAGCCACCAGTAAGATTACCTTCACTACAATTTACATTATGTACCTTGATTATTGGGCTAAACAATAAAAAACATGGTGGAAATGCTTATTTAATTGTAACTCTTAGCTTTCTTTACTTACCATTACCTCATACATCTTTTTTTTTTCATCAAAAGGTGAAATTAATCCTTACACAAAGGAGAAATTAATATTCCCACTAGGACCCATGTCCATTTTTTATGTAACCCAAGAGGTTTATCAATGAATTTATGTCTGTTTGGCAAATTTTACTCCTAACTTGTATCTTGCTGTATCTGTTATGATGAAATATATTTATTAACCATCTGCAGCAAAATTACATGGCACTGCACCATGAAGCATGGTTTGTAAAAGTGGAATGAAAAATGAACATTAGTGCTAACTAAAAGGGTATTTTTTGGTTACAAATGACAATTGAGCTTGGCATACTCAGTGGAAAGAATCTTCTAAACACATTAAAGAGGAACTTTCACAGTGTAGGGAATGATTAGTAGATACCAGGGCACTTTTTTTTTTTTAGATTGGCTGCTCCGTTCCCCCACTGTACCCTCTGTTCAATTTTGCCATCCTGCATGCTAACTACTAGCATCGGTACAGGGAGGAGGAGATGGCCGCATTTCTCAAGGGATGTCTCCTTCTCCCTATACTGATGCTGCTAATTAGCATACAGGTCTGCAAAAGTGAACGGGGGGCACAGTTGGGGAACAGAGCAGCCAATATAAAAAAAAAAAAGCACTTTATATACAGAAGCATTTATTCAATTTTGCATCAGGATGATAATACTTGACATGTAGGAGAGGAAGTTAAGGCAGCTCTTTAGCTCAGTGCTCTGAAGTAACTTGTCCTGCTGTGTGATTAGAACAAGTTCTGTGTGTACTAATAGGACGGCTGACATTTTATTTCTCCTAATGATTGCTCCCCAGACAAAACAAGCCATTCTAACTAATAAAAGGTATTTGGAAATATCTTTAGAACAAAGTAATATTTAAGTATTTTCATTTTCTTAATTCCCGGAGAACCCCTTTAAGGATACTTTCAGATCTGCGTGACTAAAACCATTGTCAATGGGGGACAGATCAGTTTTCTTTTGTGTCCAAGAAAACTGATCTGGCACCATTGACTTACATTGTGTGTTATGACGGATCTGTTCATGCCGTACAGAAAAACACTGCTTGCAGCGGTTTTCTGTCCGGTATGGGAAAAGCAATCAAATGGAATGGAATGCATTCTGGTGCACTCCGTTTTGGTCAGTTCAGTATTGTCTCCATTGACAATGAATGGGGACAAAACTGAAGCATTTTCCTCTGCTATTGATATCCTATGACGGATCTCAATAGCAGGAAGGGAAAGCGCAGGTATGCAAGTAGCCTAAGCTTTATCCAAGGCATTGCACCCAGCCACCCAAAATCTACTCTGTACTAATGAGTGGTAAGCACTCTAAAACAGCTGTCTTTGGATGAATATCTGGCTTGGCTATTTTCTCTTGTCACATTCCAAAGCTTGTTAAAAAGTTGGATTTGGACTCACAGGGAGCCACATCCACAAGGTGGCGCTATTGAGATGATTCTGTTACTTTGGGAGATACCTATTTGCGTATTATTTTCCTATGGAGCATTGCCAATAAGTCTCTGTACCATGGAGTACTTCCAGTAAGACTCCATACAGGGCTTAGACAATGTATGGTAGCATTATTTACATTTTATGGAAGAATAATTTGAGCACTGTATTGTGCTTTTAAGCAATATATAATAGCATAACCCTATATGAAATGCGGTG
The DNA here is from genome assembly GCA_033119425.1 of Bufotes viridis. Taxonomy (NCBI): domain Eukaryota; kingdom Metazoa; phylum Chordata; class Amphibia; order Anura; family Bufonidae; genus Bufotes; species Bufotes viridis. Next base: position 125,665,440 of record CM065589.1, read on the forward strand.
AAATGACAGCCTTCTAATGCAATGTAAAGCAACACAATAATCTTGTGCTCATAATTTCATTTGGTTTCTCTGAGGTATGTGGTCCTGCTCTTCACACTGACTACAAAGAATATTTTTGAACATGTTTACAAATGATTGTCACATCCCCTTTGCCATTAGGAGACAAACAGAAAGTACATAATTTGTGACTGTGAAAGGATCTGAATAAGCAGTATCTTTTTTAGATTTTTGCACTTACCCTCATTGCTAAGAGCATATCCTGTGGGAAAATGCTGTCATGCAAGAAAAATATCTCGATCTCATATGTCATTGTCACCTCTATTACAGATATTCTCTTATTCAGCAAGTGCAAATTGTTGAGTTAGGACTAATGCATTTTAATGAATCTTATACAATTATAGACTACTATATTTGTGCAAATTATTCCAGCAGTCAGTTTCAACACAAAAGACCAGTTCAGTATTACACTGCTTAACAATATTTTTTCAAATTCATATTTTATATGTATATTTGCTTATGTATGCCTGTTAGTTATTATTATTATTCCATTGACCTGCCATGGTAACTTTCATGCTGAATAATGTGTAATGCAATGGTAAAAATGCTTATAATAAAATATACTATTTGCTAGTAACTAAATAGTGGTTGGAATGATATGAAAAGGCATATACAAGTAAATCAAATTTCTCTTTGCTACTCTGCATCAAGAGATTTCCTAAGGGTGGTTGGTTTACCAAGGTGAAGAGTGATGAATTAGAACTTGTTCTTTACATACAAGGCTATACTTTGCTAGTTTGTATCATGTTCTAAGTGACTTGTGTTTTTATAATAATCTTGTAAACCCTCGCCGGCAGGAACCTCTCTTCTTCTGTACCATTTTGTTACTCATCTTGTTCAAGCTTATTGCAAATTTCTATATTATGTATGTATACCCTTTTCATATGTACAGCGCCATGGAATGAATAGTGCTTTAATAAATAATAATAATAATAATATAACCTCTTTTACTTTTACTTTCTCAGTTATGCAATTTCCCTATTCATCTTTCCTATTTTTTCTCATGTTACAAAGACACGCTGAATAATTTGAAGTTAGTCCCTCATTTGCAGTTATAATGGTTTCCACTCTTCTGGTGTGACTTCCCACCAGATTCTGGAACACATCTTTGAGGGATTCTATCTATTCAGTGACAAGAACAGCACTAACATCCGACACTGCTTTGTGCGATAAAGTCTTATTTACAGCTGGTATTGTAATTCTTTAAATGTCAAGTCAAAATCAAGTCCCACTGTAGACCAAGAAAAAAATGTTAGAGGGAACCTGTCATCAACTTTATGCTGCCCATATAAATGGCAGCATAAAGTAGAGACAGGTGAGTTGATTTTCAGCGGTCTGTCATTTAAAAGTTAAAAGTAAGTGGTTGCCGAGAACTAACATCACAATCATTGCAGACTGGGCCTGGAGAAGAGTCACATCCACCTGAGAAGAGTCCTGGTTATCATTAATTCCTGCTCTCTTTGCCCACCTGCTGATGATTGACCGTCTTCTACCTAGTTCTCTCCCTCTCTCTAGGAGAGAACTGCCAATCATCAGCAGATGGGCGGGAGAGCAGGAGATTATGAATAACCATGACTCTTCTCAAGTAGATTTGACTCTTTTCAAGACCTGTGCTGCAATGATTATGATGCTTGTTCTCAGCAACCTCTTACTTTTAGCTCATGAGTGACACACTGCTGAAATCGGCATTTCTGTCACTATTTTATGCTGCTCTCAGAGGGTTTTTTGTTTTTGCTTTTTTTGTCTTTCACTTTCTGCCCTTCCAATGGCATAACATTTTTATTTTTCTGTTCACATAGCCATATGAGGGCTTTCTTTTTGTGGGACAAGTTGTACTTTCCAATGGCACCATTTTATATCACATACGATGCAAATTCCAAATGGGGTGGAATTGGAAAATATACATAATTCCTCACCAGTTTTATTGGTTTTGTCTTTACCATCTTCCCTATGCAGTAAAACTTACTTGTTACATTCATTCTCTGGGTCAGTATCATTGCGGAGATAACCTATTTGTTTAGTTTTTTATCACTATATCCTGGCCCCTATAACTTTTTCGTAGTTATGTGTACAGAGCTGTGTGGGGCTCAATATTTGCAGGCAGATCTGTACTTTTCATTGTTACCATTTTGGGGTTTGTATGACTGATCACTTTTTATAAATAATTTTATGGGAGGTAAAGCAACCAAAAATTGGCAAATTGGACATTTTGACTTTTTTTTCCCTGTTTTGCCATTTGCCTTATGGGATAAATGGGTGTTTTCATACATGGTGATGCCTATGAATTTTTTTATTTTTAATTTTTTATATTTTTAAAAACATTTTGTTTTAGACTTTTTTATGGTTTTCCTTAGACTGGTGTCTATAAAACTTACAATATATTCCTATGGAGCCCTGCCAGAGGCACAATCTCCAAGGGAACCTATGTGTAGCAGCCTTGGATCATTCAGGAGGACAAAGGCTGCGGCATAAGCTATATGGCTCCCCCAATCCCCGCTAGGAGGAGCTGGTACAATTCCAGAAGTGTGCGCTTCGTTTTTTGCGCTCTCATATGCTGTGGTCACATTTAAACATGGCATCTGAGGGGTTAAATGTATGCAATTGGCATTATCATCAATCGTAGACAATAGCCCCATGTGTCTACTGTTTAAGACAGTAGGTACTATCTTTAAAAACTAATTCTTCCTGTACATGTATGGCGCTAGGTGGGAAGGGGTTAAGGACTTTGCTTTGCCCACAGGTCATTGTCAAGCTAAGACAGAAAAATACCCTTCCCTAAATTGTTGGAACCAGACAAAGGTACGCAATTATTTATTTTACTTTCACAGCACCAACATATTTTAAAGGGTTTTGCAGACATCATCATAGCTCGCTGTCCGCAGCAGAGTTCACAATCTAACTTCCCTATCAGTATGTCTTTGAGTGTGGGAGGAAACCAAAGTACCTGGGGGAAACCCACACAAACACAGAACATACAAATTCAATGTAGATGTTGTCCTTGGTTACATTTAAACCGAGGACCCCAGCACTAAAAAGATACCAGAGCTAAACGTTGAGCCAACTACCTGCAGTTTCATTTTACAATATGGCATTTACATTTCCCATCACTGAATGAAACTACACAGCACAAAGCAAGAAAAAGACCTGAGATTTCTCCTTCTTAACCAAACTTTAAAGCTTGCATAGGAGATATAGGATGAGGTCTCAAAAGCTTTATCTCGGCCAGGCACCTAGCCAGATGACTCTAATGGAGTATTGATTTATCTAGTGACATAGCCCTGTCTAATCTACATCAGTGTAATTAACATGACATGTCATTGTGACTCTACACACCTAGAGTTCTCTTACATGGTATTGAAGTCTATGAGGGTAAAGGCTCATCTTGAAACCTTGCCTGTCTATAATTCTGGTAAGAACAACAACCAATGATGTTAAAATTTGTCAAGCTCTTCAATAGGACAAGTTTCACTATAAGGGCACCTAAGGAAGCAGTATGCTTATTGCAGAATGCTATGGACTATAGATTAAAAAAATTATACATCTATTAATGGATTTTTATGTGTAAGATTTAAATTAATAATGTTAAAATGTTTGTCCTATTATCTCTTAAAGTTTATGATTAGTGGTGTGTGAACCCAAACTGCAAAGTTTGAGTCCATACCAAACTTTGCGAGTTCGGGTACCCAGAACTGCGGGGCAGCCAATCAACAAGCTTTTAAGCTGTGGGCAATTAGAAGCCATCACAGCCATGCCAAGTAATGGCATGGCTGTGAATGGCCGGTGCATCATGTAACCCAGCCTCTATACAAGCTCTGAGTAGTGCAGGGACAGGAATCAGGCAGCTGAAGTGAGGGAGAGTATTAGGAATCTCATATAGCTATTTATTCTATGGGTAACCTATAGTGATTCTTTTCTGTGCAATACACCAGCTTTGCACCCCTGACACAAAAATATAATAGTTAATCTGGCTGTTAATTCTGTGGGTGACCTATAGCGCTCTTTTGTGGGTGAAATGCACCATCTTTGCACCCCTGACACAGAAATATAATAATTAATCTGGCTGTTAATTCTATTGGTGACCCATAGCGATCTTTTGTGGGTGCAATGCACCATCTTTGTACCCCTGACACAAAAATATAACAGTTAATCTATCTGTTAGTTCGGTGGGTGACATATACCCATTTTTGGTGTCAGGTACACCTGTACTGCATCCGTGACAGAGAAATTAATATAGTTAATCTGTCTGTTAGTTCTGTGGGTGACATATACCAATTTCTGATGTGAGGTACACCTGCACTGCATATGTGACAGGGAAATTAATATAGTTAATCCGTCTGTTAGTTTGGTGGGTGAGATATACCCATTTTGTGTGTGAGGTACAACTGCACTGCATCTGTGACATGGAAATTAATATAGTTAATGCGTCTGTTAGATCGGTGGATACATGGACCAGTAATCACGGGCAGGGATGTTTTATCTCCCTAACTGCACACTGGGTAAATGCAGTGGCGGATGGGCCTGAGGCGGATAGAAGTTTGGCGCATGTCCTTCCGCTACCGAGGATTGCAGGATGTTTCTCGTTGCCTCCTGTTGCCTCCTCCTCCTACTCCACTTCCTCCTTTACCACCTTCTCATAACATCAGCACAACACCTTCACCACCAACTTCAGCACAGCCAGGGGGAAACGACAGCAGGCTGTTTTGAAACTCATCTGTCTGTGGGGAAAACCCCACACTGCGCAGGAACTGTGGACGGGCATGGAACAACAGACCAATGAGTGGTTGGTACCACTAAGCCTCAAGCCCGGCCTTGCGGTGTCCGATAACGGGTAAAATCTCGTAGCAGCTCTGGGCATAGCCGGTTTGATGCACATCCCTTGTCTGACGCATGTCCTGAATTAGGTGGTGCAGAGGTTCCTGAAAAATTAACCGGATATGTCAGAGTTGCTGCAGAAAGTGTGGGCCATCTGTGCGCGCTTTTGGCGTTCTCACCCTGCTGCTGCTTGCCTGACAGTGCTGCAGCGTAACTTCGGCCTTAGTGGCTAAGTGGAGTTTCAGCTTCAGCACACATGGGCAAGTCGCTCTGCGGAACAGCACCAGTTCACCACCAACAAGTGGGCCTCCATGCGGGACATGTGTGCAGTGTTGCACTGTTTTGAGTACTCCACTAACATGGCCAGTGCCGATGACGCGGTCCTCAGCATTACTATCCCACTTCTATGTCTCCTTGAAAAAACGCTTCGGGCGATGATGGAAAAGTATGTGGCACAGGAGGAAGAGGAGGAGGAACAGGGATCATTTCCACGGTTATCAGGCCAGTCATTCACAAGTGGCTCCGAGGATGGGTTTCTGCACCAACAGAGGCCAGGTGCACAACTGTCCAGCCAGGGCACAGTTCTGAAGAATGAGGAGAAGGAGGAGGAGGAACCGTGTTCATAGCAGGGTGGCACTCAAAGCAGTTCATGGGCATCACTGGAGCATGGCTGAGGTGATACAGAGGCCACTGACGATACACCTCCAACAGAGGACAGATTGTCGTTGCCTCTGGACAACCTCCCACACATGAACGACTACATGCTGCAGTGCCTGCGCAATGACCGCCTAGTTGCCCACATTCTAACCAGTGCTGATTACTGGATGGAAACCCTGCTGGATCCCTGCCACAAGGACAACGTGTGGTCCTTAATTCCGGCATTGGAGCGTGATCGGAAGATGCAAGAGTACAAGCGGACGCTGGTAGATGCGCTGCTGATGGCATTCCCACCCGACAGGGAGGGTTAGCATGGCCGAAATGTGGAAAAGCTTTGTCAGCACTCCACAACAACTAGCACCTACAGCTGATACGGAACGTCTTAGCAGCAGGCCGCATTTCAGCAACATGGTGGAACAGTACATGTGCACACGCCTACATGTACTGACTGATGGGTCTGCCCCATTCAACTTCTTGTGCACATGGCCTTAGCTTGCCCTTTACGACTTGGAGGTGCTGGCCTGCCCTGCGGCGAAAGGGGGGGTTGCGATCACAGACAAGTGCAGCAGCCTGTCCACAGCCAACGTGGACAAGTTCACGTTCATTAAAATGAACCAGTCATGGATTCCACAGGACTTGTCTGTACCTTGTGGTGAATAGACAAGTATACCGGCCGCTCCTGGCCATTGTTATACTCCAGCGCACTTTCCCTTTTTAGTTCTCATTTCTTTTTCCCAATGTTTTGGGGCCTTCCCAAAATTATAAAAAAAAAGAAAAAAAAAGGGGAAGGCTTGCCGAAACGCGCGTCGTGGTGACGCCATCCTGGCATATTACTTCTGTGTGAGCATGTTTCCCGCGATCTTTGCTATATAGCAGGGGTAGGCAACCTCCGGCACTCCAGGTGTTGTGAAACTACAACTCCCAGCATGCATACTTGCTCTGCTCCTCTCAGAACTCCCATAGAAATGAATGGAGCATGCTGGGATTTGTAGTTTCACAATAGCTGGAGTGCCTAAGGTTGCTGACCCCTGCTAAATAGCTATAGCTGTGCATGTCATTATTATATAACCTGCTGGCGGGACATTGCTCTAATTGTACTACACTTTATTTATTGTGACATGGGCTGGATTTTGTATGTCGATATGCATGTTTATTTTCTGTATGCCGGGATGGTGTTTTTTCTGCTACTCTCTTCCCTTTTAGTGGTCTACACGTAATTTACGATATATATATTCAATAAAATGTGACGTTTTTATGGACTGTTCTGAGCTACAAGTTTTGTTTTTTGGTGTGCTGCTATATAGTGTGTCACTGTAGGGAACAGTGAGCCCTGTACTCCTGCTTAGCACTGCCCCTACCTACTTGCACGATCTGCCCTAACCGACAGCCCGCAACTGGATGGCAGTCCCTTCCTATATATGTGCTGGGCCCGAATCAGGGAGGGGAAAACAGGGGAACAAAATAACAGAAGACTAGTAACAGAATGGCACAGCGTATAAAAACTGAACTAGAAAATATACCAAGCTGTGGTCAATAATGGGAGAGTACAAACCAAAACAGATTCAGAACCAGTAGCACGAACCAGGGATAACCAGAGGTCAAAACTAGGTGATCATGTCACATTGAAGAGATCAAACTCAAGTCAGAGTCAGGGTACAAGCCAGAGTAAGGCCCCTTTCACACAAGTGAGAATTCCGCACTGGTGCAATGCGTGATGCGAACGCATTGTGCCCGCAACGAATCCAGACCCATTCGTTTAAATGGGTCTGTGTACATGAGCGGTGGTTTTCACACATCATTTTTGCATTGCGTGAAAATCGCAGAATGTTCTATATTCTGCGATTTTCACGCAACGCTGGCCCCATAGAAGTGAATAGGGCTGCGTGGAAATCACATTGCATCCGCAAGAAAGTGCAGGTGAGATACGATTTTCACCGATGGTTGCTAAGAAATGTTCTTTGTACACATTTAGTTTTTTATCATGCGTGTGCAAAATGCAGTCAATCGTATTGCACCCGCACGATAAAAACTGAACAACTGAACGCAATCGCAAACAAAACTGAATGACTTTGTTTGCGAAATCGGGCAGTTTTTACTGAACGCATCCGCAACGCATCCAGACATAATGGATGCATGGATGTTTTCTGTATAAAATTTTTTTTCGGTCACTCCATGTTCTTTCCTTCCTGTACTAGCTCTTTAACTTCTTCCATTGCTTGCCCCTTCAGCATGTGAAACAGTCTTGCTTGACATTCTCACTCATACCATTTACGCTGACCAGAGAGGGAAGGGGATTAATGACTTGGGTACAGCATCACACATTACACTGATAAGTGCAATCCTTTTTTGTGGGCATCTTTATCTAAGCCTATCAAGAGAATAGAGCTGTCATACTGTTTTATTAATTCTATCCTATATTCTAGTCCTACATCTATTATTATAGTAGTAGATAACATCTTGTCTTTAAAGCAGCTGTAAACTAAATAATAGACTATTTTATCTGTTTTATTTATCTCATTGTACTGACTGCTACAAAATAATATTTTAATATTTAATTTTTAATGGTACAGTACTGTCAAAAAAAAAACAAAAACAGACAATAATTATAGAAATAGTTATCTATGAATATGATTTTAAATAAATTAAATTAAAATATGCTTTTCTGATCAAAGTGTTCCTTTAAGACTGAAGCAGGTGATGCTCTTTTAGCATTAAAAAAGTTTTTAAAGATTGGTTAACCTCAATTTCTCGTGAACTTGAGTACTGAAATGGCTCATCACTGGCTCTTCAAACTTGTGCACACCCATCAATGCTGATTAAGGCCTCTTGCACACTCATGCAAATAGCGGGTACGCAATATGCGTGCATCGGCCGTGTTCTCCCTGCATCATGGATGCAGACCCGCTCATTTGAAATGGAACATGTTATATTTTTTTATGGTGCAGAAGGATTACAGACCCATTCAAGTTGAATGGGTCTCGATCCGTCCCGGCCGCAGCACGGACGTTGCCCGTGCATTGGGAACCGCAATAGTCATTTCTATTGGATTACCGCTACACTGAAATGCCTCTACGATCCTGGCAGCGACATCTGTTGAACAACCAGTGTAGCCATACTCTAAAGCATCTCATGAATTCAGGCAACTCCCTTTAAGTTATTGTGAATCTTGGTGAACCAAGAATGGGTTTATGTTTGTATTGTCTGTAGAAATGTCATGTGACATGACTGCTGTAGCCAATCAACAGACTGTGATTGGCTGCAGTGATGATGTGCTTGTCATTGCAATGTAATTGTTGCAAAACAGCAACAGAGACACCTAGAGGCACTGGAGGGGAAGTGCTGGAGTGAAAACAGTTTTCAGGTGAGCAATAATTATTTGGCTATTTTGTCACATCCCTGCTTTTGCCGCATTATTAAATGTCTTGAACAATCCCTTTAAATATTACTATCTTTTTTATTTTTTAAAAGTCAAGCCTTAGTTTTGCAACAGATAGGTTACAGTATTTTAATGTACTTGAGTAAGCAGCATTTATATCAAGACTAAAAAAGGTTGTTAAGCATCCAGAAATAATTGATTCTTGTAATATCTTTAATATGGAAGGCTCAGTGAAATGAGTGTAGAATTGAATTTTGCATGAAGGCACTTTATTAATGTCTGTAGTAAGAGCAAAACGTAACAGTTTAATCACTATATTGAGATTGATGTACATTTTAAGCAGCCACAACTGAATTCATTTCTTCATAAATAATATTGCTTTCTTAATTGCCATTAGTATTGGATACTGTTGCATACAGTAGATTAATATACACCAGAATCGGAGATCACTTTTTATTTTTCTATTTAGTCTGGAGATGAACACAACAATTCAGGATGTAATAACATTTAAGGAAAATAAAAATGAAATCAGTAACCTTTGTGCAAAAAAGGGCAGGTCGCCTTAAGACAGGGGTGCACAACACGGGGCCCGCGGGCTGCATGCGGCCCCCAGAACCTTTGGATGCCCCAGTTTCAATGGTAATAGTACAAAAAAAGTCTTTCATTATCTCCCAAAGGTCCTTCAGTGACCTCTTGGGAACAAATATGTGGAAAAAATATATAAAAAAATAAGTTAAAAAACATTATATAAAAAATTGAAAACTAAAAATATATACTAAATGCAAATAAATGAAAAAATAAATAAAATATTAAATATAAAATAAAAATAGAATATTTTTAAAAAAATACCATACAAATAAAAATAGTAAAAAGTGCAAAATAAAAGAGTGTTCACTGTACCCCTACAGTCTTTTATGACCATTTGGGGAACATATTATGTGGCAAAAATATATTTAAAAAAATTATATAAAGTTCTAAAAACATTTAATAAAATACAAATAAAAGAAAACAATGAAAAGGAAAAATTTAAAAATAATAGAGTGTTCATTGTTCCCCAACAGACTTTTTATGACCTCTTGAAGGACATATTATGTGGCAAAAATATATAAAAAAAAAAAGTAATAAACTAATTATAAAAAAATACTAAAAAATATTAATAGAATACAAATAAAAGTAAAAAAGAAAAAGAAAGGGTGCAAAAAAAAAAAAAAAAGGGTCAGTGTCCTCCAAAGGTCTATTTATGACCTCTTGGGGACATATCATGTAGCAGAAATGTATTAAAAATGAAGTTAAAAAAAGATTTAAAAAAAAAGAATAAAATTCATAAAAGAAAAAACACCCACACTAACCAAAACCATCACCATTACTGATCCATTTACATGAAACTATAAATATTATATAACAAAATGGCGTACACAAAGTATGGAACTAATAAAGTAGTTACAGCCATTTGAACCACTTGTGCTAAATCCTAAAAGTGTCTGGTCATTAAGGCCTTTTCAAGCCTGGTCATTTAAAGGGTTAACCAATGAGCTCCTTCCCCACTAGTAAGTTAAAGTGCTTACTGGTTATTGCAGGGCCCCTATAACGGCAGGAGGCGGCAATCAGTGAGAGCCGGCCTCTACAGTGAGGGAAACTGCTTATTGGTTATTGCAGGGCTCCTTTAACTTGGGGCAGGAGGCGGTAATAATCAGTGAGCACCAGTCTCTGCAGTGAAGAATAGCGCTGATTTATGAATAGGAGGCAGGATGGAAGAAAATGTCGCCACTTTTCAGGTAAAAAATATTTTTAACAAGTTCCTGCAGCATGGCCCATGAAACAAAAAAATCATACTTACTTGCTCCCCACTGTTCCGGTCTTCTGCGTTGCCACCGCTGCCTCCATCTTCCGGTCCCCACACTGTTTACACCTGGCAGGGCATGGCCATGGTCACATGCACCTCTCCAGCCAATGACTGTCTTCAGCAGTGACATACTGCTTGTGGCCACATCACCGCTGAAGCCAGTCATTGGCTGGAGAGGTGCATGTGACCATGGCTTTGCACTGCCAGGTGTAAACAGAGCGGGCACCAGAAGATGGGGGCAGTACAGAAGACCAGAGCAGCACGGAGCAGGTAAGTATAACACTTCGGTTTCAGGTAAGTATAACACTTTGGCTATGTTTCAGCACGATATTCGGTACAATTACTGGGAAAAAGTGTTCATAGAAGTGCTCATATCTTATATCTGGCCGGTATAATTATTCCGCAGATCAGTCGATAAACAAGGAATCGTTCATTTGACGGCTGATTGGCATATGTTATCAGGATGAAAGGTTTACAATTATCAGCAGCACATCCCTCTGTGTAATCAGGGATATGCTACCAATAATCAATATAACTAAATGAAGGCGGAATGACTGTGATAGTGATCATTCCTCCCCAATCACTTTGCATTGGCTTGTGTAGGCTGATGCAAATGAGCACCAATCATCATTTTTTTTATTTGCGGCCCCTTGAAATAGAGCGATGTGACAATGCGTCCCTCAGACCAAAAAAGTTTGTGCACCCCTGCCTTAACATATAGGATTAGAGATGGCCTTGCAGTTCGCCCGGCGGTCGTTTCACAGTGAACTTTTCGCGTTCGCGATTCGCCGAACATGCGAACATATGGAGATATTTGCATGCGCCATATTCTTTTGCATTGTGCTGAACTTTGACCCATGACACATCCATCAGGTGGGACAGGACAGCCAATTGAGACGTTTCAGCACATGGACACATCCCCATCCTAAAAAAGAATCTGATCTGGCAGCCATTTTACATTCTGTGTTTTGCCAGTGTAGGGAAAGGTTGCTTTGTGGAGCAGGGACAGAGTGTTAGGGACACCAAACACTAGCTAATAGGGACACAAAGTCCTTTTAAGGACTGGTATAGGTGAACTATCGATAGGTGTGACATACTGAGGGGTGTGATATACTTATAATATACTTTCTAACATAGAAAGTATATTATAGTGCATTTGTATTGTGCAGCAGTTGTGTGCGGTTCTGCAGCGATACCGCAGGTATATAGAGGGACAAGCGCCATATTAATAACTAATTGTAACTGGTGTGATATACCTGTTGCTCCCAAAAAAGTGACTGAGGGGTGTGATTTACCTATAATATACTTTCTAACATAGAAATACTGAAGAGAAAAAACACCTGAGTATCAATTGCCCAAATAAATTAACTTTATTGAATACAAATATTAAAATACATGTACATCATGCACAGGAAGGTGGCAATGGAAAAGCGCCACCCTGGACTACAGCGCCATCGTATACAGAGTTATTGCGTAAGAACCCCAATATAATTGTTCTAAGTATAAACATGCGAGACTAATGATTGCCACTGCCTTGTCCGCATATCAAAGTGACCATCTCCGACCTGCACCCCTACACATGGGGACAATCATACAAGCATGGACAAAGATCAGGGGAATAAACAGTCTTACCGAGTGACGGATGGAGCCAAGAGAGACCAGGGTGGCGCTACCCCGACGCGCGTTCGGCGATCCTTCGTCACCCCCAGACGAAGGATCGCCGAAACGCGCGTCGGGTAGCGCCACCCTGGTCTCTCTTGGCTCCATCCGTCACTCGGTAAGACTGTTTATTCCCTGATCTTTGTCCATGCTTGTATGATTGTCCCCATGTGTAGGGGTGCAGGTCGGAGATGGTCACTTTGATATGCGGACAAGGCAGTGGCAATCATTAGTCTCGCATGTTTATACTTAGAACAATTATATTGGGGTTCTTACGCAATAACTCTGTATACGATGGCGCTGTAGTCCAGGGTGGCGCTTTTCCATTGCCACCTTCCTGTGCATGATGTACATGTATTTTAATATTTGTATTCAATAAAGTTAATTTATTTGGGCAATTGATACTCAGGTGTTTTTTCTCTTCAGTATTTGTATTTTTTCTGAGGTATTGCCATTTACTATGTATTAGGGAGCCATGACATATAGCCCCGGTCTGTTTGGCCTTTATTTAAATGAGGGCAGGGTCTCCCTCCTAGGTTATGGTTTATGTTTTCTAACATAGAAAGTACATAGTGCATTTGCATTGTGCCCCAGTTGTGTGCCATTCTGCTGCGATACCGCAAGTATATAGTGGGACAAGTGCTATTGGAACAACTATTTGCAATGAGTGTGATATGCCTGTTGCCCCCAAAAAAAACAGATTGAGGGGTGCAATATACCTGCTTCCACAAAATACTGATATACCTTTAACTTTTTGCCCCAAATAAACAGGGTGGTGTGATATAACGGTTGTGGCAAAAAAAAAAATTGAGTGGTGTGATATACCTGCTTCCACCAAATATTGATTGAGGCCTGCGATACACCTGATTCCACAAAATACTGATTGACGGCTGTGATATACCTGTAACTTGTTGCCCCAAATAAACAGGGTGGTGTGATATAACTGTTGTGGCAAAAAAAATACTTGAGGGGTGTGATATGCCTGCTTCCAAAAAATACTGATGAAGGAGATTGGTATACCTGCTTCCACCAAATACTGATTGAGGCCTGTGATACACCTGCTTCCACAAAATACTGATTAAGGGGATTGATATACCTGCTTCCACCAAATATTGACTGAGGCCAGCGATATACCTGATTCCACAAAATACTGAATAAGGGGTTTAATATACCTGCTTCCACCAAATACTGACTGAGGCCTGCGATACACCTGTTTCCACAAAATAATGATTAAGGGGTTTGATATACCTGCTTCCACGAAATATTGATTCAAGCCTGCGAGATACCTGTTTCCACAAAATACTGATTAAGGGGATTTATATACCTGCTTCACCAAATACTGATTGAGTCCTGCGATATACGTGCATCCACAAAATACTGATTAAGGGGATTGAAATACCTGCTTCCACCAAATATTGATTGAGGCCTGCGATACACCTGCTTCCACAAAATGCTGATTAAGGGGATTGATATACCTGCTTCCACCAAATATTGATTAAGGCCTGCGATACACCTGCTTCCACAAAATATTTATTGACAGCTGCGATATACCTGTAACCTGTTGCCCCAAATAAACAGGGTGGTAAGATATAACGGTTGTGGCAAAAAAAATAATTGAGGGGTGTGATATACCTGCTTCCACAAAATACTAATTAAGGGGATTGATATACCTGCTTCCAACAAATATTGATTGAGGGGTTTGATAGACCTGCTTCCATCAAAAACTGATTGACGCCTGCGATATACCAGCTTCCACAAAATACTGATTAATGGGATTGATATAACTGCTTCCACCAAATATTGATTGAGGCCTGAGATACACCAGCTTCCACAAAATGCTGATTAAGGGGATTGATATAACTGCTTCCACCAAATATTGTTTAGGCCTGTGATACACCTGCTTCCACAAAATACTGATTAAGGGGTTTGATATACCTGCTTCCACCAAATATTGATTGAGGCCTGAGATACACCTGCCTCCACAAAATGCTGATTAAGGGGATTGACATTCCTGCTTCCACCAAATATTGATTGAGGAGTCAAATATCAGTGGTGGTGAAGGTGACGAGGATGACGTGTCGATGGATGTCACATGGGTGCCCACAAGAGAGGAAGAGGAGGGGAGTTCAGAGGGGGAAACGGAGCAGCAGAAAGGGAGGAGAAGCAGGCAGAGCTCGCAGGGCATAGGAGGCAAAAATCTGACTGCAAATGTATCTGGAGCAAGCCATCCACCATGCACAGTCACATCTGGCGCTCCCAGGACGTCGGCACTAGTGTTGGGCGCGAATATTCGAATCGCGAATATTAATCATGAATATAGGCATTTCGAGAATTTGCGAATATTTAGAATATTGTGCTATATTTGTAATTTCGAATATTCTAGATTTTTTTTTTTATCAGTAACCTCCCTCTTCCTTGTGGGCTATTGAGAAGGCTGCAATGTCTTTGTCTGAGCTTAGCAACATCCCTAGCAACCAATAGGAAAGTTGCTTACCCCTTACTATATAAGAACATCCCCAGCAGCCATTTTCTGTAGTGTAATGGAGTTCTGAGAGAGACAGCAGTGTCATTGCTGTGCTCTGTGCTTTGTTGTATATACATTAGACCAGTCATGTCCAAAGTCCGGCCCGCGGGCCAATTGCGGCCCGCGTTCCGGACTGAAACGGCCCCCCTGAGGTATCCTCAAATACTGGTAATCTGGCCCCCAGCTTCTCTCACTACAGTCACAGCCGGCTAACGCAGGAAAGGTGAGATTTGGCCTTTGCATCACGGAGAAGGAAAGCCGAGATCTCGCGACATCCAAGATCTCGTGAGATTTGGGCTCAGGGAGAAGGACAGCCCAAATCTCACGAGATCTCGGATGTCACGAGATCTCGGCTTTCCTTCTCCGTGATGCAAAGGCCAAATCTCACCTTTCCTGAGGTTAGAATAGCGGCGCCATTGTGGTGGACAGGGCTGTAAATTATCTGGGATACCCTGCTCCCATCTATTATTAATAGTGGTATACTCCTGGCTGAGGGTTGTTAGGGGCAGCGTCAGCAACCCACACATAAAAATAGTGGGCAAAGTGTGAACCTGTCCGATCACTCACAACCATAAGTGAGTTTGTGCAGGACTAATTGTTTGCCGTTCCCTACATAAAGTTGGACAAGTGGTGTCCCATAATATATTAAAAGGTGTCATACCGCACATAAAATAGAATTATGATACCTTATACAACGTAAGTAGGAGTTTGTTGTGGTCTCCTACCCCCACGCATCACATTACCCCCAGAGGACATTTATACAGTGTGACCACGTGGATCAAGAAACATTGTGAAGGTCATAAAACTTTGTAGAAGAACAAATTTATTAAAACGTTCCTGGCTGCATTCTAGCGCTGAGTTCCAGGTCCAACTGGTGTCCTGAACATCATAATCAAAGTCATTACTAATTAACGTCGCCGCAAGATCTGGCCTTTCCTTCTCCCTGTGCCTCCACAGACCACAAGGCCAGGGCGAACATAAGGGCTATTGAGCCTATTTGAGTCTATTGAGGAAAAAAAAACACACGCTTTTTTATAAAGCAGAAAAGGGAGCATAATCAGAATCTGTGGTAGCAAGCTGTCATACCCTTCATTAACCCCTCAATGTACGTCACTGTGCTATAATTTGATTATCTGATTGTGCTCCTAGTTCTCTCTACAAATAACTTCTCCCCTTCTGGCCAATTTTTATAATGGCAACTGCAAATAAGAAACAAAAAGTTGGCAGTGAGGGACGCCGCTAATATGTCAAGAGACTGTGGCTGTTAATAAGGAATTTAATATCAAGAGACACTACCATTTGAAACACAGCACATACGACAAGCTAACAGGGCACGACCGCAGTGAAAAGTTGAAGCAACTTGAAGCTGTTTTAATGTCACAACAGCGATTTTTTACAATCGCAAAATGGTCGGCCCTCGCACATGTTCACTTAAACAAATTTTGCCATCCTCGAAAAAACTTTGGACACCCCTGCTTTAGACAGTTAACTTATATATATATATTTCAGATAGTTAGGGGGAGATAGTCAGTGTATGTTAGATTAGTGTAGGGTGTTAGGTAGTGTGATAGGTTCTGCAGTTCATATACATACATGCTACATACATAGTGCTGTGATGTCACAAGTTGCTCATATTGCGCCAAAATATGTGCATCATTAATTGCCTTTTTTTGCAACTGCGAATATATTGGAGCACTCTATCTGCATATAAAGCTATTGTAATGTTCTGCCGTGCCAACCATTATCTCCAGTCTTCGCAAACTTCTAGCAGCTTGAAAAATGTACCCAAAGTGACCCACCCCTGTATTGTGCGTGCAATATGCAAATATTACACTGCCAGTCTTCGTATTCAAGAAAATAACAGCAAATTGGAGAATTCGTGAATATATGACGAATATTCAACCAAATATTCGCAAAATATCGAGTATATATATTCGAATATAGCCCATGCCGCTCATCACTAGCCGGCACATGGCTCCGCAGTGTGGGCTTTTATTAACGTGTCAGCTTCTGACAATATTGTTGCCATCTGCAGCTTGTGCTGTCAATGCATAAGTCGCGGTAAGCCCAACACTCACCTAGGGACGACCGCCTTAAGAAGGCACCTGGCCTCCCATCACCGAGCCCAGTGGGAGCAACGCCGTCAGACCCCACAAAGCCACAACCCCAGCGCTCCACATCCTGCCACTTCTCCTTCTCCTTCTCTCCTCCCATTTGTCCTCCCCTCCACCTTCCACCGCGCCGACGTCACGTTCATATGGGAGAAGGCAGGCTTCCGTGGCCCAAATGTTCAAGCGTAAAAAGTTGATGACGCCGGATAACCCTCTTGCCCAACGGCTGACCGCTGGCTTGTCAGAACTGCTAGCCCATCAACTACTGGCATATACACTCGTGGACTTGGAGGCCTTTATAAAATTCGTGGCCATTGGAACACCACAATGGAAGGTCCCCGTAAGGAAATATTTCTCCGAGAAGAGCATCCCAGAGCTATATGGCCACGTTCAGCAGCATGTGAATATATCTCTGGCACAGAGTGTCAGTGCCAAGATATATCTGACCACAGACACGTGGTCTAGAAAACACGGGCAGAGAAAGTACGTAGCTCCCCAGAACCTATTCAATGTGCCAGATGAGATGTTTCCATGCTGTGCTGCAGCTGTTGTGCCTGGAAGCC
The DNA here is from genome assembly GCA_033119425.1 of Bufotes viridis. Lineage (NCBI taxonomy): Eukaryota > Metazoa > Chordata > Amphibia > Anura > Bufonidae > Bufotes > Bufotes viridis. The sequence continues at coordinate 125,683,042 of CM065589.1, forward strand.
AAGAGCCACAGCGGTCCTGCACCGCTTTCAGCTCTGCGGTCACAGGCCGATCAGTGGCTAACCCTGCTCAATTTGACAGTTGGTAAAGTGGTGTGCGACAACGGTGTCAATCTGCTGAGCGTGCTGAAACAGGGCAAAATTACACATGTTCCATGCATGGCACACGTCCGGAATAGAGTTGAGCGAACACCTGGATGTTCGTGTTCGAGAAGTTCGGCTGAACTTCACACAAATGTTCGGGTTCAGGATCCGAACTCGACTCGAAATTCGACTCGAACCATTGAAGTCAATGGGGAGCCGAACATTTGGGCACTAAAAAGGCTGTAAAATAGCCCAGGAAAAGGGCTAGAGGGCTGCAAAAGGCAGCAAAATGTAGGTAAATCCCCTGCAAACAAATGTGGATAGGGAAATGAATTAAAAAAATAAAAATTAAAGGGCTTCTGTCACCCCCACTGATGTAATTTTCACTAGCTGACATTAGCTACTTGCTAATGTCAGCTGAGTTCAAACATATGCTTCCTAACTTTTTTCCTGTTTTCTATCTTCTAAAAAACTTACTTTTGTGATATGCAAATTATCTTCGCTACCAGCAAGTTGGGCGGGTACTTGCTGGTAGCCGCCGCATCTTCATGCCCTGGGAACACCCCCTCTTCTTTTGATAGACAGGGCCAGCGTGCTCTCCTCCTCCCGCTGGCCCTGTCTGCAGCTGCAATCCGCGCCTGCGCCGTATCGGTCTTTAGTCGGCGCAGGCGCTCTGAGTGAGGACGCTCGCTTAGGCGCTCAGTCCTCAGTGCGCCTGCGCCGATGACGTCAGCCCTACACCCGGAAGAAAAGACGCCGGCATCGCCTGCTCCTTACCAGGGATGCCGGCGTCTTCTCTTCCGGGTGTAGCGCTGACGTCATCGGCGCAGGCGCACTGAGGACGGAGTGCCTAAGCGAGCGTCCTTTACTCAGAGCGCCTGCGCCGACTAAAGACCGATACGGCGCAGGCGCGGGATTGCAGCTGCAGACAGGGCCAGCGGGAGGAGGAGAGCGCGCTGGCCCTGTCTATCAAAAGAAGAGGGGGTGTTCCCAGGGCATGAAGATGCGGCGGCTACCAGCAAGTACCCGCCCAACTTGCTGGTAGCGAAGATAATTTGCATATCACAAAAGTAAGTTTTTTAGAAGATAGAAAACAGGAAAAAAGTTAGGAAACATATGTTTGAACTCAGCTGACATTAGCAAGTAGCTAATGTCAGCTAGTGAAAATTTCATCAGTGGGGGTGACAGAAGCCCTTTAACCAATATCAATTGGCAACTTGGAGGAGGAGGAAGTGGAATAGGAGGTTTGGGTGGCGTCAGGTGGGAATGCCATGGGAGTTGAAGTTCTCATCACAGCCAAAAAAGGTTCATGTATGCCTGCAGTGCCACAGGCCTCATTTACAGACTCAGGGCCATGGCACCCGCAAAGAGGAGAGCGGTCCCATAACAGCAACACAGGCCTCAGGTCAACCTGCAATGGAACAGACCATTATCATTTATGCAGGCCCCTGACACCCAGACAGAGGAGAGGTCATTTGACAGTAAAAAGAGTTTAATGTCTCCCACCAAGACAGCAAGCAATTAAACGAAATATAGGCCACAGACACCCACACAATGGGGCGGTCATTAGACAGTAAAAAGAGTTAAATGTCTGCCACCAAGACAGCAAGCAAATACATGAAATTTAGGCCCCTGACACCCACAAAATGGGGCGGTCATTTGACAGATACTATTAAACTACTTGTCCAGCCAAAGCTAGAACACAAGATTTATGGTATTTCTATTTTTGCAACTGAATTTCACCCCAGAAAATAATATATCCTTTGACGGACAATATGAAACTTGTCCAGTCACAGCTGGAACACCAGATTTATCGTATTTCTATTTCTGCAACTGAATTTCACCCCAGAAAATAATATATCCTTTGATGGACACTATGAAACTTGTCCAGTCACAGCTGGAACACCAGATTTACGGTATTGCTATTTTGGTAATTGAATTTCAACCCAGAACAAAAGCTATACTTTTATGGACACTATGAAACTTGTCCAGCCACAGCTGAAACCAATGATTTAGGGTATTGCTATTTTGGTAATTGAATTTCACCCCAGAAGAAAAGCTATCCTTTGACGGACACTATAAAACTTGTCCTGCCACAGCAGAAACCACTGTTTTAGGGTATTGCTATTGTGGCGTTTCGAAATGTCAGCCTTATACAAATCACGTTTCTGTGAGGTGACTTGTTAAATCAGACATCCTCCACTTACAGTTTACGCATCAGACACCCAGGAGTTAATTCAAGTAGTCTTTTAATCCGGAGATTGTATTACAAGATATGCAGGGAATCCAGATGGTAAAAGAATTATGCCACTAATATTCTCCTTGATAAGAATATGAGATACACAGATTCACCTCAGATTTTACTCAGAATCTCCTCATTAGAGAACACAAAACAGCAAAGCATGACAGGGTAAACAGGAAGTGGCTAGACTGAACCAACTAGAAGCAGAAACCGAGGGGGGAGGAGAAGAGAGAAGCATACCAATACACAATTCAAGATACTGAAACAGAACACGCCCTGTCTGGTATCGGTAGATACCACTATATATATGCATACAATGGAATTGTATAAATGACAATGAATAATGTCCATAAACCTGAAAAGGAAACATGCAACGAACATTTATTCAAACCAAAAAAGGATATATCTTCAGTTCAGAGCATAGAGCTGGTACTGGAAACAGTCTTAGAAGATGATGAGTATCTTTGGTAGAAGGGATCTCAACCGGGAAGTTCTGCAGGCATGAGTAACACAACTTCTGTAACGGGGCGGAAGAAGGTCTTGATTACTCCACCTCTCGCGGTTCTTACTTCTATCTTACGAACTTTCACATCCGAACTGGATACAACTTTAGTAATAACTTTAAGTCCAGTAGGCCAGTCGAGACGATCAACTTGTTTGTCTCTTAACAGAACTAAGTCTCCTTCCTTTAAATTAGGCCTTGGTTCTTGCCACCTTCTGCGTTCTTGCAAGAGGCAGAGGTACTCTCTTCTCCACCTTTTCCAGAACTGACTGGCGAGATGTTGTACCTGCTTCCACCGAAACTTATAAAGGTTGTGCTCTTTGAAAACGCCAGATGGCACAGGAATATTTCCTATATTTTTTGGTTTATTCTTAAATGATCTTTTATGCACTCCAGATGTGGATTTCTTCTTTTTTACTACAGGAGGTTGTCTGTTGCATTCATTTGAAGCTGAGCGAGACTTGGTTCTCCTTGATCTTACCAAAGATTTAGAATGTGACTTCTCTGTCTGTGTCACCGATTTAGAGCGAGAACGCTTATTTTGTGAGGCTGATTTACATGTAGATTGCTTTCTGTCTATGAATCGTGAATGCAAATGCTCATGTCTGCTTTTCACTTCTGAAATGGGATCTGTCTTTGTATGTACGGACTTGGGTTAGTGACATGCAGTATTTGTCATGGACATTGGTGGTGAACTCTCCCTGTGGTTTTCAGAAAAGGCTGAGCAATATGAAAGTGCTCATCTGTTGAAGACTGGGAAGAACTGTGATCCTCTTGAGTGCAATCAACTGCAGATGGAACTGAAGGTTCTTGCAAAGTATCTGAAATGAACTCTTCCTCTGTTGAAGGAACCTCCTTTATAGCACATTCAGAAGATACTTCTTTTACAGAATTAAACTCATTGTGAAACAGTAGACTGGAAGGCTCAAGTTTCTGCTGTATCTCATCAGAAGGCTTGTTGTCAGTGATGATATAGGATTCATTATGATAAACTGTGTGAGAAACGCAAAGCTGGGAAGGGGCTTGAAGAGGGCTCCAATTGAAATCCTGAAGGCCTTTCTACAAGCTGCCCTTCTGTCCAGGAACGTTCTTGTGCAGCTGACTCCTTCGGATTTAAGCTGCTTTCTGATGTTTTTAGAATATTTGGGCAAGACATATCTTGCACATAGTAGTGGTTAGGACACTGTCTGAAGTAAGAAGTTTGCCCCCCTATTAATACTTCAGTTCTGAAGGAGTGTACTTGGCAGGGTCTGTGGGTTCTGTCCAGACATACATCCCCCACGATGATCCAACCCACTGTAAGTTTCTGGGCATATGGAGCGTTGAAAGGGCCATTGCGAAGTTCAAGGACCTTATGAGCCTCAAGAATGTCTCTACCTAGCAAGAGTAAGATCTCGGCATGGTTATTAAGGGGAGGAATCTCTCTGGCTATGTTCTTGAGATGAGGGTGATGCTGTGCGGCTTTTGTCACACTCAATAAGGGTTGGAAGAGAGAGTTTCTTATGTCCTTTGATGGGCTTTAAGGTGAAACCATTAGCTCTTCTTCCTGAGGTTTTCACAAGACCAGAGCATGTTCCTAGGGGGTAGGGTGTAGTCTCTCCCTCTATCCTGAACAGATCAAAGAACTTAGGGCTAGCTAGGGAATGATTACTTTGGTCATCTAGAATAGCATACATTCTTATGGTCTTCTCTGGTTGTGCAGTAGGAAACACATCCACGAGGCAAATCTTAGAACAAGACTTACCGCACACAAGTCCTTCTCCGCATACCTTTGTGCATCTGGGCATGACGGTTGTGGTTGGTCGATCGGCACTCTCCCCGCCATGACTCTCCCCGTCTTGATCGGAATGGGGCTTGTGCCAGTTAACTGGTTCTAGGTTCCGCTTGATTGGTCCCGGGTGAACAGCGGACATGTGTAGATCACTATTACATTCAGAACACTTGACTGGAACCTTACAGTCTCTGGTGAAGTGCTCAGTGGATACACAGCATCTGAAGCAGATATTATGACTCCTTAGGAACTCCTTACGTTCCTCAAAGGGCTTTGCTATGAAGATACGGCATTTCCTTAAAGGATGTGGTTTATCATGGATAGGGCAATGATGAACGGGTTCCTTAGGGCTTTCATTTCCATTGTTAGTAGTGGGCACAACCCCTGTCTTTTTTACTGAAATTAGACCTTTAGAGCCCCCCTGTCTGGGACTGAAAGTCTCGTGTCTCTGTTTAGTAGAGCCAAAGATGTTAGTTCCCAAGGTGTTGAAGCTCGGATCGTTTTTAGCTCTAGCTATGTCCTTGATTAACTTACAGAAAAATTAAGATGGTGGAAAGGGAACACGATGTTGCTCCTTGTATTTTGAACCTGTTGTTGCCCATTGGTCTTGAATATTGAGGGGTAATTTCTCCACAATCAGGCCCACACCATGGAAGGTATCAAGAAAGCTGAGACCTGGTAGCTGCAGGTCTCCCTTGATTATTTCAAACTCAAGAAGAAGATCGCTTAATTCCTGGAACCCTTGGCGGTCTGTATTGGATAATCCAGGAAAGTTGTATAGTCGTTTAAATAAGGCACGTTCAACTACTTCCGAGTTGCCGTATGTCTGCTCTAATCTTTCCCATGCAAGACGAAGGCCTTTGACTGGTTCGTAGATATGAACGGTTTTGAGTCTCTTAACACAGTTTGACGACCATGGACCTAGCCATCGAATTAGTAAATCAAGTTCTTGCATAGGCAGTACAGCAAAGGTTTGAACTGTTGTCTTGAAGGTGGCCTTCCAACTTCTATAGTTCGCTGGGCGATCATCAAAGTTCGTTTGGCTAGTACTGATAAGGTCCCTGAGAGTGAGGTACTTAGCGATTTCTGATGCGTTATTTCTTTCCTGCATCATGGCGATGGGAACTTCTCCCTCGCTGGTGTTGTTGGCACCATCTGATACCCTATGTTTGGGGGTTGGAAGATGGAATGGAGTGGCAGCTGGGTTGAGTGTAAGTGAAGGCTTCACATCTGGTAATGTTGGCGCCAGCGTCTTGGTTGCTATGTAACTAGTCTCAGGAGGTTTTAATGTGATTTGATGAGCTTGAACCGGCTTGGTCTCTAATGGCGCCTGAAATACTGTGTAAGGTGCCAGAGGTTTGAAAAAAAGAGAAATGTCCACTGGACTGAGGTCAACTGTATAGTTATCAGCTGCCTCTTTTTCTACTCGCATGAGTTCAGCAGGCTGGTGTGCAGAGCCCAAATCTTCTGGTGCAAATGCATTGACTTTGCTTTGGTCTAGGACGAATTGCACGGTACGGCCTTCTGAGTCATTAGATATCTTGGACATAGGATGATAAGCTTCTTCTTCTTCAGCAGCTTCTTCAAGAACTCTGAGTTCAGCCATGGCTGCTGCTTCTTCCCTTTCCTTCTGAAGGACCTCTAACTCAGCTTCGGCCTTGGCTTTGGTCGCCTTAATGGCTGCTTCCTTTTAATGCAGTGAGCTTGTACCTTCGCTGCTTCCGCTTTTGCGCGTGCCAACACCAATGAGGAACTCAGCGAAGAGTGCTGTGAGCGAGACCTTAGCGATGAGGACTGAGCAATAGATTTCGAGGAACAGGATGAAGCCTTGGAGTGCCTTGAAAGGTTAGAATGGCGGGACGCAGTTTCATATTGTTGTGATATCTTGTCCTCTAGCATTGACTTGACTGCCATAAATCTGCTATATCTTTCATCATTAAGTGCAGTGTGGGTCTTTAATTCTAGGATGAATTCCTCTGAGTTGAGACTTGATAACAGAGAAGAATATTTTTCAGAGAGTCTATTATAACTATCATAGGTCTTATTTAATTTTGTACACATGGCCTTTAATTAATCTTCATTATAGCCTGATCCATGTGCTGCATCCATACATTGTTCAGTCTTTTCCCACAAACTGGACAAATTATCACATATCTCAATTTTGTCGGTTAACAGGGCCTCTTTCATCTTTAATGAGTGATTAGAAATCCTTCTAGCTGTGTCCTGCATTTCCATCTGTAACACAAAAGCGACCTCTAGTGCTGGTTCAGTCTTTTAATAGCCCACAGCAGGCAGACAATATTTACCTCAGAAAACAGGCTAAATACAGTTCCTAGCCTGTATGAAACTGGAATTGCTAGAAGCTTCTGTGATCCAAGTGAATGCAGTACTGGGCAGTATAAGATATTACCTTACTACTGTAGCATAATGGAGACAAATGATGATGGCTTATTACTTCAAGGAGGAGAATATTATTTTCTTAGCGGGAGAAGGAGAGTGCTAAGACAATTCCTTTACTGTGGCGTTCGAAATGTCAGCCTTATACAAATCACGTTTCTGTGAGGCGACTTGTTGAATCAGACATCCCCCACTTACAGTTTACGCATCAGACACCCAGGAGTTAATCAAGTAGTCTTTTAATCCGGAGATTGTATTACAAGATATGCAGGGAATCCAGATGGTAAAAGAATTATGCCACTAATATTCTCCTTGATAAGAACATGAGATACACAGATTCACCTCAGATTTTACTCAGAATCTCCTCAGAATTAGAGCACACAAAACAGCAAAGCATGACAGGGTAAACAGGAAGTGGCTAGACTGAACCAACTAGAAGCAGAAACCGAGGGGGGAGGAGAAGAGAGGAGCATACCAATACACAATTCAAGATACTGAAACAGAACAGCTATTTTGGAAATTGAATTTCACCCCAGAAAAAAAAAAAATATTGTTTGCCAGACAGTAATACACTTGGCTAGCCACAGCTGGAACACCAGATTTAGGGGATTGCTATTTTTTTAAGTGAATTTCACCTCTCAATAAAATATAGAAAATTCTATCCTGAAATTCTAGGGGTGACAATAAGCACAGCCAAGCCCCTGATGTAGGATATAGCAAAAAAAAAAAAAAACTACTATTGATGGATTAATGGACTTGGTGGCAGCTTGTGCTGGCGCTCCACAAGACACATAATGTCCGCCAATCACCCCAGAAAAAAGTGACAGAAAAACGCTCGGGGCAGCCTGAAAACAGTGAGCAATTAACTAGCAGAAGTGGAATGATTCAGAGCTGTAGATCGATCACTTCATTAAGTGTTTTTGCTGAGTTAATCCCTGCCTATTCTCGCCCTAACAGCAGCTGCATCCTATCTCTACACTAATCAGAGCAGAGTGACATGCTGCGCGACTTGACTCCAGCTTAAATAGAGTCTGGGTCACATGCTGCACTTGGCCAATCACAGCCATGCCAATAGTAGGCATGGCTGTGATGTCCTCTTAGGGTATGTAGTATGACGCTTGTTGATTGGCTGCTTTGCAGGCTTTCAAAATGCGCAATAGAAATCGCCGAACAACGAACCTGAACCTGAACATTTACGTAAATGTTCGGGTTCGGGTCCGTGTCAGGAACACCCCAACATTCGGTACGAACCTGAACTATACAGTTCGGGTTCGCTCATCCCTACCCCTAACGTCTCAACTCCACCGGAGAAGAGCTGAGCTGATGATGAACATAAAGGTAATTTCAATCTATCATTTATAATGTACTCAATCTACTGTAGTGTATTCCCATGCACCTTTTCCAACACAAAAAAGAGTATATGGTTTAATCTTGTTTTCTCCTCCTCCTCCTGATCCAGATTGTATATATTTCCTCCACTCAAATTTTTTTATAGGGTCAGCTCAACTGCAGACCCTCAACTCAAGTGTGGGGCCTGTACTCCACTTTCTTACAGTAAAATTGTTATCCACTGACCACCTAATATACCTCCAGCCACATAATCATTTGTTCTTTTCTGTCCAGTGAATGCCTAAAGTGTGGGGCCTGTACTCCACTTGCCTACAGTAAAAGTGTTATCCACTGACCGCCTAATATACCTCCAGCCACATAATCACTTGTTCTTTCCTGTAAGGTGAATGCATAATGTTTGGAGCCTGTACTCCACTTGCCTACAGTAAAATTGTTATCCACTGACCGTCTAATATACCTCCAGCCACATAATCACTTGTTATTTTCTGTAAGGTGAATACCTAATTTTGGGGGCCCGTACTCCCGTGGCCTAAAATAAAATTTTTCTAGGCTCCAGCAGGGCCCATTTTTGAGAGCTTCCCTTTAAGACGCATAAAAATGGCGCCTGATTAAAATACATATTGTTTGTGGAAATTTTTGCCATTGATCCCACTCTGGTATGTCACTGTCCATGTTGTGGGACTATTTGTGCACTTCTAGTAAGTATTTGGTGGCTGCAAATATGATCTGAAGGTTTTTCAGGTTCGTCTGCCATTAAAGTGAATGGGGTCCGCCGCTAAACATTTGATCGCGAACACGCATTCGCGTTCGCGAAATGTCCCGGACGATGTCCGCCCATTACTACATAGGATAGTTTAAAGCAAATGTGTCATCAGAAAATGACCTATTATTTAAATCACGTTTTTATGTTTAATATATGGTTAAAGAATTTATGGTGATGTTATTTTTAATTTTCCATGTTGATGTCTATATTTAAACAAAATAATTAAATCTGTCAGTTTTCACACTGGCCACTAAGAATAATAATGGGTGCCATTTCTTGGTCTGTACAGATCACTTTACTGCTTATCTATACACAGAGGTTATATCATTACTGGCCGGATTAAAATGAGAGATAAGACAAGATCTACCATTCACATTAGGTGATCGTCATTGCTTATCTATTCTTTTCTTGTACAATGACCGCTGCACAGGTCACAGATCATGCATAGAAGTCCAATAGAAGTCAATGGCCTCTTTCACATGAGCGTGTCCGGATTAGGTCCGGATGCGTTGCGGATGCATTCAGTGAAAACTGTGCGATTTTGCAGGCAAAGCCATTCAGTTTTGCCTGTGATTGCGTTCAGTTGTTCAGTTTTTTCTGTGCGGGTGCAATGCGTTTTGATGTGTTTTTCACGCGTGTGATAAAAAACTGAAGGTTTACTAACAACATCTCCTAGCAACTATCAGTGAAAAACGCATCGCACCCGCACTTGCTTGCGGATGCAATGCGTTTTTTCACGCAGCCCCATTCACTTCTATGGGGCCAGGGCTGCATGAAAAACGCAGAATATAGAACATGCTGCGATTTTCAAGCAACGCAGAAGTGATGCGTGAAAATAAAACACTCATGTACACAGCCCTATTGAAATGAATAGGTCAGGATTCAGTGCGGGTGCTATGCGTTCACGTCACGCACTGCACCTGTGCGGAAATCACGCTCGTGTGAAAGGGGCCAATAAGGTCACCTCCTGACCATTGTGTCTGTAGACCATGTGGCTGCTGTAAAGCAATTTTCTTAACGCTTTCCAAATGCTGTTAAGAACAGTGTTAAGATGTTCAGGAAATAGAATTTAAAATAGAATAGAATTTAGAAATTAAAAAAATCTGCAATCAGAAAATAAAAAGAGATTAGAAAAAGGGATATGTGTTTCCATCTGGTTTTAACTGGCAGAAGAAAAAAAAATTTGGTGACACATTTCCTTTAAAGTTGCACATGGCATCAACCTTGAGTTCATTATCTGCCTCTAAGGAAAAACAGGTTGCAAACAACCTAGCACCCATCCCATAAGATCCAAATTCAATGGATTTGCAAGCATTGTTCAAATAATTTTAATTGTTTCATACTAACCAGCATTATGGCATTAGAATGTGGGAAGTCTAATAGTTATTCTATCCAAGCAATAGCTTTTTCAGAATCTGATCATGAGTAGAGTAAACATTTCTTAGAGGATTTGTACATAGCATTTAACTGCTTTAGAGAAACTAAACCAGTTGCATACAAAGTAGTAGTCAGGCCAAAACCGACCACAACAGCGGAAAACAAGATATGAGTATGTTCACTGAGCATGAGAACAGCATCTTCATCACTGACACAGAATATGCTGACTATACGGCGAAAAATTTTAGAGATTTCAATTAGCAAGACTGGTTTACTGCGAGAAAGCCAGCATTGAGTAAAACTGCAACATATTCTTTAGAACATGAAAATCATGCTGATATTTAAAAGATTTTCCAGTTTTCCAATTCAACGTTCCAATATACTTTGTTGGGTTTTCATTCCATATTATTTCTAACATTACTGCAGAAATTAAATCAAGAGCTATTTCCAATTCATAGGCTGACAACTTGCACAGTAGTATTCAGTTTTAACAATCTTCTTGGAGCAAAACACATTAAAAGCACACATTTCCATTTTAATCTAAGAATTTGTCATGATGTATTTTTCCCTTGTAAATAAAATGTATCAGTCTGCTTTGGATTATTCAGAATGGATACATTTCATGAACATTCTTAAATGAGAAGTTTATATAGGGTCCTCTTACATAGCGTTCAAGCTGACACTCATTTAAAGGGCCTTTCACATGTCCTAATGGGAAATGAATGGGTTCCAAATTATCATAATTACAATCATTCATCGCCCATTTATTTGTCATTTGTCGCAGCACATCCCCTGTTTATAGAGATGTACTGCCAACAACAACGATGTATGAACGCTTGCTCCCCATAATCAGCCTCTATCCTCAAAACATTTGTTAAGACTGTTAACACACTGACTATAAAAAGGGAATGTGTCATTGGAAAATGACTTATTTTTTTAAATCACGTTTCTATGTTAATCATATTTTGTTGGAATTTTAGCCAAGTTTTTTTTCTTTTCATTTTTTCATGTCACTATCTATGTTAAAAAATTGAATAATTTTCACACTGGCCACTAGGCTTTGTAAATACCAGTTGGTTGTCACGCCTCGGGGGTCATAGTAAGACCACCGTCACGCCTGACATCAAACTTACGAAAACCACACAATAAAACACTGGAGATTTATTCAAGGTCATAAGGAACCGAACATAAACGGAGCTCAATGTACGGTGCAAGCTCAGTGGACTAGCAATACTCTGGAGGAGCATATATAAGCAACACCCGGGCCTCAGACGGTAGTTGCCAGGGTCGACTCCAGAGAGTAAACTAGTCAGTGACAGAAAGGACCGGCGGACTACAGGCACCTAGAGAGGTACCGCCAGTACATTGAGCAAGGCATAACGTAAAAGGCAAATACAAGCTTGGCATAACAAACATGAAAGGCAAGTACAGGCATGGCATAACATACCCAAGTAGTACAGAAGGCACTACAGCATTAAAACTGCAGTACAGGCCTTGCTCATGGCAACCAGCAGCTAGAGAGCTGCTCCAAGGGCATTGCCATGAGCAGAGAACATTCCCCCTCCGAGGAACGACAGACCCCCTTCCAGAGGACCTAGGACATACACAAGAAATACCAAGAATAGGCGTTGCTCATGGCAACCAGCAGCATGAGAGATGCAGCACGGGTGTGCCCGTGGCACCGGCAGCTAGTGAACTGCAGCAAGGGCATTGTCATGAGCAGAGAACATAACATAGCATAGCTAAGACAGGACATAGCCGAGACAAAAGCGAGACAAGCAGAGCATAGCCAGAAACGAGGAAGGGCCGAAGAATACTAGTAATGGACAAGTAGGCAGAACCACGATGGAGAAAGACAGACAGGATCCCCAAGGGTCAGCAGCATGGGGCAAGCAAAGCACAGGAAACAGTAGGACTGACAGGACAGACCCAACACAAGGAAAGCTGACCCAGAACTGAGAGAAACACATGAATAAATGCAGATCCCTGAGAAGCCACACCCACGGGGCAGACAGGAAAGGTTAACTCCAAACATACCAGACAGGCGAGTTAACCCTTACAGCACAGGAGGGACTGCAGCATGAGAACTGCAGTACAAATGTTGCCCATGGCAACCCCACTGGATCTGCAGCTAGTGAACTGCAGGGCGTTGCCCATGGCAACCAGGCACACAAGAACGATACAAAAACAGAACCAAATACACAGTCAAAGGGGTACACAAGTGCACGGGCAGGAACACACGTGAAAGCCGCTGGCAACAGCCAGTGCGACCATAGTCACGGTGAACTGCACCGTGACATTGGTATTTTTTTTTTTAGATTATGTATATAACCTCCTTTTCTCCCTGAAATTAACAGTTCTTATAAAATAAGTAATAAAAATATGTATACATGGTCACACTCAATTATCTTAACCATCAAGAGGAGATAATATTTAAAAGAAGAAAAACTGCTACAAGAGGACATAGTTTTAAACTAGAGGGGCAAAGGTTTAAAAGTAATATCAGGAATAATTACTTTACTGAGAGAGTAGTGGACGCATGGAATAGCCTTCCTGCAGAAGTGGTAACTGCAAATAGAGTGAAGGAGTTTAAGCATGTATGGGATAGGCATAAGGCCATCCTTCATATAAGATAGGGCCAGGGGCTATTCATAGTATTCAGTATATTGGGCAGACTAGATGGGCCAAATGGTTCTTATCTGCCGACACATTCTATGTTTCTATAAATTGCCAGTTTGAACGCAACTCCATGGTGGCTGATTTGTTGCAATATTCTAGAAGATCACTTCAACATACATTAAGTCTCCACAGCAATAGGCCATGTCCATATAGACTTCTAACAGGACATTATCCACTATAACCCTCCAAGTGGATTTCCCATTAGGCACATGCCTAGTGACAGCCTTGTGTGAAAAAGCGACGAATGCACAGAGTCAATAGTGGATTATAGTTATTGCAGTGAGAGTTGCTCTAATAGCCTGCATTCAATACTTATGCACGTATGATATAGCGCTACTTGTAGACATTTACTATGCAGGTAATATTTTTCAGAGTTAATTAATGGGAAGGCATTTTCAGCTTAGAGACTCCTGGGATGTAAATCCAGTACTGCCCTTCAACCACCTCTTCTCCTGCGACAGGGTGAAGGAAAGCAGAAGGCATCTTCCATGAAGATATATATATATTTTTTTTTTCAAGTACGCTGTAATAGGGTAATGCTATGATAATGGTAATAAAAAAAAGGAAAATAATTACATTTACATGCCATGTTCTATTAAGAAAGATGCAATAAAACCACTGAATAGACATAAAATTGTTATGACCTAGAATACAAAACAAAATAATCGATGCATAAACAGTCTCCAGCATGTGGCTTGATTAGCATTTGTTGTCAGACATGTATGTACACACAGGAATCAATGATCCAGGGACCTAATGTATTTTCTCAGTATTTTTCTTTCTTGTTTCCTATTGTAAATGGAGATCAGCAAGAAAAAAATTCTCTCTGATGACCTCTAAGGCATAATACAAAACATAATGTAAACTGAACACATATGCTTCTCACAAAGAAACCGGTCAGATCTATTTTTATACATGTAGCCTGCATTACAAATGAGCTATAGGATCACCTTAATGTTGCTTATGTTATTACACGTGACTTTGTATTAAAGTGTTTTTGCATTTAATACTCTTAGTCTGCACACACTTCTTCTGTCCTGAATTTCATGTATAAAGCTTTTCAGAGCCAGTCTCTCCTTTCGGAACATAAATATGCAAAAGCACACAGTATGGCTATGTGCCAGAATTAGTTTGGCCAAGAGCCTCGATAAACTGAATCATCTCTTTGAAGCAGCACAGAAAAAACAGCGGGATATCTTTATAAATGCCAAGTTGTGATCAACTACTCTAAATAACGTTCTCTTTTAGAATAATTAGTTTAGACATGAATAATGGAGAGAGGGAAAGAGAGAGGGATAGGCTTTGCATGCATGAGGGCCTGCTCTTTGATTCAAGATGCTTAAGAAGAAAGACAAATTCTGCAGGATTTCATTTGATGGCTCTGTTTTCCTAGTTATAAACATCTTGCATTTGAGATGACATCTGGTCCCCTTAAAGAGACTACATTATGTAGTCAGCCCACCCTCAAATTGGTAGTTATTCATTTAGAATCTGTACTGTTTTTACATGTGGAGAACAGCCCTCGGGAGCCTGCAGATAGATCTAGAGTTTATGCTGCAGAACCGCACAAAGAATTGCTCTTTTACAAAAAGACAAACATTTCTTCAGGCAAAATTATACTTGTCATTTCTGTTTGTATAAATATATGTTTAGATATGCTCAGTAGTCAAAAGTTATTTTATTTTACATCTGCAAACAAGTAAATTAACCTGCATGTAACTAACCACATGTAAATAGTGAATAATATTAGTAGGATGCTCGTTTTTGGTGCTCAATATACACATTTCAGAACAGATAATTACTTATAGCATAGATGTTGCATTATGTACAGGAGCACATGGCACATTCAGGGTTGAGAGGCATATTATGACATCAAAATTATGTCACTAGTCATTTCAAGGGCAGAAGATGTTCACATTAGTGTAGGAAAGACCAGTTTTTATTTCTCCTATACAAAATGGGCAACTATACAAATTCACATAGAGATTTGAAGGTCTTTACGTAAATTTCCTCATGCTTCGTGGTAGCGAATCGATTTAAACTGAAATAGTGTAAAAAAACAAAAAAATCATACTTACCTCATCCATTTTCTCGCAATTGGTCGACTGCTGCCATCTTGCTTGAAGATCTCACACGAAATTCTGGCCAGGGTGATGATGTCAGCTCAGGCCGCACGTGATTTCATGCCAAATAGATGAATTAAGCATGATTTATTTATGTTACATTCTGTTATTTATATATCCAATCAGCTATGAACGTGGCATCTGAGCGGTACAATGACAGGGAGAGGCGCAATCAACGTACCCTGTTATTGCACCCACTACTTACAAAGAAATGAGCTTTGTGACAAAGTAATTAATCACAAAGCAAATTTTTTGTAAAATTCCGTGAAGCAGCTGAATCGACTTATTACATACTTCGCTAAAAGTAAGGGCAGCCTTACTGATCTGGAGCTAGGGACTTCTAAAAACCCAGGGGACAGAGGGCTCCTGGTGACAGGTTCTAGCAACACTAATGAGTGGGGTGTTTTTGCAAACGTATGAGGATCACTCATTTTTTTAACTTCAGTTACACAAATTGCACAATTTACAAATAACGTTCCTCTTAGTGTTGATCGAGCACCCAAGTGCTCGGGTGCTCAGGCCAAACACATCGGGATGCTTGGTGTTCTCTACAGAGCACCCGAGTATAATTGAAGTCAATGGGAGAACCCGAGCATTAAACAAGGCACCCCCTGCTCTGAAGAAGGGAGGGTGCCTGGTTCAAAAGAAAAGGTCAGATATTGATGGAAACACGACCAAAATGGATCTGGAACAGCATGGGGTGGATGTCTGGATGCATCTTGGACTCCCGAGTCGCTGTTGGGAACGATGTTGTCTGAGTAGTACGCCAACTTTTTCAGACTGACAATAATATGCACAAAACCAACGATAAAATTGATTTTAGAGGAAAAATTGTTAGGAAACATTCTTTCCTATAAATTTACTTGTATATAAAGTGCAAGTGCTGCCAAAAATTACAAGCAAGAAACACTCCGATACAACCTGCATATAACATAAAGGAGGGCCTCATTCACATTGTGGTACAATTGTTCATGTAGTGGGACTCTTACACTCATAAAGCCTATGCACTAAGTGAAAGGGCTGCCAAAAATCACAAGGAACCGGGCACTCCAATACACCCTTTGTTACACATAAAGGAGGGCATCATATACACCCTTGAAAAATTATGATTGATAGCCTGCTGGTGACCCTCAAAAACATTTGGAGCAAGGGCCTGCTGATCTGACCATCTAAAACATTAGGGGCGAGGGCCTGCTGCTGAGCTGACCCTCTAAAACATTAGGGGTGAGGGTCTGCAGGTGAGCTGAGCCAGTAAAACATTATATGCGAAGGCCTGCAGGTGAGCTGACCCTGTAAAACATTATATGCGAGGGCCTGCAGGTGAGCTGATCCTGTAAAAGATTGTAGATGAGGGCCTGCAGGTGAGCTGACCCTGTAAAACATTATATGCGAGGACCTGCAGGTGAGCTGACCCTGTAAAAGATTGTAGGTGAGGGCCTGCTGGTGAGTTGACCCTCTAAAAGGTTGTAGGTGAGGGAATAAAGGTGAGCTGACCCTTTAAAACATTATATGCGAGGGCCTGCAGGTGAGCTGACCATGTAAAAGATTGTAGGCGAGGGCATGCAGGTGAGCTGACCCTGTAATAGATTGTAGGTGAGGGCGTGCTGGTGAGCTGACCCTGTAAAAGATTGTAGGTGTGGGCCTGTAGGTGAGCTGACCCTGTAAAACATTATATGCGAGGACTTGCAGGTCAGCTGACCCTGTAAAACATTATATGCGAGGGCCTGCAGGTGAGCTGACCCTGTAAAAGATTGTAGGTGAGGGCATGCTGGTGAGCTGACCCAGTAAAACATTAAATGCTAGGGCCTGCAGGTGAGCTGACCCTATAAAAGATTGTAGGTGAAGGCTTGTAGGTGAGCTGACCCTGTAAAACATTATATGCGAGGGCCTGCAGGTGAGCCGACCCTGTAAAACATTATATGTGAGGGCCTGCAGATGAAGTGGCCCTGTAAAAGATGGTAGTTGAGGGCCTGCTGGTGAGCTGACCCTCCAAAAGGTTTTAGGTAAGGGCCTGCAGGTGAGCTGACCCTATAAAACATTATATGCAAGGGCCTGCAGGTGAGCTGACCCTGTAAAATATTATATGCGAGGGACTGCAGGTGAGCTGACCCTGTAAAACATTATATGCGAGGGCATTATATGCGACGAATAAGCATGTTGATATGATGGAAAAGGAGGATGAGAAAAGGAAGATTTAAGCATATACCCTTTTTTGTGGTGGAAGGGGTGCATGGGAATACAATGTATTCAGTACATTATAAACAACACATTTAAAGTGCCTTTATGTTCCTCAGCTTTCCTCTGGTGAAGTCGAGAAAGCAGGGGCAATCCAGGCCTTGTTCATTTTTATAAGAGTCACCCTGTCAGCATTTTCTGTTGACAGGCAGATATGCTTATCTGTTATAATGCCACCAACAGCACTAAATAACCGCTCAGACAAAACGCGGGCGGCAGGGAAGGCCAGCACCTCCAACGTGTAGAGCGCCAGTTCGTGCCATGTGTCCAGCTTGGACACTCAGTAGTTGTAAGGCACTGAGGGATCATTGTGGACGCTGACACGGTCTGTTATGTACTCCTTCACCATCTTCCAAAATGTTTCCCTCCTTGTGATAGTAGGCCACACATCAGGGTGAGGGTGCTGGCGCGGTGTCATGAAACTGTAACCTATAACAGGCTATGAAGAGTGTTGCCCTGCCTCTGTTGGAACTTCTCTGTGTTCACCTTGTCTCCCCTTATCGGTTGCTCAAGGAAATACGGATTCTGCCACCAGCTTTTTTAGATGGAAATTTTTGGAGCAATTTTTCAACAAGGACCTTCTGGTATTGAACCATTTTGCTCGTCCTCTAACCAGAGAAATGAGAGATGAGGAGTACTCTTTATAGCGAGGGTCGAGAAGGGTAAACAACCAGTAATCGGTGTTGTCTATAATGCATATATCGTGCGGGTCGTGGGAAAGGCAGCCTAACATGAAGTCAGCCATGTGTGCCAGAGTACCAACAGGCAAGAGTTCGCTGTCAACACCAAGAGGATGACCCTCGATCTCCTTATCCTCTTCTGCCCACCCATGCTGAACAGATGGAATTAAATTTCCATGGGTACTACCCTCTGTAGGGGGGGCAACCGTCTCCTGCTCCTCCTCCTCTTCATCATCCAATTAGCGCTGAGAAGACTAACTGAGGGTGGTTTGGCAATCACCCTGTGTAATGTCTTCCCCCATTTCCACCTCTTCCATATACAAAGTGTCGTCCTTAATTGTGATCAGCGAGCGTTTGAGTAGACACAGAAGTGGAATGGTTACGCTGATAATAGCGTTATCGCCACTCATCATCTGTGTTAATTCCTCAAAGCTCAAAGTTTCTTAAAACCTCACGAAGGTCAGACATCCATGCCCACTCCTAGCTTGTGAATAGAGAAAGTTGACTGGAAAGGTGACAACCATGTTGCAGCTGGTATTCCACTACTACCCTCTGCTGCTCACAAAGCCTGGCCAACATGTGGAACGTCGAGCAATTTCAAGCGCTGTTGCAGCGTTGACAGACCGGCTGAAGCTTTCGTTGACTTTCGGAAATGTGCACACAGACACGCACCTTTACCAGTAGCTCAGGCAAATTGGAGTAGATTTTGAGAAACCGCTGAACCACTAAGTTTAAGGCGAGGGCTAGGCATGGGATGTGTGTGAGCTTGCCGAGTTCCAAAGCCGCCACCAAGTTACTGGCATTATCAGACACAACCATGCCTGGTTATAGGTTGAGTGTCGAGAGACATGGCTCAGTTTGGTCTCTTGTCCCCTGCCATAACTCTGCGGTGGTGTGCTGTTTGTCCCCTAAGCATATCAGCTTCAGCACGGCCTGTTGCCGCTTCCCCACTGCAGTGCTACACTGCTTCCAGCTACCGATTGATGGCTGACTCGTGCTGCATGCAGATAATTCAGAGGTGAAAATGGAGGAGGAGGCAGAGGAGGAGAAGTGGGGGTTGGAGCCAGTAACTTAAGTGCTGGCGGAAACCCTGATCGACTTAGGTCCCGCAATACTTGGCGTCGGTAGCACCTGTGCCATCCAAGGGTACGACTCGCTCCCGGCCTCCACAACTTTCACCCAGTGTGCCATCAGGGAAATGTAGCGCCCCTGGCCGAATACACCTGTCGATGTGTCCGTGGTTAAGTGGACCTTCCCAGTAACTGCGTTGGTCAGGGTACGTGTGATGTTACGGGACAAATGTTGGTGTCACTGTGAAAAATAGTGGCGGCTGGAGACTGCGTAACGTGGGATGGCCACCGACATCAGGCCTCAGTGTCCACAAGCCTAAATGGCAACATTTCCAGGGCCAGTAATTTGGAAAGCTGCGCATTTAGTGCTATGTCCTGTGGGTGGGTGGCTGGGAGATTGCACTTGCGTTCAAAGGCCTGGGGTAAGGACATTTGGATTCTGCGCTGGGACACGGAAGTGTGGGTGGTCGCAGATGTTGCTTGCGAAGGTCCAGGTGCAGGGTGGGAGGCATCTGGGCCTGCACCTTTGACAGGGGATTGGCCAGCACATAACATAGGGGAAGGGGAGGCAATGGTGTGACCCGCAGACACAGATTGTGGACCCAGGTGTTCGTCCCATTTATTACGGTGCTTGGATGCCATGTGGCGGATCATGTTGGTGGTGGTACGGCAAAGGTTGCAAACTACTTAACTACTTAATCGTCCACCACCTCCACTTCTTCACGCTGCTCATCCTCCTGACTTGTTGTCCTAACCACAACCTCAGTGAATGGTAACTGTGTCTCATCATCATCCACCTCATTAAACAGTAATTGCTATTCCCCATCGTCATCTTCTTGTGACTGTGGATGCTCAAGAGGTTGGGGATCAGGGCACAAGATCTGTCCCTCTTCAAGCGTGCTTGGCGAGAGGGCCAAATAAAGGAATGGTGATGAAAGGAGGTCCTCGGAATATTCGAGTGTGGGATCACTTGTTTGCCCAGATCAGGGTGGATCAGGGTGAGGATTGTGTTGACCAGACTGTTGGCTTCTGAGACTGGACTTGGTGGAAGATAGGGTGGTGCTTAACTGACTGGAAGCATTATCTGTTGCAATCCAACTGACCACTTGGTCACACTGGTCTGACTTCAAGATTGGTGTCCTGCGCTGCCCTGCAAAATGGGACATGAAGCTAGGTATTGTGGATGATTGTTTTTCTTGTGCACAGTTTAAACGCGCCGAGGGCTATGGCCTCTGCTTGCACCATCAGCATCACGGCCACTTCCCCGTCCCTTACTGCACACGATACACTGGAGGTATGGCACTGGTAATGTCACTGTCAGAAGCAGACCCGGTCCATTGAAAAAGTACACCGTATGTCACAGATAAATTTTTTCAGCGCACACGGTACATTGGAGATGTCGCACTGGTAATGTCACTGTCAGAAGCGAACACCGTCTATTGAAAAAGTACACTGCATGTCACTGATAAATTTTTTCAGTGCACATGTTACACTGCAGATGTGGCACAACTAATGTCACTGTCCACAGCGGACACCGTCTACGGAAAAAGTTCACCCGATGTGACAGATATTTTTGGGATGCTGCAGCGGACAGCGTCTACGGAAAAAGTACACTGGGTGTCAGAGATATTTTTGGGATGCGCACACTTTACATAGGAGATGTGGCGCAGATAATTTAACTGTCCGCAGCAGACACTGTCTATGGTAAAAGTACACTGGATGTCACAGATATTTTTGGGATACGCACACTTTACACAGGATATGTGACGCAGATAATTTAACTGTCTGCAGCAGACATCACTTACGGAAAAAGTACACTGGCTGTCATATATTTTTTGGTATGCGCACACTTTACACAGGAGATGTGGCGCAGATAATTCCGCAGCAGACACTGTCTATGGTAAAAGTACACTGGATGTCACAGATATTTTTGGGATACGCACACTTTACACAGGAGATGTGGCGCAAATAATTTAACTGTCTGCAGCAGCCTATTAGACGCTATTTAGCGCAGGATGCGCTAAAAAAATATATTCAAATCACATGAACCAAACCTGGGTAAGGTCACAATTTAAATCCTAATACAATGCCTCAAAGAGGCTCCAACCCTTCTTGACCCAGATTAATAAAACTTCACTTTTATTAAATATTAGTAAATATTAGTAAAATAGTGTATTATAAATGTGAGCCTAGCACAATAATAAAACTACAAGTTGTTGTCATCCTGCCATCTATAATATTCTGCTGCGCTCATATATGGGTCAGGAGGTGTGTACTACCTTCTGTCCCTCTAAGCTAAATTGTCCTGTACGGACTGAGATGTCTAGCAAAATCTGACCTGAGACCTTTATTAAGACGTCCTGAATATTCTATTATCATCAATTAGAATATGTATCAACCGTCTGATACTACCCAGGACCGGGCTATACTAACTTGTCTATATAGACTCTATTTTGAATTGCTTTGTCTGCTGGCAGCTGTTATTTGCAACTGTCAGTACAAGTAGCCCTTCCTAATACAGACTACACCTTTTGGGTCTGTAAAGTTTTAGCAATTTAGCTCAGGTTGCGCTAAAAATATATATTGCTACTGTCACACACAATAGTCCTTTAAAGGACTTTTGGGTCTCTGGAAAGTTTTTCTAATAAAAATTGTCCAATATCACTCCCCACATACAAGCAGGAGACTCGAGCATTGCGCTCGAGCGGATGCGGTTTTCAGCCGAATACCGCCATGTGCCGAGCATAGTGATGCTCGAGCCGAACTGGTGTTCGGCCGAGCATGCTCGCTTAACACTAGTTCCTCTGCCAAGATCTGCTCCCTCAACATTCAGTAATTCTAAGGTGACATTTGGACTGCAATCTACAGAAATTTTATGGTATGTACACAAATCTGTTATTTAAAAAAATCAGCGGACTATTGCAATGAAATGCGAGCAGTTAGTAGTAAAACCTGTAACATCTTACTGATGTATGTAAAACTTGGGAATGATTTTACTTTCAATCAGTTTATTGTAGCCTAAAACATAAGCGAATCCAAGAAAGGAGACACGTGGAGGGCTCACAGTTACATAGGCTTTTGCTGGAGTTTTTCTGCAATTTAGAATTTTTTGCAATGTTTTTGCTTAAAAGCAGCAGCTTTAGATGTTAGCTGAAGGTCTAATGTCTATGTGAAATATGAAACGCAGAACACACTAGAGTTTTTTGTTTTGTTTTTTTGGTACTGGTGTTTTTGTTTATTAGGTGTTGTCTTTTGTCTTTCTTACTTTTTTTTGAAAAACAAAGCATGCTAGAGATTGTGACATTTTTCCAGGTATTTTGACAACACTTTCCCTATAGGGAAAAAATATCATGAAGAAACAGTAGTTGTAACACTGTGTGCACAAAATGGCAGAAAAAAAAAAAAAAAAACATGGTGTCATGCAAGCACTTATTTTGACATTTTTTAAGTAAAAAAAATGTTAGGGCGAAATTCAGGTGTGTAAGGAGCCTCATGGACTTTTCTGCACCTAAGCATATGACCACATGGAACGGTCGTGATCCGGTTGGGTTGCAGCTATGCTGTGATCATGAACCACCTGGCCAATTAGCCTGC
This sequence comes from Bufotes viridis, assembly GCA_033119425.1. Taxonomy (NCBI): domain Eukaryota; kingdom Metazoa; phylum Chordata; class Amphibia; order Anura; family Bufonidae; genus Bufotes; species Bufotes viridis. The sequence continues at coordinate 125,705,906 of CM065589.1, forward strand.
AGCTGCCTTTCATTTTACTAATGAAGACTGCACGATATAGTCAGTCTTCATTGCTAATGGCAGCGCAGCAACTTCAATACCACACGGCCAAAAAGTGTACATTAGATTTGTTAAATCTCATTCACTATGCTGGTCCTGTGTTACGGTACTATTTTTTCACATGAAATCTGCTTAGAAAAATCCACACCGTGAGCAGCCACCCTAAATTTGGTGTTACTTGTTTCAATAGGAGGCCATACCGCGGCCACCCTCAAGCACACACATATATCCAGAAACACTGTGTATAGTGTTATCATAATGGAAGCAGGTTGGATTATAGATTATTATGCTTTAATTAGTTGATTTATTGCAAGAGTTCTGTATTTTAGTTTAAGTAAAACTGCTTATTTTTAAAGGGCTCAAGAATTATCAGACAACTAGTAATGGTGTATCATGACCATATTCAAAAACATTAAATTAGTATTGGTCAATCGGAAAACATTGTAAATGAGTTTCGTGTTTAGGCATGCAAGCATATAAAATATAGCATAGCAATTGAAAGTTTGTTTTGCCATCATAAAATAGGTTCTTTGTAAGTACAGACATTTACAGCCTACTGGGAGCAGTATACATTTGTATCCTTGCTATTTCCACCTCTAATTGCTGGAAGGTTTCATTTTACCAACAGTCTAATGTGCAGTATATCAAGCTAACAAAGCCGAGTTACAGAAGTCTTTCACACATCTGATGTGCTGTTGTGCTAAATACATCTTAATTTGTGCCACATCTGCTGTTTTCTAATTTGTTTGTCATGCTGCGGCCACTACTGACTTGTTACATCAGTGCCCTGATTTTATTTAAGATAATATACAAGCTCTACAATATTGGCTGCATGCCATCATTGTTTCCCTGATCTATGGTGTTAAATATCTTAGCCAGGAAAAATCATCCTGTGTTTCAACATAATTAGGCTCAGGAAACGCAGACATTTACATTTCAAATCTATTTTTATTGTTGTCACTTTCTGTTATGATTTTATTATAGTATTATATATGCATATGAATGTATGAAACATGCAGAGAGAATTACATGTTGCTGTTATTTGCATTTAGAATGGCATAAGGCTTCCTTCACACATAATTTTTGTGAAAGTTTTTTTGGGGGTTTGTTAAACGTGTAATGAAATGTTTTGTTTTTACAAAAAAAATTCGCACTAGAGGGAAAATGTCTAAAAAAACAACGTAGACAGAGCATGTTACGATTTTAAAATAGTGTCATGGACCCAAAAGATACACCGCAAGCAAAGAAAAATGTCACCAAAAACACATTTGTAGTGTGTTTCGTAATTCCTATAGAAATACAGTTAACTAGAAGTGATGTTTTTTCACCTAAAAAGTGCCGTTAAAAATGCAGCAAAATTAGGTAAAAAGGTCACAAAATAGTGTGAAACCGCTCTTAACAGTATTTTTAACAAATAAATGCTATTTTAATGGATTTAACACAAGTTTATTATACAACAAAGTGAACAAACTGGTTGCAAAACACTGGGATGCTCAGGCAATGAGAAAGTATTACAGATAGTATATATATCCAATAATATAAAATCAAATAGACTCATATGGCAATCAGAGACTCCTAAAAGAAAAAGAAAAACAGCAGATCTGTTTCAGGGTTCTTGCCTCTTGTTGGTACAGAGAAGGGTACTGGTTGAGGAGCTAATTTCCATACTTTCCCCATGGATCATTTCCTTGAAAATAAGTCTCCATATATTCTCTGGGTCTCTTCATAATGAGAACCAGCACCTCCTTGAAGGACATGGTAAGAAATTGCATATTAAATTGTAAATTTTTGATATATAGATATCTTCTTATTCACATTCTACTTAGGAAAGGAAGGTACAGTAGGTAGAAAAACTGGGGGTATATATGAATCCTGTTTGAAAGATTAACATTGAACTAGAGTCATCAACGCTGAAGTATATTTATGAAAATGTTCTATGTTTTCTGAAAGGAATGAAAATTCAATTTGGTATAGACGTCATTCGCAACTTCTGCACATAGAGAAGAAGTGTTCTAGATAAATTATATATGTAAAATGTTAAATATTTCTCCTTCGTATACATTAGGGAAAACATGTCATCGCTCTTACTATGTCGATTTTGCCTGTTTAGAGAAAAACTAGCATTTTCTTATCGAATAAAATTTTTTCTTAGAAATCTGCATTGTGCCACTCTCAGTTTTTTTCTTGAAAATGTAAGAATAAATTACCTGGATTAACAGGATATTACCATTCTACTTGTCCCTGTACACCAATCCTATCAGTGATGTCAAAGTGAGACCATAATATAAGGGCCTATAATATGAACACAACGGTCTTAACGCACAGAGATCATTAGAACTAGAGTTAAAGCACTTTGGTTCCCAAGAATTGTGGAAAATCAAAGTGTTGTGTCTGAAATGCGGCACAAAAAAAATATATATATTACAGTTGTCTGAAAGCAGGCACAGATTGCATAGGGACATACTTATTGCACCAACACACTGTTAACTGTGTTTAATTATGAATGTACAAGGGAAATGTATAAAAGGAGGCAGAAGATGATAATTTTCAGAGCATTGGGTTTATTTATTAATTATTAATTTATTTTAACTATCATAATAATGTCAGTCATTATGATCATACATTACAAGTCATAGTGCAAGAACAGGAGGGCGAGTAGAGGAGGTTGTTTGGAACCCATCGGTATACCTCCCCTACCCACCCTCCTGTTCTTGTGATATTCCTCTGGTTGGGTGGCAACCTTTGACCGGAAGATCTCATCCAAATGCATTGGCACTGGCTGCACCAATCTCATCATCTCCACCTATGAATCCTACATCTTCAATGCGCTCATCACCATAATACATGTGAGTTCACATTCATTTCTAAGTATGTCTTACATACTAACCCTATGAGTGCCTTCTTTCTCACCACCATATGATTTCATACTGCAATAATAATAGTACCATCTGTATGATGCAAGAAAATTAATAGGATTAGATACCAGGCTGCAACAAGGCATTTTGGTAGCCTAGGTAGCCTAAGCTTCCATTAAGCCATAAAATAAATTCAAATAATTGAATTACAGACATGAAAGAGGCTAATGGAAACAATACTGGTGGTCTGAATATCCATCACATAATATTCAGATTAACAAAACATTGAATTTAAGGCTGTACAAAACAAGTCAAGGGGGTGAATACTTTTGCAAGAAACTGTATGAGTGCAATGGACACTTACACATTTATAATTTTGATGTACTTAATTGATAAAAAAAATAAATACTACCACCATTTTATGTCACACAACCTCATCTAAAGAGTTCAATCTGCAGTTACACATGAGTTATAACAGTAGTCTGATCTTCATTGTACTGCAGTTCACACACTATGTTCTGATCACTTCACAAGTACGAGCTTGTTAAAAAAAATGTCAAGCGCTGCAATAATTTTTAATTATTCTTTTCTGCATAGTTCCTGTTCTCTGATAATCACCTTCCATTTCAAGAGCATATAAAACTGGTTCAATAATTCTGAATTGCTATGCAAGAAGTGATTTCAAATTATTAGTATTCTTCAAATTTTTTTAATGAGAACTTCATATTAGAAGAATTAACAGAAGTGGGCTAATAAATCTGAATCAAATTCTGAAAAGTAAACTATGTCATAGTTTATCACAACAGGCTTCTGATCACTGTTCTGGTCCCTTCATGGGGAGGGGTTGGCTGCAAGTTTTAAGCTGAAAATGAAATGATTGTGCAGTGGGTGATTGGAGAATAATTTAAAAATATAAAACCATTTTTATTAAAGAGGTTCTGACACAGTGTTCAACCCTAATAAACCGGGCATATAGCCTGGTAGGATTGATCATGCTGTTAAAAACAATACCTGTCTTGCCACTGTAAGCACCAGAGTTGTGGTGAAATTGTTACTGTTATTATTATGCAAATGAGGATTTGGAGCACCAAGAGGCAGGCTGTAGCAGTTTTAGCACCACTACAATGACACCCCTGGTGTTGGGTGCACATGCCTCTAGTGTTGAAAACACCCCCTCCCCTTAGATTGACATCTCTAGAATCATGTCTAGACACACTGAAAATTCAGTCTAGTCTGCAGGCAGCTTGATATAGAGCAGGAAAAGCTGAGCAGTCTAAGACGTGTAAGCTTAGGAGTCATGTGGGTGGTTCTATTCAATGACTGACAACCTTCCCTGCATGAGTTCACATAGAAAATTGGAAACGTCTTGGAATTATGTACATCACAGGATTAATAGACAAGTTAATCATATGCAAAAGATAACAAAGGGAAAGATCGATTATATTCAGTGTCGAACATGAGCGCCACACGCAGAAATACACTCACTTACATGCTTTGTCATGCCATCAATTAAGACATTAATGGTTATCTGAGGATTTTTCTGCCATGATGAATGCACTTGGGAATACAAATCATCAAAATCTACTGGAAGCTGTCTTTGCAATTGACCACCAAAGGCATACCAGATAAAGACCCACAGGCTACTCATAATAGCACAAGCAATATGCAGCCTTACATTGTGCTGTTGAAAAATGGCTCCTTGGACACTTTGAAGAAATGGTAGTACCACTGGTTGCATGACAAAATCAATGTAATGTCGAGCTGTTAGTGTACCTGAAATGAAGACAAATGTACATTATGTCGCCGCACACCTTAATCATAGTAGTAGGACCAGAAACCTGGTCCTCGTACCCTAATACTTTTTGCATTGCAGTATTAATCTGCCACATGGCTAAATGTGTAAACAAGCGATTGAGAAACAAAAAAAGAAAAAAAGAGGAGGTTAATCAAATCTCTGAGGATGAGGATCCCTTAGAAGATGAAGAACCACGGGCGTGGAGTCTGATCAGTAAAATAATTAGCAAAAAAGGAAGATAAATATAATGTATGTGGTACAAAGAACATAGAGGGAAGGCAGCTGAGTAAAATGTTGGTGAGACCATACACCTGATAAATAGAGAAAGTGGTACTAGAACGTGCTTTGAGTTTCAATGGTGGAATGCATCTACATGGTTTCTAGTGGCAGCTATAGAATATTTGTTGATGCTGCACTAAATATAAAAATGGAGAAACTGTTAATATTAAAAATCTGGTAAAATATCAGGGAATATCAAATTGTTGAATAAATTACAGTAAAAAATATATATAGATAAATAACCAGTTAGTAATTAATTACCTAATTAATCAACTATCAATCAGTTAATTAATCAGTTGGTAATATAACAGATATTCAAAGTTTCTATAAATAAATAACAATAAATAACGTAACTGTATCTAAAAATAAGTAGGTGAATGAATTAATTAATTAATGTATTTCTAAAAGTACATAAATGTCACAAACTTATGAATTAGAAGTTGATAAACAAATAGATCACTAAATCAATAGACTAATAAGTAGTGTTGAGCGAGCATGCTCGGCCGAACACCAGTTCGGCTCGAGCATCGCGATGCTCAGGCGAACATCGAGCTAAATCTAATTTAGCCTCTATGTCTATGCCGAAGATGGCTGTACAGTGGGGGAATCCCACAGTGTGAGTCCATGCTCTCACTTGATTTATAGATATGGCCACATATGGAGTCAGTGCTTGGGGACACCCAGTGTATTTAATTTAGTCTGTATTTCAAGAAAGTTTCTACTGGGATTTCAACTCATGGCCTTCTACATTAGAGGGAAGCATCTTAACCACTGGACTGTACAACCCAATGATAAACTGTGCTGGAAAAACCTCATGGTAGTTTCCGTATTAGTAAGTATTCATTTTTTATAGGAATACTTACCACTTTAGAAACTACTATGAGGCTTTCCAGTACAGTTCATCATTGGGTTTTATAGCCTAGTGGTTAAGATTCTTGCCTCTAATGCAAAAGGTTGTGAGTTAAAATCCCAGCAGATACATTTCAGAAATAGAGACTAAATTAAATTTATATGTTCTTTAGTAAAATGTATGGCACAAAATAAATGTGTAATTACTAAAAAGAAATATATATATATATATATATATATATATATATATATATATATATATATATGTAATTACTAAAATATACAGTGGATATAAAAAGTCTACACACACCTGTTAAAATGTCAGGTTTCTGTGCTGTAAAGAAATGAGACAAGGATAAATTATTTCAGTACTTTTTCCACCTTTAATGTGACCTATAAACTGTACCACTCAATCGAAAAACAAACTGAAATCTTTTAGGTAGAGGGAAGAAAAAATATAAAAATAAAATAATATGGTTGCATACCCTTAAACTAATACCAAGTGTGCACACCCTTAAACTAATACTTTTTTAAAGCACCTTTTGATTTTATTACAGCACTCAGTCTTTTTGGGTATGAGTCTATCAGCATGACACATTTTGACTCGGCAAGATTTGTCCACTCTTCTTTGCAAAAACACTCCAAATCTGTCAGATTGCGAGGGCATCTCCTGTGCACAGCCCTCTTCAGATCACCTCACAGATTTTCAATCGGATTCAGGTCTGGGCTCTGGCTGGGCCACTCCAAAACTTTAATCTTCTTCTGGTGAAGCCATTCCTTTGTTGACTTGGATGTATGCTTTGGGTCGTTGCCATGCTGAAAGATGAAGTTCTTCTTCATGTTCAGCTTTCTAGCAGAAGCCTGAAGGTTTTGTGCCAATATTGACTGGTATTTGGAACTGTTCATAATTCCCTCTATCTTAACTAAGGCCCCAGTTCAAACTGAAGAAAAACAGCACTGAAGCATGATGCTGCCACCACCATGCTTTACTATGGGTATGGTGTTCTTTTGGTGATGTGCAGTGTTGTTTTTGTGCCAAACATATCTTTTGGAATTATTGCCAAAAAGTTCAACCTTGGTTTCATCAGACCATAAAACCTTTTCCCACATGCTTTTGGGAGACTTCAGATGTGTTTTTGCAAAATGTAGCCTGGCTTGGATGTTTTTCTTCATAAGAAAAGGCTTTCATCTTGCCACTCTACCCCATAGCCCAGACATATGAAGAATACAGGAGATTGTTGTCACATGTACCACACAGCCAGTACTTGCCAGATATTCCTGCAGCTCCTTTAATGTTGCTGTAGGCGTCTTGGTAGCCTCCCAGACCAGTTTTCTTCTCGTCTTTTCATCAATTTTGGAGGGATGTCCAGTTCCTGACTGATACATTTTAACAATGAACTCCCTCTGATGCTTTGGAAACTCTCTGTGGACAGTGGATTTTTCTGTGGTATGCGACTAAGAAAACTTCAGGAAAGATCAACTAGAGCAGCTGAACTTTATTTGGGGTTAATCAGAGGCACTGTAAATGATGGCTGGTGTATGCTGACTCCTATTTAACATGCTTTTGAATGTGATTGCTTAATTCTGAACACAGCTACATCCCCAGTTATTTTATTATTTTTTTGTTTTCTTCCCTCCACCTAAAAGATTTCAGTTTGTCTTTCAATTGAGTGGTACAGTTCATAGGTCACATTAAAGGTGGAAAAAGTTCAGAAATGATTTATCTTTGTCTCATTTATTTACAGCACAGAAACCTGACATTTTAACAGGGGTGTGTAGACTTTTTATATCCACTGTATATATATAAAATGAAAAAAAGGTAACAGCACTGGCTTTGCAGGTAAGGTGGGTGCAGGCTCACCGGAATAGCCAGTTCCAATAATGCAATCAAAAATAGAGCAGCACTCCAAAATAAAATGAAAAAACAAGGTGTTTATTTACCCATAGGTGTACAAGCGATGTTTCGGTCCCAACTGGAACCTTTCTCAAGCAGTGTATGAAGGACACAAAGCAAACTTATATAGTGCAAAGCCACTCCTTAATGAGTGTCACATGATCAGTGAAATTAACCCATACAATGTCTGGTAGTTAAATAAAAAACACAATTGTGTGACAAATGTGTATAAAAATACAATGTGTTGATATATATCCGGATAGTGATCATTCATAATATGTGCATATAACATGAAGTGATTAAAAATCTAATTTTGACGTAAAGTATATTCCAAGGAAGGTGGAGTTATTCAAGAGTGCCGTTCCGTCATACCTGTGGGACAGACATATCATCAGAATACACACCAAAAAAAAAAAGCTGACGGCGAAATGCGCGTCGGGGCGTGATTGGTGTGGCGATAGTGGCTGATACTTGGGTTAGTGTGTATTACTGATTACTGTGGCACATTATTAATGAGTTTGCACCTTGGTAAACATATATAGCACTTTCACTTTATATAAAAGGCGCCTCAAACTGATGAATTACTTCCCATGAATTTGATTACCAATACCACATGCCACCGATCAGTTTTTTAATCTGTTTTTAATGTTATACTATATATTATGTAATTAATAAAGCTTTGTAAATTTTTGGATAAATGGTTGTTGTGATGAGTATTCTCTGATTTTGTGATCTGGATATTCTTTATTGGTTGTTATAGACATATCATCAGACACAGAGCAACAAACTAACCTGATCGCGGGGAAACCGCATGTTGTTCCGGCGTGTATGTCGGGCCAGTTCGCCTGTCCGCACAGGATCGCGTCATCAACGCCACATGACCACAGAGATCACGTGACATAGGGTCAGCGTCATCCCGTTGCTAGACAACAGGGAACGCCACTAGCACCGCAAGACCAGGAAATGATCTCGCAATACTGCGCATGCACACCCCACTGCCCACAAACGGGCAATTGTGCATCTGTCCAACAATACAGCCGCTATAGAATTATATGTAGTTGTTACCATATACCACTGTACATATTAGATAGAAGGGAAATATTCAGTAAAGCCAACAGCCAATTTAACTGTGACGGAACGGCACTCTTGAATAACTCCACCTTCCTTGGAATATACTTTACATCAAAATTTGATTTTTAATCACTTTGTGTTATATGCACATATTATGAATGATCACTATCCGGATATATATCAACACATTGTATTTTTATACACATTTGTCACACAATTGTGTTTTTTATTTAACTACCAGACATTGTATGGGTTAATTTCACTGATCATGTGACATTCATTAAGGAGTGGCTTTGCACTATATAAGTTTGCTTTGTGTCCTTCATACACTGCTTGAGAATGGTTCCAGTTGGGACCGAAATGTCGCTTGTACACCTATGGGTAAATAAACACCTTGTTTTTTCATTTTATTTTGGAGTGCTGCTCTATTTTTGATTATATATATATATATAGATACAGTATTTTTCGCCCCATAAGACGCACTCCCCCCCCCCAAAAAACAAAATGGGGGGAAAGTGCCCCTGCGTCTTATGGGGTGAATGCTGACATTTTTTTCACAAGCTGCGATGTATGCGTGAGTGGGGAGGGACTGGGAGGAGGAGCTGGGGGCTGGCAATTGCGGAGGGGCCGTTGCAGTGACTGTACTCCGGCCCCCCCACTCCAGTGCTGCACTATAGAAATATAAGATATCTAATTCAATTAAAAGTTACTGCCACTGTCCATGCCCCCCACTCCTAGTATTACCGACACACGGCAGCTTCTGTTAAAAGCAGGCAGTAAGGCCGGGCGGCCGGTGCGTCACTCACTGACGTCACGTGCCTGAGCCACCTGCTTCTGCCATCCCCAGATCCCCCATAACAGTGTCCTTCACAGATCCCCCCATAACAGTGACATCCACAGATTCCCCCCATAACAGTGACATCCACAGATTCCCCATAATAGTGCCATCCACAGACCACCATTCGTTCCAAAACCAACAAAAGCACACCTTTTGGTTAAAAATTTTTTTTTCTTATTTTCCTCCTTCAAAACCTAGGTGCCTCTTATGGGCTGGTGCGTCTTATAGGGCGAAAAATACGGTATATATTTTAGTAATATATATATATATATATATATATATAAAATTTATATATATATATATATATATATATATATAAAATTATATATATATATATATATATATATATATATATATTAGTGATTACACATTTATTTTGTGCCTTCCTTTTTTATTACAATTACTAAAAAACATATAAAATATATAAATTTAATTTAGTCTCTATTTCTGAAATGTATCTGCAGGAAACATATATGTCTATATACGGAAGTCAACTATACGGGTACTTAGGGTATGTGATATTGTTCTAAACTTTCAGAATATATCTGTATATCTCTAGTTAGTAATTCCAATTCAATCCGAATAGCGGCAAGGTATTCAACTGATATATCCAGTACATTTCCTTCCTACAAAGGGTCTGGTATGAATGGAGAACCACATATGTGGATAATATTCTACAAAAATATGTCCTTAATTTACCTTCATACCTTATAGATATGTCCCACTTAATAAATACTAAACAAGAAAAAAGTGTATAGGTACACGTTCCGCTCTCTTATGCATACAACAAAAATACTTGCGTGAACGTTAAAATAAAACAAAAAAGTCTTTATTTGGTCATCATTATAAAAACATGTGGGTGTAGCTCATGTTAATATTATATGGCTGTCGGCCCTAGTGGTAAAGCTAAAGGTGTAACCTAAGGCTGAATAGCCCTATACTGTGATTGTAGATGCCAAACACAGTATCTGATGGCGGTTATCTATAATTAGCAGCAGAGTTCAAAGCCTCAGCAACAGTTTAAGCTGGGCAATATTATTACTACCCCTGGAGACCGGCTGTGCACACGCCGATCCCACAGGGAAATATGATACAGATAGTCTCAATGCACCCCCTTGAGTCCCTCTAAAGCCGCCACTAGAGTTCGTGCCTGTATTTTCTGTCTCCAGGAGAGAGGGGTGTGTGAGAGAAAATAGGTGAATCACGGCTCAACGCGTTTCTGTGTGGTGACGATCACCACACTTCCTCAGGAGCCACAGTTCTGTATTAAAAAACAATATTTCTGCCTAAGCCAGTCTCCCTAGGTGTGGGAGCTGGCGTTCACAGCTGAAAGCTAATGCCTGCCTAGACCGCGCACTCTAGGTGTGAGAGCCGGCATGCTGTGTAGCTTAGTGTGAGCACCGGCACTAGTATGGCCGCAAAGCGGCCCTGCATCCGTGCCTTTAAATAGACGCTACACCCCACCCCTCTGGCGCGCCCCTGCCAGCTCAGCCAATCACGTCACAGAGCGGCTGTGCATAGCAAGCTACTGTCTCGTCCAGGGGGCACGGCGCATCAGCGCAGAATTATCAATGGGGGAATACTCGGGCGGCTATGTATACACTAGGCGATGTATTAATTGCACCTTTGCACCTTGACCCTTTGTAGGAAGGAAATGTTCTGGCTATATCAGTTGAATACCTTGGTGCCATTCGGATTGACTGAATCGTTAGAGTATGTGAATTACTAACTTGCGATATACATACATATTCTGAACGTTTGGAACAATAGCCCATACCCTAAGACCCTAGCCTGTTACAATTATGTACTTTTAAAGATTTATAAATGTATTAATTATTTAATTCATTGATTCACCTACTAATCTTTAGATGAGGTTACGATGTTATTTATTTATAGAAACTTTGAATATCTGTTATATTACCAAATGATTAATTGACTAATTAACTGATTGATAGTTGATTAATTAGATAATGAATTACTAAGTTGATTAATTAGATAATTAATTACTAACTGGTTATCTTTCTATATATATATTTTTTACTTATATATATTTTTTTCTGTGATGTATTCAACAATTTGATATTCCCTGATATTTTAACCAATTTTTAATATTAACAGTTACCAATGACAATAGAAACAGAACCATATAAAAGTATGGCTTAGTTGTCAATCATTCATCAATCAATTAATCATCAATCAACTGACTAACCAACTACTTAATGGTAGCAGACCCTATATAATACCCATAGACCTTAGGGCCACTGTCCAGTAAATTACCGAAGAATATTTCTCCATTTACATATTTAGTGCAGCATCGACAAATATTCTATGGCTGCCACTAGAAACAATGTAGATGTGTTCCACCATTAAAATGCACAGTGCATTCCAGGGTGGAATGTGTAGATTGAAAGTAATGCGGATCCCACATCGAGGCACCTGAAGTCACTTCCTTTTACATCCCTTCTGGTCCTTGCGTACACCTACGGCCTATGCGCTCCAGGATAAAATGCATGTAACCGAAGGGAGGATGCGCTCCATACAAGTCACCAGATGTCACTTCCGGAAACGTCACTTCTGGCCCCGGCGTTTGCACAAGCTTTTTGAAATGAACCTCGAACCTATAAATATACGAGATTTATATATTTTTTCAATGTTTATTGTATGTACACATTGCTCTGGAGGAAGGGGGGAATACCCAACCCCTGAAACATGTTGAGCCTCAAATTATCTTCAATAACAGGATTGATCAGAAGCCTGTGAGTGTGCTGCCATCAATCTTCATCATACTACATGTGATCCTGGCCATAGCGGTTCAAAGTCTTGCAGGTGTCTTGAATTTATCCTGCAGACAACTCCCCAGCGAAGTGAGTGCATACCTTATTTTTAATGATTTGGAATTTACTATATGCCATCAAGAGATATCACTATATCTTAATTCAGTCTCATAGGTACTGGAAACTATAGTTTATTTTATTTATTTATTTGGTCATATATTTATCTATCCAATTATGCTATACATTTGTTTCCATTCTATTCTTTAACACTTTTGCCACTTACTCATTTTGGCACCTATCATCCTGTCCACTAACTTAGTGCCTTATAAATTGCTGAAGGATAGAAATATACCAGGTCAACTAAGACATCTTTTGTCTCCAATGAGTTTCTGTTTACTCTTGGTTATTCTAAAAACAAAAATAACCCAAACCTATCTCCTTTAAGAACTGCAGGGAGTGGCGCTTCACTTTGAGCTTTTTCCAATAGACAGATACTATACGCTTAGTGAAGTGATAAATCACAACACCACCGTCATTTGTCTATATCCACTATCTCTATGAATTTGTACACAACAGTACCATATTTATGGATCCCTTCGGTAATTTGTGTAAAAAATCCCAGTGTATGACGGTTAATAGAAAATCCACTGGCCCACATTTATTATTGTGGTTGTAGCTGCACTCTAATGTAATTTGCACCAATATTTGGCATATTTTTGCGCATTTTGGCCCATCTGGCTTTAGACACATTTATGAAGAAGGTAAACCACAAAGAACAATCTTCTGCACTTTGCCTGTCAAGGGAAAAATACTTTGTGGCAAGGGCGTGACTCCATGGGAAAGGGACCATAGCTTAAGATTTGCCATTTTGGGGCAAAAAAAAATGTTAGCACTAAATTCTATTGTAAAGTAAGCCAACTAATAGTATAGTATAACGTTAGACTACAATTTACAGAAGATTAGTAAATCTGCTACAGTGTCAATTTGATGCTTAAGGCAATTGCCTGTATTATGTATGTGCACCGCTTATGATATGTACAGCGCTATGGAATAAATGGCGCTCTAAAAATAAATAATAATAATAATGTCTGATGGTATAGTAATAAATCACATTCCCAGGATACATCTACAGTATTGTAATAGGACTATTGTGCATTGCAGTTTTTCAATTGGAGTGCCATATGGGCTATCTGATAGAGCAAAGGTGCACAACTTCTTCTAGTTCGAAGACAGGACAGCATTGTCAGATTGTACCACTCCCAAGGGCTGCAATTGAACTTGAACTAAGACATTGGTGACATATCGAGAAAATTGAGATCTCTTGCTCTTCATTCTGAAAAGTGGAGATGATGTGGCTGTAAGTGCAACCAGAGGTTATGGAAACCACTGAATACTTAATGGGTTATCCAATTTCAACCCCCCCCCCACATGTGCCAGGCCCCTTACCGGTAATATACTTACCCAGCTCCCCACTCCCAACCCTGCTCCTGGTCCCCGCATCGCCTCTGCTGCTTCTCCCTGCACACTGATTAAAACATCCGTCAGGCGAGGACGAGCCTCCCTAGCGTCACGGGTCATGTATATTACCGGTGATTGGTCTGACACATGTGGGGGAAGAGATTTCTTGAAATTGGATAACCCCTTTAAAAATGCCTATATCCCAATGGGGATGCACAGAAAGGCTTTGCCGGTCGTATTTAGCCCTGGTGTACAAGATTTTGCACCCCTGTAATAATTTTGTGTGGTAGATTCTGCAATGCAAAATCTATTTTCATACTGTGTTATGCACACAATGGGATACATGTCTGCCATTCATAGAAAAATAATCTCCTGCACCTGTGCACCAGAAGACAGTTGGCCCTATAGTCCATTAGGGACTTGAATCTGGTCTAGTGCAGTGATAGCTTTTATTTAGTGTTGGGCACGATTCGCACGAATCGCGAATATAGCAACTTCGAGAATTCGCTAATATTTAGAATATAGTGATATATATTCGTATTTTCGAATATTCAACTTATTTTTTTCATCAGTAACCTCCCTTTTTGCTTGTGGGCCAATGAGAAGGCTGCAATGTCTTTGTCTGAGCTTAGCAACATCCCTAGCCACCAATAGGAATGTTGTCTACCCCTTACTATATAAGAATCTCCCCAGCAGCCATTTTCTACAGTTTATTACAGTTCTTAGAGAGACAGCAGTGTCATTGCTGTACTCTCTAATTTCCTGTGTCACATTATATTAGATAGTTAGTTAGTTAGTCAGTTAGTTAGTTAGCTTATATATATATTGCACAGATAGTTAGTGGGAGATAGTCAGTGTAAGTTAGATTGTAATATAGTGTAGCTATGCACCCTAATGCAGGGTGTTATGCAGGGTAGTGTGATAGGTTCTGCTGTGCATACATACATGCTACATACATAGTGCTGTGATGTTACAAGTTCACAACAATACTTAGTGCACCAATCACCAATATGTAGTCAGACCTGCTAAAATGTGAAGTTGCACGTATTGCACATAAATATACGCATCATTAATTGATGATTTGCGCAATCGCGAATATATCGGAGCACTCTATCTGCATATAAAGCTATTGTAATATTCTGCCGTGCCAACCATTTTCTGCAGTTTTTTGTCAGTTCTGAGAGAGACAGCAGTGTCATTTCCGTGCTCTTTGCTTTGCTGTCACATTACATTAGATAGATAGATAGTTAGTTAGTTAGTTAGTTAGTTAGTTAGTTAGTTAGTTAGCTTATATATATAATACAGATAGTTAGTGAGGGATAGTGTAGGTTAGATTGTGATATAGTGTAGTTCCAGTGCAGGGTGTTAGGTAGTGTGATAGGTTCTGCTGTCCATACATACATGCTACAGGCAAGTTCACAACAATACTTAGTGCACCAATAACTAAAATGTATTCAGATTTGCTAAAATGTGAAGTTGCACGTATTGTGCAAAAATATACGCTTCATTAATTGCCGATTTGCGCAGTCGAGAATATATCAGAGCACTCTATCTGCATATAAAGCTATTGTAATGTTCTGCCATGCCAACCATTTTCTCCAGTCTCAGGAAAATGCAGCAATAGTGACCCATGTAAATATGCGCATATTACATTGCCAATTTTCGCAATCAAGAAAATAATTGCAAATTCTCAATTTTATGCCGAATATTCGCCCATGTATTCGATTATTGCCCCTGCCACTCACTACTAACTAGCCCCCGCAGATAATGTACATCTATGTTATTCTATATTGACATAGGGCAAATTTTTTAGTCACTTTGCATGACTAGTTAGTCATGGATCCAAATTCTGCCTTCTTTCTATATGTCAAAACTACATAAATATGATACAATAGCAACATAACGTTAGCAACCCATGTAGGCTTGTTCCAAGTAATAATGGCCCTGCCTTCTACAATAAGGCACCCATGCTAACATGATAATATCCGCTACTATAGTTAAATGTCCAATATCACATCAGCAATAATTAAACAAATTTTTTCAACATTTCAGTGCATCATATATTAGATTCAATATAACAGAAAATCAATAAATAAAATCAATACATATGTGTGTATGTAATTATTACTATAATTATCCTAATTACTTCATGCTTCTTACGGTAAACTCCACAGCTGTTGAGTCTTTGTCACCCTTAGTCCTGCATGAAATCCTGTGTTTGCCAATTTCTTCCCAGAAAACGAAAATGTAGTTCATTATCTGCACAACTGTAATGGAGTGTAAGGCACATATTAATTCTAGAAAATAAACTTACGTGCTTAGAGTGTGCTTAAAGGTGTTATTGTATAGCAAAGCAATTATTATTAGTGAGGTTTATCTTCCCTTTTCATTTGCGTCATATCTAAACAAAATGTATTCAATTATTGTAATCCATGTGCACACAAAATATAAGTACTGTCATGACATCAGTATTAGATTTACTTGCAATGGTTTCTCTGGAGAGCCATGATTAACATTTGATTAGGATTTTACTGCAATGTACACAGTAGATATATATACAACAGTAACATACTATATTTAGAAAGCATTGGGAATTTATGCTATAAAACCAGCGAGTGACTATATTGAAGCACTTTAATATATGAAAATTGTTTAGAAATTAGACGGGACATAACTATAGTGGGCTCACGTTGTAAGGTTGTCCCACAAAAAATATTCTACAGTTTTCCAACCAGCACATGAATCTGAATAATTTTGTAAGTGTATGTAATTAAAACTTTTAGACAGCCACTGAGTTATTCTATAAAATGTATCTGTATAGCACCACCTGCTGTTTTTTTTTTTTTTATTTCTTTGTCCCACTTACTGAGAAGGTCGCACATGCTCAGTTTTATCCTTCAAGTGCCTGCTGAGCTGTGATAGGGAGAGCTAGAGAAGAAAAACACTTCTTACGAGAAAGAACATTCCCCTTGAGCTGCCAGCTTGATATAAATTTAGCAGAGAAATCAATGTAGAGATCTCTGGGTTCATGTGAGGTACAGGGCTAGTTCTAGCTTTGTTAGAAAGAGCTTATCATGTTCATGTACTATATGGTTTTCATTTTTCCAATTATTGGATAACCTCTTTAAATAAAAGTAGTGATGAGTGGCAATATTCAAATTCACGATATTTCACGAATATTTGGTAGAATATTAATTGTATATTATTTTCTTGATTGCGAAAATCATCAATGTAATATGTGCGTAATGCACACGCAATACAGGCGTCAGTCACTATAGCTACATTTTCATGCTGCTAGAAGTTTCCTGAGACTGAAGAAAATGGTTGGCCCGGCAGAACATTACAATAGCTTTATATGCAGATAGAGTGCTCCGATATATTCGCGATTGCGCAAATCATCAATTAATGATGCGTATATTTATGTGCAATACGTGCAACTTCACATTTTAGCAGGTCTGACTACATATTGGTGATTGGTGCACTAAGTATTGTTGTGAACTTGTGACATCACAGCACTATGTATGTAGCATGTATGTATGCACAGTATCACACTACCCTGCATAACACCCTGCATTAGGGTGCATAGCTACACTATATTACAATCTAACTTACACTGACTATCTCCCACTAACTATCTGTGTAATATATATAAGCTAACTAACTAACTAACTAACTAACTATCTAATATAATGTGACACAGGAAATTAGAGAGTACAGCAATGACACTGCTGTCTCTCTCAGAACTCCATAAAACTACAGAAAATGGCTGCTGGGGAGGTTCTTATATAGTAAAGGGGTAGGCAACTTTCCTATTGGTTTCTAGGGATGTTGCTAAGCTCAGACAAAGACATTGCATCCTTCTCATTGGCCCACAAGCAAGAAGGAGGGAGGGAGGGATCAAGGGTTCAGAGAAAAAAAAATCTACAATATTCGTGAATACGAATATATAGCACTGTATTCTAAATCTCTGCAAATTCTCAAAGTGGCGATATTCATGATTAAAATTTGTGATTCGAATATTTGTGCCCAACACTACTAGTTAGTGCAGAATACCGTACAAGTACGTAATTGAGGACTGGAGTGTTGCCATTAACTGACATATATCCAATCCCATCCATTCAACCACTTGAATGCCATTGTCAACAGTGACTGCAGCATCTATGTGGTTTATTAATTGGCATACAGCAAACATGACTGTGGGCTGTCATTGCAGCCAGGGCCTAACAAAGGCTTTTAGGCCTGCCATGGCAGTGTGGCCAGTGTGGCACTATAAAAGATAGTATTTGGTTTTAGGTTCTCTTCTTACAGAGATCGCCTTGACATTTGGCAGACGGGCCCAAATAATTTTGTACAAAATGTATTTGCAAAGAATCTCAAATTTACTAAATAAGCGTAGGATTAGCACAAGAATATTTTCTATAACTATGGCATTATTGTAATGTATTTGTATTGCAGAGTGCTGTTGTTTCTAGCCATGGCAACGTGCACCTGTGCATTGGAATGTGCTGCCTGACTCCATTTTCTTTGCAGTTTGAACCGGAGGTGTGGCTGACTCTATTCAGTCGTGCACTCCTGACCAGCCTGTCTGCCCCATAGGCTGATTTCAATTAGTATAAGTATAAAGCTGTAGCCTGCTCTCATTGCATTCGTTGGAAGCCATCTGGCAACAGGAGAGGCATAGAGTAGGCTCAGCATGCATGTTGGTACCTGCACTCCCTGGATCTAATGGAGGACATTATGGCACCAAAAATGGTAAAAGTGAAGAGTGGAACCAGCATGTATGTGGAACCTGCAGTTCCTGAATTTTATGGTGGCCGTTATGGCACATAACAGGCAGTATTTAATGTTAGGTTCCCATCTTACAGAGATCGCCTTGACGTTTGGCAGATGGGCCCAAATAATTTTGTATAAAATGTAGTTGCCAAAAATCTCAAATTTACAAAATAAGTGTAGCATTAGCATCAGAATATTTTCTATTACTATGGCATTATTATTAGAGATGATCAAATTTAAAAAAAATTTGATTCTGCCAGTTTGCCAAATTTTCTGAAAAAATTTTCTTCGATCATAATTTATTTGCTATTAATAATATTAAAAAACTGCTATTTCCTTGCTGCAGAGAGCCTTTATAGTGGTGTAGAGCACTGTGCCTTGCAGTAACACACATAGGAAGTCTGCTATGGTAGTGAAATAATACTGTGAGGCAGTATGATATGCAGATGACAGGCGTCGCTCCTAGAATCACTGCACACTTCACTTATTTGGGTAGTCACGGGGCCAAAACTGACCAAATAACTAAAATATGAACTCAGCCTTACAGGTCAATGTTAGCGCCAAGAAGAAGCTCACTTCTTTTACTCCACATAGATGTCTACAGAACCTGTTCTATTAAACACTTATACAAGTAGAGCCCAACCTGACAGAGTGGAGAGGGTTTCAGCAGTAAGTTTGTGTTGACGTCACTGATTATTTTGCCCTTTCTCTGATCTGTCAGAAAAATAACTCCAAAAAAACGCATCCTGTCTATGGAGCATACGCCTTCACTCGGTCAGAATTTGCTCAGTAATACATCAGCATTGCTAATGCACAAAATAATAATGTAATATTATAAAATACAGTGTCTTCATGGGGGTCCCGTGTGGCGTCTACACACTTTCAAAATAATCCTTCAGTAGGGTGAATATATGCCGGATGACAGGGACGCGCCATGACCTTCCCAGGAGCTGCTGTCGGGAGCCGCGGTTCATTTCTTAGATGTCTGTATAGTGCGGTGGGAATCCGAACTCCTCCTCCTCCTGTATTAGGAAAAATTAAATGTTTATTTTTAAATTTATTAAACATTTTATTATTAAATGTATTAAATATAATAAGGATGCGCTCCTTTCCATTCCATGATGACTGGGAACCGCTGACGAAAAGACTGGGGCCTGGTTGGTTTGAATTTCGATTAACTTCGCAACTCTTCCGGGCTCTAAGCAATCTTAAAGCTTTGTCTTCTTCTCATTGTCTATCGCTAGTAGAGGCCTGTTTATAGCAGGCAGGTTTACCCAGAATTATCTTGCTGGATGAGCAGACAATACCGCACTTGCATCGATCTTGACAGGATTCAGCTCCAGGTGGAGAGGAATTGTTTTTTTTGTAATGCTTTCTCCATTGCAAGACTGGACGATTCTCAACTATGTTAGGAAAAAATTAAATTTTATTATAAAATTTATTAAACATTTTATTAATAAATTTATTAAATATTATAAGGATGCCCTCCGTTCCATTCCAGGATGACTGGGAACCCGTAATGTTTTCCCAGACGAAAAGACCGAGGCCTGGTTAGTTTGAATCTTGATCAACTTGGCGCCTCTTCCAGACTCCAAGTAATCTTGAAGCTTTGTCTTCTTCTCATTGTCTGTAGCTACTGGAGGGCTGTTCATGCTGGCAGCTTCCCCCAGAAGTATCTTACTGGATGAGCAGCCAATACAGCACTTGCATCAATCTTGACAGGATTTGTCTCCAGGTGGAGAGGAATTGTTTTTTTTGTAATGCTTTCTCCATTGCAACACCACGTCGTTAAATAAACTGAAGACTGTCCGATTCTTTCCTATCTTACGCAACATTTAATTTTTATTATTACATTTATTAAATATTTTAATATTAAATTTATTAAACCAAAACTTAATTAAAATTATAAGTACGTATACTTAAATTTGCTAAAACTGGCCTGATAACTCAAGTATGAACTCAGCCTTACAGGTCGATGTTAGTGTCTAGGAGATGTGCACTCCTTTTACACCCTCGTCAGCTGATTCTACATAGATGTCTACAGAAACTGTTCTATTACACGCTTATACAAGTAGAGCCCCCCTGACAGGGTGGAGAGGGTGTCAGCAGTAAGTTTGTGTTGACGTCATTGATTATTTTGCCCTTCCTCTGATCCGTCAGAACAATAACCCACAAAAAACGAATCCTGTCAGTGGAGCATACACCTTCACTCGGTCAGCATTTGCTCAGTATTGCTAATGCCATTAAAAAGAGGAGTGGATCTAAAACAGAGATGACAAGTAAATGATATATTGTCATGTTTTCTGTGTTTTGTACCCACTCCTGCTTTTGCCTACACAATCATAAGCCAATTCTGATGGGACCATACAAGGTCTTACAGCTACTACACTGACAGGATCCATTGTGCGTCTCATTGTTCCTAACTTCTGACAGATGAGAAGAAAGGTCAAATAATTGAATATGTCAGCCAGGCTGAAAGCCAAAATAGTGGCCCAGTCATGAAGTGGGGAGGGTGGGAACAGCATGAGAAGTCCACAGAGTGTCCCTATGACAGAGTGGTGAGTTGGAAGCAGCATGAGGAGACCACAGAGTGGCCCAATGATAAAGTCTGGAGGTGGCAGCAGTATGAGGAGGCCACAGAGTGGCACAATCACAGAGTATGTAGTTGGCAGCAGTATAAAGAGGCCAGCGAGTGACCAGGTTACATAGTGTGGAGATGGCAGCATCAGAAGGCTAGAGTGTCAAGGTGACATAGTGTGGACATGGCAGCATCAGGAGGCCACAGAGTGGCAAGGGGACATAGTGTGGACATGGCAGCATCAGGAGGCCACAGAGTGGCAAGGTGACATAGTGTGGACATAGCAGCATCAGGAGGCCATAGAGTAGCAAGGTGACATAGTGTGGACTTGGCAGAATCAGTAGGCCATAGAGTGGCAAGGTGACATAGTGTGAAGATGGCAGCAGCAGCATGATACATCAGAGTGGCACATTGACATGGTGTAGACATGGCAGCATCAGTAGGCCACAGAGTTGCAAGGTGACATAGTGTGGGCTTGGCAGCATCAGTAGGCCACAAATGGGCAAGGTGACATGGTGTGGACATGGCAGCATCAGTAGGCCACAGAGTGGCAAGGTGATATAGTGTGGACTTGGCAGCAGCAGCATGATACATCAGAGTGGCACGGTGACACAAAGTTAGTGTGTCCGATGTTAATGAAGGTATGAGGAAGTTAATGGAAGAGGTGGAAATTTGTATTTCCACCAAAATAACTCACAAAAGATTTTACCGCATATAAGTGCAGATTGCAGAGCTTAACTCAGAATACAATATTTTTTTTCCAATGAAATAATTCAAAAAAGATTTTACCGCATATAAGTGCAGCGCTTCATGCTGAATACAAGATTTTTTTCCATCAAAATATTTCCAAAAAGATTTTACCGCATATAAGTGCAGCGCTTAACGCAGAATACAAGATTGTTTTCCAATGAAATAATTCAAAAAATATTTTACCGCATATAAGTGTAGCGCTTCATGCTGAATACAAGATTTTTTTCAACCAAAATATCTCAAAAGAAATTTTACCGCATATTAGTGCAGCGCTTAACGCAGAATACAAGATTGTTTTCCAATGAAATAATTCAAAAAAGATTTTACCGCATATAAGTGTAGCTCTTCATGCTGAATACAAGATTTTTTTCAACCAAAATATTTCAAAAGAGATTTTACTGCATATAAGTGCAGTGCTTAACACAGAATACAAGACTTTTTTCCAATGAAATAATTCAAAAAAGATTTTACCGCATATAAGTGTAGCTCTTCATGCTAAATACAAGATTTTTTTCAACCAAAATATTTCAAAAGAGATTTTACTGCATATAAGTGCAGTGCTTAACGCAGAATACAAGATTTTTTTCCAATGAAATAATTAAAAAAATATTTTACCGCATATAACTACAGCGCTGACCGCCGACTATCTTTTTCTTTTTCTACTGATATATGCCTCTAAAGGCTTTACCACATATAACAGTGAACGCCGAGTATATTTTTCTTTTTCCACGTATATATGCCACTAAAAGCTTTTTAACAGAGGGTAGTAGGCTATCTGTTTAGTTTAAAAAAAAAAACAGCGCCTGAGGGGGAGTGATCCGAAGTGAACGGGACATAGTGGAGGAAGTAGCTCCGCGCTGGAAGAGCAAGACGCGCTCCTCGTGCGGTTTCTGTGCTGCAGAAAAGTCCTCATAGTGTCCAGTAAGCAATACCGCAGATAGATGTGGGCTGGTGTGAATTAGTTTGCATTTTTGTGCAGGGTTAGTGCATAGTGTATTTACCTCTATTGGTGCACCGCCCTTATGGACGTTGTCACGTAAGCGGCAGTGTATAACTGCAACAGTGAACGCTGAATACATTTTTATTTTTCTACTGCTATAAGTCAATAAAGGTTTTTCAAGATATGAGTGCAGCAGCGAATGACGAATGTATATCTCTTTTTCTACTGATATACGTCACTAAATGTTTTTCAAGATATAAGTGCAGGAGCGAATGGCGAATGTATATTTCTTTTTCTACTGCCGTCAATAAAGGTTTTCTACATATAAGTGCCCAAGCGAATGGCGAATGTATATTTCTTTTTCTACTGCAATACGCCAGTAAAGGCTGTACCAGATATAACTGAAACAGTGTACTGAGAATATATTTTTCTTGTAGTACTGAAATACAACCCTATACGCTTTCACCAGAAATAACTGCAGAAGTGACCAGAGAATATATTTTTCTGGTTGGACTGAAATACACTCCTATACGCTTTCACCAGTGCAGTGCATTTGTATATTTTTATTCTTTTACTGTAATACGCCCCTATACACTTTCAATAGAAATAACTGCAAAAGTGCAGTGCGCATATATTTTCCTTTTTATACTGTAATATGCCCCTATGTGCTTCAAACAGAAATAACTGCAAAAGTGCAGTGCGTATATATTTTTCTTTTTTTACTGAAATACTCCCCTATACTCTTTCACCAGAAATGACTGCAAACGTGCAGCGCATTAAAATTTTTAGTGTATTTTTGAAATACCGCCCTAAACTCTTTCACCAGAAATGTCTGCAAACGTGCAGTGCGTTTAGATTTTTCATGTATTACTGAAATACCGCCCTATACTCTTTCTCCTGAAATGTCGGCAAACTTGCAGTGCATTTGAATTTTTCTAATGTATTACTGAAATAACGCTCTATACTCTTTCACCAGAAATAAATGCAAATTTGCAGAGTTTATATTTTCAATGTATTACTGAAATACAGCCCTATACTCTTTAACTAGAAATGCCTGCAAATGATATCAGCGCAGGTAACAGCAAAAGTAACCTGCGTATATATTTATCTTTTTCCACAGATAGAAGCCACTAAAGGCTTTTCAACATAGCACTTGCACCTCAATAACTAATTGCTGGAATTACAGATCTGTATTATGAGACTGATGATCTGGATCCCCAAGTAATGCTTCCCTGCACTTGTAAATCGCTTTTTTTCACAATGAGGATTTTCCTATGACTCTCCCTAGCATCTGCAAACGCCTCTTCCTGCCTGTGAATGATTCTTCTCACTATCCTTTCCCTGCACATGTAAATCGCTTTTAAAAAAAAAAAAATTAACAATTAGTTTTTCATTCACTCTCCCTAGTGCCTGCATACATGTCTGTCCCTGAACAAAGTACGATTGTGAATGGCAGAATCTAAGATGGCTGCCGCATTTATAGGGCTGTGACATCACCGGGCTGGCTGGCTGCTGATTGGCTGCATGCATGGCATTATGGGTCATCCTGCCTTCCCAGAGTTCCTTGCCCCATGTTCTCACACGTGTAGCCGCCATTTTAGCCGCTATTGTAGCCGCCATGTTAGAAAAATTATGATTCGTTACCACGAAGCGCGAGGAAATTCGCATTCGTTGTGAAACGAGTTTTTACTGACTTTCTAAACGAATTCCACTTCTTCAGCTTTGATTCTCTCATCCCTAATTATTATACTTTATTTGGTTTGCAGAATGCTGTTGCATTGTATTTTTTTTCTAGCTTCTAGCTTTTTTTTAGTTTCTAGCCATGGCGGCGTGCACCTGCGCATTGGGATGTGCTGACTTGACCCCCTTTTTCTTACGGTGTGCCTACTAGGCCATGCCATAATTATTGCTTAATAGAATGCCTGCATTGGTAATACTTTGGTAAATTCAGCATATCAAAGCATTATATCAATAATCAAACATTTCCATTGTGAAGTCCCCTAGTGAGGCTAAAAAATAATTTTAAAAAGTGAAACAAAGTTAGTTTTATATAAAAACATGTAGAGTGCTCAGCTGTAGAACTGAATGGAAAAAAGAGCACATGTGTGGCAACAGTGGCTGCAGCACAGTAAAGGAGTGGGGAGTTAGAGTAACTCTCTTCTGGGGATAGATGAAGGTTCCATAAATCATTTATGACATATACTGAGAAATAGACTTCTATTATGACCGGTCAAAACGGAATGCCTCTTAAGGGCTTCCGATATATTCCGTTATAAAAGGAACCTATAACAGAATGCCATAACGATAGTCCAAACCCATCCTAAGTCTAACATTAGCTGAGACTTTAAAGTTTTAATAAGTGGATAATTCTATGATTAGTATAAAAAAAGATATAAAATAATAGGGGTATACAATGCCAGACATTTTTTATGCTGGATTTTCACTAAACCTCCACTTCAATCCCAAATATAAATCTTCATCAAGTTATCGACAAAGAGTTGACAAAAGTCCATATGTGAGACCAAAAAGTAGCTTTTGTGATACAATGATATTAAAATAATATAAATCTCTTAAAAAGAAACCTGAGATTTTGGTGCTTTTTAATTTAAACTTTTTAGTTTTCATTTCTTGTGGAGAGTTTGCATGGGGGAAACAATCACACCTTTTGCCTATGGGTCAGTTCATAATTATATAACTTACACCAGGGGCAGACTGGGAATTTAAAGTGGCCCTGTTTTGTAGTTGGGTCCAAATTGAGCCAAATACCACAGTCTATAACAAAACACTGCCAGCAGCATAAAATACATCCTCAAAAACTTCCACTAGCCACTGGCCCATTGGGAAATTTCCCTGTAAGTTCTATGGCCAAGCCGCCCATGACTTACACCCTCATGTATATTCATTTATAAACAGCTATGAATGATTAACAGGGCTGCCTCTTTTGATTCTCCTCCTGGCAGCAGATAATCAACCATTATTCTCTATCTACAGAGGCAGAGGATCAAGGCAATTATAGGGAATGAATAGTCATTGAAATGACCATTCCCGATAACTGTCGATTACCTGACAAATTAGTAACAGGTGATCGCATCTTTTATGTGACAACTTAAATCATCATTCTCTGCTGAGAAACAATGAAACTTTGAGGGGACGACTGATCATAGTAAGAGTTAATAAGTGAACATATTTTCTGCTTTTATGTTATTTAATAAGTTTTAGAGATTCCATTTTAATATTCATATGTTAATGTATGGTGGTCCAGAATTTAAGACTCTCCTCTAAAAACCCATTCATATTATCTGATGGTTTTATATTGTTTAGAGGGGTTGTCGCATTAAAAATTTAGCCAGCCAGCACCTGGATCTGATACTTCTGTAATTGTATGTAATTAAAAATTCTGAGTTATTGTCACTCTGGCAGACACTATTCTCCACCTACCTGCCGGTGTCTGGTTGCCAGGGAGACAATCTGATCTCCCATGCCAGGTGGTCTGACGTCATAGGTCACGTGACCAGGCAATGCATGACGAGACCAGGACGTGCGGGGTATTTAAACTGGCAGATTGTCTGTGAATGGTTCTTTTGTACTTGACCAGTGCTTTGGATTGTGAATTGTTCTGACATTCTGACTTCTGACAGGCTACTCCTTTTGACCCTGATTCTAGGACTCTAATTTGGCTTTTCCGCATCTCCTAGTTTGACCCTTGCTTGGTTCTTGGATTCACTTCTGCTCAACGTTTTTGGACCTGAACTTGACAGCTCGTGTATGAACTTGGCTTGGTATTGATTAGAATCTGCTTTCTTATTCGGCTTCATTGTACTCTCTTGGTTTTAATCCGGTACTTTTGACTCTAAGTACTTTGGTTCTGGGTTTTTCTCAGGATTTGTGTGCCTGTCTGTTGCTTTGGTTATAGGTTTTTCCCTCTGCTTTTGCCTGGTAAGCCCCAGCATGTAAATAAGCAGAAACCGTCAACCAGTTGTGGTCCATACTTAGGGCGGTCATGCAAGTAGGCAGGGACAGAGATGTTAGTGGAATTTAGGGTTCACTTGTTCTCCCCGTGAAAGTTATTCAATTAAATATATCTGTGTAATGGCATCTGCTGTTTGCTTTTTTTCTATTTTTTTTATTGTATTTTTATTACAGTTTTTCAAGAAATAATAAAATACGCTAATGGATTAAGCAAACATTTCAAATACAAATCTAATGGAAGTCACATATATCACCCAACAGTTCCTGCACAAACACTGCTCATCTGCATACTCCCTTGGTTTAATTTTTCTTCTTTGTTGGTTGTTATTTCTATTGGAAGCAATAAATGCTGCATATGTTCATGCTGCGAGCATCTATACTCAGATGTCAGTTAAATTCTTAAGGATGATGTCCTAGATTGAGAAGGCCTGTGTGCCTCACATTGCTGTTGAGCTCAATGTATACTTTTCAATAAAAACAGTTTTGACAAAAAATAATATATATATATATATATATATATATATATATATATATATACATACCAACAGTTATGAAGGTTTAGATAAAGTAGAATGGACAACCAAATATAGATGGAAATGTCAAAGAAATGGCAATATATAGCTCCACAATATAGCTAACACCATATCTGTAATATGCAATAGTAGTAGAGCATACATACTGTACCACACATAAATAAATGCAGACACAAAGAGAAAGATATATAATGATTAGAGGTGTATGAAGTATGAAGAGTGGTACTGGATGAAGCAGGCAAGTAACCTCAAAGTTTTAACCTCTGGGACCCTAGTATATACAGTAGGTCTGCAAGTGGAGGTGGTAAAGTTCATTTCCAATAACGAGCAACAAGATAATGGGCAGCCATCGGGATGTTGCAAATGATAAGATTTTAAATTCCTTATCCCCAACCATACCACCCCAAATGTTCGGATCTGAGTTCATGTAGGAAGATCTATACACAAAGAGTAAGTGGAACAGGGGACATCCCTGATGAATACCATTCTTAACCCTTTCACCCCCGGAGGTGTTTTTATTTTATTTTTTTGCATTTTCGTTTTGCCCTCCCTGCCTTCTCAGAGCCATAACCATTTTATTTGTCTGTTCACATAGCCAAATGAGGGCTTGTTTTTTGTGAGACAAGTTGTACTTTCCAACACCACCATTTAATATTGCATATAATGTAGTGGGAAGTGGGAAAGAAATTCCAAATGGGGTACAATCGGAAAAAAATTAGAAATCTGTTTTATTTTTTTGTTGCCATATATTGACCCCTATAACTTTTTTGTAATTATGTGTACTGAGCTGTATTGGGGCTCATTTTTTGCAGGGTGATCTTAACTTTTCATTGATACCATTCTGGGGTGTGTATAACTTTTTGATCACTTTTTATTTATTTTTTTGTAGAAAATTATGCGACAAAAACGGCGAATCGGCCATTTGGACGCTTTTTCCGTTTTGCTGTTTGCCGTATGGGGAATATATTTTTATACTATGGGCATTTTTGCACATAGCGACACCCATGTTGTGTATTTTTATAATTTTCTTGTTCTTTTATTTTTATTTTGGGAAAAGGGGGGTGATTTGAATTTTTATGTTTTTTTTATTTTATTTTTTTTTTACTTTTTTTTACACTGTTTTACAGTTCCCATAGGGAACTATAACAATCAATCATCTGATTGCTATTATCATAGACTCCAATGCACTTGAATTGAAGTCTAGGATGATTTTACTACTTTCCTTTGGAGCCCTATTACAGGCAAGAGCTCCATTGGAAATACTATGCAGCAGCCTCCTGTCATTCACAAAGACAGGGGCTGCTGCACACAAGCTCTGGCTCATCCGATCGCTACACGCCACGTGTGTGCTTTTGGTTTTCAGCGTGCTCAGATGCCGTGGTCAGGATTGACCACGGTATCTGAGTGGTTAAATGTCAGCAATCGGCATCACTGACGGTTGCGGACATGAGCCGCGGGTGTCTGCTATAAGAAGCAAACGGCCACCCGTGGCTATGGTGCTGGAGCGGACGCCATCTTTAAAGACCTGGCCAGCGAAGTACTATTATGACGCTGGTCGGGAAGGGGTTAATTGTATTTGGGAGGAGGAAAAATTGCATGAGTGGGTTTTATTGTATCTAAAGGTTGTTTTTCTAATTTCTTTTTTCTAATTTTTTTGTCCACCTCACTGAGGTGGGCGCACATGTTCATTTGCAACTACCTTTCAACTACCACCAGCTGCAGCAGAAAGAACACACTCCCTAGGAAAGGACACAGATTGAAATAAATCTTCCAGAGAAATTGGAGAAATGAATGGGGAGAACTCTGGATCCACGTTAGGTACAGGGCTGGTTCTAGCTTTACTAGAAAGAGACTGCCATGTACTATATGATGTCTGATTTTCATTTTTTACATAAATCATTAGATGTTCATTAGCATTAATGTCATTGATTTACTATAGTGCGTGTACTGTACATGGGTATTTATATATAAGCGTGCGTGTATATTTTTGTGTCTGTGGTAATGTCGTGATTTCTCACTAGACTGATATGGCTGCTTGTATATGACTCATTAAGAAATACCCTAAAGGCTACTACAGTACAGACATTGTATTGCTTTTCACATATCTGAAAGTCACCAGTTCATATATAAAACAGAGCGGTGCAGATTTTTCTTCTTTTATTGGTTATTAAATCTAAATGATGTATCTAAAGTCAGCAGTGCTGAATGGATGTTTTCTTTTTATGATGGCTATAAAACCTCAAGGAAGGCATCTAAGAGCTAGTGCCACTGAATGAATTTGCAGTCACTGTGAATCGATATGAAGAACCTTAGCCTTTGATCTACAATATTTTTTTGTCTGGGAAGAATTGTGCTAGAATTTGTTTCCTGGCTTAGCTTGACTGCAAAAGGAATTGAGGATGAAAACCTCATATTAATTAGAAGCATTTATTTTGCTTGTATGAACTATTCATGTCAGCGAGAGCCCATCGCCCAGGCTATCATTATTTTTAAAAGGGCTAGACATTAGTAGACAAAGCATCCCTCTTGTCATACCAGAGTGTACAAGCCGCGCATCTTGAAGCTAAAGAGAACTGGTGCCACCATGCATACAGCTCAATAAGTGAATAATGGATATACGCAGTCTAGTACATTACAGTGCGGGAGATAAAAGCTGCCTTTGCTCAGCTACAAATCATCATTAGAACAATGGAATAAGATGCCGTCTTGAGCAGCAGCGGCTTGACTGCCTCCTAATAGAGCAAGTGGAAAGCTGCCTTGCCTGTTTTGCCTGTGATTTGATGCACAAAATATGTAACTGATTAGATTACAATTACAAAAGCTTTTCTAAAGGAGGGAATATGTAATTGGCAGTTTTCCTGCGAGCTAGAAGTGCTTATGTCAAATACAGCTGTAACTTGGCTTGTCTTGTTAGGTAAACAAAATGTGTCTTGACTGTCATTGCCATAAAATATTAATGCACTGGAAGTCTCTAAACCTTACTAAGCATAAGGCCTATTATCACACTTAAGAGCAACGCAATCTAATAAATCGCTAGCAGTATAAAAACGGAGTCAGCTGGCATAGACAGTAATCTCCCTGAGGGATAGTAAGTGCCTAATCTTCAGATACAGCAGCTGCAGTGACAGGAATAATGCTTCTGCAGCTCAGTGCAAATACATTTTTACTAAATTCAGTCATTTCAACGCTAATGGAATGATTAAGAAAATCTATATTGTGTCAGATACTTACAGGAAGTTGTAAAATTACCATAAGCATATTCCTGGTGAGTGGTTCTAAATGAATCAGATTCTATGCAAATGTTTTGGTGTTTTTATTCTGGCAAATTTTGGGGGGGCCATACACAAATTTACAGGTCAATTGGAGCACTTTTTAATCGGGTAAAATCAATTTGCACCCAAATTAAATTGTTTGACCATTTAGACGAATTTAGCCAACATTGAATTTTTAGCAGTTGGTTTATCTCTACTGGATATATTTTTATGGCCTGTACAGTTTGACATGATGTCTTGTAAAATGAAAATCCATGCTTTCACACAATCATTGTGGGATACATGGTATGTATGGGGGCTCTATGTTTCCTTGCCAATAATTGTTATATCAATTTGTATCTTCATCCTTTATGGCAGACATTTCACTTGATCACAGTTTCCTCAGAGCTTACAACCAGTAACAACTCATCTTCAATAGTAACATAGTTTATAAGGCCCAAAAAAGACATCTGCCCATCCAGTTCAGCCTGTTAACCTGCAAATTGATGCAGAGGAAGGAGAAAAAAAAATCTGTGAGGTAGAAGCCATTTTTCCCCACTGGCTTCTTTTTCAGAAGGAAAAGAATTCCTTCCCTGATCCAGTCAGGCAATAAGAATAACTCCCTGAATCAACGACCCATGTCTAGTAGCTATAGCCTGTAATATTATTACAGTCCAGAAATACATCCAGTCCCTACTTGAACTCTTTTAGTGAACTCACCATCACCACCTCCTCGGGCAGAGAGTTCAATAGTCTCACTTCTCTTACCGTAAAGAATCCTCTTCTATGTTCGTGTACAAACCTTCTTTCCTCCAGACGCAGGTGATGTCCCCTTGTCACAGTCACAGTCCTGAGGATAAATAGATGATAGGACAGATCTCTGTACTGACCCCTGATATATTTATACACAGTAATTAGATCTCCCCTCAGTCATCTTTTTCGTAAAGTAAAAACCACAAATATTGATAATCATTCAGTGTACTGTAGTCCCCCTACCAGTTATTACTTTAGATGCCCTCCTCTTAACCCTCTCCAGCTCTGCTATGTCTGCCTTGTTCATAGGAATAAGTAGAAAAAATTTAACGTGCTTATTAAAATAATACTTTTATTTAACATGTGAGGGTAACCGAGCAGGAAACTGCTCAAGTGGTATCTAATGCTTAACTTCTTGCCGACCGCCTAACGCACGGATGCGTCCAGGCGGCGGCAAGTTTGTTCCTCCTGGACGCATCCGTTCCTCAGCCTGCCAGCGATGATCAATCGCTGGCAGGCTGTAAATGTAAAATAAATTAGATCAAAGAGCTATATCAGACGCTGTTTTGTGAACAGCGTCTGATATAGCTGCTACCTGGTCCTCTGGTGGTCCCATTTACTGGGATCGACCACCAGAGGACCAGGTAACTCTGTAAAGTTGCACCAAACACTACACTAACCCTCCCCCCCACCCCCCCTCACTTTATAACCACTATCAACCCCTTGTTAACCCCTGATCACCCAATATAGACTCCCTGATCACCCCCTGTCACTGATCACCCCCCCTGTAAGGCTCTATTCACATGTCCATATGTGTTTTGCGGATCCGCGGATCCACGGATCCACAGATCCGTGCCACGGATCCGCAGCGCGGATCTGCAAAACACGGACACCGTCAATGTGTTTTCCGCATTTTGCAGATCCGCACATTGCCAGAACTATATAGAAAATGCTTTTTCTTAAAAGGGCATGTTCTATATTTTTGCGGAACGGAAATGCAGACCCGTAAGTGCAGATCCGCAATTCCGGATCCGAGCGGGACAAAGTCTGTCCCCATAGAAATGAATGGGTCTGCAATTCCGTTCCGCAAACAGAATTTTGGACGTGTGAATGGGGCATAAGGGTCCCTTATCACCGCCAGTTAGCTAGCTACTTGTTAGGTAGTTAGCGCCCAGCCCACCGCACCGCAGTCACTGATTTTGGCAGAGATTTTTTCATCCACATTGATCGATGCGAATGAAAAAATCTGTGCCGTTCATTTTTATTTTTTTTTCAGCGCAGAGGCTGAACGTAAAAAAAAAATCTCATTACCCGTATGCTCAATATAAGGAGAATCGCAAAAACTCCTAATGCTGGCCATACGTGTAATGATTGCGGAGACCCTAAAATGCCAGGGCAGTATAAATACCCCACATATGACCCCATTTTAGAAAGAAGACACCCCAAGGTATTCCGTGAGGGGTATGGCGAGTTCATGCAAAATTTTATTTTTTGTCACAAGTTAGTGGAATATGACACTTTGTAAAAAAAAAATATATATATATATCAATTTCCGCTAACTTGTGCCAAAATTTTTTTTTTCTGTGAACTCACCATGCCCCTCACGGAATACCTTGGGGTGTCTTCTTTCCAAAATGGGGTCACTTGTGGGGTATTTATACTGCCCTGGCATTTTAGGGGTCCTAAAGCGTGAGAATCCAAATGCGTAAAAATGCCCTGTGAAATCCTAAAGGTACTCATTGGTTTTAGGGCCCCTTTGCGCATCTTGGCTGCAAAAAAATGTCACTCATATGGTATCGCCGTACTCAAGAGAAGTAGGGCAATGTGTTTTGGGGTGTATTTTTACATATACCCATACTGGGTGAGAGAAATATCTCTGTAAATGACAACTTTTTAAAAAATTTTATACAAAGTTGTCAATTTACAGTGATATTTCTCACACAAAGTATGGGTATATGTAAATATAAACCCCAAAACACATTGCCCTACTTCTCCTGAGTTCGGCGATACCACATGAGTGACACTTTTTTGCAGCCTGGTTGCGCAAAGGGGCCCAAATTCCAACAAGTACCTTTAGCTTTTACATGGCTGCTCACAATTTAGCCCCGCCCAAAATGCCAGAACAGTACAAACACCCCACATGTGACCCCATTTTCGAAAGAAGATACCCCAAGGTATTCGCTGAGGGGCATAGTGAGTCCATGAAAATTTTAACTTTTTGTCAAAAGTTAGCAGAAAGGGAGACTTTTTGAGAAAAAACAATAAAAAATCAATTTCCGCTAACTTGTGCCAAAAAAAAAATCTTCTGTGAACTCGCCATGCCCCTCATGGAATACCTTGGGGTGTCTTCTTTCCAAAATGGGGTCACATGTGGGGTATTTATACTCCCCGGCAATTTAGGGGCCCTAAAGCGTGAGAAGAAAAATGCGTAAACATGCACTCCTAAAAGGTACTCATTGGTTTTAGGGCCCCTTTGCGTATCTTGGCTGCAAAAACGTGCCACTCATGTGGTATCGCCGTACTCAGGAGAAGTAGGGCAATGAGATTTGGGGTATATTTTTACATATACCCATGCTGGGTGAGAGAAATATCTCTGAAAATTGACAACTTTGTATAATTTTTTTTTAAAAGTTGTCATTTACAGAGATATTTCTCACACACAGTATGGGTATATGTAAAAATACACCCCAAAGCACATTGCCCTACTTCTCCTGAGTACGGCGATACCACATGTGTGGCACTTTTTTGCAGTCAAGATGCGCAAAGGGGCCCTAAACCAATGAGTACCTTTAGGATTTCACAGGGCATTTTTACGCATTTTGGATTCTCACGCTTTAGGACCCCTAAAATGCCAGGGCAGTATAAATACCCCACATGTGACCCCATTTTGGAAAGAAGACACCCCAAGGTATTCTGTGAGGGGCATGGTAAGTTCACAGAAATTTTTTATTTTTTTTGGCACAAGTTAGCGGAAATTGATTTTTTTTTTTTTTACAAAGTCTCATATTTCACTAACTTGTGACAAAAAAATAAAATTTTTCATGAACTCACCATACCCCTCACAGAATACCTTGGGGTGTCTTCTTTCTAAAATGGGGTCACTTGTGGGGTATTTATACTATCCTGGAATTTTAGGGGCCCCTAAAGCGTGAGAAGAAGTCTGGAATCCAAATGCGTAAAAATGCCCTGTGAAATCCTAAAGGTACTCATTGGAATTTGGTCCCCTTTGCGCATCTTGGCTGCAAAAAAGTGGCACACATGTGGTATCGTCGTACTCAGGAGAAGTAGGGCAATAAGTTTTGGGGTGTATTTTTATATATACCCATACTTTGTGTGAGAAAAAGTTGTCAGTTTACAGAGATATTTCTCTCACCCAACATGGGTATATGTAAAAATACACCCCAAAACCCATTGCCCTACTTCTCCTGAGTACAGCGATACCACATGAGTGACACTTTTTTGCAGCCTGGGTGCGCAAAGGGGCCCAAATTCCAACGAGTACCTTTAGCTTTTACATGGCTGCTCACAATTTAGCCCCGCCCAAAATGCCAGAACAGTAAATACACCCCACAAGTGACCCCATTTCGGAAAGTAGACACCCCAAGGTATTCACTGAGGGGCATAGTGAGTCCGTGGGAGATTTCATTTTTTTTTTGCCAGAAGTTAGCAGAAATGGAAACTTTATTATTTTTATTTTTTTCCTCAGAAAGTGTCATTTTCCGCTAACTTGTGAAAAAAAATTAAATGATACATGAATTCACCATGCCCCTCCGCGAATACTTAGGGGTGTCTTCTTTCTAAAATGGTGTCATTTGGGGGGTATTTATACTTTCCTGGCATTCTAGCACCTGAAGAAACATGACAGGTGCTCAGAAAGTCAGAGCTGCTTCAAAATGCCGAAATTCACTTTTTTGCACCATAGTTTGTAAACGCTATAACTTTTACCCAAACCAATAAATATACACTTATTGTATTTTTTTTTATCAAAGACATGTAGAACAACAAATTTTGCAAAAAATTTATATAGAAATTTAGTTAAAAAAAAAAAATATTACAACAGAAAGTGAAAAATGTCATTTTTTTGCAAAAATTTCGGTAATTTTTGATTAATAGCAAAAAAAGTAAAAATGTCAGTAACAATGAAATACCACCAAATGAAAGCTCTATTAGTGAGAAGAAAAGGAGGTAAAATTCATTTGGGTGGTAAGTTGCATGACGGAGCAATAAGCGGTGAAAGTAGTGTAGTGCAGAATTGTAAAAAGTGGCCTGGTCATTAAGGGTGTTTAAGCTAGGGGGGCTGAAGTGGTTAAAGATAGATACTTTAAGAAATAATTGCCACTGTGATTGGGATAACAAAATGAAT
Source organism: Bufotes viridis (assembly GCA_033119425.1). NCBI lineage: Eukaryota > Metazoa > Chordata > Amphibia > Anura > Bufonidae > Bufotes > Bufotes viridis. Next base: position 125,741,668 of record CM065589.1, read on the forward strand.
ACTTACGGGAGAAATAGATAATCACATAGGTAATTTTATAAAGCGATGATGAGACAGATAAAAGTGGATTTTAAACAGGAAAAGAATATCTTTCCATAGACGTCCCTGAGGATCTAAACCCTGTGCCCAGGGATACCCCCTGATGGTGGAAGTACCCTGTCCCCATACCTATGTCTTTTTTTAACCCTGATAATGCCCTACTTAGCTACTAGCTAGTAGATAATGTGCTATGGGATGTGTAGATTAGCCCAAGGTAGAAAACATGATATCTAAATGTTTAAAATGAACGCCAACGCGTTTCACCTCTCTGAGTGTCTAATACTTACTGGTCAGAGGAACCCACTGCACATTAATGTGGATATCTAGGGAGTTAATGTGGCTAGTGTGTGCACGCCGGCGCTCTGTATTTAAGTGCCGGTGTCACATGCACCTTCCGGACGTCAGAACAGCATATTTGCGGTATTTGGAACGCATTCCAATAGTGCGATATGTTACTTCCGGTATGTGGAGCGCACAAATGGAACGCATGTATTTGAATTCAGTCCCGGAAGTGCTGGAAACCATTGGGGGATATTAGAAATGTATGGGGTGGGTAGATATTTCATGTCAAAGGGTTACCCAGGACCCATATAAAACCCTAATACAAAATTAGATGGTACCAATATTCTGATAACAATTCACTAACCATTATTATCACAGAAAAGGGAAAATCGGAAACACAGGTAGTAAGACAGTTACTACACATGTATCAAGTGAGTTCTACTATAGATACAGGGGAACCCATAGAAACAGTTGAATAGGATAAAGGGACATATAATATAAATGTCACCTTATAAATAAAGGGTGCTTCTCACACCTACATGGTCAGGACAGGGACAGCTAGCATGACACAGGTAAAGGCTATGTCTGAAAAAGAAAAACCAACTCATATGAAGCAGGTAAAAGTGAGTCTTTCATTAAGACGTGGAGATTCTGAATAGGGGACTGAGAGAGAAGCTGCTGAGTGAGGCAGAACATGATTTCCTCCTACCCCAATTTCCAGTTACAGCCACGTTCTACTCCCTACCTAAGATACACAAGGGTACTAAACCCCTAAAGGGACGCCCGATTGTGTCTGGGGTAGGGAGTATTACTCAGAACGTAGGCATTTATGTGGACAAAATCATTCGCCCGTTTGTGGAAGCGTTGCCATCCTATATTCGGGACACGTCTGATCTCCTTCTACGTTTGAATGGAGTTAGTCTTGATGACAATACTATATTTGCCTCCATAGATGTGGAGGCATTATATAGCTCCATTCGTCATGACTTGGGGCTGCAGGCAGTAGAGATGTACCTATCTACGAGGGACAGGAGAATGGCACCTCATAATCGCCTCACATTGGAACTATTGAACTTTAGCCTTACTCGGAACCACTTTGTCTTTGGCGGCCGCTTCTACCACCAGCTCAGGGGCACCGCTATGGGTAGTTCTTGCGCACCGTCCTACGCAAATTTTCTCCTTGGCTGGTGGGAGGCCAAATACATCGGGTCTGAGGAGCTGGAATGCTGGCAAGACAGGGTGGTTTCTATGGCTAAGGTTCATAGATGACATCTTTGTCCTATGGAGGGGATCTGAAGCTTCCTTCTCCAATTTTGTGGAAGTCATCAACCACAATGATCTGGGTTTGAGATTCACTAGTGAATGCAATTACAACTCCCTACCCTTCCTTGATGTATTAGTGGAAAGGGGCCCAGATAACAGCATTGTCACCTCAGTTTATCGTAAGGCCACAGCAACCAACAGCTTGCTCCATTGGGAGAGTGCCCACCCATACTCGCTCCGCAAAGGTATACCGAAAGGCCAGTATTTAAGACTCCGTCGGAACTGTTCGACCTTTAAAGCATTTAGGAGCCAGGCCACTGACTTGAGAACGAGATTTAGGGATAGGGGCTACCCAGATGGGGTCCTACGTACAGCTTTTGAGACTACCGCTTGTAGTGAGGAGAGGGACTCTCTATTGGTCCCTAAGGCAAAATTGAGGGATGGGCAGAAAATGTTTCGTGTCATTGGCACGTTTGATAATGCCCACCAAGAGGTAAAAAGGATTCTGACCAGACACTGGGATATCCTCAAAGCGGATCCCGATCTGGAGGACTTTTTGGCACCATATCCACAAATCACACTCAAAAAAGGTCGCAGCCTCAGGGATAGACTGGTGAACAGTCACTTTCAACCCCCGGAGGTACCAGGTAACTGGCTTTCTAGACGTCCCCTAGGGACATTCAAATGTGAAAATTGTGTGGCTTGTGATCAGATATGGAGGACTAAAACATTTACTAGCTCTGCTACCCTAAAGTGTTACACCATAAGAGACTTTATAAACTGTCTCACTACTGGGGTTGTTTACCTGGCCCAGTGTACTTGCCCACTGCACTATGTGGGCAAGACTAAGAGGGAGTTTAGGCGAAGGATAAGGGATCATGTGAATGATGCCTTAAATAAAAAAGATACACCAGTGGCACGTCATATTTGGCAGTGCCACAACGGTGACATTAGATGTATTAAATTTGTTGGCATCCAACAGGTCCCACGACCAACCAGGGGAGGAGATTGGGACAAAATGATCCTGAGGGCTGAAGCCAAGTGGATATATAGGATGGACTGTGTTACACCAAAGGGACTCAATGAATATCTGTCCTATAAACCATTCCTATGACCTGGCATTCCCCGTCTGACTACGGTTAGTAATGGATCAAATCCCCTCACTAATGGTTCCTCTGTAAGGTGTCTGTCCAAAACCTGTGAATCTGTATCTGATCACTATATATGGCCATCATGTAACACGCCCCTAGAGGATGTGAACTAGGATAAAATATGTTTAATGGTTTGTACTGGGCCACTGACTATTGGGGGTATCGATATTAGTTAATTCACTACAACTGCAATTGACATAGACCTGCTGGTCTCATTGAGGACTATATGTAACAAGAATGAAAGGTTTCGGTGTGCTACAGTTGCGGTGGCAGATCATGCCCCTTTGTAAACCAATAGGTCAGTGGTGATTGGCTGTCTGCCGTCACCCAATGACATTAGCCCTGTTAATAAAACAACACAAACCATTAACACGTCCGGTTTGAGTTAGTGCAGTCAAATAAAGGGTTAAATCCCTTCTGCACTAATCCCTGCAAAATGTAAATAAGTGGCTGCAACATAAGATAGTGAGGTTTCTGTTATTGTATCTTATCAGCATCAGTGACATAATGGAGCGACGTTTGCGACATAATGGAACGATGCGGCTGTTAGATGGAGGATTGAGACTACTCCTCCGGATTGTGTTTATACCACCGTACTCTTGACCGAATCTCCTGTGACACAATCGGCACACTCGAGATGTCAGGTAAACAAAGCCGGGGACGCGTTCAAGATCCCCTTGGAAATAGGAACGCCCACTGATTAGGTCACTTCCGGTAGGCACGGCGGTGAGTGCCGCACACTGCTTCACAGTGTGACATCAGCGGCGCTCCCCTGCCCCAGAGGGTTGTGATTTGATGCAGTGTATCTGGGCGTGAATTTTGTGATTTAACCCACACGCCCCCCTCTGATGAAACAAGCCAGGTTTGGCCAATTGCATCTCAGGGAGGGCTCAGTTTGGGTATTTAAAGTCGGCACTCTCTATCCATTTTGCCACTGCCAGAAACCAGATCAGGGGGAAGCGCTGCCACTGCACCAGGCACCCCCCTGACCATTTTATATCCCTGAGGAGCCACCTAATAGTGGCGAAACGCGTCGGATACGATTACTACCAACAGGGCTTAAAGAGCTTTAAGTTATAAGCGGAGGGAGAGCCAGACAGAGCCGAGGTTCCAGAGGCTGGGGGTCGCCCTTTTCGGGGCGGGTGCTCCATCTACAGCCACATAGGGTTTACACCATTCAGTGAGCTGCAGGGTCAGGATATAGTGAGCCCCCCGTAGGGTCTAAGTACAAGACCCCCTAAGCCCTAATACCTCATCTGGTCCGACCTCAGATAGCCCTATAGACACAGAGAATAACTATTTAGTGTAAGAGTGACCACATATTATTTTAAAGGTTCTAAATAAAAGTTAATTTTTATTCAATAAGGCACACTCTTATTATAGTATACATAATAAAGCTGGTGAGTGTATCTGGTAGATCACAACTTCTATTTGTGGATCTCCAATTTGCACGTTTTTCTTTCATTAAGACCCCCCGGTGACTGGGACCGGAAACGATAAATCCATTCAGTTTCCTTTTGGAGTATCCTCCGGTCCCAGTCACCCTTCCTCAAGGGCATTGGGATAACTTCAAGTGCAGCGAAACCAATGGAGCTAAGATCCCCATTATGATTTTGATTCACATGATTGGCTACAGAAGTGTCATTCTGTTTGACTATATCATTGACATGTTCGCACACTCTCCGTCTCAGCTCCCTGTAGGTTTTTCCAATGTAATCCTTTGGGCAGGTACATTGACAAATGTAAAGTATATAACTCCTCTAATTTCACAATTTACAAAGTCGCCTATGGAGTAAGTGTGATTAGTCATAGAGCAAGTTACCGTCTTAGTTGTACATATGTATTTACAAGCCTTACAGGCCCCACATCTGAACATCCCCTTGGGTTTCCTGTCAAGCCAGATCCCCTCCTTTTTCACACTGATGTAATGGCTGTGTTCAAGTCTATCTTTTAGACTCCTACCCTTCTGGTATGTAATTTGTGGAAGGGTGGAAATGGCTTTAGACAGGTCATTATCCATAGTCAGGATTGGCCAATATGTTCTCAGAATGGTTAAAATTTTCCTGTTGGCTACATCAAAAGTTGAAATCAGGCGAATCAGACTTGCATCTTTCTTATTCTTTGTTCTAGGTACCAACAAATCCCCTCTATTGCTATTTTCAGCTACATGGAAGGCTTCTCTCAAACATGGTCGGGGATAACCTCTCTGGAGTAGCCTATTTTGCAATTTTCTTGACTAATTATAGAAGTTCTCCTTACTAGAACAATTCCTGTGCATGCGCAGGTATTGTCCTCTTGGAATACCTTTTTTCACTGCAGGAGGATGGTGACTGCTCCAATGAAGGATGCTATTAGTGGCAGTTGGTTTACGAAATACGGTAGTAGTGAGACTACCGTCTGTCAATCTAACCTCCACATCAAGGAAGGTGATGCATTCAGACTTTATCTCTGAAAAAATCAGCCCTAGATCATTGTCATTAAGCGCGGAGATAAAATTACCAAACTTTTCTTTACTGTCGTTCCAGATCAGAAAGTCTCACTACTACCGTACTTCGTAAACCAACTGCCACTAGAAGAATTCTTCAGAACAAGAATAAGAAAGATGCAAGTCTGATTCGCCTGATTTCAACTTTTCATGTAGCCAATAGTGTTGAGCGCGAATATTCGAATTGCGAATTTTTATTGCGAATATCGCAACTTCGATAATTCGCGAATATTGCGAATATATCGCTATATATTCGCAATTTCGAATATTAGTTTTTATTTATTTATTTTTTTTAGTTGTTAATTCTTGTTGCTCTCTGGTTGTCTTCCCACTTCCCAAAAGCTGTTCTTACCTGTCCGGAGGATTCCTGGCTCCCTACCTGCTTCAGTCAATGCCCGTTGCCGCTTCTGCCGACTTCCCGTGTGCATGGAGCGTCCCCATCCCTATGGGAACGCCTCCATGCTAAAATGTACTGTCGGATGTGAGAATCACGATCTCACAAATTTGACTAAGTTGTAATCGCAATGCGATTAATATAACCTGAATTATTCGCATTGCAATATTCGTTCTATTCTAGCAATACAACCATTAGGAACTTAGCTCTAAGATCAATTCGCAACGCGAGTATATGTTCGCCTCGCGAATGAAACTTAGAGCTAGCTGAGTTACTAATAGTGGTATTGCTAGAATATAACGAAGATTGAGAATATAGTGCTATATTCGTGAATTCGAGATATTCTCAATCTTAGTTCTATTCTAGCAATACAACCATTAGAAACTTAGCTCTAAGATCAATTCGCAAAGCGAGTATATGTTCGCCTCGCGAATGAAACTTAGAGCTGAGTTCCTAATGGTTGTATTGCTGGAATATAACGAAGACTGAGAATATCTCGAATTCACGAATATAGCACTATATTCTCAATCTTCATTATATTCTAGCAACAATACAACCATTAGGAACTCAGCTCTAAGTTTCATTCGTGAGGCGAACATATACTCGGATTGCGAATTGATCTTAGAGCTAAGTTCCTAGTGGCTGTATTGTTAGAATATAACGAAGATTGAGAACATAGTGCTATATTCATGTGATATTCGTTATCTTTGTCAATTCTAGCAATACAAGTTAACCATTAGGAACTCAGATCTAAGTTTCATTTGCGACGCGAATATAAATTCGCGTAAAAATTCGCAATATATAAAATAATGACGAATTTTCGATTTCGACGAATATATGACGAATATTCAATCGAATATTCGCGAAATATCGCGAAATCGAATATGGCACCTCCCGCTCATCACTAGTAGCCAACAGGGAAGTTTTATCCATTCTGAGAACATATTGGCCAATCCTGACTATGGATAATGACCTGTCTAAAGCCATTTACCCCTTTCCACAAATTACATACCGGAAGGGTCGGAGTCTAAAAGGAGGGTACCTGGCTTGACAGGAAACCCAAGGGGATGTTCAGATGTGGGGCCTGTAAGGCTTGTAAATACATATGTACAACTAAGACGGCAACTTGCTCTATGACTAATCACACTTACTCCCTAGGCGACTTTGTAAATTGTAGAGCTAGAGGAGTTATATACATTTGTCAATGTACCTGCCCAAAGGATTACATTGGAAAAACCTACAGAGAGCTGAGACGGAGAGCATGCAAATATGTCAATGATATAGTCAAACAGAATGACACCTCTGTATCCAATCATGTGAATCAACATCATAATGGGGATCTTAGCTCTATTGGTTTTGCTGCACTTGAAGTTATCCCTATGCCCTTGAGGAAGGGTGACTGGGACCGGAGGATACTCCAAAAGGAAACTGAATGGGTTTATCGTTTCCGGTCCCAGTCACCGGGAGGTCTTAAAGGGCTTCTGTCACTCCCAAAATGCATTTTTCATCAGCTGACATTAGCTATTTGCTAAAGTCAGCTGATCTCAAAAATACTTTTCTTACATTCCCCTGTGATTTCGTTCTTTTAAAATTCTTTCTTTTATTATATGCAAATATCTTCACTACCAGCAAGTTGGGCGGTAACTTGCTGGTAGCCACCGCATCCTCCAGTTTCTGACACGCCCCCTCTCCTCTTGATAGACAGGGCCAGCGAGCGCTCTCCTGCCGCTGGCCCTGTCTTCTCATTAAGTCCCGCACCTGCGCCGTAACATTCTTTAATTACTGTGACGTAAACGGCGCAGGCGCACTGAGGACGGAGCTGGCGACCTTCACTCAGTACGCCTGCGCCGATTGAAGAATGTTACGGCGCAGGCGCGGGACTTAATGAGAAGACAGGGCCAGCGGCAGGAGAGCGCTCACTGGCCCTGTCTATCAAGAGGAGAGGGGGCACTTCGGCAACTGGAGGATGCGGCGGCTACCAGCAAGTTACCGCCCAACTTGCTGGTAGTGAAGATATTTGCATATAATAAAAGTAAGAATTTTAAAAGAACGAAATCACAGGGGAATGTAAGAAAAGTATTTTTGAGATCAGCTAACATTAGCAAATAGCTAATGTCAGCTAATGAAAAATGAATTTTGGGGGTGACAGAAGCCCTTTAATGAAAGATTTACCTTTACCTGCTTCATATGAGTTGGTTTTTCTATTTCAGACATAGCCTTTACCTGTGTCATGCTAGCTGTCCCTGTCCTGACCATGTAGGTGCGAGAAGCACCCTTTATTTATAAGGTGACATTTATATTATATGTCCCTTTATCCTATTTAACTGTTTCTATCGGTTCCCCTGTATCTATGGTAGAACTCACTTGATACATGTGTAGTAACGGTCTTACTACCTGTGTTTCTGATTTTCCCTTTTCTGTTGTAATAATGATTAGTGATTAGTGAATTGTTATCAGAATATTTGTACCATCTAATTTTGTATTAGGGTTTTATATGGGTCCTTGGTAACCCTTTGACACGAAATATCTACCCACCCCATACATTTCTAATATCCTGCCAAGTGTTTCCACCACTTCCGGCATTGCATTCAAATACATGCGTTCCAAAACAGTTCAAACAGTTTATCCACGACAGATGTTAAACTTAGCGGCCTATGCGCCAATCCTGTGGAACACTCCCTGTCAATATAGAGTCCTTAAATATCAGAAATAATGGTCTGGTTATGACATTATTTAATTCACTTAGAATACAGGAGTTTATGCCATCTGGTCCTGGCGATTTGTCTATTTTAATCTTTTTAATACGCTGCTGTACTTCCTCCTGGTTCAGACAGGGCACTTTTAATGGGGAATTTACTTTTATATTCTGCATTTCATTTGACAATTTATTTTCCTCAGTGAATACAGTGGAGAAAAAAATATTTAATAGTTTTGCTTTCTCCTCATCGCTCTCTACAACTCCCCCCTCATTACATGAGTATAATAGTATGGGCATCAATGAGGAGGTACCCTGTTGAAGACCCCCCCCCCCCATGCTTCAAACAGAGATCTGCCTAAATGCTGTAATACTACAAACTGTGATGATAGATGATGTATAGCTAATAGAAACTTCCCTAAACAAAATCAGTTCTTTATCAGGGGTATAAAAAGTCAGTCCCTTGGTGGTCAGCTCATTGTTTTAGCTTCTGTCTGAAAATGGGTGACACAGATTTAATAACACTATCAAATATTTAGACAGGATAAACATAGTGATAATGCATCACTGTGCCAGGAAAATGGAGTGATTTTTCCTGTTTTGACTGTGCCTAATTTATGATCCATTGGCACCAGTTTTACGTTTTGCACCATACCTGGCAGTTTGCATCTAATAGGGTTTGGCCAGATATTTTGTGGAAGGAGCAATTTATTCTTAAAAGTTTAATATATCTAAAATGTCGCAAAAAAAAAAAAAAAAAGTCACAAGTGTACTCCACTCCCCTGGTTGTGTACAAACTGATGTAACCTTTGCAATAAATATAAAAAATATTTCATGCAACAAATTTAACAAATAATGTGTGACATTCTATAAATTTGTCGCAAAAAAATTGGTCTCAAACCAAGCACATTTTTTCACCACAAATAATGTTTATTTTCTGGTAGGTCTCATCCTCACTAAGCGCAGCACTTTTTAGACAAGCCAAAAAAGTAGCTAAACAGTATAAGAATTGTAGAACAAGGCATGTTCAGCCTTTTTTTACGCACATTACTCTAGAAATATGGTGCGTTTTTATTAGTAATTTTTTTATTAAAACTACAATTAAACTAAAATAACGATCTTATAAAATGGCTGTTAAAGCAGTTATTACATTAACAACATTTATCACCTGTCCACAGTCACTGCCACCCCAACTGTTGGGTTGCAGGAAAGTTCGGACCCCCAGTTAAAGTATATTCTTCAGCTGTCCTGTAGATAATGTAAGTAATGAATGTTCTTAATTGGATAACCCATTAAAGGTAGGTTCACACCATGACTTGGACATTTAGCATCTGTTCCAGAAAATTAACATATGTCTAACATGCCTTTAGGCAATCATAAGCCAGAAGTATGACAAAAGTATGTCTTTTGGTCAGCTATGCTGTTTGATATATGATGTGAACCTAGCCTAAAGATGTTTCTGATAATTCTCTGAACTAGAGATATTTAAGTTACAGTTGTGATTCATGAGGCAGGTACTATCCCTATCTTCTTGTCAGTAATCCAGTTTCTCTGTAGCTTTTTCTGGAGGTGTACAGAATATAATTGATTGAATTCAAGTGTACAACAAATGGAGATAAATTACATATGAGGCTTACACACTGTTGCTAGAATCAAATGTGGTAAGGGATGAAGGAATATTGATACAGTATCTCACAAAAGTGAGTACACCCCTCACATTTTTGTAAATATTTTATTATATCTTTTCATGGGACAGCACTGAAGATATGACACTTTGTACAATGTAAAATAGTCAGTGTACAGCTTGTATAACAGTGTAAATTTGGTGTGCCCTCAAAATAACTGAACACACAGCCTAAATGTATAAATCGCTGGTAACAAAAGTAAGTACAGCCCTAAGTAAAAATGGCCAAATTGTGCCCAATTAGCCATTTTCCCTCCTCGATGTCATGTGACTCATTAGTTTTACAAGGTCTCAGGTGTGAATGGGGAGCAGATGTGTTAAATTTGGTGTTATTGCTCTCACACTCTCTCATACTAGTCACTGGAAGTCAAACATGGCGCCTCATGGCAAAGAACTCTCTTAGGATTTATAAAAAAGAATTGTTCCTCTACATAAAGATGGCCTAGGCCAGGGAAGCCCAACCTGAGGCCCTCCAGATGTTGCAAAACTACAACTCCCAGCATGCATGGACAGCCTACAGCTATCAGTCTACAGCAGGGCATTGTGGGAGTTGTAGTTTTACAACAGCTGGAGGGCCGCTTGTTGGGCATCCGTGGCCTAGGCTATAAGAAGACTGCCAACACCATGAAACTGAGCTGCAGCATGGCTGCCAAGACCATACAGCGGTTTAACAAGACAGGTGTACTCACTTTTGTAAGATACTGTATACTAGAAAATACTTTATTCATGACTGTCTTAAATGAACCTGTCACCATTACAATACAGTATAATCTGCAGACAGCATGGTACCCTTTTCTGCTCAAGTGTGTAGTGACTAGCCATAGACACAGGGAAAAATCTGACTCTTTGTGTTAATTAATGCTGGGAGCAACAGGCACTTATGTACCTGGCCAGTGTCCACAGGTGCCCTCCTGAATTCAATATTAACCTTCTAGGACGGTCATACAATTAAATTCTCCAGAAGGGCACAGAAACCTGTGCTCTCTGCCCCACTGTTCACCTGAGCCTCCATAGGCCAGAGGTCACTATATGTAGTAGTGTACAAATCGCGCAGGGATGCAGATATCTTAGGCTGCAGGCTTGAAGAGGCACATGGGCTGCAGTGTTGACAAAAGTTTGGAATGGAACTCGGGTGTTTGATTTTTCTTCTTTCCTTGGCCACATGGGGAGCATACTATTGGGGGTACTATAGGGTTTGTTACTAACAGCACTCTAGGCAGCATTTTAAGGCTGTCTTTTTGCTATGGGCGCATGTCACCTTCTAAGCCCCCTGTTTCATACCTTATTTAGAGACAACTAGAAGACAGAAAATGACAACTGATGGTGACCACCACAGAAGGGCAACTTCTAGGGCAGTATGTTGTGCTGTACTGTTGTTTTGTTCTGCTGAGGGAGTATTTTGTGTTGCTATTTAATATTGCTGACCCCCGCCTACTTATGGTGGCTTTGCCTACTTCTGTAAGTTTCTTCATTCTGTTAATTTGAACCCACAGCAAGGTGACTACTTCAAGGTTTTTTCCAGGGCCACATTAAGCTCTCAGTCCAGCCCTGGAAGTGTCTATGTAACAAGTGCAACGCAGCGGCAACGGCCAGGGCCCCTTTTGTAATTGGTGGTGGTATCCAGGTGTAGGAATGGCCGAGTGGTATAGGGTGTCAATTTATTCCAATGTTAAAATCTCCACATACAGGAAAAAAACGTACAGGTTCAACGCGTTTCGGACCTAAATAAAACTTAATGGTCCTTACTTATGGAGATTTTAACATTAGAATAAAGTGACACATTTTTCAGAAGCTGGATTTCTTCATTTTTTGTCTGCAATTTATGTCAGCCGGGTCCGGGCTCTGTCCTTGCTTCTGAGTGGCTGAACACAGGTGTGCGCTGCTTCAATTACCTTTATCCACTGCAGTGGTATAGGGTGGCCTAAAATGTGCCTTTACGTTGAGTCTCCGAAGCAGACAAATAGGGGTGAATAATTGAGGGAGAAAAGAATAACTTGAGTCCAGACCTTACGATGCAGTTGAAAAGCAGCTTTGGTACACTTTCATCAAACACAATCTTCCAACTGTGTCTTGGTCCCAGCAGCTTTAGCATTAAAACTCTAACAGGCTAACTCGTCTCTGCTACTCTGTTGCTCTCTGGCTCTGCTGTACTGACAGGCTGACTGTATGACTCTGCTTCTTATTTATGCTGTAACTTCTCTCTTTGTAGTCTGTCTCTTAATTATGCCAGGGAACTCGTCTCAAGGCTCCTGTCACTGAGCTGTGGCCTCCACATCCAGCAGAGCTGAAGGTGCTCTTGCTTGCTGGCTTTGCTTAGCCTGGGAACATCGAGCAGAGACGTGCCCACCGCACCCTCCTTCCCCCAGCAGGGGGTAAGGTAAACTGCTCCTAGAAACTGGTCACCACCCTTCCTGCAGGAAGTGGGATTCGCCCACTCCTCCACAGAGTTTATTTTTTTAGAATGGAATGCTCAATTCTTTCCTCTAACTGTAGCTCTGCTATGTTTGCTGCCAACTGCTGGTGAACCCGGCACATTACAGGTGAACATAACATTTACATTAGAAATAGGAATGCACAGTGTAGTAGACCTGAAATAAATACACAAGATTACATTATATTAGCCCATTAGAGACAATATCGGGGTGAAGAAGTGGTAATGCCACTCTGAGGCATTACACTAGCTGTGTGAGAGGAGCTATAAACTAGCTGTGTACTGTTGGTTGTGGTGTTGGAGCTGTGGCAGGAAAAGAAGAAATCCATCATGGGTTTGGTTGGCTACAGCAACAGAAAGTGCTAGATGCAGGATGGAAACAAACCAGAGTGAAGATGTACGTGAGGTAAGGAACTACATTAGCATATCTCTTAAAACCATAGTAATCGTGGCAAATCTCAAACTATTAAGTACGTTTTCATTTTGCTTTCATGCCTATAGCAGACTTGTTCCTAATTAGCAGAACTAGGGCAAACTAGAAAACCAAATGAACTGTTCACAATGACTAGAGACAAGCGAACTTTTGAAAAATTTGACTCGCCGATTCGCCGAATTTTCTGGAAAAAAATCAGTTCGATACGAATTTATTCAAATTTTGTTGCAAAACGGCTATTTCCTGGCTACAGAGAGCCTTTATAGGCTGGTACTGCCTTTTTGGCAAAGAAATGACGTCTTTGGACTCTCCACCTCTGCTTGGCACAAGCCATCAGTTCTCTGAAAGGTGCAGAGTCCACCACTTGGAAAGGGAGGGACTGCAGCACCAGCAACTTGGACAGGAGCACATTCAGCTTCTGCACTGTTGGATGAGTGCACGCATACTGTTCTCTCTTGGCAATCGCTACGGTGATTGATTGCTGACGGAATGACTGATGAAGAGCAGGAGGAGCAGAAACATCAGGACCAGCAGATGATGAGAAGGACAGACAGCTCCCTTCGGCTGAGGTGGTGGAGCCTTGACTGCCTGAAACCGGGTGTGTGCCACAGGGTGATGCAGCAGTTGCTGGGACATCCTGGACCACCACATCGGAGACACAGTTCTCCCAGGCCACTTTATTGTGACGCTGCATATGTTGAAGCAGGGCCCTGGTGCCAACATTGACACCCTGCCACGCTTCACCTTCTGCACACAGATTCTACATATGGCCATGTTCACCTTCTCCGGCGGCTTAAAACTGCCACACCGGTAAGTAGGTGATTTTACCCCCAACACTCCACACTGACTGGCTGCTACTGCCGCTGCCTCCGTGAACCCGTGCACCACTACTTCCCGGGCTCCTACGAAGGGGGTGGTCTACGGCTCCCAAGTGTGATCAGCTACATCATCCTCATCGAGTACTGTTGGGCACGTCACTCAACCATCTCTGGGTCAGGAGCCTGACCGCTTGAAACACCAGCTTCCATGCCACTCTCCTCATCACTAACTGCCTGCCTAGTGGAGGAAGCAGCTGATGTCTCCTCCACATCTTGGCTTGCCAGTAGCTGCTGACTGTCTTCTAGTAGCTTGTCCTCACTGTATAGTAGAGCTGAGCCCACAAAATACAATACTTCTCTGGCTGAGGGAACAAAAAAGGATATAGGCAGGTTGAGAACAGGTTAGGGGACAGGGCCTGCTCCCGGGCCATGCCAACTATGGGTTGTGTCTGACAAACCAACTGACTGTTGGCTGGGGTTGTCTAATGTCACTCCTGATGAAGTTGAAGATTGAGTCAACCATTCAAGAACCGCAGGGTTGCTGGTCAAAACACTAATAAGCCCTTTTTTTTTTCCACCAATACATGCCAAAAAGTGCTTTAGAACATATTACTTCACTGCTGATCGGCAAATATATTTTTTTCTTTTTCCACTAATGCATGCCACAAACGGCTTTAGAACATATAACTGCACCGCTGATCGGCAAATATATTTTTTCTTTTTCCACTAATACACAACACAAAAGGCTTTAACTGCACCGCACAAGGGCAAATAAGAAATATTGTAGAAATATTTCCTTGTAATAAACCCTGTTAATGCCTGTTTGAAACAGCACTTGCACCCTAATAAGAACGGTTTGCTGGAATTACAGAGCTGTATAATGGCAATTTGGATCCCTAATCAGTACAGCAAGGTGTAATAGGACTGTTCCTATTACCGAGGCTGTAACCTTCCCTACTGAACCCTGTTCAACATAAATGTTGCGGAAAGATTTCTCCCTATCCTTTTCCTACACATTGAATAATCTTTCCCTGCACTTGCAAATCGTTTTTTTTAGCACAATTTTTCTAACACTCTTCCTAGCAACTGCTGACGTCTCTCCCTGCACTGAGTACACTTGTAAATGACAGTCCAAGATGGCTGAGGCTATTTATGGGGCTGCGACACCTGCTGCTGATTGGCTACATGCATGGCATTATGGATGATCCCACCTTCCCAGAATTCCTTGCTCCATGTCCTCACAAGTGCAGCAGCCATTTTAGGAAAAAATTTGATTCGTTACCACGAATCGTGAGGAAATTCGGCTTTGGTGCGAATCAAATTTTTCCTGAAATTCGGATCGAATTCCATTTCGTCAGCTTTGATTCGCTCATCTCTAACAATGACCTTCATGTACCCAACCTTTGTCATGGGCTAACACATAGCTCTAACACATAGACTCAATACGATTAGTTTTGACAAAGGCTTTTCCTGCATTAAATCAACTGCTATAAGAGTACAGTATATCACTAAGACACCCCCGGACGAAGGCTCGCCGAAACGCGCGTTGGGGTGGCGCCATCCTGGTCCTTTGGCTGTATTGTCACATCGGGTAAGATCTGCTGTGATTCAAATCACCGATTGTTTATTGACTGCATTTATGCTAATATTGATGGATGTCAGAGCATAGAGCAGTGATTTATATTGGCATCACGCTCTCTCTATATGTCCATTCTATAATGGCTATCACTATTTATATATAACACTATGTTCAATACTATGTGTTATTCTGGAGATTTTTTCCCTTATGTTATTAGCCAATTTGTGGTCTGGGATGGCGCTATAAACTTTGCACTCTCCTGCTGTACATTTTAATATCTATTTACTAATAAAGTATATTTCTATATAATTTTCTTGCATTTGGCTCCGTTTTCTGTCTGATATTTTGTTGATCAATACGATTAGTGTTGGGCGCGAATATTCGAAACGCAAATTTTAAGTGCGAATATCGGCACTTCAAGAATTCGCGAATATTTAGAATATAGTCATATATATTCGTATTTTCAAATATTCTTCATTTTTCATTAGTAAACTCCCTTTTTGCTTGTGGGCCAATGAGAAGGCTGCAATGTCTTTGTCTGAGATTAGCAACATTCCTAGCAATCAATAGGAAAGTTGGTTACCCCTTTAGTATATAAGAACCTCTCCAGCAGCGATTTTCTACAGTTTATTACAGTTCTGAGAGAGACAGCAGTGTCATTGCTGTGCTCTCTGCTTTCCACTCATTACATTAGATAGTTAGTTAGTTAGCTTATATATATAATACAGATAGTTAGTGGGAAATAGTGTAGGTTAGATTGTGATATAGTGTTCCAGTGCAGGGTCTTAGGTATTGTGCTGTCCATACATACATGCTACATACATAGTGGTTTATGTATATATGTATGTATGTATGCTACATACATACATACATAGTGCTGTGATGTCACAAGTTCACAACAATACTGAGTGCACCAATCACTAATATGTAGTCAGACCTGCTAAAATGTGAAGTTGCACGTATTGTGCCAAAATATTTGCATCATTATTGCCGATTTGCACAATCGTGAATATATTGGAGCACTCTATCTGCATATAAAGCTATTGTAATGTTCTGCTGTGCCAACCATTTTCTCCAGTCTTATTAAACTTCGAGCAGTTGGAAAAATGTAGCTATAGTGACCCATGCCTGTATTGCGCACGCACTACGTGAATATTATATTGCCGATTTTCGTAATCTAGAAAATAATAGTGAATTCGCAAATTCACGACTATATGACGAATATTCTACCAAATATTTGGAAAATATAGCAAATTTGAATATTGCCCCTGCCGCTCATCACTAAATACGATCTGCAACCTGCATTAATTCAACTGCTATAAGAGTACAGTATATCACTAAGGCATTATTCATATGTGACCACCAAGCCTATCACAGGAAAGCAGGAAAACCTTTCCCAAAGGTGTTTTGACAAAGGCTTTTCTGATTTCACATGACAGGACACAATTTATGTCACTAAATATATAGCTTTCTCATACAGCTGCAATCCACATGTGTGACTAGTACATAATTCCATGCTTAGGGCCATGACACACTTTTGAATTCCCAGCATAGATGTTTGGTCCAGTAATCCCTTCTGTCTAACTAGTCGCATGTGATAAATCAGTCTTTGGAAAATGGCACAATTTAATGCCTACTGTTACTGAAATTCTCGTAGAAATTTGAATTACTAGAGTGGTGCAGAATCACTTAGGAGAAATGTATTCAACGGTTACTGTGGTTAAAACATTTGTATGGCACTTTCAAAGCAAGTACTCAAGCTGGCATATTTTTTATGGCACTGCTATCTGTGTATTATAGTCAGGTATGGGACCTGAACCATGGCACTGCTATCTATATATTATAGTCAGATATGCCACCTGAGCCATTACTGGCTAGTAAAACATAGGTATAAATAGTAAGTTAATATGAGAAATGTTTTCTATTGAAGGCTGGATATCTCAATCAGTGCCTTTTAACTTCAGTATAAGAGAGTGTCAGTCTACAGAGGATTACAGAGCTAATTACTTAACATTTGTTTCAGGTCTGTTTCTATTGAATTGGTCCAAAATTCGATTTGGATCCAAATCGATTCTATTCGAATCAAACGTGCTTCAAATTGGCCTGAAAATTTGTAGAGGACACTCTGAGGTTTCCTATGGTTCATATTTTCTCTCTCTTTTCTTCCTCTTTTTAATTTTTTCAAAATTTTTCTTACTCTCTCTCCTCCTCCAAACACTGGAATTGATGTACTAAAATAAATTGCACACTGATAAATGGAAGGAAAATGGCAACAGTTTTTTTTTTGGTGATTAACAGGAACAATTATATGTGCACTTCTATGAACACAATGGTATTGATGCATAGAAATATGCTGAAAGAGGTGCAATTAAATATCCCCTTCTATGCACACACTGTTTTTGAAGCAATGAAATGAGCTGAACTCCACAATTTTAAAAGGTAGCAAAATTGCAATTTTTTTTTTTTCACTAATTAACAAACATAGGAGCCATTAAATTTCCTTATCCATGAACACACTGCACACTGGTATTGACAACAATGGAATATTAACACTAAATTAAAGTTATTAATGTGTATATTGACACACTAAAATGTGCTGAGCTGTGCAATTATAAATGGCATCATCATTTTTTTGAGTAATTAACTGATAGAGAGGCAATTAAACATCACCTTCTGCAAACACACTGGTATTGGCACACTGAAACGTCCTGAACTGCACAATTTTAAATAGTAGTAAAACTGCAACTTTATCAGTAATTAAAAGACAGAGGTGCAAGTAAACATCCCCTTCTATGAGCACACTTTTATTGACAAATTAAAATACGCTAAACTGTGCAATTATAATGGTGGCCAGAATACAATTGTTTTTTACAAAAAAAATACTCAATTGTGCAGCATATCCACTGAAATATATGCTGCTGGAGGTGCTGGGAACATGCCTAGAATACACTAGAAAACATAGAAGCTTCAGGTACAAATAAAAAAGCTGGCTGCTCGTGCACAGAATTTTTCTTCTACCTTGTGTAGGCACTGAATGATTTTTGTGCCTGCAGTGCATTACATGAACATCTTCAGCAGTACACTGCCCCTATGCTCTTCTTTTCTACTGATAAAACCTCACTTTTCTACCTATAAATGCAATCAATCTAACTAATATATCTTCTTTACACTCAATACATTCTCCCTGCAAGACCCTAATTTGGCTAGCTATGTCTGTAATTAATGTCTGCCAGACACATGGCACACCTATCTTCTCACATCCCTGGCTGACCTCACAGTGGCGTCTGTGCTTATGAGCTAGCACAGCGTCTGATGGATGAGCCAATATCTTGTCCCCTGATTTGCTGAAAGGCTGCCTGAAAAGCTTTGTGGGAAGCCCTTCCAGAGTTATGTGATTCTCTATATTCATTTTCCCTCCCCTGTTTCATTCTAAAAGTAAAATGATGATGCTCGAAGTTCTGTATGATTTGTTTGTGCTTGGCAGAAGAATTTTTGTGAAATTCATGATTAATCCAATTAATTTAGAATTGATTCTCTCATCTCTGTGTCAGTCACCTTGAAGTGTCCTAATGATTACCTAGGTATAATTTCTCAATGGTAATATCATTTTGAGTGGAGAGAAAGGGACTACAGGGAGTGCAGAATTATTAGGCAAGTTGTATTTTTGAGGATTAATTTTATTATTGAACAACAACCATGTTCTCAATGAACCCAAAAAACTCATTAATATCAAAGCTGAATATTTTTGGAAGTAGTTTTTAGTTTGTTTTTAGTTTTAGCTATTTTAGGGGGATATCTGTGTGTGCTGTGACTATTACTGTGCATAATTATTAGGCAGCTTAACAAAAAACAAATATATACCCATTTCAATTATTTATTTTTACCAGTGAAACCAATATAACATCTCAACATTCACAAATATACATTTCTGACATTCAAAAACAAAACAAAAACAAATCAGTGACCAATATAGCCACCTTTCTTTGCAAAGACACTCAAAAGCCTGCCATCCATGGATTTTGTCAGTGTTTTGATCTGTTCACCATCAACATTGCGTGCAGCAGCAACCACAGCCTCCCAGACACTGTTCAGAGAGGTGTACTGTTTTCCCTCCTTGTAAATCT
This sequence comes from Bufotes viridis, assembly GCA_033119425.1. Classification (NCBI taxonomy): domain Eukaryota; kingdom Metazoa; phylum Chordata; class Amphibia; order Anura; family Bufonidae; genus Bufotes; species Bufotes viridis. The sequence goes on from CM065589.1 coordinate 125,761,046, forward strand.
CACATTTGATGATGGACCACAGGTTCTCAATGGGGTTCAGATCAGGTGAACAAGGAGGCCATGTCATTAGATTTTCTTCTTTTATACCCTTTCTTGCCAGCCACGCTGTGGAGTACTTGGACGCGTGTGATGGAGCATTGTCCTGCATGAAAATCATGTTTTTCTTGAAGGATGCAGACTTCTTCCTGTACCACTGCTTGAAGAAGGTGTCTTCCAGAAACTGGCAGTAGGACTGGGAGTTGAGCTTGACTCCATCCTCAACCCGAAAAGGCCCCACAAGCTCATCTTTGATGATACCAGCCCAAACCAGTACTCCACCTCCACCTTGCTGGCGTCTGAGTCGGACTGGAGCTCTCTGCCCTTTACCAATCCAGCCACGGGCCCATCCATCTGGCCAATCAAGACTCACTCTCATTTCATCAGTCCATAAAACCTTAGAAAAATCAGTCTTGAGATATTTCTTGTAATATGGCCAAACTGGTTGCAAGTGGCATCTTGGCAGCTGCACGCTTGACTTTTCTCAGTTCATGGGCAGTTATTTTGCGCCTTGGTTTTTCCACACGCTTCTTGCGACCCTGTTGACTATTTTGAATGAAACGCTTGATTGTTCGATGATCACGCTTCAGAAGCTTTGCAATTTTAAGAGTGCTGCATCCCTCTGCAAGATATCTCACTATTTTTGACTTTTCTGAGCCTGTCAAGTCCTTCTCTTGACCCATTTTGCCAAAGGAAAGGGAGTTGCCTGATAATTATGCACACCTGATATAGGGTGTTGATGTCATTAGACCACACCCCTTCTCATTACAGAGATGCACATCACCTAATATGCTTAATTGGTAGTAGGCTTTCGAGCCTATACAGCTTGGAGTAAGACAACATGCATAAAGAGGATGATGTGGTCAAAATACTCATTTGCCTAATAATTCTGCACTCCCTGTAGTTCAAAATCTGGCAAACAACATCAAAATATATCCCAGTTTAACAATCAGTCTGCTGCATTGCATCTGTACAGTCAATAGACAGAAGTGAGAATAACATTTCATATAGAGCTTTTAATGGAAAGGGCATAGAGGATATCCAAACAGACACTACTGTCCAATAAGATGCCAATGCCATTACGTTTACTATCCGAGTTTCAATTTTGAAACCCATTTTTATATTATGCTATGTATTAGGGAATCCTGAGTGAATTGTTTACAATGCTTACGTATTTCTGGGCCAGAATGTAGAATGATAACAAAGAGCATCTCTCACTGCTGTGGACCAGCCCTGACCTGCCTTATACAGACAACCCATTGCTGTGAATAGGCACTGTGATGATAGTGGTGTATTAATGTAGTAAACAATATTGCACAGCGCTGTGTATAGTGCAGCACCGTGATGTTTCGCTGACACACACACACACACACAGAGCCATTTAAATTCAGCTGCGTTTCAGGGACATGACATATTCACTTACCCCTTCGGAGTTTGCTAATTTTCTGTTAGAAATAACTGAAATGGCACCAGACTGGCAGCCATTTCAGTAAGAGTTGTTGGTTTCCTATGCAACCTGTCAGATGCAGGAGTCCATTTTGTGGTAGTGAGTTCAGAGAGAGCAGCAGAATAGAGAGCTGTGTTGTTACGGCACTGACAGCGATACCAAATGTGTGCAGGACTTTAGACAGAACCTAAGATATAGAGCCTAGCCTTTTGTTTACATTTCATGCCTCATGTCTCGTCTACCATTTTTCAGTAAATCTTTAAAAACGCATCTTGTTATAACTGACTTTGTTCCATTAAAAATAACTATTTCTTTTTAATTGTCTGTTTCTTTTCGCTCTGAAATATTAAAAGCTTGAGAATCCAACTTCCTTCAGGATAGAATTGGTATATTCCAGTGTTATGGTTAAGATTTAATTGTATGACGATTGTATAAGTATGGGGACTGTCCAATAAGATGTCGGTCATCTGAGAAGAGATTATTTTGTCCAGGAAAGTGACAAAAAGGTCTGTTGGCATAGAACCCAAGTGTTACAATAGTTCATAGGCGATCGATAAGATATTGATCGGCAGAGAGCAAGTTGATGCCTAATTGACCGTAGATTGGCAATTACAATATCAAAATCCCTGATCCTCAGGTTTAGTGTGGTTCTTTTTACGAACCTGGTGGCAGCAATTATAGGGTGTGGGGAGTTAATCCTTTAATTGATTCTCAGCACCCATATATTGTCTTGGCCATGTTACGCGGACACGCTCTTTTCGGCAGGTCCCTGTGTTACCAGTAGCAACTGGAGGTGGTTGCGCCAGAGTTAGCTTGGCTGTGGGTGCGGTACATGACAGGCACTGTGTACTATTTCATTTCCACTGAAAAATAAACAAAAAAAATAGCTGAATATAGAAAAACCAAATGCAATGCAAAAGCAATCTGCAAACATACAATATATGTGGACTAATACTATATTCACTATATAAATAGAATAGGATGTACTTTGAAAATATATTTTTATGAAAATCATTTGTAACCATCCACCACGGCAAGGTGATCTCTTTTGGATGGGAACCTACTCTATATGATACCTCTCCTTAGGTCAACCAGGTTTAAATTTAGAGAGAAATTAATGATTTTGATCAAAATATATTTGTTAGCACCTCATCTTTATTTTATATAGTTGATCTAACATTCGTTTGTATATTTTATGTTTGCAAAGTGCTTTTGCATTGTATTTACTTTTGTTTTATTTCCCCTGTGGTGGATGTACCCCAATCTTCCTTGCAAAGATCCCATTTTTGTGAATGGACATTGTGTAATGTTTCATTTCCCCTGTGGTGGCGCTGCAGGGAAGCTGAACACTTGCTGCAAGGTTTCTCCATTCCTGGTAGTCCCAGCTGGGAGGGAATTTGTGATCAACTTATTGACATGGAATCCTTTTAACAGGAAGAGATTTCCCAAAGCTGAAAACCTTTTTAAAGGTTGTTGTTGTGCTGTCTTCAATAAAAAAAAATGTATAGTTTATGCAAATGAGGGCTTCAGTGCGCTGAGGGATGGGCTGCAGCATCTCAGTGCACCTTTGCTCTTCTGTTTTCATGCTCTGTCCACTTCTTCTTGATTGACAGGGCCAAGCATCGGCATTCAGGCTCAGACTGTACCACAAGGGTACAAGTGAATCCCCTCTGTGGGCCCTGAGCAAGGTGGGCCCCTAGTCTCCCATCCACTGCACAAGTAGCACATAACACAATAGACTTACTGCACTACATATATATATTCAATGTACAGCACCTCAACCAACCTATGTTCATATAAAAAACGTGATAGATTAATAAAGAAGCTCCTCAGTTTATTAATATATAATCGATCAGAGTTGAGATAACTCCTAGGTATAAAGGAAAGCTAGCCATTGTCCTCTTTTCCCCAGGACCTACCTTCTTAAAGTTGCTGCAGGGACCCCCATATTCAGTCATCTGGTAGCATCTTGCGGCTGTGTGAGCAGGTAATATTTGCATGTATCCATACAGTGGGCCGCCAAAATAAATTTTACTTGTGGGCCCTAGGCACCTCAGTTCGACACTGTCGGCATTATCCTTATACCCAGACTTTTCATCCTAAATCTGTGCCATACAGCCTAGAATCGATGCATGTGACCACCAGCTAAGCCTTGTGGCATACATTTCATCACTAGCTTCTTCTGGGGTTTGGCAAGGACACTGACCACTACAAGAGGGCCTTCACAACCCAGATATTGTTTGCAGAATTTTCTGTGACTGAAAATCAGTTTCATTCATCCGAACAGGGTTTGCACAAATCCAAGTGCTTGCCACCAATACAGGCAAATGGAATTGATTTTCAGTCAAAGAAAATTCTGCAACCAAATCTGAAATGTGGTAAAAGAACCAAAAGAGGGTCACTTTAAGTTAGAATTGTGTGAGTTTTCTACATGCAAAGAAACAGTGATAGCAAATGGCAATCAGTTAACGGTGCATGACACTTAATACACTGGGAGATGTATGCCAAATTCCTTAACATTCATGGGACAATGCTAATATTCAAACCAGATGTTCCGACAATCAGCTTTCGTGCTGTGTAAAATTGTGAAATGTACTGTTATTTGGTTACATCATAAAGGTCAAATGACATCCAACACCACATTATCAGAGAAATTGACCGAGAAATAAAAGGAAAGGTTTTATTACAGTGATGATATATGGAACAAGCATAAGAGGAAACATACTGTAGAGTATTATTTTGTAGGTTTTATTTAATTTTACCACTGTTGTTTAAAAATAGGTTCATTTCCATAGAGAATCCTTTCTTTGCACAGTCCTGTCATGCATGTTATCAGTAATAGAACTTTCTCAGTTGGTAGTAATTATTTATGGAACACTGTGCAGCAATGTAACTATGTGCCCAGGATAGCTTGTGTCATAAAATGATTTTATTATAAGCAAAATTATTACCACAGTAAAACTGCATTAGCTTCTCCACCATCTTCATCCATGGTTGCCTATTTTAATCCAGAACTACCAGTCATTGAGAGATTTAAGGCTCTGAGATGTAAGTGACGATGCTTGTAGTGGAGGAAAGTCGTGAGAAGCATAGGGAAAATATAGAAAGAAGAGTATGGAAGGTGGAAACCAGAAGGTGGGCGTCACTGCTAGGGTAGAAGAAATGGCAGCTGTTATAGGGCCCAATAACTAGGGCAGCCTATCTCCACTACGATATACAGTATGTACAGTTAGTGATGTACATGGACAGTGAAATTTTGCACTCCATTTTGGATAACTTTTGTGCTGTGAGTGACATTTCTCTGATTTATTTCTGAACATCAGCATGGATATTATGATTGTAATATTAATTACTGTGAGATTTTTTGTTGTACTATGACATCACTGCGCACATTATGACTCTGCTGTAACGACAGTGTGCACATGATCTGACTTTTGTGACATCACTTATCTCTGTGCATTAGAGAAAGCAACATAATCATAAGCTTCTCATGTTCTGAACATGCTACTGAAATTGGTTATGGGGGAGCGGGGCCCCATTCCAAGTTATGCTATGGAGACCCATGGATCTGGTAGGAACAGCTAGTGTTTCTAAAAATAGGTTTTTCCTTGCTCAAGCTGGGTATGACTGCAATCAAACAGCATTTTACCAGTATTAAAAAAGGACATGCTAAAAAGTGTATATATTTCACTATATACTTTCAAGTAATATCTATTATGAGCACAAAAAAGGAACAAAGAAGCCAGTATAAACACCAGTGAAGATGTTGAAAACTACACTTTGTGTAAATACAGCCTATAGGGGTTGTCTGGTTTACAAAATATATTTTATACCTTATTAAGTTAATAATGGAGTTTCCTGTTTATGATACTTGTTGATGAGTGCATTTCTCATTTTAGAAGAATCTATATGTATTTATATTACATGGATATTCATTTAAAAGGGGACTATGTAATACTTAATTTCTCTTGGGGTGCCGCTGCAAGTGATTGCTGTAAGGTTCTCTGGGCTACAGGTTGTAATCAGGATCATGGAAGATAATTAATATTGCAGCGGCCAGGTTTCAGGTGGTCCCAACGCTATACTCTATCCCCGTACATTGTCAGATACTGGCAAATCACAGCACTCAGAGAAATTTTGGAAATGAAGAAGTAATTTATTCCATCCTTAGGGTGCACACATGTTAATTGCAGCCAACGTTTCGGTCCATCCGGGACCTTGTTCATGGCTTGAATATGAAAACAAATAATACAATCATAAGTCACGCAGGACTATAGAAAACAAAAATTGTAGTACAATCATGAGTCACAACAGGACTGTAAAGATATAAAGTAAATAACAAAAGGTGCAAAAAGGATAATAGAAATATAGAAAATTATAAAATTGTAGGAATATTATGAAAATGTCCAATAGTACATAAGCTTATACTAAAGCTTGCTAATTTTATGAAGTGCAATTATCCTATGTAGATGTTTCAAGGTGAGAAAATAGGCAGGGTGAGCCTGGATCTACGGATTAAGGAGTCAAACGCAGGTGTCGAATGAGAAATAGCAGTACGAATCACTTGGTGCCACAATAGGTATAATATAGCTGATAGGAACATAATGAGGTAAGTATGAGAATGGAGCCAGGAGAATATATGCAAACATTCAAAGTGGGTAAGTTATATTAAGGTATGCTATTTCTTGTAACTAAAGGCATGTAGATAGCATATTATTGTAGACATAACAAGAGACATAGCAAAATAATAAGAATCCTAATAAAGATCTAGACCTAGGAAGTAAAGCTCTAATAGAAAAGCAATAAATAACTTTGTAGTAACTCAGATCATGTTTTGAGATCGATAACAGAATGCAGAAGATTACCAGTAATGGCCAGAGGAATATGGCATAATGAAATAATATTGTCTATGTCTATTAGACATTATTAAGGAAATTTCTACAACAGATGGCGAGCCAGGTAGGAGAATTTCTTACTCTCTCCCCTAGAAAAAATCAGTTGGTAGTACCTAGCTCGCCATCTGTTGTAGAAATTTCCTTGTGTCCGACGCACATATCCAAGCTTCGCTAAAAGTGCACCAAAGTACGCCAGCCACAAACAATTTCTTCCGTGCTTACAAGCACGTGTATCAAGCTCCTTTGGTGTAAGGAAAGGCCACACTGAACAGAGTCAGACGAGATGTTCCATGCTTAGAGATCTGGTGCACACTTGTCTTTCTTTGTGTGTCCGGCCATATGGTTTTTGTCGGCCATCTTTGATTTCCTTTGTGTAAGACCATGCCATGTGGTTTTGTCGGCCAACTTTGATTTTCTTTTTGTGAAAAGCATGTGCTTTTGGCAGACATCTTGGTTAGTTTGGTGCTGCAGGTTTTAACAAGGAATTCATTTTAGTTTGAGCTGGTTCACCTTTTAGTTTTGGTGTCCATGGAAAGTGATTTGTTTGTTTTTGCCTCAAATCTCAGTTTTGTCCAGTATAGTTAATTTGTCTTTCTGTAACCTTTCTATGTGGAGTTTGATTTTGTTTTGGTAAGTTTTGTGCTGGATATCGGTTGAGTGTTCGTTTATGGTATATCTCAGTGACCAGTCTGATTCGGGAATCATTGTGTGGACATTAGTAGCAATTTAGTGGTGAAATTGTCCTGTAGTTGATGATTCTGCTTAGTGATTGTATATCTGTGGCTGTTACACTGGTGCTTTGTAGTTCGGTGCCAAAAGTATTGGGACAACTCCTAGAGATCGATAACAGTGTCTTTATTTTTTTGTAGCAAACATTGTGGTGTCTGTATTCCTGTACAAAGGAAAGCATTTTTAAGGAAGTTGCAAAGTTGAGGAACACTGAGGCCATTGTTCAAGCTATGAAGGGATCTACAGATCCATGGCTACCGGCTTAGAATTGTGTAGCAAACCTGATCGGTACCAGAAAATGGTGCAAATGTAAAGGCAAGTATGCTCTGATTTTTGCTGCTGGGTGGATAATGGATAAATATCAGGAGTCTTGTAGGCTGAAGCTGAGTTTGGAAGGAGAAGTGGAAGATTTAAAAGTGGAAATTGTTAAATTGAGAACTCTTGTCCAGCAGGCAGCTGAAGCTAGCACTAATTATGAATGTACTGTGAGGTGTAATACTGAGCCGTGCAAGGAGAATAAATGGTTATCTGAAAGCCTGACGCATGCACAGGGTGCTGTAAGGGAATTGTCTGCTTTCTGCAGGAGGACAGAAGATGAAGATTCTCAGTGCTTAGTGCAGCCAGCGTCATTGAAACAATTGTTAGAAAGTAATGTGTCTGGGATTAGAGGCAATGTATGGGCTGTAGGTATGGAGAAGTCTGAGGACTGTGGGTCACATAGTGGATCCAACTCAGGGATGGAGATGGACAACTTGTCTCACCCTGGAGTTGAAAGTGTTAATACAATGCCAGAAGATTCTTCAGATGAGTCCGTGGTAAGTGGACTCAATACAGATAGTAGTGTGGGATCTAGTCATGCTGGGATGATTATATTGTGCAGCAAGTCAGATCACCATGTGTCCATGCCCAGAGAAGGTATTGTGCAGGGAGACAAGCTGTTTGTTGTTTTGCATGTAGGAAAATTGTGACGTTGCTAATGGCAACAGACACAGGTATGTTAAGTACCCCAGAACCACACCTAGAAGTAAAGTGGTTTATTCAGCAAGGTGAGGTAATGGTTCTTTGCAAAGGCAGAGAACCCAGGGACAGCCAAGGTCATTGATCAATAAAGCAGATTTTAAATCCCAATATGAACGGTTAAAATGTGAAAATGTGAAGCTTAGAGAGGAAAGAGATCGGTTACTGGAATTTAGCAGAGTTTCTCATTTTGTGTGCTAGAGAAGGGGAAAGGAAGAAATGTTATTGAGGTCTTTGAAAACTATTTTCCCTGGAAACCAGTTTTGGGGACCTTGTAATGTTAAATCCTTCTTCTTTGGTAAAATGAACCTGAAGTTAGTTTGTGGTTGGGCAAATTAGCATTTTAATGACTGGGTGGGAAGAAATTCTCCTGCCAGTGTTGCCAGTGTTATGTTCTCAGGCGAACCCTCCAAGACATGGATGTGTTAATTTAGTCCTATACAATTATATGTGTTCCAAAGGTTTTTTTTTAAGTTAAAATGTACTTTTTACAGAATCACAATGTATATAGTATTAATATTTTACTAGTTTTATAAGATCTTATAGGATGAACTATTGCTGTTTTATATACTATTGCTGCTAAATTAACTATGTTATAGATCAATTGGATATTATTAACTCTTTTATACATTGTATTAATAAACCCTACTGTTCTCATTACTATTGGGAGTGCCCCACTACTGTGTGTTTCCTGTGCGCCCCTTGTCCCCACAAAAGGTACTGTGTGCTCTCTGTGTGTACCCTGTCTCCACAGAAGGTACTGTGTGTTCTCTGTGTGCCCCCTTTTTCCACAGGAGTACTGTGTGTTTCCTGTACGCACATTCCACTCCAGGTCAATTGGGAGCCCTATCCTGTGGTCAGGTCACTATTCAGAACCAAAACCGAGGCTGGTATAACTCATTAGGAGACTCTGAGGGCTGCCGTGTGTCGGCGAGAGCTCCTTTCCTCATGCTGCCATTCCTTTTCCTGACTTGGGTGAACGGAGTCCGTGTGTTGGTGCCAGAAATCCTAGGGCAACTCAGAGGCGAACGAAGGGGAGTAGCAGTCGTCCAGGCGTGTGTCACGGCACACTGTAGGTGGACGCACCTACTTTTAGAAGGCTCGAGCATGGGTGTAGAGAAATCTAGGGAACAGAAGGTTACCACTTCTGAGTATAGGACAGACAAGCAGCACATGAAATCCATATACGGAGGAGGAGTTGTTAAGCCCCTCAAAGATTGGCACCAAAGGACTGTAGGTTCAGAGTGGACCATCCCCAAAGAAGGGACCTTTGAGGTCTGGATTTGGGAAAAGTTCATCCGTGAATTCCCCACTAGACTCCAAAACCACGGTTCCCTCTAGAAGACAGAACTGTGGCTGCACGAATACATCGAGCTCCAGCAACAGGGCATTCAAAAGTCCTAGACAGTGCGAACTTAGACGATCATGTACTCCAGTCCAACTAAAACTACGGAGTCCAATACTCCCTCATCTCTCTCTCCTATCTCTCTTTCTCTCTCTCTCTTATCCCTCCCTCATCTCTCCATCTAACCTTGAGATGATGCACCATGTTGAATCCAACTTCTCTTCATCCTGGTTTTGAGGATGATGAGAAGGGGTGGGGGGTGGGGGGAGTGGTGTAAAAAACAACGATTTTCAAACTTTTTACTAACCATTCTAACCTAGTAAGGAATCACATCGAGAACAATCACGACTGCCTTTTCTTTGACAGTAGTTGGGTCAGGTTTTTGCAAGGAGAAATCACGGCTGATCCAGGGCCTGAAAGTTCTGCTGTAGCCCTTTATTATATCAGGGATGCCTCCAGACAGCCCCATGGGTTATCACCCAATGTCCACCACCGGGTTCAGGAGTCTCTCCCAGACCCAGACTCAATAACCAGTGTTCTTTCTAGTTAACCAGATGATTGGGTCGTGCTAAAGAAACATCCAAAGACAGGACTAGAGCCGGGATATCTTGGGCCATTCCAGGTGCCTGGATTCCTAGATCCACAACAGTCACGGCAAGAAGCTGTTCAACTACGTAAAAGCATAAGGAGTATCACTTACGTTTATTTGTTTAGTTTAGTTTTTAGGAGGGGAAAGGCACCTCAACTAGCAAGAACCACAAAGACATTTGTTGATAGCACATCCTAGAGGGTAATATCAGATAAAGCTTGTCCCTGCATCTTACGTTGCAGCCGATTGGAAGATCTTGGGGGCTCACTGGTTTTCCATTGAATCCGGTCCAAAGGAAATAGGACATGTACTCATGTTTTTTTTTTTCCATTCCTTCTATATGCCTGATGTCTAACCGACCGAGTTACCGAAGCTTGAACAGACGAGACGCCCTAAAGACCAAAATATGGACCAGATGCAGAGGATTCCAAATCAGCCGGCGACAGAGGCCACCTCCTGAGTCACCCCCCGAAAAAAAGAATCATCGAGAGACACTGAGCAGCATAGGACAAAGAGGAGGGACTGTTGTGGAAATTTTATTAGGATGTGTTTTTAATATGTCATGTATTGTCATCATGTCTTTCAGTGTGTAAACCATTGGAGTGGATATCTTACTGTGGATGTAGAGAACAATCAGCTGCCGGGCGCAGAGGTCTCTGCTGGCAAACAGTCTATGTGCTATGCACTGGACTGTAGGCCGGGGAGACTGATGGGCTGCAGAGCAGTGTTTTCTTGGGAAATGTATGGGCGCCAGCTAGGGCCCCCGCCCAAAGAGCGGATTTATTGACTTGGCATGGATGCATTTATTAAAAGAACAATATACAAAAAGGAACGTGCATTTATTGTTTCCAGTGTGCCTGATCAACCGCGGGAGATAATGGCGCAATTCCTGTACATAAGCACACATAAGCATCCTAGCTAAGGATCACTCCAGTGGTAATTGGAGACATGTGGTGTTTACTTCCTGTTTGTCATCACTTCCTGTATGATTGTACTGTACATAAAGGAAGTGGTCAGGTGTCGGGCCTGCCCTTTCCTATTGTTATCCCTTTTGTCTATTTAAATAAAGAAAAGGGTCTGGGCGGGGACAGTGTGCACCAGATCTCTAAGCATGGAACATCTTGTCTGACTCTGGAGGAGTGTGGGATTTCCTTACACAAAAGGAGCTTGATACACGTGCTTGTAAGCACGGGAGAAATTGTTTGTGGCTGGCGTACTTTGGTGCACTTTTAGCAAAGCTTGGATATGTGCGTCGGACACAAGGAAAATTCTACAACAATACCGATGTGGTTAGAAGAGACCAGAATGCACATGCATGTGTGCACATGCATAGTAATGAAGTGTGGGCAGCAGAGTTTTGGCATGAGGTAAATTGTGCCTCTTAAATAGAGATGGCCCGAACTATTCGCCGGCGAACAGTTCCCGGCGAACATAGCTTGTTCGCGTCCGCCACGGCGGGCGAACATATTCGATGTTCGCGTTCGCCCCTATACTTTATTATTGAGCAGACTTTGACCCTGTACCTCACAGTCAGCAGACACATTCCAGCCAATCAGCATACCCTCCCTCCCAGACCCTCCCACCTCCTTTCTAAACGCAAGGACAGCATCCATCTTAGATTCATTCTGAAGCTGCAGTGTTAGTAATTGTAAATCGCAATGCGATTAATATACCCTGTATTATTCGCATTGCGATTACAACTTAGATCTGAGTTCCTAATGGTTGTATTGCTAGAATATAACGAAGTTAACGAATATAGCACTATATTCTCAATCTTCGTTATATTCTAGCAATACAACAACCATTAGGAACTCAGATCTAAGTTGAATTCTCAATGCGATTAATATAACCTGCATTAATCGCATTGCGAATTCAACTTAGAGCTGAGTTCCTAATGGTTGTTGTATTGCTAGAATATACGTTATTTTCTAGCAATACAACTATTAGGAACTCAGCTCTAAGATGTAATCGCAATGCGAATAATACTTACAATTATTAATCGCTTGCGAATCCATTTGATGCCTCTATTTGATTGTATATGACGGTTGACTATGACTACCACCAACGTTCTGCTGCCTCCAAAGCAAGATATCTGAACCCCCCAGGGGCCATTTGGGCGTTTTTATAATTTTTTCATTTTCTAGTTTATCTTTTTGTGTATTTTGCCACATTTGGTTGCATATTTACATTTGATATAGGCAAATATGGTAGTCTAGATCATTACTCTGCCCAAATCTATATTCAGCTACATGGCTTAGAAAATATGCTGTCAAACAATGAACCTAGGTTTTGGTATAGACACATGATCTAGACTACCATATTTGCCTATACCAAATGTAAATATGCAACCAAATGTGGCAAAATACACAAAAAATAAACTAGAAAATGAAAAAATTATAAAAACGCAGATGCGTTTTGATGCATTTTTTATCAAAAACGCCCAAATGGCCCCTGGGGGTTCAGATATCTTGCTTTGGAGGCAGCAGAACGTTGGTGGTAGTCATAGTCAACCGTCATATACAATCAAATAGAGGCATCAAATGGATTCGCAAAGCGATTAATAATTGTAAGTATTATTCGCATTGCGATACAACTTAGAGCTGAGTTCCTAATGGTTGTATTGCTAGAATATAACGTATATTCTAGCAATACAACAACCATTAGGAACTCAGCTCTAGCTGACTTCTGCAATGCGATTAATGCAGGCTATATTATCGCATTGAGAATTAACTAGATCGAGCCTACGGTTGTTGTACATTAGAATATAACGAAGATTGAGAATAAAGCGCTAAATTCTCAATCATTCGCTTTGCGGATCCATTTGATGCCTCTATTTGATTGTATATGACGGTTGACTATGACTACCACCAACGTTCTGCTGCCTCCAAAGCAAGATATCTGAAACCCCAGGGAGCCTATTTGGGCGTTTTATAATTTTTCATTTTCTAGTTTATTTTTTTGTGTATTTTGCCACATTTGGTTGCATATTTACATTTGGTATAGGCAAATATGGTAGTCTAGATCATTACTCTGCCCAAATCTATATTCAGCTACATGGCTTAGAAAATATGCTGTCAAACAATGATCCTAGGTTTTGGTATAGACACATGATCTAGACTACCATATTTGCCTATACCAAATGTAAATATGCAACCAAATGTGGCAAAATACACAAAAAATAAACTAGAAAATGAAAAATTATAAAACGCAGATGCGTTTTTGATGCGTTTTTATCAAAAACGCCCAAATGGCCCCTGGGGGTTCAGATATCTTGCTTTGGAGGCAGCAGAACGTTGGTGGTAGTCATAGTCAACCGTCATATACAATCAAATAGAGGCATCAAATGGATTCGCAAAGCGATTAATAATTGTAAGTATTATTCGCATTGCGATTACAACTTAGAGCTGAGTTCTAATGGTTGTATTGCTAGAATATAACGTATATTCTAGCAATACAACAACCATTAGAACTCAGCTCTAAGTTGAATTCGCAATGCGATTAATGCAGGTTATATTAATCGCATTGAGAATTCAACTTAGATCTGAGTTCCTAATGGTTGTTGTATTGCTAGAATATAACGAAGATTGAGAATATAGCGCTAAATTCTCAATCTTCGTTATATTCTAGCAATACAACCATTAGGAACCCAGCTCTAAGTTGAATTCGCAAATAAGATGTCCCAAACTATTCACCGGCGAATAGTTCCCGACGAACATAGCTTGTGCGCGTTCGTCGCGGCGGGCGAACATATGCGATGTTAGGTCCACCCCTATCATTGAGTAAACTTTGACCCTCTACCTCACAGTCAGCAGACGCATTCCAGCCAATTATCATACCCTCCTCCCAGACCCTCCCATCTCCTGGACAGCATCCATTTTAGATTCATTCGGAAGCTGCAGTCTTAGTGAGAGGAGGGAGAGTGTAGCTGCTGCTGATTTAATAGGGAAATCGATAGCTAGGCTAGTGTATTCAGTGTCCACTCCAGTCCTGAAAGACTCATCTGATCTCTGCTGTAAGGACAGCGTCCTGACAGCACCCCAAAAAGCCCTTTTTAGGGCTAGTACATTAGTCTCCCTCCCAGAACCTCCCACCTCCTATCAAAAAGCAAGGACGGCATCCATCTTAGATTCATTCTGAAGCTGCAGTGTTAGTAGTTGTAATCGCAATGCGATTAATATAACCTGTATTAATCGCATTGCGAATTCAACTTAAAGCTGGGTTCCTAATGGTTGTATTGCTAGAATATAACGAAGATTGAGAATATAGCGCTATATTCGCAATCTTCATTATATTCTAGCAATACAACCATTAGGAACCCAGCTCTAAGTTGAATTTGCAATGTGATTAATATAACCTGTATTAATCGCATTGCGATTACAACTACCACACTCTGCGTCAACTAGGTATTTTTCCATGGGAGTTTTGCCATGGATACCCCTCCGGCATGCCCCAGTCCAGGTGTTAGTCCTCTTGAAAAAACTTTTCCATCACTATTGTGGCCAGAAGGAGTCTCTTTGGTTTTTAGAATTCGACTGTCTATTAAAGTCTATGGCGGTTCGCACTGATCGCATGTTCGCGAACATTTGCGGAAGTTCGCGTTCGCCGATCGCGAACAGAAAATTTTATGTTCGCGACATCACTACTGACTATACATTGTGACATCTTAATGGAATCCTGGATACTATCATCTGCTGAACATACATTGTAACATCATAATGGCATCCTGATTACTATTATCTACTGACTATACATTGTGAAATCATAATGGCATCCTGGATACTATTATCTACTGACTATACATTGTGACATCATAATGGCATCCTGGATACTATCATCTGCTAAACATACATTGTGACATCATAATGGCATCCTGGATACTATAATCTGCTGAATATACATTGTGACATCATAATGGCATCCTGATTACTATTATCTAACTGACTATACATTGTGACATTATAATGGAATCCTGGATACTATCATCTGCTGAACATACATTGTGACATCATAATGGCATCCTGGATACTATCATCTACTGACTATACATTGTGACATCATAATTGCATCCTGGATACTATTATCTAATGACTATACATTGTGACATCATAATTGGCATCCTGGATACTATCATCTACTGACTATACATTGTGACATCATAATGGAATCCTGGATAATATTATCTACTCACTATACATTGTGACATTATAATGGCATCCTGAATACTATCGTCTGCTGACAATACATCGTGACATCACAATGGCATCCTGAATACTATCATCTGCTGAACATACATTGTGACATCATAATTGCATCCTGCATACTATAATTTGCTGACTATACATGGTGACATCATAATGGCATCCGGATTACTAATATCTACTGACTATACATTGTGACATCATAATGGCATCCTGGATACTATTATCCACTGACTATACATTGTGACATCATAATGGCATCCTCGATACTATCATCTACTGACCATACATTGTGACATCATAATGGCATCCTGGATACTATTATCTACTGACTATACATTGTGACATCGTAATGGTATCCTGGATACTATTATCTACTGACTATACATTGTGACATCACAATGGAATCCTGGATACTATCATCTGCTGACTATACATTGTGACATCATAATGGCATCCTGATTACTATTATCTAATGACTATACTTTGTGACTTCATAATGGAATCCTGGATACTATTATCTTCTGACTATTCATTGTGACATCATAATAGCATCCTGGATACTATTATCTACTGACTATACATTGTGACATAATAATGGCATCCTGGATACTATCAGCTGCTGATGCTGACCATACATTGTTACATCATAATGGAATTCTGGATACTATTATCTACTGACAATACATTGTGACATCATAATGGAATCTTGGATACTATCATCTGCTGACCATACATTGTGACATCATAATGGCATCCTGGATACTATCATCTGCTGAACATACATTGTGACATGATAATGGAATTCTGGATACTATTGTATACTGACTATATATTGTGACATCATAATGGCATCCTGAATACTATTGTCTGCTGACCATACATTGAGACATCATAATGGCATCCTGGATACTATCATCTGCTGAACATACATTGTGACATCATAATGGAATCCTGGTTACTATTATCTACTGACTATACATTGTGACATCATAATGGAGTACTGGATACTATTATCTAATGACTATACATTGTGACATCATAATGGAATCCTGGATACTATCATCTGCTGAACATACATTGTGACATCATAATGGCATCATGGATACTATCATCTGCTGAACATACATTGTGACATCATAATGGAATCCTGGATACTATTATATACTGACTATACATTGTGACATCATAATAGCATCCTGAATACTATCGTCTGCTGACCATACATTGTGACATCATAATGGCATCCTGGATACTATTATCTACTGACTATACATTGTGACATCATAATGGCATCCTGGATACTATCATTTACTGAACATACATTGTGACATCATAATAGTATCCTGGATACTATAATCTGCTGACTATACATTGTGACATCATAATGGCATCCTGATTATTATTATCTACTGACCATACATTGTGACATCATAATGGAATCCTGGATACTATTATCTAATGACTATACATTGTGACATCATTATTGGCATCCTGGATACTATTATCTACTGACTATACATTGTGACATCATAATGGCATCCTGGATACTATCATCTACTGACTATACATTGTGACATCATAATGGCATCCTGGATACTATCATCTACTGACTATACATTGTGACATCATAATGGAATCCTGCATACTATTATCTACTCACTATACATTGTGACATCATAATGTCATCCTGGATACTATCAGCTGCTGATGCTGACCATACATTGTGACATCATAATGGCATCCTGGATACTATTAACTACTGACTATACATTGTGACATCATAATGGCATACTGGATACTATTAACTACTGACTATACATTGTGACATCATAATGGAATCCTGGATACTATTATCTACTGACTATACATTGTGACGTCTTAATGGAATCCTGGATACTATCATCTGCTGACTATACATTGTGACATCATAATGGCATCCTGATTACTATTATCTACTGACTATACATTGTGACATCATAATAGCATCCTGGATACTATTATCTACTGAATATACATTGTGACATCATAATGGCATCCTGGATACTATCATCTGCTAACTATACATTGTGACATCATAATGGCATCCTGATTACTATTATCTACTGACTATACATTGTGACATCATAATGGAATCCTGGACACTATTATCTAATGACTATACATTGTGACATCATAATTGGCATCCTGGATACTATCATCTGCTGAACATACATTGTGACATCATAATGGCATCCTGGATTTTATCATCTGCTGACTATACATTGTGACATCATAATGGCATCCTGATTACTATTATCTACTTACTATACATTGTGACATCATAATGGCATCCTGGATACTATCATCTGCTGAACATACATTGTGACATCATAATGGAATTCTGGATACTATTATATTCTGACTATACATTGTGACATCATAATAGCATCCTGGATACTATTATCTACTGACTATTGTGGGGAGTCGCTCTGGTAGTCAGCGGTGCGGGTGCAGTTTAGAGGCAAAACCAGGAGTCCAGATTGTGCAACAAACAGTGTTTTATTCACACTTGCACACAAAATGAAAAACAGTCTCTTGGTGACAGTTCACACACAACGGAAATAACGTAGCCAAACAAAAACAGTCCAACACAGGTTCAGTCACCTGGGAGGTGTAGGTGCAGGTTCGCACCACGCTGTCGGCCCAGCCGCAGGAGAATCCAGCTTCAGGTAGCCAGGAACACAACACCTCCTTGCTGAGCGCTTTCCTCCAGGACAGAGAACTCCCAGCCCTGTTAGCAGCTCCAGGATAATCACACTCACAGCTGGTGGTGCTGGCTGAGTTTATAAACCCAGCCCAAAACTCGGACTGGACCGTGGGGAGCAGCCACCCACCCTACTCTTTAGCTGCTCCCAGTAAGAGCCGGCCCGGATCGGCTTTGCAGCCATGCTATTTAACAAAGTCAAACAGCACTAGCTGCTGCAGACAAAAACCCGGCTCTCACCTCACCGAGGCCAGCAACCTCGGTGACACGTACCTGCCATCTAGGACGGCACCCTGCACCTTACCACATACCCCCTTTGTTCAACCCTGAGGGGGTGGACACAGGACAAACAGTGTACCCGGGAGAGCGCGTCTGCATTTTTTAATAACCGGCCCGCTCTGTGCTCCACCGTGAATTTAAAATTCTGTAGAGACAGAAACCACCTGGTGACCCGGGCATTCCTCTCTTTGGCTTGGGACATCCACTTGAGTGGGGAGTGGTCGGTCACCAGGCGAAAGCTTCTGCCCAACAGGTAATAACGGAGGGCCTCGAGTGCCCACTTGATGGCCAGGCACTCTCTCTCGACTATACTGTACCTAGTCTCTGCTGGGGTGAGCTTGCGGCTGAGGAAGACAACGGGATGCTCCTCCCCGTTGACTTCCTGCGACAGTACCGCACCAAGGCCAACTTCAGAGGCGTCGGTCTGGACTACGAAATCCTTCCTGAAATCGGGTGTCACCAAAACCGGGACCCACACAGGGCCGATTTCAAG
The DNA here is from genome assembly GCA_033119425.1 of Bufotes viridis. Classification (NCBI taxonomy): domain Eukaryota; kingdom Metazoa; phylum Chordata; class Amphibia; order Anura; family Bufonidae; genus Bufotes; species Bufotes viridis. Next base: position 125,779,820 of record CM065589.1, read on the forward strand.
GCGGAGAAAGCCTTTTCCGCCTGCTCATTCCAGCGGACCATCCCTGTCTTACGCCCCTTTAACAACTCTGTCAATGGCGAAGCAATAGTAGCAAAGTGGGGCACAAACCTCATGTAATACCCCACAATCCCCAGGAACGACTTTACCTGCCTGGTGGTGACCGGTCGGGGCCAACTCCGTATTGCCTCTACCTTATTTACCTGAGGCTTGATGACTCCCCGCCCAATTACATATCCCAGATATTTTGTCTCCTCTAACCCTATGGAGCACTTCTTTGGGTTAGCGGTCAGACCGGCTTTCCTCAGGGCATCCACTACCGCCTGCACCTTGGGTAAATGGCTTTCCCAGTCGGTGCTGTGGATGACTACATCATCTAAGTAGGCCGAGGCGCACCGACGATGTGGTCGCAGCACTATGTCCATTAACCTTGGAAAGTGGCGGGGCGCCATGCAGGCCAAAGGGTAACACCTTGTAGTGATACAGGCCCTGCGGGGTAACAAATGCGGTTTTTCCTTAGCCGACTCGCTAAGGGTACCTGCCAGTACCCTTTAGTGAGGTCCAGCACAGAAAAATAACGGGCTTGTCCTAAACTTTCAACAAGCTCGTCTACTCGGGCATGGGATACGCGCCAAACTTGGATACTTCATTTAACTTGCGAAAGTCGTTGCAGAACCGCAACGTCCCATCCGGCTTGGGTATTAGGACTATGGGACTGGCCCACTCACTTTTCGACTCCTCAATGACATCGAGCTTCAACATTAATTGCACTTCCTCCGCGATGGCCCGTCGCCGAGCCTCGGGTACCCGGTATGGTTTTAACCGACCTTGGCCTGAGGCTCAGTGACGATGTCATGTCGGATGAGAGACGTGCGGCCAGGGAGGTCCGAGAACACATCCGTGTTCCGACTGAGGAACTCCCTGACTTCCTGGAACTTGTTTGGAAGATAGGCTGTCTGCAATTTTTACCGTGGTTACGGCTTCACAGGCCTCGAACTGTGGGGCTGGACCCTTTCACCTAGTAGCCCTGGCCGGGGGCTGTGGTCGCCGGCCGCGTCCCTATCTTTCCACGGCTTAAGTAAATTCACGTGGTACACCTGCTCCGGCTTGCGCCGCCCTGGCTGGTGTACTTTGTAATTTACTTCCCTACCTTCTCGATCACCTCATAGGGGCCCTGCCACCTAGCTAGGAATTTGCTGTCAAGGGTGGGTACCAGAACCAAAACCCGATCTCCCGGATTGAAGTCCCGCACTCCGAGCCTGACGATTGTACACCCTACTCTGGGCTTGTTGCGCTGCCTCCATATGCTCCCGGACCAAGGGCAACACCCTTTCCATCCGTTCCTGCATTTGGGCGACATACTCAATGACACTTTTGTGGGGGACAGGCTGTTGTTCCCATGCTTCCTTGGCGATATCCAACAGGCCCCGAGGGTGTCTGCCATAAAGCAGTTCGAAGGGCGAGAACCCAGTAGAGGCCTGGGGCACCTCTCGCACTGCGAACATGAGATAGGGCAGAAGCAGATCCCAGTCCTTCCCATCTCTAGACACCACCCTCTTTAACATATTTTTTAGAGTTTGGTTAAACCTCTCCACAAGACCGTCTGTTTGCGGATGGTAAACGGACGTCCGTAACTGCTTTATACGCAACAATTTACACAGTTCCTCATTACTTTAGACATAAAAGGGGTCCCTTGGTCTGTCAGAACCTCTTTTGGCAGGCCCACACGGGAAAACATCTCCATTAACTCTTTGGCAATGAGCTTAGCTGAGGTATGTCGCAGAGGCACCGCCTCCGGATACCGAGTGGCATAGTCGAGAACTACCAGAATGTGTTGGTGGCCCCTGGCAGACTTTGGTACAGGCCCACTAAATCCATCGCGATTCGCTCAAACGGTACTTCAATAATTGGCAGAGGTACCAGAGGACTACGGAAATGTGGCTGGGGGCTAGTTATCTGACAAGTCGGACAGGACTTACAATAATTCTCTACCTCCTTGAACACACTGGGCCAATAAAATCGCTGCAGTATGCGGTCCTGGGTTTTCTGCCACCCCAGGTGTCCCCCAAGAACATGTTGGTGGGCAAGCTCCATGACAAGCTTGCGATACGCTGTGGGCACCACCAACTGTTCAACAGGTTCGCTCGGATTTGGTTCTACCCGATACAACATATCCTGCAGAACAATAAATCGTGGGAACATTAATTCAGCCCCTGGTTTCTGGGGTTTACCATCAATTTCCAGCACATTCTCCCAGGCCCTGGTTAGGGTTTGGTCCCGGTGTTGTGCGGTCCCAAAATTTTCCCCGAGACATTGAGGTCTGCCAACTCAGGTCCCGGTGGCAAGTCCTCCGTGTCTCCCACCATTACACTCAGTGGGGTTGTCTCCCTCTACCGCTGGAGCAGTGGTCACCCCTACCGCTGGCCCGTCAGACTCGGGCTCCCAGGGTTCTGGCCTTCCAGTGGTATCAGGCCACTCCACTAGGGTCACCCCTGTCTCGGGTCCCTCAGATACCTTTATTACCGCCACAGCGCCGGAAAACCGGGAAGTCCCTCCCAAGTATCAGTTCGTGTGGGAGTTTAGTAGCGACAGCCACCTCGTGGGTCCACCTACCAGCCGCGGTGGACAAAGTCACTAGTGCAGTGGGGTAGTCTTTCAGGTCTCCGTGGATGCACAGGACCCCGACTTTACGGCCAGTATACTCCGCAGGACGTACAAGTGCAGCCCTTACCAGGGAGACTAAACTCCCGGAGTCCAGCAGAGCCACCGCCAGAGAGTCTCCCACCTCTACCTGACACAGGTGGTTATGGTCCTGCACCTCACGGGTGCCAGTTGCGCACAGCTTCCGTGCATACAGGGAGTGACGACCCCGTAGGTCATATCCATCGGCTCATCCCGATGCGGACAGTCGGCCCTGATGTGGCCTGGCTCCTGACACCTCCAGCATACCACGGGAGGCGGACTCGCAGGGGGTATATTCCGGGCAGGCCGCTCTGTCGCCGGACGCCGGAACTGGGGCAGAGGCCTCCGGGTTTGACTGACCCCTTCCCCGCAAGAGTCCCCTGCAGGTTTCTGGTGGCCTCGTAGCGCCTACCAGGTCGACCATCTCCAGGGCATTGGTGGGCGATACCTGGCCGATCCAGTGCTGGAGGGGATAAGGCAGGGCCCTCCAAAAGATGTCCGCCAACAGTCGATCCAGCATGGCAGTGGGACTTAGTAGATCGGGCTGCAGCCACTTTTGCAGCCTGTGCAGCAGATCGTAGAACTGCGGCCTAGCGGGTTCAGTCGTTTTAAAGTCCCACTGGTGGACTCTTTGAGCGCGGACCAGCACGCTCACGCCCAGTCTGGCTAGGACCTCTCCTTTCACAGTGTCATAATCTGCCGCTTGGTCGTCCGACAAGTCAAAAACACCTGCTGGGGTCCGGAAGCCAGGAACGGAGCGACCACCTCAGCCCACTGGTCACGGGGTAACTTTTCCCTCACGGCGACCTTCTCAAAACCGCCAGGTACGCCTCAACGCCGCCTGCGGGGGTCATTTTTGGGATCGCCGCACGGACCGCTTCCGGGCATCATGGACGTGGTGGGACGCTCCTGCCGCCTGTAACGCCATCACATGTTGTAGCAATAGTTGGTTGGTCTCCCGCTGCTGCACGTTAGCCTCTATGAGAGCCTTCACAGCAGCCTCCATGTTGTCAGAAACTCCTGCTTGCAGCTTTGCTGGCTTAATATATTCCATACACTTTAGAAAAACAAAACTTCGGCGTTCACGCCAGCCTCACTGCGCATGCCCGCATCCGACACCAAATGTGGGGAGTCGCTCTGGTAGTCAGCGGTGCGGGTGCAGTTTAGAGGCAAAACCAGGAGTCCAGATTGTGCAACAAACAGTGTTTTATTCACACTTGCACACAAAATGAAAAACAGTCTCTTGGTGACAGTTCACACACAACGGAAATAACGTAGCCAAACAAAAACAGTCCAACACAGGTTCAGTCACCTGGGAGGTGTAGGTGCAGGTTCGCACCACGCTGTCGGCCCAGCCGCAGGAGAATCCAGCTTCAGGTAGCCAGGAACACAACACCTCCTTGCTGAGCGCTTTCCTCCAGGACAGAGAACTCCCAGCCCTGTTAGCAGCTCCAGGATAATCACACTCACAGCTGGTGGTGCTGGCTGAGTTTATAAACCCAGCCCAAAACTCGGACTGGACCGTGGGGAGCAGCCACCCACCCTACTCTTTAGCTGCTCCCAGTAAGAGCCGGCCCGGATCGGCTTTGCAGCCATGCTATTTAACAAAGTCAAACAGCACTAGCTGCTGCAGACAAAAACCCGGCTCTCACCTCACCGAGGCCAGCAACCTCGGTGACACGTACCTGCCATCTAGGACGGCACCCTGCACCTTACCACACTATACATTGTGACATCATAATGGCATCCTGGATACTATCATCTGCTAACTATACATTGTGACATCATAATGGCATCCTGATTACTATTATCTACTGACTATACATTATGACATCATAATGGCATCCTGATTACTATTATCTACTGACTATACATTGTGACATCATAATAGCATCCTGGATACCATTATCTACTGACTATACATTGTGACATCATAATGGAATCCTGGATACTATTATCTAATGACTTTACATTGTGACATCATAATTGGCATCCTGGAAACTATCATCTGCTGAACATACATTGTGACATCATAATGGCATCCTGGATACTATCATCTGTTGACTATACATTGTGACATCATAATGGCATCCTGATTACTATTATCTACTTACTATACATTGAGACATCATAATAGCATCCTGGATACTATTATCTACTGACTATACATTGTGACATCATAATGGCATCCTGGATACTATCATCTGCTAAACATACATTGTGACATCATAATGGAATTCTGGATACTATTATATACTGACTATACATGGTGACATCATAATGGCATCCTGAATACTATCGTCTACTGACTATACATTGTGACAGCATGATAGAATACTGGATACTATCATCTGCTGAACACACATTGTGACAGCATGATAGAATACTGGATACTATTATTTACTGACTATACATTGTGACATCTTAATGGAATCCTGGATACTATTATCTACTGACTATACATTGTGACATCATAATGGAATCCTGGATACTATCATCTGCTAAACATACATTGTGACATCATAATGGCATCATGGATACTATCATCTGCTGACTATACATTGTGACATCATAATGGAATCCTGGATACTATGATCTGCTGAACATACATTGTGACATCATAATGGAATCCTGGATACTATCATCTGCTGACTATACATTGTGACATCATAATGGAATCCTAGATACTATTATCTACTGACTATACATTGTGACATCTTAATGGAATACTGGATACTATTATCTACTAACTATACATTGTGATATCATAATGGAATCCTGGATACTATCATCTGCTGAACATACATTGTGACATCATAATGGCATCATGGATACTATCATCTGCTGACTATACATTGTGACATCATAATGGAATCATGGATACTATTATCTAATGACTATACATTGTGACATCATAATTTGCATCCTGGATACTATTATCTACTGACTATACATTGTGACATCATAATGGCATCCTGGATACTATAATATGCTGAACATACATTGTGACATCATAATGGCATCCTGGATACTATTATCTACTGACTATACATTGTGACATCATAATGGCATCATGATTACTATTATCTACTGACTATACATTGTGACATCATAATGGCTTCCTGGATACTATCATCTGCAGAACATACATTGTGACATCATAATGGCATCCTGGATACTATCATCTGCAGAACATACATTGTGACATCATAATGGTATCCTGGATACTATAATCTGCTGACTATACATTGTGACATCATAATGGCATCCTGGATACTATCATCTACTGAACTATACATTGTGACATCATAATGGAAACCTGGATACTATTATCTAATGACTATACATTGTGACATCATAATTGGCATCCTGGATACTATTATCTACTGACTATACATTGTGACATCATAATGGCATCCTGGATACTATCATCTGCTGAACATACATTGTGACATCATAATGGAATCCTGGATACTATTATCTACTCACTATACATTGTGACATCATAATGGCATCCTGGATACTATCAGCTGCTGATGCTGACCATACATTGTTACATCATAATGGAATTCTGGAAACTATTATCTACTGACTATACATTGTGACATCATAATGGAATCCTGGATACTATTAACTACTGACTATACATTGTGACATCATAATGGAATCCTGGATACTATTATCTACTGACTATACATTGTGACATCATAATGGCATCCTGGATACTATTATCTACTGACTATACATTGTGACATCATAATGGCATCCTGGATACTATCATCTGCTGACTATACATTGTGACATCATAATGGCATCCTGGATACTATTATCTACTGACTATACATTGTGACATCATAATGGCATCCTGGATACTATTATCTACTGACTATACATTGTGACATCATAATGGCATCCTGGATACTATCATCTGCTGACTATACATTGTGACATCATAATGGCATCCTGATTACTATTATCTACTGACTATACATTGTGACATCATAATGGAATCCTGGATACTATTATCTAATGACTATACATTGTGACATCATAATTGGCATCCTGGATACTATCATCTACTGAACTATACATTGTGACATCATAATGGCATCCTGGATACTATCATCTACTGACTATACATTGTGACATCATAATGGCATCCTGGATACTATTATCTACTGACTATACATTGTGACATCATAATGGAATCCTGGATACTATTATCTACTGACTATACATTGTGACATCATAATGGCATCCTGGATACTATTATCTACTGACTATACATTGTGACATCATAATGGCATCCTGGATACTATCATCTGCTGACTATACATTGTGACATCATAATGGAATCCTGGATACTATTATCTACTGACTATACATTGTGACATCATAATGGCATCCTGGATACTATCATCTGCTGACTATACATTGTGACATCATAATGGCATCCTGGATACTATTATCTGCTGAACTATACATTGTGACATCATAATGGAATCCTGGATACTATTATCTAATGACTATACATTGTGACATCATAATGGCATCCTGGATACTATCATCTGCTGAACATACATTGTGACATCATAATGGCATCCTGGATACTATAATCTACTGACTATACATTGTGACATCATAATGGCATCCTGGATTACTATTATCTACTGACTATACATTGTGACATCATAATGGCATCCTGGATACTATCATCTACTGAACTATACATTGTGACATCATAATGGCATCCTGGATACTATCATCTGCTGAACATACATTGTGACATCATAATGGCATCCTGGATACTATTATCTGCTGACTATACATTGTGACATCATAATGGCATCCTGGATTACTATTATCTACTGACTATACATTGTGACATCATAATGGAATCCTGGATACTATTATCTACTGACTATACATTGTGACATCATAATGGCATCCTGGATACTATTATCTACTGACTATACATTGTGACATCATAATGGCATCCTGGATACTATCATCTACTGACTATACATTGTGACATCATAATGGAATCCTGGATACTATTATCTACTCACTATACATTGTGACATCATAATGGCATCCTGGATACTATCATGCTGATGCTGACCATACATTGTGACATCATAATGGAATCCTGGATACTATTATCTACTGACTATACATTGTGACATCATAATGGAATCCTGGATACTATTAACTACTGACTATACATTGTGACATCATAATGGAATCCTGGATACTATTAACTACTGACTATACATTGTGACATCATAATGGAATCCTGGATACTATTATCTACTGACTATACATTGTGACATCATAATGGCATCCTGGATACTATCATCTGCTGACTATACATTGTGACATCATAATGTCATCCTGATTACTATTATCTACTGACTATACATTGTGACATCATAATAGCATCCTGGATACTATTATCTACTGACTATACATTGTGACATCATAATGGCATCCTGGATACTATCATCTGCTAACTATACATTGTGACATCATAATGGCATCCTGATTTCTATTATTTACTGACTATACATTGTGACATCATAATGGAATCTTGGATACTATTATCTAATGACTATACATTGTGACATCATAATTTGCATCCTGGATACTATCATCTGCTGAACATACATTGTGACATCATAATGGCATCCTGGATACTATCATCTGCTGACTATACATTGTGACATCATAATGGCATACTGATTACTTTTATCTACTTAATATACATTGTGACATCATAATGGAATCCTGGATACTATTATCTACTGACTATACATTGTGACATCATAATGGCATCCTGGATACTATTATCTACTGACTATACATTGTGACATCATAATGGCATCCTGGATACTATCATCTGCTGAACATACATTGTGACATCATAATGGAATTCTGGATACTATTATATACTGACTATACATTGTGACATCATAATGGAATCCTGGATACTATTATCTACTGACTATACATTGTGACATCATAATGGAATCCTGGATACTATTATCTACTGACTATACATTGTGACATCATAATGGAATCCTGGATACTATTATCTACTGACTATACATTGTGACATCATAATGGAATCCTGGATACTATTATCTACTGACTATACATTGTGACATCATAATGGAATTCTGGATACTATTATATACTGACTATACATTGTGACATCATAATGGCATCCTGAATACTATCGTCTGCTGACTATACATTGTGACATCATAATGGTATCCTGGATACTATCATCTGCTGAACATACATTGTGACATCATAATTGGCATCCTGGATACTATTATCTACTGACTATACATTGTGACATCATAATGGAATCCTGGATACTATCATCTGCTGAACATACATTGTGACATCATAATGGCATCATGGATACTATTATATACTGACTATACATTGTGACATCATAATAGCATCCTGAATACTATCGTCTGCTGACCATACATTGTGACATCATAATGTCAACCTGGATACTATGATCTGCTGAACATACATTGTGACATCATAATGGATTCCTGGATACTATGATCTGCTGAACATACATTGTGACATCATAATGGATTCCTGGATACTATTATCTACTGACTGTACATTGTGACATCATAATGGAATCCTGGATTCTATTATCTACTGAATATAGGGTAAATATACTGATTAGGTGGCTCACTCAGCTATTGAATTAGAAAAGGTGCTCTATCCCGAGTTTTTGACGCACCCCACGTCAAACAAAAGTGGTTGTAGAAAGGTTTGTATAAAGGGGGGGATGGCACTCAGTATATTGGTGATGCACGGATGGAGTTAAATAAATTGGTTAATTTAATAGAAAATAATAAAATGGAAAAACACAAGTAGCAATAAAATATAACACAGTATATAGTAAAATATAGTAAACTCCGGATAAAAATCAAGTGGGGTAAGGATAAATGTAATAATTCAGCATATACTGGGAAATAAAAGTCAAGGATAAATGTAGTAATTCGGCATATACTGGGAAATAAAAGTCAATTGATTCCGCATATATTATCCCAAAATCCTCAAGTATATGAGTATTTCCTGTGAATATTCCTTATGGATTTCTTTGGTCCCAATATTCACTTCATATAGGCGATATACATATATAAATGGATGTATAAATAGATAGATATTAGGTAGATATTAGGTGGTGGACCCAGAGGTCTGTACGTTACCAATCCAACAATAGGGTGATGAATCTCTCGATGTTTCTTCTGTTCTAGGACTTTCGTCCTCTCTTTGTTTCCAGTTGTGGATCGGGTGGCAAGTGCGGCAGTCGCGTGGAGCGTCCTCACACGCGCGATTTGCCGCTCGGTATAAGAGCTTAAGGTCCGGGCGTCACTTCCGGTGACGTCACCGTTGGCGTCCATGTGCTTTTCTGGCGGGAAATTCAAATTTTTAGCGCCTGTTTGTTCGGATGGTTAGTTTCTTCAATCTTTTTGTTAGGTAATAGAAATCCTTTTGGTGATGGTCCAGCTGGAACCTCAGAGGTTATTCACTGCCCCAAACGCGTTTCGGAGCCTCTGCTCCTTCCTCAGTGGGTGAGGATTTTGGGATAATATATGCGGAATCAATTGACTTTTATTTCCCAGTATATGCCGAATTATTACATTTATCCTTGACTTTTATTTCCCAGTATATGCTGAATTATTACATTTATCCTTACCCCACTTGATTTTTATCCGGAGTTTACTATATTTTACTATATACTGTGTTATATTTTATTGTTACTTGTGTATTTCTATTTTATTATTTTCTATTAAATTAACCAATTTATTTAACTCCATCCGTGCATCACCAATATACTGAGTGCCATCTACTGAATATACATTGTGACATCATAATGGAATACTGGATATTATTATCTACCGACTATACATTGTGACATCATAATGGCATCATGGATACTATAATCTGCTGACTATACATTGTGACATCATAATGGAATCCTGGATACTATCATCTGCTAAACATACATTGTGACATCATAATGGCACCATGGATACTATCATCTGCTGACTATACATTGTGACATCATAATGGCATCCTGATTACTATTATCCACTGACTATACATTGTGACATCATAATGGCATCCTGGATACTATCATCTACTGACTATACATTGTGACATCATAATGAAATCCTGGATTCTATTATCTAATGACTATTCATTGTGACATCATAATGGAATCCTGGATACTATTATCTACTGACTATACATTGTGACATCATAATGGCATCCTGGATACTATTATCTACTGACTATACATTGTGACATCATAATGGAATACTGGATACTATAATCTGCTGACTATACATTGTGACATCATAATGGAATCCTGGATACTATCATCTGCTAAACATACATTATGACATCATAATGGCATCATGGATACTATCATCTGCTGACTATACATTGTGACATCATAATGGCATCCTGGATACTATTATCTACTGACTATACATTGTGACATCATAATGGAATCCTGGATACTATTATCTACTGACTATACATTGTGACATCATAATGGAATCCTGGATACTATTATCTACTGACTATACATTGTGACATCATAATGGAATCCTGGATACTATTATCTACTGACTATACATTGTGACATCATAATGGAATCCTGGATACTATTATCTACTGACTATACATTGTGACATCATAATGGAATCCTGGATACTATTATCTACTGACTATACATTGTGACATCATAATGGAATCCTGGATACTATTATCTACTGACTATACATTGTGACATCATAATGGCATCCTGGATACTATTATCTGCTGACTATACATTGTGACATCATAATGGAATCCTGGATACTATTATCTACTGACTATACATTGTGACATCATAATGGAATCCTGGATACTATTATCTGCTGACCATACATTGTGACATCATAATGGAATCCTGGATACTATTATCTACTGACTATACATTGTGACATCATAATGGCATCCTGGATACTATTATCTACTGACTATACATTGTGACATCATAATGGAATCCTGGATACTATTATCTACTGACTATACATTGTGACATCATAATGGAATCCTGGATACTATTATCTACTGACTATACATTGTGACATCATAATGGCATCCTGGATACTATTATCTACTGACTATACATTGTGACATCATAATGGCATCCTGGATACTATTATCTGCTGACTATACATTGTGACATCATAATGGAATCCTGGATACTATTATCTACTGACTATACATTGTGACATCATAATGGCATCCTGGATACTATTATCTACTGACTATACATTGTGACATCATAATGGCAATCCTGGATACTATTATCTACTGACTATACATTGTGACATCATAATGGAATCCTGGATACTATTATCTACTGACTATACATTGTGACATCATAATGGAATCCTGGATACTATTATCTACTGACTATACATTGTGACATCATAATGGCATCCTGGATACTATTATCTACTGACTATACATTGTGACATCATAATGGAATCCTGGATACTATTATCTACTGACTATACATTGTGACATCATAATGGAATCCTGGATACTATTATCTACTGACTATACATTGTGACATCATAATGGAATCCTGGATACTATTATCTACTGACTATACATTGTGACATCATAATGGAATCCTGGATACTATTATCTACTGACTATACATTGTGACATCATAATGGCATCCTGGATACTATTATCTGCTGACTATACATTGTGACATCATAATGGAATCCTGGATACTATTATCTACTGACTATACATTGTGACATCATAATGGAATCCTGGATACTATTATCTACTGACTATACATTGTGACATCATAATGGAATCCTGGATACTATTATCTACTGACTATACATTGTGACATCATAATGGAATCCTGGATACTATTATCTACTGACTATACATTGTGACATCATAATGGAATCCTGGATACTATTATCTACTGACTATACATTGTGACATCATAATGGAATCCTGGATACTATTATCTACTGACTATACATTGTGACATCATAATGGCATCCTGGATACTATTATCTACTGACTATACATTGTGACATCATAATGGCATCCTGGATACTATTATCTACTGACTATACATTGTGACATCATAATGGAATCCTGGATACTATTATCTACTGACTATACATTGTGACATCATAATGGAATCCTGGATACTATTATCTACTGACTATACATTGTGACATCATAATGGAATCCTGGATACTATTATCTACTGACTATACATTGTGACATCATAATGGAATCCTGGATACTATTATCTACTGACTATACATTGTGACATCATAATGGAATCCTGGATACTATTATCTACTGACTATACATTGTGACATCATAATGGAATCCTGGATACTATTATCTACTGACTATACATTGTGACATCATAATGGAATCCTGGATACTATTATCTACTGACTATACATTGTGACATCATAATGGCATCCTGGATACTATTATCTACTGACTATACATTGTGACATCATAATGGCATCCTGGATACTATTATCTACTGACTATACATTGTGACATCATAATGGAATCCTGGATACTATTATCTACTGACTATACATTGTGACATCATAATGGAATCCTGGATACTATTATCTACTGACTATACATTGTGACATCATAATGGAATCCTGGATACTATTATCTACTGACTATACATTGTGACATCATAATGGAATCCTGGATACTATTATCTACTGACTATACATTGTGACATCATAATGGAATCCTGGATACTATTATCTACTGACTATACATTGTGACATCATAATGGAATCCTGGATACTATTATCTACTGACTATACATTGTGACATCATAATGGCATCCTGGATACTATTATCTACTGACCATACATTGTGACATCATAATGGAATCCTGGATACTATTATCTACTGACTATACATTGTGACATCATAATGGAATCCTGGATACTATTATCTACTGACTATACATTGTGACATCATAATGGCATCCTGGATACTATTATCTACTGACTATACATTGTGACATCATAATGGAATCCTGGATACTATTATCTACTGACTATACATTGTGACATCATAATGGAATCCTGGATACTATTATCTACTGACTATACATTGTGACATCATAATGGAATCCTGGATACTATTATCTACTGACTATACATTGTGACATCATAATGGAATCCTGGATACTATTATCTACTGACTATACATTGTGACATCATAATGGAATCCTGGATACTATTATCTACTGACTATACATTGTGACATCATAATGGAATCCTGGATACTATTATCTGCTGACCATACATTGTGACATCATAATGGAATCCTGGATACTATTATCTACTGACTATACATTGTGACATCATAATGGAATCCTGGATACTATTATCTACTGACTATACATTGTGACATCATAATGGCATCCTGGATACTATTATCTACTGACTATACATTGTGACATCATAATGGAATCCTGGATACTATTATCTACTGACCATACATTGTGACATCATAATGGAATCCTGGATACTATTATCTACTGACTATACATTGTGACATCATAATGGAATCCTGGATACTATTATCTACTGACTATACATTGTGACATCATAATGGAATCCTGGATACTATTATCTACTGACTATACATTGTGACATCATAATGGAATCCTGGATACTATTATCTACTGACTATACATTGTGACATCATAATGGAATCCTGGATACTATTATCTACTGACTATACATTGTGACATCATAATGGAATCCTGGATACTATTATCTACTGACCATACATTGTGACATCATAATGGAATCCTGGATACTATTATCTACTGACTATACATTGTGACATCATAATGGCATCCTGGATACTATTATCTACTGACTATACATTGTGACATCATAATGGCATCCTGGATACTATTATCTACTGACTATACATTGTGACATCATAATGGAATCCTGGATACTATTATCTACTGACTATACATTGTGACATCATAATGGAATCCTGGATACTATTATCTACTGACTATACATTGTGACATCATAATGGAATCCTGGATACTATTATCTACTGACTATACATTGTGACATCATAATGGAATCCTGGATACTATTATCTACTGACTATACATTGTGACATCATAATGGCATCCTGGATACTATTATCTACTGACTATACATTGTGACATCATAATGGAATCCTGGATACTATTATCTACTGACTATACATTGTGACATCATAATGGAATCCTGGATACTATTATCTACTGACTATACATTGTGACATCATAATGGAATCCTGGATACTATTATCTACTGACTATACATTGTGACATCATAATGGAATCCTGGATACTATTATCTACTGACTATACATTGTGACATCATAATGGAATCCTGGATACTATTATCTACTGACTATACATTGTGACATCATAATGGCATCCTGGATACTATTATCTACTGACTATACATTGTGACATCATAATGGCATCCTGGATACTATTATCTACTGACCATACATTGTGACATCATAATGGAATCCTGGATACTATTATCTACTGACTATACATTGTGACATCATAATGGAATCCTGGATACTATTATCTACTGACTATACATTGTGACATCATAATGGAATCCTGGATACTATTATCTACTGACTATACATTGTGACATCATAATGGAATCCTGGATACTATTATCTACTGACTATACATTGTGACATCATAATGGCATCCTGGATACTATTATCTACTGACTATACATTGTGACATCATAATGGAATCCTGGATACTATTATCTACTGACTATACATTGTGACATCATAATGGAATCCTGGATACTATTATCTACTGACTATACATTGTGACATCATAATGGCATCCTGGATACTATTATCTACTGACTATACATTGTGACATCATAATGGCATCCTGGATACTATTATCTACTGACCATACATTGTGACATCATAATGGAATCCTGGATACTATTATCTACTGACTATACATTGTGACATCATAATGGAATCCTGGATACTATTATCTACTGACTATACATTGTGACATCATAATGGCATCCTGGATACTATCATCTGCTGACCATACATTGTGACATCATAATGGAATCCTGGATACTATTATCTACTGACTATACATTGTGACATCATAATGGAATCCTGGATACTATTATCTACTGACTATACATTGTGACATCATAATGGAATCCTGGATACTATTATCTACTGACTATACATTGTGACATCATAATGGAATCCTGGATACTATTATCTACTGACTATACATTGTGACATCATAATGGCATCCTGGATACTATTATCTACTGACTATACATTGTGACATCATAATGGAATCCTGGATACTATTATCTACTGACTATACATTGTGACATCATAATGGAATCCTGGATACTATTATCTACTGACTATACATTGTGACATCATAATGGAATCCTGGATACTATTATCTACTGACTATACATTGTGACATCATAATGGAATCCTGGATACTATTATCTACTGACTATACATTGTGACATCATAATGGAATCCTGGATACTATTATCTACTGACTATACATTGTGACATCATAATGGAATCCTGGATACTATTATCTACTGACTATACATTGTGACATCATAATGGAATCCTGGATACTATTATCTACTGACTATACATTGTGACATCATAATGGAATCCTGGATACTATTATCTACTGACTATACATTGTGACATCATAATGGAATCCTGGATACTATTATCTACTGACTATACATTGTGACATCATAATGGAATCCTGGATACTATTATCTACTGACTATACATTGTGACATCATAATGGCATCCTGGATACTATTATCTGCTGACTATACATTGTGACATCATAATGGAATCCTGGATACTATTATCTACTGACTATACATTGTGACATCATAATGGCATCCTGGATACTATTATCTGCTGACTATACATTGTGACATCATAATGGAATCCTGGATACTATTATCTACTGACTATACATTGTGACATCATAATGGCATCCTGGATACTATTATCTACTGACTATACATTGTGACATCATAATGGAATCCTGGATACTATTATCTACTGACTATACATTGTGACATCATAATGGCATCCTGGATACTATTATCTGCTGACCATACATTGTGACATCATAATGGAATCCTGGATACTATTATCTACTGACTATACATTGTGACATCATAATGGAATCCTGGATACTATTATCTACTGACTATACATTGTGACATCATAATGGAATCCTGGATACTATTATCTACTGACTATACATTGTGACATCATAATGGAATCCTGGATACTATTATCTACTGACTATACATTGTGACATCATAATGGAATCCTGGATACTATTATCTACTGACTATACATTGTGACATCATAATGGAATCCTGGATACTATTATCTACTGACTATACATTGTGACATCATAATGGAATCCTGGATACTATTATCTACTGACTATACATTGTGACATCATAATGGCATCCTGGATACTATCATCTGCTGACCATACATTGTGACATCATAATGGAATCCTGGATACTATTATCTACTGACTATACATTGTGACATCATAATGGAATCCTGGATACTATTATCTACTGACTATACATTGTGACATCATAATGGAATCCTGGATACTATTATCTACTGACTATACATTGTGACATCATAATGGAATCCTGGATACTATTATCTACTGACTATACATTGTGACATCATAATGGAATCCTGGATACTATTATCTACTGACTATACATTGTGACATCATAATGGAATCCTGGATACTATTATCTACTGACTATACATTGTGACATCATAATGGCATCCTGGATACTATCATCTACTGACTATACATTGTGACATCATAATGGAATCCTGGATACTATTATCTACTGACTATACATTGTGACATCATAATGGAATCCTGGATACTATTATCTACTGACTATACATTGTGACATCATAATGGAATCCTGGATACTATTATCTACTGACTATACATTGTGACATCATAATGGAATCCTGGATACTATTATCTACTGACTATACATTGTGACATCATAATGGAATCCTGGATACTATTATCTGCTGACCATACATTGTGACATCATAATGGAATCCTGGATACTATTATCTACTGACTATACATTGTGACATCATAATGGAATCCTGGATACTATTATCTACTGACTATACATTGTGACATCATAATGGAATCCTGGATACTATTATCTACTGACCATACATTGTGACATCATAATGGAATCCTGGATACTATTATCTACTGACTATACATTGTGACATCATAATGGAATCCTGGATACTATTATCTACTGACTATACATTGTGACATCATAATGGCATCCTGGATACTATTATCTGCTGACTATACATTGTGACATCATAATGGAATCCTGGATACTATTATCTACTGACTATACATTGTGACATCATAATGGAATCCTGGATACTATTATCTACTGACCATACATTGTGACATCATAATGGAATCCTGGATACTATTATCTACTGACTATACATTGTGACATCATAATGGAATCCTGGATACTATTATCTACTGACTATACATTGTGACATCATAATGGAATCCTGGATACTATTATCTACTGACTATACATTGTGACATCATAATGGAATCCTGGATACTATTATCTACTGACTATACATTGTGACATCATAATGGAATCCTGGATACTATTATCTACTGACTATACATTGTGACATCATAATGGAATCCTGGATACTATTATCTACTGACTATACATTGTGACATCATAATGGAATCCTGGATACTATTATCTACTGACTATACATTGTGACATCATAATGGAATCCTGGATACTATTATCTACTGACTATACATTGTGACATCATAATGGAATCCTGGATACTATTATCTACTGACTATACATTGTGACATCATAATGGAATCCTGGATACTATTATCTACTGACTATACATTGTGACATCATAATGGAATCCTGGATACTATTATCTACTGACCATACATTGTGACATCATAATGGAATCCTGGATACTATTATCTGCTGACCATACATTGTGACATCATAATGGAATCCTGGATACTATTATCTACTGACTATACATTGTGACATCATAATGGAATCCTGGATACTATTATCTACTGACTATACATTGTGACATCATAATGGAATCCTGGATACTATTATCTACTGACTATACATTGTGACATCATAATGGAATCCTGGATACTATTATCTGCTGACCATACATTGTGACATCATAATGGAATCCTGGATACTATTATCTACTGACTATACATTGTGACATCATAATGGAATCCTGGATACTATTATCTACTGACTATACATTGTGACATCATAATGGAATCCTGGATACTATTATCTACTGACTATACATTGTGACATCATAATGGAATCCTGGATACTATTATCTACTGACTATACATTGTGACATCATAATGGAATCCTGGATACTATTATCTACTGACTATACATTGTGACATCATAATGGAATCCTGGATACTATTATCTACTGACTATACATTGTGACATCATAATGGAATCCTGGATACTATTATCTACTGACTATACATTGTGACATCATAATGGAATCCTGGATACTATTATCTGCTGACTATACATTGTGACATCATAATGGAATCCTGGATACTATTATCTACTGACTATACATTGTGACATCATAATGGCATCCTGGATACTATTATCTACTGACTATACATTGTGACATCATAATGGAATCCTGGATACTATTATCTACTGACTATACATTGTGACATCATAATGGAATCCTGGATACTATTATCTACTGACTATACATTGTGACATCATAATGGAATCCTGGATACTATTATCTACTGACTATACATTGTGACATCATAATGGAATCCTGGATACTATTATCTACTGACTATACATTGTGACATCATAATGGAATCCTGGATACTATTATCTACTGACTATACATTGTGACATCATAATGGAATCCTGGATACTATTATCTACTGACTATACATTGTGACATCATAATGGAATCCTGGATACTATTATCTACTGACTATACATTGTGACATCATAATGGAATCCTGGATACTATTATCTACTGACTATACATTGTGACATCATAATGGAATCCTGGATACTATTATCTACTGACTATACATTGTGACATCATAATGGAATCCTGGATACTATTATCTACTGACTATACATTGTGACATCATAATGGAATCCTGGATACTATTATCTACTGACTATACATTGTGACATCATAATGGCATCCTGGATACTATTATCTACTGACTATACATTGTGACATCATAATGGAATCCTGGATACTATTATCTACTGACTATACATTGTGACATCATAATGGCATCCTGGATACTATTATCTACTGACTATACATTGTGACATCATAATGGCATCCTGGATACTATCATCTGCTGACCATACATTGTGACATCATAATGGAATCCTGGATACTATTATCTACTGACCATACATTGTGACATCATAATGGAATCCTGGATACTATTATCTACTGACTATACATTGTGACATCATAATGGAATCCTGGATACTATTATCTACTGACTATACATTGTGACATCATAATGGAATCCTGGATACTATTATCTACTGACTATACATTGTGACATCATAATGGAATCCTGGATACTATTATCTACTGACTATACATTGTGACATCATAATGGCATCCTGGATACTATTATCTACTGACTATACATTGTGACATCATAATGGAATCCTGGATACTATTATCTACTGACTATACATTGTGACATCATAATGGAATCCTGGATACTATTATCTACTGACTATACATTGTGACATCATAATGGCATCCTGGATACTATCATCTACTGACTATACATTGTGACATCATAATGGCATCCTGGATACTATTATCTACTGACTATACATTGTGACATCATAATGGAATCCTGGATACTATTATCTACTGACTATACATTGTGACATCATAATGGAATCCTGGATACTATTATCTACTGACTATACATTGTGACATCATAATGGAATCCTGGATACTATTATCTACTGACCATACATTGTGACATCATAATGGAATCCTGGATACTATTATCTACTGACTATACATTGTGACATCATAATGGAATCCTGGATACTATTATCTACTGACTATACATTGTGACATCATAATGGAATCCTGGATACTATTATCTACTGACTATACATTGTGACATCATAATGGAATCCTGGATACTATTATCTACTGACTATACATTGTGACATCATAATGGCATCCTGGATACTATTATCTACTGACTATACATTGTGACATCATAATGGAATCCTGGATACTATTATCTACTGACTATACATTGTGACATCATAATGGAATCCTGGATACTATTATCTACTGACTATACATTGTGACATCATAATGGAATCCTGGATACTATTATCTACTGACTATACATTGTGACATCATAATGGAATCCTGGATACTATTATCTACTGACTATACATTGTGACATCATAATGGCATCCTGGATACTATTATCTGCTGACCATACATTGTGACATCATAATGGAATCCTGGATACTATTATCTACTGACTATACATTGTGACATCATAATGGCATCCTGGATACTATTATCTACTGACTATACATTGTGACATCATAATGGCATCCTGGATACTATTATCTACTGACTATACATTGTGACATCATAATGGAATCCTGGATACTATTATCTACTGACTATACATTGTGACATCATAATGGAATCCTGGATACTATTATCTACTGACTATACATTGTGACATCATAATGGAATCCTGGATACTATTATCTACTGACTATACATTGTGACATCATAATGGAATCCTGGATACTATTATCTACTGACTATACATTGTGACATCATAATGGCATCCTGGATACTATCATCTGCTGACTATACATTGTGACATCATAATGGCATCCTGGATACTATTATCTACTGACTATACATTGTGACATCATAATGGCATCCTGGATACTATTATCTACTGACTATACATTGTGACATCATAATGGCATCCTGGATACTATTATCTACTGACTATACATTGTGACATCATAATGGCATCCTGGATACTATCATCTGCTGACCATACATTGTGACATCATAATGGAATCCTGGATACTATTATCTACTGACTATACATTGTGACATCATAATGGAATCCTGGATACTATTATCTACTGACTATACATTGTGACATCATAATGGCATCCTGGATACTATCATCTGCTGACTATACATTGTGACATCATAATGGAATCCTGGATACTATCAGCTGCTGACTGACCATACATTGTGACATCATAATGGAATCCTGGATACTATTATCTACTGACTATACATTGTGACATCATAATGGAATCCTGGATACTATTATCTACTGAACTATACATTGTGACATCATAATGGAATCCTGGATACTATTATCTACTGACTATACATTGTGACATCATAATGGAATCCTGGATACTATTATCTACTGACTATACATTGTGACATCATAATGGAATCCTGGATACTATTATCTACTGACTATACATTGTGACATCATAATGGCATCCTGGATACTATTATCTACTGACAATACATTGTGACATAAAAATGGATCTTGGATACTTTCAGCTGCTGATGCAGACCACACATTGTGACATCATAATGGAATTCTGGATACTATTATCTACTGACTATATATTGTGACATCATAATAGCATACTGAATACTATCGTCTGATGACCATACATTGTGACATCATAATGGCATCCTGGATACTATCATCTGCTGAACATACATTGTGACATCATAATGGAATCCTGGATACTACTTTCTACTGACAATACATTGTGACATCATGATAGAATCCTGGATACTATTATCTACTGACTATACATTGTGACATCGTAATGGTATCCTGGATACTACTTTCCCTTTTCGTCCTCGGCAGCACATGATGGGTTAAGGTTTGTCTCATTCGTTTCCTAGGACCGCCCACCTAGATTAAATTAATTAATTAAATGAGAGGTACTATATAAACACGCCTCCTACCACCCAACAGTGTATTTTTTTATTTGTCCTCATTCCTGTGAGGAAGAAGCCCACCTGTTGTCAGCCTCCTTAGGCTGCTATGGCCGTATAGACCGTGGTTTTTCCAGGTTAAAAAAGGCCCAGAGTTGGACACGGCCATGTATGTTCCTGAGGCCTGAGAGTGAGGATAGCCATGTGTGTTCCCTGGCTTCACTCTGTATCCGCTGTTACCCGGCCATTATACCTTGTGGTACAAGGTTCGGAGGCCTGAGAGTGAGGATAGCCATGTGTGGTTCACTGGCTTCACTCTGTATCCGCTGTTACCCGGCCATTATACCTTGTGGTACAAGGTTCGGAGGCCTGAGAGTGAGGATAGCCATGTGTGGTTCACTGGCTTCACTCGGTATCCGCTGTTACCCGGCCATTATACCTTGTGGTACAAGGTTCGGAGGCCTGAGAGTGAGGATAGCCATGTGTGGTTCACTGGCTTCACTCGGTATCCGCTGAGAAAGACTTCAGAACGGAAGAGATATTGCTGAAAAGCTCTGTGGAACGCAGGCTCTGGGCGTCTGACTACACACGTGCGCCGCCTCGTCTTCCGTTCGCACACTGGAAGCTAAGTATTGCACATTGCCTGTGTACCTTTCATTCTCTTATGGTTACAAGGTTCAGTTTGTCCTGGGTCAGACTTACCTTTTTGGAGGTTACTGATAATCACCCGTGTTGATGCAGTACAAAGTGCCTGTGAATTAAAGAGGGTACAGAGCAGAGTCCTGCAGTGTTATGCTCTCCTGTGTCGGTATTTAGCAGTACACAGCAGAGCTGTGACCCTGTTACCTGCAGTGTTATGTGAATAAGCCCCTTCTGATAACACCTGTGTTGGTATTTAGCAGTACACAGCAGAGCTATATCCTGTTAGCTGCAGTTACAAGTGTATTCTGTCTGAGTCAGATTACCTTTTTTAAAGCTGATGTTTATATCCTGATGCCTCTTCCTTGGATAAATCCGATGTCCAGCAAAGGGTGGTATGAAGTGCACAAACATAGTCACAGGTTGTGTCTGTTATGTGAATAAGCCCTTCTGATATCACCTGTGCTGGTATTTAGCGGTACAGAGCAGAACTATATCCTGTTACCTGCGGTGTTATGTGAATAAGCCCCTTCTGATACCACCTGTGCTGGTATTTAGCGGTACAGAGCAGAACTATATCCTGTTACCTGCAGTTACACTGTATTCTGTCCGGAGTCAGATTACCTTTTTAAAGCTGATGTTTATATCCTGATGCCTCTTCCTAGGATGAATCTGATGTCCAGCAAAGGGTGGTAAGAAGTGCACAGACAGTCACAGGTTGTGTCTATTATGTGAATAAGCCCCATCCTGACTAACACTTGTGTTAAGTATTAAACAGTACAGAGCAGGCGCTGTTACCTGGAGCCGTTGTCTTGCAGTTACATTGTATATTTTCTGCCCTAGATGTCCAGCCATCCAAGCAAAGGATGGTCAGTTACCTTACTAAAGCCGATGATCAGACTTACCTGACTGATGCAGATGTTTGTGAATAACTGAGTCCCTGTTTCCATTGTTAAACAGATGTCCGGCCGTCCGAGCAGAGGTGGTAAGATGTCTCCACACAGGGGCACCGGCTGTAATGGCTCTAACATGCTGTTCTGTCTGTTATGTGAATAAGCCCCTTCCTGATAACACTTGGGAGTAGTTGCTGTGATGTCTATAACATTGTGTTCTGTGTCTTTCAGTCTAATGAAGGCCTTGTAATCCCTGCAGCCCAAACCTGTGGCTGATGACTACTCGTTAACACTTGTGCAGATGCTTTCAAAGCTGCTGGTAAAAAAAAAAAAAAAAAAAGTTGTACTACTTCTATTCAGCTACTTTTCTGTATTAGGTGGTAATAAGCTGCTCCCATACAGCTTCTGGTTTTAAATTACATCACTTTTGATACAGATACATAAGAAATGGTTATAAACTCTGGTAGTTACAGTATTGGTTAAAACAAATTTTGATTTTAAATAATTTTTTATACAGGCGACCCTGGGGATTGGCAGCCCAGCGTTACAACTCCCTCAGCAATAGTGGTCATTATCGCTCAAGGCTGAGAGACATTCTCCTCCTTGCCTTCCTAGAGAGAGAAAGAAGAGAAAAAAAAAAAAAAAAAAAGGGTTTTCCATTTTTCAAGTCTTCATCTTGGGTTGATTCTGCTGTCATTACTTTGACCGGAAGATCTTTTTCTTTCCAGATGTTCCTAGTTTACGCTTAAAACCTTTTAAAAAAAAAAAAAAATGAAGAAAAAAAAATAAATAAAAAAAAACCATCTAGGTTTTCATTCATTAAAGCGCCGTGGATGCAGTATTGGTAGTCCCAGAGCGCATAGTCTGGTTACACCTTCTGGATAAGATAAAGGAAATGTCTAACCATGAACCTGGTAACCTCCTCTACATTTCTGGAGAATAGTTTTTTTCAGATGAACAGACGGCTAGAAATTAAGTAGGATCTAGAAATCCTGCAGTCCAGAAAACAAGAATACCATAGATCCGGCATCGGTGGACTTCCTGACAGAAGGGAGTACGAGCCGAAGAGACCAAAGGATGAAGACGAGCGTCACAAATCAGTCTGACACCAGAAGTCAGAGAGTAGGTTTCCCTTACTCAGCAGATTACTTCAGACATTGGGATCCTGAAACCATGAGGTTCTGAAAGTCATTATTGTACGAGAAGCCGTCTTCAATCTAAATCTATTTTTGGAATAGAAAACATTGGGCATTGCTCTGCTACTAGAGGATCACTGCGCATCTTTGTTAGATCTGAAGATATTGACCTTCATATGCCAATAATACAGTCTTCAAGAAATCCTGAGTGGCTATTCGCAAGAATGGCGGAATAGGACGTCCCCAATTCAAAGTTACTACAAGCCTTACGGGTGTTTCCATATCTAGATGACTGGTTCATAGAAGTTCCATCCGAGGACCTGCTAAAGTCACCTCTTCAGAAGGTCATCGTACTTCTCCAAGTCACTGGGATTCTTGATAAGTCAGGAGGATTTAGGATCTACCCTGCAACTTCCAAACTGTTCTGGATTTCCATATTAGATAAAGTGTACTATGACCCATTATTTACCAGGCGCCAAGATCAAGGCTGAAGGAAGAAGTGAAAACTCTAATCTCAGACCTCTTACCTGCAATCCATAGGGTTATAGACACGTGGTCATCTTCAGCACTGGGAGATGCTGTCCTATGAACAATAATTCTTCTCCTGCAATAGTGACCACGGATGCGTCTGCCTTAGGGTGGTGAGCACATCTTCAGGACAGATGGCGGCTGTGGTCCTTTCTGAGATACAAATCGCACTTCATGGACCCAAGTACATTCCAGTTGACTCTACCGCATTTCCAGATACATCTTGGGGTGAATGACTGTGATAGTTCAATCTGACAACCATCCTTGGCACTTTATCTAAACAAACAGGATGGACAAGAAGCCATTCCCTTCTGAAGTTATCCAAGAAGATCCTTGACTGGGCAGAATTGTACCTTTCTAAACCTAAGAACTATTCATTCCAGAGTTTGTTTTCAATATTCAGACGAATCATCTGAATTGGAAGAAGATCAATCTGTCGGACTGGAACCAAATCCCTGTTGTGTGACAGATTACAGCCATGTGAGGCAGAGCAGTTCTACAGAAGACCATATGGAGACGCTGCAGGCGATACTAAGATCTCCTTTGGGCCTGAAGGTCCTGGCTCTCTTCTACTCTCTGCTTTATCAGAGGTGAAGATTGGAAGCTCCTGTTAGACCCCAAACTGTTATTACAGGACGGATTATATCACCAGAATCTGGACGGAATTCATCCTACAGCATAGCTAATATTCCCTTCACAGGAGGTTTTACTTCAGACCATGCCGTCCTTTACCTAAATTACATCATCTTCCAATGAAAACAGGGAATTCTTTTCTTACAGTATTTTTTCTTACAGTATTTTTCCAGAACCTCTCCTACATACATTTTTTCCAAAAACTCTCCTACATACTGTACCTTAGATGTAAGAAGAACTTTGAAATCTATGCTCTAAGAACGAAACAGTTCAGAACGGCTTTTATTTTCTGGGCCAAGAAAAGGACAACCATTTAAAGACACAATCGATAGCTGTGCAAAGGCCATAATTGTGGAATTCTATTCCTTGGAGGGTGAAGCCTCTCTGGTTCTGATAAAAGCCCATTCCACAAGATCTACAGCAGCATAGATCAGTAATGTTCCTCAGGGACAGAGCGAACACAGGGATCCATAGAGGAGATCTGTAATACAGCTTCCTGTTCGATATCATTGACCTCCATGAACAGTTACCAATACTGAGAGCTCAGGTTTTGACACTGGGGTACAAATGACAGCACTATATTAAACTACCCTCCCCTTGAGATCTAGGAAAATCCTATCATGTGCTGCCGAGGACGAAAAGGGAAAGGGAAAATCCGTACCTGGGATTTTACTTTCCTTGAGTCCGAAGGCAGCACATACTTACCCTCCCTGATTAACATTTATTATTTGTATGCCTCTTTTGTCTGAATCTATTTTTAAAATACACTGTTGGGTGGTAGGAGGCGTGTTTATATAGTACCTCTCATTTAATTAATTAATTTAATCTAGGTGGGCGGTCCTAGGAAACGAATGAGACAAACCTTAACCCATCATGTGCTGCCTTCGGACTCAAGGAAAGTAAAATCCCAGGTACGGATTTTCCCTATCTACTGACTATACATTGTGACATCACAATGGCATCCTGGATACTATCATCTGCTGACTATACATTGTGACATCATAATCGCATCCTGATTACTATTATCTACTGACTATACTTTGTGACATCATAATGGATTCCTGGATATTATTATCTACTGACTATACATTGTGACATCATAATAGCATCCTGGATACTATTATCTACTGACTATACATTGTGACATCATAATGGCATCCTGGATACTATCAGCTGCTAAACATACATTGTGACATCATAATGGCATTCTGGATACTATCATCTGCTGAACATACATTGTGACATCATAATGGCATCCTGGATACTATTATCTACTGACTATGCATTGTGACATCATAATGGCATCCTAGATACTATTATCTACTGACTATACATTGTGACATCATAATGGAATCTTGGATACTAATATCTACTGACTATACATTGTGACATCATAATGGCATCCTGGATACTATTATCTACTGACTATACATTGTGACATCATAATGGCATCCTGGATACTATCATCTGCTGACTATACATTGTGACATCATAATCGCATCCTGATTGCTATTATCTAATGACTATTCATTGTGACATCATAATGGCATCCTGGATACTATCATCTACTGACTATACATTGTGACATCATAATGGCATCCTGCATACTATCATCTACTGACCATACATTGTGACATCACAATGGCATCCTGGATACTATTATCTACTGACTATACATTGTGACATCGTACTGGTATCCTGGATACTATTATCTACTGACTATACATTGTGACATCACAATGGCATCCTGGATACTATCATCTGCTGACTATACATTGTGACATCATAATCGCATCCTGATTGCTATTATCTACTGACTATACTTTGTGACATCATAATGGAATCCTGGATACTATTATCTACTGACTATACATTGTGACATCATAATGGAATTCTGGATACTATTATCTACTGACTATACATTGTGACATCATAATGGCATCCTGGATAATATTATCTACTGACTATACATTGTGACATCATAATAGCATCCTCGATACTATTATCTACTGACTATACATTGTGACATCATAATGGAATCCTGGATATTATTATCTACTGATTATACATTGTGACATCATAATAGCATCCTGGATGCTATAATCTGCTGACTATACATTGTGACATAAAAATGGCATCCTGGATACTATTATCTACTGACTATACATTGTGACATCATGATAGAATACTGGATACTATTATCTACTGACTATACATTGTGACATCATAATGGCATCCTGGATACTATTATCTACTGACTATACATTGTGACATCATAATGGAATCCTGGATACTATTATCTACTGACTATACATTGTGACATCATAATAGCATCCTGAATAGTATCGTCTGCTGACCATACATTGTGACATCATAATGGCATCCTGGATACTATCATCTGCTGAACTATACATTGTGACATCATAATGGAATCCTGGATACTATTATCTACTGACTATACATTGTGACATCATAATGGAATCCTGGATACTATTATCTACTGACTATACATTGTGACATCATAATGGAATCCTGGATACTATTATCTACTGACTATACATTGTGACATCATAATGGCATCCTGGATACTATTATCTACTGACTATACATTGTGACATCATAATGGAATCCTGGATACTATTATCTACTGACTATACATTGTGACATCATAATGGCATCCTGGATACTATCATCTACTGACTATACATTGTGACATCATAATGGAATCCTGGATACTATTATCTACTGACTATACATTGTGACATCATAATGGCATCCTGGATACTATCATCTACTGACTATACATTGTGACATCATAATGGAATCCTGGATACTATTATCTACTGACTATACATTGTGACATCATAATGGCATCCTGGATACTATCATCTGCTGACCATACATTGTGACATCATAATGGCATCCTGGATACTATCATCTGCTGACCATACATTGTGACATCATAATGGAATCCTGGATACTATTATCTACTGACTATACATTGTGACATCATAATGGAATCCTGGATACTATCATCTGCTGACTATACATTGTGACATCATAATGGCATCCTGGATACTATTATCTACTGACCATACATTGTGACATCATAATGGCATCCTGGATTACTATTATCTACTGACTATACATTGTGACATCATAATGGCATCCTGGATACTATCATCTACTGACTATACATTGTGACATCATAATGGACATCCTGGATACTATTATCTACTGACTATACATTGTGACATCATAATGGCATCCTGGATACTATTATCTACTGACTATACATTGTGACATCATAATGGCATCCTGGATACTATCATCTGCTGAACATACATTGTGACATCATAATGGCATCCTGGATACTATTATCTACTGACTATACATTGTGACATCATAATGGAATCCTGGATACTATTATCTACTGACTATACATTGTGACATCATAATGGCATCCTGGATACTATTATCTACTGACTATACATTGTGACATCATAATGGAATCCTGGATACTATTATCTACTGACTATACATTGTGACATCATAATGGCATCCTGGATACTATCATCTGCTGACCATACATTGTGACATCATAATGGCATCCTGGATACTATTATCTACTGACTATACATTGTGACATCATAATGGAATCCTGGATACTATTATCTACTGACTATACATTGTGACATCATAATGGAATCCTGGATACTATTATCTACTGACTATACATTGTGACATCATAATGGAATCCTGGATACTATTATCTACTGACTATACATTGTGACATCATAATGGAATCCTGGATACTATTATCTACTGACTATACATTGTGACATCATAATGGAATCCTGGATACTATTATCTACTGACTATACATTGTGACATCATAATGGAATCCTGGATACTATTATCTACTGACTATACATTGTGACATCATAATGGCATCCTGGATACTATCATCTGCTGAACTATACATTGTGACATCATAATGGCATCCTGGATACTATCATCTACTGACTATACATTGTGACATCATAATGGAATCCTGGATACTATTATCTACTGACTATACATTGTGACATCATAATGGAATCCTGGATACTATTATCTACTGACTATACATTGTGACATCATAATGGAATCCTGGATACTATTATCTACTGACCATACATTGTGACATCATAATGGAATCCTGGATACTATTATCTACTGACTATACATTGTGACATCATAATGGAATCCTGGATACTATTATCTACTGACTATACATTGTGACATCATAATGGCATCCTGGATACTATCATCTACTGACTATACATTGTGACATCATAATGGAATCCTGGATACTATTATCTACTGACTATACATTGTGACATCATAATGGCATCCTGGATACTATTATCTACTGACTATACATTGTGACATCATAATGGAATCCTGGATACTATCATCTACTGACTATACATTGTGACATCATAATGGCATCCTGGATACTATTATCTACTGACTATACATTGTGACATCATAATGGCATCCTGGATACTATTATCTACTGACTATACATTGTGACATCATAATGGCATCCTGGATACTATCATCTACTGACTATACATTGTGACATCATAATGGCATCCTGGATACTATTATCTACTGACTATACATTGTGACATCATAATGGCATCCTGGATACTATCATCTACTGACTATACATTGTGACATCATAATGGCATCCTGGATACTATTATCTACTGACTATACATTGTGACATCATAATGGAATCCTGGATACTATTATCTACTGACTATACATTGTGACATCATAATGGCATCCTGGATACTATCATCTACTGACTATACATTGTGACATCATAATGGAATCCTGGATACTATTATCTACTGACTATACATTGTGACATCATAATGGAATCCTGGATACTATTATCTACTGACTATACATTGTGACATCATAATGGCATCCTGGATACTATTATCTACTGACTATACATTGTGACATCATAATGGCATCCTGGATACTATTATCTACTGACTATACATTGTGACATCATAATGGCATCCTGGATACTATCATCTACTGACTATACATTGTGACATCATAATGGAATCCTGGATACTATTATCTACTGACTATACATTGTGACATCATAATGGAATCCTGGATACTATTATCTACTGACTATACATTGTGACATCATAATGGCATCCTGGATACTATTATCTACTGACTATACATTGTGACATCATAATGGAATCCTGGATACTATTATCTACTGACTATACATTGTGACATCATAATGGAATCCTGGATACTATTATCTACTGACTATACATTGTGACATCATAATGGCATCCTGGATACTATTATCTACTGACTATACATTGTGACATCATAATGGCATCCTGGATACTATTATCTACTGACTATACATTGTGACATCATAATGGAATCCTGGATACTATTATCTACTGACTATACATTGTGACATCATAATGGCATCCTGGATACTATTATCTACTGACTATACATTGTGACATCATAATGGCATCCTGGATACTATCATCTACTGACTATACATTGTGACATCATAATGGCATCCTGGATACTATTATCTACTGACTATACATTGTGACATCATAATGGAATCCTGGATACTATTATCTACTGACTATACATTGTGACATCATAATGGCATCCTGGATACTATCATCTGCTGACTATACATTGTGACATCATAATGGCATCCTGGATACTATTATCTACTGACTATACATTGTGACATCATAATGGAATCCTGGATACTATTATCTACTGACTATACATTGTGACATCATAATGGCATCCTGGATACTATTATCTACTGACTATACATTGTGACATCATAATGGAATCCTGGATACTATCATCTGCTGACTATACATTGTGACATCATAATGGAATCCTGGATACTATTATCTACTGACTATACATTGTGACATCATAATGGCATCCTGGATACTATTATCTACTGACTATACATTGTGACATCATAATGGAATCCTGGATACTATTATCTACTGACTATACATTGTGACATCATAATGGCATCCTGGATACTATCATCTACTGACTATACATTGTGACATCATAATGGAATCCTGGATACTATTATCTACTGACTATACATTGTGACATCATAATGGAATCCTGGATACTATTATCTACTGACTATACATTGTGACATCATAATGGAATCCTGGATACTATTATCTACTGACTATACATTGTGACATCATAATGGCATCCTGGATACTATTATCTACTGACTATACATTGTGACATCATAATGGAATCCTGGATACTATTATCTACTGACTATACATTGTGACATCATAATGGCATCCTGGATACTATTATCTGCTGACTATACATTGTGACATCATAATGGCATCCTGGATACTATTATCTACTGACTATACATTGTGACATCATAATGGAATCCTGGATACTATTATCTACTGACTATACATTGTGACATCATAATGGCATCCTGGATACTATCATCTACTGAACTATACATTGTGACATCATAATGGAATCCTGGATACTATTATCTACTGACTATACATTGTGACATCATAATGGCATCCTGGATACTATTATCTACTGACTATACATTGTGACATCATAATGGCATCCTGGATACTATTATCTACTGACTATACATTGTGACATCATAATGGAATCCTGGATACTATTATCTACTGACTATACATTGTGACATCATAATGGCATCCTGGATACTATCATCTGCTGACCATACATTGTGACATCATAATGGCATCCTGGATACTATCATCTGCTGACCATACATTGTGACATCATAATGGCATCCTGGATACTATTATCTACTGACTATACATTGTGACATCATAATGGCATCCTGGATACTATTATCTACTGACTATACATTGTGACATCATAATGGCATCCTGGATACTATTATCTACTGACTATACATTGTGACATCATAATGGAATCCTGGATACTATTATCTACTGACTATACATTGTGACATCATAATGGCATCCTGGATACTATCATCTACTGACTATACATTGTGACATCATAATGGAATCCTGGATACTATTATCTACTGACTATACATTGTGACATCATAATGGAATCCTGGATACTATTATCTACTGACTATACATTGTGACATCATAATGGAATCCTGGATACTATTATCTACTGACTATACATTGTGACATCATAATGGAATCCTGGATACTATTATCTACTGACTATACATTGTGACATCATAATGGAATCCTGGATACTATTATCTACTGACTATACATTGTGACATCATAATGGCATCCTGGATACTATTATCTGCTGACCATACATTGTGACATCATAATGGAATCCTGGATACTATTATCTGCTGACTATACATTGTGACATCATAATGGCATCCTGGATACTATTATCTACTGACTATACATTGTGACATCATAATGGAATCCTGGATACTATTATCTACTGACTATACATTGTGACATCATAATGGAATCCTGGATACTATTATCTACTGACTATACATTGTGACATCATAATGGCATCCTGGATACTATCATCTACTGACTATACATTGTGACATCATAATGGAATCCTGGATACTATTATCTACTGACTATACATTGTGACATCATAATGGAATCCTGGATACTATTATCTACTGACTATACATTGTGACATCATAATGGCATCCTGGATACTATCATCTGCTGACCATACATTGTGACATCATAATGGCATCCTGGATACTATTATCTACTGACTATACATTGTGACATCATAATGGCATCCTGGATACTATTATCTACTGACTATACATTGTGACATCATAATGGCATCCTGGATACTATCATCTACTGACTATACATTGTGACATCATA